>CM061560.1:189573972-191973972 GCA_030864225.1 Capsicum baccatum var. pendulum
TATCCCATGTCTGAAAGCCACTATCCAATATATGACCCTTTCTCTTGAGCCATACATACTTCATACGAGTCTTATATAGTGATTCGTACCCATATAAGTATGGGGTGATGTGAGTTCTATTCAAGTTATGAGTTGACCCTAGAAGCCATTAAGAATGGTACGAGTCGTATAAAGAAAAGTCATGAGTTCCTTAGTGTAGGATCCCTAAGGTTCTTTCCATGATACAATTAGTTTTTTCTAAGTTTTATAGATAGGTAACGAGTCATATGTTACCACTCGTATGTTGACCAGTGTATACATCTTTGATTTTGCAAAGATTACGAGTTGATAGTCTTAGTTGTACCCTTACCATACGAGTCATATGGTTGACTCGTGAAGACTAACAATCATTTCCGTGAAGTTAAGTTAAAGGGATTTTTGATATCTTACCTTTATAAAACTCCAACCCATGACCTATAACTCCCAAAGAGAAGTTATTTCCTCTATTCCTTACTCAATTAGTAACATCATCTCTTCTCCCATCTTCAAGAACATCAAGATTAGGGTTTCTCACACAAATTTATCTTTCAAGTCCCAAGGTTCAAACTCTCTTCACAAGAAAGAAATTCCAGGTATATGGGGTTTATGAACAAGGATAATCTTCTATCCTTGTACCCCTAAAACATGATTTTAAGATTGAATTTACTTGTTTTGAATTAGGGTTCATACCCAAATAACCATATTCTTAATGTATGACACTACTATATGATTGAAAATATTAAGTTCAACAAGGTTTACATATAATTATGTTTTGACTTGTGAGATTTATATTATGATTTTAATTTCATTATCTTTACCTGGTTATTGTTGAAAGATTTCAAGGTGATTATTGAGCATAATGTTTTTTTTTTAAATTTCTATGAAGCAAATCATGAATTCGAAGTCCTAAGTACAAGTAATGAGTTTACAAGAAGTTTATGCTCTTAAGTTCTATGTTAGTTCACTTTTCATGTAAGTTCAAGCTGAATAGATATCATGGGTTAGCTTAGTTCTATTTGTATTCTTAAGCATCGTGTGACGTCTAGGGGTACTTCTAGAGCATTACAAACTTGGTATCAATGCATAAGGTTTAAAGAGTCTTAAGCAGTCGGATAAGCCGTGTTACGTAGAGTCTTGATTATGAATGTGAAGCGCGCCACATTTATGAGCCAGAGGCTATGAAATGAGTTAGGAATTATTATTTCCTTCATGATATATCATGCTTATGGTTGTTTCTATCTGCCTTAACTTTTACTTTTATGTGATAGGATATGCCTCTTCGTTGAGTTGATGCACATAGAAATGGTGATCAACCATCCCTATACATCGAACCTCTGAATGAGAATGTGCCTCATACTAAATTTTGTTGTGCCTTTCAAGCATTTGCCCAAGCTGTGAATGCCAATGTTTAGGGAAACCAATAGGAAACAATGCCACTTTAGCAGAATGGTAACCTAGTTGCAGCTCAAAGTTGGGATTTTATGAGAATGAATCCACCTGAGTTTCATGGGTCAAAGGTGGATGAGGATCCTCAACTCTTTATTGATGAGGTGTGAAAGATTACTCATATTATACATATTAATGAAGAGGAGAGTGTAGAGTTGGAATTATATAGACCAAAAAATATTGCTTATGATTGGGTCGTTATATGGAAAGAAGGTAGGGGTGAGAATGCAACTCTTATGAGTTGGCAGGTACTTTAGAATGCTTTTTTGGACTGGTTCATTCTTTGTAAGATAAGAGAGGCTAAGGTGGCTGAGTTCATGAACCTGGGGTAGGGATCTATGACTGTGAATGAGTACTGCCTTAAGTTCACTCAGTTGTCTAAGTATGTTCTTGAGTTATTATCTTACTCTGGAGCTCATATGAGTAAGTTTGTTACTAGGGTATCGATTTAGTGGTTAAGGAGTATAGGACTGCCATGCTGATTGAAGACATGGATATTGCTTGGTTGATGACTTGATGATAGGCGTATTTACACGCCTAAAGTGCTATAATTTACCCATATTTTAGCTAAGTTTTGAGGACAAAATATATAATTCATGCACTTTTAGTCCTTTTTCCTGTAAGTGAGCTAACAAGCATGATTAGCTAGTTTTTAGGTTTAAATGATGAAGATTTCAGCATTTTATGGATAACTTGACGCCAAAGGAAGCTTCACGAAAGAAGGAGAGCAGAGCTTGGACGCCTAGGACTAAAAGTGACGCATGGGAAACCTGTCCCGGGCAAAAACAACATTTCTCAAGACTTTGGGGATCAACAGTAACTTATTAGGATTAGGATAATGATGCAGTAATTTATTAGGATTAGGATAAGTACGCAGTAGCCTAGTAGGAATAGGATATGGGTATTATAAATACCCTATTTTGCTGAAGCTTTTAATCATTCTGATTATTCTCATTATTCTCATCATTCACATTCTAATTCATTCATCTACAACTCTAAACAATTTGCTTTCAATTAATTCTTATTTACTTTCTCTTCATCTATTCGACTTAAAATTTCCACAACACGAGAACCGCTACTTGCAAGGTCTTCACGCCACAAAGTCCTACCAACATATACTACACGTAAGATCCTTATATTGGTATGATGATAATGACTATTGTGATTTCCATTGCACCCATGAGTAGCTAAACTTCTCGGTTGGGGTTATGGAAGACTTATGAGCTACTATCTATTGCTATGAGTTTGTGAATTAGTGACACGTATGCTGCTTATATCATTATTATCTTCATCTTAATTTAAATTCTTGTGGTTGCAAACATATAGAATACGCCAGTATAGCATTAACTTGTTCGAAAGAAAAGTTATATGTCTAGAAAAAAAATAATGTCAAGGTAATAGGGCACCAACCCCTGTTAAAAAGTTAGTGCCGTAACTGGATTAACCTCTTGGAGAATTTGTACCATTAGATATGCTTTAAGCTCGAAAGAGTTAAAGTGAAATAATCCTTGATGGTGGAAAGATGCCTGGATTTACCATAGAATACAATTCTCTATAAGAACATGCATGTCTGAATTCCGCATAACTCATAGTCAATAGATACGTACAACTCAGAAGGTGGACATAAACCCAGCTCTCAATTGTCGTTGAGTAAAACCTACCAAACAATCCGTATTACTCTTTTCTATTTTCTGTTCTTACGTTATTATTTTTTTACTCACGCTACAATCCCCCTTTTTACAAAACTTTCACCAAAAGTCTAATAATCTTTGCTTACTTAGTGACCAAGTATTCTCTGTGGGATTCGACACCCAACCCAGTTGGGTTCTATATTTTGACAACGACCGCTTACACTCTTACGAGAGCTGTAGTTTGAGCGTTATCAAATATTGGCGCCGTTGCCGGGGAATACGGTTGTCAACTAAGTTTGTGATAGTTACTAGACCCTTTGGTCAAAGATTCTCGTACTTTACTTTTAGTTGTTATTTTTGTTTTCTGCACGTTTTTATCCAGTGCATGCCCCATACTCGAAGTTTTTGTCAACCATTATTACCTTTCAATCCTGAACCACATCGTATTGGCAAAATGGAGGCTCAACAGGAAATAGAAAAAAGGGCTGCTTAACAGGAATTGGCTAGACTAGCTGCTCTGGCCAACGCTCAAGTGCATCAATAGAATATTGATAATCCTGGGCGAGCAACAAATCTTGACGATGAGGATCTAGGTGATGATGAGTTACTAAACCCTAGGGTGATGCTGAGATGGCGACACCATCCAACAGAAGAGATCGTCAAGCTAGGTTCAGGCATGAATGCCGAGCCGTGCAAATACCGTTTGATGATGATGATGATGATCTTGATGGAGCTGGTGCCACAGGAGCTATTATTCCTCCGCCATTGGCACCCGGAGCCAAGTTTAACATCATGAGCACCATGATTCAGTTATTGCAACTCAAAGGATTATTCGGTGGACTAGCAGGCGATGATTCGAATATGCATCTGATCAACTTTATTTCTACATGCAAGTCATTCGACAATCCTGGCGTTGGACAGAATACAATTCGGTTGCGCTTATTTCCATTGTCTCTATATGGGGAGGCAACTCTATGGTTGAAAGAGCTGACTACGGATTCTATTACAAATTGGAGGCAATTGAAAGATGCTTTCCTAGAAAGATTCTTTCCACCATCCAAGAGAGAACAATTGAGAGATGAAATCAGCAATTTTTGACAGCTTCCAACTAAAGCCCTCCACGAAACATGGGAGCGATTCAAGAAGAAGCTTATGAGGTGCCCAAAACATCACATGACCAATGTTCACTTGATGGAGATACTATATAGATCCTTGAATTTAGTAACTAAACCAGTGGTGGATAATGCGGCTGGAGGATCGTTTATGGACCTCACCTTTGTTCAGGCAAGTGATATGCTAGACCGGATGACGAAGCAAAGTAGGGCATGGCATACCAGAGATTCTGAGGTAGCAAGCCCCACTTTGTCTATAGGCATAACTGCAAAACAAAGGAGAAGAGAAGAAGAACGTGATCAAGATTTGGCGCACATGAAAACATAAGTGGATCTTCTTACAGAGCATCTACTATCAGGGAAGACCGAAAAAGTCAAAGCAGTTGCGTCAAAAGGAAGAGAGGAATCCGATTCCGAGGAAGAAACCAACTACGTGAACAATCAGGGGGGTTTCCGAGGAAATACCCAAGGAAACCAAGGTCGGAACTATTATGATAATTCTGGAAACAAGGACTGGGATCAAGGTAGTTGGAAGAACAAGACTGATAGGGGTGGCGTGTATATTCCTCCTGGACGACGAGAGGCCACTACATCTGGTTTGGGAAATATGTCAATGAAAGATATGATGGCCAAGATGTTGAAAGGAGTGGAAGCAACCTGCACGAGAGTAACTGAGGTAATAAATGACTTGGTCTCAATGAAGCAACTGGTTGACTCACATTCCACTTCAATAAGACAGTTGGAACAACAATTGAGTCAAATTTCAGCCACATTAAATCAAAGAAAAGCTGGCACCCTACCGAGCGACACAGTGCAAAACCCAAGAAATGATGGAACATGCATGGCTGTTACTACCAGAAGTGGTAAGGTGCTGGAAAATTCATCCCAAAGCAAGCAAGTGGCCGAAGATATCATAGGTAATACAGAAGAAGATGACGCCGTTGAAACTTATGAAGACGTTCATAACGTCATTCCTCGACGTCCAAAACCTGAAAAGATCTCTGAACCTAAGCATGATGGAAAGAAAGTCATGGAGAAAACAATTCCCCTTCCACCTCCTCCTTTTCAGCAAAGATTAAAGAAGAGAGCTGATGATACCAAGTTCAACAAATTCATGTCAATGTTAAAACAGCTGACCATTAATGTTCCCTTGGTTGAGGCACTAGAACAAATGACAGGCTACGCAAAATTTATGAAGGATCTTTTAACAAAGAAGCGAGCAGCAACTGGTGAGTTGACAGATGCTGTTCATCATTGTAGTGCAATTGCTACCAGATCACTAGTTCAGAAGAAGGCTGACCCAGGAGCATTCACTATTCCTTGCATTGTCGGATCTTTGAATTTTGCCAAGGCATTATGCGATTTAGGAGCCAGCATCAACTTGATGCCATTATCCATTTACAAAAAGTTGGGGTTGGGTGATCCTACTCCAACCAATATAAGGCTTGTGATGGCTGATAGGTCGGTAAAATGACCTGTTGGTATTTTATGTGATGTATTGGTGAAGGTTTCTTCATTCATTTTTCTGGCGAACTTCGTTATTTTGGATTGTGAGGTAGACTCTGAAGTTCCCATAATCTTGGGGCGCCCTTTTCTTGCAACAGGAAGTGTGCTTATTGATTTAAGAGCTAATGAGCTTCTATTCCAATTGAATGATGAAGTAGTCCGCTTTGATGTATGTAAATCAATGAAGCAACCCAAAGATCTGAATTTGTTCTCGGTAGCTGATGTTTATATTGATGATGATAAAGAATTACCCGTAGAGGAGCAGCTTGTTAATGACCCATTGGCGGTTGTGCTTATGAATGTTGAGCATAAGGATGCTGAAAATTATGAAGAAACTCTTTGTGCTCTAACGAGATTAGGGTCATATCCTTATGATCCCAAGAAGCTGGACCTTGATCTCAAAAACCGACCAACACCACCAGCTAAACCATCTATTGAGGAACCACCCACGTTAGAATTGAAAGAGCTGCCTAACCATTTAAAGTATGCATTCTTGGGAAGCGGTAACACACTTTCGGTTATTGTGGCGACAGATTTGGGTGAGCAGCAAGTTGCAGCTCTCATTATGGTTCTAAGAAAGTACATGAGAGCCATCGATTGGACCATCGCTGATATCATTGGTATTCCGCCTAGGATTTGTGCACACAAGATTCATCTTGAAGAAAATTACTTACCCACTATTGAGCACCAAAGGCGTCTGAATCCACCTATGGAAGAGGTGGTGAAGAAAGAAATTATTAAATGGTTAGATGCAAGGGTTGTGTATCCAATCTCCGACAGTAAATGGGTAAGCTCGGTACAATGTGTACCAAAGAAAGGTGGCATGACGGTAGTTGCGAATGAAAAAAATGAGTTAATTCCACTTAAACCTGTCACAGGGTGGAGAGTATGTATGGACTACCATAAGCTAAATTCATGGACACTTAAAAACCACTTTCCAATGCCCTTTATTGACCAAATGCTTGATCTATTAGCAAGAAAAGGATGGTTTTGTTTCTTAGACGGTTATTTCGGCTATAATCAAATATGTATCGCCCTCGAAGATCAAGAGAAGACAACGTTTACATGCCCCTATGGTACGTTTGCCTTCAAAAGTATGCCATTTGGGCTATGTAACGCACCCTCCACTTTTCAGCGTTGTATGATGTCCATTTTTTCTGATATGGTGGAAGACACGCTGGAGGTATTCATGGACGATTTTTCAATTATGGGTAAGTCGTTTGAATCGTGCTTGACAAATCTAAGTATGGCGTTGCAGAGATGTGTTGAATTCAACCTAGTGCTGAATTGGGAGAAATGCCACTTTATGGTGAAAGAAGGTATTGTTCTTGGGCATAAAATCTCCAAAAGAGGAATTGAGGTGGATCGAGCTAAAATAGAAGTTATTGAGAAACTACCACCCCCAATTTTGGTCAAAGGAGTTCGTAGTTTCCTTGGTCATGAAGGTTTCTACCGAATGTTTATCAAAGACTTCTCCAAAATTGCTAGTCCATTATGCAAACTTTTGGAGTAAGATGCAAAGTTTGACTTCAATGAGGATTGTATGAAGGCATTTGAATGCCTCAAAGAGAAGCTAATTAAAGCTCCTATCATGGTAGCACCAGATTGGTCTTTACCGTTTGAAGTCATGTGTGATGCTAGTGGGGTAGCTTTAGGTGCTGTACTTGGCCAGAGAAGAGAAAAGTTATTCCATCCAATCTAATATGCGAGTAAGGTCTTGAACGAAGCCCAGAAAAACTATACTGTCACAGAACAAGAGCTTTTAGCAGTTGTGTATGCCTTCGAAAAGTTCCGTGCTTATTTGTTGGGAACCAAAGTGATAGTTCATACAGACCATGCAACCCTTAGATATCTGATGACAAAGAAAGATGCAAAACCAAGGCTAATTCGATGGGTATTGTTGTTGCAAGAATTTGATTTCGAGGTAAAAGATAGAAGAGGTTGCGAAAACCAAGTGGCTGATCTTCTATCTAGACTCGAGAATGAGCATATAGCACAACAAGATCTTGAGATTGACGATACCTTTCTTGATGAAGATATTTTAGCCACAATGATGGAGAAGTTACCATGGTATTCATATTGTGCAAACTTTGTGGTAAATAATGTGATGCCTACGAATCTATCATTTCATCAAAAAAGAAAGTTCATGAATGACGTGAGACACTATTTTTGGGATGATCCATATTTGTTTAGACGATGCGCGGATGGTGTTATCAGGCGATGCATATCCCATATTGAGGTGCCGAATATATTGGAAGCATGTCACACTTCCCAAGTTGGGGGACATCATGCAGGTAATCGAACAGCAAGGAAGGTATTGCAAAGTGGCTATTATTGGCCTTCGCTATTTAAAGATGCCTACAACTTTGTGAGAAGATACGACCAATGTCAGAGACAAAGTGCGATTTCGAAACACCATGAGATGCCCATGTCGAAAATCCTTAAAGTAGAGCACTTTGATGTCTGGGCTATTAATTTTATGGGTCCATTCGTGAATTCGTTTGGAATGAAATATATCCTAGTTGCTGTAGATTATGTTTCAAAATGGGTCAAAGCAGTGGCATTGGCTGATAATGAAGGAAAATGTGTTGTTGCATTCTTGAAGAAAAACATCTTCTCTTATTTTAGAATTGTGTAGTTGGGAGGCCTAGTTACTCGACCATATAATATGTGGCAATACCCATCCTGGTGAGTGTGATGCATAAAGGGGGTTGCTATGGTAGTGGAAATTTAGGCCACAGGATCAAGGAGTATTTGTATTCTAAGTAGGAAAGTAGGGATATTCATCCTAAGACTCAGGTTATGAATATAACAGCTCAGCCAGACCACCCAGTTCCTCCGTAAGGTGCATCATCAAGTACCGATGATGGTCAGTAACAAAATTAGTTTTATGCTTTACCATCTCGTCAAGAGTAGGAGAGTTCACTGGATGTTGTCATTGGTATGCTTCATTCCTATCACCTTGATGTATATATATTGTTAGACCCAGGATCGAATCTCTCTTGTGTAGCTCTATTAGTTGCTATAAATTTTGGAGTAGATCTTGAAAAGCTTCCCAAGCCCTTCTCAGTTTCTACCCAGTGGGTGAGTTAGTTGTTTCTAGACTAGTTTATAGGGAGTATTCTATCACCATCCTCTATAAGATCATACTAGAGTACCTAATAGAGTTAGAGATGGTGGATTTCAATATTATTTTGGGCATGGATTGCTTTATTCATTCTCTGAATCAATATAATATCGCACCCGTGTGGTGAAATTTCAGTTTCCTAGTAAAGTAGTTTTTGACTGAGAGGGTAGTTTAGTGTCTCCCAAAGGTCGTTTCATCTCTTATTTTAAGGCTAGAAAGTTAATATCAAAATGGTGTATCTTTCACTTAGTTCTAGTAAAGATACTAAGTCTCTAGACCCAATAGTTTAATCAGTCTGTGTAGTCAATGAGTTCACAGAAGTTTTCCCCATAGATCTACCAGGTGTACCTTTAGATAGAGAAATAAAATTTGGTATTGATCTTCTTCTTGATACTCAGACCATTTCTATCCCTCCATATCATATGGCTCCAACCAAACTTAACGAATTATAGGAGCAACTTAAGGACCTCTTATATAAAGGTTCATCAAACCTAATGTCTCTAAGTGGGGCTCTCTATTCCTTTTCGTATGTAAGAAAGATGACACTCTCTAAATATGTATTGATTACAGATAGCTAAATAAGATTACCATCAAGAACAAGTATCCCATTCCTAGAATCGATGATTTGTTCGATCAACTTCAGGGTTCCCGGTGGTTTTACAATATTGACCTTAGGTCGGGATACCATCAGTTGAAAGTTAGGGAGCAAGACATTTTTAAATTTTTTTTTGAACAAGGTACGCCAATTTTGAGTTTGTGGTTATGTCGTTTGGACTAAGAAATGCCCCTGCAGCCTTTATGAACTTTATATACAGGGTTTTCAAGTAGTACTTGGATATATTTTTCATACTGGAAGGAGCATGCAGACCATTTGATAATAGTGCTATAGACTCACAAGTACCATCAATTGTATGCGAAGTTTGGTAAATATGAATTCTAGATAGAATCTATTACCTTCTTGGGGGATGTTATTTCAGGGGCAAGTATTCATGTAGATCCTTAGAAGACTAATGTAGCAAAGCACTGGCCTAGACCCATCTCTCTATTTGATATCAGGAGCTTTTTGAGTTTGGCTAGATATTATAGAAGATTTGTTGAAGGGTTCTCCTTTATAGCCGCACCATTGATTAAGATGATCCAAAAGAAAGTTAATTTTATATGGTTATATAAGTGAGAGATACGTTTCTAAGAGCTGTAGGATAGATTGACTTTGGCACTAGTGTTAGCTCTGGTGGAGGGTTAGACTGATTTATGGTGTATTGTGATGCTTCTAGAGTTGGGTTAGGTTATGTATTGATACAGAATGG
The DNA here is from genome assembly GCA_030864225.1 of Capsicum baccatum var. pendulum. Classification (NCBI taxonomy): domain Eukaryota; kingdom Viridiplantae; phylum Streptophyta; class Magnoliopsida; order Solanales; family Solanaceae; genus Capsicum; species Capsicum baccatum. Next base: position 189,584,120 of record CM061560.1, read on the forward strand.
GAGAGTGATATCTTATGGCTCTAGGCAACTTAAGGATTATGAAAAAAATTACCCAACTCAAATTTTGGAGTTAGCTACTGTGGTATTCACCTTGAAAATTTAGAGATATTACCTCTATGGTATGTATGTTGATGTGTTCACTGACCATGAGAGTCTTCAATATGTATTATCTCAAAGAGAGCTGAATCTTCATCAGATAAAGTGGTTGGAATTGTTGAAAGGCTATGATGTGAATGTACTCTATCTCTTAGGTAAGGCTAATATAGTGGAAAATGTACTGAGTAGGTTGTCCATAGTTAGCGTGACTCATGTGAAAGAGAAAGAATGTGAATCGGTAAAAACGGTGCATAAATTAGCCTATTTGGGAGTATGTTTCCTTGACACTAATGATGGTGAAGTAGTAGTCTAGAATTGTTTAGAATCATCATTGGTAGTGGAAGTGAAGGAGAAACAGAAAAATAATCTCATACTTAGACAAATATTGGAAGAAGTCCAGTAGCATAAGGTCGAGGTTTTCTCCTAGGGGGAGATGGTGTACTTCGCTATTAAGGTAGGCCTTGTGTTTTGAATATAGATGAGTTAAGGGAAAGGATACTAGACGAGGCTCATAGTTAGAGGTATTCCATTCATCCGAGTGCTACTAAGATATATCACGACTTACGAAAAATTTACTGGTGTAATGGTATTTAAAGCCACATAGCCGAGTTTGTAGCCAAGTGACCTAATTGCCAGCAAGTTAAAGTTGAATACCAACGACTGAGTGGTACATTGCAAGAGATTAGTATCCCCACTTGGAAGTGGGTAGTAGAGAATATGGATTTTACTACAGGGTTTCTTCACATAAGACATCAGACTAATCAAATTTAGGTTATAGTTGATCGAATGACTAAATCAGCTCATTTCCTACCAGTCAAGACTTCAGATATAATGAAATATTATGCTAGAATATATATCAGTGAGTTAGTAAGATTTCGTGGGATACCTTTATCCATTATCTTAGATAGAGGCACGCAGTTCACTTCACAGTTTTAACAGTCCTTTAAGAAGGGCCTTGGTACAAAGGTTAAGCTCCATACTACCTTTCATCTGCAGACCGATAGTTAGGGTGAACGTACAATTATAACATTAGAATACATACTGAGGGCATGTGTTTTATACTTTAAAGGAAGTTGGGATGATGACCTACCTTTGATTGAGTTTGCTTGTAATAATAGTTATCATGCTAGCATTCAGATGGCTCTATTTAAAGTGTTGTATGGGCGTAGATGAAGATCACCAATAGGATGGTTTATGGTTGGTGAAGCGGCTTAGATTGGGCCGGAATCTATTCTTAAAGCAATGGAAAAATCTTAGTTGGTTTGTGAGAGATTGAACATGATACACCCTGGGGTTTGGTCCTTGTAAATTTCTCAAGTATTAAGCCTTCTGTTGATCATATGACTCACCATACTAGTCGTATAGTATGGGTACGGGTCTAGGGACCCTATTTGTTATTGGTTAGTGTGATGTTGGCCAAGTTCTAGTTTTGGTACGAGAAGACTCCATACGAGTTGTATGTATATGATACGAGAGGTAGGGTTTAATCGTATGCTGTCCAGTGTCTAGACTAGATATTTATGCTTAGGGTATGACTTGAAGGGTACTAGTCATATGGTTAGGGTACAAATTAGGCTAAGGAATCATATTTTCTAAAAAATGTGATGTCCAACTTTCTGATCAAGGTACGAGTAAAGGTATCACTCATATGATGAGGATACGAGTGAGGGATCTAAATCGTACCCACTTACGGGAATTTTAACAATTCAAGTTGGGGGTATTCTGGGTATTTCCCCCAAATAACTCCTTTGACCCCACTACATAAAACACCTTTGGAGGCTTCCTTAACCTATTATTCATAATATAAAACTCTCAAATCTCTCTCAAGCTGTTGGTTCAAGAAAGGCTAGGGTTTTTTTCAAGATAATCAATTAAGGCTCTAAAGGGTGGTTTCTCTCTGTCTTCCTTGTTGTCTAAGAAATGTTACTCATCCCTCATCATTAGTTCACCAAAAACATGTTTTAATGATTGATTTTCATGGTATTATGTGGTAACATTTGGGTTTTGTAATATATGTTGGGTTTTTTTGGTTATTCTAGGTTGGATAGTGTTTTCCCATGTTTTTCTTATGGTTTTCATGTTATAATTGTGGTTTGAGACATGTGGTTTCATGGGAATGGTCAATTGATACCTGATTTTAGGTTTGGAAACTATATGCCCTCAATATCTCAACATGTTTGTTAAAATGCATACGGGAATTCTTTTGTCATATAGTTTGGCTATTTTTGAAAACATTGCATTTCATAATATGGTAATGGAACTTAAATTGGTTTGGTTCATTTTAAATGGACTGGAAAGGACTTGGTGGCCACGATATTGGTTTAAACAAAAACTTTGGAGACAAATTGTTTTAATGGATTTGGTATGGCATAAATGGGTAAAATTACAAGCTCTAATTTATGTATGATGATATCAATGGTTAATGCCTAATTACAAGGACTCATTGGTAATTGGTTGGTTGTGTGTGAATGGTTTTAATATGGGCTTATATGGGGATGTGTTAGAAAAGCCATTGAAGGTGGCAATCCCGAGGGGACCAAAACTAGAAACTCACATTTGACGATGTGAGGTTAGTATTAGTGACCGTGTACATCATGTCACACCTATATTTTGGGAGAAGTACTAGTCCTATCAGGTTTTTCGCTGGCTCATGCGGCTAATACGTGCCGGGGCCCTTTTAGGAGGAAGAGTTGAACCCATATAGGGCATGGGTGGATTTAGGATGACACAGCTACACAATCCCAAGTTAAAGGTTTTAAATACATGCTAAACCCGGTTCTCTTCCTTGACATGGTATACATTTGTATGTCTGTAATTGAATATGGTTATTTACTTTGGTTTTTAATAATGGCATTATTTTATCCATACACCTAAGTATATGCTAGCATTCACCCACTAACCCATTTTCGAGTGCTATATCAACCATCCATACTACTCCTTCTATTTAGTGATCTTAGATACAGGAACAACTTTGTGTTGAACTAAAGTTGTTAGCTTCTATACTTTGGAAGTTATGGACTATTTTCATACTTTTGTTTCTTCCTTAGACTTTGGTTTTGGCTATGGTCAAGGGCATGTCATAATTGGATGTTTTAGGATTTTGGTTAGAGGCTTTTTGTGACTACTATGGGAATGTATGGTGTCGGTATTGTTGTCAGCCTTGGCATTGGTATTGGTACTGCGGCTGACACCAGTTGGATGCTTGGTTGGATGTTTGGATAGTTATGGTTATGAGATTTATTAAATGCCCTTTCAATTATAATTTTTATATCTTGTTATATGTTCAGAATTCATATGACATGGGGTAAAGGGATATTATGGCTGGGTATTGGGGGCGATCTCTATTTTGGTTCGAACTTGAGATGCCTGACACGACTAGGCCCTGGTTTGGATCGTGTCATATTTGTATCAGAGCCCTAGGTTCATTGTCACATGGGAGTCCACAAATCTGTGTTGAGTAGAGTATCTTTTAAGGGTGTGTAGTGCGCCACACTCATAAGGGAGAACCTACAAGGCATTTAGGAATATTTCTCTTTCTTATGTTCTGTTTTCAAGCTGTAGTGTCTCTTGTCCTGAAATCTCCTGTAATACCTGTTTGTTCGTTTTTTAGATCATGCCTCTTTGATGATGTGATGCTCATATAAACTTCTTTGTCCCACCCTTGGATAATGATAATGGGACCCATTCTACTTTTGGGGTCCAAACCCGATCTAGGGGTCCAATTCTTGATTTTCCTCCTGGAGTTCCATTGGTTCCCTCTAGTTTTCCTTGAGCTCCTCAGACTTATATGACAAATGCTGAGTTTTATTAGTCTATCCATATTGTAATTCCCCGATTATCTGAATTGAAATGCTACACGGTGCTTATGACCCCGAAGGACCACAAGCTAACCCATGACTAATATCTGTACCTGTACACTGCATAATATTACTTGAATATGCGGAAACATGCAATGAGAGGCTGTAAGGTTCAATACTAAACATAACTTAATAATAACAATAACCTCTGACATAGAGTGGTATCTCAATACCAAAACAAAATTGAAATACTGAAGTCTAAAAAACATGAAAAATACTGTAGTCATCTGAAAGCCTCTAACTGTCTGACTAAGGAATTGGTGGGACATGTCCCCAACTAACTTCGTTAACTGAAATCTAAACTGATATGATAAAATAAGATCATGTTCTCGGAGAATGAGGACTCACTGCTAAAACTCTGAACCCTGGAATGCTACTTCTGCTGCTAATCTGGGAGTCATGTCTCTGAACCTATGGTGTAAAATAAAAAGAAAACACCATAGCACAAATGCGTTAGTACAAAAGAATGTACTGAGTATACGTGTGAGGTAAGCTGAATACATGGGGATTATATGCATGAATGATAATAACTGACTAACTAATATGAACGTGAAAGTGCACATATTAATACATAGTAACTGAGATCGTGAGAACATGATAACTGGACCTATATACTGATGGCCTGAATTTACTGATTTCTAGCACGATTGATATTGGTGTTCCGATAACTGAAATAACTGATAACATGAGTGATTGTGTATGACAGTCCTAAATCTATTGGAACTGTCTGAGTTCCGTACTATGACTGAGTTGGCTGTATTTGACAGTCCTGAAATCTTAAGAACTATTTGAGTTCTTTTACTAAGACTGATACTAAAACTGTGGGAATAGTTATTTAACTGACATGACCCAAATATGCTATAATAGCTGAGCTAGGGTCTAGTCTGTGCCCTGATTGGAAGGATGTCAATACAGCTCCACTGGTAAGGACAACTGTGGGTACCCTCATCTGACAGTGTCCCCAAAAGAAAATGGTGGGGACCTCATCTAACAGTGCTTATCCACCTCATAAAACCTCATGTGATAGTGTTGATGTCTCAACCTATGCTGGATACATAGTTCTGGAACACAAGGATGACTGCTAAGAATCACACACTTATCTGATAGTGTGTGTTCCCATCCTTGGGTTCACTCGGTTCTAATTTCTACTACCATCTGAAGAGACTGAATAAGATTGACCAACTGTACATGGACTGAGTTTACTGAATTTTATCGACTGATGGAATACTATTGATATCTGATAACTGACTGAGTTCATCAGATTACTGATCTTACTGAGTACTGAGTTCATAAGATTTCTGAGATTTCTTGAGTCACATGACTATATGAATCCTATGGAACATGGCTTGATTGAGATTATTATGAAAAAATGACATGGCTCTAGGCACACAACTATATTTTTCAGGTACAAGTAACCCCAGGACTCGATAGAAGGAAACTGACAAGGCATGAAATTCCTGAATACATGACCAACACCAATAATCCATAATACTTCTTGATCATAGGAATAGAGTTCATAGTTCATAATGCCATAAATAAGGGATTTCATGCTGCACATGGTTATTATAGTCTTGATCATGGAAGGGAATGCATAGAACATGTACATACTTGCATGATTTCAATATGATGAACGTTGCATAACACAATAGTCAATACACAATAAGAGCATGGAAATTGTGTTGCATCATAAGGGTTAGCATGGACTTGTCATTTAGATACTATTGAGTCATAAGGAACATGATTCTATCATTCTAGGTATTTTATCAAACACCTTACATGCACACTTTATAGCATAGGTGAAATCATCATGTTAAGAATCTAAAACTATCCAAACTCATAGGTTTTCAATCAGCAAACTCACATACTTCATGGAAAGTCATCAAGACACCATCTTGAAACATAAATAACAACTATCAACATGAACATGATCAATTCACAACAAACAAATCACAATAATTTATTTAAAATATGATTCTTGGACTCCAAGAATGAAAGGGATCCATGGATGAACACTACGCATACCTCAGTTTGTGATTTTGTGAAGATTGATGGAGAGATTCTTGAAATTTAACGATGAATTCCCTTGGAATTGAACCTTTTATGAAAACCCTAGGGCTTGTTCTTGAGAGTTGTTTTTAAGAGTAATTGAGTATAAGTTGCTGAATTATGGCCAAACCTTGTGTCATAAGGCTTATATAGGATGGGAAAATTGACCATTTTAACCCTAGGACATGTCTTTAATTTTTGATAAAATTTTTCGACTTTCATCCTTGGTGCGATGCGCCACTATCGCGCCAAGTCACTGGAAAGTGACAAATGGGAACTTGCACGGGGGCGCAACATGGAGCTATCACTTTTCCACCTTGTCTGCGACCTGAAAGTTTGGACCGATGCACCACTATTGCGGAGCAACACTGGAAATTGAAAATTTTCATTTGAGCTATCTCCACGATGCGCTGGAGGCTCAGGTGATACACTGTCTCACTAAAAAGGCTCTAACTCTTCGCTCGGGTATCAGATTTGGGAAAATTTTATATCGATGGAAATCTTATTGAATTTTCCACTTGAAAAAAGTGAAAATATTGAGAATTCCTCATGGAATAATCATCATTAACTTTAGAAGATAATACTAGGCATTCTTGGGATGAAATTAGCTAGGAAGAAAATTTGGGGTGTTACACTATCTCTCCTTTGGGAACATTCATCCTCGAATGAGACTGGCTAAGAGAGGGGACAATAAGCTAAACATAAACTAAACATATATAGCTTGAAAATGATCTCATGACTAACAAGTTGAACATACATACTGAACATGCATATCTGATGCATGTGTAACTGATTCATGAATGCATAACTAAGTGCTCTGAGGAATTAAATTTTCTCACAATGAGAATTTATGTCTGATGCATAATTATACAACTGAGATGGTACATGAATGCATGACTGAATATGCATTGGTACTTGATATCAAGTTTGTGATGACACATAAAAATGAAATTGAATACCAAATTTTCACTGAATACTAAACGTGAAGATGAATAAGATTAAGGAGAACGGTTACCTTCAGCTTGATCTGGATTTGAGGGAATGAGGTAAGGATACTTCGCACGCATGTCTACTTTTTCTTACCAAGTAGCTTCCTCGATGGATTGATTTCGCCAAAGAACTTTGACTAGAGGGACTTATTTGTTCCTCAATCTACGAGTCTGATAGTCTAAGATTTTGACTGGAATCTTTTCATAAGAGAGACTGTTTTGAACAACAATGCTATAGTAAGGACTACGACTGATGGTTCACCTATGCACTTCTTAAGTAAAGAGACATGAAAGACTGGATGAACTGAGGCTAGATCTGAAGGAAAATCGAGCTCATAAGCTTTTTTACCAAAGCGACTGAGAATCTTGAAGGGGCCAACATATTAGGGACTAAGCTTTCCCTTCTTTTCAAATCTCTTCACTCCCTTTGTGGAAGATATCTTAAGGTATACATGATCACCAATCTCAAACTTGAGATCTTTTCTACGCACATCTGTATAAGACTTCTGTTAGCTCTGAGCAGCCCGGAGTCTTTCTCTGATCAATTGGAATTTCTCTAAGGCATCAACACTAAGTCAGGACCTATAACTAAGGCCTCACTAAATTCGGACCAAACGATTAGAGATCTACATCTCCTACCCTAAAAAGCTTTGAATAGAGCCATCTGAATATTGGAATAATAGCTATTATTGTATGCAAACTCAATCAAAGGCAAGTGGTCATCCCAACTACCCTTGAAATCAACTGCACATGCCCTTAGCATATCTTTAAGAGTCTGAATGGTCCTTTCTGCTTGACCATCTGTCTGAGGATGAAAGGCTGTACTGAGATAAACTTGGGTACTAAGACCCCTTTGTAATGCTTTCTAGAAGTGAGAGGTGAATTGGGTACCTCTATCTGAGATGATAGATAATGGAACACCGTGTAATCTGACCAACTCCCTGACATAGAGTTTGGCATAATCCTCTTCTGAATAAGAGGTATGAACTGGAAGGAAATGAGCTAACTTGGTCATTCGGAGAAATACTGGAAATTGAAAATGCTCTAACTCTTCGCCCGAGTATCGAATTTGGGCGAATTTTATATCGATGGAAATCTTATTGAATTTTCCATATGAAAAAATTGAAAATATTAAAAATTCCTCATGGAATAATCATCATTCACTTTAGAATATAATACTAGGCATTCTTGGGATGAAATTAGCTAGAAAGAAAATTTGGGGTATTACACGTATGTTGGCATAATTGGTAGCTTCTCAGGATTTCTGGTGTTAAGGTAGAAGAGGATTTCTGGATAAAATAAGAAAGATTTTCTAAGCTAAGCATGCAATGAATATGGAGGACGTAGAGTTTGCCACCTACCAGCTAAAAGATATGGCATACCAATGGTCCAAGGAATGGGATAAATCAAGGGGTTATAATGCCGAGTCATCTCTATGGGTGGTTTTCTATAATGCTTTTCTAGGCTGCTTCTTTTCTTTGGAGTTGAGAGAATCTAAGGTGGAGGAGTTTTTTAATATGAGGCATGGCAAGATTTCAGTGAAGGAGTATGCCTTGAAGTTCCACCAGTTATCTCTGTATGCTCCGGATATGGTTTCTAGCATGAGAGCTAGAATAAGAAAGTTCACTTCTGGGTTGTTAGAGATCTAATATTAGAGAGCAAGGTTTCGTTTTTGATCAAGGACATGTATATCCCCAGGTTGGTTATTTACATGCATCAGGTGGAGGAAGACAAGAAGAATCAAGCTGAGATAGGAGAGAGATAGGGCAAGAAGTTTAGGTTCTCTAAGTAGGGTGGTGGCCAACAATAGAGTGGAAGGGATATTGGTAAGTTGCCGAAGAAAAAGTGGGGAAATTCTAGGTCTTACTTGATAGCTTGTTCTCTATACTCAATGCTTTTGGGTGGCAGGCATTTCCAAAGTGGCGATAACTTAAGGGAACAGGGTAGTTAGTCTTAGGATAGTGGGTTCTAATCAGCTCTATTATGTCCTCTCTGCAAGTTCTATGGTAGATTGCATCAACGTTATTATGAAGACAAAAGGGATAAGTACTTCAGCTATGGTCAGCCAGGGCACATGATTAAGAACTGTCTAGTGGATAAGGTTGCTTCTGTGGTGAACAAGGTTCTAGTTGCTTCATCATTAGCTCTGCCACCAAAAGGTGCACCATCTAGTTTTGGCACTGGTCGAAACTGTGTTTATACTCTCACTACCCAATGGGAGTTTAAGGCATTGCTTGATTTCATGACTAGTATGTTGAAACTCTTTTCTCGTGATGTGTACTATTTCTTGATTTAGTGTTCTCTCTCTTATATGACCCTATTTATGTCTATGCATTTTTGTTTTGGTCTGGAGTATGTTTTGGACCCTTTTTTCTTTTTACCTAGTAGGTGACTCTGTGATTGCTAAAAGAGTCTATAGGGTGTGTGTTGTATATATTGATAACAAAGATACTGTGTGGATTTATTTGAATTAGATATGGCGGATTTTGATGTCATATTGGGGATGAATTAGTTGCACTCATGCTATCCTTCTATAGATAGTTTGACCTATAAGGGTGGTTCCTTCAATTCTAAGGGGAAGTTTATATCATATCTTAGAGTTCAGAGATTAATCTCCAAGATATGTCTCTATCATAAAGTTCGAGTTAAAGATTCTAACTCGAATGGTACTTATTTACATTCTGTCCCAGTGGTGAATAAATTTCCCTAGGTCTTCCCTGATGACCTTCTTGGTGTTCCTCATGATAGGGATATTAAGTTCGAGATTGATCTTATTTTGGACACTCGTCCAATTTCTATTCCCCCATATAGAATGGCCCTAGCTGAGTTGAAGGAGCTTAAGAAGCAACTCAAGGATCCTTTAGATAAGGGTTTCATCTATCCTAGGTGTCCCTGTGGGGTGTACTAGTATTGTTCGAGAATAAGAAGGATGGTTCCATTCGAATGTGCATTGATTACCGATGGTTGAATAAGGTAATGATAAAGAATAAGTATCCTCTTCCAAGTATAGCTGATTTGTTTGATAAGTTGCAAGGTGGTAAGTTTTTCTTCAAAATTGATCTTCGATTTGGGTATCACCAGTTGAAGATTAGGGAGGTGGACATGCCTAAGACTACCTTCCATACCCAATATGGGCACTTTGAGTTTCTGTTAATGTATTTTGAGTTGATCAATGTCCCTGCAACATTCAAGGATTTGATAAATAGGGTCTTCTATTAGTTTCAGGATCTATTTGTCATTGTTTTTATAGATGACATTTTGGTGTCCTCTAAGAGTGAAGTGGTTCATATAAATCACCTACACATTATCTTGCAGATCTTAAAAGAGTAGCTATTATATGCCAAATTTTCAAAATGTGAATTCTGGTTGAATGCTGTCACTTTTCTAGGCCATATTATTTCTAGTGAAGATATTATGATTGATCCACAAAAAGTTTCCGTGGTGAAAAAGTGGCCTTTACCTATGACTCCAATTGATATTCAGAGCTTCTTAGGTTTAACGGGTTACTACAAGAGGTTTGTGGAGAGTTTTTTGACTATTGCTACCCCATTAACTATGTTGACTTAAAACAAGGTAATTTTTTTGTGGTCTGATGCTTGTGAGAGGAGTTTTGAGAAGTTGAAGGATAAGCTAACTTTAGCTCCAATTTTGACTTTGCCTGAGGTCACTGATAGGTTTGTGGTGTACTGTGATATGTCCTCTGTGGTACTTAGTTGTATTCTGATGCAGCATAGGAAGGTGGTAGCTTATGCCTCTAGATAGTTGAAGGTGCATGAGAGGAATTATCTTACTCATTACTTAGAATTGGTAGCTATGGTATTCACATTAAAGATCTGGTGTCACTATTTGTATTGGGTAGATGTGGATATCTTTTCTGATCATAAGAGCCGACAATATGTGTTTACTTAGAAAAAGATTCACCTCAGGAAAACTAGATGGCTTGTGTTCTGAAGGATTATAATATAAGTCCTCATTACCACCCAGGTAAAGCTAACGTGGTTGCTGATACTCTTAGTAGGTTGTTTATGGGGAGTCTGGCTCATATGGATAAAGGGAAGTGGGAGTTAGTGAAGGACAATCACCATTTGGCTAACCTTGGAGTTCACCTCTTGGACTCTGAAGATGGTGGTGTGTTTGGGCAGGATGTGGTGCGGTTGTCTTTTGGTGTTAAAATCAAAGAGAAGCAGATGTTAGATCCTATCTTGATGAAAATCAAGGGTGATATAGGTGGGCAGAAGGTAATGGCCTTTGAGATTAATGGTTATGGTACTTTGCGGTACTATGAGAGGTTATGTGTTCCTGATATAGATGGATTGTAAGAGAGGATCTTGGCTGAGGTGCATTAGTCACACTATGTTGTTCATCCCAATTCAATGAAAATGTATCACGATCTCAAAGAGATGTAGTGGTAAAACAATATGAAGAGGGATGTGGCTAATTTTGTGGCCAAGTGCATGGTGTGCCAATAAGTGAAAGTTAGGCACATGAGGCCTGGAGGATTGTATCAAGAAATTGAGATGCTTGAATAGAAGTGGGAGGTGATCAACATGGATTTTATAACCAATCTCCCTCGATATCAGAATTAATTTGATTTGATTTAGGTCATCTTGGATTGGATGACAAAGTCGGCTCACTTTTTTCCAGTAAGGAGGAACTTCTTGGCTGAGGATTATGCAAGGTTGTATCTCCATGAGATTGTGAAGTTGTATGGGGTACCCATTTTTATCATCTCCGATCGTGGTATGCAATTTTTATCTCACTTTTTGCAGTCATTCCAGAAAAGGTTGGGGACTAAGGTAAGTTTGAGTACTTTTTTCACCCACAGTTGGATAGAAAAGAAGAAAGGACAATTCAAACATTGGAGTATATGCTTTAGGCTTGTGTGATTGACTATGGTGGTAGTTGGGTTGAGTAGCTACCTCTTATCGAGTTTGCTTACAACAATAGCTACCGCTTTAGCATTGGTATGACTCTATTAAAGTGTTGTATGGTAGGAGGTGTAGGTCTCCTATTGGGTTGTTCGAGCTTAGTGAGGTGGATATGTTTGGTCTAGATTTTGTTCACCAAGTTATGAAGAAGGTGAAGGTGATTTGAGATAGGCTTAAGGATGCCCAAAGTCGCAAAAAGTCTTATACAGACGTGAGGCAAAGGGACCTAGAGTTTGAGGTTGGAGATAAGGTATTCCAAAAGGTGTCTCCTATGAAAAGAGTGATGTGGTTTGGAAAAAAGAGAAGCTCAGTCCTCAATATATGGGCTGTTATGTGATTTTGAGGAGTGTTGGTAATGTTACATATGAGTTGGAATTGCCTTTTACTTGGAGATCCATTCACCTGATATTCTATGCCTCTACGTTGAGAAAGTGTATTGTGATCCACTTCAAATTGTGCCTATTAAGGATATTTGTACTTCTGATTCCCTATCTTATGAGGAGATCCCGGTTAAGATCTTGGATCGTCAGGTTCGTCATTTGCGTACCAAGGATGTGGCCTCAATAAAGGTTTTATGGAGAACCCATAAAATAAAAAAGGCTACTTGGGAATCTGAAGAGAAAATAAAGTGTGAGTATTCATTCCTATTTTCTACTCTGGATATTCATGCTAAAGGTATGTGTTCTTTATAAAGTCTTTATTTTGAAACTTTGTTAAGGGAGAGATTGACTTCCTTTGTATCTTTATTTATAACTTATTTAAAGGTAAGGGTAGAGAAATTTGAGAGGTTTTATCATGCTTGTACTGCCTTGTTCCATCCTTTGAGGGTGAATGATACAAGTAGGGGAGAATTGCAACACCCTGGGATCTGGTTCTTATAAATTTCTTGAGTCTTGAGCCTTCTGTAGATCATACGACTCTCTATACTAGTCGTATGGTGTGGGTACGAGTCTAGGGACCCTAGTCATATGTAAGATCCATCCGTATGTTGTCTAGCATCTTGCCTAGATGTTTATGCTTAGGGCACAACTTAAAGAATACTAGTCGTACGGTTTGGGTACAAATTAGGATGAGGAGTTATATGTTTGACAAAATATGATGTCGAACTTTCTGATCAAGGTATGGTGGAAGATACCACTCATATGATAAGGGTACGAGTGAGGGGTCCAAACCGTACCCACCTGCGGGAATTTTTATAGTTTAAGTAGGGGGTATTCTGGACATTTCCCCCTAATAACTCCTTTTGACCCCACATCATAAAAAACCTTTGGAGGCTTCCTTAATATATTATTCACAATTAAAAACTCTCGAAACACTCTCAAATCTCTCTCAAGCTCTTGGTTCAAGAAAGTCTAGGGTTTTCTTCAAAGCAATAATTTAAGGCTCTAAAGGGTGGTTTCTCTCCGTCTTCCTTATTGTATTAGGAATGTTACTCCTCCCTCATGATTTTATGGTATTATTGTGAAAACATTTGGGTTTTGAAATATATGTTGGGGGTTTTGGTTATTCTTGGTTGGATAATATTTTCCCATGATTTTCTTATGGTTTTCATATTATAATGTGATTTGACATGTGGATGCATGGGAATGGTCAATTGATACTTGATTTTGGTTTTACAAACTCTGTTCCCTCAACATGTTTGTTAAAATGGCTATGAGTGAAACACTTAGACTTTGAACCGTCCAAAAAATTTCTCCATTTGATGTTACTGGGGGGGGAGGGGTACGACTAGGGGCACGAGTTGTACCCCTTGGATATGAGTCGTGTCCTCCTTCCCTTCTCCTCTTGTATCCTAGGCAGTAAGGTGAGGGTTACTCACTATCCTAGGTATGAGTGACCCCCTCCTCAATTGTACCCTTAGTATATGAGTCATACCTAGGCGAGTAGTATGGGTTGAGGTCTTAGCTTGGAGTGGACTCTTTTTGTTACGAGTGGAGCATATGAGTTAGGGGTGAGTCGTACCCTTTGGATATGACTCAAGGGTGTATGGTCGTACCCTTAATAGTATAGGTGACCTAGGAGAAGGCTAGGGTATGAGTCGGTGTACCACTCATACCTTAGGGTACAATTTTCCTAGTGAGTCGTACCCCAGGACGGGTCCATTTTACAGCTTTTAACTAAGGGACTTGTGGTCATTTCCTACACCCTAAACCCTAAGTACCTTCACTATATAAGTGTATTAGGCCTCCTTAAGCACATTTTTGAGTGGATCAAACACCCAAAACTCTCTCTTAAGCTCATCTTTGAAGAATTAAAGGCTAGGGTTTCAAGGGTGATCTTGAAGAGGAAAAGTAAAGTCAAGTTTGATGGTGAATCAAATTTTCTATGGAATATACCTCTTCACCTTGTTGAATAACTCTAAACCCATGTTGCACTTGGATTAGTAAGTGTACATAGTGATTTTTGAAATCAAATGAAAAGGGTTTTGTTGCCTAATAATGAATAATGTTGAATCTTGCTTAGAATTGTGTTTATACATGTTATTGATGATGATTTATATATATGGGTGCTTTTTATATGTGGTTTAACATGAGGGTCTTGAGTAACCCTAGCCTTGGTGATTCCACCTTGAAAATAGGTTTGTTAAAGGTATGCACATAAGGTGTTTTGTGGAAATGTCTAAGTGCATTGTCTAGTCACATGTTGGTGATGTTTTGAACTAGGGCAATGGATTAATAAGTATGGATGATTGATAAATGGTATGTTAGAATTATTGTGAGCTATGTGTTGTATAATTAATGACCATGATTGGTTCATTGACTAATTAGGAGGGGGTTGAAGTCCCTAAACATGATAATGTATTTGAATTGTGTGTGTCACCAAGTGTGATGAGAATATGGTATAAGATGGTCAATGAAATGTAAATAGTTGTGAGGGTCTTGATGACCATAACTTGAATTTTATAATGGATTGAATGAAGGCAATGGCCTATTGAAATGGTTGAGCAATGAAGGCTCCTATAAAGACCATGAGGTCATGCATAGTGTTGAATTAGCTATATGGTTAAAGTCATTAAGTGTTATATGGAATGAATGTTGATTCATGGGAAAAAGGGTTAAAGTCCTAATGTTAAATAATGATAGTTGTAATGGCTTGAGGTTGAAGTCCCTTTCCTTATTAAATGGATTGAGGTTGGAGTCCCTTGCCCAATGAAATTGCTCGAGGTTAATGTCCCTTGCATAAAGAGATCTATTAAGGTTAATGTTCTTTGTCGAATAAAATGGATTGCAGTTAGAGTCCCTTGGCATGATCTTAGAGTCCTTTGTCTAACAAATGGGAATGAGGTTGGAGTCCCTTTCCTAGATAAATGTGTGTGGTTATAGTCACTTGTTTGCATTATTATGTATGAAGTTAAAGTTCTTGTCTAATGAATGTCTGAGAATGGTTAAAGCCTTTTGTTCAGTGGTATGTGATTGTGGTTAAGATCCTATGCCTAAATGGAATTGTTGAAAGTAAGTGTAGATGGTTGGAGTCCTCTGCTTCATGCCTAATGAATGAATTTTCAAGGATGTTGTTAATCCTTTATTTCTTGATTTACATGTGATATACCTATATGTAAGGATAAAGTGTATGAATATGATTGAATATGATATATTGGCGTATTGTTGAATAATGATGCTAGTTTATCCTTATCCTTGAGTTACATGCTAGAGTTCCAACCGTTAACCATCTCCGGACACTATGTCCCCATGGGACATAGTGGCCAGAACATCATCTTCTCTTCCCATACAGTGATTAGGTGATCGAAGCGGTTCATGCATTGACTACGGAGTGGCGAGCTTTCTTATTTCAGAAGACGTTTATTCTTGGTCCCTTAGTTTTAGACATAGTCTCATCCTAACTTAGTTTTCTTATTGTCTAGGGCTTGTTAGGACATATATTTCTAAACATTAGTTTGTATAGAGGTATTATGGATGACTGTGGACTTAGGTATATTGGCTAGGGTGTTGATATTTATGAAATTGTTAGACATTGTTAAGTTATGACTTCTAGTACTGTATTTGCTATCTTATTATGCAGTTGGGATTTACTCAAACCTAATGATTGATGTGATGACTGTGATGGATTATTAGGGAGACCTCCGATTCATGTGGGCTTGAGGTGCCCATATGACATAGCCCAATCTTGGGGCGTGTCAAGTTCGTATTAGAGCCTAGGTTCATGGACAGTTTGGTGTCCACAATACCGTGTCAATTAGAGTCTCTTTATGGGTGTGAAGTGTGCTACACTTATAAAAGAGAAGCAATGAGTCATTTTAGGAAATGTTTACCTTTCTTGTGTTTCAATCTCAAGCTATAAAGTCTAAGGTCTTGGATTTCTCTGATTTCTATTTTCTATCTTTTAGATCGTGCCTCCAAGGAGACCTGAGACTCAAGCAAACCCTTCTAAAGGACCTATGGATGAAGCTCATCTAATTTCTGGATTTTGGATCCGGGCAAGGGCTGCGGAATCCGACCATATTAATGGGGTTCCACCTATCCCCACCAACCCCGACTATGAGAGTGATCCTCCTATTCTTTCACCTAAAAGGGATGTTACTAATGCCGAGTTTCATCGCTCTATAAACATCTTCACTCTATTGGTATCCGCTCAATTGAAGCATGGTGCTCCAACTACCATTTCTTCTGAGGCCTGAGGAATCGGCCAATTCATGAGGGTGAGACCTCCTATGTTCTTCAGTACAAATCTTGTGGAGGATCCTCAAGGCTTTGTTGGTAAAATGGAGAAGATCTTCCAAATCATGCATGCTTTGGAGATGGAGGCTATTGACTTTTCTTCCTAACAATTGAAGGATGTAGCGTACCAATGGTATGAAGGGTGGGATTTTTATAGAGGTGTTGATGATAGTCCTGCCATTTAGGAGATTTCTCCGAGGCTTTCTTAGACTGCTTCTTTCCTCAAGAGTTGCGGGAGGAGAAGGCGGAAGAGTTTGTGAACATGAAACAAGGGAGGATGTTCGTTTAAGAGTACACCTTGAAATTCCATCAATTGTCAAGGTATGCTCCCAAGATGGTTTCTAGCATGAGGGCTAGAATGCATTAGTTTGTCTTGGGATTGTCTCGTGAGTTAGTCCTTAAGAGCAAAACGTTGTTGATTGAAAACATGGATATTTATATGTTGATTGTGTATATGCAACTAGTGGAAGAAGAGAAAAAGAAGAAAGTTGAGATTAGTGAGAGGCAAGGAAAGAAATTTAGGCCTTATGAGCATAGTGGTGGTGATGGTGGCATGTGGACATGGAAGAAGTGGGGGAGTTTGATTTCCTTATGCAACTCTAGTGTTCGCTCTCCTTACCCAAAGTTTTTGGGTGGTCATCGGTCTCAGTTTGGTGGTGGGTCCTGGACATAGGGTGCCCAATTCCAGGCTAGTGGTGCCCAGTAAGCTCCACCTTACCATCCTTGAAGATTCTGTAGTCAGAGTCATCATGGTCAGTGTGAGAAGGGGAGAAAAAGATGTTTCCATTATGGTTAGGTTGGGAATATGTAGAGTGAGTGCTCCTCTCTGGAAACCTCATGGGCCAAAAAGGCTTCGAGTTCTCCTCTCTGGCATCCTTTTAGGCCAACAGGGCTCCTATTGTTACTTCGTCTACTTTCGTACCGAAGGGTGCTATGTCTTCCACTGCTTCTGTTTCTGGCACCGACGCTGGCCAGAAAACTTGTATGCACTTGCTACTGGCTAGGATTTTGAGTTGTCTCCTCATATTGTCACGGGATTTTGAGACTTTTCTCTCATGATGTGTATTGTTCACTTGATCAAGGTTCTACTTTTTTTTATGTGACCCCGTATGTGGCTATGCATCTTGATTGTGGTCCCGAGAGTTTGTCAGTTCCTTTTTTGGTTTCAACTCCGATCGGAGACCCTGTGATTGTTAGAAGGGTCTATTAATACATCCTGAAATTGGGTCATGTTGTAGGGGCACCTCAAGCCCACATGAACCGGAGGTCACCCCGATAACCCATCACAATCTTCACATCAATCACATAGGTCGGGTGAATCTTGACCATATAATGAGATAGAGAAAATCATATTACGAGTAATAACTTAAACAAGTCTAAACACTTCATTAGATTCATCAACTGACCAATATACCCAAGGCCACAGTCATCTACAATATCTCTATACAAACCGAACTTTATAAATTTATATGTCAGGACAAGCCCCCGACAATAGCCAAACCAAGTAAAAATTGAATGTCTAAAGATAGGATACCAGGGATGAATGTCTTCCAAATAAAGGAAGCTTACCACTCCAAAGTGGATGCATGAACCGTTTCGATCATCTAATCAATCCATAAGAAGAGAAGAAGATGCTCCGACACCTATGTTGCAGGGGACATAGCGTTCGGAGATGGTTAGCGGTTAGAACGCTAGCAAGTAAATCAAGGATAAGGATAAAATAGCATCATCACTCAACAACAAGAAATATATCATATTCAATAACATTAATAACCTTATCCACATATATATAGACATATCACATGCAAATCAAGGACAAGATTTATCAACACTTTAGATGTACTCATTCATCATACATGCAATGAATAACTCCAACCCTACACACTTATAAATTTAAGCATTTCCCATTAGGCATAGGACTTTAACCATATTCATATATCATCAAGTAAGGGACTCTAACCATATACACATCCATTTATGTGAGGGACTCTAACCATATACGCATCTAGTTAAGTCAGAGACTTTAACTACACTATCATCTATTCAAGTGAAAGACTCAGTGAGGAACACTAACCACTCACACATATTCATTCAAGTGAGGGACTCTAACTGCTCACACACATTCATTCAAGCAAGGAACTATAACAACACGCTAACATACTTAGGATGAGACTCTAACCACATGCCATATTAGATGGGGGACTCTAACCCCAAGCCAATTTATTTGGCGAGGCACTTCGACTTCATGAGATTTCACTATCCAAGGGACTTAAACCATAAATGATTTGATTAGGTAAGGGACTTTAACCTCAAGCCATCATGACTATCATTAGTCAACATTGGGACTCTAACCCTTTGTCCATGCATCCACATACATTCAATTCCACGCATAAGGACTTTAACCTATTTAGCAAATTCAACATTATACATGACAACATGGTCCTCATGGGAGCCTTCATTGCTTAACTATTTCGATGATCCAATGCCTTAATTCAACTCTTAATACAATTCAAACTATGGTCCTCAAGACCCTTACAAACCATTCATATTCTATACCACAATTTAGTCCAACACATAATTCACGTTTATTTTCATGTTAGGGACTTTAACCCCCTTCTTAATAATCAAGCCATTAAGGTAATAAATTACACAATACATAGCTCACTTTACTTTCATAATATCATTTATTACGCATTCATACATCTTGGGTCATTGCCCTAGTTCACAACATCATCATCATGGAACTAGGCATTTCACTTAGACATTTTCACAAACACCTTGTGTACATGCCTTTACCAATACCAATTTAATAGTAGAAACCACGAAGACTAAGGTTACTCAACACCTACATGTTAGACTACATAATACAAGAATTCACATGGGCAAACTACCACCAATAACCTGTATAAACATAAGTCTAAGCAAGAATCATCATTATTCATTATTAGGCAACAAAGCCCTTTTCATTTGATTTCAAAATCACCATGTACACTTACTAATCCAAGTGTGAGATACATGGGTTTAGAGTTATTTAGAATGGGGAAGTGGTACATGCCTTAAACAAGATGAATCACCAAGAATATTGACTCCCCTTTGCCTCTCAAAGACAACTCTTAAAACCCTATCCTCCAATTCTTCAAAGACAAGCTTGAGAGATAATATTTAGGGTGTTTGATCCATCAAAATGGATGTTTAGGAGGCTAGACACACTTATATAGTTAGAGGGGTTTTAGGCATGGGAAATGACCACAAGGCCGTTAGTTGAAATCTGGAAAATAAACCAATCCAGGGGTCCAACTCACCTTGTGACTAACTTAGGTAGTCGTACCCCAAGATATGAGTAGTACCCTGACTCATACCCTTGGCCTCTCCTAGGTGACACACTCTATTAAGGGTACAACCATGCACCCTTGAGTTGTATCCAAGGGGTATGACTCACCCCCTAGTCGTATGCTCCAATCGTAATAAAACCAGTCCACTCTAATCTATGAATTCACTTTATACGACTTACCTAGGTATGACTTATACCCTTAAGGTACGATTGAGGATGGGTCACTCATATAGAAGAAAGACTGCAACCCTTCCTAGGATTCTTAGGGTATGAGAGGGGAGGTGAGAAAGTATATGACTCGTATCCATTGGGTACGACTCAAGCCCCTTGTCGTACCAATACAGTGACACCAAAAGGTGAAGTGTTTCTATGGTTCTAAGTCTAGGTGTTTGAATTCTTCACCACTTGGATCATTCGTCCTCGAATGAGGGATAAGGAAACTAATAAACAAAAGCCAACATATCATCACACAACAAAACAACATTCAAGTAAGTTAGAACAAGTATACAATAAGGATATAACACACATCATGCTTATTTTCCATCAATTATTCATGTCATCATCTTTGGGACTCATACCAATTATTTATCAAAAAACTTGTTCATTTCAAAGCTTAGGGACTTAAACCATTGATTATCTACACTTACTTATTTCAAAACTTAGGGACTCAACCCATCAACTTATCAAGGATATTTACTCAATTCAAGGATTAGAGACTCAAGCCCATCACTTACCAAAGACATCAATCAATTTAAGATACTAGGGACTTAAACCCATCACAACAAGGACACACATAGTTTCAAAGTAATAGGGATTTGAACCCATGGTATAACAAGACACAAATCGCCCAACACATTGGGGACTTTAACCCATTTTCTATTAAATAAATAAATTAAAGTAAGGAGATCAACACATACCTCTACCCAAAGTTTCTGGAATAGGAAACAAGTGCGGATACTTGGACTTCATGTACTCTTCTGCTTCCCACGTAGATCCCTCAAACTTTTGGTTCCTCCATAGAAGGTTCATCGAAGTCACCTCTTTAATTAATAATCGGTGTACTTGCTGATCCAAGATCCTCACTGGGATCTCATCATAGGACAAAGAGTCCCGAATACCGACATCATTCAAAGGAACAACTAATGAAGGATCACCCACATATTTCTGCAACATAGAGACATGGAAAATCGGGTGAATAGAGTTCATACTAGAAGGAAACTCCAACTCATAGGAAATATTGCCAATCGTTTTCATAATCAAGTAGGGACCAACATACCAGGGACTAAGCTTCTTTTTTTTACCCAACCACATCACTCCTTTCATAGGAGTCAATTTCAAGAATACCCAACTGCCAACACTAAACTCTAAGTCTCTACATCTTGATTCACATAGGATTTTTGGCGACTTTGAGTGACTTTGAATCTATCACTAATCACCTTCACCTTCTCAAAGACTTGTTGGACTAAGTCAGGGCCACGTAATTTACCCTTGCCAACCTCGTAACACCCAATAAGAGATCGACATATCCTACCATAAAATGCCTTAAGAGGCACTATGCCAATACTTGAGTGGTAACTCTTATTATAGGCAAACTCAATCAAAGGAAAGTGGTCATACCAACTACCACCATAATTAAGCACACAAGCTCGCAACATATCCTCAAATATTTGGATGGTTCTTTTCTCTTGCACTTCCATTTGTGGATGGATATCGGAACTAAGGCATATTCTAGTACCTAATCCCTTTTGGAATTACTTCAAAAAGTGGGATGGAAATAGAGGACCATGATATGAAATATTAGAGACCGAAGCACCATGCAACTTCATGATCTACGCAAAATATAATTTAGCATAATCTTCTGTCAAAAAATTAATCCTCATGGGCAAAAGGTAAGCAGACTTGGTTATCCTATCAACAATGACCCAAATGGAATCACATTGATTCTAGGATCTAGGTAGACTTGTAACAAAATCTAGATTAATTGCCTCCCACTTCCATTCGGGTAATATGATCTCTTAATACAAGCCCTAGGTCTCATATGCTCAATTTCACTTATTGACACACCATACACTTGGATGCATCACGCTTCATACTACCCTACCAATAGAGCTCTCTAATATCATGATACATTTTGTTAGAACCGCGATAAATAGCATAACGGGATCAATGAGCCTCGACCATGAACCTTTCCCTTAATCCATCGACATCGAGAACACATAACCTACCTTGGTATCTCAAGATACCATCAGCACCGATCATAACATTCACAACTTTATGTTGACCCATATTACTCTTGATATTCATCAAGTCGGGGTCCAATGCGTTTTTTCCTTTATCTCGACAATAAGATATTACTGAGATACCATAAGTACAAATAAACCATCATCCTTGGAATCCTCAAGTTGAACTCCAAGATTATCCAACGGTGAATTTCTTTCACCAATTCTCGCTTATCCCCATCTACATGGGCCAAACACCCTATGAACAATCTACTAAGAGTATCGACAACTATATTTGCCTTACTAGGATGGTAATGAAGAATCATATCATAGTCATTCAAAAGCTTGAGCCACCTTCTTTGCTTAACATTCAACTTCTTTTGAGTAAACACATATTGAAGGCTCTTATGACCAAAAAAGATATCAACATGAACCCCACAAATGTAATGTCTCCAAATATTTAATGCAAAGACCACAACTTACAACTCTATATCATGGGTAGGGTAGTTCTTCTCATGTTCTTTTAATTGATTAGAAGCATAGGCCACTCCCCAACCATGTTGCATCAACACGCAACCAATTTCGACATGAGAAGCATCACAATAAACCACAAAACCATCAATACCTCAGGGTAAGTCAAAATCAGAGCAAAAGTCAATTTATCTTTTAACTTCTCAAAACAACCCTTACACGCATTGGACCACAAGAACTTTACCTTCTTTTGGGTTAATTTATTCAATGAGGCAGCTATAGTGGAGAAAATCTCCACAAACCTTCTATAGTAATCGGCTAGACCCAAGAAGCTCTGAATATCGATTAGAATTATAGCTCTAGCAGCTTTTTAACCACTGAGACTTTTGGGGGATGTACCATGATCACTTCACTAGAGATAACATGAGCAAGAAAAGCTATGGTTTTCAACCAAAAATCGTACTTGGAAAACTTGACATATAAATTATGATCCTTCAAGGTTTGAAACATGGCACAGAGGTAATTTACATAATCCTCCTCACTTATAGAAAACACTAAGATATCATCAATAAAGGCAATAATAAATATATCCAAGAATGGATGGAATACTCTATTCATCAAGTCCATGAATGCCGTTGGGTCATTGGTCAACATAAAAGACATAACAACAAACTCACAGTGAACATACCGGGTTCTAAAGGCCGTCTTAGAGATATCTGCATCCATAAGCTTAAGCTGATGATGACAGGATCTAAGATCAATCTTAGAGAAATAATTTGTACCCTAAAGTGGATCAAGAAAATCATCAATTCTAGGAAGAGAATATTTGTTTTTTATGATCACTTTGTTCAACTGATGATCATTAATGCACATACGAAGGGAGCCATCCTTCTTGTGCACGAACAATATAGGAGCACCCTATAGAGAGACACTAGGGTGGATAAAACCTTTATCTAAGAGGACTTTTAATTGATCCATAAGATCTTTTAGCTCTACTAGATCCATTCTATAAGGAGGGATAGAAATTGAATGAGTTTTCAGGAAAAGATCAATCCCAAAACCAATTTCCTTTTCGGGAGGAACAATAAGAAGATCAGCGAGAAATACCTCAAAAAACTTATTAACCATAAGAATAGATTCTAGAGAAGGTTCTTTCGAGTTAGAATCTTTAAATTAGACTAAATAATACCCTTTGATATCAACTTTTAGGAATTTATATAAAAATGAACCTTTCCTGAGGAACGACAAAACCACATTCCCATACGATAATCGGATCATTAGGGAACTTGAATATGACTGATGTGTGAGCAATTGCTAACACATTTAAGACCTTTAACCAAGAATAATTATGAAGTCTTAAGCAACTTTTTTTGTTTTTGATTTGTTTATGTATGATTTTACTTTTTAAGCTGATGGGATAGTGAACCAACAAAAATAGAAACAAAGAAGTTAAAATCTTGAGAAATCTGAAGAGAAGTGTGGATGACAACATTTGTGATAAGTCGCCATCCCTGTGATAGGATATCATAGTTGTCATCAGACTTAAAAAGCATGAGTTGAAGCCTATGACGATATTTGGTGATATGACGTCAAAAGTGTGATACGCCATCATGAATGTCACCATCTTTAAACAGAGAATGAAAGTTGAAGATATTTTTATGACGACATTCATGATAAGCCATCAGGTTTGTGATAAGGCATCAACATCATCATCAGTTTTAAACAGCAGAAGCCGAAAGTACAGAGGAGCTGACGACATCCGTGATAAGCCATCAGACTCCTGATAAGCTGCCACAGATGTTGTCGTCTATTCTAAGAAAAAGCTGCAACTTTAATTTTATTTCCTTATTTAGGTTGAACTATTTAAAGCTTTATTTTAGGGATTTATATGGGGAATTCATTCATTCATCATCATCATCATTATTCTAAAGAGAGTTTGATACTTTGAGTCTTAGTGAATATTTTCCGATATTTCTTTCTCTATATTTTTGGATACGAACAATGCTACTATTTTGGGGATTTTATTTTGTGATCTAATCTATGATTCACTAATTATTATTTATCTCTGTAAGTAATCTTCTCAATTATGAATTCAATTATGTGTTTCATTTGTTATATCATGAGTGTCTAAACTCCATTAACCTGAATTATAGGATCTAGGGGTAGGTCTTGATAAGGTACTAAGTGTTCAAGATTCAAAAGGTGGTAGGATTTCTTTATAATTCTGAGGTTTTAATTAACATCTTTTGGTTGCAAATAATAGATAACACCTGCTTTGATTTTCTTGAGAAAGAAATCAAAAATAGTAGGAAGTAAATTATCAACAGGGACTCAAAAATACTTTGTTTAATAATCAGCCCTGTAACAAGGTTGGTTAACCTGAGGTAAAATCTGGGCAGTAAATAGAAATTCCCAACGTTCGAGAGGATTAGGAAATTAAACACTTAAGTAGTTTGAGAGACATTTAAGCATAACATTGATTAAGATAGCTTGTTATCCTTCCTATCGTGAGAATCTTGAACCACTTTTAGCATCTATCATGTACCGGAACCCCCAGTGAACATAATTCTAGTTATTTCTTAAACTCTTGATTTACAAACACTGAAACTAGAGTGATCAATAATTATTTGCTAATCATTAAAAATCCCCACTTTATCTTTTCTCATCATTCGTTTGATTTCAACTTGTAGCTATAGTTTCAAACTAGTTTAATCACCACCCACAATATTCCCTGTGGATTCGACCCTGACTCCAAAGTTGGGTAAATATATTGACGACGACCGCCTTGCACTAAATTGACATGTAAGTTGAGTGTTATCAAAAAATGGCACCGTTGCTAGGGAACAATTTGACGTATTAAGTTGGTTTGGAATTTTAGCCTACTTGCTTGAATTCAAATTTGTAAATATTTATTTTTAGTTTTATTTTATTTCTTGTTTTAGGTAGATTTTTATTTTAGTTTACTTATTACTATGGTATCATGGAATGAACATGAGCTTGGTGGTTATAAATCTTATCTTGATAATCCATGTCCATATTATGATGGACCACACTTTTGGCAAGATTGTATATATGCTACCCGGAGAGAGATGTGTGCACCATCTCCATTTTACCAGGAGTATGATTGTTCGTTATGTGATGGTCAAGATGAACATTGGAGTGATTGCCCAAATGCCCTCTCCCGCCGATATGCTAACCCAAATTCTAGTTTTTCTTATGATTTTGATAGGTCTTATGGTCAAGAACAGGAAAAATAAAACACCAGAAAGAGTGGCATTAAAGCTATGCTTTAACTAATGTTAGAGTGTATGGACACAATGAATTATATCATACATGATATACATCAAGATATAACGACAAATAATAAGAAAAGAAGAACGATACAGGATATGGATATAGAGGTCAAACATTCAAAGCACTTTTCCACATTATGTTTAGATGATATCTTGTATGTGGAATCATTTAACATAATGGACGAGTGTGAAGATGAGGAGAAAGAATTCAATATTAATGATGAGCTTGATGTTGAGTAACCCTTGGTGATTTTCCAACCAACCAAACCATTTCTGAAGAAGATGCCAAAGACAAGGAGATGGTACTAGAGTAAAAAAAAGAAATCAAGGACAATCCTTGTGAAGACGCTAGTCCATTTTGGGGTAGAAATACTAATAGGGATGCTACACCAAAATTGAAAGTTAGTCCTCATTCGAACCACTTTTCAACATTATGCTTAGTGGATGTGATGAAAGTCAAATCACCAAAGAAAATAATGAATTTTGAAAATGAGGAGGAAGAATATTACATTTTGGAGTTTGTCCCTCCAAAAGGGTATACTACAACCCCAATCTTGAAGGCCAAGAAGCTTAAAGATCAATGTTTATTTAGTGGCTATTTAAGATTCTCACCATTTCCAAATGAGCCACATGAAAGTTTGATGCAAAATTTGGCAAGCAATTCAACTTTTCGAAGTGGCGTGATAAAACATTCCTCATCATGCCCTCATATTTGCCCAACACACCTCGAAGATGTATTGATCAAAAGTTGGAACGACATTTCAAATACTCCAAGTGGAGACATAAATAATTATCAACAAGGTATATTGATGAAGTCTGAGTAGTCAAGATAACTAAGTCATTCCGTGACACTAAATTAGGCACTTCTTGCGAGGAAACCCAAGGTATTTTGTTGTTTGTATTTGTATTATGTGGTTGACATCAGATCTTCACACTCGTGGTGCCACAAGTATGTTTCTAATTCTCTTGTTTTGGTATGATGTATTTGGGACATTGGAAGATTTTATGTTGAGGGTGGGGCTAATTGTGGGTGTTGATGTCCTCTGTGGGTTTTTGTTGCCGTGCCTCTTTTTCTTGGAGTCTTAATCCTTGTAGAGCCGGCATGTTTAGGCGTATGGTGTTTGTTTTGTGATGTGTTGTGGTTGATTGGGGGAAAAATAAGTATCTAGGATAGATGAAATATTTTTGTTGATTTTTCTTGGAATGATAAATACCACTCAAATTGTCTATCTGGTAACTATGTGATGAGCATCTTCATGTGACTATTGTGAATCATTTTATGGCATTAGTATTAGGGACACGATAATCACTGCTAATAATTGCATGAACCAAATGGGTAGTAGCTTGTGATTTACCTTTGTGCCATGTGTGTGTGAGATGCTACCTAGTTCTCGTTGTGTGTTAAATCCAGAACTTACCCGGTGGGTTTTGCCTTGGTTGTAGGATAGCGGTTAGGAAAGGATCATAGGCCGTTATTGATGATAGTCCACTTTTAGCCTAAATGAGCTTCCATGTGTGAATAATATCCCTTCATCCTGATTTTGATCTTGAATGCCTATTCTTTTTATTATACCTATCACCTTCGCATTTATATCACAATGAACCTATTTTTGCGCTGGTCCTCCTTGGTCATTGTGCACTTTTACTAAGGCAAATCGCCTAAGTTGAGGGTGGATACTATAGGGGTGCGTGACGTAAAATGAGTATGAATAAAGGTAGAATAAAAGAAAAGAATAAAAAGCTAGGAGCGGTGGAA
Organism: Capsicum baccatum var. pendulum; assembly: GCA_030864225.1. NCBI lineage: Eukaryota > Viridiplantae > Streptophyta > Magnoliopsida > Solanales > Solanaceae > Capsicum > Capsicum baccatum. The sequence goes on from CM061560.1 coordinate 189,611,782, forward strand.
AAAGAATAAGAAAAAAAAGTTGTGAAAAAAATAAATAATTGTCGATAAAAATTAAAATTAAGTAAAGGAGTATGTGTGATCAAGAAAGGAGAGAATTAAGTAAAGATTGGTAATTGAGACCCCAAAAATAGTGTAGTGCCAAAGAGGCTTAGTAAATTTAAATATCCTTGCGTATCATACCATCCCCAAGCTTACGTTACAAAGCTATAGAGAAGACCTATAGTGATCCTAACTTAACAGTCTGAAAACATAGCCAATGAAAATAAGGGCAAGAATATGGTATTTGACATGCATTGATTGGAATTTCTTTCTGAGAGTGAGTGTCTCTTGACCTTCCCTGCATTTACATGCTTAATTTCATAAATGAGTGAGGAGGGACTTCGTTGTTGTAAGGGCACATCGGTTGCATTGCTAGTTGCCTACTTGTTTGGGTAGTGTAAATTGTACATATGCATAGTTATTGTTGCTAAGTTGATGCCATATCTTGATTCCTTTCTATCACATTATTGATCTTCATGGATATACACAGCTGGGTTTAAAGAGATTGAAAATGGAGAGCGTAATGTATTTTTAACTAAAATTGATGATCAACTGTCATAGGTATCTTATGTATCTCTTGGTTAAGCATCGTAGTGTTGTCTTTTAGTTTCTTGAGGACAAAAAATTGTTTTAAGTTGAGGGTGTTGATGTGTGTTCAATTGCTAACACATTTAAGACCTTTAACCAAGAATAATTGTAAAGTCTTAAGCAAATTTTGTTGTTTTTGATTTGTTTATGTCTGATTTTACAGTTTAAGCTGATGGGATAGAGAACCAACAAGAATGGAAGCAAAGAAGTTGAAATCTAACAGAATCTGAAGAGAAGTGTGGATGATGACATCTATGATAAGTCGTCAGCCCTGTGATAGGCTATCACTGTTGTCGTCAGACTTAAGCATGAGTTGAAGCCTGTGATGACATCTGGTGATATGACGTCAAAAGTGTGATACACCGTCATGAATGTCGTCATCCTTAAACAAAGAATGAGATTTGAAGACATTTTTGTGACGACGTTCATGATAAGCCATCAAGTTGGTGATAAGGCATCAACATCTTCGTTAGCCTTAGACAGTAGAAGCCAAAAGTTCATAGGAGCTGACAACATCCATGAGAAGCCGTCAGACTCCTGATAAGCTGTCACAGATGTCATCGTCTATTCCGAGAAAAAGATGCAATTTTAATTTTATTTCCTTATTTAGGTTAAACTATTTAAAGCTTTGTTTTAGGGCTTTCTATGGGGAATTCATTCATTTATCAGCATCATCATTATTCTAAAGAGAGTTCGATACTTTGAGTCTTGGAGAATATTTTCCGATATTTCTTTCTCTATCTTTTTGGATTCGAACAATACAACTATTTTGGGGATTTTACTTTGTGATCTAATCTATGATTCACTAATTATTATTCATCTCTGTAAGAAATCTTCTCAATTATGAATTCAATTATGTGTTTCATTGGTTACATCATGAGTGGCTAAACTCCATTAACCTAAATTATGGGCTCTAGGGTTAGGTCTTGAAAAGGTGCTAAGTGTTCAAGATTCAAAAGGTGGTCGGATTTATTGATAATTCTGAGGTTTTAATTAATGTATGTTGGTTTCAAACAATAGATAACACATACTTTGATTTTCTTGAGAAAGAAATCAAATTTAGTAGGAAGTGAATTATCAACAGGGACTTGAAAATACTTCGTTTAATAATCAGCGCTGTAACAAGGTTGGTTAACCTGAGGTAAAATCTGGGTAGTAAATAGAAATTCCCTAAGTCCAAGAGGATAGGGAACTAAACGCATGAGTAGGTCGAGAGACATTTAAGCATAAAATTGAAAAATATAGCTTGTTATCCTACCTACCGTGAGAATCTTGAACCACTTTTAGTGCCTGTCATGTACCGGAAGCCCTAGTGAACATAATTTTGGTTATTTCATAAACTCTTGATTTACAAACACTAAAACTAGAGTGACCAACAATTATTTGCTAATAATTAAAAACCCCCACTTTATCTTTTTGCATCATTCGTTTGAATTCAACTTGTAGCTATAGTTTCAAACTAGTTTAATCGCCACTCACATTGTTTTTTGTGGATTCGACCCCGACTCCAAAGTTTGGTAAATATATTGATGACGACCGCCTTGCACTAAATTGATATGTAAGTTGAGTGTTATCAGTTACCCTACGTGTCCGAAAATATAATGAAGCATAGCAAGAGTGCAGCTAATCCATCCCAAAATGACATCAAAATTAACCATGTCCAACTCTATCAAGTCTTCAAGAGTATCCCTACCACCAATCGATATCACACACCCCTTATATACCCTTATAATAACCATAGGGTCTCCGACCGAGGTAGAAATAGAAAAGGGAACCGATAGACTCTTGAGACCACAATTAAGATTCACAGCCACATATGGAGTAACATAAGAAAGAGTGGACCCTGGATCAAGTAAACAATACATAACACAACTGAAAAGTGTAAACATACCCGTGATAATATCAGGATATGATTTAGAATCCTGGCGAGTAGAAAAATCATACAAGAAGTTTCGTCCTGCACCGGTGCTAGATATAGAAGCAAAGGCAGACATAGCACCCTTTAGTGTAGGAGTAGATCGAGTGGTAATAGGGGCCCTGTTGGCCAAAGGTGCTGCTAGAGAGGGGCAATCACACTACATATGCCCAACCTGACCATAATGGAAACATCTATTTCTACCCTTTTCATACTGACCATAATGACTCTGACCACAAAATCTGCAAAGAGGGCGAGATGGAGACGATTGGGCAACACTAGCCTAGAATTAGGCACCCTGTGCCCATGACCCACCACTAAAATGAGTCCAATGATCACCCAAAAATTTTGGGCAAAGAGAGAAAACACTATCTAAGGAGAAAGAACTCACACTCCCCCACTCTTTCTATGGAAACTTTCAATCATCACCATCATTATGCTTAGAAGGCCTAAATTTTTTCCTTGTCACTCACTAAGCTTAACTTGCGTCTTTTTCTGTTCTTCCACTTGTTGTAAATACACAATTAACCTCGAAATATCCATGTTCTCAATCAACAAGGCCGCCTTACTTTCAAGGACTAACTCACGAGACAATTCTAAGAAAAACTTATGCATTCTAGCCCTCATGCTAGAAACTCATGCTAGACAATCCTCCCTCGCTTTATGTTTAGAAACTCACCCGCCTTTGCCACCCTCAACTCTTGAGGAAAAAAGCGGTCTAAGAAAGCCTAAAAAAAGTCCTTCCATATAACGGGACTAGCACCAACACCCTTAGACAACTCCCACCCTTGCACCATTGGTATGCAACATACTTCAATTAGTAGGAAGCAAATTCAGTTGCATCGATCTTCGAATCATGCATAATTAAAACAATCTTCTCTATTTCATTAATGATGCCTTGATGATCCTCCTCAACTTTTATATCGGATAACATAGGATGGATCAACCTCATAAATTTTTCAATTCTTGTTGCCTTAAAAGAAATGGTAGCTAGAGCACCACATTTTGGTTGAGAAGCTACCAATTGAGTCAAGGGGTTGATAAAAAGACGAAACTCGATATTTGTAGCACCCCTTTGAGGTGACGAAATAAGAGGGTCACTCTCATAGTTGGGATTGGTTGGGATAGGTGGAACCCTACAAAAATTGTTGGATGCCACAACCCTAGTCTGGGTCCGAACTCCAAAATTTGGATGAGCTTCATCCATAGGGCCCTCAGAAGGGTTTTCTCGAGCCTCATATCTCCTTGGAGACATAATCTAATTAGCACCGTATTCCTTGTGGAATTCAACCCCAACCTAGTTAGGTTATATATTTTACAACGACCGCTTACTCTCTCCTAAGAGAGGCATAATTTGAGCGTTTCAAATTTTGTCGCCGTTGCTAGGGAATACGATTGTCGATTGAGTTTATGTGTGTAAGTTGATTATTAGTCAAGTTTCCTTATTTTACATTTATTTGTTGTTTTTGTTTGTTATAGGCTCATTGTTGTTTATCACACAAACCAGAAGTTTAGCAGAACCATTATTACTTTTCAATCCTGAACCTCATCTCATTGAAAGAATGGCTAACCAACAGGAAGCTAAAAGATTAGCCGCTTTGGGTAATGCTTAATTAAACCTCCAAAATGCTGATAACATAGGTTGAGAACCTAATCCAGACGAAGAGGACCTGGGTGACGATGAGTTGCTGGGGCCAGTTAATCGAAGGCGTGTAAAGGATATAGATGCACTAGTGAGCAGAAATATGAACAAAAATTATCCTTTTAGATCAAGACCTGAATGCCAAGCTATGCATTTTAATCTGGAGGATGATGATGATGACTTGGATGAAGCCAGTGTAATAGGGGCTATTATTCCACCACCTTTAGCACCCGAAGCCAAGTTTAATATTACATGCACTATGATCCAGATGTTGCAAATCAAAGGGTTATTTGGTGGACTTGCAGGAGATGACCCAAATATGCATTTGGTTAATTTTGTCTCAACATGCATGTCGTTTAATAACCTAGGGGTTGGACAAAATGCAATTTGACTGCGCCTATTTCTATTGAATCTATCTGGAGAGGCAAATCTATGGTTAAGTGGGATATCTCCCGATTCTATTACCAATTGGAGGCAACTGAAAGATGCTTTCCTAGAAAAATTCTTTTTGCCATCTAAGAGAGCACAATTGAGAGATAATATAAGTAATTTCAGATAGCTTCCAACTGAAACTCTCTACAAAACTTGGGAGAGGTTCAAGAAGAAGCTTATTCGGTGCCCAAATCATCAGATGACCAATGTCCACTTGATAGAGATATTATATCGGGCCTGAATTCGGGTATATAATTATGCGGGTAGATCATTCATGGACCTCTCTTTTACTGAAGCTTCTAAGATGCTTGATCGGATGACAAAGCAGAGTAGAGCTTGGCATACCAGGGATTCTAAGGTAGCAAGCTCTACTGTATATATTGGCATGATTGCAGAACAGAGGCGAAGTGAAGAAGAGCGTGACTAGGACATGACTCACATGAAGATGCAAATGGATCTTATCACTAAGCATTTATTATCAGGAAAGATAGAGAAGGTTAAAGCTATAGCATCACAGGGCAGGGCTGACTCCAATCCTGAGGAAGAAGCCAATTACTTGAACAATCAAATGGGTTTCTGAGGTGGTGGCCAAGGAAACCAAGGTTGGAACCATCAAGGATATTGGAAGAGTAAAAGTGATAGGAGTACATTTTATGTACCTCTTGGAAGCCGTGATAATGCTGCCACCAGTTCAGGCAAAATGTCCATGGAGGACATGATGGAGAAACTATTAAATGGAGTTGAGGCAACAAATTTTGGGGTGACTATTGTAAAGAGTAAATATCTTTCATGAGTCAACTAGTAAATTCTCACTTAGTCTCTATTAAATAATTAGAGCAGCAGATGAGCCAATTATCCGCAACATTCAACCAAAGACAGAATGGGACTCTACCAAGTGATACAGTTTAGAGTCCGAGGACTGATGGATCCTGTATGGCCATTACCACTAGGATCAGTAAGATGTTATCTAGTCCAGGTTTGGAAGCTTTCTCTTATAATGATGAGGTTAAAATAGATTGGGAGATGGTTGATGAATCTCCAGTGGTGCCTGTGGAGTTGGGAGGTTCAAAAAAGAAGAGTGCGGAAGTTGAACGACCAACTAAGCCGAATCATGTTAGTAATGCGGAGCAAGGCATAAGAAAGGAGGTAAAAGTTGCTCCAACTAAAATCCCATGGCCGCCACCCCCATTTCCATAACGATTAAATAAGAAAGAAGATGATGGAAAGTTTAGCAAATTCATGGCTATGTTGAAGCAGTTGATAGTGAATATGCCCTTAGTTGAAGCACTGGAACAGATGCCCAGATATGCTAAGTTTATGAAAGACCTGCTGATAAAGAAAAAGACTATGAGCTATGAAATGGTAGACAATCTTCATCATTGTAGTGCTATTTCTACAAGATCTATTATCCAGAAGAAAGCTGATCCGGGAGCATTTACTATTCCATGTACGATTGGATTGTTAAAGTTTGAAAAGACCCTTTGTAATCTTGGGGCAAGTATCAATCTTATGCCATTGGCGGTTTTCAAGAAACTGGGTTTGGGAGATCCTACACCCATCAATATGCGGCTTCTAATAGAGGATAGATCGGTAAAAAACCCAATTGGGATTCTACATGATGTACTTGTAAAAGTTGCTGATTTTATATCTCCTGCAAACTTTGTAATTCTTGATTGCAAAATGGATTTTGAAGTACCCATAATTTTGGGTAGGCCATTCTTAGAAACTAGGAGATTGTTAGTTGACATGAAGCTGAATGAGCTGAAGTTTAGGCTCAATGAGAAAGAAGTTAGCTTTGAAGTATGTCGGTCTATGAAACAACAAAAAGAGATTAGTGTCTTCTCGATTGTTAATATATTCTATGAAGATGAGCGAGATGTACCAGTTAAGGATATGTTTTTTATGGAGACCATTGCTGGTTTGTTTGAACTTGCAATTAAGGATGTGAGTGACTGCAAAGCGGTTGGACTAGGAATAAAGCATTTTTTTGATCCAGCAAATGAGGTACAAAAGGTATCATCGATGTATCTTGACAAAGTATGAGTAGTCAAGATAATCGAGTTGTGCTGCGACGTTAAATCAGGCGCTTCATGAGAGACAACCCATGATTTTAATTTCACTTTACTATGTTAAAAAAATGAAAAAGAAGAGTCGAACCATGACCGAAACTACGGCGCTTGGTGGGAGGTAGCCCATCTTTCTAATCATTTTTGTTGTTTTTGATTAAGTGTAGGTGCACGAAGTACTAAGGAGAAGATTAGTACCAATTTTGATTTGGAAGCGAGCCATGTCAAAGGTGGTAAGTTTAGGAGTGATAGGAACATTACAACTAAGTTGGAGTGGTCAAATGTGTAAGGCTCACGTATGATTCGCATTAGAGTCGTGCTTCAAATTATGTTAATTCGACCCAAAAAGTTTTGCGGTGCGACTTTATTTTGTGACTTTCAATGAGGTTTGTGATTGTAGCATAGGGATCGGGCCGATAGGACCGATCCCGAAGCCCACCACTGACCTTGATGAGGGTACTGATGATAGGCGTATTTACATGCCTAAAGTACTTTAATTTACCCATATTTTAGCTAAGTTTTGAGGACAAAATATATAATTCCTGAACTTTCGGTCCTTTTTCCTGTAAGTGAGCTAACAAACATGATTAGCACATTTTCAGGTATAAATGATGAAGATTTCAGCATTTTATGGATAACTTGACGCCAAAGGAAGCATCACGAAAGATGGAAAGCAACGTTTCGACGCCTATCGACTGAAAGTGACGCATGGAAAACTTGTCCCGGCCAAAAACAGCATTTTCAAAGACTTAGGGATCAGCAGTAACTTAGTAGGATTAGGATAAGGATGCAGTAACCTAGTAGGATTAGGATAAGTATGCAGTAGCCTAGTAGGAATAGGATATGGGTGTTATAAAAACCCTATGATGCTGAACTTTTCAGCAAGCATTATTACAATTAAAACAATTCTCTTTCAATTAATTCTTCCCTTCTCTTCATCTAGTCAACTTTTAATTTTCATAACAAGAGAAACGCTATTTTGCAAGGAATTCACGCCACAAGCCCTACCAAAACATACTTCACGTGAGATTTTTATCTTGGTATGCTGATAATGTCTATTGTGATTTCCGTTTAGGGTTATGGAAGCTTTATGAGATACTATCCATTGCTATGAATTTGTGAATTATTGATACGTATGCTGCTTATATCATTCTTCTCTTCATCTTAATATAAATTCTTGTGGTTACAAACATATAGAATACACCAGTATAGCATTAACTTGTTCGAAAGAAAAGTTACATGTCTGGAAAAGAGAGAATGTCAAGGAAATAGGGCACCAACCCCTATTTAAAAGTTAGTGCCGTAACTGGATTAACCTCTTGGAGAATTTGTACCATTAGATACGCTTTAAGCTCGAAAGAGTTAAAGTGAAATAATCCCTGATGGTTGAAAGACGCCTGGATTTACCATAGAATACGATTCTCTATAGGCGCATGCATGTCTGAATTCCGCATAACTCATAGTCAATAGATACGTATAACTCATAAGGTGGACATAACCCTAACTCTCAATTCTCATTGGTTAAAACCTACCAAGTACTCCGTTTTACTCTTCTATTTTACGTTTTTACTCTACTATTTTGTTTACGTTATTTGCACACACAAAATTTCCCCTTTATTCGCAGAACTTTCATCAAAAGTCTAATAATCGTTGCTTACCTAGTGACCAAGTATTCCCTCTGGGATTCGACACCCAATCCAGTTGGGTTCTATATTTGACAGCGACCGCTTACACTCTTACGAGGGCTGTAGTTTGAGCGTTATCAAAAATTGGCGCCGTTGCCGGGTAATATGATTGTCAACTAAGTTTGTGATAATTACTAGACCCTTTGGTCAAAGATTCTTGTACTTTACTTTTAGTTGTTTTTGTTTTCTGCAGGTTTTTGTTCAGTGCATGCCAAATACTCGAAGTTTGGGACAACCATTATTACCCATAAACCCTGAACCGCAACTTATTGGAAGGATGGATACACAACGTGACATTGAGAGAAGGGCTGCTCAATAGGAGCAGGATAGACTAGCTGCGTTGGCCGCTGCCCAAGTACATCAACAAAATATCGATAACCCTGGGCGAGCAGCAGATCCTGATGATGAAGACTTGGGAGATGATGAGTTACTAAACCCTAGGCGTGATGCTGAGGTGGCGACACTGGCAAACAGAAGAGATTGTCAAGCAAGATTTCGGCCTGAATGCCGGGCTATACAGATTCCCTTTGATGATGATGATGATGATCTGGATGGAGCTGGTGCCACAGGAGCTATTATTCCTCCGCCATTGGCACCCGGAGCCAAGTTCAACATCACTAGCACCATGATTCAGTTATTGCAACTCAAGGGATTATTCGGTGGACTTGCAGCTGATGATCCGAATATGCATCTGGTAACCTTTATCTCTATATGCAAGTCATTCGACAATCCAGGCATTGGTCAGAATGCAATTCGGCTGCACTTATTTCCATTGTCTCTATCTGGTGAGGCAACTCTATGGTTGAATGGGTTGACTCCTGATTCTATCACTAATTGGAGGCAATTGAAAGACGCTTTCCTAGAAAGATTCTTTCCGCCATTCAATGAGCAAAGTTGAGAGATGAAATCAGCAACTTTCGACAGCTTCCAACTGAAGCCCTCCACGAAACATGGGAGAGATTCAAAAAGAAACTTATGAGGTGCCCAAACCATCACATGTCCAATGTCCACTTGATGGAGATAATATACAGATCCTTGAATTCAGTAACTAAACCAGTGGTGGATAATGCGGCTGGAGGATCATTTATGGACCTCACCTTTGTGCAGGCAAGCGATATGCTAGACCGGATGACAAAGCAAAGTAGGGCTTGGCATACTAGAGATTCTGAGGTGACAAGCCCCACTATATCTATTGGCATGACTGCAGAACAAAGGTGAAAGGAGGAGGAACGCGACCAAGATATGGCGCACATGAAAACACAGATGGATCTTCTTACAAAGCATCTATTATCAGGGAAGACCGAAAAAGTCAAAGCAGTTGCGTAAAAAAGAAGAGAGGAATCCGATTCTGAAGAAGAAGCCAACTACTTGAACAATCAAGGGGGTTTCCGAGGCATTGCCCAAGGAAAGCAAGGTCAGAACTATTATGATAAGTCTGGAAACAAGGACCGTGATCAAGGTAGTTGGAAGAATAAGACTGATAGGAGTGGTTTGTATGTTCCTCCTGGAAGTCGTGACACCGCTGCATCTGGCGCTGGTAAGATGTCAATGGAAGATATGATGGCGAAGCTGTTAAAAGGAGTGGAGGCAACCAACACGGGAGTAACTCAGGTAATAAATGATTTGGCCTCAATGAAGCAATTAGTTGACTCGCATTCCACTTTAATAAGACAGCTGGAGCAACAATTGAGTCAAATTTCAGCTACATTAAATCAAAGAAAAGCTGGCACCTTACCTAGCGACACAGTGCAAAACCCAAGGAACGATGGAACATGCATGACCATTACTACCAGGAGTGGTAAGGTGCTGGAAAATTTATCCCAAAGCAAGCAAGTAGCCGATGATATCACAGATAATGCCGAAGCCGCCGAAAAAGCTGAAGAAGGCATCAATGATGTCACCCCTCAATGTCCACAGCCTGAAAAGAGTGCCAGTCTGAAGCAAGAGGAAAAGAAAGTCGTGGAGAAAACTATTCCTCTTCCACCACCACCTTTTCCTCAAGACTAAAGAAAAGAGCTGATGATACCAAGTTCAATAAATTCATGACAATGTTAAAACAGCTGACCATTAATGTTCCGTTTGTAGAGGCGCTCGAACAGATGCCTGGGTATGCGAAATTTATGAAGGATCTTTTAACAAAGAAGCGGGCAGTAAGCTATGAGCCGGCAGATAATATTCATCATTGCAGTGCAATCGCTACCAGATCACTAGTTCAGAAAAAGGCCGACCCTGGTGCCTTCACTATTCCTTGCATTGGGATCTTTGAATTTTGCCAAGGCATTATGCGATTTAGGATCCAGCATCAATTTGATGCCACTATCCATTTACAAAAATTTGGGGTTGGGTGATCCTACTCCAACTAATATGAGGCTCGTGATGGAGGATAGGTCGGTAAAATGACTTGTTGGTATTTTATATGATGTATTGGTGAAGGTTTCTTCATTTATCTTTCCGGAAGACTTCGTTATTTTGGATTGTGAAGTGGACTCTGAAGTTCCCATAATCTTGGGATGCCCTTTCCTCGCAACTGGAAGTGTGCTTATTCACATGAGAGCTAATGAGCTTTTATTTCGATTGAATGACGAAGTGGTCCGTTTTGATGTATGCAAAGCAATGAAGAAACCCAAAGATATGGATGTGTTCTCTGTAGCTGAAGTTAATTATAAGGATGACAAAGAATTATCTATAGAAAAGCAGCTTACTGATGAGTCACTATCTGACGAGCTGCTGAATTTTGAGCGTGAGGAGGCTCAAGAACATGAAGAAACTATGTGTGCTCTAACAGAAATAGGTTCCTATTCTCATACTCCTAAGCAGCCGAACCTTGATCTTAAGAATCAACCGTCACCAACAGCATAGACTTCCATTGAAGAGCCCCTAGTGCTAGAATTGAAAGAGCTTCCCAATTATCTAAGGTATGCGTTCTTGGGAAGTGGAAATACACTTCTTGTGAGTGTGGCAGATGATTTAAGTGAACAACACGTAGAGACTCTCATCTCTGCTCTGAAGAGATACCAGAGAGCTATGGGTTGGACTATTGATGATATAATTGGTATCCCTCCTGGGATATGTATGCACAAGGGTCATCTCGAAGAAGATTGGATGCCTACAAGTAAGCCTCATTGTCGTCTGAATCCATTTAGAAAATGATCCACCATCTATCTCGATGAAGTCTAAGTAATTGAGATAGCTATGTCATGCCACGACAATAAATCAAGCGCTTGATGGGAGGCAACCCATCGATTTTAATCGTTTTTGTTTTCCTAGGATTTTGCCAAGCCACGACCAAAACTAAGGGGCTTGATGGGAGGCAACCCATTGTTCTAATCGTTTTTGTTGTTTTTGAGTATGTATAGGTACAAGAGGTGTAAAGGAGGAGATTGGTTTCAAATTTTGATTTGGAAGTATTGCATGTTGAAGGTGGTAAGTTAGGAACGAAGAAGCAAAAGGCTATGGGTTAGGCATTGCCTATGAAAATATAAGCAAAGAACAAGGCAAGGCCTATGTAAATCTAGGCCACGAATAAGGCAAGGCCTATGCTATGGCCTAAGCTCTCGGATTCTCCAATGCCATGGCATAGGCGCCGCCTATGCTCAACAATGCCATAGCATAGGCGCCGCCTATGCAAAAGCCTTTTGCCTCTGAATCTAGTATGCCATGGCATAGGCGCCGCCTATGCCTAACAATGCCATAGCATAGGCGCCGTCTATGCTCAACAATGCTTTGCAAAAGGCTCCGCCTATTCCAACCATAGGCAAAGCATTAGGCGCCACCTATAGTCACTTTTGGTCTCCAAATACGATTCTAAATGGGTCCAAACCCGAACCAAGCTTGTCCTATAAATAGAACCTTAGTCTTAAAACAAAAATGCATTGCAAACCATACCTAAGCACCGCCTACCTCTCCAAATTATCTCAAAAATTTTCCTTTTGCTCTTTTAACTTTGCAAGAACATCTTCCGAGGCCATCAACCAAGTAAGTACTTGTTTGTTCTTCTTTTACATTCCGTAAGTACTACACTACTACACCTATAATAAGTTGTTAAATCTTGAAGTAGTGTTGATGATTTGAATGTGGTTGCTTTGTTGTAATACAACTAAGTGAGTGAAAGAATACGTAAGGATACTCTTGAATTGTTTCCAACTTGTATTTAATTTTTCTACACTGTCATACTTTTGCGGAATAGATATGGCCAAGGAAATTGCATAATCTTGTAACTAGAATGCTTACATGATGGAATGACTTGTTCATCGAGATTAGAATCATGGTTGACTACAAACATACGATGTTGTGATTATTTCTAAATGCTATAACTTGATTCAATCTCTATGTAGTAGTCTTGCTCAAAAGATACATCAATCCAAACATGAAAGTATTGCCAAGATTTCATGAAATAGAATCAAAAAGGATAGTTAAGATGAGAAGAAAAGTATGAATGCACTGATTATATTGTTGGAACATAACACCTAAACGTATATCGATGAAGTCTGAGTAATCGACATCATTCACTTCACTAGTTTATGCCAACAAATTAAGTGTGGGGTGGTGCTACTACTGCTTGTTTGATTGATTGTATCCACCGAGATGAAGATAACATGACTATTATTTTAATCTCAGGTACAATGGCACCAAAAGCAAGACAAGGAAAAGAAAAAGCAACCACTTTACAAAAAGGCCAGAAAAGGGGACGAAAAGAGCAAGGAGAATCCTCCTCGCTGCAAATACCTCGCCGCATGTTCGGAATAAAATGGGTCCTAGAGGAGGAAGGAAAGGAGTGGTATAGGAACAATAAAGATAAAAAATATGTTCATGTGGAGTTGATACATAAGAAGAGACTAACAAAGAAAGAACCCCGTATGTTGGCCAAGATAATGGCGTTACATCTTGATTTCATCTTCCGAGATATGGGAGAGTGCAATCTCGATTTAACACGAGAATTCTATGACAACTGGTCACCAAAAACTACAAGGAGTGAAGTAAAGATTCGGGGCCAAGTTCTACAACTAAATGCGGAGTTCTTCAACTCCTTTCTAGGTTCGCCATATGTTGATCCATCACCACTCAAGGAGCTTTATAACAGACCTCCGTACAGGGCCATTAGACACACATTGTGCGGAACAAGATCTATGGCATGATGGAGTATACACAAGGACACTGGTCGGCGCAACACCTTCCCATATGCTTCCTTAACTAGGGAAGCTAGGATATGGTTACGAATAGTCAACTCTTGCCTGATTCCAGGGACACAGTACACAAAGATAACATAAGATAGAGTGTGCTTGGTGTACACATTGATGACGAATGTCCCTATCAACATTGGGGAAATTATTCGATCTACAATGCGTAAGGCTAGGCTGCACAAGAGGTCCCACTTCAGCTTTGGCAATCTGTTGATTGCAATATTGAGGAAGGAGAACATCGAAGAGGAACTTGCTGATCATAAGCTTCCACAAAACCTGAAGAAGGTTGACCTTACAAAGGTTAAAGATGCTGAATCCACGCATGGCGTCAACCTTACCACTACAGAAAGACATGCTCGCGATGAAAACTTCTTCCGCCATTTATATGGCATGACGAGGTTTACCATGATAAGCGGGGGTTGTGTTCCAACTGTTGCAGAGCTCCAACAGTTGGATTATGACTACCCAATGAATGAGCATGCGAGGGCGATGTGTGGAGTAGGAGTATTTTTTGAGGAACCTCTTGATGATGATGTACTAACCGATGATGATTTGCAAATGCCAGACTCCAACGTGGAGGAGAACTCTGACAACGACGACTCTGATGATGATTCCAATGAAGGGGGTATGACCCCAGACATAGAGGAGGAGTCTGACTAACCAGGTTCTTCTTATTTATTTTCCACTGAGGGCAGTGTGTCCCGTCTAAGTGTGGGGTGCTGGTATTTGTATGCTATACTTCCTTATCTGCATTTTCATTCATTTATGTTCGTTTGTTTTGTTTTTTTTAGTAGTAAATTTTTTTTACTTTGCATGAAATTGTTCTAATAGGCAGCATGGTATGATAACAAGAGTCCGTGATAAAATCATTACTATTGAGACGTTTAGGCTCTAATTGTGACTCACTATGTGATAATTGTGTGGTTCAATTCCTTCATCTGTTGGGTCAAGAGTCTATACTACTCCCAAAAAAATTGACCATGTGCCTTGTGTGTGTGAGGCAATATTATATTCTGTGTTTGTGACTGATGCTAGAACTTGCCCGGTGTGTATGTAAAGCGAAATAAAGAGTGTGAGTTTAGGAGATGATTTAGGCATTTCTTTGGCAGCCTATTATTGTTTACCTTCTTTTTATCTACCCATGGACATTATCCTAGATAACCCCCTTTTGAGCCTTTAAGCCATTTTCTTTGACAGCCTCATATGTAAGCCTAATCCATTTTTTCAATACCATAATTTGATCCAAATTCCTAAGTACTTTAAATTGTAAAGTCATATGACAAAATAAGAGGAAATTGGGTGAGAGTGATGCCTTCGAATGTATTGGTGATTGAATTAGTTATGAAAAAGAGTGGCTATCATAGAGGTGTGTTATAAAAAAAAAGAAAAAAAAAAGAAAAGAAAAATGAAAAGGAAAATAAAAAGTTAATTCTGTTCAAAATTGAATAACAAAAGAGGTGAGAAAGGGTGGTAGATTAAAAGAAAGTAGAAAGATTGTATGAAAGAAAGTGTTAATGGCATAATGTGATGTATTAAAGCGCTTAGGAACACAGTCACTATTTCTGGCCAAAATAGTCCTACCCGTCCCTTAGCCTATATTACAACCTGTAAAAGACCTATTTGATCCTAAGCTTAGAATTCTGATATTTAGTGGAGCATTACACTAAGGGAAAGCCTATGGTCATCAGTTGCAACATATAAATTCTTTGGGAGAGCGAGATCAAGGAAAATCTTATACCCATGGTTCAAAAAATGAAATACTTGTGAGTGATTATGGGTGATATATTGTGAGACACGCATGGTTGATGAGTTTTGGGTAGTTGTGTATGATTCTTTGTGCCTTAACTTTTGGATACGAATTAACCATCATCACGAGTTTAGGTTGGAGGTTGAATTGTTTCTAGTATTGATCAAGAAAACTACTCTTTGTTAATAATTGTCGTGCCTGTCTTGATGAATATTTTGTGCTGTTACTGTGAAACCGTAAGTAGATGTTTATATGGACATGATATTTTGTTCGAGGACGAACAAAGCTTTAAGTGTGGGTGTTGATGATAGGCGTATTTACACGCCTAAAGTACTTTAATTTACCCATATTTTAGCTAAGTTTTGAGGACAAAATATATAATTCCTGCACTTTCGGTCCTTTTTCCTGTAATTGAGCTAACAAACATGATTAACAAGTTTTCAGGTATAAATGATGAAGATTTCAGCATTTTATGGATAACTTGACGCTAAAGGAAGCATCACGAAAGGAGGAAAGCAACGTTTCGACGCCTATGGACTGAAAGTGACGCATGAAAAACTTGTCTCGGGCAAAAACAACATTTCCAAAGACTTAGGGATCAGCAGTGACTTAGTAGGATTAGGATAAGGATGCAGTATCCTAGTAGGATTAGGATAATTATGCAGTAGCCTAGTAGGAATAGGATATGGGTGTTATAAAAACCCTATGATGCTGAACTTTTCAGCAAGCATTATTACAATTAAAACAATTCTCTTTCAATTAATTCTTCCCTTCTCTTCATCTAGTCAACTTTTAATTTTCATAACAAGAGAAACGCTATTTTGCAAGGAATTCACGCCACAAGCCCTACCAAAACATACTTCACGTGAGATTTTTATCTTGGTATGCTGATAATGTCTATTGTGATTTCCGTTGCACTCATGAATAGCTAAACTTCTCTGTTAGGGTTATGGAAGCCTTATGAGATACTATCCATTGCTATGAGTTTGTGAATTCTTGATACGTATGCTGCTTATATCATTCTTCTCTTCATCTTAATATAAATTCTTGTGGTTGCAAACATATAGAATACGCCAGTATAGCATTAACTTGTTCGAAAGAAAAGTTACATGTCTGGAAAAGAGAGAATGTCAAGGAAATAGGGCACCAACCCCTATTTAAAAGTTAGTGCCGTAACTAGATTAACCTCTTGGAGAATTTGTACCATTAGATACACTTTATGCTTGAAAGAGTTAAAGTGAAATAATCCCTGATGGTCGAAAGACGCCTGGATTTACCATAGAATACGATTCTCTATAAGCGCATGCATGTCTGAATTCCACATAACTCATAGTCAATAGATACGTATAACTCATAAGATGGACATAACCCTAACTCTCAATTCTCATTGGTTAAAACCTACCAAGTACTCCGTTTTACTCTTCTATTTTACGTTTTTACTCTACTATTTTCTTTACATTATTTGCACACAAAAAATCCCCCCTTTATTCCCAGAACTTTCATCAAAAGTCTAATAATAGTTGCTTACCTAGTGACCAAGTATTCCCTAAGGGATTCGACACCCAACCCAGTTGGGTTCTATATTTGACAGTGACCGCTTACACTCTTACGAGAGCTGTA
Source organism: Capsicum baccatum var. pendulum (assembly GCA_030864225.1). NCBI lineage: Eukaryota > Viridiplantae > Streptophyta > Magnoliopsida > Solanales > Solanaceae > Capsicum > Capsicum baccatum. The sequence continues at coordinate 189,628,696 of CM061560.1, forward strand.
GTTTGAGCGTTATCAGCTACGGGGGCGAAGCCCCCACTTATGGACCTTTTCGACCAAGAGTGTACCGCATATCCCATCACAAATGCTTACTGGACCAACTATGTGATACCCTATGCACCGTATATAAAAATATAGGCGATAAGGTTTGCGCCGCATATTCCATCGCCTATGCTCACTGCCTCACTTAGGCGATAGCTTATGTGCCGCCTATGTCAACATAGGCGATAGGTTAGGCACCGCTTATACCATTGTCTGTGCTCACTGCCTCACTTAAGCGTTAGCTTAGGCACTGCCTATGTCAACATAGGCGATATGTTAGGCGCCGCTTATACCATTGCCTATGCTCACTGCCTCACATAGACGATAGGGTATGTACCGTATTTCCAATCGCCTATGCCTACTAGCTGGTTGCTTTGCTACTTGTTTTGTAAGAAAATAGTACCAAATAACTTTGCTATTGGCTCCAATGATAATCTCTATCATGCAAGACATGTATAGGATACCATGATGACTGAATCCCAAGGAAAGAAATACGGTAGAGTAAGAATGGATCACTATCTTACCAAAAGTCTTATTGACATACATCACCATATAATTCTCAAAAATTGATTTAGTTTTTCTTGCTATCATCTCCCCCGTATATCAAAGATGACATTCTAAGCCTATTGGACTATTCCATTTCCTTAAGACTGAGCCATAATCTCTTCACTCTAATGGTCTATATAAGAATGTTCAACTCACATGGATAAACTCTATAGGGAAATACTAACTTTATTCTTAGCCACTCCTCTCCTATATACCTCAACTAACTCTCTAGCTTCAATAATCCTTGTCATATACTTATACCGTTCTTAGTAAACATACCAACCTCATTAAAGACATAATCCACCCTTCTCTTCATAGTTTGCCAAAGTCACACCTCTAAACTTATATTTTTTTCTGAATCCCTGAGAATTATTATTACACCAAAGACCAAACATCTTCCACCTATAACGTCAACTCAGCTATCAATATAACCATATACTATATATCTAGCCTTTTTCACACTTAGCAACTCAGGGGTACTATCTAAGAAAATAAGACACTTAAGAAACTTAGAAAATCATACAACCACACATTGCCTTGGGTACATCTCTACATCATACCTACACCATTATACTTAATTACAAATAAATAAACTTATATTCTTGCATACACTATTTTAGTCCTACTAGATCACTTTCATATAACTAGCATCACTAACTCAAGTAATTATTATTTCTACTTTGATATCATCCACTTTTCAAACTTAGTGTGTAGAACTAAACATAATAACCACAACCTCACACATAATTCTTGCTTGACAAAACATCCAGAAACACTAGTCCACTAGTACCTCATAATAACAATAATTGATCATAATGTTACGGTCTATCTTAGTGTTATCCATTAGCATATCCTCATTTCATGCATCACTACTATTTATCCATCTATAGGTATAAATTATAATCCTAAAACTATAAGCACAAACCAATTCCCTTTTTACAACCACAAGGGAAAGCCTAGATTAACAATCCTTAACAACCAAAAGTTTCATTAATAACCTATATTTTTCTAGCATAATAAAATACCATCAACAAATCCTCTCCTACTTTAATCATACTCTAGGTCACCCTAACTACTAGCTCCTTCTCTACCTTACACCATAAAATCTACACCACACTCACTCCCTATAGTTAACACCAAAAAACATATTACCTTAATACTAACTCTATAACATGCATATATTCATTTATATAGTTTTAGAAAATCGCTATCCCCACCTTTCTGGTCACTAAACTTCTAAATCCATGCTTTCAACTCTAAGGATGTTCTACTATTTATGAATCATAATATTCTAGGTTACAATATCCCTTAATGAAACATGTATTCAATTCTCTAGGCACATACTCCCTCTTTTTATGAATGCTATCTGTATTGAAGAGTTAACGAGGAATCTAAATAAATATTATATTCTAAATTAACTATACAACTGATATGGATGAAGACATAAGCTTCTAATTTAGAGGACTTAAAATACACTAACTGGCTCCTTTCAATACCTTTGTGCTATTTTTAAAGTTACTGATAGTTAATCTGAGAGAAACATATCAATCATATTTGAGATTTACTACTTGTGTTTTCTAAAAAATAAGTCATAGTTGGAGAATTTTAGAGTAATACATGAATCGATAGAAGTTTCTTAGAGGACAACTTTACTGCATGATATAGAGTATAAAAGAAGGGAAATATTGGAACCCTTGGAGGTTTCACCACTCAGCAAGGGACTAGGTCCCTCAAAGTTAATCACAAGAAAAAAATAATAAACCAACCAGAAAGTAAGAGATAGTGTTGGAAGAATAAGAACACAAGATTTTAACATGGAAAACCCCTTGCTAAAGGAAAAAAAACACGGCTTGCCCTCACAAGCACATCAAAATCCAATATATTTTAACTCTTGATTAAGTCTTCAATAAATCTAAATCTAGGTTACTTTCTCTTGTAATAACTCTATTAAAAGTTCATCTTGACAACTCTGCCAAGGACCCTTTACACTAATTAACTCTAATCAGTATCAAACTTAAGAAACTCTACCTAAGTACTCTCTACTCAAAGAAAAATGTTAATTACTCTTATATAATGATTAATTCATTTATAAATTAGAACTCACTCAAGAACAATTTATATTTACACACACATAAATAACTAAGAACTTGAGCAGTGTTGAAATGAGATTTTTGCTGCCTCTCTTCACTCTTTGTATTCACCAAAAACCATTTGATGAAGAAGCATATTTTTCCTTTTCTAGATGAGTGATGATTAGGGATGAAATATAATTAGACCAAGTGTCCTATTCATTATAGGTAACACCTGTAAGTTTGTTTCACAATAGGAAAAAACTGTACAGACATGCATGCTAGCTGTATTTTACCATTAACATCCAGGGACCTGGTTCTTTGCCATTAGCTTCTCATCATCCAAACTACATATAGCAATTTGCTCCCTTTTTTATGATGACAAACCAACCATACAACTTTGAGCACGTCCATCACATTTAATCAGTTTGGTTATCACTCTGAAGATGAATGTTCCCCCTATCATCAGGCTTTCACCATTATGGAATACAGGGACCTGGTCCCTTGTTACCATTTGTAGAAAAAATTCTAAGAATATATTTGCTTCCCCTAACACTGTGCCATACCATACTTTTCCTTATCAACATGCACTACATGAGCACACTTACACACATACCTGGTCCTTGCACATGAAGTTAGTATTCCTTATTTTGGCATTATTAAAAAGAATTAATAGTAAACCAAGAGTAAAGATAAGTGCAAGATAATTAACTCATGGCCACTGTGGTAACACTAACATGATGAACAACTTTAAAATAAAGAAAATAGATAAGGCCAACAAATAGAAATTTATTCATGATTAATTAGGATAAGTACCTTCACAATATACCAAAAATGAATTATAAAACTACTATTTGCAAAGGCCACACAGGAATCATAAACTAGAAACTAACACAGAATCATGAACTAGAAACTAACACAAAATTGAACAAGGAGGATATGGGTAGAGGATGGTTTATATGAGAGCGATTTCAGCAACATGTCCATTTTTTCATCCTCAACAACATAAGTATCCAATAATTGTTTTGTGAGAGTTTTAACTTCAGCATTTAGTCCTTGGACTTCACCAGTCAATTCTATAATTTATCCTTTGATCTTTGCATTTTCTACTGTAAGTTCTTCAGTGGCATCTGGTCCCTCTGAGGATAGCATTTGATTTTGTAGTCTCAGGTGCACTATTTCTGTGTCTTTTGCTGCTAGAATAATCCTAAACTCCCCTATTTTTTTGATTAAGCTTTCTTAAGCAACCAATAGCTTAGACACTTAGGACACAGTCCCCACTTTAATGCACTCATTTCCTACTAGTGTAGTTAAAGTGATTTTTTGTTTTACTGTTCCTGGTGTTCCTCTAGTCTCAATCACTCCAAAATGATTAAAGACTTTGTTCAAATGTAACCATATGGCATCCCAAACCTTCCTTTATTTTCATGAACCACCTTGTGCAAATGCTTTATCATTAGAGTAAGCAGACTCATCAACTCAAACTTACTCAGGTATTCATTTAAAAATAGATCAAAATTAGAGGCAATTGTTCTTTTCTCTACTCTTTGTAGCATAACGTTTTTAATGAAATAAAAAACCATCTAAAAATCACTTTTTAGAAATTTCTTCTTTACTGTAGCTATTGAGGTCCTACCTATTCTTGAGGCCTCAATCATAAATTTAGTTATGGGCTGATGCTTCATAACTGTCCTCACACCTATTATAGGTACATACAAAATTTCTCTCAAGGTTTCTTTATCTAGTCTTATTTTTTTCCTTGAACTAGTGCAAATAGACACAATCCATCTTCTGAGAAATATATTGAATAATCAAATTCTCTCACTTTATTTTCAAAAACCACGGGTGCGGTTCCTCAAATATATGCAACTATCCTTGGTGCCTGACATATTCTACCAACTCCACTACTCTAGGTTTTTCATTGAGTTTAAGATAAAATATTCTTCCTGACACCACGTTTTGTATTTTCAAGCTTTCAATCCTTCTATCATTGGACATGTTTTTATTTTTTTCCTTTCTTTTTATTCTCCTGGGCTCATTACTTGACTCTTTATTTTCATAAGTTTTTCTCTTCTTGGGGTTAGATCCCTCAGAGACCTTCTTCTTTTTTCACAGCTTTGTGCTTCTTTCTGCTTACACCATGAGTCTCAGACTTTCGATCGGAGGACCTAGTCCCTTCATCACCATGAACTACTAGTCTTTTCTTCTTAGATCCAATAGAAATATCAAAATCATTTTCCTCCTCTTCTCTCACCTCCATAACTTTAAGATTTTCTTCTTCCTGTATAGTAGATTTCCTGAGTCTTCATCTTTTAGTTGTAGAGGACTTACTCTTCATCATTGCATTTGCTGGAAATTTTATCTCAAACCCTCTAGCGGTGTAAGATCTTGTAATTTATATACCATAGCCAATCAATTTCTCATCTCCTTTGTTGTTCTTCAGTTTTTTCATTTTCTAAATAAAAGGTTGTTCATCCTTATCCTCTTTATTTTCCTTATTTAGCGGTAATACAAACTCCTTATCCTTTTTCAAATCATCCTTTTCTTCTTCTATTTGATCTTTTTTAATAGAAGAACTTTTCTTGGGATCATTTACAAGTAAGAGCAAATATTTAGCTACCCAATTTATGCTGCTAAAAAGATCAGACTTCCTTATAGGAATTTTTTCATCAACTATTTGGTACAATATAGGGTTTGTTTCAGAAAGAGTGGGGGAACCAAGCTCTTGTAAATTTTCTAAGATTTCAGTACCTTTAAATTCCTTAGAGGGAACCTAATTTTGAGGAGCATTGGAGTACTCTAGTTTTTTTTGGGGAAATAGGTTCTTCATATTGAAATATCTCTTATTTAATTGGAGAGCCAAAACCTTTGTTTAGCTCATATACTAGGATAGAATATTCACTAGAGCTTAGAGTTTCGATTGGAACAGTTTCACTTAGGGTCTCAGGAGTCTCATGGGAAGGACTGATGGGAAATGCACTTTGTTTCTCTTGATAATAATCAATAGACAAATCTTTCAAGGGGTTTGAAGAAGAGGGAATTTCAAACATTATGATTTTTTGAGAAGGAAAGAAGAAGTACCAATTTTGATGAAGTTCTGAGTTAAATGAGAAGAGAATGAATTAAAAGGATTTGAATTTATAATTAAAAAGGTGTCCTTCTGAAATTTAAGAGCTATATTTTTTAATGGATGCATCTGATGACAACGGTTGTGACTCTTCATATTTGAACTATGTTGACAACTTTTGTTCATATAGGATTGGATATATGGCCTTTTTAAATAGAAATTTTATAAAAATTTAAGGTACATTATTTTGGTACTCACATGAGAGATGGGACCAGGTCCCTCTCTTTTTGAGTGAATTTTCAACTTGTGTTTTCTTCAATTGTTTCCTTCCAAACCTATCCCCTTGGGTGTATACCTAAAAAGGTATGCTACTGATTTAGATTAACATGTACCTAATTTATCTTGGATATCTTTCTCCTTGACAAAGATAATTTTTAGGAGTGACACTGACTCAAATATTTGGTCAGGGTATTTTGATCAAGCCCGGTCTTAATTTTCTCTTCTAGAACAGGTCTAACGACCAGGTTCTAGATTTTACTTCACTCATAATACCTCAAGTTTTTTTTTAGGATGAATTCTATTGGGATCAGGTCCCTTGAACTCATCTCTTTCAAAATGAGACACTTTTACATTAAAGTGTCTTGAGAGAGAAAATCCAGTCTAATCTTTCGATGTCGAGCTTAGAGAACATACTATTAATAAAGCATTTTTAACTGCAATCCCCTTTCTAATGCCTGAAATCATAATCACAAGTTAGATTTGGGAACCCACTTTAGTTTGAGTCCCAGTAACAGGATAATGGTGTGATCAAATTTTTTTAGCCTATCTAGGTAGAGATAACTTCCTCTTCACAATTTTTGGAGGCTTGAAATCCTTAGTAAGTAAGTTCCCTCACTGAACATATCTTGAACCACCTATATTATCTCTAATCCAACTTTAAAATTGTTTCTTGGAGTTCCTATCTTTTATACAGTGAATGCATAGGAGTTTGCTTTCTTTGTTCCTAAGATTAGTGATAGTCTTCCTTTGAGACACATTAGGCTTGGATTCTTCTTAGTAGAATAAACCTCTATCATTATTAATACCTTGAATAGTCAAATTATAAATAATATATAAAGAAGCAGTCCATTTAAGAGATTTGTTCAACTTTTCTAATAAGCGGACTAGGCCCCTTTCTAACTCTTAATTCCTGTGAAGTACAGATATAAGGTGTTTTTAAGAATACTCCATCCTTTCCCAAAGATCAATTTGAAGCCTTGAAGCTTCTTTTTTCCCCTTTTTATGTATCACATTTACTTTCTTCTGATTACTCATTAAACTCAGATTTTTAGATTTTATTTTTGTGAACAACTTTTTAGATTTAGAATTTTGTAAAGCTAAAGAATCAACTCATCCTCTCAATTCTCTACTTTTTATTCTAAGGCTTTCTTCTCAATAGTTAGTTCACATACAGATTCTATCAACATACTTGCAAGCCTTTTTATCTTCCTTGTAGAGTAATTATCTAGATTCTCCTTAACATCAGAAAGAGTTACCTCATTTTATTTTTCATCTTCTGAGTTTTCCATGAATGCAACAAGGAATCATAGATAACTGGACTATCTTCCACTTCTAGCATAGAAACATCTCCAGTCATCTTATCTTTATTTGAATCAATGAAAGAATCTCCCTAGCTTCCATCAGAGAACACCAGGAACCTGAGGTTATTTTCTTATCATCCTGTTTTGGCATGAAACCATCACCATACTTTTTGTGTTCCCAAATTTGGTGGATAAGTATTCCTAAGAAGACAACACCTTCTTTACCATACAACTAGTTGCATATTTTCTTCTTGATGTTTCAGGATTTTGTTTCTTCTTTTGCATTGCATAGTTCCTCATGAATTCTTTAGAGCTTATACCTTTTCCAGTAGATCTAACAATCATTGTTTACAAAATATAAACATCAATGTCTTATTCACCTGAGTAAAATTCTAAATCCTTCAAAGTCAGGAATCTTTTCCTTTTTGCTTCTTTTTTCTCCATCCCTAGTTTAGTTATAGTAGCTATAATGACCAGACCACTCTAGGTATAAGTTTTTTAGAGTGAACCTTCTCTAATAAAAATTGTTGGAAACCTTGGGGGTTGCACCATTCAGTTAGGGACCAGGTCCCTCAAAGTCAATCCCAAGCAAAACACAGTAAACAAATCAGGAAGTAAGAGACAGTATAGGAAGAGTAAGAACACAAAATTTTAACATGGAGAACCCTTGCTCAAGAAAGGAAAAACCATGGATTGTCCTCATAAGAACTTCAAAATCCAATATAATCAAACTCTTGATTACAATATTTAATGGACCTAACTCTAGGTTCATTTCGCTTGTAATAATTCTACTATAAGCTCATCTTGACAACTCTACCAAGGACTCTCTACACTGATTAACTCTAATCAGTATCAAACTTAGGCAACTCTAACTAAGCACTCTCTAATCAAAGAGAAAAGGTCATTACTTTTATATCATTATTAATTCATTTACAAATCAGAGCTCACTCAAGAATAATTTCTATTTAAGCACACATAAATAGATATGAACTTAAGCAATGTTAAAATGGGATTTTTCTTGCCTCTCTTTACTCTTTATATTTACCAAAAACCATTTGATGAATATGCATCTTTTTTAGTTTATAGATGAGTGATGATTAGGTTTGAAATATCATTAGACCAGGTGTCCTATTCAGTACAAGAAGCACTTGCAAGTTTGTTACACATGAGGACAAAACTGTGCAGACACACATGTTAGCTGTACTGTACCATGAACATCCAGGGACCAGGTACCTTGCAGTTAGCTACTCATCATCGAAACTACATATTGTAGGAAACATTTCTTAAATGACCAATAACCTCTTAATGAAAAGTACGAATGCCACTTTATCATTCTGCAAGACTCTACTAGACATGACTTTATAGACACCCTAGGATGCTCAAACTCTCTCTAATACCAAGTTTTTAACACCTTGAGACTACTCCCTGGACGTTACATGATGCTTAGAACCATAAGTGATCCCAAGATAACCCATGATACTGGTATAATTTGTGAGTAACTGAGTAAAATAAGTGAAACTAGAAATATTAAGGGGAAAAGATGCCATTAACTAAACTTAATCAATACAATGCTATTTAAGAGTATTTACATAACTGGATTATAAAAGAGACAACTAAAATAGAATACATAAACTCTCACTGATGTTCTATGAAGCCTCTACTAATAATGACTACAGGTATTTTAGACATGACCCCCAGCTATCCCTGATCAATATGACTTAATAAAAATGTTACTGGAACTATAGCTTACTCAAGTCTTTGAATCAAAAGGACTCAGCACTTACCTATAGAAAACTCTGAACTATCTGACCATGATGTGTGGGCTACAACCAATGCCTATATTATTAAACAATATAGCCATACACTTCTGGAATGTACTGAGTAAGCAGGGGTGAATGCAATAAGTAAATCTAAAGCTATTAATACTTTCAAATTATGCATGATAAGTGTAAAAAGAATCACCTTGATTATGAATTAAACTAAAACATCAAATATCATAAAACATGAATAATATAGCACAATCTGATAAGCTTAGTGAGTTATTACACTTAATTTATAAAATCCTTACTTTTTCAGGAGATTCTTATAACCAATATAAATCATGTGAGATATCATAAAGTTCAACGTCTTACCTATGTGGGGAAGAGTTGTTCTACCCTTTCCAAAAGAATATAACCTTAACGTAGAGGGATCACTAAACTATCCCATTAGGGGCGAGGAGACACTCTCTGGTGAGGTCCCTTAAACCTATCGTGGCATGTAGTTTTTGGAGAAAAGGATGATTTAAATCCACATTCCCCTCTCGGTGCTAAGTATTATTCCTAAAACATATACTTATATGTTTATAATTATGAAATCCACCTTAAAATTGCATATGTATTTATAAACTGAAAACCAACTGTGCTTATCTTGATTAAATCATATTCTTAAGGAAATTTGTAGATTTCATGTCTTAGCTGAGATGATAAGATAAAAAATAAACTTTAATAATGTTATAATACTTGTAACTTAATCTGATAGGCTTGAACTTCTGGTAAACTCAATAAATTATGCTTAAAAAAATTAAAATCATTTATCATCTCATAGAAGCTTCATATCAAAATACAAAATTAAATGCTTACCATAAATTTTATAGATAAAAATGATAAAACATAATATCATATGAAAAATAATATTTATTTCATGTGGAAGCATCAAAATATCAAAGCATAAGCGAGTGGGTATAAGCCCCACTAAACCAATTTCTTCCAAATCAACTAAAAATCAAACTTTTGGACACAAGGATGACATAATATCCTTGTTCAAACCCCACATACCTGAATTTCTTGATTTCTTGAAGAAAAATTTAAATTTGGAGCCTTGAAAGTTGAAATTTGGGAAGAAACTCCAATTTTTCTCTCTTAAGAGTAGAGAGAAGAATAAGCATTGAAAGGTGACTAATGATAAGAATATATCATTTATAGGGTGATTTAAGTTGTGCAATACTGTTAGAGGTGAAGAAAAGACCAAACTACCCATAAGAAAATTTAAAATATTTTGCAGAAATTTCTAAGTTGACAACTAAGTTGACCATGTGACCGTATGTTGATATATTTGTGACCGTATTTTGCAGAAAAATATTTGTGAACAATTGAGAATTTGGAGCCGTAATGATGAACGTAAGTTGAAACCCTTATACTCTCTTAGGGTTTGGAGTTTGAGAGTGAAATAATTAATGCTTTGTTGTGAAAACTGATGGGAATATGCTTATGTAATGTTTAAAGGTCATATATAAGTGAAAGTATCTCATTACCCTTCATCCCAATTAAAATAGAACAAAACAACTAAAATTTGCATAGGTCTATGGCATGGACCTCATCGTGGAGGCTTAGATCCATGCCGTGGGCCCTATTGTGAAAACCCAACCTCCATGAAATAAAGGCTATAATAGAGATTATCCTCTATGAAATGTGTCTATCATAGAGGCTTACTACCTCTGTGATCGCAAACTGCCCTGAACCCCATCTGAAAATTCCAAAACTCTTTTGGGTTACCCTTTTAACATCCCTAAACATAATTTGAATCAAAAATCTATATTTCAAGAATAAGAAAGTCAAAAATAAAATACCCAATATTTCAAGGTTGTTACAACCTATGAGTTTTTGATTGATTGTCAGGAAAATTTGCATGATATTGGATCTTTTGAGTCTCATAGAGTTGATTAATCTACCTCTTAGTTGACAGATATTGCTAGGGATTGTTGGATATCTCTTTCCAGTTGTAGGCCTTTGGGTTTACCTTTTATGACTTGAAATAACTTTTTAAGGACTTCTTGGAGAGGTTTGTATCGTATAGCTTGTGAGACCAAATGAGGGATGAGTTTGATCACTTAGAGCAAGGCTCTATATCCATTATCGAGCACGAGGCATGTTTTCATACCTTAACTAGATATTAAGCTGCTAGCATCTCCACTGACTCTAAGAGAATTTGTAAGTTTGTAAAGTGGTTAAATAGTACATATTAGTTGGATATATCCTAGATGGCAGTTTCATAGGATTTTTTCCAGAGTATTATTGAGCATGCTAAGATAACTGGGTCTATTATCTAGGATACTCAGAAGTTACCAAGAAGGTATGTCATCAGGGTGACACTAGTAGACATTTCTCTCAAATTAGAGATTTTTCTAGTTGAGATTCTCGTAGTTATCACGGCAGGGTGATTCAGGCCGCATTGCAGGGGTCAAGTGGCAGGCCCTTAGGTTTTGCTATTTATGGCAATCAAGTATTTTGTCATGCGAGTGGAGGTATAAGATTTCTTCTTTAGGCCAGGGCAATCATTCTAGTTTATTCACACCTTCTCAAAGTAATACAGGTTGTAGGGGATGTTTTATATGTGATGAATTTTCCCATGTGTCCAAAAACTTTCCTCAACTTGTGTATGGACCCGCATAGTAGGGTTATCAGCTTCAACTATGCCCTACTCTAATTTTAGTAGTAAGAAGTGGTTCACAGAGTGGTAGGGGTGGTGCTAGTAGTTCTAGAGGTACTACTGTTAAAGGTAGGATAGCTTATGAAGGTGGTCATAGGGATACTCTGTTTGGGAGTAGACATGGTCATCATTATGCTATACCTAGAGACCCAAGGTTGAGGCATCTAATATATTTTTATAGGTATCATCCTAGTTTGCTATAAATCTACTTCCGTGTTATTTTACCTTGGGTCTACATTCTCCTCTGTGTCTTTATATTTTGATTCTAGTTTTGATGTTGCATATAAGCCCCTTTATATGCCTGTTTATATTTCTACCCCTATAGGAGGTTCTTTAGTAGTGGATTGGGTGTAGTAATCATATGTGGTTACCATTACGGGCCAGAGACTTGGCTAGAATGGATTATCCTAGACATTGTTGGTTTTAATTTTGTTTTGGGTATGTATTGATTAGCTCTTTATCATTCTGTTTTAGACTACTATACGAAGACCGTGAACTCAACTACATCGGGCGCATCGACCTTAGCTTTGACGCATACACTTAATTTGTATACTAAGGATGTTATATCTTTTCTATTTGCTTATCGTATGGTAGATAGAAGGTGTTTGTATTATTTGGTATATGTCTGTGATACTAGTGTTGCCTCACTGCCTCCTATGGATTTTATTTAGGTAGTTTGTGAGTTCATAGATGTGTTTCCTACGTACTTTCCTGGTATGCCTCTGAATCGTGATATTTATTGTTCTATTGATGTGGATCTAGGTAGAAAGCCCATTTAGCTTCCTTCCTATAGGATAGCCTATTCTGAGTTGAAAGTCTTAAGAACTAGTTGTAGAATTTATTGAGTAAAAGGTTTTTTAAACCTAGCATATCTCTTTAGGGTGATCTGATCTTTTTCATGAAAAAGATGGTTTTATATGTATGTGTATTAGTTATAGATAGTTGAACAAAGTGATGATTAAGAACAAGTATCCTCTTTCTCACATTGATGATTTTTTTTACCATCTTCAGGGTGTTTTGGTGTTTTCCAAGATTGAATTAAGATCTAGGTATAGCCATTTAAGAATTTGAGCGTTGGATGTTCTGAAGATGGGTTTTCGGACTTGATACGGTCATTATGAGTTCTTGGTCATGTCTTTTGAGTTTACCAATGCCCTACAATGTTCATAGAGTTGATGAATTGGGTATTTTGACCTTATATCGACTCTTTTGTGATTGTATTTATAGATGGAATCTTGGTTTATTCAAAAAGTGAGGCCAACTATGTGAAGTATTTGAGGATTGTACTTTAGAGGTTGCATGATGAGAAATTGTATGCCATGTTTTTATGTGTGAATTTTGTTGGATTCTATATCTATCTTGGGTCATGTGCTAACCACAGATGATCTTATGCTTGATCCGGCCAAGATGGAAGTGATTCATGATTGGATTAGACCTAGTTCTCTTATCGAGATTCAACATTTTTGTCACGACCTAAACCATGGCCTAGCCATGATGGGTATCTTAAGCCCACCATGGAAGGGAGACTGATAACGCTCAATCTACAGCTCTCATAGGAGTGTAAAGCGGTCGTTTGTCAAATATAGAACCCAACCTGGGTTGGGTGTCGATCCCACAGGGAATAGCTTGGCCAACAAGTAAGAAAAATTACTAAAATTTTGGTGCAAGTGTCGAAAAAGGGGGGAGTCTTGTCGTACAAGTAATGTAAATAAAACAATGAAGTAAAATCTGAAAATAGAAAAGTAAAAAGAGAAGGATTGTTAGGTAAGTTGTAAACAATGAGAATTGAAGCGTTGGGGTTATGTCCACCTCCTGAGTTATACGTCTCTATTGATTATGAGTGTGTAGAATTCTGACATGCATGTGCTTATAGAGAATTGTATTCGAAGGTAAATCCAGGCGTCTTTTGACCTATTCAAGGATTATTTCACTTTAACTCTTTCGAGCTTAAAGCGTGTCTAATGGTACGAATTCTCCAAGAGGTTAATCCAGTTACGACACTAACTTTTTAATAGGGGATGGGACCCTACTACCTTGACATTTTCTCTTTTCCAGACAAATAACCTTTCTTTCGAACAAGTTAAATGTTATACTGGCGTATTCTTGCGTTTGCAACCACAAAGAATTTAGATTAAGATGAAGAGAATAATGATATAAGCAGCATACGTGTCATGAACTCACAAACTCACAACAATAGATAGTATCTCATTCGATTTCCATAACCCCAACAGAGAAGTTTAGTTACCCATGAATGCGAAGGAGCTCACGATTGACATTGTTATTATACCACAATACTGATTAATTTCGTGTAGCACAGGTGGCAGGCGTGAATTCCTAGGCAAAGTAACGATTCTCTTGTTGCGGAAATTAAGAATAAATGAATAGAAGAAGAAACATAGAATTAATGGAAATTGTTGTAGAAGAATAAGAGTAGAATAGAAGAATAAGAGAGGAATGTAAGAAGATGTATAAAAATCTCTAGCATGATAGGGTATTTATAATACCCATATCCTAATCCTACTAGGCTAATGAAATATCTAACCACATCCTACTAAGCTAATGAAATACTTAACCCAATTGTACTAGGTTAATGTATCATTATCCAAATCCTAATAAGCTAATGAAATACTTAACCCAATTGTTCTAGGTTAATGTATCATTATCCTAATCCAAATAAGTTACTGCTAGTCCCCAAATTCTTCAGAAATGTTGTTTTAGCTCGGGACAAATTTTCCATGTATCAATTTTGGTCCTTTAGGCGTTCAAGCTCCCTTTCCTTCCTTCGTGAGCTTTCGTTGGTGTCAAGTAAGCCATAAAATGCTGATTTCTGCATCATTTATACCTAAAACTCTGCTAATCATGTTCGTTAGCTCACTTACAGGAAAAAGGACTAAAAGCGCATGAAATGTATACTTTGTTCTCAAAACATGGCATAAATATGGGCAATATATATTGATATAGGTGCGTAATATTGCCTATCATCAACACCCCACACTTGAAGCTTTGTTCGTCCTCGAACAACATATCATGTCCTTCAAGACATCAACATAGGGTTTTCACAGCAACAACACAAAACATTCTTCAAGGCAAGCACAACAATTACTAACAAAGAGTAGCTTTCTGATTATTAGTAGAAACAGTTTAGCCTCTAGCATAGACTCGTGATGGTGGTCAACTCGCATGCAAAAGTTAAGGTACAATGTATCATATACAACTACCCAAACTCATCAACCATGTGTGTCTCACAATATAGTACCCATAATCACTCACAAGTATAGCATATTTTTCAAACATGGGTATCAAAATATCCTTGCTCTCGCTCTCACAAAGAATTCATATGCAGCAACTGATGACCATAGGCTTTCCCTTAGTGTAATACTCCACTAAATGTAAGAATTCTAAGCTTAGGATTAAGTAGGTCTTTTGATGGTTGTAATGTAGGCTAAGGGACGGGTAGGGCTATTTTGGCCAGAAATAGTGACTAAGTTCCTAAGCACTTTAATACATCACATTGTATCATTGACATTTTTTTCTTTCAACCTTTCTTCTTTCTTTTATTCTACCACCCTTTTTCTCCTCTTTTGTTTTTCAATTTTAAACATAACTCACTTTTTAGCTTTCTTTTTCCTTCTTCTTTTTACAACATACCTCTTATGATAGCACTTTCTTTTTCATAACACATTCAAGAACCATTACAATTTAAAGCATCATACTTACCCAATTCCTCTTATATTGTCACATGACTTTATACTTTAAAGCACTTAGGAATTTGGATCAAATCACGGTCTTGAAAAAATGGATTAGGCTTACATACAAGGTTATCAATGAAATAGGATAAAGGCTCAAAAGGGTTTAACTAGGATGATGTCCAAGGGTTGATAAAACGAAGGTAAACATATGTAGGTTGCCAAAGAAATGCCTAAATCATCTCCTAAACTTACACTCCTTATTTTCGCTTTGCATACATACCAAGCAAGTTCTAGCATCAGCCACAAACATAGAATATACTATTAATCTCACACACACAAGGCACATGGTCGACTTTATTGGAAGTAATATAGACTCTTGACCCAACAATTGAAGGAATTGAACCATACAATATCACATAATGAGTCACAATTAGAGCCTAAATGTCTCAATAGTCATAATTATAGCACATACTCTTGTTATAATCTCATGTTGCCTATTGGAATTATTTCATGCGAAGCTAAAAAATTATTCCTAAAAAAACGACACAAAAATAAAACAAAGTAAACAGAGTAAACAAACATAGACGCAATAGAGAAGTATAGCATGCGATACCGCCACCCCACACTTAAATGGGACACTGCCCTCAGTGGAAAATAAATAATAAGAACCTGGTCAGTTGGACTCTTCCTCAATGTCGGGGGTCATACCCCCTTCGTCGGAATCATCATAAGAGTCGTTGTCAGAGTTCTCCTCCTCGTCGGAGTCTGGCAAGCGTCGATCGTCATCGGTCGGCACATCATCGTCTAGAGGTTCCTCAAAGTAAATGCCCACTCCACATATCTCCCGTGCATGCATGTTCAATGGATAGTCGTGGTCCAGCTGTTGGAGCTCTGCAGCAGTTAGAACACGTCCACCACTTATCATAGCAAATCGTGTCATGCCATAAAGATGACGGAAGAAAATCTCATCACGAGCATGTCTCTCCGCAGTACTAAGGTTGACAACATGAGTTGTTTCAACATCTTTGACCTTTGTGAGGTCAACCTTCTTCGGGTTATGTGGGAGTTTGTGATCAGCTGGTTCCTCTTCGATATCCTCCTTCCGCAAGATTGCTGTCAACAGATTACCAAAAGTGAAGTGGGACCTTTTGTGGAGTCTGGCCTTCCGCATTGTAGAGAGAATGATTGCCCCAAAGTTGATAGGGACATTTGTCATCAAAGCATAGACCAAACACACTCTATATCTTGATATTTTGGTGTATTGGGTCCCAGGAATCAGGCATGAGTTGACAATATGCAACCAGATTCGTGCTTCCCTATTCAATGGAGCATAGGGGAAGGTGTTGTGTCGTTCGGTGTCTCGGTGTCTGCCCCACCTTGCCATGGATCTACTTCCACAAAGTGTGTGTCGTATTGCTCTATAAGGAGGCCTACTGTACAGCTCTTTGAATGGTGCTAGGTCGACCGAAGGTAAGCCAAGAAAGGAGTTGATCAAATCCGCGTTGAGCTGTAACACTTGGCCCCGAATCTTGACTTCGTTGCCTGTGGTTTTCGGCGACCAGTTGGCATAGAATTCCCTAGTAAAATCGAGATTACATTCTCCCATGTCGCGGAAGATGAAATCCAGATTCAACGCCATTATTTTTGCCAACATACGCGGCTCCTTCTTCGCTAGGGTTGCCTTATTGATCAAGTCAACGTGAACATATTATCTTTCCTTGTTGTTCTTGTACCATTCTTTAGCTTCCTCCTCAAGAACCCATTTTATTCCAAACATTCGGCAGGGTAGTTGCATGGAGGATGATTCTCCTTGGTCCTTGCGACCTCTCTTCTTGCCCTTTTGGGAAGTGGTAGCCTTATCTTGTCGCGCTTTAGGTGCCATTGTTCCTAAGACTTAAACAATATTCATGTTAACATCAACTCAAAGGAAACAATCTATAAACAAGTCGTCGGGGTACCACCCCACACTTAGGTTCGTTAATACAAAACAGTGAAGTGAATGTAGTCGATTACTTGAAATTCGTCATCATACATTTTAGGAACTATATTCCGACAAGAAAATCAGCGATGCATCACTACTTGCAGCCATTGCACTACTTTCATGTTAGGTATAACAACACTACTACATAGGGGTTACATCATGGTATAGTTATTTTCAACAATCACAACCTCCTAAGTCGGTAGGCAACTATAAGTCTTATCCCGATGAACGGGATAGTCTAACATGTAAGTATTCAAGTATCAAGCTTAAGAAATTTTCATAACCATAGTAATTCCATAAATAGTATAACAATGCTAGTAAAACCAAATTCAAGTCGGAAACAAGTCAAGATTATCCTAGCATATATGTTTACTCACATGGTTTTGTATCAACAATCCAAACACATTAACATCACCAATAATCCTTCAAGATGTAGCAATTCATAATAGACATAGTAACGTAGTACTTACAAGAAATAGATGAAGAATAAAAGAGTACTTACGTGATTGAAGCCTTTGGAGATGGTCTTGTGAATTAGAAGAGCAAAAAAGAAAAATTTTGAGATGATTTGGGTGGATGTGCGGCGCCTTTAGGTCAATTTCCAATGTGGTTATGTTTCAAGACTAAGTCCCCTTTATATAGAAAAAGAATGGGTCGGGTTTTGACCCATTTACAAACGGTTTTGGAGACAGAAATGACCTCTATGCGGCGCATAGTGCTTTGCATAATCATAGTATAGGCGGCGCATAGTGTAGTGCATTTAGGGACATATGCGGTGTATAGTGTATAGCATTTAGGGACATATGCGCCGCATAGTGTATGGCATTTGAGATACTGAGACCTAATTCTATATCATAGGCGGCGCATAGTGTATAGCACACTTAAGCATGGGCGGCGCCTATGTCTTTGCACACTAGATTCCGAGACCTTAGGCTATAGTATAGGTTTTGCATTGTTCGTGGCCTAGTTTTACCTAGGCCTAGCCTTCCTCGATGCCTATTTTGGCATGATCAATGCTCAATCCATAGCCTTATGCATCCTTATTCCTAACTTACCACCTTTACCATACAATACGTCCAAATCGTCATTTGAAACCAATCTCCTCGTTGAATACTTCTCGCACCTATATTTGCTCAAAACCAATGAAAACGATTAGTACGATGGGTTTCCTCCCACCAAGAGCCTTAGTTTTGGTCGTGGCACGACTCTTATTTTTGTATTTTCTCTTATCAAAAGCAAAACAAGTAATAGAACAAAAGAAAGACAAAATGATAAACGAAAAACGATAAAACAATAAAACGATGGGTTGCTTCCCATCTAGCGCCTTATTTATTGTCGTGGCTCGACATACTTTCCTCGTGTACTTAGACTTCGTCAAGGTAAGTGATGGCCATATAATTCATTGAGTCAAGAGGACCGATATAAGGTTTAACACGTTGGCCATTCACTTTGAAGACAACACCATTATTGCCTTCCAATTCGACTACTCCAGACGAGTAGACTTGGATAACTTTATATGGACCAGACCACTTAGACTTTAACTTACCTGGGAAGATCTTCAATCTGGAGTTGAAGAGAAGTACCATATCACCCCTTTGGAAGTTTCGCCGAACAATCCGCTGATCATGATACTTTTTCATCCGCTCCTTGTATAGGTCTGATCTTTCATATGCGTGGAGACAGAACTCATCTAATTCGTTCAGCTGCTCCAACCTTAGATTCTTAGCATCATTCCAATTCAAATTCAATTGCTTCAATGGCCACAATGCCTTATGCTCGAGCTCGATGGGTAAGTGACAAGACTTCCCATAAAGTAGTTGATAAGGAGACATGCCAATGGGTGTTTTGAATGCAGTCCTGTATGCCCATAGTGCATCATCAAGCTTCCTAGACCAATCCTTCCTATTCGCATTAACCATCTTTGCAAGGATTTGCTTGATCTCGCGATTGGAAACTTCTACTTGTCCACTAGTTTGGGGATGATAAGGCGTAGCTACCTTATGTTGCTTGACACCATACTTGGCCAAAACTGATTTGAATAGCTTGTTGCAAAAGTGAGATCCTCCATCACTTATGATAGTACGAGGTGCTCCAAAGCGAGAGAAGATATTCTTCTTTAAGAACGATACAACACGCTTCCCTTCATTGTCGGCCAACGCTACAACTTCCACCCATTTCAAAACATAATCTACAGCAACCAAGATGTACTTCATTACAAACGAATTCACGAATGGACCCATAAAATCAATACCCCACACATCAAAAAGTTCTACCTCAAGAATTTTGGACATGGGCATCTCATGGTGTTTCGATATAGCACCTTGGCGGTGGCATTGGTCGCACCTTCTAACATAGTCATAGGCATCTCTAAATATTGAAGGATAATAATAACCACTTTGCAACACCTTTCTTGCTGTCCGATTACCTGGATGATGTCCTCCAACTTGGGAAGTGTGGCATGCTTCCAAAATATTAGGCACCTCTACATGGGATATACATCGTCGAATAATACCATCTGCGCATTGTCAAAACAAATATGGCACATCCCAATAGTAGTGTTGTACGTCATGCATAAAATTCCTCCTTTGGTGGTAAGATAAATTTGCAGGTATCATATTACTCACCACGAAATTTGCAAAGTCGGCATACCATGGTAATTTTTCCATTGTCGTCGCTAATGTCTCCTCGTCAGGGAATGCATCATCAATCTGAATTTCAGGTTGCGCCACATGCTCATTCTCGAGTCTAGATAGGTGATCAGCCACTTAGTTCTTGCAACCTCTTCTATATTTGACTTCGAAATCAAACTCTTGTAGCAGCAATACCCATCGAATCAACCTTGGTTTTGCATCCTTCTTTGTCATTAGATACCTAAGAGCTGCATGGTCTGTATGAATGATAACCTTAGTTCCCAATAGATAGGCACGAAACTTCTCAAACACATGCACAACCACTAGGAGCTCTTGTTCTATCACAGTATAGTTCCTTTGGGCTTTATTTAGGACCTTACTTGCATAGTAGATAGGATGAAATAATTTCTCCTTTCTCTGAACAAGAACAACACCAACGGCTATCCCACTAGCATCACACATGACTTCGGGTTACGTGTCACGAACTCACAAACTCACAGCAATAGATAGTATCTCATTCGATTTCCATAACCCTAACAGAGAAGTTTAGTTACCCATGAATGCGAAGGAGCTCACGGTTGACATTGTTATTATACCACAATACTGATTAATTTCTTGTAGCACAGGTGGTAGGCGTGAATTCCTAGGCAAAGTAACGATTCTCTTGTTGCGGAAATTAAGAATAAATCAATAGAAGAAGAAAAATAGAATTAATGGAAATTGTTGTAGAAGAATAAGAGAAGAATAGAAGAATAAGAGAGAAATGTAAGAAGATGTATAAAAATCTCTAGCATGATAGGGTATTTATAATACCCATA
The DNA here is from genome assembly GCA_030864225.1 of Capsicum baccatum var. pendulum. Classification (NCBI taxonomy): domain Eukaryota; kingdom Viridiplantae; phylum Streptophyta; class Magnoliopsida; order Solanales; family Solanaceae; genus Capsicum; species Capsicum baccatum. The sequence continues at coordinate 189,649,582 of CM061560.1, forward strand.
TCCTAATCCTACTAGGCTAATGAAATATCTAACCACATCCTACTAAGCTAATGAAATACTTAACCCAATTGTACTAGGTTAATGTATCATTATCCAAATCCTAATAAGCTAATGAAATACTTAACCCAATTGTACTAGGTTAATGTATCATTATCCTAATCCAAATAAGTTACTGCTATTCCCCAAAGTCTTTAAAAATGTTGTTTTAGCCCGGGACAAATTTTCCATGTATCAATTTTGGTCCTTTAGGCGTTCAAGCTTCCTTTCTTTCCTTCGTGATCTTTCTTTGGCGTCAAGTAAGCCATAAAATACTGATTTCTGCATCATTTATACCTGAAACTCTGCTAATCATGTTCGTTAGCTCACTTACAGGAAAAAGGACTAAAAGCGCATGAAATGTATACTTTGTTCTCAAAACATGGCATAAATATGGGCAAAATATATTGATATAGGCGCGTAATATTGCCTATCATCAGAGACCACCCCTTTAGCCTAACCTTAAGAGAACAATAATAACAATAGAGCAGAAGCCAAATCAAGAATGAAATAAAAGATAAATAAATAACTCAAATAAAACTAAGTGTCACAACAATAACCATCCCATATCTGTCCACAATAGGCTCTAAAACCAGAATACCAATTAAGTAGGAACATGCCCCGACCATTACTAAAAGAATCCAAAAGTACTGAGTCAATAACAAAAGAATATTAAAATTATAAGGTCATTTAAAGGATGGAGGATCACCATTTCACAACAACTCAACAAATTTGCTCAAACACCTAATGTTGCACAGGAGCAATAGAAAAGTCATTGGACCCTACATCATGAAATAATGTAGCGTCCTGGGATGGTCGGTGGGATAAGCATCGAAATGTAACTTAGGGAAAGTGGTAACATAATTCCATGCCCAAAATCAGTCAAAGACACATGTACACAATCATATATGCATTTATAGGATGCCAGAATAGGGTAAAGGGCCATGAATATGAGAGTTTTAAAATCATTAACCTGGACTCTGTAGCTATCTTAAAAGCATAAACCACAACCGCCAACTCTAAACTGCGAGTCCGGTAATTCCTTTCATGAACCTTAAGTTGTTTGGAATCATAGGCTAAAACCTTACAATGCTGCATCCAAACAGAACCCAGTACCATATAGGACATATCACAATACACAACAAACCCATCGGTACCCTCGGGTAGGATCAAACTGGCAAAAAAGTCAACTTATCCTTCAACTGCTCAAAACTACGTTCACAAGTATTGGACCATAAGAACTTAAGCTTCTTCAGAGTCAACCTTGTTAGCAGAGCAACAATAAAAGAGAAACTCTCCACAAACCTCATATAATACCCAACTAAGCCCAAAAAGCTCCTAAAGTCAGTTGGATCCGTGGGTCTAGGCCATCTCTTAACTACCTCAACTTTCTATGGATCCACCTTGATCTCTTAAGAAAAAGCAACATCTGGAGATAAATCATATTCCTAGTGAGTAACAAGATCATAGAGACGATTTTGACCAATGTCGGTACTAAAAGTAGCGCCCTTTGGCACAGGTGCTGAAGAAGTGGCAACTGGAACTTTATAAGCCCCTGTGGCAACCTTGGCTGAAGGACACTCTCACTGAATATGGCCAATTTGACCACAATTATAACACCAATTACTCCCTACCTCATAGTATCCATGGTGAAGCTACAGATAAAAATGACAAGAGGGATACGGTGGGGATGACTCAGCTCCACTTACCTGAAATTGGGAATCCATTGCCTTAGAACCAGTGCTAGCCTGAAAACAACGATCACCCAAAGGCTTTGGATAAGTAGCACTGTCAGACGAATACAAATTTCCACAATTCTTCTTCTTGGTCCACTGTTTACCATCTTTCCCACTATTTTGCTTACCCCCTGCTCTGTATACCTGAAATTTTTATTCTGCGTCTCTTCTATCTCTGCTTGCTCTTTATTCACATCCTCCACTTGATTCATATATACCACAATCCTAGAGATATCCATACAATTGTTCAACATTGCAGACTTACACTTCAATACCAAATCATAGGACGAACCAGAAGCAAACTTTCTCATCTTAGATCTCATGTTAGCCACTAACTCTGCAGCATAATGGGACAAATGCTAAAATTTCAGAGCATACTCCTTCACACTTATCTTCTCCTACTTAAAGTTCACAAACTCTTCAACCTTAGCCTCCCTCAATTCTTGAAAAAAGAAGTGGTCAAGAAAGTCCCCTGCAAAGTCATCCCACACAACCTGCTCAGCATCATCACCCTTCATAGCTTTCCACTCCCCATACCACTAATAAGTTATATCCTTAAACTGATACAAAACAAACTCCACACCCTTTATATCAGTAACATGCATCACCCTAAATATCTTCTCCATATAATCAATGAAAACCTGAGGATCTTCCTCAACCTTAGATCCTGTAAAGGTTGAGGGATTTAACCTCATAAATTGGCCAACCAAAGTGACTTTATATGAATGATCAATAGAACAAACATATTCATACTGATGAGACTGCAATGCTACCAACTGAGTAAGCATATGAATAAATTGACAGAACTCCACATTAGAGATATATGCATGAGGCAACTGATAATATACATCACCTTTATGGGAAGCCCTAGGAGGACTTATAGGGACCAGTGGAACTCTAGGTGGAGCAGCACAATTAGGAACAAGGACCCTAGACCAGGTCTACACTTCGTAAGTAGGGTGAGTCCCCTCCACCTTATCCTCAAGTGGAATAGAGTTCCCAGCAGAGTTTTTACAAACATTCGATTTTCAGGGAGTCATGATCTGAATATGAGGAAGCCAAGAGTTAGTAAAGTTTAGTAACACTAGACACAATAACCCTAAATAGAACACAAGAAGGGGAAACATTCCTAAATGACTTGTAGCCTCCTCCTTATAAGTGTGGCACACTACACACCCATAAAAAGGACTCTAATCAGCACGACTTTATGGATACCCAATGACCTAGACTGTGCTCTGATACTAAGCTTGTCACAACTCAAACCAGGGCTTCGCCATGATGGGTATCTCAAGCCCTCCATTGACCGGAGACAACCCCCTTAGCCTAACCTTAAGAGCACAATAATAACAATATAGTGGAAGACAAATCCAGAATGAAATAAAAGATGAATATATAACTCTAAAGAAACTAAGAGTCACAACAATAACCATCCCACATTTGTCCATAATAGCCTCTAAAACCATAATAGCAACTAAGTTGTAAGATGACCCTGACAATGATGAAAATAAATCCGAAAGTACCGAGTCAATAACAAAAATATAATAAAATAATAAGGCCTTTCAAAGAATGGAGGCTTACCACTTTACAACAACCCAATATACGTGCTCAACAACCTAAAGTTGCATAGGAGCAACAGAAAAGTATTTGAACCCTACATCAATAAATCATGTAGTATCCTAGATGGTTAGTGGGATAAGCACTAGCATATAACTCAAGGAAAGGGGTAATATAAGGTCATTCTCAAGATTAATTAAAGCCACATGCACACAATCCTTTATACATATATAGGATGCCAGGATAGGATAAAGGGCCATGAATATGAGAGTTTTTAAACCATTAACCTGGACTGTGTAGCTCTACCTATCTTGAGGGCACCCACAGGCTATATGGTTTCAGCTTCCCCTGCTAAAAGAGCCTTAGTGCATGTTAGCTGCATGAACTATCGAAAACTGAGGGAAAACTAAATCCACCATGGGAAATAGTCATCCCAAATATCTGTATCAATTGTGTCTAAAGCATATAGTAATATAGACCTCTAACCTTAAGAAACGTGGTTTCTAATTTCATACCACCGGGACTTACACCTTCACGATGAGCTACACAACCCCTTTAAACCTAAATTAAAATTACTTTGCATATAATTCCAACCATTAACCCAGTAGTCATTTATTAAGGTATTTACTACTTGGTATTATCATACCAATACACTTTCAAGCTAAATTATACATGCATAACCAATCCACAAAACCACATTGACCCCTAAGTTCTATTTAAATCCAAACCATGGCCACCAAATCCATCCAAATCTATTTTTATATCCATTTATCCATTAATGCAAGGCATTGGGTTCAAAAAAAAGTTAAACTATGCAATTATCCATAATAAAAATTAAATTTACAAAGTGGGTTGAGGTTAATGCAATTCCAAGCCAAAATTCATCCAATTTGGGAAAACCCATGTCCCCCATACCAATCCTTTAAACTTTGCACCAATTTAGTCCCCAAAACATCAATTTAAAGCATGAATAATCAATTTAGAAAATGAGACAACTAATTAAATTTGTAAAAACCAAAACCCTCAATTTAATTCAAATGAAATCCATTCAACTAATGACACCATGTAAAATTCAAGTTTAGGGAAGAGAAACATGCCTAAAACACACAAGAAATTGAAGTCAATTAGAAGTTTGAGTTTTAAGAGATCATGATTGATTTTGATCTTTGAAAACAGAAGAAAAAAATACTAATTTTATGTTTAAAGGTCATAAAAGGTGTAAAAATACCAAAAGTCCCTAACCCCAAGTGAAGAATCAAAACTAGATAAAATTAAAACACTGGCATGACACATCATTAACACAGAAGCTAGCCTCCATGCCACACTAATATCACGGAGGTTAACCTTCCTGGCATGTCCTTATTGCAGACCCTCACTAACTCGGGGTCCCAAATTTACTCCGCACCCCTTTTGAAAAATCTAAAACTTTCTTTAAACACCCTTTTAACATCCCTAAACATAATTCAAGTGAAAAATTGACATTATGAATACAAGAGGGTTAAAAATAAAATCATCAAAGTTTTAAGGGATCTTACATTATCTCCTCTTAAGATCATTCATCCCTTAATGATAAGTTAGGAAACTTTTAGTATGAGAACAGAAAGAATTCACTAGCATTAAATGATGAACTTAGAAAGTTACAAGAGAAAATAAAGCTCATACCTTGGGTAATCTTATCTGACTTGGGGAACAAGAACAAATAATTAGACTTCATATCTTTCTCAGCTTCCCATGTAGCTTCTTCTACATTTTGATTTCCCTAATGGACCTTTACCAAAGCTACCTCCTTTGTCCTCAATCTGTGAACATGCCTATCTAATATTTCAATTGGGACTTCTTTATACAATAAGAAATCCATCACTCCAATATCCTTAATAGGAAATATCAAAGAAGGATCACCCACACACTTTTTATGCAATGACACATGAAATACAGGATGAATCAAAGTTAAACTTGCGAGCAAATCTAACTCATAAGAGACATTCACAATTCTCCTCAAAATTTTATATGGACTAACGTAACAGCGAATGAGCTTTTCCCTCTTCCTAAAACTCATGACTCCTTTCATAGGAGACACCTTCAAGAATACCCAATTTCTTACTTCAAACTCCAATTCTCTTTTCTTCATATCTACATAAGACTTTTGGTAACTCTGAGTAGTTTTAAGTCTTTCTCTAATCACTTTCACTTTCTCCATAGCTTGGTAAACCAAGTCAGGAACAAACAACCTAGTATTGCTAACCTCAACCCACCTAATAGGATATCTACACCTCCTATCATAAAGAGACTCAAAAAGAGCCATCCAAATTCTCGAATGATAACTATTATTATACTCAAACTTGATTAGAGGTAAATGATCCACCCAACTACCCTTAAATCCAATCACACAGGCCCTTAGTATATCCTTCAAAGTCTAAATAGTACACTCCACTTTCCCATTAGCTTTAGGGTTAAATGGGATGCTAAGTTTCACCTGTGTACCCAGCCTTTCTGAAATGCATACAAAAAATTAGAAGAGAAACGCGTACCTTTGTTTTGGAAATAATGGATATTGGCTCACCATGCAACTTGACTATTTCTTGAATGAACAACTTAGCATAATCCTCCCTAGAGTAGTTAGTCCTCACAATCAAGAAGTGAGCAGACTTGGTCATCCTATCCACGATTACCCAAATTAAATCATATAAATGTTGAGACTATGGAAGACCCATAATGAAATCCATATTAATCATCTCCCTCTTATATATGGGAAAATCTATCTCTTGAAATATGCCACCATGCCTCAAGTACTCAACCTTAACTTGTCGACAATACATACACTTAGAAATGAAATTTGCCATATCTCTCTTTATATTATTGCACAAGTAGATTTTCTTTAAGTCATGGTACATCTTAGTCGAACTTGGATGAAGTGTATACCTGGAATCATGAGCTTCAGTTAAAATTCTTTCATGCATCCCATCATTATAAGGAACAAACAACCTACCATAATATCTGAAGATGTCGTCTCCCCCATTCATAAAATCCACAACTTTTTACTGACCCACATGATCCTTAATCGCTATAATTATGAGATCCAAAGCATGTTTCTCCTTAACCTTAAAGCCAAGAAATAATATAACAACCTCTTGAACAATTATTCCTCCATCCTCAGAGTCTAAAAAGACAAACTTGCAAGTTATTCAACCTGTGAATATCCTACTAAAACCCTCTCTTCTCTTCATCGACATGAGATAAGCTTCCTATATATAACCTACTAAGAGCATCAACAACAATATTAACTTTACCTGGATGGTAATAAAGGTTCATGTCATAATCCTTAAGTAATTCAAGACATCATCTCTTCCTGAGATTCAAATCCTTCTGCATAAACACATACGACAAGCTTTTATGATCTGAAAGTTATCCACATGCACCCCATACAGATAGTGACACCAAATCTTAAAAGAAAAAACTACAATTGCCAACTTTAAATTATGAGTTGGATGATTCCATTCATGAAACTTAAGCTATTCAAAAGCATAGACTACAATCTTACCATGCTTCATCAAATACAATCCAGTCCCATATGGGATGATAAATAACAAAATCATCGGTATCCTTTGGTAGGGTCAAAACTGGCACAGAAGTCAACTTATCCTTCAACTTCTCAAAACTACCTTTACAAGTGTTGGACCACAAGAATTTAATCTTCTAATTCAACCTTGTTAGTGGAGAAACAATAGAAGAAAAACTTTCCATAAATCTTCTACAATACCCAGCCAAGCCCAAAAAATACCCAATATCGATTGGAGTCGTGGGTCTAGGCCATCTATTAGCTACCTTAAATTTCGATGGATCCACCTTGATCCCTTGACTAGAAACCACATCTGGAAAGGCCTCAGATTTTTTATGAGTAGAAATTGCATAAAGATGATTCAGACAGGTGCCGGTAACACAAGTAGCACCCTTTAGCGTAAGTGTTGAAGAAGTGGCAACCAGAACTTTATTAGCCCAGTAAAACCTTGGTTGAAGTACACTCTCACTACATATGACCGAATTGACCGTAATTATAACACTGATTCCTCATCTTCTCACAATATCTTTGGTAAAGCTACCAATAAAAATGACAAGAAGTATAAAGTGGGACTGACTGAGCTCCACTTTTCTAAGACTGGGTACCCTATATCTTACAATCATTGCTAACCTAAAAATAATGATCACCTGAAGGCTTAGGATAAGGTACACTGGTAGATGAATATTAATTTCCCCAATTCTTCATCATAGTCCACTGTTTACTATCTTTCCCACTATTCTGCTAATCCCCATCCTTCTCTGAATACTTAAACTTCTTATTCTTACTCTCTTCTATCTGTGCTTGCTTTTTCTTCTCATCCTTTACTTTCTACATATATATCACAAGCCTAGAGATGTTCATATCATTTTTCAACATCTCAAACTTACAATCCAACACCAAATCATGGGACAAAACCAGAAGCAAACTTTCTCACCTTGATTTTTATGTTAGCCATTAAATTTAGAGCATAACGGAACAACTACTAAAATTTCTGAGCATACCCCTTCACACTTATCTTCCCATGCTTCAAGATCACAAACTCTTCAACCTTAGCCTCCCTCAACTCCTAAGGAAAGAAGTGATCAAGAAAGGCCCCTAAAAAGTTATCCCACATAGCCTGCTCAACATTATCACCCTTCTTAGCTTCCCATACCTCATACCACTAATAAGCTACATTTTTTAATTGATATGTAGCAAACTCCACACCCTCTACATCTGTACTATGCATCACCATAAAGATATTCTCCTTCTCATCAATGAACCCTCGAGGATTTTCCTCAACCTTAGAGCCTCTAAATGTTGGGAGATTTAACCTCATAAACTGGCCAACCTAGGTTACCTCAAATGAATGAGAAATAGAACCAACTTGCTCAAACTAATGAGATTGTAATGCTACCAACTGAGTAAGCATATTAATAGACTGACGACACTTCACATTACAGATATTTCCTTGAGGTGGTTGATCATAAGTACCACCGACATGGAAAGCCCAAGGAGGACTAGTAGGGATTAATAGAACTCCAGGTGGAGCAATATAATCAAGAGCAGGGACCCAAGATCGGGTAAGCACTTTATAAGTAGGGTGAGTCCCCCCTCTGCCCACTTTCTCCTCAGGTGGAATAGAGTTCCCAAAGAGTTTCTATGAACATAAGATCTTTAGGGAGGAATAATCTAGAATAAGAGAAAGCTAGTAGTTAGAGAAGTTTCATAACATTAGTCACAATATCTTGAAATAGAACACAAAAATGGAAAATATTCCTAAATTCCTTGTGGCCTCCACCTTATAAGTGTGGCATAATACATACCCATAAAAGGACTTTACTCGACACAACTTTGTGGACACCAGTTGAACCTAAACCATGCTCTGATACAAAGGTTATCTTGACCTAAGCTAGGGACTAACTGTAATGTTATCTCAAGCCCATCATGGACTGGAAACCACCCCTTTAGCCTAATCTCAAGAGCATAATAATAACAATAAATTGAATTTAAATCAAGAATAAAATAAAAGATGAATAGATAACTCCAAAGAAACTAAGAGTTACAACAATAACCATCCCATATCTGGCCGCAATAGCCTTTAAAACCAAAATATCAACAAAGTTGGAACATGCCCTCGACTTTGCCCAAAAAGTATCCAAAAGTACTAAGTAAATAAAAACAAAATAATAAAATAATAAGGCCTTTAAAAGGATAGAGGATCACCACTTCATTGCACTTTAATAAATGTGCTCAACTACCTAATCCTACATAGGAGCAACAAAAAAGTCTGTAGTCGTTACATCATTAAATAATTCAGCGTCCTAGGATGACTAGTTGGATAAGCACTGACATGTAACTTTGAGAAAGTGGTAATATAATGCCATACCAAAAATTAGTCAAAGACACATGCACATAATCATATATACATATAAAGGATACTAAGATAGGGTAAAGGGTCATGAATATGAGATTTTTTAAATAATTAACCTAGACTCTATATCTTTATCTATCCTAAGGGCACCCACGAGCTATATGGGTTCAGATTCCCCTATTGGAAGATCCTCAATGCGTGTTAATCACACGAACCATAGAAAAACCAAGAGATAAATAAATCCACCATGGGAAATAGCCATCCCAAATATGTGTGTCAATTGTATCTAAAGCACATAGTTATAGTTTCCAGTGTTCGTCCCCCCCCCCCCTCCGGGATTATACCTTTATGGTGAGCTACAAAAACCCCTTTAAGCTAAAATTAAAATTACTTTGCACATAATTCCAACCAGTAACCTAGGAGTCATTCATTCAGGCATTTTTCACTTGGTCTATTCATACCAATGCATTTTCAAGATAAATTATACATGCCAGACCAATCCATAAAACCACAGTGACCTTAAAGTTCTATTTAAATCCAAACCATGGACACCAAGGCTATCGAAATCTATTTTATATCTATATATACATTAATAAAATGTATTGTGTTCCAAAATAAGTTAAACTATGTAATTACCCATTATAAAAATCAAATTTACATAGTGGGTTAAGGTTAATGAAATTCAAAGTCAAAATTCATCCAATTTGGAAAACCTATGTCCCTCATACCAATCCTTTAATCAATGCACCAATTTAGTCCCAAAATTATCAATTTAAAGCATGAATAATCAATCTAGAACACGGGACAAGTAATTAGATCAGTAATGATTGAAACCCCTCAATACAATTTCAAAACCCACAATTTAAATCATATGAAATTTATCTAATTAATTTCACAATGTAAAATTCAAGTTTAGGAAAGAGAAACATTCTAGAAATACACAAGAAATTAAAGTTAATTTAATGTTTGGAGACCGATTGACGAATTCTTTGTAAAACCCTTGAATGTTCTTATGTTTTGAGTTTTAAGAGAAATGGAGTAATTTGATCTTTGAAGACTGAAGAAAAGAGGCTTGTTTTATGTTTAAAGGTCGTACAAGGGGTAAAAAAATCAAAAGCCCCTCATCCCAAGTGAAAAAACAAAACTGGATAAAATTAAAATACTAGCGTGGCACACCATTATTACAGAGGTTAGCCTCTTGCCACGCTAATATCGTGGTGTTTAACATCCATGAAATGGACTTATCACGGACCCGTTCTACCTTGGGGTCTCAAAATAACTTTTTAAAACCATTCCAAAATATCTGAAACTCCCCCAAACACCTTTTTAGCATCCCTAAACATAAATCAAGTAAAAAATTGACATTATGAACACAACAGGGTTAAAAATAAAATCATCAAAGTTGTAAGGGTTCTTATAGTTTTGTAGGCTTGACAGGTTATTATTGGCCTTTTGTGGAGGGTTTTTTCTCTATTGTGGTTCCTTTGACCAAGTTTACCTAGAAAAATATTGCATTTCAGGGATCAGATATGTGTGATAAGAACCTTAAAAAGCATAAAAAGTTGTTGATTTTGGATCCCACTCTTGGATGTGTGTGAGAAGAGATTCGAAAAGCTTAAAAATTGTTGATTTCGGTTCCCTCTCTAAATTTGACCATGGTAGATACGGGTTTTTACCATATTTTATGATTCTTTTAGTTTTAATTTGGGTGGAGTATTGATGAAACAAGATAAGGTGATTTTTTATTCTTCTCTTCAGTTGAAGTCTCATGAGAGAAATTACACTACCCATGATTTGGATTTGGCAGCCGAGGTGTTTGTGTTGAAGTTATGACATCATTATTTATATGGGTTCCTTGGGAAATTTTCTTAGATTACGTAGCCTTCAGTGCTTTAGTCATTAAGATCTTAATATGAGACAACAATATTAGTTGAGCCGCTTAAGGATTATGACATCACTATTATTTATTACTTGGGTAAGGCTAATGTTGTTATAGATGCCTTGTGTTAGAAGTTGACTAGTATGGGGAATACAGATCATCTCTTGACCCATAAGCAACCTTTAACCTTAGAGGTTCAGTCTTTAGCTAACCAAATGATTAGGCTTGATATTTTGACACCCAAGCAAGTTTTAGTATTTGTTGATACCAGATCTTTCTTGATAAAGCAAATTTATTCTTCCCAATTAGATGATGATAGTTTTAGTATGATTTGAGATAACGTTCTGAGTGGCGAGGCTTAGGGGACATATCTTGATTCCGATTGTGTTTTTAATATTAGAGGTCAAGTTTGTTTGTTGCGAGTAGGTGGATAGGTGTGATTTATTTTGAAAGAGTCACATTCTTTCAAGTACTCTATCCACCCAGGAGTGATTAAGATATATCATAATTTGAAAAAGTTTTGTAGGTGGGGTGGCATGAGGGAAAATATTCAGATTCTATAGGTCGTTGCTTGTGCTTTTAATAAGAAAAATATGAGCACCAGAGATAGGGTGGTTCACTATAGATATTATTTATTTCTCAGTGAAAGTGGGACAAGATCACTATGGAATTTTGTAACGCCCCAATTTTTTGGAATTAGAATACCACACGATGCTCATAATCCCAAAGGAAAACAAGATAACCCTCTATAGATATCTGTACTTGAGCATTGCATAATATAATATAATAAATACAGGAAACTGGTGGAAACTTGCCATAAGGTTCAAAACATCTAAAATACTCAAAATAAAAAATTGAATACTGATATATCTATCTGAAAAGCCTTTAACTATCTGAACTACGGAGTAAATGGGATATGTCCCCAACTAACTCTGTCTACTAAAAAGAATCTGAGTCTAATACCATAAAAAAATAAGGATAATCCTTGAATGAAGAGGACTCACTGCTACATCTACTGCTGCTGACTGAGTCTGGATTGCTAAGGGTGCTCTGGATCTTGAGCTTCTGAACCTATGGTATAAGACACCATAGCACAAGAGTAAAGTATGCGTCAATACTTTGAATAAATTGGTATGCTAGATGAGGTAAGGCTAAATGCAAGGTCTTGTGCATGGACATAGCTTAACCGAATAACATAAGAGTACTTAATGAGGACATATGCATGAATGCACAAACCATAACTGAAATCATTGGGACTCTGAATACTGATACTCGGATATTGCTTTACTAATATCTGAACTCAATACTAATATTGAGATACTAAATAACTGAATCTTCTGACATTAATAATTGAGTACTGAAGTTGAGATCAGTCCTCTCTAGTGGTTGATCTTTTAAACTGATGATACTGAAGCTGATTAACTAAATCTGCTCATATTAATGACTGAGTTTTGAGTTTGCTACTATCTACTGAATAAATCTGTGATCAAACTTTTCTAATGGATGATCTCTGAATCTACTACTACTAATAATGAATGATTGTATCTGAGATCAAACCTATCTAGCGGAAGATATCTGAATCTTTTAATAATAGAAATGACGGACTGATTTTTACATTAGGCCTATCTAACGGGTGATCTCCAGATTTATTAGTATTGATACTGATTAACTTTATGTAAGACCAAGCCTATCTAGTGGGTGGTCCATGAATCTATGGAACTATCTAAGTTCCTTACTGAGATGGATGACTGTATCTGACAGTCCTGATTTCTGAGTTCTACTTTGTAGACTGATACCAAAACTGCAATTGTGGGAGTTCTCACTTAAATGACATGCCTTGAATTTGATCTAGTGGGGTCCAACCTGTAACCCTAGCTGGAAAGGTGTCAATACCGTGCCACGGGTAAAGACCTCTGCTATGGTCAAGCCTCTCTAATGGGTGACCCTGAACAGGAAGTCAAGCCTAAGGCAATATGATAGTTAAGCCTTAATCTAGCGGGTGACTCCTGGACCTGCCTATATACGCAGTTTTGGAGTTCAGGAACTATTACTAATGACTCTGCCTGTCTAAAAGGGAAGCCATCATCCCTGTACTCACTCGTTGCTAGTTCTTACTCCCAACTAAAAGACACTAAACTTATTCTTGGACTGTACTAGAATGAGCTGAATTTATTACTGATTATCTTACTTGACTGATCTGACTGAGTTTACTTGATTTCGTTATCTGATGGAATACTTCAGAATTCTACTTTCTGTCGGAACGCTACTGAGTTATGTAACTTATTAAGCTTTACTGAAATCTAAACTAAATACTACTGCGGTCCGAACTGAATACGGAACTGGGTTAGACTAATATTGAGACTGGATTGAACTAGTACTGAGATTACTAAATTTTCTTAAGTTTGTACTAGTTGAATTCTACTGATTATAGAACGACTGAAATTATCTTGATACTGACTCGGCTCTAGACAAGCATCTAAATTTTTGGGTATAAATACCCCCAGGACTCGATAGCATAAATAAATAAGACAGGAACACACTTGAATATCATCACAATAGACTTTCATTCATAACACAGTCAATACGATATCTCATGAATCACTTGAATTTCATAAACATGTAAATGTATAGGGAATGCATACTAATATCTCATAATTATTCAATAAGGAATACAAATGGATAAGAATGCATACAACTTATCATAATACATTCAGTAAGGCATTTCAACAAATGCTTGGCATGCATTAGTTATCACAAAATGAGGGATTTCATGCTTAACATACTAAATAGGCACAATTATCTTTACTTAAGTATTCTATCAAACACATGGGGAGCATGCTTTGATTATACCACAGATTCTATACTTAATTATCATGAATACATCAATATCATGCAACTTGAAGAGGGTTTATCATGAACATCATACAATTCATCACATACTAGAATAAACTCTTTAAATTGGCAGTCTAATCATGAATTAAAACCCAACAATACAAAATCATGAACTCTAATACACATAAATTATGAAATCCCATAAATACGTAAACCTCAAAATTTTAAAAAGGATTAATGAGCTTCTTGGGTGGAAGGAACCCAAGAATCAATATCTAACATACCTTAGATGACTCTTTCTTAAAGGTTCTTGAAGAAAATCTTTAGTCTTGTTCTTGATTTCCTGGCTAGGGTTCTTTCCCTATTGAGAGAAAATATAATGTTTTTGAGATAAAAGTGAGGAAAATAATGGAATAAGGGCTTATTTGGCATTTTATTTCGTATTTAGGGCTGATAGGGGTCATGGGAAAAGTCTAAGATGCCCTTGGAATTAAATAACAGAATTTGAAAATCTCAATTTTTCGTATTGGCGTGACGTGCCATAATTATGCTAGCTTACTGGAAATTGGATAATTGGAAAACTGCTTGATGGCGCGACGCGGTGGAAATAGCATTGCCACCTTGGTTGCGAACTAGAAAGGCACCGCGAAGCGGTGGAATCGTGTTGGTGCAGTAAACATTGACAAATCTAAAATTAAGCCTTGGCACGATGCACCGTAATCGTGGAGGCTCACTAGATTTTGATGATTGCCATTTTGGCTGGCTCTACGATGTGCTAAAGTACCAGGTGTTACACTGTCATACGAAAATGACTCTAACTCTTTGCTCGAGTGTTGGATTTGGGCGAATTTGGTATTGATGGAAAGCTTGTTCAATTTCCCACATGATCAGAAGTCAAAATCTTAAAAATTTTGCATGGAATAAAATATATTCATCTTTGAAGAAAGATCTTTGATGTTCTAGAGATGAATTTGAACTAGGAGAAGGGTGGGGAATTACAACTTTGTTAGTAGTTTTCCTCGTTCTTCTCACTGTTCTGATAGTATTTAGATCAATGTGGATATTTTGATCAAATTAGACTATTTTGTACTTATTCAGATTTTTTTCTGTGTCAAGAGGTTGGTTCATATATATGTTCATGATATATTTCACCTTCATGGGTACCCATATTTATTATTTCAAATAGAGACTCAGTGTTTACTTGTAGCTTCTGGCAAATATTTTGAGAGAATTTAGGTACTCAGATTGATTTTTGCATAACTTTTGTCCATTAGATCTATGGTCAGTCAGAGCAGGCTATTTAGGTTTTAGAGGACATACTCGGCAAATATGTTATTATCTTTAGAGATTATTAGGAGAAATAATTTGGCCCCAACAGAGTTTGCTTATAATAATAGCTACTATTATAGTATTGAGATGACACCTTTTGATATGTTATATTATAGGTATTCTCGATCTCCTATTTGTCGGTTTGAGACATTAGAGGTTAGAACATGTGGTATCAAATAGCTTCACAAGTCTTTGAACATGGTTCAAATGATTTAAGATAGGCATTGTGCATCCTAGAGTAGGCAAAAAATTTATGTAGACCATAGGCTTTGTGTCTTGAAGTTTGGAATTGGTGATTGAGTCTTTCTTTACGTGTTACCTATGAAGGACATGATGAGGTTAGAAAGAGGGGCAAGCTTAGCCTAGGTATATTAGGCCTTTGAAATTCTTCGAATAGTTGGGGAAGTTTCTCATGAGTTGGACTTACCCCTTGACTCTTCAACCATTTATCTAGTTTTTCATGTATCTATACTTTAATTCTATATTCTAAATGAGTCTCACTTGCTTCGTTGGGACTCAGTTAAGTTGTATAAGAGGTTGACCTTTGTAGAGGAGGTAGTGTTTATTTTAGCTAGGGATATTGCATGGTTGCATTCTAGAGATATTCCTGCAGTTAAGGTTTATTAGAAATATGCACTTGTTAAGGAGGCTACCTGGGGGTCCAGTCTAAGATGCTTAGTAGTTACCCTAATCTCTCTACTGATTTAGGTATATCCTTGCCTTTTAGTTTAGGACAAACCAAAGTGTGAGAGATGGATGTTGTAATGATCTGAATTGTGAAATCTTTATTTTTATGTATTTTAAAAGTTTCCCCTTTTCCTTAGTTGCTACATATTGATTTTGGGGCATGAGAATGGTTGGAACGATTGTCACTACATTCAGAAATGATTTGGGGGAGAGTTTGTGGTTTTAAAGGCTTTAAAAATTATATAGTTGACTTTAGTCAACAATTAATATTTTGCGTGTTGGATGGTGATTTAGACAGTTCCATTAGGTCTAGAATATCAAATTTAGGTTAGTATAAAGGTTGGTTTGAATTCGTAATATTTAGTTTGTATTTTGACCCTTCGTTTTAAAAATTTCCTAAAAGGGGTACTAGGGGTTAATTTATTGAAAATAATATTTTTTTAAAAATCCAACGTTGCCATTAAATTTGAAACTTCAAAAATACCCATGTAGCATATATGTTTTACTTCAATCTAATTCCGAGGGTCTATTATGAGGTTTTGAAAACCATGTATATCAACAGTTTTTCTTATTTTGGTGCAAGGGGAATCTTTATTTGTGAACGTGGTCTCTAGGATGTGAACACAAAGAAGGAATTAATCCTTCATTACAATTGCACTAGTGGTGGCCATGATAGTGAAGTGTAGTAAAGTTGGGTTGGGTGGTTCCTTCTTTACGAACGTGACAGGGCAATCGTGAATGCGATAGTTTGAGTCGTGGACCTTCACAAATGCAAAGCCCTAGCCATGAACGCAAAGGCCAATTAATTTACCAATTGATATCGTCTCTCGTGATTTTGAGGTGGGGTCAATGAGTGTGAGGTATTATTCATAGAACAATATATAAGCCTCAATTTTATGATTTTACTCAATTTTTGGACTTCCAATCTTCAAAAGGCAATTTTTGAGGGATTTTTCATCGTGCTTCAAGTGGGTAACATCTAAATCATATTTCCATTATTTTCCATTGATTACACAAATGAAAACACCTTTTAATCATGATTTTGAAATGGAATTTTTCAGGTTTTATCGATAAAGCTTGAAATGGTTTTTCTTTATTTTGGATCCCATTTTTAACTAATTTTCACATAGGTTTTTAGACTCCTATAGGCCTGAATGATGTGTTTCTAAATTAAAATTTTAGTTTTATCCCTTTCATTTTTGAATCTGTTTTGAACCCAACTTAAATATGAGCTATATAAGTATCATTAACCTTTTTAATGTGTAGATGCTACATCTGAATATCGTAGTTGATTCTGTGGCTATTGGAAGGGGAAAGATCCATGTTGACACACTTCAGGCTTGGATTTCCTTATTTTGAGGTAAATTATGACTTAAGTTCTTTCAAATTGAGTTGGGTAGTTAATGAATAGGTAAAACATGCTATGAATTGGGGAAATACATATGGTATTTATATTTTGAGATTATTATTATTGATGTATGACCAAGTGGGGGTTTATATTTTTTTGTTGACTTGTGATATCTGATATTGCGTGTTGTCCCTCTAGAGTTGATTTGTGATATCTGACATATTTGCAATCCTCCATTATTCATATCTTAGGATCTGTGAGCTCGGTAGGTGTACATATAAATCATGTGATGACTTTCACTATTTATTCCATCATTATTGCATTGCATATGCATATTTCATGATTTCATTAGTATCCCTTGACTTGTGTTTAGTTTTCTATGTTTTTCATATATATTTGTGTTTTTTGTTTTTGTATCTATATTAGTAGTGTTAGTGGAGACAGCTGAGCTATCATTTGGGAAATTTTTATTCACTGGAGACGTGCTCATTGTTTTATTTACTTATATCATTTTTTTGTTTGCTTAGTTGGCTTATGATACCTACTGAGTGCAAGTGAATCGTACTTACTCCTACTGTACGCTTTCGATACAGATCCTAGTTCGAGTAACATATGTGGTAGCTGATCTTGTATGGAGTTTCTGGGTTTTTTTTAAGGTACTGATGTGCTCTAGAGTTAGGGCCTAATTCGGACCTCATTCATCTTTAGTTCTCTTTATCTATTTTATAGACAAACTTTATATTTCATATTCAATTATGTATTTAGATGCTCTTATACTTGTGACATCAGGTTTGGGATGGTTATGTTTGTTCAGGCTTTCACATTTGTATATGATATGATTTCATTCTAGAAGGATTACCTTGGTTTATGTTATTGTTGATTTTGTTTTTTCTTTATTAGTTTGGGTGATTGACTTACCTTTCAAGGTTGGGCCACGGTAAGTGCCATCATGACCCATTTTTGGGTCTTTACAATATCATGCCTAAACAGTAGAATCTCAAGTTATGCCATTAGAAAGATAAATTTATTTAAATAATATTGGTGAAATAAATTTAACTAAAATGATCCAAATAATGTGATCACCAAAATGCCGGCTTTCTTTGATAATTATAAGTTATTAGTAGGGTATGGACTAATTTTCTAATAGAGAGTGCATCTCTTGAACTCGAAATCAAGGGAGTGAGGATGAACTTGGATCGAGAAATTGTTATCAATCTATAATGAATTTAGGGATACTCAAAAAAAATAAAATCACATAGTGAATATACATTACAATTTCATGTCCAAAAAATTACATTACATTTTTATAGCCCCAAATCAGGATTTGACCATGCAATGAAAAGTAATATTTTTTTTGTATAACATGCTATACATATGTATATTGTATTGTATATCATTGTATTTATAATACAGTCTTCTTATTATATTATATAATATTATATGTAAAATTATTCAATAATAAATATAATTATACAAATATATACATATGTATATATAATGTTTAAGAAATATATCTACATTATATAAGTGTATATAAAATGAATAGGAATAAGCAAACCATTGAAATAAAAAAATTATTTTGTATATACTATAATATACAAATATATCCAAAAAAATGGTCCTACTAATTCAAAAACCAAATTCATCTAAAAACACTTCAAAACTACACCAAATCATCCAAAATTTTTGTTTTTGACTTCTTAATATATAACTGATCTTTTACAATAATACCTACTCAAAATAGAGCTTATTCATGAAAATATGAATTTTCAAATTTTAAAGATTGGTGTTTCAGTAATGTAAATTTGTTATATGCTTGGTCTAAAAATTTTATAGACATGTACTCTCTTAGATGTTCATTAGTTCTAGCAATAATGAACAACAATGAAACATTCATGAATTGTGCGTTAAGTGAACATTGAGATACATGTTGTAAAGTAATATTTTGACCCGATACAATTAAAGCATTTTTGGTAATCTAACGTATGAACATTGAGCTACATATTGTAATGTAATATTTTGACCCGATACAATTAAAGCATTTTTGGTATAATGTCTAGTGGACTGTATTTTATAAAGTAATATTGTTTGATGAACTTTTATTTCATGAATTTATGTAAAACAAATTTGGATAGGTAAAGAGATGACATCAAAGTCAAAGTGATGGATGAAGAAGAGTACCAATAAAATTAGGTTAGATTTTCTAAATTACATTTATTGATGATCCATTTTGTAAACTTTTTAGGGTAAATTACATAATATCACACCTTAACTTACCATTATTATCTAAAAATCTAACCTCTTAAAATAATTACAAAAATTCTAGATTCTACCTTACCTCTCCAAATTGTCTGATACATCACTTCTACCCCCAAATTCCAAATCCAATTTATTTCCATTCAACCAATTTTTATACCAAACCTAATAACATACCCATTCCATTCTCTCATGTTCCCAAATCTCAATAACAAATTTTTGTTTCTAAGTTCTATCGCCATAGCCGCTATTGTTGCAAACTCACAAGAAATAGGGAAATACATTACAGTACTTTGCCATTTCCATGAAGAAAAAATTAAAGAAGAGAAAACATAATTGTAGGTAGTCAAGTAGTCCAGTAATAGAGCAATACCAGAAAACAATACAATAGCATCACACTATGTGTCACGACCTATAAATGAGGTCATGATGAGACTTATTGCGGTGTAACCTTAACAAGTAAGCCAATCATCCAAAAAGAAAAGACATTCTAAACATTTAACAATTATAGAAGATTAGACTTCTAGAACAAAATTAGGACGAATAAAAATATAAATAAAGCGGAAGTCTAAAAGAAATATCATAAAATCCCCATAAATTTGGTGTCATAAGTGTATAGTATCTAATGCATCATCCAAATATAGAAAAGGTACAATGTCTGTCATAAAAAATAAGTAAATCATAATAAAAGTATGAGGAGGTCCAAAAGGAAACTTTAGTTCCTAGAGAAACCCAGTATCTCAATCAAAATCTCTAAAAGCACGATCACTCACCGCGTGTCATACTTGAATGAGGATCAACATCAATAGGGAACAGTAGGGGTGAGTATGTTCCACTTGTACTCAATCGGTATCATAGGCCGACTGAGCAAAGCAAAAAATTATGTAAGTATAGAAAACTATGAGCACTTCACCTATAAATAGAAAAGTCTCAAACATATCTATCATGCTTAAGGCAGGCAATGCTCAATAAGGAACATATTAACCATTCAACCTCCCACCGCCCACGCACGGGTATTATATCTAGAATAAAGGTACTTAAATATACATATAATAAAGGTATTTAAATGTACGTATAAGCTTCCACTCAGATACACAAAAGTAATAATAATCTCAAAATATAAATTCTATGGTTATTTTACCCATCCCATAGCATTCTTTACTTATTTATTAACTACCTATCTCAATCTTAAAGAATTTAAGCCATAACCTAGCTAGACCTTAGAAAATTTCCTAGAATCTTGGTGTCTGTACCCAATATGACTCATGGGTACAAGTCGTACACTTGGGTACTTGTGGTATGGTCCAGTCGTATACTGACCAATGTTGGTTGGTGGGATGAATTTAGATATTGAAATGGGTACGACCTGGTGGTATGAGTTGTAGTTGAGGATACAAGTCTTTTGGTTCCTTCACTTAACCTTAGACTTGGTAATTTAAGTTGGATCTGAGTACGAGTGTGACCCGACCTAACTCTAAGCCTTCTCGTAATGGGCATCCCAAGTCCAATAAGGATCGGGGACAACCCCATGTTAACCAACCCAGCCTCCTATATCCAGCCTTAGATGGGCTGAGTTTCAAGCATATAATAAGATAGCACAAATGTCCTCATGAAGAATCTGGGATAGGGTCACAATAGTGATCGACCCAACAAAGTCTACCCATACCAAATCAATCATCAATCATGCCAAGCCAAACCAAAGGCAATAAACCAGGCCATAACTAAAGTGAATACCAAATATAATATAATAATCAACCCTAAAATATAATACGATAGAATAACAAACAATATCATCCAAGGGTGTAAGCCCCAACATCAAAATTGATCCCTCCCATACAAACCTCCAAAAGTACCATAAAGCCTATATCTAAAAGAGTAAATAAATCCGATTAGGACATGCCCCCAACTATGGCCAAAACCAATATCCAGCATAAAGTCAAAACATCTAAAGATTTCTATAACATAAAATAGAGCCTTTCAAAATGATAAAATCTCACCACTTCAGTCCAAATGCTGATATCAAATTCGTGTGCTAAATAGGAAGAGTGGAATGGTCAGTTCCTTTATAGTGTGGGTATACCACTGCCAATAGATGGGTTAGCGAGTGACCGCTAGCATAAATCTCAGTATAAGGATAAAATAATGCCATTTATAAAACCAAGTGAAACCATCCATAATGCATACAACCATACATATATAAGTGTCAGGAAAGGGAACCGAGTTTGTCATGCCTTTAAAACCTTTACCTGGGTTATGTATCTTGGCCATCCTAAACCACCCATGGGCTATATGGATTCAGCTTCCCCTACTGAAAGGGCCTCAGTGTGTGTATCTGTACTACCAGGGAAGTATCCCATGGGATGACTAGTACATCCCCTAATAGTGTGACACTATGCACACGGTCCACTAAGACCAATTCTCATATTGGCAAATATAACTTTCCAATTTTGGTCACCCCAGGACCGCTACATTTCACAGTTTTGCTACATACCCCGTTGTTAATTACTAATTAAATTTATTTCTAACTAACCAACATATCCATTTACCATTTCATTAACTAAGGCTAATATTAGTGGTATCGTCATACCGCCCCTTCCTTGCAAGTGATATCCATAGACAAACCATTTAAGTTAAGGGGAGTTTAAGTGCCCTTCCATACACTATATTAAACCACTTGGGAGACTTCCATGTTCCTCACAATCATAACCATTTACCCTTTAGCCTTTTCAAATAATTTAAACCATGCATAATTCCTTTACAAAGTTTAAAATATGCAAGAGTTCCATTAAAAGAAGTCAATGAAATAAACATATCTTTACAAGCATTTTATCAAACACCTTGGGGCATGATATATCAGAAACCAATTTCAAAGACCATTAAACCATTACCATGTAATCCAATTGTCCAAAACCACCATTAATGCATATAAAAATATAATTAAAATCATAGGAAACCATAACCAAGCATTTAATACCAAAACCCCCAAATAATAGTTGAAAACCATGATATATCCAAAATCAATTTCAAAGACCATTAAACCATTAGCATGTAATCCAATTGTCCAAAACAACTATTAATGCATATAAAAACATAATTAAAATGATAGGAAACCATAACCAAGCATTTAATACCAAAACCCCTAAATAATAGTTGAAAACCATAATCATGAAATAGTAAAACTATGAAATCAATCATATAAACCATGCATTTAGTAGAAATTACAGTGAGGTAAGAGAAACATTCCTTATACCAAAGAATTATTGGAAAAAAATCACAAAGTAGGGGTAACTACACACAGAGACATTTGCATTACCAAACATCCTTTTAACAAAAAGGCAAAGATATAAATCATTCCTTTGACAAACTCAGAAAATAAAGATGTGTTGAAGACACATACCTTCTGCATGAATCCCAGAAGCAGAAAAAAATACGGGTATTTGGACTTCATGTTCTCTTCCACTTTCCAAGTAGCTTCCCCCACCTTATGGTGCAGCTATAGAACCTTAATCGAAACACATCCTTAGTCTACAACCAATGCACCTCCCTATATAATATCTTAATCTGGCCCTCTTCATAAGATAGAGAATCTGAAATACCCAATCCTTTTAAAGGAATAATCGAAGAAGGATCACCAATACACTTTCTCAATATGGAAACATGAAAGACCAAATGAACAAAACCCAAATGAGTAGGCAACTCTAGTTCATAAGCAACATCCTCAAAATTACATAAGGACCAATAAATTAAGGACTGAGTTTCCCCTTTTTCTAAACCACTCCACTTCCTTAATGGGATACACTTAGAGGAATACCCTATCCCGAACTTAAACTCAAAGTCTTTACAACTAACATCTGCATAGGACTTTTGGTGACTTTGAGTAAATTTAAGCCTATCCCAAATCACCTTTACCTTCTCCATCGCTTGATAAACCAAATTTATGCCAAACATATTCACCTTCCCAAGATCAAACCAGCCAATAGTTGATCTACACCTCCTACCTTACACTACCTTAAAAGAGTCCATACCAATACTCAAATGATAGCTATTATTGTAAGCAACCACCACCAAAGGTAGATGCTCACTCCAATTGCCACCATAGTCAATGACACAGGCCTGAAGCATATCCTTCAATGTCTTAATAGTTCTCTCCAGTTATCCATCCGACTGCATATAAAAAGAAGTACTAAGACTAACCTTAGTCACCAACCCCTTCTGAAAAAATTGCCAGAAGTAAGATGTAAACTGTGTGCCAGATCTAAAATAATAAATATAGGCACCCCATGCAAATTCACAATCTCCTGAAGATACAACTTTACATAATCGTTTGTCGAAAAGGTAGTTTGCATTGGCAATAAGTAAGCAGTCTTGGTAATCCTATCTACGATGACCTTAATCAAATCATACCAATTATGATACCAAGTAAGACCAATAATGAAGTCCATATTAATCACTTCCTACGTCCGTTCGGGCAAATCAATTTCTTGACATAACCCTCCTAGCCTCTTTTGCTCAACCTTAACCTGTTGACACATTATACACTTGGCCATAAAATCTTTCATAGCTCTCTTCATGCCATAAAATAATGCCATTTATAAAACCAAGTAAAACCATCCATAATTCATACAACCATACATATATAAGTGCGGGTAAAGGGAACTAGGTTAAGCATGCCTTTAAAACCTTTACCTGAACTATGTAGCTTGGCCGTCCTAAACCACCTATGAGCTATATGGGGTTAGATTACCCCACTGAAAGGGCCCAGTATATGTAGACACACGACTAGGTAAGTATCACATGGGATGACTAGTATATCCCCCAATAGTGTGACATCATACACGTGGTTCACTAAGACCAATCCTCATATCAGTAAATACAAATGTGTCAATTAAAGCTACCTAATATTCCAATTGGGTATCTCTATTTATAGGATGATACCCATGGTATAGTCAACCTCCTAACTACCATTATGTCTAAGATAGTGAAAAATTGGTAAGATATACACATAAATTGTCTACTACTGCTTTGGTTCCTATATCCATCTTTCAAGGATGAGGTGGGTTCCTAAAGTTTACTCAAAACCCGTCTTTCAAGGATGGTTTAAGCTTTCAAGAGCTTGGGATTTTCATCCATCAAACCTATTTAGGAATTTAGGCTTTCACCCTTAAATCCCAACCAATTTAATCAAGCAATAATAGAACCCATCTTCAACAAACTAAAATATACGCAAATATATCACAACCCACATACAATTGCATCCCATTCTAGTGTAATTCCAAGAGGTAGATCTAGAAAATCATAATTATAATAAATACAAATAAACCAATATTTCTATCAAAGTTATCTATAAAAAAATATAGAGTGGGCAAACTACACTATAGAATCCAATAAATCTTCTATGGATTATGTCAAATCTACACTTAAAAGTCACTCTAATATCTTCTTAGCTCAAGATTACTACATGTTTTTCTCCAAGCTCTAAGAAATTACAAAGAACGCTAAACTAAGGATGGGAGGTAGAGTGATAGAATATTGATTCTCCTTGAATAAATGGTTTTTGAGCCTTAAATGGTATTTGGAGTTAGTTATCCAGATGATAATTTTGCCCTTGGGTTATTTTCCGCTATCATGTAAATGTAGATGCTTGATCACGATCGCACTTTCTGCAGTCATGGAGGATGAACTGTGATCGCCGTTAGTTGACTAACTTGAATAACCGCGATAGCGATAACTGAAGTCCAAATCGTACTCCTTCTTTATCTTGTCCAGCTCTTGCACTTCTATTCTCTTTTTGTTCCATTTTAGCTCAAGGTTGCTTCTTTTCTTCTCAGGACTTGTATGCCTGCAAAAAATGAAAATTAGTGTATTTATCCACAAATATGTCTCACTTAGACATTCAAATCATATTAGTATGCATGAATGTTGAGTGCAAATGAGTGGTAAATTCACCACTCATTAAAGAGAGTGGAGAGATTCTTGATCCCGAAGTACCATATCTCTATGCTATTGGTGCACTTATGTATATTGCTAATGCTATGAGGTTGGATATAGAATTTTTTGTTAATTTGCTAGCAAGGTACAGTTCTTATCCTACATGAAGGCACTAGAACGAAGTTAAGAATATATTGATATATCTAAAAGGGACTATTGATATGGGTGTCTTTTATACTAACAAAGCTAGTTCAGATTTAGTTGGTCATGTAGATGCAAGTTATTTATCTGATCCACATAAAGCACAATATCAAACAGTCTATGTTTTTATATATGGAGGTACTACTATATCATGGTGATCTACAAAGTTGTCTATTATTGCTACTTCTTCAAATCATGATGAGATAAAAGCTATTCATGAGGTAAGAGAGAATGCATATAGCTGAGATCAGTGATACATTACATCAAAGAGAGATGTGGCCTAAAGTTTGATATCAAGGTACCCACAGTCATATTTGAAGACAATGCAATATGCATAGCTCAATTAAAAGAAGGCTTTATTAAGGAAGATAGAACAAAGTATATTTTGCCAAAGTTATTCTTCACACATGATCTCCAGAAGAATGGTGATATTGATGTACAACAGATCTGTTCAAGTGACAATCCAACAATTTTTTTCTCTAAATCTTTACAAATATGAAATTTTGAGAAAATGATACACAAAATTGGAATGTGAAGACTGAATCACTTGAATCGGGGTCAACATCAATGGGAGTAAAAATACACATTGTACTCTTTTTTCCTTAATCAAGGTTTTTCCCACTGGGTTTTCCTGATAAGTTTTTAATGAGGCAGTACTCAAATGCACCTTCAAAATTTTTTTCTTACATAGACATCCAAGGGGGAGTGTTATAAAGACATATGGAAGTTCATGTGTCAAAAATGAATGTCATATGTCTTGTTAAAATGAAGAGCAAAACATGTCATGCTCACCAATCTGTATTGGATAAAATTTCCAATTTTCCCCTTGGTTATAAATAACAATATTTGTGAAAAGAACCATATATAGAATTGTTACTACTATTACACTTTCCACTTTATATGTCTTTTACTTTGGTCACTTTTAGATAATTTTATGTCATTTTCAAACTAAAATAGATTTGGTCCAATTCTCACTTGACTTTGCATGTAAGTAGCAACGAGTGTTTTGAATCCATATAGGACTTCATGCTGTGCAGCCAAGTCTTTCAAGGACTTTCCATTCTTAGCATCCAATTCCAAATTAGATTACATGTGTCGTAAAGTCCTTTTCAATTTCGATGATTGGATGAAAGTCTTGCAAGATATCTTTATGGACTTTTTCATATAGTTCAACTCCAAATTCCTTAAGAATTGAGTTCTAGTAAGTCACATCTTGACTTCCAATGTGACCATCCAAAAATATATATTAGTTCAAGGGGAATGGTCATCAACCAGTCATTTTGGAAACAAATGACAAATATTTGGCCAATTTATCATATTATGGTCAATCGGCCAAAATAATTCCTTTAATAGTCTTTGGGCTACTTTAATTGTTTCATACAAATACAATTTAAATATAAAATTCATACAGTGTTTATACCATATAAATACACTTTTTTCAAAAGAGACGGAACCTATTCATGATTATACAATCCCTATACCAAATTGAAACAACGTTAATTCCACATTATTCACTTTTTTTGAAAAAGAGGGAACCTACACTTGCATATGCAGTCTATATACCAAACCGATACAACACTTATACCACTTTGATATATTTTTATTTCTTAAAAATGTAGTAGTGAAATAAAAAACTCAATTCTTTTTTCATAAGAAAAATGGACAACATTATTTTTAAAAGAAAAAAAATAAACTTTAAATAAAGAAAGAAATGGAGAAGAAGACGAAGACTACAATGAAATGACTAAAAGTAGAAATTACTTTAATGGATAATTGCAGGCAATTAGCTTTGGTTGGCTATTATGATGGAATTATTTTAGAATGAAGTGCTATTTTTGTTCTTTCTCCGTAGTTCAACTCCAATTATTTTAAGAATTGAATTCTTATAAGTCACATATTGATATCTAACGCAAATATCCAAATATACATATCTATATATGTGTGTGCGTGTGCGTGTGTGTCTATATATATATATTAGCATGATATGGAATCATAGTAAAGTAGGCGCCTTTTCGTCGACGTGTATGATTGATCCGTGATTTTACTATATCACCCCTAATTAATTATTATATGTCATTTATATATTAAAAATTAATAATAATTAACAAAAAATAAAATGAACATTTATGACATGTTGCTTCAGCTATTTCAACCGTAATTTTACTATATCATCCCAAATTAATTATTATAAGTCATCTAAGTGTTAAAAATTAATAATATTTAATTTAACAATAAAATACACATAGGATAATAAATTTACTCTTGATGTTTTAAATTAAATTGATCTCTTATATGAGGCCAAGTTAATTTTTTTTCACAAGTATTTTTCATAGTAATTTTGCTATGTTGCTTCTGATTAGTGATTATGAGTAATTTAAGATATGTCTATTTCGCTGCTTCAATCATGATATTTGGTTGACTCTTACGTATTAAGCATTAATCATGTTTAATAAAAAATTAAAATAGACATTTATAACATGTTTGCTTTAACAACTTTAATCGTAATTTTACTATATGATCCCTAATTAATTATTATAAGTTATTTAAGTATTAAAAATTTAAAATATTTAATTAAAAGGTAAAATAGACATAAAATGATAAATTAAATCTTGATATTTTAAATCAACTTGACATCTTATATGAGGTCTACTTAAATTATTTTCACAAGTATTTTTTATATTACTTCTAATTAATTACTATGAGACATTTAAGACATGTCCGCTTCGCTATTTCCATCGTGATATTTGGCTGACTTTCGAAATGGTATTAGTTTCACTTAAATTGGAATAGAATAAAAAGTATTATAAATCACAGTAATTAAAAACTTTAATTATTTTAAAATTATAATTGCTATCAATGCCACAAAAGTTTAGACAATAAAAGTATTATAAATTACAATAGCTAAAAGCGTAAAATTATAAATTACGATGCCAAAAAAAATTGTAAATTACAATAGTTGACAACTTAAAATATCTAAAACATATTAAAATATAATTAATTATCTAAATTTTATTTATATCACATAAATTGAGATTAAAAAATAACATATGTTGAGCCTATGCTAGAACGAGCCTTAAATATCTAGCATATATTGTGTATATATATATATATATGTGTGTGTGTGTGTGTGTGTGTCAGCAAAATAGAGATAAAATGATTTTAAGAAATTCGGCAAAATATTCTATAAAATCTCATGTTGTAAAATCCTACTCAGTACTCCCTCTTGCTGAGTCCCTTTATCTTGCTAAATCTCGGTATTTTTTCTCTTTATTACTCTTTTTCTTAACCTTGTTTAGCTCTTTCTCTCAACTTCTAACAATTTTGTCTTTAATCACACCCTGAGATAACTTTGAGTCCTTTTGATTCTCTGACATTGGCGGACATTTAAATCCCTAAGATTTTACAGATTAATCCACAACTATTGCTAAAAACTTGAGAGACTAACCATATACTAAGGGCCAACATATAGATAAAAATATTATACTAACATTACACACATTAATATTTACATAATAGGGATAAATACCAAGACCTTAATAGTAGATACTTACATTATTTAGGGCGAAGAGATGTTTCCTTTTTTGGAGTTTCCCAAAAAGCTCGCAACTACTTTTAGAAAATCTTACACACTCTCACTCTTTATTTAGTACTCACACTTTATTTAATACCCTAAATTTCACACTATTATAGATATTACATAGAGTAAGAAAAGTGAAAAGAAGTAGGGGACTTATGTTTCTGATTTCTCACACTCGAGTCTTTCTTCTATCTCGGTTTTTATAAGCCTTTACGAACTTCAAAATCAGATTTCATTTTGGTTGAAGAATCTTTTCAGCCTATTGGCTACACTGTGGGCCTCATCGTCGCATGACTTTGTTGAAATTTTTTTCTCTTTCTATCATCCACATCATGTCATCCGCACATTTGTTTTGTACATCATTGCTTACACAAGTGTTCTTATCTTCATATGTATTTGATTGTAGTCTATCTTTTTTCAGTTTTGTCACCTGTCTAACTTATTTAATGCTACTGAATCAAGACTCATTTCTGAGTCATCGTCTTCATTTGGACCTTGACAAATTACTCCATTGTCTGATTACATTCTCTACTTTTGAAGATTTTGATGTCTTTTGTGCTTGCTCTGGTTTTGGATTTTCTAAAATTACTTCTTTTATTTTTTTGTTAAGTAAATTTTTAACAACGTTATCTATTACTTTTCTATTTTCTTTTTATCATTTTTCTTCTTAAATAAAGGCTCTTTTTATTTTGACCTTGTTTGGATGTTCCTTTAGGAGGATTTGTGTGAAAACTACCTAGAAATAATCTTATATTTTTGGATAAAGTGCCAGCCATAAATGGATTTGATAAGTCTTTATCAGTTATCATTTGAACTGGACTATCTGTATCTCTATCTGATCCAGTAGATTTCACTGCATTTAGTGGAGAATGCACACCTCTCTCATTGATTTTTGACATAGATGGGGAACTGTTTTGTAGAATTTGTGGGGGCTGTATGTTTGAATTGTTTACCTTAACTTACTTTTGACATAGCTCAAAGTGGATAACACTTATTCTTTTTTGTAAAATTCTTATATGCTTTATAATTTTTTCTTTTTCTTATCTGAGGCTTTCTTTTGTTTGGTTTAGTTTTTTTGAAGTCTTCGGTCATGGTTGAACAATGATCACAAAAAAATATTTTATTTGTGTCCGTATGAATGTTGTATTGCGGGATATTTTTAGTATTTTGTCTGAGTGCCAGGGTAATATAATAATGGTCCTAAATATTCTCAGCCATAATCTAAGGCATCAGTAAAATCATTGAACCCTTTAAAGAAAGGTGAAGAATGATTCTGTATGGCATCTGCTACTTCTATCCATGTCTAAAAAACTCCTTGAAACTGTCCTTTTACTACAACGTTAAAATTAAATATTTTTTCTTGATTTTTATCTGTGAAAAATAATAACTTAAAGCATTTAATACCCAAATAAATAACTATTTTCTTTAGGTGCTGTATTATATGATATCCATATATTATCTATTAAACATTTTTGTGGCTTGTTTATTTTTTATTAGCTTTTAATCTAAAACTCATGTTAGATGGCGAGTAGCATACTAGATTTTGCTTATCAAATCCTAATCTTTCAAATCTTTATTTTTTAAGCATCTTCTGGGGACTGAACTGATTATTACTCAGCAAAGTCTATAAATATATGCCTTTAGCATCATTGTCTCAGGAAGGCCAGGCATCAACCATTCCTTTTCCTTTTCCTGCACTCATACTAAAATATAATAAGTTAGATTTACTTTGTAAAAAGTCTACTAAGTTGATCTTCTATATTATTATCTTTTTCAGTAATATATTCTATTGAAGTACCGTCTAAAATATTTAACCATCTTCTTTTACTGCTATTTTTTCATTTATTTTCTGATAAACTTTACTATTGCTTCACAATCTATTCTTACTAGTATTTTTGGTTTGTTTAATATATAGAGCTTGAAACTATTTAAACCATAAATTACAACTAATATTTCTCTTTCTATACTACTCATATTTCCTTTTTTTATATTTACCACTTTGGTAGGCACAAATTCTTTCTTTTTTTATCAGTATATTTATTATTTTTTGATTTTAGAACCGCTCCCTAACCTTCTAAACATCCATCTATTTCAACTATTAAATAGTCTATTTCTAATGATATAGCTAAATCTAGAATCTCTTTCACCATGCTTTTAAGTTTTTGTACTAACTTTATATCTTCTTTATTAAAAATTTTTTTGTAACACTCCGAATCTGGTACCCGGAATGCTACACGGTGTTCATGACCTCGAAGGACCATAAGCTAATCCATGACTGATATCTATACCTATATACTACATGATATACTACATAAACACAGAAACATAAACTGAAAGGCCATAAGGTTCAAAACTGTAACATGACATCTGGGATAGGGTATAAATACCCAAAACAAAACTATCTAAACATGATAGTCTGGAAAGCCTCTAACTGACTGAATTGTCTGAATAAGGAATTGATGGGACATGTCCCCAACTAACTCCAACTACTGAAATGACTAAGTACTGAGCTAATAAAATAACAAATCATATCATCCTCGGAGGATGAGGACTCACTGTTGACTGGCTATTGATATCTAGAATCTACTGATGCTCTGGAGCTCATATATCTGAACCTATGGTATAAGATACCATAGGAAAAATATGTCAGTACTTTGAATGTGCTGGTATGCATGTGAGGTAGGGTGAATGCATGGGGTTCATATGCATGAACAATAGTAACTTATAGACTAATATGAACGTGAGAATACATGCATGAATACATAGTAACTGTATCTGAGATCATGATAACATGAATTTACTGGTAACTAACATGACTGATAACTGAATTCTGATGAATGATATTACTGATAACACGAGTGACTTATTTGACAGTCCTGAATCTGATGGAACTAGCTGAGTTTCGTACTATTCTGAGCTGACTGTTTCTGACAGTCCTGAATTTTGTAACTAAAACTGTGAGAAGTAGTTATGTAACCAACATGTCCCTAATACGCCATTATGGCTGAGTTGGGGTCCAATCTGTAACCCTAATTGGAAGGGTGTCAATACCGCACCACTGGTAAGGACAATCTGTGAGTAACCCTCATATAACAGGTAAATCTAGTGAGAATGGTGGGAGCATTTATATAACTAGTTATGCCACCTCATATACCCTCATATAATAGGCTATGATGTCTTAACCTACGCTAGCTACATAGTTTTGGAACACAAAAGTTGCTTCTAAGAATCACACCCTCATATAATAGGTGAGTTCCCATCCTTGCGTTCACTCGGTGATAATTCTTACTCCCATCTAAATAGACACTGAACATGATTAACTGA
This sequence comes from Capsicum baccatum var. pendulum, assembly GCA_030864225.1. Taxonomy (NCBI): domain Eukaryota; kingdom Viridiplantae; phylum Streptophyta; class Magnoliopsida; order Solanales; family Solanaceae; genus Capsicum; species Capsicum baccatum. The sequence continues at coordinate 189,682,178 of CM061560.1, forward strand.
ACTAGACTAGACTGAATTCATGGAGTGCCGTTAGCTGACGGAATACTATTAAGATTACTGAATTAGTGAGCTTTCTTAAGTCACATGACTGACTGGGTTCTATAGACCATGGCTTGACTGAGGATATCGTGAAAACATGACACTAAATCTAGGAACACAACTATATTTATTGGGTACAAGTATCCCCAGGACTCGATGGAAGGAAACTGAAAAGGCATGACATTCTTGAATACATGTCCAGCATCAACAATCCATAATATAATAATTGGAGATATTTCATGGGCATTTGATTATCATGGATTGATACGTGAATAAGATAGCATGTATACATATCATAATTTCATAAGGCTAACTCATGAGCAATCCAACAATAGATTAAATACATAAGAATAACATGGAAGTTATTTTGGATGATAATTTAGCTATAGCGCATAATTTTTATCCTCCTAGGCATTTTATCCAACACCTTACATGCACAACTTAAGGCAGAGGTGAAATCATCAAATTTGACAAATCATAAACCACCGTATTCATGGATTTCAATTTATATGCTAACGTAGTTTTCATAATTTCACATAAGGATCTCAACATGGGAATCAAACAATAACTATCACATAACTTGAGCAACACACAATATAATAATGATGATTCATACTTTAAAATAGGGTTCTTGAGCTTTATGGATGAAAGGAGTTGATAAATCAACAAAACGCATACCTTAGTTATTGATTTAGAAAAGATTGACGGAGAGACTTTCTTGAAATTGAATCCCCAATTGAAACCCTACCTTGTTCTTGAGAGAAAATTGAGAGAAACTAGTACATTTTTATTTCCAAATAGCTGAATATCATGTTAAAAGGATTAAACAGGGGTGCGAAATTGACCCTTTTAACCCTGGATGCATCTATTAATTTCAGTGAAATTTTTCCTAATTGGACCCCTAGCGCGACGCGGTGCTATCAAGTTGTGTCACTGGAATTTGACAACTGGAAAATTGAGGGATGGCGCGACATGAAGACATCGCATTGCCACTTCATTTGTGACTTGGAAGTTTGGCGCGAATGGTGAAATTGCATTAAGAAACTGGAAAAAGGGGAATTGCCATTCTAGCTTATGGCGCGACGCGCCACTGACTAATTTGGCATTGTTTTACGATAGGAACTTAAAATAGTCATAATTTTTTACCCGGTTATCAGATTTGGGCGAATCTTATATCGATGGAAAGATTATTGAATTTTTCACATGAAAAAAAATTGAAAATCTTAAAAATTTCTCATGGAATAAACATAATTCAATTTAGAAGATAATACCAGTTATTCTTGAGATGAAATTAGCTAGAAAACTTTCGGGTATTACATTTCTACCCTGTAGATCCCGTTTTAGAGTATAGAGGGCCTGCTACTTTTCCTAAATCTTTAATAAAATTTCTTGTATAATTTAGTAGTCCCAAAAATCTTTGTAGATCTTTTGTTTCCTCTAATTTATCCAGCATATTTAAAACTTTCTTTTCTATGTGAGGTTGTAATTTTATTCTTCACTCTTCAATGACTACTCCAAGAAAGTTAATATGGTTCTTACATAGTTTCATTTTCTATTTACTAATTATAATTTCAGCAAAAGCCCTAAATGTTCTCTTATATTATTAATAAAATTAGAATATCATCCACATATTCTATGATAAAATTCTTATAGTTTTCAAAAATATCATCCATCTTTATTTGAAATAATGGAGGCGCTATCTTTGTCCTAAATGACATTACTAACCATTCAAAATGACCTTCTGGACAGGTAAAGGCTATCCATTCTATACTTTCTTCGTGCATTTTGATTTGCTAATATCTAGATTTGTAGTCAAATTTTCTGAATATTTCCCCCTTAAATTCTGTTTATTAATTCTATTTTGTCCTGCAATTTATGCCCATCCATTCTTGTGTTATTAATGTAGGGCGTATTTACACGCCTAAACAACATAATTTGCCCATATTTTAGGCTATGTTTTGAGGATAAAATATATAAATCCTGCACTTTTAGTCTATTTTCCTATAAGTGAGCTAACCAACGTGATTAGCATGTTTTTAGGTACTAATGACGAAGATTTCAGCACTTTGTGGACTTTTCGGTAGCAAAGGAAAACTTCGCATAAGATGGAAGGCAGCTTTTGGAAGCTTGAGGACTAAATATGATGCATGGAGAATCTGTCCAGGGCAAATACAGTATTTTTACATACTTAAGGGTGCAGCAGTAACCTAGTAGGAATATGACAAGGATATTAAAAAAACCCTCTTTGCTGAATTTTTCAGCAAGCATTATCATTCATTCTATTTTCTTTTCATACGTCACTTTTAGTATTATTGAGATTACAGATTCTGTAAGTACAACAGGGGAAAAACGCTACTCTTGAGAAAATTAGTCAAGGGCAAAAACATCAATCTCACTATTGACGCCAATCTCATCCTCAACGTGAGATCATTCGAGCTTTGGTATGATGATGATGTTTATTGCGATCTCCGTTGCACTCATGAGTAGCTAAACTCCTCTGTTAGGGTTATGGAAGCCTTGTGATATACTATTTATTACTATGAGTGTGTAAATTCTTGATACGTATGCTACTTATATCATTACTCTCTTCATCTTAATTGAATTCTTGTGGTTGCAAACATATAGAATACGCCAGGATATCATTAACTTGTTCGAGAGAAAATTTACATGTTTGGAAAAGAGAGTGTGACAAGGAAATAGGGATTAACCTATTTTACACTTTAGTGCCGTAACTGGATTAACCTCTTGGAGATTTTGTACCGTTAGTTACACTTTAAGCTCAAGAGAGATAAAGTGAAATAATTCTGGATGATCGAGAAACACTAGGATTTACCATTAGAATACGAATTTCTATAAGTGCATGCATGTATGAATTCCGCATAACTCATAGTTAATAGATACGTAGAACTCATAAGGTGGACATAACCCTAACTTATTATTCTCTGTTATTAAATCTTACTACACAAATCGTTTCATTCGTTACTTTGATACTCTTAATTCACGCCACAATTAAATCCCCCCTTTTCGTAGAATTTTCGACCAACAGTCTACAAATAGTTGCATACTTAGTGACCAAGTATTCCCTGTGGGATTCGACACCCAACCCAGTTGAGTTTTATATATGACAGCGACCGCTTACACTCTTACGAGAGTTGTAGTTTGAGTGTTATCAGTTATCGTTAAGTCTTTTGAAATTAATCACCAGTTTTACTTTTTTCTCTTACTATTTCACTGTGGTTTCTTACCATAAAAGTTGTTGATCTATGTCTTGATGTTGATCTACTTATTACTCGTAATTTCAACAAATCTTTAATTTTTATTTCAAAATATTTTAGGTCTTGATTTGTTGATACTATAGATGTTGTTTCAATAGTGTGTTCTGGTTTAATTATTTCTGATTTGAAGGTGATTTGATTGGAGTTCCAATCTTTCAGAGTTTTCTCACCAATTATTTCTAATTCATCTAGAATTTGTATTATTTCTTTAGGTCTTTTTATAATGCCTCGAGACTACCCCTTAGATGTTACATGGTGCTTAGAATCACAAGTGATTCCAAGCTAACCCATAATACTGGCATAATTTATTAGAAACTGAATAAAATATATAAAACTAGAATTATTGAGAGGAAGAGATATCATTAGCTAAACTTAATTGATACAATATTGGTTAAGAAAATTTGCATCATTGAATTATTCAAAAGAAAACTAAAACTGAATACATAAACTCTAACTGAAGGTCTATGAAGACTTTACTAATACTGACCATCGGTGGCCGGGACATGACCTCTAGCTATCCCTAATTAATATGACTGAATAAAAATGACACTGGAACTATAGCTGATTTGAGTCCTCGAATCAAAGAAACTCATCACCTACTGGCTGGAAACTCTGAACTGTCTGACCATGATGTGTGGGCTACAATTAGTGCCTGCATGATGAAATAATGTAGACACACAGATGTACAAATGGTCAGTACTTCTAGATTGTACTGAGTAAGGGGTGGTGGTGAATGCAATAACTAAAACTAAAGCTGAACATAATTTCAAATCATGCGTGTTAAGTGTAAAAGGACTCAAAGTGATCATGAATAAACCTGGAAGCTGAAATATCTGAAAACAGGATTAACAAAGCATAATCTAATAAGCTCAGTGAGTCATTACACTTAATTTCTAAATATTTACTTTATGGGAGGTTCTTATAACAAACATAAACCAAGTAAGCTATCATGGAGTCTAACTTCTTAACTATGTTGAGGAGTTGTTCTACTCTTGCCATCAGAATAAGACATTAACTTAGAGTGATAACTAAACTTAGCTCATTAGGGGCGAGAAGACACTCTCTGGCGAGGTTCGTTAAACCTATGGTGACACGTAGTTTCTGGATAGTAGGATGCGCTAAACCCACATTCTCCTCTCGATGCTAAATACTACTCCTAAAACATATACTTATGTGCTCATACTTACGAAATCCACCTTAAAATAGAATATGTGTGTAAAACTAAAAACCAACTATGCTTTTCTTGCTTAAATCATATTCATGAGTAAACTTGTGGATTTCATGTCTTAGCTAAGATCATAAGATTAAAATTACACTTTAATCATGCTATAATACTTATAAGCTTGAAATTCTTGTAAACTCAATGATTATGCTTAAAAGTTTGAAATTATTTATCATCTCATAGGAGCTTCATATCAAAATATCAAAATCAATGCTTAAGATCACTTTTATGGATAAAAATTTAATAAAACATAAAATCATATGAAAAATAATGTTTAATTCATGTGGAAAAATCAAAATCTCAAAGAATAAGAAAGTGGGTATAAACCCTAGTAAACTAGTTTCTTCAAAAGCAACTAAAAATCAAACTTTTGGGCACAAGAACGAAAGAATATCCGTGTTCAAACCCCACATACCTGAATTTCTTAAAGGAAAACTTGAATTTGGAGCCTTGGAAGTTGAACTGGGAAGAAATCCTAATTTTTTTTCACTTGAGAGTGGAGAGAAGAATAAACATTAAAAACTGACTAATGATAAGAATATAATGTTTATAGGATAATTTAAGTCGTGGGATTGGGTTTGAGGTGAGGATAATATCAAACTACCCATAAGTAAACTTAAAATATTTTGCAGGAATTTTTTAGTTGACAACTAAGTTGACAGCTTGTCAGTTTGTAGACAACAAGTCAACTTGGTCATCAATCTCTAGCTGGAGTTGGACTATTTCTGGTAAAGGTTGATGACTTAGTTGACAGCTTGTCAACTAGTTGGCGGCTTGTCAACTTAGTCGTCACCTTCTCTAAATGATGTAAGTCTTTTTTGAATAAGGTTGACTACTTTGTTGATAGCTCGTCGTGTAGTTGACAGCTCATCAACTCACATCATAAACTTCTTAGAGACAGAAACTCCCACGTAAAATGGGCATAAGTTTCTACTCCTTTATCGGATTAATGTGAAATTAGATGACTTAGAAAAAACTCAAAGATCTTTCATTTAGTGGGTTTTGATCTCTAAAACTCTATATATTCAAGAACTTACCATTATTTAAAGTTGACCCTTGCAGGATCGAATATTAAAATACAATCGGTATAAATTTTCCCAACTTAACTTTGCTCTAAGTGCTCCGTATGACCATAATCACATCAAAAATATTTTACACACAAAGTGAAAGGTCATGACACTTATCTAATATTAAAAATAATTGCCATTGGGACTTTATACAAAAATATTACATCAAAAATATTTTACACAAGAGGTTAATCCAGTTACGGCACTAACTATTAACTTGCAAGCTGTCACAACCCAAACCTGGGCCTGGCCGTGATTGGTATCTCACTCCAAAGAGGATAAAAAACCACCCCCTGTACCTAATCAATAGAATACAATTTCCTAATGTCGGATGAATTCTAAACATATAACAAGATAGTATAAGATAAACTTGAAGACTTCAGGATACATCAATGGACAACAAACGGCTAAAATAACCAAGCAACCTTACCACCCAAATCCATAGTAATCTAACAAAGACTTCTAAAAAACAGGAATAAATAAAGTGTTGGGACATGACCCCAACCCTAACAATGACAATGACAATGTTAATCATAATGTAAACTTTCTGTTCTAGTCTATGATAAGAACTGATAAAATGCTTTAGTATTTCAGAGAATAGAAGCTCACTACTTCACCACAATGAACCGACGAACCGAGCCAATCCACCTAAGTCTAGGCAGTAAAAGTAGAAGTATCTCCAGTGCCTGTATCGTGTAGGGATACAGTGTCCGGATATATTTAATGGGTTGAGCACTAGCATGTAACTCAAGGATAGGGAATAGAATAATGCTACGGATAACCATTTAAAACCAGTCCAAAATTCAATACACATAATCATATGCAAATACATATATATATATTTAATATGCCAGGGTAGGGAAGAAGACTTAGCATGCACTTTAACTCTTTAGACTGGATTGTGTAGCTCAACCATTATAACATAAGAAGGCACCCACGGGATCTATGGACCCAGCTCTCCCCTAGCTGGAAGATCCCAGTGCGTAAGGCCGCACATACTAGAGGGTATAGATATGAACTATAGGGGACTCGAACCTCCCAACATATCAAGGTGACACAAGCAACTAATAATATAATATAATATAATATGGGGAATCAAACCTCCCAATCATATGATAATAATAAGGGGGACTCGAACCACCCGGTAACGTGGACCCCTGGGTCAGTAAATGCGGTTTCCAGTATTGGTCCCTTGGACCTCTACTTTCATGACTTAGCTACACAACCCTCATTAAATCCTAGTTGAATTATTTATCACACATTCCTATTCATTGAATCATGATACGCATTTAGGAATACATTATTGGTATCGTCATCCCAACTACACTTGCAAGGTAATATCAATATGTCAAAATAATTTTGTCATTTGTAGAAATTCATAGCCTGCTTGGTTTAATTATGCATTAACTTGGGAAATTACACAACCCCATAAGGTTCAATTCAAAATCACTATGCTCCATTAACTTTTCACATTGTGCAATAGTTCAAGAGTATTTCAGTATGCATACTTTTTATATTCAAAACCAATTTCACAATATGGGCTTGAGGTCATTACCACTTCAAAAGTCACAAGTTGGGGGAAATAACAATCTCTTAGTTTATTCACCATACCCATGCACCCCACCAGTTCAAAACCATAACCAAAGCATGAACAATCATATGTAAACCATGGGAAATATTATTCAAAAACAAACATTCAAAACACTCAACCCATGTTTTAAAACCATCATCAATACCATATGAACAACACTTTAAAATATATTATTTTAATAAATTAGCAATTAGGGAAGAGTAACATGCCTAAAATACCAAGCTTTACTAAAAGAAATCAACACATGAGCTGTTGGATGACCTACCTCTTGGAAACCCTAAGTATTTTGCCTGAGAGAATTTGAGTGAGTTCTGAGAGTATTTAATCATGATATGAATGAGAAATAACCTCTTTGAGTTCTATGAATGTGCGATTTTAATTGGGTTAGAAGGGAGTTATCCAAAGTGCCCTCAAATTAAAAGCTAAAATTTTTTCATTAGTGTCTACGGGTTATTATACGACTCATAGGGATTCATTATGACTCTTCACCATGAGTCATATCTAAGACAGTTTCAAGGGCACACATACTGTTGACCTTACGAATCAACTAATATGACTCGTAATGGGACCTTACGACTCACGGGGTCTAGTCGTAGTCATCACAAAAACCATTAAGGATAAACACTGGACATCCTATGATTTGTAAAAAATGACTCATAAAAGTCCTTATGACTCGTAGTGAGTCACTCATACTCAGGGCAAAGTACTTAGGCACACACACTAGTTAGGGTACGATTTTGTGCAATGACCCGTTATGCATCTTTATGACTCATGACCCCAAGTAATAATTAGGAAAACAACTCAAGCACCATTCTCTGGACACCTTACAACTAGGGTCATATGACCCATCAAGATACCCTGCAACTTGTAGGGTAAGTCATAGTCAGGAAACTTGAGGATAAAATTTAAGAAATTCTTAGAGATCAAAACCTGGGGTTTTTAATTATCTCCCTTAGGATCATTCATCCTCAAATGAAGGGTCAAGGCATCCATTAGTACAATTTAACATTGAAATGCACCCAGACTTATCTTTAACAAAGATGTTAAGATCACACATACCTTTAGAACTATTTTTTGGAATAGGGAATAGGAATGAATACTTGGCAACACAACCCAAACCAGGCCTTGTCATAATGGGCATATCAAGCCCAAAAAGGACTAGAGATCACCCCATTACAAAAGACTACCATCCAACATATCCCCTGAGTTAGACAAATCCCGAACATATAATATGATACAATATCTAACAACTCTAAGACTTTGGGATAGGTTCATGACCATGACTAACCTAAATATGTCAAACCATCTAATACCAAACCGACAACCATAATGTAATAACCAAATCCGTATCCATACCCTAACTTACCCAAGTCTACAATTTGTCCATTCAAAGCCTCTAAGAATAAATCGAGAATATCCAGTTGGGACATGCCCCCGACCATATCCAAAATCAATATCAAAGTCTAAAATAATAATGCCATAAGAAAACTCAAGCAAGAAATGAAGCCTTCCTGTAACACCATGATTTTTTGAACCGGAATGCTACATGGTGCTCATGACCTCGAAGGACCACAAGCTAACCCATGACTGATATCTGTACCTGTATACTGCATAATATATTATAAAATATGAAACATGAACATGAAAGGCCATAAGGTTCGAACTGAATAAATGTCTGATAACAAAATGTCTGATAACAAAATGTCTGAAAAAGGTATAACATTACCAAAATAAGTCATAAATACTGAAAATAATGAGATCTAAATACCTAATCTGACATCTAGTCTGAAAGCCTTTAACTGAACTGAATACGAAGTTGAAGGAACATGTCTCCAACTAACTCTATCTTGTAACTAAATAGTAAATGTAGCAATAATCATATCATCCTCGAATGAGAAGGACTCATTGAAACTTTGAACACTGGAATCCTACTGTTGATCTGGAGCTCATCCCTCTGAACGTATGGTGTAACATAAGAGAAAGAACCATAGCATAAATGCGTCAGTACATCTGAATGTACTGAGTATACAAGTCAGGTAGGCTAAATGCAAAAGGTTATATGCATGAAAAATGCTAACCAATATGAATGTTAGAATACATAAATGTATAAACAACTATAACTAACATTGTGATGATGCTGACTATTGAGTTTGAATGCAGACGACATGACTTTACTGTTACTGAGGTACTGAATAGATTATTGACTATTTCTGACAGTTTAAATTATGAAGAAATGGTTTGAATGACTGTGTCTAATAGTCCTGAAACTGAATACTGGTAATGTGAGCTGTGATAACTGATATAGATAATATAAATATAATGATTATATTAATTGATATAACCGATACTGAGCGACTGTATCTAATAGTCTAAGTTCTGATGGAACTATCTGAGTTTTGTTCTACTTGAAGTAACTAAATTTAAGATCAATCCTATCTACCAGGTGATCATGAGTATACTGATAATATGGATAATTTGACTTAGTTTGAGATCAGTCCTATCTAGCAGGTGATCTTTAAATCTAATGATTTTGATACTGGTTAATCATAGGTCAGATCAGTCCTAGCTAATGGGTGATCTTGAAGTCTATTTACAATGATAAGCATTGATTGTATCTAACAGTACTGAATCTGTACTACTAAGCTGAGTTGACTATATCTAAAAGCCTTGATTCTGTAACTAAAACTGTAGGATGTGTTCATATAACCGAAATGCCCCAAGCTAAGCTTACTAGGGTCCAATCTCTACCCTAATTGGAAGGGTATCAGTACCGTGCCACCAGTAAAGACATCTGTTGTGGAGTCAGTCCTAATCTAGCGGGTGTCTCCTAGGATTAGTCCTATACATATAAATGTGCTAATAGGTGACCCTGAGTATGTTAGTCCTATCTAACGGGTGACATCTGGCAATGTAGTTCTAGAATTTAGGGATTGCTTTTAGGGATCTTAGTCCTATTCTAGCAGGTGAGCCCCTATCCCTAGGTTCGCTCAGTGCTGAATCCTACTCCCATCTAAAAGACACTAAACTGAATAACTGGACTGAACTAAATAACTTAATTGAACTAATTTGCTAAACTGATACTAGTTAACTGAATTGATACTAGTGGTATTAATTAGCGGAGCTAAAACTGAGTTTACTAGATTCTGATGACGGATGGAATATAATGAGTTCTGAGGATTGATTAAGAGTACTGAAGTTACTGAGATTTACTGTTACTATTGAGGTTACTAAGCACTGAGAATACTGAACTACTGAGATTACTGAGTTTTCCTAAGTTATATGACTGACTGATTTCTATAGACCATGGCTTGACTGAGAGTATCGTGAAAACATGACATAGCTCTAGGCACGCAACTATATTTTTTTGGGTACAAGTACCCCCAAGACTCGATAGAAGGAAACTAACACACATGACTGACTTGATCATAAGAGTAGAGTCCATAATCCACAATATCATAAATAAGGATTTCATACTAAGCATGGTTCTCAACAATCTATTTCATGGATGGGAATTTCATACAACATGTATATACTTGCATAGCTTTCAATATCATGCTCATTACATATTACAACCATAATCCATAATATCATAACTTGGGAAATTTGATGAAGTACATGGGTATTCTACATTTTGTACATGAGTGGGTTTTGCCAGTAGGTATAGCATAATTCCGTAAGACTAGTTCATGAGTAATCCAACAGTGTTCACAATACACATTATCAACATGGATGACATTGAATCATAAAGGCCTATCATGAATCCTTCACTTAGTTACAATTTAGCTATAATGCATGATTTCTAGCCTCTTAGGAATTTTATCAAACAACTTACATGCACAACTTAGGCATAGTTGAAAATCATACAATTACTCATCATAAATAATCAAACTTTCATGTTTTGAACTCATATGATGTCATAGATTCATAATAACAGATAAAGATTCTATCTTTGCATCATTCAACACATAAATATGATCAACAATCCATTCATAACATGAAAACCATAATATATAGTTTTAAAAAAAAAGGTTCTTGAACTTCATGGACGAAAGTAGTCCATGAATGAAAACACGCATACCTTAGAAAGGAAACCTTGATGATTTTCTGGAGAGTTCTTGGATTGGGAAACTTAATTCTTGATTATCTTGGAAAAAGGCTTGAATCTTGCTCTTGAGAGATGAGTTTGATGGAAATCCTAATGTTATGGTTGAGAGTGTAAGAGAGGATTTTGAAGATGCTTAACTAAAGAAAAATGGGAAAAATTACGCCTCTTTAGGGTTATAAGTCGTGGAAGGTGAAGGGAATGACCAAAATACCCTTACAAAAATGCCATTGAATTGCTGTAAAAATATACTTGACGCCATCCGTGACAGGCCGTCAGGTCCGTGATAGGCCGTCATGAATGGTCATCACAAAAGGAGTCCAAATTCTTGATTTTCTGCCCAGGGCTGACGACATCATCAAAAATGTCGTCAGAATGTGATGATGTCATCAAAAAGGTCGTTAGAAACGTGATAGCCCATCATACACGTCGTCACCGTTTTTCAGCTTGACATGCTGGAATAAATGGGGATAAATCTTTGCTCCGATATCGAATTTATGAGAAATTGGTATCATTGGAAAGCTAATTCAATTATATATCTGTTGATAGGTCATGAGCTCAAAAATTCCAAGTATAATGAGAGATATTCTCATTTGAAGTTGACTATACCAATATCTTTCTCAAGAATTCAATCGGTAAGTAATGTTTTGATTCGTCTGATAGCTGGGAGTTATTTGAAGCCTTAATATACATCTAACTTACTCATAAAACTATAAAAGAACCATGATGTACTATTCATGAGCTTGGTACATGGCTCTAATATTGGTTTGGATTTTTTGGGGTATTACAATATCTCCCCCTTAGAAACATTCATCCTCGAATAATGACTGCTTGAGAGGGGAGAAAAGATAAAACGATGCATATATAGCATGAATGACTGATCATGATTTCATGGCTGACATGACTAAAAACTGAGCATATCATACTGTGCCTGCATATCTGATGCATGTGTACCTGATTTATGAATGTAGGACTGAGTGTTCCGATAATCTGAGTTTCTCAAACTCAGAATGCATATCTGATGCATGATTATATGACTAACATGATACGTGAATGCAAGACTGAAAGTACTGATAAGCTGACCACGCATATCTGATGCGTGAATACATGACTCAACTAACTTATGAACATGCGATTGAACATGCAATGGTAAAGGTACTAAGATTGAGCTAAAACATGAGAACATGACTGATTCTGCTACGTGACATATAGATTGAACATCAAGAACTGAACTGAACCTCTAAATACATGACTTATAGCTGAGGCCTAACTTTAAGGTCAACTTATGAGTGCCCTCTATTCTAGACTGAATTCATTATGCAAGGAGAGATTGAAGGATCTAAGGTATGAGAGCGTTAAGAGAAAGTGGGGTATCTCCCCCTTGGGAAGCTATGTCCCTCTAAGAATGCTTACCTTACGGAGATACTGGGTGATGCACAGGGCATCTACAAACTAGATTATAACTAAACTTCGGGAGTCTGAAACTAATGGATGATGCATGAGATGAACTTTGACTCTTGAGCTGCTAAATGAACACTTGTAAAAACCCTAGCCCCAATCTTCAAGAGAGAGTTAAAGAGTGTTTTATGGAATGTTTTGATCCTTCAATGTGTGTTATGAGAGGCCACAACATGTTATAAAATGTGGGGACTTAAGGGTTTTGGGGTGGGCAATGTCCAGAATACCCTCATCTTAAAAGCTAAAAACTTGCTCGCAGAAGGGTATGACTATACCCCCTGAACCATACCCTAGGGCATGAGTGGTACCTTTATCTTATACCCTAGAATCATCTTGGACCTCCTTACTGACCAACATATGAAAACGATGGACTAACTCATATCCTAACATACGACAAGTAACCTTAGAACCGTACCTTGGTTAGAATCATCTAGACTAAACTTAGGGCATCATACGACTTAAAAACCTACACCTCGTACCCTATCATACGACTAGTAAGATGCCTACTAGTACATTGAATAGAATCCAATGATACTACACTCCTTAACTTAAATGTGGGGACCCATAAGCCTATCTTAGCATGCGACTAGTACACTCAATCGTATGTTGTCTAGAAACTAAAACTCAGGAATTTTTCAAAAGGTCCAAAGCCAAGGTGTTTCACTTGGACTTCATGTTCTCCTCAGCATCTCAAGTAACTTCCTCATACTTTTGGTTCCTCCAAAGAACCTTTACCAAAGCCACATCCTTCATCCATAATCATCAGACTTGTCGATCTAAGATCTCAACTGAAACTTCCTTATAAGACTAGGGATTCAAAATGCCCACACCTTCCAAGGGAACAACAAACAAAGGATAACCCACGCACTTCCTCAACATCAAGACATGGAAGATCGAATGGATGGAGCACAAGCTAGAAGGCAATTCCAATTAATATTAAACATTGCCAACCCTCTTTAAAACCAAACACAAACCAACATAACAGGGAATGAGCTTCCCCTTCTTCCCAAACCGCATCACGCCCTTCATGGGAGACAACTTCAAGAACACTTAGTCACTAACATTAAACTCCAAATTCTTTTACCTCATATCCACGTAGGACTCTTGGCGACTTTGGGCATTCTTAAGCATATCCTGAATCACCTTTACCTTCTCTTGACTTAGTGAACCAGATTAGGGAAAAATAACCTATTTTCACCAACCTTAAATCAACCAATAGGAGACCTACACTTCCAACCATAAAAGGCCTCAAACAGAGCCATACCAATGCTAGAATAATAACTGTTGTTATAGGAAACTTCTATAAGAGACAAGTGGTCAACCCAACATCCACCATAGTCAATCACATAATATCTGAACATATCCTCCAAAGTTTGAATATTTCTCTCTGCTTGCCCACCCACCCATGGGGTAGAAAGTGGTATTAAGGCAAACCTTAGTCCCCAAACCTCTTTGAAAGGAATGCCAAAACTAAGAAGAGAAACAAGTTCTATGATCAGATATGATGGAAACTGGAGCACCATGCAACCTTGCGATCTCCTCAATGAACAACTTGGCATAATCCTCAGAAGAGAAATTAGTCCTCACTGGCAAGAAGTGAGCAGACTTAATCATCCAATCCACGATGACCCAAATCTAATCAAATTGCTGGCGAGACCGCAGAAGACTGGTAACAAAATCCATATTAATTATTTCCCATTTCCACCTAGGAAACTCAATTTCTTGGGACAATCCACTAGGCCTCAAGTGCTCCACCTTCACTTGCTAACACACTGCACTTAGCCACAAAATTGGCCACATTCCACTTCATATTATTCCACCAATAAATTTCCTTAAGATCATGATACAGTTTCATCGAACTGGATGAACAATATAACACAACTCATGAGCTTTGGCCAAAATTATTCCTCTTAACCCATCAACACTAGGAACACATAATCTACCTTGGTACCTCAAGATACCATCACCACCAATCTCGAAAGCCATCACCTTTTGCTTACCCACATCCTCCTTGAGTAGTATCGAGATAGGATCCAATATCTGTTTCTCTTTTATCATAACACTAAGAGATGACTTCACCACCTCTTGAACAATCACCTCACCATCCTTTAAATATAAGAGGCGTACTCTAAGATTAGCCAAATAGTGAATATCCTTTACCAAATCCCACTTCTCCTCATCCATATGGGAATAAATCCTCATGTGTAACCTGCTAAGAGCATCAACAATGATGTTAGCTTTACCTAGATGATAGTGTAGACTCATGTCATAGTCCCTTAGCAACTCAATCCATCTTGTTTGCCTGAGATTTTGCTCCTTCTGAGTGAACACACATTTTAGGCTCTTATGATCAGAATAAATATCCATATGGACCCCATACAAATAATGTTGCCATATCTTCAATGCAAATACCATAGCTAATAATTCTAAATCATGCGTTGAATAATTCTTCTTATGAACCTTTAATTGTCTAGAAGCATATGCAACCACCTTGCCATTCTTTATCAAGACATAACCTAGTCCCATCCGGGATGCATCACAATAGACAACAAAACCATCAGTACCCACATGTAGAGTCAAGATCAGATCCATAGTCAACTTATCCTTCAACTTCTCAACACTACTCTCACAAGCATCAAACTACAAGAACTTCACCGTCTTCTAAGTCAACTTAGTCAATGGAGAAACAATAGAAGAGAAACTTTCCACAAACCTTCTATAATAACTGACTAAACCCAATAAGCTCTAAATATTAGTTGAAGTCGTGGGTCTAGGCCACTTCTTAACCATCGCAATTTTCTATGGATCCACTATGATCCCTTCACTAGAAATAATATAACCCAGATAAGTCACACCATTCAACCAGAACTTATACTTTTAGCACTTCACATTCACCTGCTGATCTTTTAAGATTTACAATATAAGGTGGATATTATCATCATGCTCTACCCCATTCTTAGAATATTCCAAAATATCATCAATAAACACAATTATGAACAAATCCAAGAATTGACAAAAAAGCCCAATTCATAATATCCGTGAATGCTGCTAGAGCATTAGTCACACCAAAGAACATCTCCAAAAACTCAAAATGACCATACCACATTCGGAAAGTAGTCGTAGGGACATCCACCTCCCTAATCTTTAACTGATGGTATCCATGCCGAAGATCAATCTTAGAAAAGTACTTAGCACCGTGAAGCTGATCAAAGAGATCATCAATCCTTAGAAGGGGTTACTTATTCTTCACGGTCACCTTGTACCAATGGCGGTAGTCAATACAGATCCGAAAGGACCCATCCATCTTACTCACGAATAGAAATGAAACACCCTAAAGATAAGCACTAGGCTAGATAAAACCCTTATCTAGAAGTTGTTTAAACTACTCCTTGAGTTCTTTCAACTAAGCTAAAGTCATGTGTAAGAAAGGATAAAAATAAGACAAGTATGTGGAATAAGATCAATCCAAAAATCAATTTCCCTATCGAGAGGAACATTATGAAGATCATTAAGGAATACCTTAAGGAATTCACAGACTATAAGGACAATCTGCAAGGAAGGACCTTCGGATCTATAATCCTTAACATGCACTAAGTGATAAAGACACCCCTTAGAAACCAATTTTTTGGTCTCTAAGATATGAAATGAACCTTTCCTTATGCACTAGGGAACTACCTTCCTATTCGATCACCGGATCATTAGGGAAATGGAAAATGACCCTTCAGATTCGATAATCAAGAGATGCATAGCACGAATATGACTAATCTATCTCCAAAATCACATCAAAGTCTAACATGTCCAACTCTTTCAGATCGACCAAGCTCTCCCTAGAACAAACAGACATCACATAACCCCTATAGACTCTTCTAGCCAGGATTGAGTCATCCACCAGGGTAGATAAAGAGAAGGGCTCTAGAATATACTCAGGGTCAAAAACAAAATGGATATCCATATAAAGGGTCACATAAGAGAGGGTAGAGCTAGGATCAAGTAGAAAATATGCATCATAAGAGAAATATTTAGGTATATTAATAACAACATCAGGGGACACCTCAGAATACAAGCTAGTGGAAAAAGTGTACAGAAGGTCTCATCAGGTGCCGGAGCTAGAAGAAAAAATAGCAACCTTTGGTGCAGGAACCCATGAAGTAGCAATAGGAATCATATTTTCTCCAGAACCACCCTAGAAAGAAAATCCCTCTGAATATTACCAATCTTTCTACATTTAAAGCAGTTGTTCCTCCCCTATTCACAAACACTGCAATGCACCTAACTGCAAAATCTACAAGGAGATGACTGAGCCCCACTAGACTAAGGATGGGAACCTTGTACCCTTGGACCTATATTATTCTAAAAACGATGATCACACAGTGACTTTGGATTAGGAGAATTAGCCATAGACTAGGAGTAAGAATTGCGCGACTTTTTCTTAGACCATTTTCAACCATCTTTACCACTCTGTTGCTGACCTCCATCCTAATCTGAATACCAAATTTTCTTACTATGCTGTTCACTCATCTCTAGTTGCTTTTTCTTTTCCTCTCCACTTTTTGTATATACACAATAAGTCTAGATATGTCTAAGTCCTTATTCAGAAAGGCAACCTTGATCTCCAAGATCAATTCACATGACATCCCAAAAATAAACTTCCTCATTGTATCCCTTAATTACAGAGCATAATGAGATAGCTAGTGAAATTTCAAGGTATACTTCTTTACTGTCATCCTACATTACTTTAAATTCATGAATTGCTCAGCCTTCGCCTCCTTCAACTCCTTAGGAAAGAAGTGATCAAGATAAGCACTAGAGAAGTCATCCTACAAAGTGTCATCACCCCTAAACTAGTCCTATTCCTCATATCACTAATGCACCATATCCTTTAACTAGTAAGCGATGAATTTTGCACCTTCTATATAGTAGCATGTATCATACAAAAATCATTTCCATCTCATCAATGAAATTTTAAGGATCTTGCTCAACTTTAGAACCAATGAAAGCCAGGGAACTAAACCTCATAAATTGGACAACTCTAGTGACCTTAGAGGATGGAGCAACTGAAGAAACTGACTCAATCTTAGGGACTACCAATTGGGTAACTAAATGGATCAGCTGACAAAACTCATCTTTAAACACGCCATCTTGAGGTGCTCGAGGAGGGCTAAGGGGAACCCGTGGAACTCCGCTAGGTCAATTAGAATGAGTGACCCTAGACTGGGTTTGAACTCCTTGAGTAGGATGGGCTCTGTCCACATTTTCCTTAGATGGGAAAGATGAGTTTCCATGAGCATTCGATCTTATGGGAGACATGGTCTGAAAATTGAACATATGGGGATTAGAGGAGATTTCAAGATCTTAGACTCTATACCCCAAAATAGAACAACAAGAAAGAGAACATTCCTAAATGCCCCGTAGCCTCTCTATTATAAGTGTGGTGCAATAAACACCCATAAAAGAGACTCTACTTAACACGTCTTTGTGGACACCCAATGATACCAAACTTCGGCACTAATACCAACTTTTTCATCACCTAAACCAAGTCCTGGTAGTGATGGGTATCTTAAGTCCAATGAGGACCGAATACCACCCCCTGCACCTAACCAACAGAACAAAATACCCTAATATTAGATGAATTTCAAACATATAACAAAATAGCATAAGATAAACTCGAAGAATTCAGGATACGTCAATGGACGACAACCGACTAAAAACCCAAAGCAACCTCACCACCCAAATCCACAGTAATTTAGTAAAGCCTTCTAAACAAAACCAGAATTAATAAAGTGTCGGGACATGCCCCAAATCTTGACAATGACAATAGAAATGTTAGTGATAATGTAAACTCTCAATTCTAGTTTGAAAAGAACTGATGAAATGTTAAGTTATTTAGAGAATGGAAGCTAACCACTACACAACAATCAACCGACAAACCGATCTAATCCACCTAACACTATGTAAAAAAATAGAAGTATCTTTGATGCTAGTATCACATGGGGATACAACATCTGGAGATGGTTAGTGGGTTGAGTACTAATATGTCACTTATGGATAGAGGATAAAATAAAGCCAGGGATAACCATTCAAAACCAGTCCAAAATCTAATACACATCATATGAAAATACACATATATATATATATATATATCACGTGCCAGGGTAGGGAACAAAGCTTAGCATGCACTCTAAAACTTTAGTCTAGATTGTGTAGCTCAACTATCATAACATAAGAAAGCATACATAGGATATTTAGGCCAAACTCTCCCCTAGCTAGATGGGCCCCAATGTGTGTGGCCGCATAAACCATAGGGTATAGATATGTACTATAGGGTACTCAAACATCCATGTATCTCAAGGTGACACAAGCACCCAATCATGTAATATAATATGAGGGAATCAAACTTCCTAATAATATGATAATAATAAGGCGGACTCAAACCACTCGATCATTTAGACCCTCGCATTGGCAACTGTAGTGTCCAATATTGGTCCCTCACGGGACTCAGCTACACAACCCTCATTAAGGCCTAACTAAATAATTTATCATATATTCTTATTCATTGAACCATGATACACATTTTGGCATACATTGTTGGTATCATCATACCAACTACACTTGTAAGGTAACATCTATATGCAAAAATAATTTCATCATTTGGGGAATTCATAGCCGGTTGGTTCAATTATGAATTAACTTGAGGAATTACGCAACCCCATATGGTTCCATTCAAAATCATTATGCTTCATTAACTTTTCTCATTATGCAATAGTCCAAGAGTATTTCAAGATGCATACTTTTCATATTCAAAACCAATTTCACAATATGGAGTTGAGGTCATTACCACTTCAAAAGTCAGAAGTTTGGGGAAATCATAATTTCCTAGTTTATTCACCATATCCATGCACCTATCCAGCTCAAAACCATAATCAAAGCATGAACAATCATATGTAAACCATGGAAAACATTTTTCAAAAACAAACATTCAATACCCTTAACCCATGCTTCAAAACCATCATCAATACCATATGAACAACAATTTAAAACATATGCTTTTAACAAATTAGCAATTACGGAGTAATATGCCTGAAATACCAAGCTTTACGGAAAGAATGCAACCTTTGAGCCCTTGGATAACCTGCTTCTTGGGAACCTTAAGTATCCTTTTATAGAGAAGTTAAGAGAGTTTAGAGAGTATTTAATCACATTATGAATGAGAAATAACCCCTTTGAGTGCTTTTTAAATGTGGGGTTTTAACTGGGTAAGAAGGGAATTGTCCAAAATACCTTCAAATTAAAAGTTGAAATTTTGTTGTTAGTGTCTATGGGTCACACTATACGACTCGTCGGGATTAGTTATGACTTGTCATCATGAGTCGTACCATGATAATTTCAAGGTCTCACACACTGTTGACCCTACGACTCATAATGGGACCCTACAACTCGTGGGGTCCAGTCATAGTCAACACATAAACTATTTGGGGTAAACACTGGACATTCTACTATTTGTACAAAATGAATCATAATGAGTCCTTATGACTCATAGTGAGTCACTCGTACTCAAAGAAGAAGACTTAGCCACATACACTGGTTAGGCTATGAATTGGGTCCAAAACTCGTCATAGGTCTTTATCACTGGTGACCCCAAGTCATAATTAGGAAAACAACTTAAGCACCATTTACTGGACACCTTATGACTAGTTTCATATGGCCCGTCAAGACACCCTACGACTCATAGGTGACAGTGAGGATAAAAGTTTAGAAATTCTCTGAGATCACCACCTAGGGTGTTTCACAAGCTTAGCCACACTTCTTAAATACTCATTCAACTATACTTTTTCTCTTAAATACTATACTTCAGTTGATTTAACTTAGAATATTCACATATACTCTCACTATGTTCAAGCCTAACTCCACATCACAAGTTACTACACATAACACCATAATACTTGTCTAAACCACATGATTCAATATCCCATGTCTTTTTAGAGATCTCACCCCATAATAACACTCTTTATAACTTCAACAACTAACTTCGACCTCTTACTAGGGATTCACTAGTGCACAATGCATTTATCCATTTATATAGAAACGTGATGTTCAAGCCTATCGTTATAACCACATATGAAATTTTAGGCAACCAATCCATCTAGGAGTTTTCCCATATTCTCTAATACCTCTATTAATAATAGTTTTATGCATTATCCATAAATGGGAACACCAAAAAATTTCAACGAACTATGGCATATACCATAGCTTTGCCTCAATCTCCCTTTACACTTATAGCCTTAGATAAAATAAGAATACTATAATCTTTCTTATGAGGTTCACCTACTCTCTCTCTCTTATAAACTATTATTGATCCACTTTTATCACCACTATTCCAATATAGGAAGAGGTCACTAAAGGGATTGAACATGAGGACCTGAAATATCAAAGAATATTATACGTAACTTTGACACTTAACTGAGGCATGAGGAATAGACTATAAAGGAATGGATTCATTAAAGAGATATAAATCAAGGACATGCATGATATAATGCAAATTTCACTAGTCATTAAGGGTGTACCATAAGTTATAGCAACTGAGTGCCCTCTAAAACACGGGTTCATATTTATCATAAGTTACTTGTAATAAGATTAGAGTTGATAGATTCATGGGGGATAACTCAAATTACAGATTGAAGCTATTACTTCCTTACTACGAGCTGAGAATGAACTTGAATATTCATGAAGTATATAAGTATTGGTCACTGGTATGGCTCTATCATGCAAGACATGGATAGGATGCCATGATGACTAAAACCTAAGGAAAGGAATACGCTAGAGTAAGAATGGATCACTATCTTACCAAAACTCTTATTGACATACATCACCGTCTATTTCTCAAAACTTGATTTAGTTCTTCACCTTATCATCTCCCCCTTATATCAACGATTACATTATAAGCCTATTGTGCTATTCCATTTCCTTAAGACTAAGCCATAATTTCTTCATTCTAATGGTCTATATATGAATGCTCAACTCACATAGATAAACTCTATTAGGGAAATACTAATTTTATTCTTAGACATTCCTCTCTTATATACCTCAATTAACTCTCTAGCTTTAATGATCCTCGTCATATACTTATACCCTTCTTGGTAAACATACCAACCTCATTAAATACACAATCCACCCTTTTCTTCATAGTTTGCCAAAGTCACACCTCTAAACTTATATTTTTTCCTAAACCATAAGAATTATTATTACACCAAAGACCAAACATCTTCAACTTATAACCCTAACTCAGCTATCAATATAACCATATACTGTATATCTAGCCTTTTTCACACTTAGCAACTCAGGGTTACTATCTAAGAAAATAAGAAACTTATGAAACTTAGAAAATCATACAACCAAATATTGCCTTAGGCACATCTCTACATCATACCTACACCATCATACTTAATTATAAATAAATAAACTTAAATTCTTGCATACATTATTTTTGTCCTACTAGATCACTTCCATATAACTAACATCACTAACCCAAGTAATCATTATTTCTACTTAGATGTCATCCACTTTTAAAACTTATTGTGTTGAACTAAACACAATAACCAAAACCTCACACATAATTCTTGCTTGACAAAACATCCAGAAACACTTGTCCACTAGAACCTCATAATAACAATAATTGATCATAATCTTATGGTCTATCTTAGTGTGATCCCTTAGCCTATCCTTCTTTCATGCATAGCTACTACTTATCCATCCATACGTATAAATTATAATCCTAGCTCTATAAGCACCAACCAATTCCCATTTTACAACCATAAGGGAAATCCTAGATTAAAAATCCTTAACCACCTAAAGTTTCATTAATAACCTATACTTTTCTAGCATAATGAAATAGCATCAACAATTCCTCTCCTACTTTAATCATACTCTAGGTCACCCTAACTACTAGCTCATTCTCTACCTTACACCATAAAATCTACACCACACTCACTACCCTATAGTTAACACCTAAAAATATATTACATTAATACTATCTCTATAGCATGCATATATTCATATATATACTTTTAGTCAATCGCTATCCCCACCTTTCTTGTCACTAAACTTCTAAATCCATGGTTTCAACTCTAAGGATGTTCTACTAGTTATGAATAATAATATTCTAGGTTACAATATCCCTTAATGAAAATTGTATTCAATTCTTTAGGCACATACTCCGTCTTTTTATTAATGCTATCTGTAATGAAGAGTTGACAAGGAATCTAAATAAATATCATATTATGAATTAACTACACAAATGATATAGATGAAGACATAAGCTTTTGATTTGGAGGACTTAAAACACACCAACTGGCTCCTCTCAATCCCTTTGTGCTATTTCTAAAGTTACTGATAGTTAATCTGAGAGAAATATATCAATCAAATTTGAGATTTACTACTTATGTTATCTAAAAAATAAGTCATAGTTGGAGAATTTTGGTGTAATATTGCATGATATAGAGAATAAAATAAGGGAAATATTGGAACCCTTGGAGGTTTTACCACTCAATGAGGGACTAGGTCCCTCAAAGTCAATCACAGGCAAAAAATAATAAACCAAACAGAAAGTAAGAGACAAAGTAGGAAGAGTAAGAACACAAGATTTTAACGTTGAAACCCTCTTGGTCAAGGAAGGAAAAAACACATCTTTCCATCACAAGCACCTCAAAATCAAATATATTCAAACTCTTTATTACAGTCTTCAATAAACCTAATTTCTAGGTTACTTTCTCTTGTAATAGCTCTATTACAAACCCATCTTGACAACTCTGCCAAGGACCCTCTACACTAATTAACTCTAATCAGTATCAAACTTAGGAAAATCTACCTAAGCACTCTCTACTTAAAGAAAAAAGTTAATTACTCTTATATAACGGGTAATTCATATACAAATTAGAACTCACTCAAGAACAATTTCTATTTAAGCACACTTAAACAGTTAAGAACTTGAGCAGTGTTGAAATAGGTTTTTCCTGCCTCTCTTCACTCTTTGTATTCTCCCAAAAACTATTTGATGAAGAAGTATATTTTTCCTTTTATAGATGAGTGATGATTAGGAATGAAATATCATTAGACCAAGTGTCCTATTTATTATAAGCAGCAGCTCTAGGTTTCTTGCCATTAGATTCTCATCATCAAAACTACATATAGGAATTTTCTCCATTTTTCATGACGAAAAACCAACCATATAGATTTGAGCATGTCCATCACATTTAATTAGTGTGATTATAACTCTGAAGATAAATGTTCCCCCTGTTGTCATGCTTACACCATTATGCAATACAGGGACCTGATACCTTGTTATCATTTGCAGAAAAAATTCTAAGCATTCATTTGCTTCCCTTATCACTGTGCCTTACCATACTTTCACCTATTAGCATGCACTATATGAGCACACAAACACACACACCTGGTCCTTGCACATAAAGTTAGTATTCCCTATTTTGGAATCATTAAAAATGATTAACAGTAAACAAAGAATAAAGATAAGTGCAAGCTAATTAACTCATGGCCACTGGGGCAACACTATCATGAAGAACAACTTTAAAATAAAGAACATAGATGAGGCCCACAAATAGAAATTCATTCATGATTAATTAGGATAAGTACCTTTACAATATAACAAAAAGGAATTATAAAACTACTATTTGCAAAGGCCACATAGGAATCATGAACAAGAAACTAACACAGAATTAAACAAAGGGGTATGAGTAGAGAAAAGTTTAGATGAGAGTGATTTTAGCAACATGTCCATTCTTGCATCCTCAAAAACATAAGCATCCAAAAATTGTTTTGTGAGAGTTTTTACTTCAGCATTCGGTCCTTGGACTTCACCAGTTAGTTTTGTAATTTTTTCTTTGAGCTATGCATTTTCTGCTGCAAGTTCTTCAGTGGCACCTAGTCCCTCAGAGGATAGAATTAGAATTTGTCTTTCAAATGCGCTATTTATGTGTCTTTTGCTGATAGAACAATCCTAAAATCCCCTATTTCTTTGATTAATCTTTCTTAAGGAACCAATAGCTTAGAAACATGGGACACAGTTCCAAGTTTTCCTTTAATGCACTCATTTTCCACTAGTGTAGCTAGAGTGCACTTTTGTTTTACTGTTCCTGGTGTTTATCTAGTCCCAATCACTCCAAAATGATTAAAGACTTTGTTCAAATATAACCATGTGGCATTCCATACCTTCTTTTCTTTTCATGAACCGCCTTGTGCGTATGCTTTATCATTAGAGTAGGCAGACTCATCAACTCAAACTTACTCAGGCATTTATTTAAAAATAGATCAAAATTAGAGGCAATTGTTCTTTTCTCTAATTTTGGTAGTAGGACCTTTTTAATGAATTCATAAACCCCATAAAACTCACTTTCTAGAAATCTTCTTTAATGTAGCTATTGAGGTCCTACCTATTCTTGAGGCCTCAATTATAAATTTAGTTGTGGGCTGTTGCTTCACTACTGTTCTCACACCTATTACAGGTACATATAAAATTTCTCTCAAGGTTTCTTCAACTAGTCTTATGTTTTTCCTTAAACTAGTGCAAATAGACATAGTCCATCTTCTAAGAAATCTATTCAATAATCAAATTCTCTCACTTTATTTTTAAAAACCACTGGTGCTACTTCCTCAAATAGATGCAACCATCCTTGGTGCCTGAAATATTCTACTAACTCCACTATTCTAGGTTACTCAAAGAGTTTGGGATCAAACATTCTTCCTGACAGCACCTTTTGTGTTTTCAAGCTTTCAATCCTTCTATCTTTGGACATGTTTTTATTTTCTTCCTCTCTTTTTATTCTCCTGGGATTATTACTTGACTCTTCTTTTCATAATTCTTTATCTTCTTATGGTTAGATCCCTTAGAGACCTTCTTCTTTTTCACAACTTTGTGCTTCTTTCTTCTTACACCATGAGTCCCAGACTTTGGATTAGAGAACCTGGTCCCTTCATCACCATGAAATACTAGCCTTTTCTTCTTACATGTAATTACAATATTAAAATCATTTTTCTCATCATCTCTCACCTCTATAAATTTAAGATTTTCTTCTTCCTGTATAGTAGATTTCCTGATTTTTCTTCTTTTAGTTGTAGAGGACATACTCTTCGTTATTTCATTTGTTGGAAATTTTATCTCAAACCCTCTAGTGGTGTAAGATTTTTTAATTTCTTACCAGAGTCAATTAATTTCTCCTTCCCTTTCCTGTCCTTTAGTTTTTTAAATTTCTAAATAAAAGGTTGTTCATCCTTTTTCTCTTTATTTTCCTTATTTAGGGGCAATACAAACTCCCTATTCTTTTTCAAATCATTATTTTCTTCTGCTATTTGCTATTTTCTAATAGCAGAACTTTTTTTGTGATTATTTCCAAGTAAGAGTAAATTTTTAGCTACCCAATTTATGCTGCTAAAAGGATCAAACTTCCATATAGGAATTTCTTCATAAAGTATTTGGGAAAATACAGGGTTTGATTCAGAAAGAGTGGGGG
This sequence comes from Capsicum baccatum var. pendulum, assembly GCA_030864225.1. NCBI lineage: Eukaryota > Viridiplantae > Streptophyta > Magnoliopsida > Solanales > Solanaceae > Capsicum > Capsicum baccatum. The sequence continues at coordinate 189,708,449 of CM061560.1, forward strand.
AACCAAGCTCTTGTAAATTTTCTAAGATTTTAGTACCTTTGAATTCCTTAGAGGGAACCTAGATTTGAGGATCATTAGAGGACTCTAATTTCTTTGGGGAAATAGGTTCTTTAGATTGAAGAATCTCTTGTTCAATTGGAGAGCCAAAACCTTTGTTTAGGTCATATATTAGGATTGAACATTCATTGGGGCTTAGAGTTTCGACTGGAACTGTTTTATTTGGGGTCTCAAGAGTCTCATAGGAAGGACTGATAGGTAATGAACTTTTTGTCTCTTAAGAATGCTCAGTAGATAAATCTTTCAAGGGGTTTAAAGAAGAGAGAATTTAAAACATTATGAGTTTTTGAGTAGGAAAAAGAAGTACCAGTTTTGATAAAGTTCCGAGATAAATGAGAAGAGAATGAATTAAAAGGATTTGAATTTATAATTAAAAAGGTGTTCGTTTGATATTTAAGAGCTATATTTTCTAATGGACACATCTGATGGCAACAGTTGTGACTCTTCATATTTGAACTATGTTGACAACTTTTGTTTATACAGGATTGGATATGTGGCCTTTTGAAGTAGAAATTTTATAAAATTTATGGCACATTATTTTGGTACTCATTTAAGAGATGAGACTAGGTCCCTTTCTTTTTGAGTGCATTTTCAACTTGTGTTAGCTTTTATATTTCCTTCTAAAGCTTTTCCCTTGTGTCTATACCTGCAAAGGTATGCTACTCATTTAGATTAACATGCACCTAATTTATCATGGATATCCTTATCCTTGACATAGCTAATTTTTAGGAGTGACACTGACTCAGATATTTGGTTAGGGTATTTTGATCAAGCTCGGTCTTAATTTTCTCTTTTAGAACACGTCTGACGACCAGGTTCCAAACTTTACTTCACTCATACTGCCTCAAGTTTCTTTTTTTAGGATGAATTCTTTTGGGACTAGGTCCCTTGAACTCATCTCTTTCAAAGTGAGACACTTTCACTTTTAAGTGTCTTGAGAGAGAGAATCCAGTTTGATCTTCTGATGTTGAGCTTAGAGCACATATTATAAACAAAGTATTTTTGACTGCAATCCCCTTTCTAATGCCTGAAATCATGATCACAAGTTAGATTTAGGAACCCACTTTAGTTTGAGTCCCAGTAGGAGGATAATGGTGTGATCAAATTCTTTTTAGCCCATCTAGGTCGAGATAAATTCCTCTTTACATTTTTTGGAGGCTTGAAATCCTTAGGAAGTAATTTCCCTTGCTGAATATATCTTGAACCATCTATATTAGCTCTAATTCAACTCTAAAATTTTTTCTTATATTGACCATCTTTTATTCAGTGAATGCATAGGAGTTTGATTTCTTTGTTTCTAAGATTAGTGACAGTCTTCCTTTGAGACACATTAGGCTTGAATTCTTCTTGATATCGCAAACGTCTACCATTTTTAACACCTTGACTAGTCATATTATAAAGAATATGTAAAGAAGAAGTCCATTTAAGAGATTTGTTAAACTTTTCTAATAATCGGACTAGGCCTCTTTCTAACTCTTAATTCCTGTGAAGTGTAGATATAAGGTCTTTTTGAGAATCCCCCAGCCTTTTCTCAAGATCAATTTGAAGCCTTGAAGCTTTTGTTTTCCCTTTTTCATATATCTCATTTACCTTCTTCTGATTACACATCAAACATATTTTTAGATTTTATTTTTGTGAACAACTCTTTAGATTTAGAATTTTGTAAAGCTTAAGAAATCAACTCATGCTCTCGATTCTCTACTTTTTCTTCTAAGGCTTTTTTCTAAACAGTTAGTTCACATACAGGTTCTATCAATACACTTGCATGCCTTTTTATCTTCCTAGCTGTGTAATTATCTAGATTCTCCTTAACATAAAAAAAGTTACCTCCTTTTATTTTTCATATTCTTAGTTTGCCATGAATGAAACAAGGAAAAATACATAGCTGGACTATCTTCCATTTTTAGCATAGAAATATCTCCAGTCCTCTTATCTTTACTTGAATCAACGGAAGAGTCTCCCATAGTTCCATCTGATAGCACCGGGAACCTGAGGTTATTTTCTTATCATCCTATTTTGGCATGAAACCATCTCCATATTCTTTGTCTTCCCAGATTTGGTGGACAAGTATTCCCAAGAAGCCAACACCTTCTTTACTATACAAGTAGTTGTATTTTTTTTCTTGATATTTTAGGATTTTGATTCTTCTTTTGCATTGGGTAGTTACTCATGATTTCTGTAGAGCTACCACCTTTTCTATAGATATAACAATCCTTGTTTCCCAAAGAGAAACATCAATGTCTTATTAACCTTAAAAAAATTCTAAATCCTTCAAAGTTAGGAATCTTTCCCTTTTTGCTTTCTTTCTCTCCAGCCCTAGTTCAGTTATAATAGCCATGATGACCAGACAACTCTAGGTATGAGCCTTTTAGAGTGAACCTTCTCTAATACAAATTATTGGAAACCTTGGGGGTTACACCACTCAGTGAGGCCCCCGGTCCCTCATAGTCAATACCAGACAAATCACAGTAAACAAACCAGTAAGTAAGAGACAGTGTAGGAAGAGTAAGAACACAAGATTTTAACATGGAAAACCCTTGCTCAAGAAAGAAAAAACAATGGCTTGCCCTAATAAGCACTTCAAAATCAAATATAATCAAAATCTTGATTATAATATACAATGAACCTAACTCTAGGTTCCTTTCGCTTGTAATAACTCTACTATAAGCTCATCTTGACTACTCTACCAATGACTATCTAAACTGAATAACTCTAATCAGTATTAAACTTAGGAAACTCTACCTAAGCACTGTCTAATCAAAGAGAAAAGGTCATTACTCTTATATCATGATTAATTCATTTACAAATTAGAACTCACTTAAGAATAATTTCTATTTAAGCACACATAAATAGATAAAAACTTGAGCAGTGTTGAAATAGGATTTTTCGTGCCTCTCTTTACTCTTTATATTTTCCAAAAACCATTTGATGTAGAAGCATCATTTTCCTTTTATAGATGAGTGATGATTAGGGCTAAAATATCATTGGACTAGGTGTCCTATTCAGTCCAAGAAGCACCTGTAAGTTTGTTGCACACGAGGAAAAAACTATGTTGACACGTATGCTAGCTGTACTATACCATGACCATCTATGAACCTGGTACATTGCATTTAGCTGCTCATCGTCGAAACTACATATAGTAGGAAACATTTTTTAAATACCCAATAACCTCTTAAAGAAAAGTACAGATGTCACTTTATCATTCTGCTATACTCTATTAGACACGACTTAATAGACACCATAGGACACTAAAACTCTCCCTAATACCAAGTTTGTAATACCCTGAGACTACTCCCTGGACGTCACATGATTCTTAGAACCATAAGTGATCACAAGCTAACCCATGATACTCATATAATTCGTGAGTAATTAAATAAAATATGTGAAACTAGAAATAGTAAGTGCAAGAGATGTCATTAGCTGAACTTAATCAATACAACGCTATTTAAGAATATTTACATAACTGGATTATGAAAAAGAGAACTAAAATGGAATACATAAACTCTGACTAGTGTTCTATGAAGCCTCTACTAATAATGACTATAGGTAGTTTGTACATGACCCCCAATTATCCCTAATCAATATGACTGAATAAAAATGATACTGGAACTATATCTTACTCAAGTATTCGAATCAAAAGAACTCAACACTTACCAGTAGGAAGCTCTGAACTATCAGACCATGATGTGTGGGCATAATAGTACCTATATTATGAAATAATGTATCCATATACTTCTGGCATGTACTGAGTAAGTGGAGGTGAATGGAATAAGTAAATCTAAAGATAAACATACTTTCAAATGATGCACGATAAGTGTTAAAGGAATCACCTTGATCATGACTTAAACTAAAATATGAAATACAATAAAATATGAATAATATAGCATAATCTGATAAGCTTAGTGAGTTATTACACTTAAGTTCTAAAATCCTTACTTTTATGGGAGATTCTTATAACCGATATAAATTATATGAGCTATCATAGAGTCTAATGTCTTACCCATGTTGAGAAAGTTGTTCTACCCTTGTAAGAAGAATAAAACCTTAACTTAGAGTGATCACTAAACTAGCCCATCAGGGGCGAGGAGACACTCTTTAGCGAGGTCCCTTAAATCCATCTTTAAATTGCATATGTGTTTATAAACTAAAAAGCAACTATGTTTATCTTGCTTAAATTATATTCATGAGGAAATTTGTAGATTTCATGTCTTAGCTGAGATAATAAGATCAAAAACAAACTTTAATAATGATATAATACTTTTTACATAAACTTATAAGCTTGAGCTTCTTGTAAACTCAATAACTTTTGCTTAAAAGAATTTAAATCATTTATCATTTCATAGAAGCTTCATATCAAAATATAAAATTCAATGCTTAATATAACTTTTATAGATAAAAATGATAAAACATAATATCATATGCAAAATAATGTTTATTTTATGTGGAAGCATCAAAATATCAAAGCATAAGAAAGTGGGTATAATCCCTACTAAACCAATTTCTTCAAAATCAACTAAAAATCAAACTTTTGGGCACAAGGTAAAATAAATATCCTTGTTCAAACCTCACATACCTGAATTTCTTGATTTCTTAAAGAAAACTTAAATTTGAAGCATTGAAAGTTGAAATTTGGGAAGAAACCCTAATTCTTTTCTATTGAGAGTAGAGAGGAGAATAAGCATTGAAAGGTGATTAATGATAAGAATATAGTATTTATAGGATGATTTAAGTTGTGAAATAGTGTTTGAGGTGAATAAAAGACCAAACTACCCCTAAGAAAACTTAAAATATTTTGTAGAAATTTTTCAGTTGACAGCTTGTCAGCTACTTGACAACATGTCAACTTAGTTGTCAATATCTGGCTGGAGTTGGACAATTTTTGGTTAAGGTTGATGACTGAGTTTCCAACTTGTCAACTAGTTGCAGACTTGTCAACTTAGTCTTCACATTCTCTAAATGAGTTAAGGTCTTTTCTGGTTAAGGTTCATGACCTAGTTGACAACTCGTCAACTCAAGTCGTCACTTTCTTGCAGACAGACACTCCCAGGTAAAATGAGCAAAAATTTCTGCTCCGATATCAGATTATGGTGAAGTTAGATGCATTGAAAAGAAGACTCAAAGATCTTTAATATTATGGATATTGATCTCCAAAAATCTATATATTAAAGAAGTTACATTTATTTAATACTGGCCCTTGTAGGATCAAATACTAAAACATAATCGATACAAATTTTCTCAACTCAACTTTGCTTTAAGTCCTCCCTTTGACTATAATCGAATTTAAAACAATTTACACACATGGTGAAAGGTCATGAAACTTATATATGATTAAAAATAGTCACCGTTGATTTTTTGAACATGAGACAAACAGTTAGAAACTTAGCTAGGATTTTGTGGGGTATTACACTTTTGGTCTTTTATGATTTCTATTTGTTGTATACCTTTCTTAAAGTTGTATAATTATGTATTTATATCTATTACATCGTATTATTTTTCTAATTCATTTATGTTTATCATTTCTTGTATTTCTTCATGTATCAATATTTTTCCACTAGCTTTGTATTTACAATAGTTACGCTTAACATAATTTAATGAAACATTAGTGTCTAATTTTTTTGAATTATTTTTTAGGTTGGTTTCACATTTACACTTCTTGCCTTTAGCACATTATACTTGAAAGTTGGTGTCTAATTCGTTTGAATTATTTTTAAAGTATCAAAATTTAGTCGTGATAGGTATTGTTATTACTTGGTTCTGAGTAATATTTATATATAGCATAACCCCATCCCTGGTGAGACGACATCTTCCATTTTTTTGTAATAAAAAGTCTAATCCTAATACAAAATCTACTCTAATGTTTAATTCAGTTACCTATATTTTATCGAGATTATACGAGGGTTATAAAAACTATTGCAAGTATTAACTAAACATATCATTGCTTCACTTATATATTGTCTATATATGTTAGAACCATCCATCTGCATCGATGTTTGTGATTTGGTTACTTCTTTTATTAAATTCAGTGGTAGAATCCTTTTATTTATTATACTTCTTATATGTCCCGAGTCTACTAAAGCTAAGGTTTCTATTTCATAATCTTGATTTTTTATCCTTGCTAAAATTTTAATAGTACTTATCTTTTTGTCTTCATTATAATTAACCCTTCATATGAGGTATTCATTAACTCTTCTTCTTCTGTAAGTTTTTCTATTTTATACATTCTCGTGTCTAGTCCATTCATTCTTTCTTCTAGTATTTCTATTTTTAGTTTTGTTGTATCATTTATAGGTGACTTATAGGTATTCTCTTTATCTAGGTTGTAACCTTTCATCCTCGGTTCTAATATTTTTTATGCAGGGAATACATCATTCTGTATAAATTTTTTTACATTTTACCCTTATATTTTTGCTTGGGTACCATCGACATATGTAGCATTGGTTACTATCTTATCCTTTGCCTTTTTCAAACTCATGCTCACAATTTTGTGTTATGTTAACCAAATCATGATTGTCTAATTTTGTTTAGTCTAGTTTTCCTAATCATATTTCATTTATCAACTCTTTCCCTTCGGAGATCAAAGAGTTTTATTTAGGTTCTTCAGCAGCGTCTATATTTATGATAAAATATATACTCTCATTATCTGACATATATTCGTCTACATTTATTAGGGTTTCTTGAAAATCGTCTATTAATTGAGCATTCTTATTCTACTATTATTTATTTTTGAAAAAGTATTTGCTAAATGATCTATACTCCCACATATAAAACATTCAAGTCTATTCTTGTAGTTTCTGTAATTTTTATTTTTCTTACATGTCTATGTTTATTTAAGTATGGTGTTCTTGTTGATGATTTTCTTAGGTAATATTTTTTCCTAGGATAATATTCTATTTTGAATTTTTAATAATTTTTCTTCTGTAGATAGTCTTGGTTGTAATTTTGCGTAGTATATATAATTCTGCAAAATTTTATCTCAATTTATTTGAACTATTTATGTATTTGTATATTTGTACATTTTTTTTTCTACACTTCCATAACATGTTGTATTTTTTGTCTTATCGACCATTTTGCCTCTGGATTTTATATTACTCGTACTCTTTTTTACCACTTTTCTTCTATTTATCTTCCCAAAGCCTCTGACAGTTTATTAAAAAGTTTCTTTCATAAATTTTGGTCAAAAACATTTCCACTAATAGCACAATAATAAAAATAGTCACTTGAATACTGGAGACGCTTCCCATTAATTCTTTAATACTTTCTATTTCATCTATGCTAAAGATTGTTTCTTGATCACTATCTTTTTGTTTTTCATCTGTTAACCATTTTTTATTTCTATATCCATAATTATCTGTTCTTAATTCACATCTTTTAAAATGTTCTTTCATTTTTGAAAAATTTAAATTTCGACTTTACAACCTTAACATTTAAATGTTTGTTCATTATTTATCTTATACATAGTTTCTGTTTTTATTATAACTTCATCACTTTGAATTCTGATTCTAGTATTATCTTTATATTCATAAATTCAGTATTATCACTTTTTTTTTTAAATTCTTCATTGATTTCTTCTTTATCTATATACCTATAGTCCGTAGATCTAACAGAAGTTTTTCCTTTATTATTTGTATACATTAAGTGATCATTTGGTATTAATGTATCCTTTTTACTAAAATTTTCTAATTCTATTCTAATTCAGCATCTTCTTTTGAGTTATACGTGTGTGTATACATATATATTGTAACGACCCAATTTTTGGGAACTAAAATGTCATACAGTGCTCATGATCCTGAAGGACAAAAAGCTAACCCTCTTCTAATATGTGTACCTGGACACTGCATAATATAGATAATAAATGCGAAAACTAGGCATAAGGTTCAAAACATCTAAAAATACTCAAAATTGAAAACTTAATACTGATACATCTGTCCGAAAAGCCTCTAAACTGTCTAAGCTATGGAGTTGATGGGACATGTCCCCAACTAAATTTGTCTACTGAAAGTAAACTAAGTCTGATACAATGATAAAAATAAGGATCATCCTCGACTGAAGAGGACTCACTGCTATGTCTACTGATGCTGACTGGGACTGAGCTGCTAAGGGTACTCTGGATCTCATGCCTCTGAACCTATGGTGTCAAATAAGAAAACCATAACATAAATACATCAGTATGGGAATGTACCGAGTATGAAGATGAGGTAAAGCTAAATGCAAGGGCTCATGCATGAACAATTACTTAACTGAATAATCATGAGAGTACTGAATGAGAACACATGCATGAATGTACAAACCATAACTACAATCATCACGAATCTAAATAATGAAACTTGAATACTGCATTACTGTTAAATGAACTCATTTCTAATACTGAGATACAGAAAAACTAAATCATCTGATACCGATAATTGATTACTGGACTTGAGATTAGTCTTATTTAGCGAGTGATCTCAGAATCTGAGGATACTGAAGCTGATTGACTAAATATACTTATCATTGACTGAATTTTGAGCTTTTTATTCTCGACTGACTATATCGGAGATCAAACCTCACTAACGGATGATTCCAGGATCTACTATCAATGATAAGAAAATTTCATGTTTGGATCTGACAACAAGAATACTCAACTGAATCTAAGAGTAAGATCAAGACTATCTAATGGGTGATCTCTACATCTGATAACAAGAATACTCAACTAAATTTGAGACTTAGATCAAGCCTATCTAACGGGTGATCTCGGGATCTGATAATGAGATTACTCAACTGAATATGTGACTAAAATCAAGCCAATTTGACGGGTGATCTCTATATTTGATAAAAAGAATACTCAATTGAATCTGAGACTGAGATCAAGCCTATCTGATGGGTGATCTCTAGATCTGATAATAAGAATACTCAACTGAATCTGAGATTGAGATCAAGACTAACTTAAGGGTGATCTCGAGATCTGATAATGAGATTACTCAACTAAATATGAGACTGAGATCAAGCCTATCTGACGGGTGATCTCTAGATCTGATAATGAGAATACTAAAATGAATATGAGACTGATATCAAGCCTATATGATAGGTGATATCTAGATCTGGTAACAAGAATACTCAACTGAATCTGAGACTGAGATCAAGCCTATCTGAGGGGTAAACTCTAGATCTGATACTAAATAACTTTATCTGAGACCAAGACTATATGATGGGAGGTCCATGAATCAATGAAACTATTTGAGTTCCTCACTGAGATAGATGACTGTATCTGACAGTCCTAATTTCTAAAGATTGATAATGAAACTGTACATGTGGGGATTAGTCACTTAATCGACACGCCCCGAATCTCAACTGGTGGGGTCCAACCTATAACCCCAGTTGGAAGGGTGTTGTAGCGCCCCGATTTTTTTTTGAACCAAAATGCTACAGGGTGCTTATGACCCCGAAGGATCACAAGCTAACCCATGACTGATATATGTATCTGTACACTGTAACATATAACGTAATAATGTAGAAAACATGAACATGTAGGACGTAAGGCTCAACTGAATAAAGAATCAATCAAAACATAAAATCCATATGGGTGAAAAATACCCAAAACAACTAAAAACTAAATCAAATCTGAACATAAGTCTGAATGCTGAATCTGAAAGCCTCTAAGTGTTGTCTGGATAAGGAGTTAAATGAATATGTCTTCAAGTAACTCCATAAATTGATAAATGGCTAAAATAATAATGAATAAATTAAATTATATTTTCCTCAAATGAAGAGGACTCACTGAATCTCTGCGATTGGAAATGCTACTGCTACTGCTGATCTAGAGCTCGTATCTCTGAACCTATGGTGTAACATAAATGTAAATCACCATAGCACAAATGCATCAGTATGAGAGAATGTATTGAGTATACGAGTGAGGTAGGCTAAATATAAATAAGGTTTACATGCATGAACAATGCTAACCTCCTGACTGACATGAACGTAAGAGTACAAATATGCATACATAGTAACTGAAATCGTGGGTGCATAATAGCTAGTCTTGTATGCTAATACATGGTTTCCTGATGGCTAACATGACTGATACTAAAATTTTGATAACATGGGAGACTGTATCTAACAATGCTAAATCTAATGAAACTATCTGAGTTTCGTACTGTAACTAAGTCTGACTGTACCTGACAGTCCTGATATACTAAAAACTGAAGACCTATCTGAGTTCTTTTACTGAGATAGATTTTGAAACTGTGGGAGGTAGTTGTTTAATCGACATGCCTCAATAAAGTATATAGCTAAGTTGGGGTCCTATCTCTACCCCGACTGAAGGGGTGTCAATACCGCGCTATTGGCAAGGACAGTTGTGGGTCACCATTAGCTGGTAGGTATTCAAAAGGAGAATGGTGGGAACCTTAAACTGATAGGTTAAGAAACCTCATCACCCCTAATTTGATAGGCTAAGATGTCTCAACCTATGCTGGCTACGTAGTTATGGAACACAAGGATGACTACTAAGAAACACACCCTAAACTGGTAGGTGAGTCCTCATCCTTTGGTTTATTCAATTCTAACTTCTACTCCCATCTGAAGAGACTAAACATAATTCAATTGACCGTATATGGATAGATTAACTGACTTCCATTGACTGACGGAGTAGTACTATTAATTGAGAGTTAACAGAGATCATCAGATTTCTGAGGTTTTTCTGAGTCACATGACTGACTGAGTTCTATAGATTATAGCTTGACTGAGATTATCGTGACAACATGACATGGATCTAGCCACACAACAATTTTTTTCCGGTATGAATACCCCCGGTACTCGATAGAAGGAAACTAGCACACATGACATTACTTGATCACAAGATTTGAGTCCACAATTCAAAATATCATAAGTAGGGGATATCATATTTCATATAGTTATTCAACATATTAAACATTGTAGGGAATGCATGGATATATTTCATGTATATATTGTATATCTCTATTATCTTACATGCTTCATACCACCACAATAGCAACACATGAAAAGCATGGGATTCATATTGAAGTATATAGCTAACATGGACTTGTCATTTAGACATCATAGAACTATACACACATGAATTTCTAGCATCCTAAGCATTTTATCAAACACCTTGCATGCATTCTTTAAGGCATAGGTGAGTTTCATACTTGCACCATATTAAACCACCTAAAGTTCATGCTTTTTAATTAACAAACATATGTACTCCATGAAAAAACCTGTAGACATCACATTGAAACTTAAACAACAATCGTCAACATGTACATACTCATACCACCACAAAAAGTCTATAAAATAATATTTAAAACATGGTTCTTGAGCTCTATGAACAGATTGGATCCATAGATGAACACTACGCATACCTTAGAAAGGAAACCTTGATATTTTGCTAGAGAGTTCTTGGATTGGAAAACTTAATTCTCAATTATCTTGGAAAAAGGATTGAATCTTGATTTTGAGAGATGAGTTTGATGGAAACCCTAATCTTGTGGTTAAGAGCGAAAGATAGGGTTTTTGAGATGCTTAACTGAAAAAACAAATGGGAAAAATTATGCCTCTTTAGGGTTATAAGTCATGGAAGGTGAAGGAAATGACCAAAATACCCTTATGAAAAAAATTCCCTATTGCTGAAAAATCATAGTAGACGACCTTCGTGATAGGGCGTCACAAATGTGATAAGTTGTCACGAATGTCATCACTTAGGAGCTGTTTTTTGCCTAAGTCTGATGACCTTCATTATAGGGCATCACAAATGTGGTAAGCTATTACGAATGTCATCAGTTAGGAGCTGGTTTCTGCCTAAAGATGACAACCTTCGTGATAGGGCATCATAAATATGGTAAGCTGTCACGAATGTCATCACTTAGGAGTTGGTTTCTTCCTAAGGCTGGCGACCTTTGTGATAGGGCATCACAAATGTGGTAAGCTATCATGAATGTCATCACTTAGGAGCTGGTTTCTGTCTAAGGCTGACGACCTTCGTGATAGGGAGTCACAAATATGGTAAGCTATCATGAATGTCATCACTTAGGAGCTGGTTTCTGCCTAAGGCTGACGACCTTCGTGATAGGGCATCACAAATATGGTAACCTGTCACGAATGTCGTCACTTAGGAGATGGTTTCTGCCTAAGGCTGACGTCCTTCGTGATAAGGCATCACAAATGTGGTAAGCTACTATGAATTTTATCACTTTGGATCTAGTTTCTACCTAATGCTAACGACCTTCATGATAGGGTGTCACAAATGTGGTAAGCTATCACGAATGTCGTCACACTGTTTCCAGACTGACATACTAGAGTGAAATAGGAATAACTCTTTGCTCCGATATCAGATTTAGGGAAAATTGGTATAGTTAGAAAGATAATTAAATTATACTTCTGTTGATAGGTCATGAGTTCAAAAATTCCAAGTATAATGTAAGATATACTCGGTTGAAGTTGACTATACCAATATCCTTCTCAAGAATTAAATCGGTAAGGAATGTTTTGATTCTTCAGAAAGATGGGAGTTATTTGAAGCCTTAATATACATCTAACCTACTCATAAAACTATAAAAGAACCATGATGTACTATGCATTATCTTTGTACATGGCTCTAATATTGGTTTGGATTTTTCGGGATATTTTAATATCTCCCCCTTGGAAACATTCATCCTCGAATGATGATTGCTTGAGAGGGGAGAAAAGATAAAATGATGCATACACTAATCATGCTACTCTGGAACATGATTTTAGGATTGAATTGAATTCTAAACTAAATATAGCCCAACTCCACATGCATATCTGATGCATGATTGATAAGCTAAACTCATGAATGCTGATGATAGGCGAATTTACGCGCCTATATCAATATATTTTGCCCATATTTTAGCCTAGTTTTGAGAACAAATTATATATTTCATGCACTTTTAGTCCTTTTTCCTGTAAATGAGCTAACAAACATGATTAGGAAAGTTTCAGGTATAAATGATGCAAAATACAGCATTTTATGGCTTACTTGACGCAAAAGAAAGCTCACAAACGAAGTGGAAAGGAGCTGGACGCCTAAAGGACCAAATCTGCTGCATGGAAAATCTGTCCCGGGCTAAAACAGCATTTCTGAATACTTTGGGGACTGCATGGAAAATCTGTCCAGGACTAAAACAGCATTTCTGAAGACTTTGGGGACTTACAGACACAAAGCTGGATTTTGACAATGATACATTAACCTAGTACAATTGGGTTATGTATTTCATTAGTTTATTTGGATTAGGAGAATGTTACATTAACCTAGTACAAATGGGTTAAGTATTTCCTTAGTTTAGTAGGATTTGGTTATTTATTTCATTAGCATAGTAGGAGTAGGATAGGAGTATTATAAATACCCTATCATGCTAGAGATTTTAATCAAGTCCTCCCTTAGTGGAGGCAACTCCTCCCTTAATTCAAGAAATTCATTCTTCACTTAATTCAACAATTATTTTTCTTCCATCCCTCTCATCTTCCACCACAAACACTTCTAATCTATTCTTCTATTCATCTATTCCACAACAAGAGAATCGTTACTTGCTACGGAATCACCAAAACCACACGCCAAACACCTACTATTCACGCCATCCACCATGCAAAACGTGATATCCTTCGCATTCATGGGTAACTAAACCTCTTAGTTGGGGTTATGGAAGCCGAATGAGTTACTATCTATTGCTATGAGCTTGTGAGTTCAAGACACGTATATTGCTTATATCATTATTCTCTTCATCTTAAAACTACAATCTTTGCGGTTTCAAATACAAGAACACGCCATTCTAACATCTAACCTGTTCGAGAGAAAGGTTATTTGTCTAGAAAAGAGATCGCATAGAATAACGCCAGTCTAACATTTAACTTGTTCGAGAGAAAGGTTATTTGTCTGGAAAAGAGATAATGTCAAGGTAGTAGGACACCCTTTCCTATTAAAAAGCTAGTGCCGTAACTGGACTAACCTCTTGGAGAATTCGTACCGTTAGACACGCTTTAAGCTCGAGAGAGTTAAAGTGAAATAGTCCTTGTTTAGGTCGAGAGACGCTTGGATTTACCATTGACTACAATTCTCTATAAGCAATTGCATGTCAAGACTCTACACACTCATAGCCAATAGAGACATATACCTCAGAAGGTGGACATAACCCCAACGCTTCAATTCTCATTGTTTACAACCAACGTGACAATCTTTCTCTTTTTACTTTATTATTTTCAGCTTTTATTTCATTACTTTGGTTACTTATTACAATCCCCCCTTCTTACGAGACTTGCACCAAAAGTCTATTAATTTTGCTTACTTGTTGGCCAAGCTATTCCCTGTGGGATCGATACCCAACCCAGGTTGGGTTCTATATTTGCTAACGACCGCTTTACACTCCCACGTGAGCTGTAGATTGAGCGTTATCAAAAATTGGCGCCGTTGCCGGGGAATACGAGTGTCAATCAAGTTCGTGATAATTACTAGACCCTTTGGTCAAAGATTCTCGTACTTTTACTTTTAGTTGTTGTTTTTGTTTTATTTAGGTTTATTCAGTGCATCAATGGAGGCACAACGTGAAATTGAAAGGATGGCTGCTCAAGTGCATCAACAGAATATTGATAATCGTAGGCGAGCAACAAATCCTGACGATGAGGATCTAGGCGATGAAGAGCTACTAAACACACGACATACTACTGAGGTGGCGGCACGCATGCAGAGGAGAGATCGTCAAGCGAGATTGAGGCATGATCGCCGAGCTATGCAAATTCCTTTTGATGACGAAGAGGACGATCTAGACGGACCTGGTGCCACCGGAGCTATTATTCTTCCGCCATTGGCACCCGGAGCAAAGTTTAATATCACTAGCGCCATGATTCAGCTTTTGCAACTCAAGGGATTATTTGGTGGACAAGCAGGCGATGATCCGAACATGCATCTGATCAACTTTATTTCTACATGCAAGTCATTCGACAATCCTGGAGTTGGACAGAATGCAATTCGATTACGTCTATTTCCATTGTCTCTGTCTGGGGAGGCAACTATGCGGTTGAATGGGCTGACTCCTGATTCTATTACTCATTGGAGGCAATTGAAAGACGCTTTCCTAGAAAGATTCTTTCCGCCATCCAAAAAAGCATAATTGAGAGATGAAATCAGCAACTTTCGTCAGCTTCCCTCTGAAGCTCTCCACGAAACATGGGAGAGGTTCAAGACGAAGCTAATGCGATGCCCAAACCATCATATGACCAATGTCCACTTGATGGAGATATTATACAGAGCGTTGAATTCGGTGACTAAGCCAGTGGTTGATAATGCAGCAGGTGGATCATTTATGGACCTCACCTTTGGGCAGGCAAGCCATATGCTAGATCGGATGACAAAGCAAAGTAGAGCTTGGCATACCAGGGATTTTGAGGTAGCAAGCCCCACTTTATCTTTTGGCATGACTGCAGAGCAGAGGCAAAGAAAAGAAGATCGTGACCAAGACATGGCGCACATGAAAACACAATTGGATCTTCTGACAAAGCACTTATTATCAGGGAAGACCGAAAAAGTGAAAGCTATTGCGTCAAAAGGAAGAGACAAATCTGATTCGGAAGATGAGGCCAACTACTTGAACAATCAGGCGGGTTTCCGAGGGAATACCCAAGGAAACCAAGGTCGGAACTATTATGATAAATCTGGAAGCAAAGACCAAGGTAGTTGGAAGAAAAATAATGAAAAGAGTGGTTTGTACGTTCCCCCTGGTAGACGTGATACCACCACATCTAATTCTGGGAGTATGGAAGACATGATGGCTAAGTTATTGAAAGGAGTGGAAGCAACGAGCGCAGGAGTTAAGGAGGTGATTGATGATTTGTCCTCCATGAAGAAACTAGTTGATTCTCATTCCACTTCTATCAAGCAAATAGAGCAGCAATTGAGCCAACTTTCAGCAGCATTTAATCAAAGGAAGGCTGACACTTTACCTAGCGATACTGTGCAAAACCCAAGGAATGATGGGTCATGCATGGCCATAACTACCAGAAGTGGTAAGGTGCTGGAAACTTCAGAAAAAGGCAAGCAAGTGGTTGACGAAGTGGTACGGTTTGATATATGCAAAACAATGAAGCAGCCCAGCGATATGAATGAGTCATCCATAGCTGATGTTCATTATGAGGATACGAAAGCATTATCTATAGAGAAACAACCTACTGTTGAGCCATTATCTGCTGCGCCACTGAAGGTTGAGCATGAGAATAATAAAGATTATGCAGAACTTATGGGTGATCTAACAGAAATAGAGTCTTATACTCCTAAGCAACCGGGATGTGATCTCAAGAATCAACCAACAGCAAAGACCCCCATTGATGAGCCACCAGTGCTAGAATCGCAAGAGCTCCCCGATTATCTAAGGTATGTGTTCTTGGAAAGTAGAAATATACTTCCTGAGAGAGCAGATGATTTAAGTGAACAGCACGTAGAAGCTCTCATCTCTGCTCTGAGGAGATACAAGAGAGCTATGGGTTGGACTATTGATGATATAATTGGAGACTCTCCGGGGAAACGTATGAACCATCTTGAAGAAGATTGCATGTCCACAGGTAAGCCTCATTGTCGTCTAAATCCTTTCAGAAAACGATCCATCACTTACCTCGACGAAGTCTGAGTACTCGAGGTAACTACGTCGAGCCACGACAATAAATAAGGCGCTAGATGGGAGGCAACCCATCGTTTTATCATTTTATCATTTTTCCTTTCATTCTAGTACTTGTTTTGTTTTATGAAAAATCCAAAAATAAGAGTCGTGCCACGACCAAAACTAAGGCGCTTGGTGGGAGGCAACCCATCGTACTAATCGTTTTCATTTGGTTTTGAGCAAAAATAGGTGCAAGAGGTATTCAACGAGGAGATTGATTTCAATTGGCGATTTGGTCGCATTGTATGGTAAAGTCGGTAAGTTAGGAATGGTGATGCATAAGGCTATGAAGTGAGCCTTTCTCACGTCATAATAGGCTTCGAGGAAGGCTAGTCCTTGGTAAAAATAGGCCACGAATGATGCACAACCTATTCTATAGCCTAAGGACTCGGAATCTAGTGTGCTATACACTATGCGCCGCCTATTCCTAGGTGTGCTTTTGACTATGCGCCGCCTATGCTATGGCATTTGAGATACTGAGACCAAATGCCATAGACTATGCGGCGCATATGTCTAGAAATGCCATAGACTATGCGGCGCATATGTCCCATTATGACATGGACAATACGCCGCATATGTCATTGATATGCCAAGAGATATGCGCCGCATATGTGGCATTTTTGTCTCCAAAACCGATTGTAAATGGGTCATAACCCGACCCATTCTCTTCCTATATAAAGGGGACTTAGTCTTGAAACATAACCACACTAAAAATTGACCTAAAGGCACCGCATTCCCTCTCCAAATCCTCTCAAAATTTTCTTCTTTTGCTCTTCCAATTCACAAAACCATCTCCACAAGCTTCAAGAAAGTAAGTACTCTCTTATTCTTCATTTATTTCTCATAAGTACTACATTGCTATGTCTATTATGAATTGCTAAATTGTATAAGATTGTTGGTGATGTTCATGTGTTTGGATTGTTGATACACAACCTTGTGAGTGAACATGTACGTAGGAAAATCTTGACCTGTTTCCGACTTGAAATTGGTTTTAATAGCATTGTTATACTATTTGCAGAATTACTATGGCTATGAACAGTGCTTAAGATTGTTGTTTGGATACTTACATGTTAGACTATCCCGGCCATCGGGATAAGACTTATAGTGCCTACCGACATAAGAGGTTGTGATTGTTGTAAGAATAACTATTCCATATGGTAACCCCTATGTAGTAGTGTTGCTATAGCTACCATGAAAGTAGTCCAATGGCTGCAAGTAAGTAATGCATTGCTGATTTTCTTGTCGGAATACAATCTTAAAACGTATGTCGATGAATTCTGAGTAATCGATCCCTTTCACCTCACTAGTTGGTGCCAACACCCTAAGTGTGGGGTGGTACCCCTACTGTCTATGTATAGATTGTATCCATTGAGATTGTGCTACCATTAACACTATTTCAAGTCTCAGGTACAATGGCACCTAAAGAGAGACAAGGCAAGGAAGAAGGCTACCACTTCCCAAAAGGGCAAGAAAAGAGGCCGCAAGGAGCAAGGAGAACCCTCCTCGCTGCAAACACCTCGACTCACGCTTGGAATTAAGTGGGATACTTATGCGGAACTTATGAGGATGATGACTCTTATGATGATCCCAACGCAAGGGGTATGACCCAGACATAGAGGAGGAGTCCGACTGACCAGGTTCCTCGTATTTATTTTCCACTGAGGACAGTGTCCCGTCGAAGTGTGGGGTGGCATTGCATGCTATACTTCTCTGTTTGCACCTATGTTTGTTTGTTTACTTTGTTTATTTGAGTTCGTTTTTTTTTTGTTTGACGTTTTTTTAGTTTTTTTCTTAGGAGTAAAATCTTTCTAGCTTCGCATGAAATTATTTTGATAGGCAGCATGAGATTATAACAAGAGTATGTATTACAATTGTGACTATTGAGACGTTTAGGCTCTAGTTGTGACTCATTATGTGATATTGTATGATTCAATTCCTTCACTTGTTGGGTCAAGAGTCTATATTACTTCCAATCAAGTCGACCATGTGCCTTGTGTGTGTGAGATAATAGTATATTCTATGTGTGTGGCTGATGCTAGAACTTGCCTGGTATGTATGCAAAGCGAAAATAAGGTGTGTAAGTTAGGATATGATTTAGGCATTTCTTTGGCAACCTATATTTGTTTACCTTCAGTTTTACCTACCCATGGACATCATCCTAGTTAAACCCTTTTGAGCCTTTAGCCTATTTCTTTGACAACCTTGTATGTAAGCCTAATCCATTTTTTTTCAAGACCGTAATTTGATCCAAATTCCTAAGTGCTTTAAAGTGAAAAAGTCATGTGACAACATAAGAGGAAATTGGTTGAGTAGGATGCTTTAAATTGTAATGGTGCTTGAATGTGTTATGAAAAAGAAAGTGCTATCATAAGAGGTATGTTGTGAAAAGAAAAAGGAAAAGAAAGCTGAAAAGTGAGTTGTGCTTAAAATTGAAAAACAAAAGATGAGAACAAGGGTGGAAGAATAAAATAAAGAAAGGTTGAAATAAAAAAGTGTCAATGATACAATGTGATGTATTAAAGTGCTTAGGAACCTAGTCACTATTCTTGGCCAAAATAGTCCTACCCGTCCCTTAGCTTACGTTACAACCATCAAAAGACCTACTTGATCCTAATCTTAACATTCCGACATTTAGTGGAGTACTACATTAAGGGCAAGCCTATGGTCATCAGTTGCTACATATGAATTCTTTGTGAGAGTGAGTGCAAGGATATTTTGATACCCATGTTTGAAAATATGCTATACTTGTGAGTGATTATGGGTACTATATCGTGAGACACACATGGTTGATGAGTCTTGGATAGTTGTACATGATTCTATGCACCTTAACGTTTGCATGCGAGTTGATCACCATCACGAGTCTATGCTTGAGGTTAAATTGTTTCTACTTATAATCGGAAAGCTACTCTTCGTTGATAATTGTTGTGCTTGTCTTGAAGAATGTTTTGTGTTGTGGCTGTAAAAACCCTAAGTTGATGTTAGAAGGACATGATATGTTGTTCGAGGACGAACAAAGCTCTAAGTGTGGGGTGTTGATGATAGGCGAATTTACGCGCCTATATCAATATATTTTGCCCATATTTTAGCCTAGTTTTGAGAACAAATTATATATTTCATGCACTTTTAGTCCTTTTTCCTGTAAATGAGCTAACAAACATGATTAGGAAAGTTTCAGGTATAAATGATGCAAAATACAGCATTTTATGGCTTACTTGACGCAAAAGAAAGCTCACAAACGAAGTGGAAAGGAGCTGGACGCCTAAAGGACCAAATCTGCTGCATGGAAAATCTGTCCCGGGCTAAAACAGCATTTCTGAATACTTTGGGGACTGCATGGAAAATCTGTCCAGGACTAAAACAGCATTTCTGAAGACTTTGGGGACTTACAGACACAAAGCTGGATTTTGACAATGATACATTAACCTAGTACAATTGGGTTATGTATTTCATTAGTTTATTTGGATTAGGAGAATGTTACATTAACCTAGTACAAATGGGTTAAGTATTTCCTTAGTTTAGTAGGATTTGGTTATTTATTTCATTAGCATAGTAGGAGTAGGATAGGAGTATTATAAATACCCTATCATGCTAGAGATTTTAATCAAGTCCTCCCTTAGTGGAGGCAACTCCTCCCTTAATTCAAGAAATTCATTCTTCACTTAATTCAACAATTAATTTTCTTCCATCCCTCTCATCTTCCACCACAAACACTTCTAATCTATTCTTCTATTCATCTATTCCACAACAAGAGAATCGTTACTTGCTACGGAATCACCAAAACCACACGCCAAACACCTACTATTCACGCCATCCACCATGCAAAACGTGATATCCTTCGCATTCATGGGTAACTAAACCTCTTAGTTGGGGTTATGGAAGCCGAATGAGTTACTATCTATTGCTATGAGCTTGTGAGTTCAAGACACGTATATTGCTTATATCATTATTCTCTTCATCTTAAAACTACAATCTTTGCGGTTTCAAATACAAGAACACGCCATTCTAACATCTAACCTGTTCGAGAGAAAGGTTATTTGTCTAGAAAAGAGATCGCATAGAATAACGCCAGTCTAACATTTAACTTGTTCGAGAGAAAGGTTATTTGTCTGGAAAAGAGATAATGTCAAGGTAGTAGGACACCCTTTCCTATTAAAAAGCTAGTGCCGTAACTGGACTAACCTCTTGGAGAATTCGTACCGTTAGACACGCTTTAAGCTCGAGAGAGTTAAAGTGAAATAGTCCTTGTTTAGGTCGAGAGACGCTTGGATTTACCATTGACTACAATTCTCTATAAGCAATTGCATGTCAAGACTCTACACACTCATAGCCAATAGAGACATATACCTCAGAAGGTGGACATAACCCCAACGCTTCAATTCTCATTGTTTACAACCAACGTGACAATCTTTCTCTTTTTACTTTATTATTTTCAGCTTTTATTTCATTACTTTGGTTACTTATTACAATCCCCCTTCTTACGAGACTTGCACCAAAAGTCTATTAATTTTGCTTACTTGTTGGCCAAGCTATTCCCTGTGGGATCGATACCCAACCCAGGTTGGGTTCTATATTTGCTAACGACCGCTTTACACTCCCACGTGAGCTGTAGATTGAGCGTTATCAAATGCATGATAAACTATGCACTGATACTTGATACCAATTTTACACTGGAATTTTGAACATATAACTGAACAAGTGTATGGAAAATGGTTACCTCGATCTAAGTCTAAATTAGCGGAGAAAAGATGAGGGTACTTGGTTCGCATGTCTGCTTCTGCCTCCCAAGTAGCTCCCTCCATGGACTGATTCCGCCAAAGAACCTTGACTAGAGGGACTTCTTTGTTCCTCAGCCTTAAAGTCTGATAGTCGATGATTTCGACTGGAATCTCTTCATAAGAGAGGCTATTCTGAATGACAATGCTTCAGATAGGGACTACAACTACTGGGTCACCTATTCACTTCTTGAGCAAAGAGACATGGAAGACTGGATGAACTGAGGCTAGATCTGAAGGGAATTCGAGCTCATAGGCTACCTTGCCGAAGCGACTGAGAATCCTGAAGGGACCGACATATCGGGGACTAAGATTTCCCTTCTTGTGGAATCTCTTCACTCCCTTCATGGGACAGATCTTGAGATAGACATAGTCATCGACCTAGAATTCAAGATCCTTTCTAAAAACATCCGCATAAGACTTCTGTCGTCTCTGAGTAGCCTGAAGTCTTTCTCTGATACACTGAACTTTCTATAAGGCATCGAATACTAAGTAAGGCCATATGACTATGGTCTCACTAACTTCAAACCAACCAATCGAATATCTACATCTCCTATCATAGAGAGCTTTGAATGGAGCCATCTGAATAAAGAAGTGATAGCTGTTGTTGTATCCAAACTCAATCAAAGTCAAGTGGTCATCCTAGCTTCTCCTGAAATCAATTAAACAAGCCCTTAGCATATCTTCTAGAGTTTGAATGGTCCTTTCTACTTGAAAATCTATTTGAGGATGAAACGTTGTACTAAGATGAACTTGGGTACCAAGACCCTTTTGGAATGCTTTCCAGACATGAGAGGTGAAATGGGTACCTCTTTTTGAGATGATAGATAATGGAACACCATGTAATTTTAACAACTCCCTCATATAGAGTTTGGCATAATCCTCGGCTGAGTAAGAGGTATGAATTGTAAGGAAATAAGGTGACTTGGTCATTCTATCCATCATAACCCAAACTGAATCATGTTGATGACGTGTTCAAGGCAAACTCATCACGAAGTCCATGTTCACTTCTTCCCACTTCTAAGTAGGAATAGTGAACTCCTGCATGGAACCACTAGGTTTTTGATGCTCTATCTTAACCGGCTGACATATGGAGCACTTAGCCACAAACTCTGCAACGTCTCTCTTTATCCCGCTCCACCAATAGATCTTTTGCAAGTCGTGGTACATCTTAGTGGCCCCTGGATGAATAGAGTATCTTACGCCATTCCCTTCTGCAAGAATTCACTGCCTCAAGTCATCTACACCAGGAACACATAGAAGACCCTAAAAATAAAGAACACCATCTCCCCCTTGGTAAAAAACCTCTACTTCCTAACTCTGAGCTGACTCTTTTAGCTTGACAAGGCTAGGATCCCTTTTTTGCTTCTCTTTCACCTCAAAAACTAAAGATAACACTGAACTACTCTTAATACATACACCACCCTCTGAAGAGTCGATTAAGCGAACGCCTAGTCTGGTAAGTTTATGAACCTCTTGAGCTAATTTCTTCATACTATCCTCAATATGGGAAACACTACCCATGGATATCTACTGAGTGTGTCGGCCACTACATTGGCCTTGCCAGGATGATAAAGGACACTCATGTCATAATCCTTCAAGAGCTCTAACCACCTTTTTCTAGAGAAGATTGAGATCTTTCTGGGTAAAGACATCTTGAAGGTTCTTATTATCTGTGAAGACGTCTACATGAACACCGTATAGATAATGCCTCCAAATATTTTAGGCAAAGACAACTACTGCTAACTCAAGGTCGTGAGTAGAATAATTCTTCTTATGGGGCTTTAACTATCTGGAGGCGTAGGGTATGAATCTACCATGCTACATGAGGACACAACCTAAACCTACGATGGATTCGTCAAAATATTTTATGAATCTATCAAAATTGTTGGGAAGTTCTAAAACTGGAGCTGAGGTGATTCAAGTCTTCAACTCTTGAAAACTCTTCTCGCAAGGTTCTGACCACTGAAACTTGACCTTCTTCTAAGTCAATCTGGACGTAGGAGATGCAATATAAGAAAATCCCTCGACAAACCATCGGTAATAGCCAGCAAAATCCAAGAATCTCCTGATATCTGATGGAGAGATAGGGCGAGACCATTTTCTTACCGCTTTGGTTTTCTAAGGATCTACACTAATGCCATCACCGGAAACAATGTGGCCAAGGAATGCTACTAATCTTAGCCAAAATTTACACTTACTGAACTTGGCGAACAACTGGTGATCCTTGAGAGTCTAAAGAACAATTATGAGATGGTCTGAATGATCATGTTTTGTATGAGAATAAACCAGAATATCATCTATGAAGACTATGATGTATATGTCCAAGCACTGCTTGAACACCCGGTTCATCAAGTCCATGAAAGTTGCAGGGGCATTGGTAAGACCAAAGGACATGACTAGAAATTCAAAGTGACCATATCGAGTACGAAAAACGATCTTCGGAATGTCACATTCTCTAACTCTAAGCTGATGATAGACTGATCAGAGGTTTATCTTGGAGAAATAACTAGCAGCCTAATTTGGTTAAACAATTCGTCTATCCTAGGCAGCAGATACCTATTCTTGATCGTGAATTTGTTAAGCTGACGGTAATCAATACATATTCTAAGAGAATCGTCTTTATTGCGCACAAATAAGACTGGCGCACCCTATGAGGATACACTGGGCCTGATGAATCCCTTTTCTAAGAGATCCTTCAACTGATCTTTTAGTTCCTTGAGTTTTGCTGGTGCCATTCTGTATGGCAAAATAGAAATATGCTAAGTATCTGGGAGAAGGTCTATGCCGAAGTCTGTTTCCCTTTCGAGAGAAATTCCTGGAAGATCTTCAAGAAAAACGTCTAAATATTCATTAACCACTGGGACAAATTTGAGACTGGGAGATTCAAAACTGGAATCCTTAATATGCACGAGATGATACACCACCCCTTAGAAATCATTTTCCTTGCCCGAAGGTAGAAAATAAGCTAACCTCTGAAAGAAGAAGTGATACCCTTCTACTCTAGGACGGGATTATTCGGGAACTGAAATTGAACTATTCTATTTCTGCAGTCCACTATGGTATAGTAGGACTGAAGCCAATCTATGACGAGAATGACATCAAAATCAGTCATCTCTAACTCGACTAAATCTGCTGACATGGATTTCAAAAATATAATAACGGAGCAGTTCCTGTATACCCACCGAGCTATGATGATTTTACCCACTGGGGTATAGACTGAAAAGGTCTCTACTAAAATATTGGGACTGATTACAAAATTGCCTGCTATGTATTGAGTGACAAAAGATAAGGATGCACCTGGGTCCAGCAAAGCATAAACATGAACATGGAAAATCTATAGTGTACCAGTAACGAAATCAGGGGAATTTTCCTGATCCTGTCGGTACTGAAGAATATAGAGTCTATTTGGCATTGCCCACTAGTAGCACCAGAAGTGGCACACTGCTGATTTAAGTGAGCGGACTGAGCTGTGGAATGATTCTGCTTACCCTGAGGTCCTGGCTAAGTACACTCACTAATCCTGTGGACTGGCATACCACAACCAAAACAGACATCACTACTGGCTCTGCAAATAAACTTGTGGTTCTTACCACAAGTCTGACAAAGGGGGTTTGTTCTGGCACTGCTAACACTGCCCTGAGATTTAGAGCCTGGTGCTCTATCTCTGTTGTCGGCCCTAAACTTCGGCACTGGGGCACTAGCGGAGCAAAGGGCTGGAACTGCTGACTTAGGATGAAACTACGAACGATTTTCTCCCTCTTATTTGGGCTGAGCAAAACTAAAACTGCCTGCTCTTGCTCTCTTATTCTGCCTCTCCATAGTGTTAACCTTTTGCTCCTCTATCTATTGAGCATGGTTCATGAGCCTGGCTAAAGTCATATCACTGTTCAACATCGCAGACCTACACTCATTTACCACTTTATCATTCACCCCTGACACAAACTTACTCATCTTAGCTCTGTTGTCTGCAACCACATGAGGGGCATATCTGGCTAGCTGAGTAAATCTAAGAAAATACTCTCTAACTGTCATATTTTCCTACCTGAGATTGATTAAACCAATAACTTTGGCCTCTCTCCGCTCTTGGGGAAAGAATCTGTCTAACAAAGCCATGGCAAATTCTTCCCACTCAACAGGACCTGGATCCTCCAACCTTTCTGCTAACCACTGCTTTTACAAAGTATGAGTAACATCCTAGAATTAGTATGCGCTAACTCGACACTTTGAGAAGAAGTGACTCCCATGATATCAATGACCTTCTAGAGTTGGTCAACGAATTCCTGAGGATCTTCGTCTGGTTTTGACCCAAGGAAAGACGAAGGGTTCATTAGGGTGAAATCCCAAATCCTAGTTGCTGCTGAATTGGCCACTGGGTTGGATGGAATGACTACTGTTCGTTTATTCTGGGAAGCTACAAACTGAGCAAGAGTGGTAAACACGGTCCTGAACTCCGCAGGAGAAACATGTTCGCCCAAAGGATCTTCGGGCTGAGGAGCTGGCTGATTTTTTATCTTTGGAGGCATGTTTCTGAAATAAAAGAAGAGCAGATTAGACTAAGAGACTGACTTGAAATTATGTTTACTAGAACGACATGAATACTAAAGAAAGCAAAATCTTCCTAAAATATTTCATAACCTCCTATACAAAAATGTGGCGCACAACACACTCATGTACAAGTCTCTACTAGATGCGGCTTTCAGACTTCCTAGGACACTATTGAACCTTAGGCTCCTATACCAAGTTTGTAATGCCTCGATTTTTTTGAACCAAAATGCTACACGGTTCTTATGATCCTAAAGGATCATAAGTTAACCTATGACTGATATCTGTACCTGTACACTGCAATATATAACATAATAATGTGGAAAACATAAACATGTAGGCCATAAGGTTCAACTGAATAAAGAATCTGTCATAACATAACATTCATATGGGTGAAAGATACCTAAAACTACTAAAAACTAAATTAAATCTGAACATAAGTCTGAATACTAAATCTGAAAGCCTCTAAGTGCTATCTGAATAAGAAGTTGAAGGAACATGTCTCCAACTAACTCCATAAACTGATAACTGGCTAAAATAATAATGAATAAATCAAATTATATTGTCCTCGAATGAAGAGGACTCACTGAATCTCTATGACTAAAAATGCTACTGCTACGCTAATCTGGAGCTCGTGTCTCTGAACTTATGGTGTAGCATGGAAAGAAAGCACCATAGCGCAAATGCGTCTGTATGATGGAATGTACTGAGTATACGAGTGAGGTAGGCTTAATATAAATAGGGTTTAAATGCATGAACAATGCTAACTGTCTGACTGGCATAAATGTAAGAGTACAAATATGCATACATAGTAACTGATATTGTTGGTGCAAGATAGCAAGTCATGTATGCTAATACATGGTTTATTGATGGCTAACATCACTGATACTAAAATTCTAATAACATGGACGACTGTATCTGACAATCCTAAATCTGATGGAACTATCTAAGTTTCGTACTGGAACTGAGTTTGACTGTACCTGACAGTCCTGATATACTGAAATCTGAAGACCTATATGAGTTATTTTACTAAGATTGATTCTAAAACTGTAGGAGGTAGTTGTTTAACCGACATGCCTCAATAAAGTATATAGCTAAGTTGGGGACCTATCTCTGCCCCAACTGAAGGGGTATCAATACCGCTCCATTGGTAAGGACAGTTGTGGGTGACCCTTAGCTGGCAGGTATTCGAGAGGAGAATGGCGGGAACCTTAAACTAACAGGTTAAGCCACCTCATCACCCCTAATCTGATAAGCTAAGATGTCTCAACCTATGCTGGCTACGTAGTTATGGAACACAAGGATGAGTGCTAAGAAACATACCCTAAACTGGTAGGTGAGTCCCCAACCTTTGGTTTATTCAATGCTAACTTCTACTACCATCTAAAGAGACTAAACATGATTTAACTAACTGTACATAGATAGATTAACCGACTCCCATTGACTGACGGAGTAGTACTATTATCTGAGAGTTAGCTGAGATCATTAGATTTCTGAGGTTTTCCTGAGTCACATGACTGATTGAGTTATATAGATTATATATTGACTAATATTATCGTGACAACATAACTTGGCTTTAGGCGCACAACTATTTTTTTCAGGTATGAATATCCCCAGGCTCGATAGAAGGAAACTGACACACATGACATTACTTGATCACAAGATTTGAGTCCACAATTCATAATATCATAAGTAGGGGATATCATATTTCGTATAGTTATTCAACATCTTAAGCATTGTAGGGAATGCATGGATATATTTCGTGTATATATTGTATATCTCCATTATCTTACATGTTTTATACCACCACAATAGAAACACATGAAAAGCATGGGATTCATGTTGAAGTATATAGCTAACATGGACTTGTCATTTAGACAACATAGAACTATACAAATATGAATTTCTAGAATCCTAAGAATTTTATCAAACACCTTGCATGAATTCTTTAAGGCATAGGTATGTTTCACACTTGCACCATATTAAACCACCTAAAGATCATGGTTTTCAATTAACAAACATATAAATTCCATAAAACCACCTTTAGACATCACATTGAAACTTCAACAACAATCGTCAAAATGTACATACTCATATCACCACAAAAACTTTACAAAATAATATTTACAACATGGTTCTTGGGCCCTATGAACAGATTGGATCCATATATGAACACTACGTATACCTTAGAAAGGAAACCTTGATGATTTGCTGGAGAGTTCATGGATTGGGAAACTTAATTCTCAATTATCTTGGAAAAGGGATTGAATCTTGCTTTTGAGATATGAGTTTGATGGAAACCCTAATCTTATGGTTGAGAGCGTAAGAGAAGGTTTTTGAGATGCTTAACTGAAGGAAAAAAATGGGAAAAATTATGCCTCTTTAGGGTTATAAGTCATGGAAGGTGAAGGAAATAACACAAATACCCTTATGAAATAAATTACCAGTTGCTGAAAAATCATAGCTGACGACCTTCGTGATAGGGCGTCACAAATGTGATAACCTATCACGAATGGCGTCACTTAGGAGCTAGTTTTTGCCTAAGGCTGACGACCTTCGTGATAGGTCATCACAAATTTGGTAAGCTATCATGAATGTCATCACTTAGGAGCTGGTTTCTGCCTAAGGATGACGACCTTCGTGTTAGTGCATCACAAATGTGGTAAGCTATCACGAATGTCATCACTTATGAGATAGTTTCTGCCTACGGCTAGCGACCTTCGTGATAGGGTGTCACAAATATGGTAAGCTATCACGAATGTCATTACTTAGGAGATGGTTTCTTCCTAAGGCTGATGACCTTCTTGATAGGGCATCACAAATGTAGTAAGCTATCACGAATGTTGTCACATAGGAGCTGGTTTCTTCGTAAGGCTGATGACCTTCGTGATAGGACATCACAACTGTTATAAGCTGTCAAGAATATCGTCACTTAGGATCTGGTTTCTACCAAAGGCTGACGACCTTCGTGATAGGGCATCACAAATATGGTAAGCTGTCACAAATTTAATCATTTAGGAGTTGGTTTCTGCCTAAGGCTGACGACCTTTGTGGTAGGGCATCACAAATGTGGTAAGATATCATGAATGTCGTCACACTATTTCCAGCCTAACATGCTTGAGTAAAATAGAAATAAATCTTTTCTCCAATATCGAATTTAGGTGAAATTGGTATCGTTGGAAAGATAATTCAATTATGTATCTTTTGATAGATCATGAGATCAAAAATTCCAAGTATAATTAGAGATATTCTCAATTGAACTTTATTATACCAATATCCTTCTCAAGAATTCAATCGGTAAGGAATATATTCATTCGTCTGATAGCTGGGAGTTATTTGAAGCCTTCATATACATCTAACCTACTCATAAAACTATAAAAGAACCATAATGTACTATTCATGATCTTGGTACATGGCTCTAATATTGGATTGGATTTTTTGGGGTATTACAATATATCCCCCTTGGAAACATTCGTCCTCGAATGATGACTGCTCGAGAGGTGAGAAAAGATGCACATGATTTTAGGACTTATTTGAATTCTAAACTGAATATAGCCTAACTGAATATGCATATCTGATGCATGACTGATAAGCTAAACTCATGAATGCATGATCAGCTATGCACTGATACTTGATACTAATTTTATATTGGAATTTTGAACATGTAATTGAATAAGCTTAAGGAAAATCGGTACCTCGAGCTAAGTCTGAATTAGTAGAGAAAAGATTAGGGTACTTGGTTCACATGTCTGCTTCTTCTTCCTAAGTAGCTCCCTCCTTGGACTGATTCCTCCAATGAACCTTGACTAGAGGGACTTCTTTGTTCCTCAGCCTACGCGTCTGATAGTCGAGGATTTCTATTGGAATCTC
Source organism: Capsicum baccatum var. pendulum (assembly GCA_030864225.1). NCBI lineage: Eukaryota > Viridiplantae > Streptophyta > Magnoliopsida > Solanales > Solanaceae > Capsicum > Capsicum baccatum. Next base: position 189,738,345 of record CM061560.1, read on the forward strand.
TTCTTAAGAGAGGCTATTCTGAATGTCAAAGCTCTGAATAGGGACTACAACTGCTGGGTCACCTATGCACTTCTTGAGCAAAGAGACATGGAAGACTTGATGAACTGAGGCTAGATCTAAAGTCAATTCGAGCTCATAGGCTACCTGGCCGAAGTGACTGAGAATCCTGAAGGGACCGACATATCGTGGATTGAGCTTTACCTTCTTTCTGAATTTCTTCACTCCCTTCATGGGAGATATCATGAGATAGACATAGTCATCGACCTCAAATTCAAGATCCTTTCTACGAATATCCGCATTAGACTTCCGTCAGCTCTGAGCATCCCAGAGTCTTTTTTTGATCAACTGAACTTTCTCTAAGGAATCAAATATTAAGTCAGGCCATATAACTGCGGTCTCACTAACTTTGAACCAACCAATCAGAGACCTACATCTCCTACCATAGAGAGCTTCGAATGGAGCCATCTGAATACAGAAGTGATAGCTATTGTTGTATGCAAACTTAATCAAAGTCAAGTGGTCATCCCAGATTACCTTGAAATCAGTTGCACAAGCCCTTAGCATATCTTCTAGCTTCTGAATGGTCCTTTCTGATTGACCATCTGTATGAGGATGAATCGCTATACTGAGATAAACTTGGGTACCAAGACCCCTTTTTGAATGCTTTCCATAAGTGAGAGGTGAACTGGGTACCTCTATCTGAGATGATAGATAGTGGAACAACATGTAATCTAACCAACTCCCTGATATATAGTTTGGCATAATCCTCGGCTGAGTAGGAGGTACAAACAGGAAGAAAATGAGTTGACTTGGTCATTCTATCTACAATGACCCAAACTAAATCATGCTGATGATGTGTTCTAGGCAAACCCATCACGAAGTCCATGTTCACTTCTTCCCACTTCCAAGTAGGAACAGTGAACTCTTATATGGAACCACTAGGTTTCTGATGCTCTATCTTAACCTGCTGACATATAGAACACTTAACCATAAGCTTTACAATGTCCCTCTTCATCCCACTCCACCAATAGATCTACCGAAAGTAACGGTACATCTTAGTGGCCCCTGGATGAATATAGTATCGCACACCATGCGCTTCTGCAAGAATCACTGCCTCAAGTTATCTACACTGGGAACACATAGACAACCCTGACAAGGATGAACACCATCTCCCCTTTGGGAGAAAACCTCTACTTCCTGACTATGAACTGACTCTTTTAGCTTGACAAAGCTAGGATCCCTGTCTTGCTTCTCTTTCACCTCAGAAACTAGAGATGACTCTGAACACATACACCACTCTCTGAAGAGTCAACTAAGTAAATGCCTAGTCTGGCAAGATGATGAACCTCCTGAGCTAATTTCTTCTTACTATCCTCAACATGGGAAACACTACCCATGGATAGTCTACTGAGTACGTTAGACACTACATTGGCCTTGCCAGGATGATAAAGGACACTCATCATAATACTTCAAGAGCTCTAACCACCTTTTCTAACGAAGATTGGGATCTTTCTTGGAAAAGACATACTGAAGTCTCTTATGATCTGTGAAGACGTCTACATGAACACCGTATAGATAATGCCTCCAAATCTATAAGGTAAAGCTAACTGCTGCTAACTCAAGGTCATAAGTAGGATAATTCTTATCATAAGGATTTAACTGTCTAGAGACATAGGCTATGACTCAACCATGCTGCATGAGAACACAACCTAAACCTACTCTGTATGCATCACAATATACTATGCATCCATCAGAATCGTTGGGAAATGCTAAAAGTGGAGCTGAGGTGAGTTGAGTCTTCAATCTGGACATAGGATATGCAATAGAAGAAAATCCCTCGACAAACCGTTGGTAATATCCAGCCAGACCCAAGAAACTCCTGATATCTGATGGAGAGACAAGGGAAGGCCAGTTTTTACCGCTTTAGTTTTCTGAGAATATACTCTAATTCCATCACCGGAAATAATGTGGCCAAGGAATACTACTGATCTTATCCAAAATTTGAACTTACAGAACTTAGAAAACAACTGGTGAAAGACTCTGAACTGATTCTTAACTGAACACAAACTAAGCAGAATCTGATAGTGATCATGTTTCTTGAATTGTCTGACTGAGTTAAGCTAAATTCACTTGGTTCCGTATCTGATGGAATACTACTAAATATCGTTATCTGACTGAACAACACTAAGTTTTGAATAGAGTACTCAATTACTATAGAGGTTAGAACTGAACACTTGAATACTAGTGATACTGAGTTTATGACAATTATAGAGATCAATGAGATTTCTTAAGTTTTGTATCTCTTTGAGAGTACAGATTTCTATAACTCACTGAGTTTTGAGAATCATGGCTTGACTAGAATTATCGTGAAAACTGACACGAGCTCTAGACAACTGCTAAATTATCGAGTATAAATACCCCAAGACTAAATAACATAAAAGTAGAACATAACTATTCTTGAATAATCAAAACTATGGACATTCATTCACCATCACAATCACTAAAGCATCACTTAAAGCATTTAGGAATACTAAACATGTAATAACATAGGGGGACATGCTATTAGATGATACTCCATTCAACAAGGCCTTGCATCAAACACTTAGCACACATTTAAGTCATGGCATGTACCGGAGAATACATAATTGGGGAACTTCATGCTATCATGTTACAATTCATTCATCAAATACTTAGCATGTATTAAAGTATTAGTATGTATCAAATAGCACATAATTGGGGAATTTCATGCTATCATGTCACAATTCATTCACTAAGGCTTTTGAACAAACACTTGACATACATGGTCTTGCATAATATTAGGGATTTCTAGTTAACATGCTATAATGGATCTAATTCCTTCACATAAGCATTTTATCAAACATATGGGGAGCATGCTTTGCTTATTCAACAACTTTCTTCACTTAATTGACATGAACACATCACTTAACAAGAAACTTGAAGAGGGTTAATCATGAAAATCACATGAATATCACTTACTATGGTTAAATCTTAAAAACCTTGCAAACAAACATGAATCAAAACTCAATAATAGCATGAACATCAATTTCAACTCACATGAATCATGAAAATCCACAAACATAAGATCTTTGAATTCTAGAAAAGGGTTCTTGAGCTTGTTGGATGAAAAGAGACCCAAGAATCAACATCTACATACCTTAGAGAAACCCTTTCTTGAAAGCTCTTGGAGAGATTCTTGATTTCTTAATTTCTTTTGATTTTTCTTGAAGAAGAAGGAAGGGTTTTGAATTTATAGAAACCCTAGTTTTTGATGTTGAAGGTGAGAAAATGAAGTTGTGAGCCCTGATCAGATATAAATAGGGGCTGAAAAGAGTGGGAAAAAGACCAAAAATTCCTTTAAAAAATGATTAAAAAATACTAAACGGGGTCTGCGACGGTCAAAGTGATGGTCTGTGGCTCAGTCTGATGGTCCGTCGGATTGTCCGTCGCACAACGGTCAAAAAAATAACACATTGCCCCAATACGACAGTCTCAACGATGGTCCATCAAAAAACTAATGATCCATCAGATCGTCTATCGCACGTTGTCTAGGATGAGGCTACACTGCCTCAGAGCGACGGTCCCATCGATGATCCATCCTAGCCTCGACGATCCATCATCTTGGCTTTCGCACTTGTGACTGAAAAGGGAGACACTGCCTTGGTTAAAATGGGCTGGACGACAGTCCATGTCTAGATCGATGGTCCGTCAACCCGGCCGTCGCACCTGGACGGTTCCGACTATTTTTAGTAAAATAGCCATAACTTCCTCGTTCGATGCTAGATTTTGACAAAATTGGTATCAATAGAAAGCTTATTAAATTATCTACCAAAAAAAATTTAATATAGGGAAATTATACAGGGTTTCAAATATTTGTCACTTGGAAAGACACTTCTCAACCTTTTTGGACTGGATTTACACTTCACTTGACATGCTCTAAGGCTCAGTCTACAAGAGAAATTTGCAGGGTATTACATATATATATATATATATATATATATTAAATGAACCCAATTTCTTTTGTTTATTCAAAGTATTTTTGTTAAAAGATCACCAAATATGATGTTAGCTTTAGAAAGGAGAAAAGTAAAAGGTCGAATTTAACGCTAGCTTACATTTTATTTTTGGGTAGACTGAGTTTTTCCCTCTATATGTTTAGTTGTGACACAATTCCTAACTAATTAGACTATTTATTTAATCATGACATTAGAAGAGCGTATGATGAGCATGAAGAAGTTGTTGGAGGAGAAGGAGAAGAGCCTGGAGACTAAGGTTGCAGAAAAAATAACAACGAGTTGAATAAATTTTATTATTTTTTTAATGTTAAGGTATGTATCCAAAGTACTTGATGAAGACATAAATCTTAATCTTTTGGATTTTAATTATTATATTTGTTTACTTTTGGAGAAAGAATTTTAAAAGAGAAAAAATTGGATTATAGTAGATCTGATCTTTTGTTTTAAAAATTTGTTAAGGTAGTAGATATAGTATTTGATGAAAGTATTAATCTTAACCCTTCACATTTTAATTATTATATTTATTAATTTTTTGTGTAATATTTTTAGGAGCATTGGAGTACTTTTGTTATCCCATGACCAGGAGGTCATGTGTTCAATCCTTGGAAACAACATCTGACAGAAATCCAAGGTAAGATTATGTAAAATTCACCCTTTTGGTGGGACCATTCTTGACTTGGCACATAATTGGAGTTTTAGTGCACCAGACTGTTCTTTCGATTTTTGGAGGAGAAAAAATTTTTGAATTAGATTTTTGTAGATTTGAGGATAGCTTTATAATGTTAGTTTTTAGGTAGATTGACATTTTTTTCTTTCAATGTTTATTTTAGATTGGTAGTGATTATATTTTTTTTCTAATAGTTTGTACTTCAAACAAATTAGCATATTTCTTTATTCAAGTTAGAAGAGCGTATGATAGTCATGAAGAAGTTCTTGGAGGAGAGGGACAAAGGCTTGGTGACTAAGGTTGCAAAAAATATAACAAGGTGTTGAAGATTTTTTTAATATGTTAAGGTATGTAGCCGAAGTATTTGATGAAGGTCTTAGTCTTAATCCTTCTGATTTACTTATTATACTTGTTTATTTTTGGATAGAGGTTTTCTAGAGGAGAAAAAGGTTTTGATTATATTTAGATCTTAATCTTGTGTATTTTTTTTAAAACTTATTAAGGTATGCATATAGAGTATTTGATGAAGATCTTAATTTTAATCCTTTAAATTTTAATTATTATGTTTTTTTATTTTTTGATAGAGATTATTTAGAGGATAAAAAGTTTTTAAATTAGGTTTTTGTAGATTTGAATCTTAAAGGAAAGCATTAGAAAGGAGAAAAATAGAAGCACAAATTGGAAGTCAGCTTTATGAGTTATTCTTTAGGTAGACTGATTTTTTTTATTATTTAATTGTGACTCAATTTTCTTTATATTCTTTTCCTAAAAGTTTGAAAAATTAACTTATTAACATTTTTCTTTATTCATTTTAGAAGATCATATGATGGTTAGGAAGAAGATGTTTAGTGAGAAAGGGTTGGAGATTAAGGTTGTAGAAAGGATAATAGGGAGTTGGAAAAGAAAGAGGAGGAGCTATACTTATGGGAATCTATAATGACCTGAATTGCAAAATATTACTTTTATGATTTTTGACAATTATTCCATTTTTCATAGTTTCTACATATTGATTTTGGGGAGTGGGGATGACTGACATGGTTCCCGATGTGATAAAAAATGATTATCCAAGTTTGTAGTTTTTAGAGGCTTTAAAAGTCATATAATTGACTTTGGTCAATATTTGATGTCTTGAGTCTCATATGGCGAATTGGATAACTACATTAAGTATGAAATGTCAAATTCGGGTTAGTAGTAAGGTTGGTTTGGATTTAGAACCTTTATTTTGTCTTTCGATCCTTTATTTGAAAAATTGTCTAAAAAGAGTCTCAAGGAATAATTTATAAAAAAAAATATATTTTTTCAAAAATCCGACATCGTCATTTTTTCTAGAATATTTAAAATAGCCCGGTAGCATATATTGTATACTTCTATCGAGTTTTGAATGAATCCCGAGAGTTCATTCAGAGGTTTTGGAAACCATGCAAATTGATATTTTTCCTGATATCTGGTATAAGGGGAAATCCTTGTTTGCAAATGAGAGCCGCTGTACATGAACATAAAGAAGGAATTAATCCTTCATCATAATTACGATGGTGGGGCCGCAATTATGATAACGCTCAATCTACTGCTCTCGTTTGAGTGTAAAGCGGTCGTTAGAAAATATAGAACCCAACCTGGGTTGGGTGTCGATCCCACAGGGAATAGCTTGGCCAACAAGTAAGTAGAATTACTAAACTTTTGGTGCAAGTCTCGTAAGAAGGGGGGATTGTAATGTGTAACCAAAACAATAAAGTAAAAGCTGAAAATAGCAAAGTAAAAAGAGAAAGAGATTGTTACGTTGGTTATAAACAATGAGAATTAAAGCGTTGGGGTTATGTCCACCTTCTGAGGTATACGTCTCTATTGGCTATTAGTGTGTAGAGTCTTGACATGCAATTTCTTATAGAGAATTGTAGTCAATGGTAAATCCAAGCGTCTCTCGACCTAAACAAGTACTATTTCACTTTAACTCTCTCGAGCTTAAAGCGTGTCTAACGGTACGAATTCTCCAAGATGTTAGTCCAGTTACGGCACTAGCTTTTTAATAGGAAAGGGTGTCCTACTACCTTGACATTATCTCTTTTCCAGACAAATAATCTCTCTCTCGAACAAGTTAAATGTTAGACTGGCGTATTCTTGCGTTTGCAACCGCAAAGAATGTGGATTAAGATGAAGAGAATAATGATATAAGCAATATACGTGTCTCGAACTCACAAACTCACAGTAATAGATAGTAACTCATTCGGCTTCCATAACCCCAACAGAGAAGTTTAGTTACCCATGAATGCGAAGGAGATCACGATTGACATTGTTATTGTTGAGTAATGGCATGTGGATTAGGTGATAGGCGTGCGGATTAGGTGATAGGCGTGTGGATTAGGTGATTCCTTAGCAAGTAACGATTCTCTTGTTGTGGAATTTAATTGTTGAGTAATGGAAAGATTAGAAGAGTGAATAGAAAAATGGATTGTTAAGAGAGGAATGTATTGAAAGATAGAAGAATGAATAAAAATCTCTAACATGATAGGATATTTATAATGCCCATATCCTACTCCTACTAGGCTAATAAAATAAATAACCAAATCCTAATAGGCTAATGGAATACTTAACCCAAATGTACTAGGTTAAGGTAACATTATCATAATCCAAATAAACTAATGAAATACATAGCCTAATTGTATTAGGTTAATGTATCTTTGTAAAAATCCGGCTTTGTGTCTGTAAGTCCCCAAAGTCTTCAGAATTGTTGTTTTAGCCCGGGACAGATTTTCCATGCAGCAGATTTTGTCCTTTAGGCGTCCAGCTTCCTTCTCCTTCGTTCATGAGCTTTCTTTTGCATCAAGTAAGCCATAAAATGCTGTATTTTGCATCATTTATACCTGAAACTTTACTAATCATGTTCGTTAGCTCATTTATAGGAAAAAAGACTAAAAGTACATGAAATATATAATTTGTTTTCAAAACTAGGCTAAAATATGGGCAAAAAATATTGCTATAGGCGCGTAAATTCACCTATCATCAACACCCCACACTTAGAGCTTTGTTCGTCCTCGAACAACATATTATGTCCTTCTAAACATCAACTTAGGGTTTTTACAGCAACAACACAAAACATTCTTTAAGACAAGCACAACAATTATCAACAAAGAGTAGCTTTCTGATTATAAGTAGAAACAATTTAACCTCAAGCATAGACTCGTGATGGTGATCAACTCACATGCAAACGTTAAGGTACATAGAATAATATACAACTATCCAAAACTCATCAACCAGGTGTGTCTCACAATATAGTTCCCATATTCACTCACAAGTATAGCATATTTTTCAAACATGGGTATCAAAATATCCTTGCTCTCACTCTCACAAAGAATTCATATGTAGCAACTGATGACCATAGGCTTGCCCTTAATGTAGTACTCCACTAAATGTCGGAATGTTAAGATTAGGATCAAGTAGGTCTTTTGATGGTTGTAATGTAGGCTAAGGGACGGGTAGGATCAACTATTTTGGCCAGAAATAGTGACTAAGTTCCTAAGCACTTTAACACATCACATTGTATTATTGACACTTTTTTCTTTCAACCTTTCTTTCTTTTATTCTTCCACCCTTGTTCTCATCTTTTGTTTTTCAATTTTAAGCACAACTCACTTTTCAGCTTTCTTTTCCTTTTTCTTTTCACAACATACCTCTTATGATAGCACTTTCTTTTTCATAGCACATTCAAGCACCATTACAATTTAAAGCATCATACTCACCCAATTTCCTCTTATGTTGTCACATGACTTTTTCACTTTAAAGCACTTAGGAATTTGGATCAAATTACGGTCTTAAAAAATGGATTAGGCTTACATGCAAGGTTGTCAAAGAAATAGGCTAAAGGCTCAAAAGGGTTTAACTAGGATGATGTCCATGGGTAGGTAAAACAAAGCTAAACATGTATAGGTTGCCAAATAAATGCCTAAATCATATCCTAACTTACACTCCTTATTTTCGCTTTGCATACATACCAGGCAAGTTCTAGCATCAGCCACAATCATAGAATATACGATTAATCTCACACACACAAGGCACATGGTCGACTTGATTGGAAGTAATATAGACTCTCGACCCAACAAGTGAAGGAATTGAATCACACAATATCACATAGTGAGTCACAACTAGAGCCTAAACGTCTCAATAGTCACACTTGTAGCACATACTCTTGTTTCAATCTTATGCTGCCTATCAAAATAATTTCATGTGAAGCTAGAAAAATTTGACTCTAAAAAAACTAAAAAAAAACGTCAAACGAGGAAGAGAAAAAAAAACAAAAAAAAAGGAACAAAGTAAGCAAACCAACATACAAACATAGGTGCAAACAGAGAAGTATAGCATGCGATTCTGCCACCCCACACTTAAACGGGACACTGCCCTCAGTGAAAAATAAATGCGAAGAACCTGGTTAGTTGGACCCTTCATCAATGTTAGGGGTCATACCCCCTTCGTCTAAATTATCATAAGAGTCGTCGTCAGAGTTCTCTTTCTCATCAGAATCAGGCAAGCGACTATCATCATTAGTCGGCACATCATCGTCTAGAGGTTCCTCAAAATATACGCCCACTCCGCACATCTCCCGTGCATGCATGTTCATTGGGTAGTCGTGGTCCAGCTGTTGGAGCTCTTCAGCAGTTGGAATACGTCCACCACTCATCATAGTGAATTGTGTCATGCCATAGAGATGACGGAAGAAACTCTCATCACGAGCATGTCTCTCCGCAGTAGTAAGGTTGACTCCATGAGTTGTTTCAGCATCTTTGACCTTGGTGAGGTCAACCTTCTTTGGGTTATGTGGGAGTTTGTGGTCAGCTGGTTCCTCTTCGATATCCTCCTTCCGCAATATTGCTGTCAAAAAATTGCAAAATGTGAAATGGGACCTTTTGTGGAGTCTGGCCTTCCTCATAGTAGATCGAATGATTGCCCCAAAGTTTATAGGGACATTCGTCATCAAAGCATAAACCAAACACACTCTATCTCTCGATATCTTTGTGTATTGAGTCCCAGGAATAAGACATGAGTTGACAATACGCATCCAGATTCTTGCTTCCCTATTTAGTGGAGCATAGGGGAAGGTGTTGTGTCGACCTGTTTCTTTATGTCTGCCCCACCTTGCCATTGATCTACTTCCACAAAGCGTGTGTCGTATCGCTCTATAAGGAGGCCTGCTATACAGTTCTTTGAATGGTGTTGTGTCGACCGAAGGTAAGCCAAGAAAAGAGTTGATTCAATTCGCGGTGAGCTGTAACACTTGGCCCCGAATTTTGACTTCATTGCCTGTTGTGTTCGGCGACCAGTTGGCATAAAACTCTCTTGTCAAGTCAAGATTGCACTCTCCCATGTCGCGGAAGATGAAATCCAGCTTCAAAGCCATTATTTTTGCCAACATTCGCGGCTCCTTCTTTGCTAAGGTCTCCTTGTTGATCAAGTCGACGTGCACATATTTTCTTTCTTTGTTGCTGCTGTACCATGCTTTGGCTTCTTCCTCAAGAACCCATTTTATTCCGAACATTCTACGTGGTAGGTGTGCTGAGGATGATTCTCCTTGGTCTTTTCGACTTCTCTTCTTGCCCTTTTGGGACGTGGTAGCCTTCTCCTTGCCTTGCCTTGGTTTAGGTGCCATTGTACCTGAGACTAGAAATAATGTAAGTTGCAGAACAATCTCACTTGATACAATCTATATGCAAGCACTAGGGGTACCACCCCACACTTAATTTTGTTATGCAAATCGGCGAGGTGAGCGTAGTCGATTTACGCAGAATTCGTCGACATACGTTTTAGGATTGTATTCTGACAAGAAAATCAGCATTGCATCACTTATTTGCAGCCATTGGACTACTTTCATGGTAGATATAGCAACACTACGACCTAGGGGTTACCACATGGAATCGTTATTCTTAAAACAAGCACAACCTCCTAAGTCGATAGGCACTATAATCTTATCCCGATGGCCGGGATGGTCTAACATGTAAGCATCCAAACAACAATCTTAAGCAATATTCATAGCCATATCAATTCAGCAATTATCATAACAATGCTATTGAAACCAAATTCAATTCGGAAACAAGCCAAGAATTCCCTACGTATATGTTTACTCACATGATTTTGTAACAACAATCCAAACACATGCACATCACCAACAATCATATATGATTTAGCAATTCATCATAAACATAGCAACGTAGTACTTACGAGAAATAAATGAAGAATATGCGAGTACTTACTTGCTTGAAGCTTGTGGAGATGGTGTTGTGATTTGGAAGAGCAAAAGAAGAAAATTTTGAGAGTATTTGGAAGGTTATGCGGCGCCCTTAGGGTTTTTTCTAATGTGGTTGTGTTATAAAACTAAGTCCCCTTTATATAGGAAGAGTATGGGTCGGGTTATGACCCATTTACAATCGGATTTGGAGACAAAAACACCACATATGCGGCGCATAATACTCGGCATATCAATGACATATGCGGCGCATTGTCTATGGCATAATGGGACATATGCGCCGCATAGTCTATGGCATTTGTAGACATATGCGCCGCATATTCTATGGCACATGAGATACTGAGACCAAATGCCATAGCATAGGCGGCGCATAGTCAAAAGCATACCTAGGAATAGGCGGCGCATAGTGTATAGCACACTAGATTCCGAGACCTTAGGCTATAGGATAGGTCGTGCATCATTCGTGGCCTAGTTTTACCAAGGCCTAGCCTTCCTCGAAGCCTATTTTGATGAGTAAAAGGCTCAATCCATAGCCTTATGCATCATCGTTCCTAACTTACCAATTTTACCATACAATGCATCCAAATCGTCAATTGAACTCAATCTCCTCGTTGACTACTTCTTGTACCTATTTTTGCTCAAAACCAAATGAAAACGATTAGTACGATGGGTTGCCTCCCACCAAGCGCCTTGGTTTTGGTCGTGGCACGACTCTTATTTTTGGATTTTGGTTTATCAGGAAAAAAAATACTAAAACGACGAAACGATAAAACAATAAAATGATAAAACAATAAAATGATGGGTTGCCTCCCATCTAGCGCCTTATTTATTGTCGTGGCTCGACGTAGTAATCTCGAGTACTTAGACTTCGTCGAGATAAGTGATGGCCATGTCAATCATCGAGTCAAGAGGACCGATATATGGCTTAACTCGTTGGCCATTCACTTTGAAGATAACACCCTCATTGTCTTCCAATTCGACTACTCCAGACGAGTAGACTTGGATGACTTTAAATGGACCAGACCATTTCGATTTTAACTTACCTGGGAAGAGCTTAAATCTGGAGTTGAAGAGTAGTACCATGTCACCATTTTGGAAATTTCGTCGAATAATCCACTGATCATGATACTTCTTCATCCGCTCCTTGTATAAATCCGATCGTTCATATGCATGGAGACGGAATTCATCTAGTTCGTTCATCTGCTCCAACCTCAGATTCTTCACATCTTCCCAATTCAAGTTCAATCGCTTCAATGCCCACAATGCCTTGTATTCAAGTTCAATGGGTAAATGACAAGCCTTTCCATAAACTAGTTGATAAGGAGACATGCCAATGGGTGTCTTGAATGCAGTCCTATACGCCCATAGTGCATCATCTAGCTTTCGAGACCAATCCTTCCGATTCGCATTAACCGTCTTTGCAAGGATTTGCTTGATCTCACGATTGGAAACCTCTACTTGTCCACTAGTTTGGGGATGATACGGCGCAGCTACCTTATGTTTCTTGACACCATACTTGGCCAATACAGATTTGAATAGCTTGTTGCAAAAGTGAGATCCTCCATCACTTATGATAGTACGAGGTACTCCAAATCGAGAGAAGATATTCTTCTTTAAGAATGCTACAACACGCTTTCCTTCGTTGTCGGCCAATGCTACAGCTTCAACCCATTTTTACACATAATCCATAGCAACCAAGATGTATTTCATTCCAAACTAATTCATGAATGGTCCCATGAAATCAATACTCCACACATCAAAGAGTTCTACCTCAAGAATTTTGGACATGGGCATTTCATGCTGCTTTGAAATAGCACCTTGCCGTTGGCATTGGTCACACCTCCTCACATAGTCATATCCATCTCTGAATATCGAAGGCTAATAATATCCACTTTGCAATACTTTTCTTGCCGTTCGATTGCCTGCATGATGTCCTCCAACTTACAAAGTGTGGCATGCTTCCAATATAGTAGGCACCTCTTCATGGTATATACATCGTCGAATGATACCACCAGCGCATCTTCGAAACACATAAGGCTCATCCCAATAGTAGTTCTGAACGTCATGCATAAACTTCCTCCTTTGGTGGTAAGATAAATTGGCGGGTAGCATATTACTCACCACGAAATTTGCAAAGTTGGCATACCATGGTAATTTCTCCATTGTTGTTGCTAATATCTCCTCGTCAGGGAATGCATCATCAATCTGAATTTCAGGTTGCGCCACTTGCTCACTCTCAAGTCTAGATAGGTGATCAACCACTTGGTTCTCGCAACCTCTTCTATCTTTGACTACGAAATCAAACTCTTGCAGCAGCAACACCCATCGAATCAGCCTTGGTTTTGCATCCTTCTTTGTCATTAGATACCTAAGAGCTGCATGGTCTGTATGAACGATCACCTTAGTACCCAATAGATTGGCGCGAAACTTCTGAAACGCATACACAACTGCTAGGAGCTCTTGTTCAGTAACAGTGTAGTTCTTTTGGGCTTCATTTAGGACCTTACTCTCATATTAGATAGGATGAAATAGTTTCTCCTTTCTCTGTCCAAGAACAGCACCAACGGCTACACCACTAGCATCACACATGACTTCGAACGGGAGCGTCCAATCTGGTGCTACCATGATAGGGGCTTCAATGAGTTTTCCTTTAAGGCATTCGAATGCCTTTAATCAATCGTCATTAAAGTCAAACTTCGCATCTTTCTCCAATAGTTTGCACAATGTACTAGAAATGTTGGAGAAGTCTTTGATGAATCTACGATAAAACCCGGCATGGCCAAGAAAACTACGAACTCCCTTCACCAAAATTGGAGGTGGTAGCTTCTCAATTACCTCTATTTTTGCGTGATCAACCTCTATTCCTCTTTCGGAGATCTTGTGCCCAAGAACGATTCCTTCTTTTACCATGAAGTGGCACTTCTCCCAATTGAGCACAAGGTTGAACTCTACACATCTTTGCAATGCCATGCTCAAGTTTGCCAAACATGCTTCAAAAGACTCACCAACAACTGAAAAGTCGTCCATAAATACCTCCAATGTGTCTTCAACCATATTAGAGAAAATAGACATCATACAACATTGAAAGGTGGCTGGTGCATTACACAACCCGAATGGCATGCGTTTGAAGGCAAACGTACCATATGGGCATGTAAACGTTGTCTTCTCTTGGTCTTCAGGTGCAATACAAATCTGATTATAACTTGAATAACCATCCAAGAAGCAAAACCATCCTTTCCCTGCTAATCGATCTAGCATTTGGTCCATAAATGGCATAGGGAAGTGATCCTTGAGCGTCCAAGAATTCAGCTTGCGGTAGTCCATGCATACTCTCCATCCAGTGATGGGCCTGAGTGGAATAAGCTCATTCTTTGCATTCGCGACCACCGTCATACCTCCTTTCTTGGGAACACATTGCACAGGACTCACCCATGTACTATCAGAGATAGGATATACAACTCCTGCGTCTAACCACTTGATAATCTCCTTCTTCACCACTTCTTGCATTGGTGGGTTTAATCGCCTTTGATTTTCAATGGTGGGTATGCGCTTTTCTTGAAGCTGAATTTTATGTGTGCAAATCCCAGGTGGAATACCAATAATATCCGCAATGGTCTATCCAATAGCTCTAATATAATTGCGTAAGATTGCAATAAGAGCTGCAACTTGTTGCTCACCCAAATCGGCTGCCACTATGACTGGAAGAGTGTTTCCGCTTCCTAAGAATGCGTACTTCAAATGGCTTGACAGCTCCTTCAATTCTAACGTGGGTGGTTCTTCAATAGATGGCTTAGCTGGTGGTGTGGGTCGATTCTTGAGATCAAGATCTAGCTTCTTGGGAGTATAGCGATATGTCCCTAATCCCGATAGAGCACAAATATCTTCATCAGAAATTTCAGCATCATCATTCTCTCCTTTCATGAGCAAAACCTCCAAAGGATCATCAAGAATTCGCTCTTTTGCAAGTAACTCTTTCTCATCATCAAAGACAACATCAGCCACAGAAAATACACTCAGATCTTTGGGTCGCTTCATTGATTTGCAAACATCAAAGCGAACCACTTCGCCATTTATTTGGAATGAAAGCTCATTAGCTCTCAAATCTATGAGCACACTTCCCGTAGCAAGGAAAGGACATCCCAAGATTATGGGAACCTCTGAATCTGCTTCACAATCCAAGATGACAAAGTCTGCTGGAAAGATAAATGAAGAAACCTTTACCAAGACATCGCATAGAATACCAACCGGTCGTTTTATCGACCTATCTGCCATAACAAGCCTCATATTAGTTGGTGTAGGATATCCTAACCCCAACTTCTTGTAGATCGATAATGGCATCAAGTTGATGCTAGCTCCTAACTCACACAATGCTTTGGCAAAGTTCAAAGATCTGATGGTGCAAGGAATAGTGAAAGCTCCGGGGTCGGCCTTCTTCTGAACTATCGATCGGGTAGCAATTGCACTACAATGATGCACATCATCCTTCAGCTCATAACTTGCTGCCCTCTTTTTAGTCAAAAGATCTTTCATAAACTTTGCATACCCAGGCATTTGTTCAAGTGCCTCTACCAATGGAGCATTAATGGTCAGCTGCTTCAACATGGTCATAAATTTGCTGAACTTAGTGTCATCGTCCACCTTCTTCAATCTTTGGGGAAAAGGTGGTGGTGGGTATGGAAGTGTTCTCTCCACGGCTTTTTTCTTCTCTAGCTTCCGTTTTTCCACTTTTTCAGGCTGCACGTCACTAGGTGAAACGTCCTTGACGTTGAGAGTCGTTGTTGCGGCTTCTTCTCCTTTTGTAACGTCAGTGAGTGTAGCATCCATGTCCGCAACTTCGTCAACCACTTGCTTTCCTTTTGCTGAAGTTTCCAGCACCTTACCACTTCTGGTAGTGATGGCCATGCATGACCCATCATTCTTTGGGTTTTGCACAGTATCGCTTGGTAAGGTGCCAACCTTTCTTTGATTAAATGCTGCTGATAGTTGGCTCAATTGCTGCTCTATTTGCTTGATAGAAGTGGAATTAGAATCAACTAGTTTCTTCATGGAGGACAAATCATCAATCACCTCCTTAACTCCCACGCTTGTTGCTTCCACTCCTTTCAATAACTTAGCCATCATGTCTTCCATAGAATTAGATGTGGCGGTATCACGTCTACCAGGGGGAACGTACAAACAACTTTTTTCATTATTTTTCTTCCAACTACCTTGGTCTTTGCTTCTAGATTTATCATAATAGTTCCGACCTTGGTTTCCTTGGGCATTCCCACGGAAACCCCCCTGATTGTTCAAGTAGTTGGCCTCCTCTTCAGAATCAGATTCGTCTCTTACTTTTAGCACTACAGCTTTCACTTTTTCGGTCTTCCCTGATAATAAGTGTTTTGTCATAAGATCCAATTGTGTTTTCATGTGCGCCATGTCTTGCTCACGTTCTTCTTCTCTTCTTGTTTGGTCTGCAGATATGCCAATAGATAAAGTGGGGCTTGCTACCTCAGAATCCCTGGTATGCCAAGCTCTACTTTGCTTTATCATGCGATCTAACATATTGCTTGCTTGACCAAAGGTGAGGTCCATGAAAGAACCTCCAGCTGCGTTATCCACCACTGGTTTAGTTATTGAATTCAAGGCTCTATACAAGATCTCCATTAGGTGAACATTAGTCATGTGATGGTTTGGGCATCTCGCTAGCTTTGTCTTGAACCTCTCCCATGTTTCATGAAGAGCTTCAGAGGGAAGCTGACGAAAGTTGCTGATTTCATCTCTCAATTGTGCTCTTTTGGATGGCGGAAAGAATCTTTCTATGAAAGCATCTCTTGATTGCCTCCAATTTGTAATTGAATTAGGAGTCAGCCCATTCAACCATAGTGTTGCCTCCCCAGACAGAGACAATGGAAATAGACGTAATCGAATAGCATTCTGACCAACACCAGGATTGTCAAAGGACTTGCATGTAGAAATAAAGTTGATGAGATACATATTCGGATCATCGCCTGCTAGTCCACCAAATAATCCCTTGAGTTGCAACCAATGAATCATGGTGCTTGTGATGTTGAACTTGGCTCCGGGCGCTAATGGTGGTGGAATTATAGCTCCAGTGGCTCCGGCACCATCAATATCATCATCATCATTGTCAAAAGCTGGCTCCAAAGGTTGGCGATCATACTTATACCGAGCTTGTCGACCTCTTCTGTCAGCAGGTGTTGTAGTTTCAGCAACATGCCTTGGGTTTATCAACTCGTCATCACCTAAATCTTCATCGTCAGGATTTGTTGCTCGCCCATGATTATCAATGTTTTGTTATTGGACTTGAGCAGCGGCAAGAGCAGCTAATCTTGCTTGCTCGTGTTGAGCAGCCATCCTTTCGATTTCATCTTGTGCTTACATTCTTCTAATTCGTTGTGGTTCAGGATTGATAGGTAATAACGGTTGACCAGAACTTCTAGTATGGGGCATGCAGTAAAAAACCTGCAATAAACAAAAACAAAAACTAAACGTAAAAGTACGAGAATCTTTGACCAAAGGGTCTAGTAATTATCACAAACTTGATTGACACTCGTATTCCCCGGCAATGGCGCCAATTTTTTGATAACGCTCAATCTACAGCTCTCGTTTGAGTGTAAAGCGGTCGTTAGCAAATATAGAACCCAACCTGGGTTGGGTGTCGATCCCACAGGGAATAGCTTGGCCAACAAGTAAGTAGAATTACTAAACTTTTGGTGCAAGTCTCGTAAGAAGGGGGATTGTAATGTGTAACCAAAACAATAAAGTAAAAGCTGAAAATAGCAAAGTAAAAAAAGAAAGAGATTGTTATGTTGGTTGTAAACAATGAGAATTAAAGCGTTGGGGTTATGTCCACCTTCTGAGGTATACGTCTCTATTGGCTATGAGTGTGTAGAGTCTTGACATGCAATTGCTTATAGAGAATTGTAGTCGATGGTAAATCCAAGCGTCTCTCGACCTAAACAAGGACTATTTCACTTTAACTCTCTCGAGCTTAAAGTGTGTCTAACGGTACGAATTCTCCAAGAGGTTAGTCCAGTTACGGCACTAGATTTTTAATAGGAAAGGGTGTCCTACTACCTTGACATTATCTTTTTTCCAGACAAATAATCTTTCTCTCGAACAAGTTAAATGTTAGACTGGCGTATTCTTCCATTTGCAACCGCAAATAATGTGGATTAAGATGAAGAGAATAATGATATAAGCAATATACGTGTCTCTAACTCACAAACTCACAGTAATAGATAGTAACTCATTCGGCTTCCATAACTCCAACAGAGATGTTTAGTTACCCATGAACGCGAAGGAGATCACGATTGACATTGTTATTGTTGAGTAATGGCGTGTGGATTAGGTGATAGGCGTGCGGATTAGGTGATAGGCGTGTGGATTAGGTGATTCCTTAGCAAGTAATGATTCTCTTGTTGTGGAATTTAATTGTTGAGTAATGGAAAGATTAGAAGAGTGAATGGAAAAATGGATTGTTAAAAGAGGAATGTATTGAAAGATAGAAGAATGAATAAAAATCTCTAACATGATAGGGTATTTATAATACCCATATCCTACTCCTACTAGGCTAATAAAATAAATAACCAAATCCTAATAGGCTAATGGAATACTTAACCCAAATGTACTAGGTTAAGGTAACATTATCATAATCCAAATAAACTAATGAAATACATAGCCTAATTGTATTAGGTTAATGTATCTTTGTAAAAATCCGGCTTTATGTCTGTAAGTCCCCAAAGTCTTCAGAATTGTTGTTTTAGCCCGGGACAGATTTTCCATGCAGCAGATTTGGTCCTTTAGGCGTCCAGCTTCCTTCTCCTTCGTTCATGAGCTTTCTTTTGCGTCAAGTAAGCCATAAAATGCTGTATTTTGCATCATTTATACCTGAAACTTTACTAATCATGTTCGTTAGCTCATTTATAGGAAAAAGGACTAAAAGTGCATGAAATATATAATTTGTTCTCAAAACTAGGCTAAAATATGGGCAAAATATATTGCTATAGGCGAGTAAATTCACCTATCATCAAATTACAAAGTGTAGTCGAGTCAGATTAGGGGTTTTCCTTCTTCACGAATGCGATAGGGCTTTCACAAATACACTAGTCTGGATCATGGACCTTCGCAAATGATAAGGCCAATTAATTGTCCAGTCAATGTTGACCCTTACAATCTCGAGATACTATTTACAGAATAATATATAAGTCTCAATTTTTTCATTTTACTCTATTTTTTGATGTCCAAGTTTGAAAAAAGTGATTTTTGAGGTTTTCTTCATTGTGTTTCATGTGGGTAACCTCTAAATTATATTTTGATTATTTTTCATTGATTACATATTCAAAAATACCATTTAATCATAATTTTGAGATGGGTGTTATGAGGTTTAAATAGTAAAGCTTTAAAATGATTTTTCATCATTTTAGACCCCATTTTCATATGGCCTTTTAGACTCCTGTAAACTTGGGAAATATATATCTAAAACAGAATTATGATTTTATAACTTTCATTTTCGAACTCGTTTGTTGCACTCATTTTTGACTTGGCTCAAATATGGACAATGTGAGTATTATTATCTTTTTAATGTGTAAATGCTATATTTGAACGTTATAGTTGATTTTGAGGTCGTTAAAAATGGGAAAACTCCATGTTGAAGCACTTTAAGCTTGAATTTTGTCATTTTGAGGTAGGTTATATCTTAATTTCTTTCATGTTGAACTAGGTAGTTAATACATAGGTAAATCATGTTATTGTTTCGTAAAAATAACTATGGAGTTTATATTTTGAGATTATTATTTTTGTTGAATGCCCTTGTGGGGGCTTACAATCCATTGTTGTTGACTTTTGATAGCAGATATTGTAAGTTGCTCGTGTGTGGTCTATATTTGGTGTCATTGACCTTATCTGTATATTTAAATACCATTATTCTAGATATAATGCACGTACGGGGACTCGAACTATTATTATAGGTCTTATTAAGCATTAATTGCCTTATCATGATAGAAATACTAGAGATAAGGTTTGATATGATATTTATGGTGTGTTTCATACATATATATATTCCAATGGTGCGTAATTAGATCTGATAATCACAAATTGTGGACATATTAAGTTGATTTCTGGGATCACTATGGGTAATGGATTAGATATCTTCATATTGATTTGATTATGAGCATTATATCCTCATTCTATATATATACATTCATGAGATATCAGTACCATTGAGAAATGCTACTTTTGGAGGAAAATGAGATATTTTTGTAAATTCCTCTCCATGAATACGATCCAGAAAAATGGGTTGAGATTTTAGATATGTGTCTTCGTATATGGTCGTGAACCCTCAATGGGTCCTATCATGAAAGCTAGAAACTCGTTAGGTGTATACAGAAATTCATGTGATAATTTTTAATATTCATTCCATCATCATTACATTGCATATCCATCTTTTATTATTCTTTAGTTTCTCTTTAATGGAGAGTTAGTTTCCATATGTTCTTCGTGTTTAGTATTTATATTAGAATTGTTAGTGCAAACGGCGTGAACTATGATTTGGGAACTTTTCTGTTTGCAAGTGATGTACTCATAGTTTTATGTACTTTTAAATTTTGTCCTTTTCTCAATCAGCCTATGATACCTACTGAGTACATGTGGATCGTACTCCTCTTACTGTGTCTTTTCAATGCAGATCCTAGTTTGAGTATTGCACGTGACGACTGATAGTGTATTGAATTTTTGAGGTACAGATGTGTTCTAGAGTTTGGGCTAATTTGAACCTCATCCATCTTTAGTAGTCTTTATATCTTTTAGAGATAGACTTTGTATTTCGAATTTTGTTATATGTTAAGATGCTCTTATACTAGTGACATCAGGTTTGGGGATAGTTATGTTTGTTCAGGATTCCATATTTGTATATAATATGGTGAGACCTCATTCGAGAAGTCTCACCTTGGTTTATGTTATAATTTATTTTTTCTTTATTAGTTTGGATGGTTGACTTACTTATCAAGGATGGGCCATGTTAAGTTCCACCTTGGCCCATTTTTGGGCTTTGAAAATTTTGTATTAGAGCCCCATTTTTACCGATCTCATAAAAGAAGCGTAGAATGTCTAATAGAGTCTCGTTAATTAGTCCATTGATGTTTGTATACATCCTCAAGAGGCTATAAGATATCTTTATGAAACACTTCTCTAAATTAATTCCTTGTTGTACAAGTTGTTCATACCCAATGTTCTAACTAGAGGTAAAGGAAGTACATGAGGAGCTACCCCAAGTTAGAAGATGTTCTAGGGAGGCCTATGTCGAGCCTGAGATTGTATGCTCTGAGGACGATTATCAAACCATGAGTTTGGGTCCATCTCAGGTTCCACTGAGTTTAGCTGACACAATAGTGCTTCTGAGTCCTTTGGTTCTTCTCTTGAGTTATTTGAAGGGTGTTACCTTGAGTGTTCCTTGAATTCCTTGGACTTCGAGTGATGTTACACCCTCAGTGCTGACATCTACCTATGTTATTCCTACTTATGGGGTTCAACCATCATCTATGCTACCCCCATGTGTGGACTCTCTTCCTACTAGACTTACTATTTCTCCAGTTTTATTGAGGTTCAACTATGCCTTTTGATTAGAAGAGATTCGATAGGTTTATTAGCTTTGGTCCACCTTAGTTTTGTGGAGCTATTAGAGAGGATACCTATGTCATGACCTGAACTAGGGCCTAGCCATAACGGGCATCTCAAGTCTACCGAGGACCGAAGACTGTCCCCCTGATCCTATTCCAATGCAACTAAGTACATCTAGAAGCGGACTAATACCAATTTAAGATAAAATGTAATAAGAATTCCAAGAAGGATCCGTATCGAGTCAAAATCTAAAAACCATCCCTAATACACAAGTCCATAGTATTCACAAAACCTCTACAAAAATTGAGTACCGATAAAGTGTTGGGACATGCCCCCGACCATAGAAAAAACAAACATGAAATAAAATCCATGACATAAGAAACAAAACATGACATAAAGTCTTCCGAAGTATGGAAACTCACCAATTCAATTCAACTCATGAACAAAACACAAACCACTGCTGTGCAGGAGGAGTAGAAGCATGGCCAATTCCGTCATTACGTAAGGATCTAGCATCTAAACATAGTTAGCAGTTGGAGTGCTAGCATGTAACTCAGGGATAAGGGAACAAACAATGCCATGCGTAATAATTTAATGCCAATCAAAATTCATGCACATCATCAAATGCAAATACATATATATATATTTATCACATTCCGGGGTAGGGAAAAAGTCTTAACATGGACGTTTAGAAAAATATTAACCTAGACTGTGTATCTTAATCGTCATATAATAGTATCAATGGGCTATATGCGCACCAGCTTTCACCCCCTAGTCAACCCCCAAAGAGTCTAACCGCACGAATTGGAGAATAATCTCATTGGGGACTCGAACCTCCCATTCGTATACTAAGGTGACTTAAGCACCCGATCATGCAATGTAATATGGGGGACTCGAGCCTCCAAATCATAGAATAAAGTGGACTCGAACCACCTGGTCTTAGCAAACGGACTTGAACCCTCAAGCCATATCAACCCCTACACCGACTAGCGCAATTTCTAGTATTCATCCCACCTCCACCTCCACCTTTTACTGTTAGCTACAAAACCCTCTTTTAAGCCGTATTAAAATATTTAACACATATTCTCATTAATTGAAGCAATTATTCATTAATGCATCCCGTCAGTATCATCATACCAACATCACTTGTAAGTTCATTATTATGCCATATCAACTTAGCCATTTAGGACTCTAACCCATTAAATCAATTGACATTCACATGGGGAATATATATACCCCAAGTTCAATAATATTAAACCATGGTTCATTAAATTTTTATACCAATGCATTAATTCAAGTGAACAAGCAGAATTATGTGACAAAATCATATTCATTATCAATTTCACAAATAGGTTGAGGGCAAATAATTTTCAAACCATATATTAAGTCAAAATCATCAAATTGGGCTTTAGACATTGTCCCTAAGTGTATTCACCATTACCATGCACCCCACAATGTTCAAAATCAATTATAAAACATGAATATGGCATAATAAACCACACAAAAAAAACAATTTAATGATCAATCATGTCAAAAGCCCTTAGCTATGCCAAAACCCACGTCAAAACCATGAATTTGTAATCAATTAATCCCATTAAGAAAAGTAAAAGTATAGGGAAAGATATACATACCTTAGACACACAAATATTTGCAAGCAATTGAGAATTTGGAACCCTAATGAAGAACGTAAGTTGAAGCGCTTATGCTTTCTTGGCGTTTGGAGTTTGAGAGTGAAATAATTAATGTTGTGTCATAACAATTGATGAGAATATGCTTATGTAATTTTTAAAGGTCTTCTATAAGTGAAAACACCTCATTACCCTTCATCGCATTTAAAATAGAACAATTTAACCGAAATTTGCATAGGTTCGTGGAACAAACCTCATTACGGAGTATATCCTCCGTACTGCGGACCCTATCGTGGGCACCTAGAATCTATGGCATGGAGGAAATCACATAGCTAGCCTCCATGAGATGGGGCTATCGCAGAGGCTTAATGCCTCGGTGACCTAAAATTGCTCCGAACCTCGTTCAAAAACTTTAAAAATCTTTTGAGTTACCCTTTTACCATCTCCAAACATAATTTGGGGCAAAAATTGATATTTCAAGTAAAGAAAGGCTAAAAATAAAATAATTGAAATTTCAAGGATGTTACATTATCACCCTTTTAGGATCATTATTCCTTAAATGATGAGTTAGGACATATTTCACACAAGAATGATAACAACACACCAGAATCAAAAGATAAACCCGGACAACAACAAAGGGGAATTGAATTCATACCTCAAGCTTTTTCATCTGTCACATGGAATTGAAATGGATACTTAGCCTTCATATCCTCTTCTGCTTCCCAAGTGGCTTATTCCACTTTATGGTTCCTTCAAAGGACCTTTACCAATGATACAACTTTATTATGCAATCTACGAACATGTCTATCCAAGATCTCCACTGGGACCTCTTCGTAAGACAGAGAATCAGAGACACCAACATTCTCAATAGAAACCACCAAGGAGGGATCACACACGCATTTCCCCAATACGGACATATGAAACACAGGGTGAATAGAACCCAAACTCACAGGCACTTATAACTTATAAGCAACACTTCCCACTCTCTTCAAAATCAAATAAAGTTTGATGTAACGGGGATTGAGCTTCCCCATCTTTCTAAAATTCATCACTCTCTACATATAAGACACCTTTAAGAACACCCAATCACCCATATCGAACATCAACTCTCTTCGCCTCATGTATGCATATAATTTTTTGTGACTTTGGGTAGTCTTAAGCCTATACCGAATGACCTTCACTTTCTTCATAAATTGATGGAATAAATTAAGAAAGAACAACGTTGCCTCCCCAACTCTGAACCACCCAATAAGGGAATTACACATCCTACAATACAAAGCCTCCAACGGTCTCATACCAATGCTAGAGTGATAGCTATTATTATAAGCGAACTAAACAAGAGGTAAGAGGTTAACCCAATGCCACCATAGTCAACTACACAAGACCGAAGCGTATCCTTTTAAGTCTGAATGGTCCTTTTGCTTGTCCATCCATATACAGGTGGAAAGTAGAACTAACGATCAGTTTAGTCCCCAAACCTTGTTGAAACGGCCACCAAAAATGAGATGAGAACTTAGTACCATGATCTACAATAACGAAAATAGGATTACCATGCAACTTTATGACCTCCTGAATATATAATCTTACATAATACTCAACATAATAATTAGTCCTCTCTTCTATGAAACGAGCAGACTTAGTAATCCTATCAACGATGATAGAAATAGAATCAAACTAGTTACGACACAGTGGAAGACCGGTAACGAATTCCATATTTATCACTTTCAATTTCCATATAGGAAACTCAATTTGATAAGATAACCTACCAAGCCTCAAGTGTTCAACTTTTACTTGTTGACACACCATGTATTTAGACATAAAATTGGCCAGTCTGTCTTCATATTATTCTACTAATAAATTTTCTTAAGGTCATGATACATCTTAGTCGAACCCGAATAAACAAAATAACATGACTCATAAGCTTTGACGAAAATTCTACCTTGCAACCCATCCATATCGGGAACACACAACCCCCTTGTACTTCAAAGTACCACTACCACCAATCTCAAAAGCCATAAACTTTTTCCTACCCATATTATTGTTGATTTGCATCGAGATTGGGTCCAACACCTGATTCTCCTTCACCTTAGTGCCAAGAGATGACTTTGCCACCTCTTGCTAAAACACACCACCATTCTCATAATCTAAGAGATGAACTTCTATATAAGCCAAATTGTGAATATCCTTCACTAAATGCCACTTATCCTCTTTCACATGAGATAACCTCCCCATAGATAACCTGCTAAGAGCATTATCAACCACATTAGCTTTACTTGGGTGATAGTGGAGACTTATGCCGTACTGTTTGAGCAACTCAGTCTATCTCTTTTGCCTAAGATTTAACTATTTCTTTGTAAATACATATTGCAGGCTCTTATGATCTAAAAATATGTCAAGATGGACCCTATATATATAATGCTACCAAATCCTTAATGCAAAAACTACTATCACTAATGCCAAATCATAAGTCGAATAATTCCTCTTATGAGCTTTCAACTGCCTAGAAGCATATGCTAACACCGTACCATGCTGAATCAAAACACAAATAAGTCCCATATGGGATGCATCATAATAAACCACAAAACCATCGTTACCCTCAAGTAGGGTTAAAACTAGAGAAAAAGTCAGATTATCTTTCAGCCTCTTTAAACTCCCTTCACAAGCATCGGACCAGTGAAACTTCGCCTTCTTCTAAGTCAACCTAGTCAAAGGTGCAAGAATTGATGAAAAAATCTCTACAAACCTCCCATAATAACATGGTAAACCCAAGAAGCTCTAAATATCGGTTGGAGTCATAGGTCTAGGCCATTTCTTTACCACCTTAACCTTCTGTGGATCCACCATGGTCTTTTCACTAGAAATAACATAATCCAGAAAAGTGACAACATTCAATCAAAACTCAAACTTAGAAAACTTAGCATACAATTGTTGACCTTTTAGGGTCTGCAATATAACACGAAGGTGATTTGCATAATCCACCTTACTATTTTAATATACGAGAATATCATCTATGAACACAACCTTAAACAAATCCAAAAACTAGTGGAATACTCAATTTATGAGATCTATAAATACCACCGAGGTATTGGTCAACCCAAAAGACATAACAAAGAACAAAAAATGTCCATACCGGGTACAGAAGGTAGTCTTAAGGATATCCACCTCCCTAATTTTTAGAGAATGATAGCCCGAATGGAGTCCAATCTTGGATAAATACTTAGCACCCTAAAGCTGGTCAAACAAATCATCAATCCTAAGAAGGGGTACTTATACTTCATACTTTACCTTGTTCAACTGACAGTAATCAATACACATCCAAAGAGAACCATCCTTCATACGCATAAAAAAAAGCACCCCACGGAGACCCACTAGGGCAGGTAAAACCGTTGTTAAAAATATCCTTTAATTATTCCTTAAGATCCTTCAACTCAGTCGGAACCATTATATAAGAAGGGATAGAGATAAGATGAGTGTTTGGAACGAGATCAATCCCAAAACTAATTTCCCTATCAGGAGGAACACCAGGAAGATCATCAGGGAAAACCTCAGGAAATTCACTAACCAAGAGAACAGATTAAAAAGAAGGACCCTCCAAGTTAGAATCTTTAATCTAGGCCAAATAATAAAGACATCCCTTGGAAATCAATTTTTGAGCTCTAAGATAAGATATGAACCTTCCATTAGGCACTAGCAAACTCCCTTCCCACTCAATAAAAGGCTTATTAGGAAATTTAAAGATGACCTTACAGGTTCGATAGTCTAAAACGACATAGCAAAAGTGCAACCATTCCATCCCCAAGATAATATCAAAATCTAGCATGTCTTATTCAAATAGGTCCACCAATGTTTTCTTACCACCAATAGTTACCACACCACCCCTATAGATATTTTAGAAACCACTGAGTCACCTATCAGTGTAGAAATAGAAAAAAGGTCTGAAATACACTTTGAACCAAAACCAAAATACATAGCCACAAATAGGGTTATAAGAAAGAGTATACCTCAATCAAGTAAATGACGGATATCATGAGAGAAGAGTTTTAACATACCAGTAATAACATCAGGGGATGCCTCAGATACTTGATAAGAAGTAAGAGCATAAAGGCAGTTCTGACTAGTGCTAGAGCCAAAAGTGTTACCCTTTGGTGCAGGAGCTGATGAAGTAATAATAAAAACCTTATTGTCCCTATAAGCAACCTTAGAAGGACAATCCCACTGCAAATGATTAAACTGACCACAACCAAATCACCTATTCTTCTCCTCATCACAGAAGCCACGATATAAACCAACAAATTTGCAAGAAGGATATAATGGAGTTTACTGGGCTATAATAGGCTGAGATTGGGCACCCTGTGACCTATAATTATTGCCACTACAAAAATAACGATCCCCAAAGGGCTTTGGATAATGTGCACTAGACATCGACTATAAACTAGAGTTTCCCCAACTCTTCTTAGACCATTTCCAACTATCTCTACCACTCAACTACTGACCTTCACCGTAATTTGATTACCAAAACTTCTTACTCTGCCTTTACCCCATATCTACTTGCCTATTCTTTTCCTTCTCAACCTGTTGTATTTACACTCTCAGTCTAGAGATATCTATATCCTTATTTAGCAAAGAAACTTTACTCTCCAAAATCAACTCACAAGACAATCCAGAAGCAAATTTCCTTATTATAGACCTCATGCTAGACACTAGCTTAAGAGCATACCGCAATAACTAGTGAAACATTAGGGCATACACCTTTACTGTCATCCTGACTTGCTTCAAATTCATAAGTTCCTCAGTTTTTGCCTCTCTCAACTCCGGAGGAAAGAATCAATCCAAAAAGGCACTAGATAAACTATCCCACAAAGCAGAATCAACATTATCAGCCCTAAGCTACTCCTACTTCTTGTACCATTAGTACACTACATCCTTCAATTGATAAGCAAAAAATTCTATACATTCTAATTCAGTAATATGTAAAACCCATAATATCTTCACTATCTCATCTATAAAACTTTGAAGATCCTCCTCACCCTTTATACCCAAAAAGTCAAAGGTCTGAGTCTCATAAACTATCCAACTCTAGTGGCCTCAGATGAACTCCCAACAATATCAGCAGAACCCATCTGACATGATTGAGATGACATAAACTGAGCCAATAGATGAATACATTAGCGAAACTTAACATAAGTAATATCTCCCTAAGGTGGCTGAGTATAAGTGTCACTAGCTAGAGAAAAATTATTGTTGAAAGATGGTACTCCATGAAAACAATTAGAAGTAGCGACTATGACCAAATATGTACCCTATAAGTTGGACGAGATCCACCAAAATTATCCTCAGGTAGTACAAATGAGTGTTCATAAGCTTCAGATTGCCTAGGAGGCATAATCTTAAAAGGCAAATAAATGGGAGTTAGAGAAATCTAAGACCTTAGACTCTATAGCCCAAAAATAAGACAATAAGAAAAGGAAACTATATCTAAATTCCTTGTAGCCTCCCTCTTATGAGTGTGACGCGCTACACACCCCTAAAAGAAACTCTATTTGACACGGCTTTGTGGATACCCCATGACACTAAAACCTAGACTATGATACCAACTTTTTCATGACCCAAACCAGGGCCCGAAGACCGCCTCTAAACCCATTCTAATCTAACTAAGAACATCTAGCAGCAGCCAAGTATCAATGTATGATAAAATGTAATAATAAATCCAATAAGGATATATTTAAATAAATGTCTAAAAGCAATCCATAATACCAAAGTCCACAATATCCACAAAGCCTCTACAAAAATTGTGTACCGATAAAGTATCAGGACATACCCTCAACCATAGCCAAAAAATATGAAATTAAGTCTATGACATAAGAAACTAAACATGAAATGAAGTTTTCCAAAGGATTGAAGCTCACCACTTCAAGTCAACTTACGAACAAAACACGAGCCCCCGATTACTATGCAGGAGGAGTAGATGTATGGCTAGTTCCTGCATCGAGTAGGGATACAACATCTGAAGACAGTTAGTGGTTGGAGAGCTAGCATGTAACTCAGGCATAAAGGTATAAGTAGTTCCATGCATAATAATTCAAAACCAATTAAAACTCATGCACATCATCAAATGCAAATACGTATATATATATATCACATATTGGGGTAGGGAATAAGGCTTAAAAAGGATGTTTAAAAATTATTAACCTAGACTCTGTAGCTTAACATTATATAATAGTAGCCATAGGCTATATGGTCTCCTCCTATCACCTCTTGGTTAACTCCCAAAGAGTGTAGCCACATGAATTAGAGAATAATCTCATGTATATGCACATGGGACTCGAACCTCCCAATAATATACTAAGGTGACTTAAGTACCTAATAATGTAATGTACTATAAGGGACTTAAATATTAAACATCACAATCATATAGTAAGGTGGAATAAAACCACCTGGTCTTAGGAAGGAGACTCAAACCCTCAAACTATATCGACCCCTACATAGGCTAGCGTGGTTTCATGTATTGGTCCCCTAGGATGTAATGACCCGAACCAGGCCCTGGCCTTGATGGGCATCCCGAACCATAGTGTCCAGAGCCGTCTTTTCTATCTGACACCGAAGTACATCATTCAAACAATATAAGAGATGTGGAAGTTTCAACATCCGGTCACATGGTCATTTTAATAGTTCAACTAAACAAATACAAAGATGAAATTTCATAAACTCCTAACAGTACTTAAGATTAGTCTACGAAATCTCTAATACATCAAAACCAACATCTTACCTAAAATTGGGATAAGGCCCCCAGTTGGACCAATACCATAATGGAATAACAATACTCTAAGATTAGCCTTTTGAAGTAAGGGAGGATCACCTACTGCACACTTCTGTCTATTAAATTTACGGTCTAGCAGAACTTCTGAACTGAGCCTTAGACCCTAAAATATAGGGGGCCAATACAGAAGTACTGGTACATAAAGTAATTCAAAAACTAAATACAACTTTTATAAAACATAGGTGAGAGCTATTATAAAACACATTAACAAAAAATCATTTAAAAATACATGGACATAGTATAATGATTTCTAACAATAATGAAGCACTATGGAGCTAGATGGTGCATCCTACAATTTCATATTTTCACCGCCAGCCAAATCTTGGTTGCCGTTAATATTGGAGCAGTAGTGAGGGAAGGACACAAAAGATGACACAGCAGGGTGCCATAACCCCAATCAATTCAATATGTTGTGGTTGGGCTCGAGATCACAAAGCAGGGCTCCTAACCATAGGTCCTGAGTTGGGATGAATTGTACTAGGTATGCAATATCACATAGCAGGGTACTAAGTTCCCATGTCGGCAAATCATAGTTTCTAGCATAGAGTCATCCGACTCATACTTTCTTCGGGTAACCATATAACTCACATCAATCATTCATTAAGTTTTATATATAAGTAAAACATGTATCATGCTAATAACATTCTTTTATTCTTTTTATTCGAGGCAATTCCACCTCGGAGTATCATCATACCCCAACTTGCAAGTCTTCAATACCTCATTAATTTTCAAAACTTCTAATACAAATCATAGTATCAACACCAGCAAGACTCCCATACGCCACCACTTGCATAATAATTCTCAACACATAATAGTCAAGAATCTTCATCAATTATAAATTAGTACAATAGTGGATATAAAACTCATGCTCTCAGTAGTTTAAGAATAGTATCATATGGAGTACATATAACATCATCATGGGGATTAAAAGAATCACAAATTATGTTGGTAACACCTTTCAAAATTCAAATCATATGTCCACAATTTCAACAATTAAGATATATAGTCAAACAACCCCAAGATCTTTAAATATTCTTGTCTAAACCATATCACAATGCTTGTTTTTTGTGTTAAAAATAAAACCCCACTTAGAATTGCATACCTACTTAAGTAATTATTAAAATATCGTTTAAATTCGTATCAAAATCATGACCATGAGATTAGGACTACCCCATGTACCTTATTTTGTTAAGTATACAGAGAGAACCCGAATCTTAATTGAGTCTTGGGAGTTCTTGACCTAGAGGATGAACTTTGATCTCTGGGAATGGATTAGGGTTTTGATATGTAGAGAATAAGAGAGGTTTTTGATGAATTATTCTCTCCTTAAGTTAAAGATCGTGTTATTACTGAGTTGTGATGGTGAAAACTAGACTAAAATACCCCTCCTGGCCTACAATTCAAAATAAAAAAATGTGAACTGGCACTTAATATGTTAACCGATGCAATATATTGATATCGCGTCAAGCCACTATTTTATCAATGCGACCATCGACACAGCACCTTGACTTCGCATCGAGCCACTATTTTCAACCTCCAAACACACCTGTAACGTTGTTCGAAAAATCTGAAACTTCCCTGACACATCCTTTTTACTTCTCCGATGCTGAATCAACTTAAAAATCTATATCTTAAAGTTGGAAAAATTGATCTAAAAATCACAAAAATTTAGGAGCTTAAAATATGGTTGTGTTATTTTGATACTTAGGAAATTTTTAGACGATTAACCCTTTAAGCATGCTAGAAAGTGAGATATTAAGTCGAGGACACCACGGGGTCTTACATTAGCCCCATTTTGGGATCATTCATCCTCGAATAATGGATCGGAACACAACCAAGCACGGCTTCAAGCACACTCGGGAAAATATAAAGATAGTAGGATAGTATTTGTACCATTTACATCCCCATCTAAATTCTCAAAGAGGGTTGGGTATCTGATCCACATATCATCTTCTGATACCCAAGTACCTTCATAAGCTTTTGTATTTCCCTAATGCACTTTAATCAAAGTTATTTCCCTATTCCTTAGTTTCTAAACTTTGCGGACTAAGATAGAAATAGGATTTTCCTCATATGATAGGGAGTCTGTCACCTTGATCTCCTCTACAGGAACACTAGCGAATAGTCTCTAATGAACTTTTTCAACATGGACACATGAAGTACTTATGAATGGAAGTCAGACTTGCGGGCAATTCTAAGTCATAAGCAACACCACGTATCCTTCTCATAATCTTGTATGGTCCTACATAGCACAGACTCAGCTTCCTTTTCTTCCTAAATTGCATGACTTCCTTCATAGGGGAGACTTTTAGAGAAACCCAATCACTTACCATAAATTCTATCTCCTTTCTCGTAACATTAGCGTAGGATTTCTAGCTACTCTGAGATATTTTAAGTCATTATCTAATTATTTTCACCTTTTCTATTGGCTGGTAAAAATTATTAGGCCCAAAAAACCATATTTTACCTACCTCATACCACCCAATTATGATCTATATCTTCTCTCATAAAGTCTTCAAAAGGAGCCATCTTAATGTTGGCATGGTAGCTATTATTGTAGGAAAACTTTATCAAAGGCAAATGATCTACCCAACTACCCTTGAAGTCTATTACACAGGCCCTCAACATATCCTCTAAGGTTTGAATGGTGCATTTATCTTGCCCATCGATCTGAGGGTGGAATGCAGTACTCAGGTTCACTTGCGTACCTAAACCCCTCTGAAAAGATTGCCAAAACTGCAAAGGGAATTGCAAACCTCGATCGGATATAATGGATACAGGTACCGCATGCAAGTGAACTATTTCCTCAATGTACAACTTGGATTAATCATCTCTGGAATAGTTAGTCCTTACATGCAAAAAGTGAACTGACTTGGTCATCCGGTCCATAATTACCTAAATTGAATCATATTGGTTTCTGGAGCTCAGAAGTCCTATGATGAATTCCATATTGATCATCTCCCATTTCCACATAGGCAAGGCTATTCTTGGGAAGTACTGGCCGATCTCAAAAGTTCCACTTTAACTTGTTGGCAATTCAAATACTTGGAAATTAAATCAGCGACATCACGCTTCATATTATTCCCCTAATATATAGATTTAAGATCATGGTACATTTTAGTAGAGCCTAGGTGAACAACATACCTCAAAGTGTGAGCCTCATTGAGGATCCTCTCTCACAAACTTTAAATATTCGGTACACACAGCCTGCCTTGGTACCTCAAAGTACCATCACAACTAATTTGAAATTCCATGACCTTCTGTTGACCCATATCATTCTTAATCTGTATCAAGATGGGGTCTTTAGCCTACTTCTTCTTAACTTTAGCACATTTGGAAGATTTATCTATCTCATGCACCACTAATCCTCCATATTCGGAGTTCAGAAGTCGCACCCTGAGATTTGCAAGCTAGTGAATATCTTTCACCATCTCCATTTTTCCTTTTTCAACATGAGAAAGACTGCCTATAGATAATCTTCTAAGGGCATTGGCAATCGCATTTGCCTTGCCCAGATGATAGTGCAGGCTCATGTCATAATCCTTCAACAGTTGCAACCACCACCTTTGCCTAGCATTCAATTATTTCTATGAAAAGACATACTATAAACTTTTATGGACAATTAAAATATCAACATGTACCTCATACAGATAATACCACTGAATTTTAAGTGGAAACACCATAGCCCCTAACTCCAAGTCATGGGTGGGGTAGTTTTGCTCGTGCTCCTTCAACTCCCTAGATGTATAAGCTACCACCTTACCATGATGCATAAATATACACCCAAATCTCACCTAGAATGCATCACAGTACACAACAAAATGCTCTGTATCTTCAGGAAGAGTCAAAATAGGTGCAGTATCAACTTGTCTATCAACTTGTCAAAACTATTCTCACAGGAGTCAGAACATACAAATTTCACCTTTTTCTGTGTCAATCTAGTAAGTGGAACAACTATGGAAGAAAAACTTTCCACAAATCATCATTAATAACCCGCCAAACCCAAGAAGTTCCAGATATCGAATCGAGTCATGGGTCCGGGCCATTTTCTCACTGCCTCAATCTTTTGGGGATCAACTTTAATTCCCTCACTAGACATAATATGCCCCAAGAAGGCAATAACACTAAGCCAGAATTCATACTTGGAGGATTTTACATAAAATTTATAATCCCTGAGGGTCTGAAGAATAATTCAGAGGTGATTGGGATAATCCTTCTGACTCTTAGAATAAATTAAAATGTCATCAATGAAAACTATGAAAAGCAAATCTAGAAACTGATAGAACACCTTATTCATTAGGTCCATAAAAGTTGTAGGGGCATTAGTTAATTCGAAGGACATTACTAAGAATTCATAATGGCCATATCTAGTTCAGAAAGCTGTTTTGGAAATATCAACCTCCATAACCTTTAATGATGATACCCCTAACGAAGGTATATCTTTGAGAAACACTTAGCACCCTGAATTGGTCAAAGAGATCATCAATTTTTGAATTTGTTCTTAATCGTGACCTTATTTAGTTGATGGTAGTCTATACACATGCAGAGGGAGCTATTTTTCTTATCCACGAAGAGTATGAGTGCACCCCAAGGAGAAACACTAGGACAGATAAAACCCTTGTCAAGAAGGTTTGCTAATTGCTCTTTCAACTCTTTTAACTCTATAGGAGACATTCTATATGGCAGAATAGAAATAGGATGGGTGTTTAACAATAAGTTAATACTAAAATTTATATCTCTATGAGGTGGTATCCCTACAAGATCATCGACAAAATCTTCTAGAACTTTGTTGACTACGGGGACAGACTGGAGAGAAGGACTTTTAGTATTAGAATCTTTCCTCTAATCAAATGATACAAACAATCCTTAGATATAAGTTTGTGCGCTCTGATGTAGGAGATGAATTCCCCTTTTGGTGCTAAAGAATACCCCTCCCACTCTGCTATCGGTTCATTCAAAAAAGAGAAAGTGACCTTTCGGGTTCTATAATCTAGCATGGTATAGCACGAATAGGCCAATCAATACCAAAAATGGCATCAAAATCAACCATATCAATCCCTACAAGGTCAGTCATAGTATCATGATTATAGACACACACGACACAATTCCTGTACACCCTCCTAGCCATAACAGAGTCATAACTAGTTGAAATAAAAAAGGGTTTTAAAATATCTTCAAGCTCAAAACCAAAACTGACTACCACATATGGGGTCACAAAAGACAAGGTAGACCCTAGGTTAAGTAACACATATATATTACGGTAAAATATTTACAACATACCCGTGACAACATTTGGTGAAGCCTCTCATCCTGGTGATTGGACAAAACATACAACCAATCACGACCAGTTTCGGTAGCTAAAGTAGCAAACTTAAGAGAAGGAGTTATGGAAGTGGATTAGGACTTAGAACCCCTTCCCCCCTTATTACCTCTGGTAGAAGGCCAATCTCCCAAAATGTGGCCCACTTGGCCACAGGAGTAACAATTCCTCCTCTTAAAGTAACACTTCCCGAAGTGATTCTTATAACGGGTACTACAACAGGGAAAAAATTTGGTTGGATGCATCACGCTTCTCTGGGAATGGGTGTCCAACATCCTCCAAGAACTATTCACTTGAGGACTAAAGGGCCGCTGATCATGAGGAGGCCTGGGCGCTGGGGCAATGACCAAAGGCTATGCATTACCCCAAGTCGTTTTCTTTGACCACCTATTAAACTAATCTCCATCCTTACATTGAATGTAGTGTTGATCTGAAGATCTAACCCTCTTGGCCTACCTATATTTCTCCTTTGCTTCAGCAACCCTCTTTTTCTGATCCTTAACCTGCTGTATGTGAATGGACAATCTGGAGAAGTCCATATCTCCATTCAATATTGCCTCTTTGCACTCCAACATCAAGTCATCCAAAAGATCGGATGCAAACTTTTTCATACGAGCCCTTATGTTTCCCGCAAATTTTGGAGCATAGCAGGATAGTTAATTGAATATTAGGGTGTACTCCTTAATTCTCATCTTTCCTTGTTCCAAATTTATGAACTCTTCAGCCTTGGATTCCCTCAACTCCTGAAGAAAGAATCGGTCTAGGAAAATTACCTTGAATTTGCCCCATACAGAAGGCTCATCATTATCGCCCCTTGAATCATTCCACTCAGTATGCCACTGATTTTCTAACTCTTTCAATTTATAGGCCGCTAGTTTAACCCCTTCCACTTCATCCATATGCATAACTTGAAAATTTTCTCCATCTCATCCACAAACTCTTGTGGATCCTCTTTCACGTTAGTACCTATAAATTTAGGCGGTTTCAACCTCATGAACTGACCCACTCGTGTAGTCTCTGATTCACCAGATGCAGACCCAACATCCTTCTACCATCGGGTCTTTGAGGCCACCAATTATGCAATCATATGCTTTGACTGTCTGAACTCAGCATTTGATATCTCCCTCTGGGGAGGTTGGGGATGGTTAGTCCTAGACTGGGGAGCCCTAGGCTCCCTAGGTGGACTAGTCTGAATAAAAAGGACTCCCAAAGCAGTAACAAATTTAGGAGTGTGATCTCTACTATGTATTCTCATCCCCTAGGTGGGACGGACATCTTCAGTTTGGGCATTCTGTTCATTGGAGCAATGTGGAGGCATGATAGATTTTCTGAAATATAGGAGACCACTGATTAGAGAACATTTGGACTCTACAGCATGAACAAAACCTCAAAGAAGGGAGACATTCCTAATGCCTAGTAGCCTCCTACTTATATGTGTGGCGCGCTACACACCCATAAATAAGACTCTACCCGATGTGATTTTATAGATACCCTAGGACCATGAACCGTGCTTTGATACCAAGTTTTTCACGACCCAAATCAGATCCTGGCCATCATGGGAATTCCAAACCATAGTGGCCCGATCCCTCTTTTCTATCTAACAACTAAGTACATCATTCAGACAATATACGAGATGTGGAGTTTCAACACATGGTCACATGGTCATTTTAATAGATCAACTGAACAAATATAAAGATGAAATTTCATAAATTCGTAACAGTACTTAACATCAGTCGTCAAAATCTCTAATGCATCAAAAGCAACATCTTACTTAAAACTAGGACAAGGGCCCCAGTTTGACCACTACCATAATCAAATAATAATACTCTAAGATTGGCCTTCTAAAGTAAGAGAGGCTCACCAACTGCACACTTCTGTCTATCAAATCTACGGTCTAGCAGGACCCCTAGACTGAGCCTCAAACCCTGAAATATAGGGGGTCAATACAAAAGTACTGGTACATAGAGTAATCACAAAACAAAATACAACTTTTATACAGCATAGGTGAGAGCTATTATAAAGCACGTTAATGCAAAATTATTTGGAAATATATGGACATAGTCTAATGATTTTTAATAATAATGTAGCACTATGGAGCTAGATGGTACACCCTATAATTTAACATTTTCACCGACTGCCAAATCTCAATTGCTGCTAAGATTGGAGCACTAGTGAAAGAAGAACACACAAGATCATAGAGTAGGGTGCCATGATCCTAATTAAGTCAATATGTCATGGTTGGGATCGAGATCACAAAGCAGGTCTGCTAACCATAGGTCCTAAGTTGGGATGACATAGTACTAGGTACGCAAGATCACATAGCAGAGTACCAAGTTCCCGCGTCGGCAAATCACGACTTCCAGCATAGAGCCATCTGACTCGTGCTTTCTTCGGGTAACCATCTAACTCACATCAATCAAGATTTAAGTTTGATATATAAGGAAACATGCATCATGCTCACAAAATTTTTTTTGTCTTTTCATTGGAGGAAATTCCTCCGTGGGGTATCATCATACCTCGACTTGCAAGTCATCAGTACCACATCAATTCTCAAAACGTCTTATACAAATCATAATATGAACACCGACAAGATTCCCATACACCAACATATGAATAATGATTCCCAACACATAATAGTCAAGAAACATCATTTATAAAGTAGTACAATAGAAGATATAAAACTGATGCTCTCAGTATTTTAATAATAGTATCTTGTGGATTACATAAAACATCATCTTGGGGATTAAAAGATTCATAACTCACGTTCATAACACCTTTTAAAATTCAAATCACATGTCCACCATTTCAACCATTAAGATATATAGGCAAACAACCCCATGATCTTTCAGTATTCTTCTCAAAACCTTATCATAATGCAGGATTTTTGGGTTAAAAATGAAACGCTACTTATAATTGCATACATACTTAAGTAATTATTAAAATCTTGTTTACATTCGTATCAAAATCAGGACCATGAGATTAGGACAACCCCACGTACCTTATATTGTTAAGTAGAGAGAGAACTAAAATCTTAATTAAGTCTTGGGAGTTCTTGATATTGAGGATGAACTTTAATCTCCGGGAAATGGATTAGGGATTTGATATTGAGAGAATAAGAGAGGTTTTTGATGAATTATGCTCTCCTTAAGTTAAAAATCATGTTATGATGGGTAAAATTAACTAAATTATCCTTGCTGGCCCAAATTTTAAAAGAAAAAGGCAAACTGGCACTCAATGCGTTAATCAATGCGACACATCAATATTGCATTGGGCCACTATTTCATCGACACGACCATTGATGTGGCGTATCAACTTTGCATCAATCCACTATTTCCAACATCCAAACACACCTTTAATATCGTCCAAAAAATCTAAAACATCCCCGACACATCCTTTTTACTCCTTCGATCATTAATCAACTTAAAAAACCATATCTTAGGGTTTGAAAAATCGATTTTAAAATTACAAAATTTAGGATCTTAAAATATGACTAAGTCCTTTTGATACTTAGGAAATTCTCAGATGATTAACCATTAAGCATGCTATGAAGTGAGATATTAAGTCGAGGATACCATGGGGTGTTACACAGGACCTCTACATTCCACTATTATCTACATAATTCTCTTTTAATCCGAATTAAAATATTTAACAAACACTCCCATTAATTGAACCAATTATGCATTAAGGCACCCCGTTGGTATCGTCATACCAACATCACATTCAAGTTCATTATTATGCCGTATAAAATCTTTGCCATGTAAGACTCTAACCCATTAAATCAATTAACATTACATGAGTAATCCACATATGCAAAGTTTAATAAGATCAAACCATGGTTCATTAACCTTTTATACCAATGCATTTATTCAAGTGAACAAGCCAAACTATATGAAAAAATCATATTCATTGTCAATTTCACAAACAAGTTAAGGGCACTTTTTTTTCAAACCATAAATTAAGGAAAAATCATCATATTGGGGTTTAAGCATGGACCTTCAATGTATTCACCTTTCCCATACATACCATAATACTTAAAATCAAGTATAAAACATGAATATTACATAATAAACCATAGAAAAATCAATTTAATGACCAATTATATCAAACCCCCTTAATATGCCAAAACCCACATCAAAACCATGCATTTATACTAAATTCATGAAATTGAGAAAAGTATAAGTATAGATAAAGAGATACATGCCTTAGACATAGAAATACTTGTGAACAATAAAGAATTTGGAGCCCTAATGATGAATGTAAGTTGAAACCCTTATGCCCTCTTGGGGTTTGGAGTTTGAGGGTGAAATAATTAATGTTGTATTGTGAAAACTGATGGGAATATACTTATGTAATGTTTAAAAGTCATATATAAGTAAAAGGATCTCATTACCCTTTATCCCAATTAAAATAGAACAAAACAACTGAAATTTGCATAGGTCTATGGCACGAACCTTATCGTGGAGATTAACCTCCATGCCATGGACCCTATTATGGAAACCCAGCCTCCATAAAATAATGACTATAATGGAGATTAGCCTCTATCATGGAGTCTTACTACCTCCATGATCGAAAACTGCCCCGAACCCCAACTGAAAATTCCGAAACTCTTTTGGGTTACCCTTTTAGCATCCCCAAACATAATTTGAATCAAAAATCTATATTTCAAGAATGAAAAGGTCAAAAATAAAATACCCAATATTTCAAGGTTGTTACAACCTATGAGTTTTTGATTGATTGTTAGGAAAATTTGTATGATATTAGATCTCTTGAGTCACATAGTGTTGCTCATACTACCTCTTAGTTGACAGATATTACTAGGGATTATTGGATGTCTCTTACCAGTTGTAGGCCTTTGAGTTTGCCTTTTATAACTTGGAATAAGTTTTTGAGGCCTTCTTGAGAGGTTTGTATTGTATAGCTTGTGATACCAGATGAGGGATAAGTTTGATCACTTGGAGCAGGGCTCCATGTCCATTATTGAGCATGAGGTTTGTTTTCTTACCTTTTCCAAATATTAAGCGACTAGCATCTCCACTGACTCTAAGAGAATTTGTAAGTTTGTAAAGTAGTTAAATAGTATATATCAGTTGGCTATAGCCCAGATGGCAATTTTAGAGGTTTTTTCCAGAGTATTATTGAGCATGACAAGATAACTAGGTCTATTATCCAGGATACTCAGAAGTCACCAAGAAGGTGTGTTATTAGGGTGAGACTAGTGGACATTCCTCCCAAATTAGAGCTTTCTATAGTTGAGATTCTCATGGTTATTATGGTATGATGATTTAGGATGCATTGTAGGGGTCAAGTGGTAGGCCTTCAAGTTTGCTGTTTATGGAAGTTAGGTATTCAGTCATGCGAGTGGTGGTACAAGACTGCTTTTTAATGCCATGGTAATCATTCTAGTTTATTCACTCCTTATAAAATCAAGGCATGTGGTAGATGATGTTTTATATGTTATGAGTTTTCCCATATGTCCAAGAACTTCCCTAAACTTGTGTATGGACCCGCATAGTAGGGTTATCAGCTTTAACTATGCCCTACTCTAATTTCTGTAGTAAGAAGTGGTTCATTGTGTGAGAAGTTCTAAAGGTACTAGAGTTAGAGGTAGGATAGCTTATGGATGTGGTCGTGGGGTTACTCAGTCTGGGAGTAGACGTGGTTAGCATTATGCTACAACCAGAGACCTAAGGCCGAGGCTTTTAATATAGGTTTTACAGTTAGCATCCTAGTTTGCTACAAATATACTTTCGTGATAGTTAACCTTGGGTCTATATTCTTCTTTGTGTCTTCATATTTTGATTCTATTTTTGATGTTGAATATAAGCACCTTTATATGCCTCTTTATAATTCTACCCCCATAGGAGATTCTTTAGTGGTGGATCGGGTGTAATAATCTTATGTGGTTACCATTATGTGCCAGAGACTTGGCTAGATTTGATTATCCTAGACATTGTTGGTTTTAATGTTGTTTTGGGTATGTATTGGTAATCTCTTTATCATGCTAATTTAGAATATTATACAAGACTGTGAAATCAACTATGTCGGGTGCATCAATGTTAGCTTAGATGCATATGCTTAATTTGGATCCTAAGGATGTTATATCTTTTCTATGTGCTTATCGCATGGTAGATAGAAGGTGTTTGTATTATTTGGTATATGTATGTGATACTACTGTTGCCTCACCGCCTCCTATGAATTTTTTTCAAGTAGTTTGCAAGTTCATGGATGTGTTTCCTACATACTTTCCTGGTATGCCTCTGGATCATGATATTGATTTTTCTATTGATATGGATCCAAGAAGAAAGACCATTTCTCTTCCTCCCTATAGGATAGCCTATTCTGAGTTGAAAGATTTAAGGACTAGTTGTAGGAATTATTGAGTAAAGGTTTTTTTAAACCTAGCATATCTCTTTAGGGTGATCTGCTCTTTTTCGTGAAAAATATGGTTTTATACATATGTGTATTAGTTATAGATAGTTGAACAAAGTGACGATTAAGAACAAGTATCCTATTCCTCGCATTGATGATCTTTTTTACCATCTTCAGGGTACTTTAGTGTTTTTAAATATTAAATTAAGATCTATGTATAGCCATTTGAATATTTGAGCGTTGGATGTTCTGAAGATGGGTTTTCGGACACTATACGGTCATTATGAGTTCTTAATCATATCTTTTGAGTTAACCAATGCCCTACAATGTTCATAGAGTTGATAAATTGGGTATTTTGACCTTATCCTAACTCTTTTGTGACTGTATTTATAGATGAAATCTTGGTTTTTTCGAAGAGTGAGGCCGACTATGTGAAGCATTTGAGGATTGTACTTTAGAGGTTGCATGATGGGAAATTGTATGCCATGTTTTTCAGTGTGAATTTTGTAGGATTCTATATCTATTTTGGGTCATATGCTAATCACATATGGTATTATGCTTGATCCGGCCAAGATAGAAGTGATTTATGATTGGACTAGACCTAATTCTCTTATCGAGATTCAACGTTTTTGTCATGACCCAAACCAGGGCCTAGCCATGACGGGTATGTTAAGCCGACCATAAGAGGGAGACCACCCCTTTAGCCTAACCTCAAGAGAACAATAATGACAATAGAACAGAAGCCAAATCAAGAATGAAATAAAATATAAATAAATAAATCAAAAGAAACTAACTGTCACAACAATAACCATCCCATATTTGTCCACAATAAGCTCTAAAACAAGAATAATAACTAAGTCGGAACATGCCCCGACCATTACTAAAAGAATCCAAAAGTACTAAGTCAATAACAAAATAATATTAAAATAATAAGGTCTTTCAAAGGATGGAGGCTCACCACTTCACAACAACTCAAAAAATGTGCTCAAACACCTAATATTTCACAAGAGCAACAGAAAAGTTATTGGATCCTATATCATGAAATAATGTAGCATCCTAGGACGGTCAGTGGGATAAGCATCGAAATGTAACTTAGGGAAAGTGGTAACATAATGCCATACCCAAAATCAGTCAAACCAAGTTGTACACAATCATATATAGGATGCCGGAATAGGGTAAAGGGCCATGAATATGAGAGTTGTAAAACCATTAACCTGGACTGTGTAACTATCTTCAAAGCAAAAACCACAACCGCTAACTCTAAACTGTGAGTCAGATAATTCCTTTCAAGAACCTTAAGTTGTCTGGAAGAATAGGCTAAAACCTTACCATGCTGCATCCAAACACAACCCAGTACCAAATAGGACATATCACAATACACAACAAACCCATCAGTACCCTTGGGAGGATCAAA
Organism: Capsicum baccatum var. pendulum; assembly: GCA_030864225.1. Taxonomy (NCBI): domain Eukaryota; kingdom Viridiplantae; phylum Streptophyta; class Magnoliopsida; order Solanales; family Solanaceae; genus Capsicum; species Capsicum baccatum. The sequence continues at coordinate 189,781,443 of CM061560.1, forward strand.
CTGGCAGAAAAGTCAGCTTATCCTTCAACTACTCAAAAACATGTTCACAAGAAATGGACCATAAAAACTTAAGATTCTTTAGAGTCAACCTTGTCAGTAGAGCAGTAATAGAAGAGAAACTCTCCACAAACCTCATATAATAACCAACTAAGCCCAAGAAGCTTCTAAAGTCAGTTGGAGCCGTGGGTCTAGGCCATTCCATAACTACCTCAACTTTCTGTGGATTCACCTTGATACCTTTAACAAAAAATAACATCTGGAGATACCTCATATTCTAGGTGAGTAGCAAGATCATAGAGGTGATTTTAACCAAATCGGTACTAAAAATAGCACCCTTTGGCACAAAAGCTGAAGAAGTGGCAACTGGAACTTTATAAGCCCTTGTGGCAACCTTCGATGAAGGACACTCTCGCTGAATATGACCAAGTTGACCCCAAATATAACACCAATTCCTCCCTACTTATAATATCCATGGTGAAGCTACAGAAAAAAATGACAATAAAGATAAGGTAGGGATAACTGAGCTCCACTTACCTGAGACTAGGAACCTATTGCCTTAAAACCAATGCTTGCCTGAAAACAACAATCGTCCAAGGCTTTGGATAAGGAGCACTATCAGACGAATACAAATTTCCATAATTCTTCTTCTTGGTTCACTGTCTACCATCTTTCCCAATATTCTACTGACCCCCATGCTCCATTTACCTAAACTTCTTAATGTGTATCTCTCCTATCTCTGCTTGCTTCTTGTTCTCATCATCCACTTGATGCAAATATAACATAAGCCTATAGATATCCATACAATTGTTCAGCATTGCAGCCTTACACTTCAATACCAAATCATAGGAAAAACCAGAAGCATATTTTCTTATCTTAGATCTTATGTTAGCCACTAACTCTGCAGCACAATGGGACAAATGCTAAAATTTCAGAGCATACTCCTTCACACTAATCTTTTCCTACTTCAAGTTCACAAACTCTTCAGCCTTAGCCTCCCTCAACTCCTGAGTAAAGAAGCGGTCTAAAAAGTTTCCTGTAAAGTCATCCTACACAGCCTGCTCAACATCATCACCCTTCATAGCTTTCCACTCCTCATATCACTAATAAGCTATATCTTTCAATTGTTACAGAACAAGCTCCAGACCTTCTATATCAGTAACATGCATCACCCTAAAGATCTTCTCCATATAATCAATGAAACCCTGAGCATCTTTCTCAACCTTAGATCCTGTAAAGGTTAGGAGATTTAACCTCATAAATTGGCCAACCAAAGTGACTTTAGATAAATGATCAATAGAACCAGCATGGTCTTACTGATGAGACTGCAATGCTACCAACTGAGTAAGCATATGCATAGATTGACAGAACTCCATATTAGAGATATATACATGAGGTAACTGATAATAAGCATCACCTTCATGGGAAGCCTTAGTAGGACTAGTAGGTACCAGTGGAACTCCAGGTGGAGCAAGAACCCTAGATCGGGTCTACATTCCATAAGTAGAGTAAGTCCCCTCCACCTTTTCCTCAAGTGGAATAGAGCTCCCAAAAGAGTTTATACAAATATTAGATCTTCGGGGAGGCATGATCTGAATATGAGGAAGCCAGGGATTAGTAAAGTTTCATGACACTAGACACAACAGTCCAAAATAGAACACAAGAAGGGGAAACATTCCTAAATGACTTGTAGCCTCCTCTTTATAAGTGTATCGCACTACACACCCATAAAAAGGACTCTAATCAACATGACTTTATAGATACCCAGTGACCCTAGACTGTTCTCTGATACCAAGCTTTTCACAACTCAAACTAGGGCCTGTCCATGACAGGTATCTCAATCCCACCATTGACCAGAGACCACCCCCTTAGCCTAACCTCAAGAGCACTATAATAACAATAGAATGAAAGACAAATCAAGAATGAAATAAAAGATAAATAGATAATCTAAAGAAACTAAGAGTCACAATAATAACCATCCCATATCCGTCCATAATAGCCTCAAAAACCATAATAGCAACTAAGTCAGAAGATGACCATGACAATGACAAAAATGAATCCAAAAGTATCGAGTCAATAACGAAAGAATAATGAAATAAGAAAGCCTTTCAAAGGATGGAGGCTTACCACTTCACAACAACACAACATACATGCTCAACCACCTAATGCTGTACAGGAGCAACAAAAAAGTCTTTGAACTCTACATCATTAAATCAGGTAGTATCCTAGGATGGTTATCGGAACAAGCACTAGCATATAACTCAGGGAAAGTGGTAATATAATGCTATTCTCAAGATCAAATAAAGCAACATGCACATAATCATTTATACATATATAGGATGACAGAATAGGGTAAAGGGCTATTAAAATCAGAGTTTTTAAACCATTAACCTGGACTGTGTACCTCTATCTGTCTTGAGGGCACCCACATGCTATATGGGTTTAGACCCCCTTACTGAAAGAGTCTTAGTGCATGTTAGCTGCATGAACTATAGAAAATTGAGGGAAAACTAAATCCACCATAGGAAATAGCCATCCCAAATATATGTATCATTGTTTCTATATCATATAGTAATAAAAACCCCTAACGTCAAGAAACGTGGTTTCCAGTGTTCGTACCACCGGGACTTACACCTTCACGATGAGCTACACAACCCCCTTTAAGCCTAAATTAAAATTATTTTGCATATATTTCCAACCATTAACCCATGAGTCAATTATGAAGGCATTTACTACTTGGTATTATCATACCAATACACTTGCAAGCTAAATTATACATGCCAAACCAATCCACAAAACCACATTGACCCCCAAATTCTATTTAAATCCGAAGCATGACCACCAAAGCCATCCAAATTTATTTTTATATCCATTTATCTATTAATGCAATGCATTGGGTTCAAACACAAGTTAAACCATGCAAGTATCCATAGTAAAAATAAAATTTACAAAGTGGGTTGAGGTTAATGCAATTCTAAGACAGAATTCATCCAATTTGGGGAAACCCATGTCCCCCAAACTAATCCTTTAAACTTTGCACCAATTTAGTCCCCAAAACATCAATTTAAAGCATGGATAATTAATTTAGAACACGAGACAACTAATTAAATTATTAAAAACCAAAACCCTCAATTTAAATTAAATGAAATCCATTCAATTAATGACACCATGTAAAATTCAAGTTTAGGGAAGAGAAACATGCCTAAAACACACAAAAAATTAAAGTCAATTAGAAGTTTGGAGCTCGAATGATGAATTATCTATGAAACCCTTGAATGTTCTTTAGTTTTGAGTTTTAAGAGAGAATAAGTGATTTTGATCTTTGAAAACTGAAGAAAAAAAGCTAATTTTATATTTAAAGGTTATAAAAGGGGTAAAAATACCAAAAGCCCCTAACTCCAAGTAAAAAAATAAAACTGGACGAAATTAAAACACTGTCATGAAACTAGCCTCCATGCCACGCTGATATCGCAAAGGTTAACCTTTATGACATGGCCTTATCGCAGACCTTTACTGCCTCGGGGTCCCAAATTTACCCCACACCCATTTTAAAAAAACTAAAACTTTCCCTAAACATCCCTAAACATAATTCATGTAAACAATTAACATTAAGAAGACATGTGGGTTTAAAATAAAATCATCAAAGTTTTAAGAGATCTTAGATTATCTCCGCTTAGGATCATTCATCCCCTAAGGATGAGTTAGGATACTTTTAGCACAAGAATAGCAAGAATGCAATAGAATTAAATAACAAAATTGGAGAGTGACGAGAGAAAATAAAACTCAAACCTTGGGTAATATTATCCGACTCGGGGAACAAGAACACATTCTTAGACTTCATATCTTACTTAGATTCCCATATAGCTTCTTCTTCATTTTGATTTCTCTAATGGGCCTTCATCGAAGCTACCTCCTTTGTCCTCAATCTATGAACTTGCCTATCAAATATTTCAATCAAGACTTCCTCATACGACAAAGAATTCATCAGACCAACATCCTTAACAGGCATTATTAAGGAAGGATCACTCACACACTTTTTTCTCATGGACACATGAAATACAGGTTGAATTAAAGCTGAAATTGGAAGCAAATCTAACTCATAAGCAATATTCACAATTCTCCTCAAAATTTTATGTAGACCAATGTAACATGGACTGAGATTTTCCTTCTTCCTAAAACTCATGACTCCTTTCAGAGAAGACACTTTTAAGAGTACCCAATTTCTTACTTCAAACTCTAATTCTCTTTTCCTCACATCTGCATAAGACTTTTCGCAACTCTGAGCAGTGTTAAGTCTTTCTTTAGTCACTTTCACTTTCTCCATGGTTTGGTAAACCAAGTCAGGACTGAGCAACCTAGTCGTGCTAACCTCAACCCACTCAATAGGAGATCTGCACCTCCTATCATAAAGAGCCAAAAAAAATCCATCTAAATTCTTAAATGATAACTATTGTTATACTCAAACTTGATTAGAGGTAAATGATCCACCCAACTACCCTTAAATCCAATCACACAAGACCCTAGTATATCATCTAAAGTCTGAATAATACCTCCACTTTCTCATTAGCTTGAGGGTTGAAAGCTATGCTAAGTTTTACCTATGTACCCAACCTTTCTGAAATGCACACAAAAAATGAGAAGAGAACCACATACTTTAGTTTTGGAAATAATGGATATTGGCTCACCATGAAACTTGACTATTTCATGAATGAATAACTTGGCATAATCCTCTCTAGAGTTGTTAGTTCTCACAGTCAAGAAATGAGCGGACTTGGTCATCCTATCCATGATGATCCAAATTGATTCATACAAATGGTGAGACTATGGAAGACCCATAATGAAATCCATAATAGTCATCTCCCCCTTCTACATAGGCAACTCTATCTCTTAAAACATACTACCATGCCTCAAGTACTCAACCAAAACTTGTTAACAAAACATACTCTTAGAAATGAAATTCCCCATATCTCACTTCATATTATTCAAACTCGGACGAACTATATACATGGACTCATGAGCTTCAGTCAAAATTCTTTCGTGCAACCCATCATTATAAGGAACACACAACTACCTTAGTATCTTAAGATGTAATTTCCCCCAATCTAAAAATCCATAACTTTTTACTGAACCATATCATCCTTAATATACATAATTATGAGATCCAAAACGTGTTTCTCCTTCACCTTACCACTAAGAAATGATATAACCACCTCTTGAACATTCATTCTTCCATCCTCAGAGTCTAAAAAGACAAACTTGCAAGTCATCCAACATGTGAATATCCTGCTAAAACCCTCTCTTCTCCTCATCGACATGAGATAAGCTTTCCATAGATAACCTACTAAGAGCATCAGCAATAACATTAACTTTACCTGGATAATAATGAAGGTTCATGTCATAATCCTTAAGTAATTCAAGCCATCACCTCTTCCTGAGATTCAAATCCTTTTATGTTAACACATTCGACAAGCTTTTATGATCTGAATAAACATCCACATGCACCCCATACACAGTGATGCCAAATCTTCCAAGAAAAACCACAATCGCTAACTTTAAATTATTAGTTAGATGATTCCATTCATGAACCTTAAGATTTTAGAAAGCATAGACTACAATCTTACCATTCTTAATCAAAACACAACCCAGTCCCATATGGGACAATACATAACAAACCCATTGGTACCCTTTGGTAGGGTTAAAACTGGTGCAGAAGTGAACTTATCATTCAACTTCTTAAAACTACCTTCATAAGAATCGGACCACAAGAATTTAATCTTCTAAGTTAACCTTGTTAGTGGAGCAACAATAGAAGAAAAATATCCATAAACCTCCTATAATACCCAGCCAAGTCCAAGAAGCACCTAATATCGATTGGAGTCATGGGTCTAGGGCATCTCTTCACTACCTCAAATTTCTATGGATCTACCCTGATCCCCTTAACTATAAACCAAATCTGGAAAGGCCTCAGATTTCTGGAGTGTAGCAATTACATAGAGATAATTTAGACAGGTGCGGGTACCAAAACTAGTGCCCTTTGGTGTAGGAGTTGAAGAAGTGGCAACCAGAACATTATTAGCCCAATGAAACCTTTGTTGAAGTACACTCTCACTACATATGACCAAATTTTCCACAATTATAACACTAATTCCTTATCTCCTCACAGTATCTATGGTAAAGCTACCTATAAAAATGACAAGGAGTATAAAGTGGAGTTGATTGAGCTCTACTTTCTTAAGACTGGGCACCCTATACCTTAGAATCGCTACCAGCCTAAAAATGATGATCACCTGAAGGCTCAGGATAAGAAGCACCGGCAGAATAATATTAATTTTCCCAGTTTTTTTCATAGTCCACTGTCTACTATTTTTCCTACTATTCTACTAACCCCCATCCTACTCTGAATACTTGAATTTCTTATTCTGGATCTATCCCATCTGTGCTTGTTTTTTCTTCTCATCATTCACTTTCTATGAAAATACAACAAGCCTAGAGATGTTCATATCATTTTTCAACATCTCAGACTTACAATCCAACACCAAATCATGGGACAAACTAAAAATAAACTTTATCATCTTGGTTCTCATGTTAGCAATTAATTTTAGAGCATAACAAAACAACTGTTAAAATTTCTGAGCATACCCTTTCTCACTTATCTTCTCATGCTTCAAGTTTACAAACTCTTCAGCCTTAGCCTCCCTCAACTCCTAAGAAAACAAATGGTCAAGAAAGGCCCCTAAAAAGTCATCACATACAGCCTGCTCAACATCATCACCCTTCTTAGCTTCTCACACCTCATACCACTAATAAGCTACATCTTTCAATTGATATATAGGAAACTCCACACCCTCTACATCAGTAGCATGAATCACCCTAAAGATATTCTCCTTCTCATTAATGCACCCCTAAGGATCTTCCTCAACCTTAGAGCCTCTAAAGGTTTGTTGATTTAACCTTATAAACTGGCCAAGCTAGGTTACCTCAAATGAATTAGAAATAGAACTGACATGGTCATACTAATGAGATTGCAATGCGACCAACTGAGTAAGCATATGAATAAACTGACAGACTTCACATTAGAAATATTTCCTTGAGGTGGTTGATCATAAGTACTACCTGTACGGGAAGCCTAAAGAGGACTAGTAGGGAATGATAGAACTCCAGACGGAGCAACATAATAAGGAGCAGGGACCCTAGATTAGGTTTGTACCTCATAAGTAGGGTGAGTCCCCCCTTTCCCTACTTTCTCCTCAAGTGGAATAGAGTTCCTAACAGAGTTTATATGAAAATCAAATCTTTGGGAAGGCATAATCTAAAATAAGAGAAAGCCAGTAGTTAGAGAAGTTTCATAGCATTGGTCATAATAGCTTGAAATAGAACATAAGAATGGAAAACATTGCTAAATTCCTTGTGGCCTCCACCTTATAAGTGTGGCACACTACATACCCATAAAAGGCCTTTACTCGACACGACTTTGTGGACACCAATTGAACCTAAACCATGCTATGATACAAATGTTATCCCTACCCAAACTAGGGCCTAACTGTAATGGGTATCTCAAGCCCATCATGGACTGGAGACCACCCTCTTAGTCTAACCTTAAGAGCATAATAATAATAATAATAAATTGAATCTAAATCAAGAATAAAATAAGAGATGAACAGATTACTCCAAAGAAACTAAGAGTTATAATAATAATCATCCTAAATTTGTCCACAATAGTCTGTAAATCCAAAATATCAAATAAGTAGGAACATGCCCCTGACTTTGACCAAAAAAATCCAAAAGTACTAAGTAAACAACAACAAAATAATAAAATAATAAGGCCTTCAAAAGGATGGAGGCTCACCACTTCATTTCACATTAACAAAAATGCTCAACCACCTAAACCTATATAGGAGCAACAGAAACGTCTTTAGTTGCAACATCATTAAATAGTGTAGCATCCTAGGATGACCAATTGGATAAGCATTGATATGTAACTTTGAGAAAGTGGTATTATAATGACATGCCCAAAATCAGTGAAAGCCACATACACATAATTATATATATATATATATATAAAGGATGCTGAGATAGGGTAAAGGGCCATTAAGATAAGAGTTTTTAAATAATTAACCTAGACTCTATAGCTTTATCTATCTTAAGGGCACCCACGAGCTATATGGGTTCAACTTCCCCTGTTGAAAGAGCCTTAATACGTGTTAACCACACGATCTATAGAAAAAACAAGGGAGAAACAAATCCACCATGGGAAATAGCCATCCCAAGTATGTGTATCAATTATATCTAAAGCACATAGTCATATAGACCCCCAATGTTGACAAACATGGTTTCCAGTGTTCGTCTCCTTCGGGACTTATACCTTTACGGCAAGCTATACAACCCCCTTTAAGCCCAAATTAAAATCACTTTGCACATAATTCCAACTATTAATCTACGAGTAATTCATTAAGGCATTTTCTACTTGGCCTCTTCATACCAATACGTTTGGAAGATAAATTATACATGCCAAACCAATCCATAAAACCATAGTGACTCTCAAGTTCTATTTAAAACCAAAAAATGGACACCAATGCCATCCAAATCAATTTTTATATCTATTTATCCATTAATGCAATGTATTGGGTTCCAAAATAAGTTAAACCATGTTATTATCTATTATAAAAATCAAATTTACATAGTGGGTTGAAGTTAATGAAATTCAAAGCTAAAATTCATCCAATTTGGGAAAATCATATCCCCCATACCAATCCTTTAAGTAATGCACCAATTTATGCCCAAAATCATCAATTTAAAGCATGAATAATCAATCTAGGACACGAGACAAGTAATTAGATCAGTAACAATTGAAAAACCTCAACCAATTTCAAAACCCACAAATTAAATCTCATGAAATTTATTTAATTAATTCCACAATGTAAAATTAAAGTTTAGAGAAGAGAAACATTATAGAAATACACAAGAAATTGAAGTCAATTTGAAGTTTGGAGCCTGATTGATGAATTCTCTATGAAATCCTTGAATGTTCTTGGGTTTTGAGTTTTAAGAGAAATTGAGTGATTTTGATCTTTGAAAACTGAAGAAAAAAGTCTTGTTTTATGTTTAAAGGTCGTACAAGGGGTAAAAAAAACCAACCCCAAGTGAAAAAATAAAATTTGATGAAATTAAAACACTGGCGTGGTACACCGTTATTGCGGAGTTTAGCCTCTATGGCACGCCAATATCATGGTGTTTAAACTCTATGACATAGACTTATCATGAACCCTCTCTGCCTTGGGGTCCTAAAATAATTTTGAACCTATTCTGAAAAATCTGAAACTTTTCCCAAATATCTTTTTAACATCCCTAAACATAAATAAAGTAAAAAATTAACATTATGAATTCAGGAGGGTTAAAAATAAAATCATCAATGTTGTAAGGGTTCTTACAATTATGTAGGCATTACAGGTTATTATCAGCCTTTTGTAGAGCGTTTCTTGTCAAATGTGGTTGTTGATTTTGGATCCCACTCTAGGATGCGTATAAGAAAAGCTTCAAAAATCTCAAAGAGTTGTTGACTTTGATTCCCTCTCTAACTTTGACCATGGTAGATGTAGATTTTTACCATGTTTTATGATTCTTTTAGTTTTAATTTGGGTGGAGTATTGATGAAAAAAGATAAGGTGATTTTTTATTCTTCTTTTCAGTTGAAGTCTCATAAGAGAAATTAGATTACCTATGATTTGGATTATGCAACCATGGTGTTTGTGTTGAAGTTATGTTATCATTACTTATATGGGGTTCCTCGAGAAATTTTCTCAGATCACCTAGCCTTCAGTGCTTTAGTCAGTGAGATCTTAATATGAGACAATGTTGGTTGAGCTGCTTAAGGATTATCACATCACTATTCTTTATCACTTGGGTAAGGCTAAAATGGTTATAAATGCCTTGTGTTGGAATTCGACTAGTATGGGGAGTATAGATCATCTCTTGACCCATAAGCAACCTTTAACCTTAGAGGTCCAGTCTTTAGATAACCAAATGATTAGGCTTGTTATTTTGACACCTAATCAAGTTTTAGCATTTGTTAAAACTAGATCTTCCTTGATGGAGCAAATTCATTCTTCACAATTAGATGATGATAGTTTTAGTATGATTTGAGATAAGGTTCTGAGTGGCGAGTCTTAGGGGACATATCTTGATTTCGATTGTGTTTAAAATACTGGAGGTCGAGTTTGTTTATTGCGAGTTGGTGGATAGGTGTGATTGATTTTGAAAGAGTCACATTCTTCCAAGTACTCTATCGACCTAGGAGTGACTGAGATGTATCATGATTTGAAGAAGCTTTGTAGGTGGGGTGGCATAAGGGAGAATATTCAGATTCTATAGCCTTATTGCTTGTTCTTTCAATAGGTAAAATATGAGCACCAGAGATAGGGTGGTTCACTATAGATATTACTCATTTTTCACTGGAAGTGGGAGAAGATCACTATGGACTTTGTAAATAGTTATTGTTCCGATAGTATTTAGATCAATGTGGATCAGTTGACCAAATTAGGCTATTTCATACCTATTCAGATTTTCTTCAGTGTCAAGAGGTTGGTTCATATATATGTTCATGATATATTTCACCTTCATGGGTACCCATATTTATTATTTCAAATAGAGACTCAGTGTTCACTTCTAGCTTCTAGCAAACATTCTGAGAGAAGTTAGGTAATCAGATTGATTTTAGCACAACTTTCCACCATTAGATCTATGGTAAGTCAGAGTAGATATGACTTATAACTTGGTCCGGATTATCACTTCTATGTTTGTTCAAGCTTTCACATTTGTATATGATATGACTTCATTCTAGAAGGATTACCTTGGTTTATGTTATTGTTGATTTTGGTTTTTCTTTATTAGTTTGGGTGATTGGCTTACTTATCAAGGTTGGGCCGCGGTAAGTGCCATCATGATCCATTTTGGGGTTGTTACAATATCATGCCTAAATAATAGAATCTCAAGTTATGGCATTAGAGAGATAGATTTATTTAAATAATATTGCTGAAATAAATTTAACTACAATGATACAAATAATGTGATCACCAAAATACCAGATTTTTTTGATAATTATAAATTATTACTAGGGCATGGACTAATTTTCTAATAGAGAGTGCATCTCTTGAACTCAAAATCAAGGGAGTGAGGATGAACTTGGATAGAGAAATTATCATCAATCTATGATGAATTTAGGGATACTCAAAAAAAAAAAATTACGTAGTGAATATACAGTACAATTTCATGACCAAAAAAGAACATTACATTTTTATAGCCCCAAACCAGGATTTGGCCATAGAATGAAAAGTAATATTTTTTCTATATAACATGCTATACATATGTATATTATATTATATATTATTGTATTTATAATAGTCTTTTATTATATTATATAATATTATATGTAGAATTATTCAATAATATAAATAATTATACAAATATATACATATGTATATATAATGTTTAAGCAATATATCTACATTATATAAGTGTGTATAAAATGAATAGGAATAAGAAAACCATTGTATATACTATAATATACAAATATATCCAAATAAAGTTTCTACTATTTCAAAAACCAAATTCATCTAAAAACACTTCAAAACTACACCAAACCAACCAAACCTTTTGTTTTTGACTTCTTAATACATAACCGATCTTTTACAATAATACCTACTCGAAATAAATCTTATTTATGAAAATCAGAATTTTCAAATTTTAAAGATTGGAGTTTCAGTAATGATTGAACATTCAAAAAATTTGTGCTACATCTATAAAATTATAATGTAAATTTGTTATATGCTTGGTCTAAAATTTTTATAGACACGTACTCTCTTAAATGTTCATTAGTTGTAGCAATAATGAAAAACAATGAAACATTCATGAATTGCGTGTTAAATGAACATTGAGCTACATTATGTAAAGTAATATTTTGACCCGATACAATTAAAGTATTTTTTGTAATCTAATGTATGAACATTGAGCTACATATAATTAAAGAATTTTTGATAATGTAATGATAGTGGACTGTATTTTATAACGTAATATTGTTTGATGCACTTTTATGTAATTTTTTTCATGTATTTATGTAAAACAAATTTGGATATGTAAAGAGATGACATCAAAGTCAAAGTGATGGATGGAGAAGAGTAACAATAAAATTGGGTTAGATTTTCTAAATTACTTTTATTGATGATCCATTTTGTAAACTTTTTAGGGTAAATTACATAATATCATATCTTAACTTACCATTATTATCTAAAAATCTAACCTCTTAAAATAATTAAAAAATTCTAGATTCTACCTTACCTCTCCATATTGTTTGATACATCCCTTCTACCCCCAAATTCCAAATCCAATTTATTTCCATTCAACAAATTTTTATATCAAACCTATTAACATACCCATTCCATTCTCTCATTTTTCCCAAATCTCAATAAAAAATTTGTGTTTCTAAGTTCTATCGCCATAGCCGCTATTCTTACAAACTCAAAAGGAGTAGGGAAATACATTACAATACTTTGCCATTTACATAAAGTAAAAACTAAAGAAGAGAAAACATAATTATAGGTAGTCAAATAGTCCAGTAATAGAGTGATACTAGACAACAATACAATTGTATCAGACTTTGTCTTAGACCCATAAATGAGGTCATGATGACACTTGTTGCGGTTTAACCTTGAAAAGTAAGTCAATCACCCAAAAAGAAAAGACATTGTAAAAAAGTAACAATTATATAGTATTAGATTTCTAGAACAAAACCAGGACGACCAAAAACATAAATAAAGTGGAAGTCTAAAAAAAATATCATAAAATCCCCATAAATCTGGTGTCATAAGTGTATAGTATCTAATATATCATTCAAATATAGAAAAGGCACAATGTCTGTCTTCAAAATAAGTAAAGCATAATAAAAGTATGAAGAGGTCCAAAAGGCAACTCTGGTTCTTAGAGAAACCTAGTATCTCTGTCAAAATCTCTAAAAGCATGATCAATCACCGTGTGTCGTACTCGAATAAGGATCAACACCAATAGGGAATAGTAGGGGTAAGTATGTTCCACTTGTACTCAATCAGTTTCATAGTCCTGCTGATCAAAGTATAAAATAATATATGTAAAGAAAACTATGAGCATTTCACCTGTAAATAGAAAAGTCTCAAATGGTAGTTCAACCAGCTACAATTCTAATATATATACGGAAAAGAACAACACAAATATATGAGAAGAGTACATGGAAACTAAATACAAAGGAAAAACTAAGGAAATCATGAAAGAAGTTTATGCAATGAAATGCAATAATGATGGAATAAAAAGTGATTGTGATTGCATGAATTTTTTTATAAATCTACCGAGCTCGCAACTTCCAAGATAGGACCAATGAGGAGTTTGCAACCCATTTACTATAACTTGTATCCCAAAGTTTAATCCACCTCTCTAGCTCGTGTTCACAGAGAGTGATTTTAGAAAAATGTCTTATTTTCTTTCAAAAATACTGTTCCTCAATGGTACCAGTATCTCATGAATGTATATGTATGGAATGAGGATGTAATACTCATAATCAAATCTATATGATGATATCTAATCGATCATACACATATTTATAAGTGAGCCCCAAAATTAACTCAATATGTCAAAAATTAATGATTATCAACTCTAATTATGAGTATTAGAGTTCTGGTGTCTATAACTAATACAACTCATGGGTACAAGTCGTACACTTGGGTACGAGTGGTATGGTCCAGTCGTATGCTGATCAGTATTTGTTGGTGGGATGGATTTGATTATTGGAATGGGTACGACTTAGTGGTACGAGTTGTAGTGGAGGATACGAGTCTTTTGGTTCCTTCACTTAACCTTAGACTTGGTAACTTAAGTTGGATCTGAGTATGAGTGTGACCCGACCCAATCCTGAGCCTTTTCGTAATGGGCATCCCAAGTCCAACAAGGATCGGGGACTGCCCCTTGTTACCCAACCCAACCGCCTATATCACATCTTAGATAGGCTGAGTTTTAAGAATATAACAAGATAACACAAATGCTCTCATGAAGACTTTGGGATAGGGTCACAAATGTGACCAACCCAACTGAGTTTACCCATACTAAATTGATCATCAACAATCAACCAAACTAAGCCAAACCAAAGGCCATAACCAAAGAGAATACCAAACATAATATGATAATCAACCCCAAAATATAATTCGATGGAAAAACCAACAATATCGTCTAAGGGTGTAAACACCAACACCAATATCGATCCCTTTCATACCAAAACCCAGAAGTACCACAAAGCCTCTATCCAAAAGTGTAAACAAATCGGATTGGGACATGCCCCCAACCATGGACAAAACCAATATCTAACATAAAGTCAAAACATCTAATGATGTCCATAACATAAAATGGATCCTTCTAAAATGATGGAAGCTCACCACTTCAGTCCAAATGCTGATATCGAATTTGCGTGCTAAACAGAAGGAGTGGAATGGTCAGTTACTTTATTGTGTGGGTATATAACTGCCAAGAGATATGTTAGCGAGTGACCGCTAGCATGAATCTCAGTATAAGATTAAAATAATGCCATTTATAAAACCAAGTAAAACCATCCATAATGCATACAACCATATATATATAAGTGTTGGGAAAGGGAACCGAGTTTATCATGCCTTTAAAACCTTTACGTGGGTTACGTAGCTTGGCTATCCTAAACCACCCACGGGCTATATGGATTCAACTTCCACTGCTGAAAGGGCCACAGTGCGTATATCCGCACTACCAGGGAAGTATCCCATGGGATGACTAGTACATCCCTCAATAATATGACACCATGCACACGGTCCACTAAGTCCAATCCTCATATTGGCAAATATAACTTTCCAATTTTGGTCCCCCCAGGACCGCTACCCTCTACATCTTTGCTAAACACCCCGCTATTAATTCCTAATTAAAATCATTTCTAAGTTACCAACCAATCCATTTATGATTTCATTAACCAAAGGATAATATTAGTGGTATCGTCATACCACCCCTTTCTTGCAAATAATATCCATAGACAAACCATTTAGGTTAAGGGGACTTTTAAGTGCCCTTCCATATACCATATTAAACCACTTGGGAAACATCCATGTTCCCCACAAGCATAACCAATTACCCTTTTCAAACCATTTAAACCATGCATAATTCCATTACTAAGTTTAAAATATGCAAGATATCCATTAAAAGAAGTCAATGAAAGGAACATATCTTTATAAGCATTTTATTAAACACCTTGGGGGTATGATATATCCAAAACCAATTTCAAAGACCATTAAACCATTACCATGTAATCCAAATGTCCAAAACCACCATTAATGCATATAAAACATAATTAAAATCATAGGAAACCATAACCAAGCATTTAATATCAAAACCCCCAAATAATACTTGAAAACCATAATCATGAAATTGTAAAACAATGAAATCAATCATATAAACCATGCCTTTAGTAGAAATTACAATGAGGTAAGAGAAACATTCCTTATACCAAAGAATTGATGGAAAGAAATCACCAAAACAAGCCCCAAAATAATATTCAAGATGCAACCCTAGCCTTCTTGCCCCAAAAGTTCTTGAGAGAATTATAGAGTTTTTTGGAATAGTTTCTAAGTGTTAATGAATCAAATAATTGGGTAAATAACCTCCTAAGTGTATTAGCAGTCATGGGTCCTAATTATGGTAAGTAGAAAAATATCCATAATATCCCCACTTAAATCTCTTAAAAATTATCATAGGGATATGACTGACCTATACGAGTCGTACCCTCCTAATACGTTCGGTACCCACCACTCGTATTTGAGCCTCAACCCTTGGATCAAACACTGTCCAGTGAATGACTCATCTAACCAACTAGTAACCATAAAATATGATTGGTATGCAGGACCCATAACCCTGGCAGAATGAATATCAGGAGGATAAAACACAGCCTACCTTATGAGGCACTGATACAATTCGTACCAAGCCCTACGACTCATACCTCTAAGTCACACCCATTCCGGTAACCAAAAACATCCCACCAACTAACACTGGTCAGCATATGATAGTACCATACCACCTATAACCCAACATACAATTCGTACCCATGAGTCGTATTGGGTCCGAAAAATGAAAATTATAGGAAATTTTCTAAGGGTCAAACCCATGATGTTTCAGTCTCCCCCACTAGGAACATTCATCCTTGAATGATGGACAAAGTAGGGGTAACTACATATAGAGTTATTTGCATTACAAAACATCCTTTTAAGAATGAGGCAAAGATATAAATCATTTCTTTGAAAAACTCAAAAAATAAGGATGTGCTGAAGACACATATCTTTCGCAATAATCCAGGGAGCAGAAAATAGATGTGGGTATTTGGACTTCATGTCCTCTTACACTTACCAAGTAGTTTCTTCCACCTTATGGTGCCGCCATAGAACCTTAATTGAAGAAATATCCTTAGTCCACAAAAAATAAACCTGCCTATCTAATATCTTAATAGGGACCTCTTTATAAGATAGAGAATCTGAAATACCTAATCCTTCAAATGGAACAATCGAAGAAGGATCACCAATACGCTTCCTCAACATAGAGACTTGAAAGATCAAAAGAACAAAACCCAAACGACCAGGCAACTCCAGTTCATAAGCACCATTACCAACTATCCTTAAAATCACATAAGGACCAATAAATCGAGGACTGAGTTTTACTTTTTTCAAAACTGCACCACCCCCTTCATGGGATACACCTAGAGGAATACCCTATCCCCAACGTCAAACTCCAAGTCTCTACACCTAACATATGTATAGGACTTTTAGTGACTTTGGGTAGCTTTAAGCATATCCCGAATCACCTTTACCTTTTCCATCGCTTGATAACCTAATTTCAGACCAAACATATTCACCTCTCCAAGCTCAAACTAGCCAATAGTATATCTACACCTCCTACCATACACCACCTTAAAAGAGGCCATACTAATACTCGAATGATATCTATTATTGTAAGAAAACTCCACCAAGGGTAGATGCTCAACCCAATTGCCACCATAGTCAATCATATAGGCTCAAAGTATATCGTCCAATGTATGAATAGTTCTCTCCACTTGTCCATCTGAATGTAGATGAAAAGTAGTACTTAGACTAACCTTAGTCCCTAACCCCTCTTGGAAAAATCGGTAGATGTGAGACATAAACTGTGTACCACAATTCAAACTAATCAAAATAGGCACCCTATGCAAATTCATAATCTCCTGAAGGTACAGCTTCGCATAATCCTCTGCCAAAAAGGTACTTTGCATTGGTCATCTTATCCCCGATGAACTAAATCAAATAATACCAATTCTGATACCGAGGAAGACCGGTAATAAAGTCCATATTGATCACTTCCCACTTTCATTTGGGTAAATTAATTTCTTGACACAACCCTTTTGGCCTCTTTTGCTTAACCTTAACCTATTGACACACCATACACTTGGCACCAAAATCTTCCATAACTCTCTTAATGCTATTCCACCAATAGATCTCCTTGAGATCATGATATAGCTTAGTTTAGTCGAGATGAACAACATAGCATAACTTATGCACCTCACCCAAAACCCTTTCTCGTAATCCATCGACATCAGGAACATACAACCTTCCTTGGTATCTTAAAGTACCATCACCACTGATCTTAAACAATGCTACCTTTTACCCACCAACATCACTCTTGATTTTAATTAAGAAAGGATCCAAAACTTCTTTCTCCTTAATCTTCATATTAAGAGACGATCAAACCACTTCTTGTACTATCACAATACCATCATTAAAGTCCAAGAGGAAAACTCTAAGATTATCTAAATGATAAATATCCTTCACTAATTCCCGCTTTCCTTTCTTCACATGAGCCAAACTTTTGATAGACAACCTGCTAAGAGAATCAGCAACTATATTAGCCTTTCCTGGGTGGTAGTGAAGACTCAAATCATTGTTTTTAAGAAGCTCAATCCATCTTCTCTACCTGAGATTAAGCTTTTTTGAGTGAAAATCTATTGAAGACTATTGTGATCAGAAAAGAATTCCACGTGGACACCATATAAATAATGACACCATATATTAAAAGTAAACACAACTACCAATAACTCTAACAAATGAGTAGGATAATTCCTCTCATGTACCTTCAACTTCCTAGAAGAATAGGTAATCACTTTTCCATACTGCATTAAAACACAACCAAGACCTACCTAAGATACATCACAATAAGCCACAAACCCATCATTGCCCTCTTACAAGGTCAGTATTAGAGAAGTTAACTTATCCGTCAACTTCTCAAAACTCCCTTCAAAAGCATTCAACCTAAAAATCTTAACCTAAAAAAAGCTTTCCACAAACTGCCTATAATATATCGCTCAACCCAAGAAGCTCCAAATATCGGATGGAGTCATGGACCTACACCACCTTTTCACCATAACAACCTTTTGCGGATCGACTATGATCCCTTCATTAGAAATTATATGACCCTAGAAAGTCATAACGCTCAACCAAAGCACATACTTAGAGAACTTAGAATACAACTATTGTTCCTTTAAGGTCTACAACACCACATAAAGGTGATTCGCTTGATCCACCTTGCTCTTTGAAGAAACCAAAATTTCATCAATGAACACAATGATAAAGAGATGCAAATACTGCCTGAACACCCTGTTCATTAAGTCCATAAATGTTGTTGAAGCATTGGTTATCCCAAATTACATCACCAAGAACTTAAAATGCATATATTGATTATGAAAATCCATCTTAGGGATATCTACCTCCCTATTCTAAAGATGATGGTACCCAGACCGAAGACCTATCTTATAGAAAAACTTAGCACCTTGCAACTGGTTAAACAAGTCATCTATCTGAGGATGAGGCTACTTGTTCTTGACCATCACCTTATTCAACTTGCTGTAGTCAATGCACATCCAATGGGAACCATCCTTCTTATGCACAAACAATACTGGGGCACCCCATAGAGAAATGCCAGGTCGAATAAACCCCTTGTCAATAAGATCCTTAAGTTTCTCCCTGAGTTTCCTCAAATTTTCCGCAACCATTCTATGTGGAGGAATAAATATTGGATGAGTGTCCGAAGGCAAATCAATACCAAAGTCTATTTCCCCATCTAGAGGAACACCAGTAAGATCATCCAAAAAGACCTCTAGAATATTTAACCCAGACCAAGTGATAAAGACAATCCTTAGAGAATAATCTCTAAGTTCTAAGATAAGAAATAAACCTTTCTTAAGGAGCTAATGAACTGCCTTTCCATTTTATAACTAGTTCACTAGGGAACTTAAAGATAACCTTATGGGTTCGACAATCAAAAGATGTGTAACAAGAATGCAACCAATCCATACCTAGAATCACATCAAAATCTACAATATCTAACTCAAACAGATCCACCAAGGTTTGCTTTCCACTAATAGATACCACAACCCATATAGACTCTCTTAGCAATAACTCAGTTACCTATTAGGGTAACAACAGAAAAAGGCTCCAAAATAACTACCAAATTGGAACCAAAATACATAGCCACATATGGAGTCACATTAGAAAAAGTGGACCCTAGATCAATCAAACAATATACTTCACTAGAGAAAAGCTATAATGTAACAATAATGACATCAGGTGATGCCTTGGATTCCTGTCAGGATACCAAAGCATAATATGTGTTTCAATCAACACTAGAACCTGAAGCAGTAATAGAAGCATATACGATACCACCAGGTGCAGGAGCGGAAGATGAAGCCATATGAATCTTATTTACCCTCGTATAAACCCTATTAATTAGACAATCCCTGAGCCAATGGACTATCTGGACACATTTAAAGCATTTATCCCCTTATTCCTTGTAATAACCCCGATGAGGATGACTACAAAATTGATAAAGAGGACCCAAAGAAACTGACTGACCTCCACATGCCTGAGATTGGGCAACTTGTGCTCGAGAATCATCAACATATTGATAACGTCTGTCTCCTGACTGGTAAGAAAAACTAGCAGAAAAGAAGCCAGAACTCCCTCACTTATTTTTATGCCATTTTCCACCATTTTTACCACCTTGAGATTTAGCACCTCCTAGATCAGAATAACTGCTCCTATTTCCTTTCCTATCCCCAAACTTTGCCTGCCTCTTCTTCTTATCTTCAAACTGCTGTATATGAATAGTCAACCTCGAGATATCCATATCTTTAATTAGCAAGGTAGTCTTGTTCTGTAAAATCAAATATTTATTCAACCCTGAAGAAAAATTCTTCATTCATGACCTCATATCAGCCAATAAGTAAAGATCATACCTTGATAGTTGATGGAAATTCAAAGCATATTCCTTTACTAATATCCTTCCCTACCCGAGGTTCACAAGCTCCTCTATCTTAGTTTTTCTTAACTCTTAAGGAAATAACAGATCTATGAAGGCATTAAAAAGCCTCCTGTAACTCTTCCTTTTCTATATCACCTCTATCTATATCCCACTCCTCATATCACTAATAAGAAACATCCTTGAGATGATAAGCTACAAGGTTAACCCCATCTTAATTAGTAGTCTGCATTACCCAAGGATCTTTTCTATCTAATCTAAAGACTCCCTATGGATCCTATTCCACCTTTACTCTAGTAAAAATAGGAGGACCTATCTTCATAAATTAACTAAACCTTGTGGCCTCAGCAGACAAAGCACCAGCCATACCCCACTCATCCTAAGAAGTAACCAGTCGGGCAATAACATGAATAGACTGATAAAATTCTGCATTCATCATGTTGCTCTAAGGAACCTGAGGAGGACTAGCTGGAATATCAAGAACTCCAGCACCATCAGGAATAATACCATGAGATTAAAGATGTACGCCAAATGCACAACATACACCTTCATCATTATCCTCATAAAGACATGATCTAGAAGACATGATCTGAAAGATGAACAAACAAAGATTAGAGAAGATTAAAGGATTCAAAACTCAAGCTTGAAGATAGAATACCATGAAAGTGAAACATTCCTAAATATATTTCAACCTCTCTCTTATGAGTATGGAGTAATTCATACCCCTAAAAGAAAATCTACTCGACATGACTTTATGTACTCTAAGTGACCATGAACCTAGGCTTTGATACCAAATTGACATAACCCGACTCGAGCTTTGATGTAATGAGCATCCTAAGTCTAACTAGGATTAGGGACTGCCCCTTGTTACCCAACCCAACCACCTATATCTAGCCTTTAACAGGCTGAGTTTTAAGCATATAACAAGATAGCGCAAATGCTCTCATAAAGAGTTTGGGATAGGGTTACAAACATAACCAACCCAACCGAGTCTACCCTTACCAAATCAACCATCAGCCATGCTAAGCTAAACCAAAGGCCATAAACCATACCATAACCAAAGAGATTACCAAACATAATATGATGATCAACTCTAAAATATAATATGATAGAAAACCAATAATATTATCCAAGGGTGTAAGCCCTTAAACTAATAACTACGCCAAGGCAAACACCAATACAAATCCCACCCATAGAAACCCCTAAAAGTATCACAAAACCTCTATCCAAAAGAGAAAGCAAATCCAGTTGGGATATGTGCCCTACCATGGCAAAAACTAATATAAAAAATAAAGTCAAAATGTCTAAAGTTGTCCATAACATTAAATAAAACCTTCCAAAAGGATGGAAGCTCACTATTTTAGTCCAAATATTGATACTAAATCTGCATGCTAAATGAGAGGAGTGGAATAAATAGTTCCTTCATAGCGTGGGTATACAGTCATCAATCGATGGGTTAGTGAGTGATCACTAGTATTAATCTCAAGATAAGCATAAAACAATGCCATTTATAAAATCAAGGAAAATCATCCATAATGCATAAACATATATATATATAAGTGCTGGTAAAGGGAACTATATTAAGAATGCCTTTAAAACCTTTACCTGGAATGTGTAGCATGGCCATCCTAAACTACCCACAAGCTATATGGGTTTAGATCCCCTTGCTGAAAGGGCCTAGTATATGTAGCGACACAACTAAGGAAGTATCATATGGGATGACAAGTACAACCCCTAATAGTGTGACATCATGCACATGGCCCGCTAAGACCAATCCTCATATCGTCATAAATGAGTTTCCATCTTTGGTCCCCCAAGGACCGCCACCTTCTATGGCTTTAGCACATATCATGCCATTAATGACCAATTACCATTTCTAAGTAAGAAACTAATCCATTTACCATTTTATTAACCAAGTCCAATATTAGTGGTATCATCATACAACCCCTGACTTGCAAGTAATATTCATAGCCAAACCATTTAGGTTAAGAGGACTTTTAAGTTCCCTTCTATGTACTATATTAAACCACTTGGGAAAATTTTATATTCCCCACAAGAACAACCATTTAGCCTTTATACTTTTCAAACTATTTAAACAATGCATAATTTCTTTACTAAGTTTCAAATATGCAAGAGTTCTATTAAAAGAAGTCAATGTAATGAACATACATTTATAAGCATTTTATCAAACCCCTTGGAGGCATAATATAACTAAAACCAATTTCAATGAACATTAAACCATTACCATACAATCCAATTATCCCAAACCACTATTAATGCATATAAAAGCATAATAAAAACCATAGAAAACCATAACCAAGCATTTAATATCAAAACCCACAAATAATAGTTGAAAACCATAATTATGTAATCGTAAAACCATGAAATCAACCATATAAACCATGCCTTTAGTAGAAATTACAATCAGGGAAGAGAAACATGACTTATACATAAGAATTGATGGAAATAAATCACCAAAACAAGACCCAAAGAAATCCTCAAGATGAAAACCTAGAATTCTTGCCCCAAAAGCTCTTGACAAAATTATGAAGTGTTTTGTTATAGTTTATAAGTGTTAATGAATAGAATAATATAATAAATAAACTTCTAAGTATATTAGAAGTCATGGGTCCTAATTAGGGTAACTAGGGAACATTCCAGAATATCCTCACTTAAATTTCTTAAAAATCTATCATAGAGAGATGAGTGACCAATACGAGTCATACCTCACAGAACAATTGGTACCCACCACTTGTATCCCAACCTCAACCCTTGGATTAATAGTTACACTATGGGTAATTTAGGATGGCAAAGTTACACAACCCAGGTAAAGGTTTTAATGGCATGCTAAAACTGATTCCCTTTTCACAACATGTATATATATATATGGTTTATATGTACATGGACTATTTTACTTGGTCTTATAAATGGTATTATGTTATCCTTATCCTCAGTTCATGCTAATTTACCCGCTAAACCATCTTCAGGAAGTTGTATACCCATGCTATATAGGACCCAGTCATTTTACTCCTCTTATATAGTGATTGACTCGGGAACAATTGTTGGATTGAAGTGGTGAGCTTCAATCTTTCTGGAAGGATCTATTTAATTTTATGGATATTTTTAGACCTTTTGATTTATTTTTAGATATTAGTTTTTGCAATGGTTGGGCGCATGTCCCAATCGAATATTCTTACTCTTTTAGTTGGAGGCTTTATGGTACTTCTATGGGTTAGAATGGGTGGGATCATTGTTGGCGTTGGACTTAATATTGATATTGGTATTGGGTTTACATTGTTGCTTATAATTTCTTAATGTTCTACCATATTTCATTTTGGGATTAATCATATTATGTTTTGGAACTCATTTAGTTATGGCTTGGTTTATGGCCTTGGTTAGGTCTTGGTTTGGCTTGGTGGTTTGGTTGGTACGGGTTGGTCGACAGGATGACTTGGTAGGGTTTATCTCTGAATATACCTATACTAAAGGCAGTCCTTATCCAATTATACTATCTTGCTATTGTTCGGAGTTTAGACAACTCAAGGTATATTAATAGTGGATGGGTTAAGTAACAGGGGGTGTTTATTGGTCCTGAATGGACTTGGGATTCCCATTACGACAAGGCCCCTAATTGGGTT
Organism: Capsicum baccatum var. pendulum; assembly: GCA_030864225.1. Classification (NCBI taxonomy): domain Eukaryota; kingdom Viridiplantae; phylum Streptophyta; class Magnoliopsida; order Solanales; family Solanaceae; genus Capsicum; species Capsicum baccatum. The sequence continues at coordinate 189,805,442 of CM061560.1, forward strand.
GTGTCACATTAGTATCAGAGGTTTTGGTTTCTAGTCAATTGGGAGTCCACACATCCATTTCAAGTAGATACTCTTTTAGGGGTATGTAGCACGCCACTCTCATAAGAGAGAGGCTACAAGACATTCAGGAATGTTTTACTTTCTTAGTATTCTATTTTCAAGTTTGGTGTCTAAGTCCTGGAATCCTTCTCTAATCCTTGGTTTTTCACTTTTCTAAACACGCCTTAATGATTTGGAACATAAGGAAACTCTTCAGTCCTATCTAAGGAGAATATTGATGGGGTATGTCCTATATTTGTAGTTCTTCTTTGATGTCAGGGTCCTATCCTTGATAGTTCCAGATTTGGTTGCTATAAGTACTCCTAAGGGTGAGGTGACTAATACGGAATTTCACCAGTCTATTCACACTATTGCTCAGATGTTTGTTGCTCAGGATGAGTGGGATACGTCCAGTGGGTTATCTATTGAGGCCATAAGGGTTAGTCAGTTTATAAAACTAAATCCTTCTACTTTTACTGGTAAGAAGGTAGAGAAGGATCCTTAGGTTTCTTGGGTGAAATGGAGAATATATTAAGGGTTATACATGTTACTAATATAGAAGGTGTAAACTTTACAACTTATCAGCTCAAGGATATTACGTACCAGTGGTACAAAAAGTGGGAAAAGGATATAGGTGATATGGAGGATATGTCCTTATAGGATGCTTTCTTTAGTGCTTTCTTCGATTGTTTGTTTCCTCAAAAGTTGAGGCAAGCAAAAATAGAGTAGTTTGTAAATTTTAAGCAAGGGAGAATGTCTGGAATATGCCTTCAAGTTTCATTAGCTATTAAGGTATGCTCTTAATTTGGTGGATGACATGAGAACAAGAATGAGAAAGTTTCCTTTTGGGTTTAATTGGATTTGATCTTGAAATGCAAAACTACTTTGTAGATTAGAGATATGGACATTTCTTGGTTGAATATTCATATGCAGTAGGTAGAGGGTGAGACGAGAAAGTAGACAGAGTTCAGAGATCGATAGGGTAAGAGGCACATATTTTTATATCAGGGAGGTACACAGTCTCAAGGTAGTCGGGATAGTGCAAAATGGGAGAAAAAAAGTGGGGGAGTTTTGGATCCTTCTCTACTGCTAGAGCTCCTTACCCAAAGCATTCGGGCGACAGGCGTCATCAGGGTGGTGATAATTTAAAGGCATCGAGTGCCTAATCTCTAGCAAATAAGGGTTAATCAATTTTGTATGCCCTTCTTATCGATTTTGTGGTCATTCTCATCGGGTTTATTGTGATGAGGGAAGAGAGAAATTCTTTAAGTATGGCCAGGCAGGCCATCAACTCAGAGATTTTCCAGTTAATAAGATTGCTATAGGAGTAAATAAGGTACCAATTAGTTAATATTCTAATCCTACATCTGGTGGTGCCGCATTTTCTTTTGTTATTACTCCTTGTTTTGGTATTGTCCTGAACAGGTTGTTTAGAAGGTGTCCTAGACCTATGATTCCAATTGACATTCTAAGCTTCTTGGGTTTGGCTGGGTATTATTGGCAGTTTGTGGAAGTATTTTGTCAATAGCTTCTCCTTTGACTAAGTTGACTCAGAAAAAGGTAAAGTTTTCCTGGTTAGAAGTGTACGAAGGGAGTTTTGAGAAGCTGAAAGCTAGACTGACTTCAACTCCAATTCTAAATTTGCGGGAAGGCAATAATGGGTTTGTGGTTTATTGTGATACATCTTGGGTGGGACTTGGTTGTGTTTTGATGAAGCATAGGATAGTGATCGCCTCTGCTTCTAGGAAGTTGAAGGTGTATTGGAGGAATTATCCTACTCTTGATTTGGAGCTGTTGGCGGTGATTTTTTCTTTGAAAATTTGGTAGTATTATTTGTATAGTGTACACGTGGATATCTTTTCTGATCATAAATGTCTACATTATGTGTTCACTATGAAGGAGCTCAGTCTTAGGCAAAGAATATGGATTAAGATTCTCAAGGACTATGATATGAGTCTTCACTATCACTAAGGTAAGGCTAATGTGGTTGCTAATGCTCTTAGCAAGTTGTCTATAGGGAGTTTGGCTTATTTGGAGAAAGGAAAGCTAGAGTTGGTGAAGGATATTCATTGCTTGGCTAATCTCAGAGTTTGCCTCTTAGACTCTAAGATAGAGGTATAATGGTACAAGAAGTGGTTTGATCGTCTCTTGGTGCAAAGATCAAGGATAAACAAGTGTTGTATCTTGTTTTGATGCAAATCAATGGTGATGTTGGTGGGCAAAAGTTGATGGTGTTTAAGATCAGTGGCGACGGTACTTTACAGTACCAAGGAAGGTTGTGTGTTCCTGATATCGTTGGTTTGCCACATAAGATTTTTGCTGAGGTGCATGAGTCGTGCTATGTTTTTTATCCTAGTTCCATGAAGATGTATCATGATCTAAAGGAGATGTATTGGTTGAATGGTATGAATAGAAATATGGATAATTTTGTGGCCAAGTGCTTGCTGTTTCAATAAGTTAAAGTTAAGCACATGAGACCTGGAGGGTTATATCAAGAGATTATTTTTCCCGAATAAAAATAGGAGGTAATCTTTATGTATTTAGTTATTGGTATTTCTCGGTATCAGAATTACTTATTTGGGTCATTGTGGAAAGGATGACGAAGTATTCTTACTTCTTGCTAGTGAGGACTACCTTTTTGGCAGAGGATTATGCAAAGTTATATCTTCAAGAGATTGTGAAGCTGCATGGAGTACCTGTTTCAATTATTTTTTATTGTGGCACACAGTTTATATCTCACTTCTAGCACTCTTTCCAGAAAGGGTTCGGAACTAAGGTCTGTCTGAGTACTGCTTTCCACCCGACGATGGATGGACAAATAAAGAGAACTATTCAGATGTTGGAGGATATGCTTCGGTCTTGTGAGATTGATTATGGTGGAAATTAGGTTGAGCATCTACCATTGGTAGAGTTTGCTTACAAAAATAGCTATCATTTAGGTTTGGTATAGCTCCATTTGAGGCATTGTATTGTAGGAGGTGTAGATCTCCTATTGGTAGGTTTGAGCTTGGAAAGGCAGATATGTTTGGTCCCAAGTTGGTTTAGCATACTATACAGAAGGTAAAAGTGATTAGAGATAGGCTTAAGGCTGCCCAAAGTCATCAAAATTCCTATATAGATATTAGGTAGAGAAACATAAAGTTTGAGGTTAGGGATAAGGTTTACCTCAAGGTATCTCCCATAAAGGGAGTAGTGCAGTTTGGTAATAAGGGGAAGCTTAGTCCCCGATATATTGGTCCTTATGAGATTCTGTGGAGGGTTGGTAATTTTTCTTACGAGTTGGAGTTACCTTCTAGTTTAAGCTCGATTCATTCGATATTTCATGTCTCCATGTTGAGGACATATCTTGGTGATCTTTCTTTGATTTCTCCATTGGAAGGGTTGGGTATCTAGGACTCTCTGTCTTATAAATAGGTCCCGATTGAGATCTTGGATAGGCAGGTTCATCAGTTGTGGACCATGGATATGAATTCAGTTAAGGTTCTATGGAAGAACCATAAGGTAGAAGAAGCAACATGGGAAGAAGATGAGGACATGAAGTCCAAGTATACGCATCTATTTTCTTCTCCTGGGATTCGTGCGGAAGGTATGTATCTTCCGCACATCTTTATTTTCTTAGTTTGTTAAATGAAAGATTAACATCTTTGCCTCTTTATTTTCAAACTTTGTTAAAGATTGGGAATATATTGGATAATGTAAATGACTCGTGCGTGTGGTTACCCCTACCTTGTCTGTTATGTGGGGACGAATATTTCTAGTAAGGGAGACTGAAACACCCTAGTTTTTGGAACTTAGAAAATTTCCTTGGCCTCTGGAGCTAATACGACTTATAGGTATGAGTCGTACACTTAGGTACGGATTGTATGGTCTAGTCGTATGTTGATCAGTATTGGTTATTGGTATGGATTTATTACTGGAACGGGTACGACTTAGTGGTATGAGTTGTACTTGAGGATAAAGTTCATTTGGTTCCTTCACATAACCTTAGACCTAGTAACTTAAGTTTGATCTGAGTATGAGTGGCTCGCCAGTAGCCATAAGCCACGGTATCAGTCGTACCCAAGACTCGTATGGTGGGCAGTGTTTAAACTTTCTGTGATTCTATCGTCCCAGGGATATGGGTAAAGGGTATGGATTGTATGCTATCAATATGACTTGGGTAGGGTGAGTCGTACACTGGACAGTCTTAAGTCAAAGGGTTGAGGCTTAGGATACGATCGATGGGTACTATTCATATCAAAGGGTACGACTTGTGAAGGTCAGTCATAACCCTGTGATAGGATTTTTGTGCAACTTATGTGGGGTTATTCTGGATATTTCCCCACTTACCCTAATAAGTCCCTATGACTTCTAACTCACTTGGGAGGCTATTTACCCTATTATTCTATTCATTAACACTTAGAAACTCTTTCTAAACGCTATAATTCTCTCAACATCTTTTGGGCAAGGAAGATTGGGTTACAACTAGAGGACTAAATTGGGGATCTTGTTGGTGGTTTCTCTCCATCTACTTTGTTAGTTAAGGCATATTCCTTTCCTTTATTTTTAGTTCCAGTTAAATTCATGGTTTTAAATAATGTTTTTATGATTTGAATATTGTATGATTTTGGGTTTTCCAATACGATATGGGGGTTTTGGTTACATATTCTTGGTTATGCTTTTCCTATTTTTAATTATGATTTTATTTTCATTAATGGTGGTTTTGGATAATTGGTTGCATGAGGATGTCTCTTTGGTGATGGACTTTTGTTTTGGAAATACAATGCCCCCAATGTGTTTGATAAAATGATTTTAACAATGTTTCAACTATAATATGGGTTTTTGAATGGAACTTATGCATTGTTTAAACTTTGTAATGGAACCCTAAATGATAGGAATGATTTAAATGGTTTTAAATGGTTTGGAAAGGCTTTGGTGTCCATAGTTTTTGTTCATTGGAAATCATGAAGGGTACATGGAATCCCTTAAACATATATATGCTTGGCTATGGAGAAAACATGCAAGTTATTGTTGGTATGACGATACCACAAACTAATGGACTTGGTTAATAAATGGTTAATGGATGTATTGGTGGCTTGGTAATGGTTTTAATAGGGCAATAATGGAGGGGTGTGTAGCTAAGTCATGGAAGGTAGAGGACTCGGGAAACTAAAACTGAAAATTCATATTTGCCGATGTGAGGTTTGGTCCCAGTGACCGTGTGTATGATGTCACACTTTATATTTGGGGGATGTACTAGTCATACCAAGTTTTTCTTCCCTGGTCGTGCAACTTCATGCACTAGTCCCCTTTCAACAGGGGGAGCTGAATCCATCTAGTGCATGGGTGGTTTAGGACAGCTAAGCTATACAACCTAGGTAAAGAATTTAATGTCATGCCAAACCCAGTTCCCTTTTCCCGGCATGTATATACATATATGTATGGTTTGTGTGAATATGGATGGTTTTACTTTGTTTTATAAATGGTATTATTTTATTCTTATCTTGAGTTCATAGTTCACCCGCTAATTCATTTTTGCGCGGCTGTATACCCACGGTATGCAGGAACCGGCCATTCTACTCCTCCTACATGGTGATTGACTCAGGGATATCTGTTGGATTGATGTGGTGAGCTTCCATCCTTTTGGAAAGCTCCATTTCATATTATGCATATTTTTAGACCTTTTGATTTATTTCGGGATGTTGGTTTTGGCTATGGATGGGACATGTCCCGACCAAATATTCTTATTCTTTTGGTTAGAGGCTTTGTGGTCCTGCTATGGGTTGGAATGGGCGGGATCAGTATTGGTGTTAGCATTAATATTGGCATTGGTATTGGGGCTGACATCATTCGACATAATTTCTCACTGTTCCATCGTATTTTTTTTTTGGGATTAATCATATTATGTTTTGGAACTCATTTGTTTATGGCCTAGTTTATATCCTTGGGTCAATCTTGGTTTGTCTTGGTGTTTTTGTTGGTGGAAGGGATGACTAGGTAGGGTTGGTCTTAGAATTTACCTATCCAAAACTCAGTCCTTGTGCGTTATGTTATCTTATTATATGTTCAGAGTTCAGCCGACTCAAGGTATACTAATGGTGGATAGGTTGTGTAACAGGGGTTGGTCCCCGATCCTGATTGGACTTGGGATGCCCATTACGACAAGGAACCCGGTTGGGTCATGTCATCTTTCCCCTTTCAAACGGCCTCAAAATCAACTAAAACATTCAAAAATAATATCTACTCAACAAAATAAACTTAATTATACCCATATTGCCCATATTTGAGTTGAGTCCAAACTGGATTCAAAAAATGATTTCGAAAATGAAAGGGGAAAATTGAAATTTTATTTTATAAATGTATTCCTCACGGTTATTTAGGTCTATAGTTAACCCACATAAAAATGGGTTTAAAACAATGTCCAAAATAAAGAAAACTCATTTTTAAGCTTTACCGGTAAAAACCGCAAAATCCTTTAAAAATCACGATTAAATGATATTTTCTACGATGTAATCAATGGAAAATAACGAAAATATGATTTAGGAGTTCACCCAAGGATTAATACATGAAATTAAGTCTTCAAAATGGATGGAAGCTCACCAATTCAAGTCAACTCTCAATCTAACCACTAACCCCTAATCACTTTGAAGGAAATGTAGACTTTCCTTCGGAACCTATGATAATGCTCAAATTACACTCTTGAATGGGTGTAAGAGATTGTTGTCAATATAAAACCCAACTAGGTTAGGGTATAATCCCACAGGGAATACGGTGTGAACTCAAGTTGTTTACAATTTAATTCAATGGTAGTTTACTGCTTCTGGAAATGGGGTTTAATTTTTGCAGATAATTGATTGTCACTTTGAATTTGATGTTTCTAACCAAGATTTTATGAAATAACTGGGATTATGTTTACTAGGTCTTACGGTACATGAAAGATGCTAAAATTTACTTAAGACTCTCACGGTGGTTAGGATCACAGGCTTTCTTTATCGATGATATGCTCAAATATCTCTTGCCCTATTCAAGCATCTAATTTCCTAATCCTCTCGGACTTAGGGAATCGATATGCACTGTCCAAGTTAATCAACCTTGTTACAGCCCTAATTATGAAACGAAGCCTTTTCGATTCCCTGTTGATAATTCACTTCCTACTATTTATGATTTCTTTCTCAAGAAAAACAAAGTAGGTACGCCTACTATTGGTAACCAACTGACGTAAATTATAATCTTAGAATTACCAAGAAATCCTAACACCTGTTAAATCTTGGGTATTTAACACCTGATCAGGACCTAACCCTAGATCTCATGATCCAGGTTACATGTGTTTAGCCCCTTATGATGCATGAAACAAGTATGCAAATTGAATTCATAACTGAAAGGATTAACTTTCAATGATGAAGAAAATCAAAAGAATACTTTGAATTGAATCACAAGGAAAAAGACTAAAATATTGGTCTTAGAGAGAGAGAGAGAGAGAAAATTGTCTTCTATCTTGTGGGATATGTCAATCAATAATAGAAAACCCTTAAACAAGGCTTTAAATAGTTAAAACTAAAAGAAGGAAATAAAATTAAAGTTTTAAATTTTCCCTTAAAATAGATAACGGTGCCCGTGATGGCCTATTAGGAGTTTGACGGCCTATCACGAACGTTGACCCATCATTCTTTGGGTTTTGGACAGTATCGCTTGGTAAGGTGCCAGCCTTTCTTTGATTAAATGCTGCTGAAAGTTGGCTCAATTGCTGCTCTATTTGCCTGATAGAAGTGGAATGAGAATCAACTAGTTGCTTCATGGAGGACAAATCATCAATCACCTCCTTAACTCCCGCGCTCGTTGCTTCCACTCCTTTCAATAGCTTAGCCATCATGTCATCCATACTTTCATAATTAGATATGGTGGTATCACGTCTGCCAGGGGGAACGTACAAACCACTTTTTTCATTCTTGTTCTTCCAACTACCTTGGTCTTTGTTTCCAGATTTATCATAATAGTTCCGACCTTGGTTTCCTTGGGTATTCCCTCGGAAACCCCCCTGATTGTTCAAGTAGTTGACCTCCTCTTCAGAATCAGATTCGTCTCTTCCTTTTAGCGCTACAGCTTTCACTTTTTCGGTCTTCCCTGATAATAAGTGTTTTGTCAGAAGATCCAATTGTGTTTTCATGTGCGCCATGTCTTGCTCACGTTCTTCTTCTCTTCTTCTTTGGTCTGCAGACAAGCCAATAGATAAAGTGGGGCTTGCTACCTCAGAATCCCTGGTATGCCAAGCTCTACTTTGTTTTGTCATACGATCTAGCATATTGCTTGCTTGACCAAAGGTGAGGTCCATAAAAGATCCTCCAGCCGCATTATCAACCACTGGCTTAGTCCCCGAATTCAAAGCTCTGTATAATATCTCCATCAAGTGGACATTGGTCATATGATGGTTTGGGCACTGCATTAGCTTCGTCTTGAACCTCTCCCACGTAACGTGGAGAGCTTCAGTTGGAAGCTGTCCAAAATTTATTATCTCATCTCTCAACTGTGCTCTTTTGGATGGCGGAAAGAATCTTTCTAGGAAAGCGTCTTTCAATTGCCTCCAATTTGTAATCGAATCAGGAGTCAGCCCATTCAACCATAGAGTTACCTCCCCAGACAGAGACAATGGAAATAAGCGTAGTCTAATTGCATTCTGTCCAACGCCAGGATTGTTGAATGACTTGCATGTAGAAATAAAGTTGATCAGATGCATATTCGGATCATCGCCTGCTAGTCCACCAAATAATCCCTTGAGTTGCAAAAGCTGAATCATGGCGCTAGTGATATTGAACTTTGCTCCAGGTGCCAAGGGTGGAAGAATAATAGCTCCGATGGCACCAGGTCCGTCTAGATCGTCCTCTTCGTCATCAAAAGGAATTTGCATAGCTCGGCGATCAGGCCTCAATCGCGCTTGACGATCTCTCCTCTGCATGGGTTCCGCCATCTAAGCAGTATGCCATGGGTTTAGTAGCTCTTCATCGCCCAGATCCTCATCGTCAGGATTTGTTGCTCGCCTACGGTTATCAATATTCTGTTGATGCACTTGAGCAGCCATCCTATCAATTTCACATTGTGCATCCATTCTGTCAATAGAACCTGAATAAAACAAAAACAACAATTAAAAGTAAAAGTACGAGAATCTTTGACCAAAGGGTCTAGCAACTATCACAAACTTAATTGACACTCGTATTCCCCGGCAACAGCGCCAATTTTTGATAACGCTCAATCTACAGCTCTCGTGGGAGTGTAAAGCGGTCGTTAGCAAATTTAGAACCCAACCTGGGTTGGGTGTCGATTCCACAGGGAATAGATTGGCCAACAAGTAAGTAAAATTACTAAACTTTTAGTGCAAGTCTCGTAAGAGGGGGGATTGTAATAAGTAACCAAAGTAATGAAATAAAAGCTGAAAATAGTAAAGTAAAAAGAGAGTATTTCGTAGGTTGTGAAACAATGAGAATTGAAGCTTGGGGTTATGTCCACCTTCTGAGGTATACGTCTCTATTGGCTATGGGTGTGTAAAGTCTTGACATGCAATTGCTTATAGAGAATTGTAGTCGATGGTAAATCCAAGCGTCTCTCGACCTGAACAAGGACTATTTCACTTTAACTCTCTCGAGCTTAAAGAGTGTCTAACGGTACGAATTCTCCAAGAGGTTAGTCCAGTTACAGCACTAGCTTTTTAATAGGAAATGGTGTCCTACTACCTTGACATTATCTCTTTTCCAGACAAATAACCTTTCTCTCGAACAGGTTAAATGTTAGACTGGCGTTATTCTATGCGTCTGCAGCCACAAGAATTTGCATTAATATGAAGAGAATAATGATATAAGCAACATACGTGTCACGAACTCATAAACTCACAGCAATAGATAGTAACTCATTCGGCTTCCATAACCCCAACAGAGAGGTTTAGTTACCCATGAATGCGAAGGAGATCACGATTGACATTGTTATTATATCACACTATTGGTTAATGGCGTGTAGGTTAGGTGATAGGCGTGTGGCGTGTTTCCTTGGCTTGGTAACGATTCTCTTGTTGTGGAATTTAAGAATAGAAGAAGAATAGAATTAATGGAAAGGTTAGAAGAGTTGTAATTGAGAAGTAGAATGTGTCTCTCCACTAAGGGAGGACTTGCCTCTCCACTAAGGGAGGACTTGCCTCTCCACTAAGGGAGGACTTGATTAAAATCTCTAGAATGATAGGGTATTTATAATAATCCTATCCTACTCCTACTATGCTACTGAAATAAATAACCAAATCCTACTAAACTAAGGAAATACTTAACTCATTTGTACTAGGTTAATGTAACATTCTCCTAATCCAAATAAACTAATGAAATACATAACCCAATTGTACTAGGTTAATGTATCATTGTCAAAATCCAGCTTTGTGTCTGTAGGTCCCCAAAGTCTTCAAAAATGCTGTTTTAGCCGGGGACAGATTTTCCATGCAGCAGTTTTGGTCCAGGTCCTCAAAGTCTTCGGAAATGCTGTTTTAGCCCGGGACAGATTTTCCATGCAGCAGTTTTGGTCCTTAGGCGTGTAAACTCCCTTTCCTTCCTTCGTGAGCTTTCTTTTGCGTCAAGTAAGCCATAAAATGCTGAATTTTGCATCATTTATACCTAAAACTTTACTAATCATGTTCGTTAGCTCATTTATAGGAAAAAGGACTAAAAGTGCATGAAATATATAATTTGTTCTCAAAACTAGGCTAAAATATGGGCAAAATATATTGATATAGGCGTGTAAATTCGCCTATCATCAAACGTCATCACCTTCTCTGCAAGTTTAGCTTCTGCTCCCTAAGGTTTATGACGAAGATGATGCCTTATCATCATCTTGACGGCGTGTCATGAATGTCATCACAAAACTTTTTACAACTTCCATCTTTTGTTAAAGGTTGGCGGCATCCTTGACAACCTATCACCAGGCTGATGTCGTGTCATGGATGTCTTCAGCCTCCCTTTGTTGTTTATTTTCTTTCGATTTCATGTTTTTTGCTTCCTTTATTTGTGGTTCCCCTTCTTCTGTACATTTACTGCAAAATCAAAGTAAACTAATCAAAAACGACTAAATTTTCTCAAGACTTTGCAATTATTTCGAGGTAAAAGCTTTAAATGTGTTAGCATAAGCTCACACATCAACACCCCCAACTTAAACAACTGCTTGTCCTCAAGCAACCAGAATATAACCAAGAGTATACAAAGTACAAGTTGGAAGCTAACTACTCATATCAGTTTAGAATACATGCACAATCTCCAAGGTCAGTCAAATTAAGAGCAACTGTGTCTATTATTGAAAACACTCATGCAACTCACGAGGATCAAGATATGGCAAAAATTTCAGCAATAACAACCCAGCACATACCAGAATCGCACTATCCTAACAAGGCAGTGATTAGCAACATATCTAGTATGCCCTCACAACAAAGAAATCCCTTTTTCACTCATGTTAGAATTTACATACACAAACAAAGGGATAAACACAAGGCTCACTCTCAGAATGAAGTTCCAACATTGCGCATCAAATGCCATAGTCTTTCCCTTACAATCAGTACCCAAGTCTTCAGATAGGTAAGTTAGGATCACTATAGGGCTTTTCATAAGATTGCAACGTAGGCTAGGGCCTGGTATGATATTCATGGATGTTTAAGAGTGACTGCCTCTTTGACAATACTATAACTCTCAGGGTTTCAACTCTTAACCTTCTTTTTTTCTCTCTTTTATTGATCATGCATGCTCAAGATGGATGCGGCCTTTTCAATTTTTAGATTATCTTTTTATCATCTTTCACACAGTTTTCTCTTTTCTTATTTCTTTTTCACCGCTCCCAATTTTTTCTTTTTTATTCTTCTTTATTTTACCTCTCTTCATATGCATTTTGCATCACACACCCCTATAATAGCCACCCTCAACTTAGTATTTTGCCTAAGCCAAGGTGCACAGTGTCCAAGGAGGACCAGGGCCAAGACAGGTTCATTATGATGTAAATGGGAAGGTAAGAGGTATTAAAGAAAGAATTTGGCCATTTAGGCTCAAGAATGGATCAAGGGATATTGTTCACATCGGGAAGGTCATTTAGGCTAAAATGAGCTAAAATACAAAAATGGCCTATGATCCTCTCCTAACTCCTATCCTATGACCATGGCAAGACTAGCAGGGAAAGTTCTAGATTTAACGCACAATAGAAACTGAGTAAGACCTTACACATGGCACATAAGTATCTCACATATCACTACTTATCCATTTCTTACACTTGTTTAACACAAGTTATTCGGTTGCTATACTAATTCCACAAAAAGATACACCGTGGTCACAATAGATACAATGCACACAGTACATAATAGATTAGACCAGTGGAGAGGTACTCAAAAATCACAACACAAGATAATCGCCTCAAGTACTTGTACTACTCCTATTTATCTATAGAATATGTTACAACAACAATCTACCCTACACCCTCAACTTAAAATTCAAAAATGAAATGCAATAAGGGTGAGGGTATACCTGAAGATAGTCAAGCACGTGGATCATGGGTCTCCGACCCTGCTACTGCATCATCTACTATCTTCTCCCCATCAAGAGCATTTGGCCTAACAGTGGTGGGAGCCTGGATATATAAAGCACCTGCAGCCCTAGCTCAGATGGTTGTCTCCCATTTCTCTGTATCAGCCAGGTACTCCAATCTTGCCTTCTTCAACTCCTCTTTTTTGGCCTTCTTCTTGGCCTTCTTTTTCACTCTCCTTTCTTTAACATTGTCTGGCTCTTCTCTCATATCTTTGACCTTCTTTTCCCCCTTTTTCTGTTTTTTTCTTTAGGGAATCTATGGTGAGGTTAAGTATGGGAATTTCTTCTTCATATTCAAGCAAGGACGAACCTGTTGGGATCATAATTTAGTGTTGTTGCAACACCCCAACATCTGCTTATACTTTTTCAATGCCGCCCTGAATGTAGAAAGCTCAGAACCAGTCATCTCTTTTGCCCGGGCATTGAATCTGTTCTCCAATTCTATAACCTGCCCATGCAATGTCATAAAAGGCTCAAGTTCAACCTTGATTCTTTTGTCCATAGCAGCAGTAAACTATTTGGCGAAAACATGTAGTTGTGCCTCTCACCACTCATCTTGCTTGGCTACCTTTCTGATATCAATTTGCTAAAATACAGGTCCTGTTGCTATTTTAGGAACTGAAGGGCTAGAATTAGTCTCAGGAACTGAAGCTGCCTATGCTAAAGAATCCTATATTTCCACATAAGGGGCTAAACCGACATCTGAAATTGGAGGGTCTGCTACTATCTCTGCCCCCTGTCAAGTCTAAGCCCTGGCCGAATCTCATCAAACCACATGGGATAATAAGTCTTCTAGGCACAAACGTCTTCATCAAATCCTACAACCATTGGCACCTCAGCAGCTCAGCACAGCTCTGTAATAAGACAAGGAAAAAGATAAGCAGTGTTGGTCCTCTAATAACGCTCAATCTACAGCTCTCGTAGGAGTGTAAAGCGGTCGTTAGCAAATATAGAACCCAACCTGGGTTGGGTGTCGATCCCACAGGGAATAGCTTGGCCAACAAGTAAGAAAAATTACTAAACTTTTGGTGCAAGTCTCGTAAAAGGGGGGATTGTAATATGTAACCAAAACAATAAAGTAAAAGCTGAAAATAGCAAAGTAAAAAGAGAAAGATTGTTACGTAAGTTGTAATCAATGAGAATTGAAGCGTTGGGGTTATGTCCACCTTCTGAGGTATACGTCTCTATTGACTATGAGTGTGTAGAGTCTTGACATGCAATTGCTTATAGAGAATTGTAGTCGATGGTAAATCCAAGCGTCTCTCGACCTGAACAAGGACTATTTAACTTTAACTCTCTCGAGCTTAAAGTGTGTCTAGCGGTACGAATTCTCCAAGAGGTTAGTCCAGTTACGGCACTAGCTTTTTAATAGGAAAGGGTGTCCTACTACCTTGACATTATCTCTTTTCCAGACAAATAACCTTTCTCTCGAACAAGTTAAATGTTAGACTGGCATATTCTTGCGTTTGCAACCGCAAAGAATGTAGATTAAGATGAAGAGCGTAATGATATAAGCAATATACTTGTCTTGAACTCACAAACTCATAGCTATAGATAGTAACTCATTCGGCTTCTATAACCCCAACTAAGAGGTTTAGTTACCCATGAATGCGAAGGATATCACATTTTGCATGGTGGATGGCGTGAAAAGTAGGTGTTTAGGCGTGTGGTTTTGGTGATTCCCTAGCAAGTAACGATTCTCTTGTTGTGGAATAGATGAATAGAAGAGTAGATTAGAAGTGTTTGTAGTGGAAGATGAGAGAGATGGAAGAAAATTAATTGTTGAAGAATGAATTAATTTCTGAATGAATTGTATCTCTCCACTAAAGGAGGAGTTGCCTCTCCACTAAGGGAGGACTTGCCTCTCCACTAAGGGAGGACTTAATTAAAAATCTCTAGCATGATAGGGTATTTATAATACTCCTATCCTACTCCTACTAAGCTAATGAAAGAAATAACCAAATCCTAATATACTAATGAAATCCTTGACCCAAATGTACTAGGGTAAGGTTACACTATCATAATCCAAATAGATTAGTGAAACACATAACCTAATTGTACTAGGTTAATGTAGCTTGGTAAAAATCCAGCTTTGTATCTGTAAGTCCCCAAAGTCTTCAGAATTGCTGTTTTAGCTCGGGACAGATTTTCCATGAAGCAGATTTGGTCCTTTAGGCATCCAGCTCCTTTCCACTTCGTTCGTGAGCTTTCTTTTGCGTCAAGTAAGCCATAAAATGCTGTATTTTTCATCATTTATACCTGAAACTTTCCAAATCATGTTTGTTAGGTCATTTATAGGAAAAAGGACTAAAAGTGCATGAAATAGATAATTAGTTCTCAAAACTAGGCTAAAATACGGGCAAAATATATTGATATAGGCACGTAAATTCGCCTATCATCATCCTCGACATCCTGATATTCATCTTATCTATAATGATTTCCCTGATGTTTAAGGAAAGTTGCTGCACCAATCTTGCTACCAAAATAGTTTGGTCATCGCCTAGAATATTGTCTCCTTCGGTGGGCATCATCCAGACACGGACTATACCCCACCAAAATTTACCTCCTGAGTCAAAGAGGATATACAGATTCTCTCATTTGGGTTTGTCACCCATGTTGGTTCTTCGAAAGCTATGATGTTGGCCAACAACAGGCATTGTTTTTCTCGATTATTTATTCAAGCATAGAATGATAGTGCGGTGGCCTGAAGAGTAAAGCCGGGGCCATGCAAGAATATGTTGATGGTTCTGGTCGAGACATCAAATCTTACACCCCTCACCTAAAATCTATCAAGAAGGGGTTGATCTACTACTTTGTCACCTGGTCTGCATAAATTCTCTAACTCAGTTTGGTAGTTCATGTAGAAATCCTTAACCAGTGCGGGGAGAAATAAACCTCCCCCTTTTGTGGTCCGTCCTAAGCCATACTCTTTGAACTTCTTCTCCACTTCTGGGTACCTATTCAACCCTTTCTTGATAAACATTTTTCCTCATGAATTGTCTCTTCGCATTCCTTCTATAAGTTCTTTGAAGCCCAGCGATGTAGATATCCTCTACTCTAGGGATTTTCCATCTAGCATTGTTTTGTACTTCAGGGTTCTTACATTTGTAAGAGCTACCCGAGGTAGGGACTCTTCATTATTTTGTTGCTCAGTGGATGGGAACCCAGAAGCTATTTCCTCGGACTCAGATTCTTCAAACCCTTTTTGATCCTCTTCATCAGAGTCAACATGTTTAGACTCATGCTATTCAGGATCACCTTTGTCACATCCCTCCTGCTCAGAATCTATATTCTTCTCAGTATCATCACTGTCCTCCACATCAATTGGTGGAAGTGGTGGTGGTTTTTTTGAACTTTTCTTCTTTTGCTTCCTGAGCAAGGGTTCCTCCTCCTCATGTCAGATTCCTCATCAATGAGCTTGCAATGTACACTTTATTTGGCCTCTTTCTTTTGTTTTGTGGGATTCTTTATTTTTGGTGCCATTTTAATGTACCTGGGGACAATATAAGAACATTAGTCAACCCTAAAGAACACAAACACAAATACATAAATGATTTAACCTCATTCATATTTCAAGCTCCAGGTGTGATGACAATTCTTGATAAGCCATCTCAACTGTGAAAGCTTATCATAGTAGTCGTCAACCTTAGATAGAACCCTCAAAATTTGTTTTACAACTTTTGACGACATTAATTATAGACAATTACAATTGTGATAGCCTGTCATGATTGTTGTTAGCTCTATCTAGAACCAACTTTATTTTTGTCAGATTTTGATGACATTCCTGATAAGTCGTCACGATGGCGACAGCTTATTATGGATGTCATCAACACTTATTAGAACCCAATTTTGATCTTAACTAAGTTTTTTGGTCCCCATTACTGCTCAAGATTCACTTAAATTCAAATTGTGAGCTATCTTTTCAAACCTTAGGCTTGCACAGCAAACCCTAGGTGCGATTTTAGTTACTTTCCAAGTTGAACTTGGTTCAAGAATCTTGGGGACATTGGGTTATCATTCATTAATCATACATCACATGAAAAGAAGACTTAAAGTAGAGTATACCTGATGGAGATCATAAACTAAAGTCACGCACAAGAGGAGGTGTAAAATAGGAAGATTTTTGTGATTTTGAAGTGCAAACCACACACAAAGCTAACTTGTTTTACTTGGAGTGTTTTGAAAAATATGGGAAGTAATTTTAACTAAGGAAAAATACTTAAAAGCAGCAGAAATTTAAAAAGGTTTCACTATTGGGTCAGGTCAGATCTGATTTAGTTTCGACCCAGATTTTAGCTTTTACAGCTTTGGGCTGATGAAATTTTGTGATGGATTGTCAAGATAATGATAGCCTATCATAAACGTCGTCACCCTTAGGCAGAGAATTCGTAAAGATTGGTCTAGCTGATGACAATCGTGACAGCTTGTCACAGATGCCGTCATGACCTTTCAGCTGATCTTATCATTTTTCCACCTGCTCCATACTAAATCCTAATTGTAAAAAAAACACCCTTTTCCATCATCATAGAAGACGTTAGTGATTAAGAAGACACTCATATCTCTTTGTTGGGTCATGGGTTGATGCATTTTAAATTTTTCCTCTTTTGTACGAAGCCTAAACTTAAGCTCATTCAAATCTATGTCAACGATTACTATTCCTGTTGCTAAGAGTGTCCTCCCCAACATAATGGGTACCTCAAAATGTACAGCACAATCTAGTACCACAAAATCTTCCGGAAGAATAAAGTATACTACTTTTACCAACACATCATGTAAAATTCGAATAGGCTATTTTATCGACCTATCTACCATTACCAATCCCATGTTAGTGGGTGCCGAAGCTTCTAAACCGAGCTTCTTATATACAGCCGGTGGCATCAGATTCATGCTGGCACCCAAATCACATAATGCCTTTGCAACATCCAGAGACCCAACTTTTCATGGAATAGTGAACGCTCCTAGGTCAGCCTTCTTTTGCACTAAGAATTGTGTGGAAACAGTGCTGCAATGGTGGAGATTGTCCACTTACTCACTGCTGACCCTTCTTTTCTTTGTGATGAGGTCTTTCATGAACTTTGAATAGCCTGGCATTTGCTCAAGTGCCTCAATCAAAGCCACATTAATTGTCAATTGCTTGAGCATTACCTCATCTTCTATAGATTTGCCCATAGATGGGCCAAGTAACATCTTACCACTCCAAGTGGAGATCGCCATACATGAGACATCATTCCACGGATTCTAAACTGTATCACTAGGTAAAGTACCACTTTTTCTTCGATTCAGTATAGCATAAAGTTGGATCATCTGTTGCTCCAACTACTTAATAGAAGCAGAGTGTGAGCTAACCAACTGACTGAGGGTATAGAATTCACTCTTCATAGTAGTTACCCCCGAGTTGGTAGCTTCCACTCCCTTCAATAACTTTTCCATCATGTCCTCCATGGAAATCATGTTGGAGCCAGTTGTTGCAACATCCAGACTTCCAGGAGGAACATATAAACCACTCCTGTCATTATTCCTTCTCTAATGTCCCTATTCCCTATCTTCATAACCAGGCTTATCATAAAAGATTTGACCTAGATTCCCTTGGCTATTGCCTCAAAAACCCCCTGATTACTCACATAGTTTATCTCTGTATCAGCACTCGTAGCAATAGTACGCTAAGATTCCACAGCCTTAATTATTTTCCTCTTACGTGATAGTAAAATCTTGGTCAACAAGTCCATCTGTGTCTTTAGGTGGGCCATGTACTGGTCTCGCTCCTCATCCCTTCTGATCTGATCCACATTCATACCACCAAAAATAGTCGGGCTAGCCACCACAGAATCCCTAGTGTGCCAAGCCCAACTTTGCTTGGTCATTCTATTCAGCATGTCTGTAGCATCCAGAAAAAAGAGGTCAATGAACGAACTACCTGCAGCATTGTCTACAAGTGTCTTTGTCACAAAGTTAAAAGCTCTGTACAAAGTCTCCGTCAAGTTGAAGTCCATCATATTGTGGTTTGGACATTGTGCCAGCTTCTTCTTAAATATCTCTCAAGTTTCATACAATGCTTCGGTAGGGAGCTGCCTAAAATTACTGATTTCATCCCTCAACTGTACCCTCCTAGAGGGTGGAAAGAACCATTCTAGGAACGTCTCTTTATATTGCCTCTATTTGGTTGTAGAATTGGGCTCTAGCTCATTTAACCACATTGTTGCCTCTCCAGACAGAGAAAAAGGAAACAATCTCAACTGGATCGTATTTTGCCTCACTCCTGGATTATCAAAAGATTTGCAAATGATGATGAAGTTCACCAAATGCATGTTAGGGTCATCACCAGGTAAGCCTCCAAACAACCCCTTCAGATTCGGTAGTTGGATCATGGTACTTGTTATGCTGAATTTTGCAACTGGTGCCAACGGTGGAGGAATGATAGCACCGATTGCACCAAATCCATCCATTCCTTTATCATCTTTATCAACCTCGTATTGAACAGGCTATTGACCATACCTTTCTCGGACTAGATGGTTTCTATTGACATTTCACTGCACTAGTGCGGCAATTTTCTCAGCTCACCTTGGATTTTAAGGATTCAGCAATTCCTTATCACCCAAGTCTTCATCATCAGGGTTCTGGTGACGTACTTGTTGACCCAAATTCTATACGTTCACCTAAGCCCTGGCTAAAGAGGCTAGTCATTCTGCCTCTTGTTATTCAGCCATCTCCCAATCAGCTGAGGTTCCAAATTAATTGGTAATAATGGTTCTCGAGAACTTTTTGTTGTGGCATAAACAACTAAGAACTTGCAATACAGAAAAACAAAAAATAAACGTAAATCAAGGAAACTTAACTAGCAGCAAATTAGCAAACACAAACTTTCAGTTTACAACCGTATTCTCCGGCAATGGCGTCATTTTTTATAACACTCAAATTACACTCTTGAATGTATGTAAACGATCGTTGTCAATATGAAACCCAACTAGGTTAGGGTCGAATCCCACAGGGAATAAGGTGTGAACTTAAGGTGTTTACAATTTAATTCACTGTTAGTTTACTGTTTCCTGAAATGGGGTTTAATTTTTGCAGATAATTGATTGTCACTTTGAATTTGATGTTTGTAACCAAGATTTTAAGAAATAACCAGGATTATGTTCACTAGGACTTACGGTACATGACAGATGCTAAAATTTACTCAAGACTCTCACAGTGGTTAGGATCATAAGCTATCTTTATCGATGATATGCTCAAATGTCTCTCGACCTATTCAAGCGTCTAATTTCCTAATCCTCTTAGACTTAGGGGATCGCTAAGCACTATCTAGATTTTACCTCAGGTTAATCAACCTTGTTACAACACTGATTATTAAATGAAGCCTTTTCGAGTCCCTATTGATAATTTACTTCCTATTGTTTATGATTTCTTTCTCAAGCAAACAAAAGTAGGTACGCCTACTGTTTGTAACCAACAAACGTAAATTATAATCTCAGAATTACCAATAAATCCTAACACCTATTAAATCTTGAGTATTTAACACCTTATCATGATCTAACCATAGATACCATGATCTAGGTTACAGGTGTTTAGTTACTCATGATGCAAGAAACAAGTATGCAAATTGAATTCATAACTGAAAGGATTAACTTACAATGATGAAGAAAATCAAAAGTATACTTTGAATTGGTCTTAGAGAGAGAGAGAGATAAAAATTGTATCTTATATCTTGTGGAATATGTCAATCGATAATAGAAAACCCTCAAACAAGGCTTTAAATAGTTAAACCTAAAATAAGAAAATAAAATTAAAGTTTTAGATTTTTCCTTGGAATAGATGACGGCGCCCGTGATGGCCTATCAGGAGTTTGACAGCCTATCACGGACGTCGTCAGCTTCTCTGCAAGTTTAGCTTCTGCTGCCTAAGGTTGATGAAGACGATGACGCCTTATCATCATCTTAACGGCGTGTCATGAATGTCGTCACAAAATTTCTTGAAACTTCTTTCTTCTGTTTAAGGTTGATGACATCTTTGACAGTCGATCACCAGGTTGACGGTGTGTCATGGATGTCGTCAGCCTCCCTTTGTTCTTTATTTGCTTCCAACTTTATGCTTTTTGCTTCCTTTATTTGTGGTTCTCCTTCTTCTCTACTTTTACTACAAAATCAAAGTAAGCTAATCAAAAATGGCTAAATTTGCTCAAGACTTTGCAATTACTTAGAGTTAAAAGCTTTAAATGTGTTTTCATAAGCTCACACATGACCCTGCATCGTATGGGGATACAGTGTCTAAAAACGGTTAATGATTGAACACTAGAATATAACTAAGGGATAAGTGAACAAATAAGGTCATTGATGATAATTCAAAACCAGTCAAATCCCATGCATAAGAACAAATGCAAATACATATATATATATATATATATATAATATACCAAGAAAAGGAACAAGGCTTAGCATTAACATTTAAAATGTTAAACTGGACTACATAGTTCAATTGTCATAAAAATTCTCCTAAAGCTATATGGGTTCAGCTCCCCCTACTGAAAGGGTTTTGGTGCATGATAGCCGAATGAACCAGAGGTATCAAGGAATACCATGGAGTGCCTCGACACCATATCAATCCAAGATTGAATATATGTATATCAGTAGTGTGAACCATGCACAAAAGTCATTAAGAACAAACCTCAAGTTGGCACACACGAGTTTCCAGCACAAATCATCCAAGACCCACACCTTCACGACTTAGTCAAATAACCCTTATTAAGTCCAATTTAAACCAAGTTTCACATAATCTATTTTACAAATCAATGAACCAACCGTTAAGGCACATTTGGTTATCGTCATACACTTACAATTGTAAGCTTACCTCTATGCCATAACAATTATGTTTAATGTGTGGGAATGCCTCAACCCCCTTTTTCTTCATTAAATCATATGCGGGGGAATGTCTCGAACCCATTTGTTCATTAAACCAAAATATAAACAAGTCCTTCAAAGTCCATGTTCATTGTTTAAAATTTTTAAGCCATGCAATTAGATAGGTGGGTAAGTCAAACCAAGTGAAAAAAATCTTATTCATTGATAAATTCACAAACAGGCTGAGGAAGCATAATTTCCAAAGCCATAAATCATGTCAAAATCATCAAATTGGGGACCAACCATGACCTATATATTTAGTTTAATTCCCATGAATCCCACATAGTTTAAAATCATAAGTAAGACATGAATGTTGCATATATAACCATAAACAAATTACTTAAGTAACCAATCAAGTCAAAAACTCTCAACAATGTCAAAACCCTACATCAAAACCATTCATTTATAATCAATCAATGCCATTGCAAAGTTGTAAATTCAAGAAAAAGAGATGCATGCCTTAATTACAAAGAAACTTAAAGATGACAAATCCCTCAGGAACCTATATGACCACCTCCTTGAACCCTAGTTTTGACTTAAAAAGGATAATTTGAGAGAGAGGATTTTTTAGAGTGAAGTAATTGATGTTACATCATCAAAACTGATAGAAATAGGTCAATATAGTATTTAGGGGTCATTTATAAGTGAAAATAATTCAATAACCCTCCTCCCAAGTCAAAAAAATGAAAAATCATTGAATTTAAAGCATTAGCACATCGCGGAGGGTCATCTCCATGATAAGCTCCACACTACACTGCTATCTCAGACCTTTATTTCCATGTCATGAAAATGTTCATAACATTTCTCTCTGGTATCAAACTACGGTGAAATAGGATGCAATGGAAAAAGGACACATTTATCTATAATGTGGTGGTTCTTGACCCCTAAAATTACATATATTACATAAGTTATACATGCTTAAACTTGACCCTTGTAGAATCAAATTACAAAATTTGGTTGATAATGAAGGTTCTTACCTCCACTTCATTATAAGTGTTTACTAGAAACATTCTTCCCTTCAAATGTACTTTTCAATCTAGGATAATGACCACGACACTTATATATATTTAGATATAATTAGATTCTAGTTTATAGACGTAGAATCAATGGTTTAAGTTCTAGCCTAAAAATGTGGGGTGTTACACGCCCCAAAACCAACATATAGTAACTATAAGAAAGGGAAGAATAGTCAAATCATATTACAAGAAATTTTTTAAAAATCAGGTTAGTACAATTTCCACCACCAAGACTCTAGTTTATCCTCAAACTACAACAAAAAGAAATACGTGAGTCGGTAAAGAGATGAGGGTAAATACTAAGCCTTTTGAACTAGACCTCCCACTTAGCCTCCTCAATAAGATGGTGTCACCACTGAACCTTAACTATATGAATATCTCTAGAATAAAACCATCTAACATCTCTAGCAAAAATAGACAATTGCTCTTCTATAATGGTCAACCTCTCATTCAATTAAACCGAGTCCCAATAATGCATGTGAGATTCATCCGAGATATAGCATTGAAGCATATATACATAGAAAATTGGATGAACAACTAAAAAATATAAGGGTAAGTACAACTCATAAGTAACTTCCCCTCTTTCCAAAACTCATTACGCTATTCATTGGTGACACATGAAGAAAGACATAATCATCAATACAAAACATAAAGGTATTAAACCTATAGTCTGCATAACTCTTTTCCCTACTCTAGGTTTCCCAAAGCCTATCATGAATCATTCGCACCCTATCTAAATATTCATGAAGCAAATTGGTACCATAGATTCTGATCTTTAAAGTCTGAAACAAATTAATAGACGATAGAAAAAGCCTACCATACAATGCCTCAAAAGATGCCATATCAATACTTAAATAGTATCTCCCACTGACCTCCAACATCCATAACACATGCATGGAGCATATCCTTTAAAACATGAATACTCCACTCTAGTTGACCATAGATCTTGGGGAGAAATATTGTCTAATTTAAAATTAAGTACCCAAATCCTCTGGAATAGTACACAGAAGCTAGAAGTGAACATTAGCCTCTATTTAAAATAATAGACATGGGTACCCCATGAAGACAAGCTATCTCTAAAAATAGATATGAATCAAATGCTTGGCAGTAAAGAAAATCTGAATAGGTATGAAATGGGCTGATTTGGTCAACCAATCCATGATGAAGAGAATACTATTAGAACTATAAAAATTATGATTTAACGCACTCACGAAGTCCATAGTGATCTGCTCCTACTTCTACTCAGGAATGGATAAACACTTAAGTAAACATCACGATCTCTGATGTTTGGAATTCACCTACTGATAACATAAGTAATGAGCAACAAAATATGCTACATCCTTATTCATACCACCCCATTGATAGAGCTGCTTCAAATCATGATACATCTTAGTCACCTTGGAAGGATACAATATATAGAGCAATGTCCTTCTCCATAGTTAATCTTACCCATCCACCTACTCCCGATACACAAATTCGGCCAAAATATCTAGCATCAACAAAAGATAAAATGCATTTGTGTGTCAAAATATCAATCCTAACCATCTAATTATCTAAAGATTGATTCTCCATGGACAAAAACAACTCTCGGGTCGAGAGATAAGCTAAACTCTCCATACTAGTTGACTTCTAACTCAAGGCATATTTAACAACATTAACCTTGCTCGACTAATATAGAATAATGAAGTCATAATCCTTAAGTAACTTAATCTAATGATATTGCCCTATATTAAGATCTCACTAACTAAAGAAGTACTAAAGGCTATGATTGTTACACCCTAGTCTCTGAACTCTGAAATTCTCTTTGTTTTGTGCTCATTACTGAGGGTAAGACTTAGGTAATAAGTATTGAAGACTGCTCATGAGTCATATAGTTTCAATCATAGCTTGACCAGTAAGTTGGCAAATGTTTCTAGCCTAAGTACAATAGGACCCTTATAAGTCATTATGCATGGTCATGAGTCACAGGGTGTGACTCATGACCAAACCAGTGAAGGGGGTCCAAGAGTATGCCTAGACTATGAGTCTAGGCTAAGACTCGTAGCACCACTACGAGTCATCCCGTGACCCATAACAACTAGGCCACATTTTCCTACTTTTTTAAGTAAGGGCACTATGGTTATTTCCCTCCTTTCCTAATTATAAACAGTGACATAAAATACACTAAGGAATGCTATAACTTTTCATTACCTAATCAAATACACTTCTATTCTCTCTCGAATTACCAAATCATGAGTAAGGCTAGGGTTCTATGATTGGTTATCTATTGCCCAAAGTGTGTGTTTTTCTCCAATTTTTTTGTATTTTTCGGCATGTATATCTTCCCCAAACTTGTATTTTATCATGGAATGTAGTGGTTTGACATATACATGGTTTTAACATATGGTTTTGGAATTTGGGTTGAGGGTTTTTTATGGTTATTGTTTAAAAGATATTTTCCTAGTTTGTATGCATTTGTTTATGCCTTATTGATAGATTTTGAAACTCATTGGGTGCATTTTCATGGTAAATATATTGGGGGTTGTGGATTCTCGTAAATTATTAAGGATTTTTGTTTGAAATTGATAATAACCTCAACCCACTTATGCAATATGTTTCAAAATATGTATAATTATATGGTTTTGCTTACTCTTCTAATATATTGCATTTTACTAATGGCTTAATGGATAAAAATTGTTTAGGAAGGCCTTGGTGTCTGTGGATTGGTTTATAAATTAAAACTTGGGAGTGAAATGGGTAAATTTATAATACAGTTAGCTTGCAAGCTTAATTTAATTAGTATGAAGATACCATTTGGTAAATTTCTAAGTGAATAACTCATCAGTTATGGGTTAGGTTAAAAATTGTTAATTTTGTTTAAAGAGGGTTATTTAGCTCATTATGGAAGGTGAAGGTCTCGGAAGGACTGATACTAGAAACCACATTTGCGGGTGTGGTGGACTTAGTGTCCTTGTGAATTGTTCACACTTATATATATATATATGTAATGTTTATATTTGGAATAGTTGGATCCTCGATGGTGTTGTCCCTTCTTCTGATTTCTTTGGTTCATATGGATAACATACATTAGGGCCCTTTCAGTGGGAGGAGCTAAACCCATATATGCCATGGGTGATTTTAGGATAGCTAGAGCTACACAGTCCATGTTAATATTCTTAAGTTTAATGATAAAACCTTGTTCCTTATCCCATCATAATGTATATGTATGTATTCACATGTATGTGAAAATGTACATTAAGTTTGGATTGATTTTGAAATAGCATTATTTTATCCCTTATATTGAGTTAAATTCTAGAGCTTAACTCATTAACCATCCTATGATGCCATATTATTTCATAATGTAGGGTCCGAAGACACTTCTTTTACCCTTGTGTAATATTAGGTGATTTAGTTGGTCTGTATTGAAGTGGTGAGATTCCATCCTCCAGAAAGCTTAGTCATTCCATAAGTTTCTTTCCATATTTTAGAATTATAGTATTCATATTAACATTATCATTATCATGGTTGGGGTCATGTCCTGACCTAGTCTGGCTTTCAGATTAGTTTAGAGGCTTTTGTGGACATGTATGGGTTAAATGGTTGTTATTAATTCTTAGAGCTTATCTTTGAGTATATTGACTTCTTATATCATGATTGGTCATCTTCCACTATATTTTTTATTATGTTTTAGTCAGGCTATAGGGGTGGTCTCCAGCCCTCGGTGGGCTTGGGATACCCATCACGACTAGGCCTGGGGTTGGGTCATGACAAGCTTGGAATAAGAGCATATGCTTAGGGTAATTAGTTTTCCAAAAATTCGTGTCAAGTAGATTCCTTTTTTTAGGTGTGTAACACTCCACACTTATAAGTGGAAGGCTGTAAGGCATTTAGGAATATTTCCCTTTCTTGTGTTCTTTGTTAGGCTACAGAGTCTTGTGTCTTGAAATTCCTCTAATCTCTGATTTACTTTCATTTTAAATCAAGCGTCCTCAAAAATCTGATATTGTAGAAAATCTACTAGACTCTTTGTCCTACCTAAGGACAATGTAGATGGAACTCGACCTATTTATGGAGTACAAACCTAGTCTAGGGTCTCTTCTCTTAATTCAACTGCCCTATGTTGAGTTCCACCAATACCTACTAGTCCTACTTAGGAATTTTTGACTGATGATACTCATGCCCTGAGGCCTTATAATGATATTTCTAATGTAGAGTTCTTCCATTCTATTTATCTATTGACTCAGTTAGTGAACTTTCAGTCTCGCTAGTTAGGTTAGGGTGGTTCTATTGCTTCTTCTTTGGAGATTACTCGAGTTGGTCAGGTCATTAAGTTGAATCCCCCAACCTTCACTGGCTCTAAGGTTGAGGAGGACCCTCAAGGATTTATTAATGAGAGAAAAGATATTTTAGGTGTTCCATGCTTCCAATTTTGAGGGTGTAGAGTTTACTATATATCAGTTGAAAGATATGGCATATTATTGTTATGAGGAGTGGGGGAAGTCGAGGGGTGATGATGCTAATCAGGCTATCTGGGAAGATTTCTCTGATGCCTTTCTTGATCATTTCTTTCCTAAGGAATTAAGGGAGGCCAAGGCCGAAGAGTTTGTGAACTTAAGGCAAGGTAGGATGAGTGTGAATGAATATGACCTAAAGTTTTATCAACTATCTTGGTATGCTCCAGAGTTAGTGTCTTGTATGAGGGCTACAATAAGGAAGTTTGCTTTGAGTTTGTCTCGTGAATTAGTATTGGAGTGTAAGGCTGCAATGTTAAACAATGACATGGATATCTAAAGATTTATGGTTTATATGCAATAGGTAGAGGATGAAAATAAGAAATAAGTGAACATTAGAGAGAGTCAGAATAAGAAGTTTAGGTATTCAGAGTAGGGTGGAGTCAGCAAACTAGTAGGAGAGATGGTAGATAGTAGAGCAAGAAGAACACTTTGGGAAATTCATATTTGTATTCTTCAGCTAGTACTACTTATCCTAAGCCGTATACTAGTCATCATTTTTAGGCTAGTAGGGGTCCTAGGGTATAGGGTGCCCAGTCTCAGGTTAGTGGAGCTCAGTCAGCCCCACCATAACTTTCTTGTAAATTTTGTGGTCAGCTTCACCAAGGGTATTGTGATGAAGGGACAAATTTGTTCTTAACAGTGTTTATATTGGTCACTTACAGAAGGATTGCCTTGTGGCTAAGGTATCCACTAGGGCTAATAAAGTTCCTCTACCACTTATTTGGATCTTGCACTAAAGGGTGCTACTTCTTGTATCGATATTGGTTGAAATTGTCTCTATGCTCTTTCTAATCATTAGGAATCCAAGGCATCTCCTGTTGTTGTTACTGGTATGTTACAACTTTTCTCTCATTATATTTATGGTTTAATTAATATGGGTCTATAGTTTTTTATGTGAACCTTTTATGGCTGCATTTTTGTTTTGGACTAAATAATATCCCGAGTCTTTCTCTATTTCTACTCAAGTGGGTGAGTCTATTGTGTCTAGAAAGATCTACAGGGGTTGTGTGGTGTGTATATTTCATATATAGACCTTGATAGTTTTGGTAGAGCTTGATATGATAAATTTTAATGTAATCTTGGAGATAGATTAACGTTATTCATGCTTTGCTTCTTTGGATTGTAGGATCTAAAAAGTCAGTTTCCAATTCCCTGATGAACCGATAATTGAATAAGAGGGAAGTTCCCTAGTGCTTAAAGGAAGCTTTATTTCATATCGTAGAGCTCGAAAGTTTATTCCAATGGGTATCAATATCATCTTGTTTGGGTTAAGTATTCTAGTTCTAAGGTTTCTTCTTTACAATCTATCCCTGTGGTTAATGAGTTTCATAAAGTATTTCCCAAGGACCTTTCTAATATTCTTCCTGATAGGATAATAGACTTTGAGATTGATCTCCTACCGGATACTCAATTATCTTTATCCCTCCTTATAGAAAATATCTGGCTAAATTAAAGGGGTTAAAGGAGCAATTAAAGGATCTTATGGATAAGGGCTTCATTTTTCCTAGTATTTCTTCATGGGATGCTTAAAGATTAGTCCCTTCAGATATGTATAGACTATTGTCAGTTGAATAAGGTAATAGTAAAGATTAAGTACCCTCTTCTTAGGATTAATGATCACTTTGACCTGATTCAAGGTGCTAGATTTTTCTCCAAGATTGATCTTCATTTGGGTTTTCATCAGTTGAATATTAGGGAAACTGACATCCCTAAAACTACTTTCCAAACCTGATATAGTTATTATAAGTTCCTAGTTATGCCATTTATGTTGACTAATGCTCCAACTACTTTTATGTATCTCATGAATGGGGTGTTCAGGAAGTTTTAGGTCTTCTTTGTGATAGTGTTTATTGATGATATTTTGGTGTATTCTAAGAGTGAGGAGGACCGCGCCAATCACCTTCAAATTGTGTTAAGGACTCTTAAGGATCAAAGGTTGTATACAAAATTCTCTAAGTGTAGGTTTTGGTTGAATGTTGTGACTTTTCTTGGGCATGGTATCTCTAGTGAGGGGATCATAGTGGATTTATAAGAAGTTGCAGCAGTTAAGAAGTGTCCTAGACCCACGACTCCAACCGATATTCAGAGCTTCTTGGGTTTGGTTGGGTAATATATGAGGTATTGAAGAGTTTCTATTCTATTGCTACCCCATTGACAAAGTTGACTTAGAAAAATGTTTAATTCTTGTGGTCTAATGCTTGTAAGGGTAGTTTTGAGAAGTTGAATGATAAATTGACTTTTGTTCTAGTTTTGACCCGACCAAGGGCACTGATGGTTTTGTTGTAAATTGTGATGCGTCCCATGTAGGTCTGGCCTATGTGTTGATGTAGCACAGTAAGGTGGTGGACTATACTTCCAGACAACATAAGGTTCATGAAAAGAATTATCCGACTCAGGATTTAGAGTTGGTGACTACGGTCTTTGAAGATTTGTCATTTTTATATGTATGAGGTCCATGTGGATATTTATTCAAAAAAAAGAGCTTGTAGTATGTGTTTACTCAGAAGGATTTGAATCTTCAAGAAAGGTTATGGCTTGAATAGCTAAAGGACTATGATATAAGTCTTTTCTACCATCTAGGTAGAGCTAATGTGGTTGGTGATGCTCTTATAAGGTTGTCCATGGGGAGCAAATCTCATATAGATGAGTAGAAAGAAAGGATTGAATAAGGACATTCACTAGCAGGAAAATTTGGGAGTTCATCTTTTAGGCTTGGAGGATGAGGGGATGATTGTTCAAGAATTAGTTAAATCATCTCTTGGTGTGGAGGTGAAGAAGAAGAATTTTTTAGATCCCATTCTTGTGCAGATTAAGGATGATGTGGGACAACAAAAGGTCATGGTCTTTGAGATTGGTGGTGATGGTATCCTCAGGTACCAAGGTAGGTTGTGTGTTCTTGATGTTGATGGGTTGCGAGAAAGGATTTTGACTGAGGCTCAAGAGTCAAGGTATAATATTCATCCAGGTTCGACGAAGGTGACTTATGAACCTGATCGTGTAATGTAGTATGGGGAACTCTAACCTCCCAATAATATAGTAAGGTGGACTCTAACCACCTGGTCTTAAGAAAAAGGGGACTCTAACCCCAAGCTATTCTAACACCTTTATTGGTTAGCGCAGTTTCTAGTGTTAGTCCTTTAGGACCGCCACTTTCATGACCAGCAACCCTTTTTTAAGGCCAATTAAAATATTTAACACATATTCTCATTTATTTAAACCAATTATGTACCAAGAAAACCCATTGGTATCGTCATACCAACATTGTTTCCATGCTAATATCATCATGCCATGTCAATTATTTAACCAGCTTGGACTCTAATCCTTCGGTCATAGATTTTAAAGTAATTAACCATTTAGGACTGAAAACCATTTAGCTAACTTACGCACAAGGTTCCAATCCTGAAATCAATCCATGGCCAGCAACATTGACCCTTTTTATGCCAATGCTGAGTCAAATTAAACTATGTGACAAAACCATATTGAATATCAATTTCACAAATAAGTTGAAGGCGCATAATCTTCAAAACCATATATCATGGAAAAATCATCAAATTCGTAATTAACCATGACCCCTAAATTTATTCACCATTCCCATGCATTCCAAAATGTTTGAAATTATTAATAAAACATGGATATTGCATAATAAACCATGGAAAATCAATTTAATGACCAATCATGTTAAAAACCCCCGACCATGTCAAAATCAACATCAAAATTATGCATTAGTAACCAATTCATTCCATTAATAAAAATATAAATATAAGTATTGGGAAAGAGGTACATGCCTTGATTAGCAAGAAATTTGCAGATGTCAACACCCTTAGGACCCTAGATGACCCCCTTCTTGAACCCTAGTGATGGCTTGAAAATGGGGATTTGATAGAGAGTAATTTTTAAAGTGAATAATGACCAAAGTATTGTCGAAAACTGATGAGAATTGGTCCTTGTAATTTTTAAAAGTCGTTTATAGGTGAAAGGACCTCCTTACCCCTCATCCCAAATGAAATAGAACAAATCAACCAAAAATTTACATAGGTTTGTGGCATGGATCTTATTTTGGCGGCTATTCTCCGTGCCACAGACACTATCACGGAGATCCAGCCTCCATGACACAAAGGCTATCGGGGAAACTAACCTCTATGACATGCCAATATCATGGAGGCTTACTGCCTTCAGGGTCCAAAACCACCCTGAACGTCATACAAAAATTTTGAAACTCTCTCGACTTACCCCTTTAACAACCCCAAATATAAATTAAGTCAAGAATCGATGATTCAAATATGGGAAGGCCATAAATAAAATACCTAAAATTTTGAGGGTGTTACATTACACCCCCCAGGATTATTCGTCCTCAAAAGATAAGGTAGGACGTGTTTCTCATGAGAATAGCAATATTACACCAGAATAAAATGATAAACCAAAATGATAACAAGAAAAACAAAATTCATACCTTACTCTCCTTTGTCTGGCATATGGAATAGAGATGGGTACATAGCCTTCATGTTTTCTTCTCTTTCCCAAATGGCTTCTTCCAATTTATGGTTCTTTGAAAGGACCTTTACCAATGCTACATCTTCAGTCCACAACCTACGGACTAGTCTATCTAAGATCTCTACTAGGACCTCCATGTAAGACAGGGAATCAGAGAAACCAACACTCTCGATAGGAACCACCAAGGAAGGATCACCTTCATATTTCTTCAAAATGGATACATGAAACAAAGGGTGAATAGAACCCAAAATTGCGAGAAATTCTAAGTAATGTTTCCCACTCTCTTTAAAATAAAATAAGAGCTAACATAACAAGGATTGATCTTTCTATTCTTTCAAAGTCGCATCAGTACCTTCATGGGGGACACCTTTAAGAACACACAATCACCCCAATCGAACTTTAACTCTCTTTGCCATACGTCTGCATAGAACTTTTGGTGACTTTGGGTTGTCTAAAGACTATCCCAAAACTAAATTAGGACCGAATAACCTTACTTGGCAAACTTCGAACGATCCAATAGGTGATCTACACCTCCTACCATACAAGACCTCAAACGGAGCCATACCAATACTAGAGTGATAACTATTATTGTATGCAAACTATACAAGAGGTAAGTGGTCAACCCAACTACCACCAAAGTCAATTACACAAGCTCGAAGCATATCTTCTAAGTTATGAATGGGCCTTTCTGCTTGACTATCCATCTATGGGTGGCAAGCAATACTAAGGGTTACCTTAGTCCCCAAACCTTGCTTAAATGAATGCCAAAAATAAGATGAGAACTGAGTACCATGATGCAAAATAATGAAAATTAGAGCACTATGCAACTTCACTATCTCCTGAATAAATAACCTTGCATAATCCTCCACAGAAAAGTTAACCCTCACCGACAAGATGTGCGCAGACTTGGTCACCCTATCCATATTGATCCAAATAGAATCAAACTAGTTCTGAGGCTGTACAAAACCGACAAAAAAAATTCACATTTCCACACAGGCAACTCGATTTCTTTGGATAACCCACCAGGCTTTAAGTGTTCCATATTCACTTATTGACACACCATCTACTTAGTCACAAAATTAGCCATATTCTTTTTTATGTTATTCCAATAATAGATTTCCTTAAGGTCATGATACATCTTCATCAAACTAGGATGAGCCAAATAACGTGATTCATAAGCCTCAAAAAAAATTCTACCTCTCAGCCCATCCACATCGTTAATACAACCTACCTTGGTACCTCAAGATACCATCACCACCAATCTCAAAAGCCATCACCTTCTTCTTACCCATATAATCCTTGATTTTCATTAATATGGGACCCAACACGTGCTTCTTCTTTACCTTAACATGAAGAGATAACATTGCCACGTCTTGCACAAACACACCACCATTCTCAGAATCCAAGAGACGAACTCCAAGACTAGACAAATAGTGAATGCCATTCACCAAGTCCCATCATCCCTTATCCACATTGGATAGACTCCCCATAGATAACTTTCTAAGAGCATCAACCACTATGTTAGCCTTACCTGGGTGATAATGGAGACTCATGTCATAGTCCTTGAGTAACTCAAGCCATATCCTTTGCCTAAGATTTAACTCCTTCTAGGTGAATACATATTGCAAGCTCTTACGATCTGAGAAAATGTCAACATGGACCGCATATAAATAATGCCGCCAAATCTCCAATGCGAACTCCACAGCCAATATTTTTAGATTATGGGTTGGATAATTCCTCTCATGATCTTTCAACTGCATAGAAGCATACACTACTACCTTTCCATGTTGTAAAAGAACACAACCAATTATCACATGGGAAATGTCAAAATAAACTACAAAACTATCGCTACCATTGGGTAGGGCCAAAACCAGAGAAGAAGTTAATTTATCTTTTAGCATCTCAAAACTCCCCTCACAAGTATCAAACCACAAAAATTCCACCTTCTCCTGCATTAACTTAGTCAAAGGTAAAATAATCGATGAAAAGCTCTCCACAAATCTCCTATAATAACCTGTTAAAACCAAGAAACTTTGAATGTCAACTTAGTCCAGTTCATGAGATCAATAAATGTCATCGAGGCATTGTTCAACCCAAAAGACATAATCAAGAACTCAAAATATCCATAATCACTACGGAAGGCAGTCGTAGGGATATCCTGCTCCCTAATATTTAGCTGATGATATCCCAAACTGAGATCAATTTTAGAGAAATACTTAGTACCCTGAAGCTGGTCAAACAGAGCATCAATCCTAGGATGAGGGTACTTATTCTTTACCGTCACCCTATTTAACTAATGGTAGCCAATACACTTCCAAAGAAAAATAGCTTTCTTATATACAAAACGAATAGGATAACCCCACGAAGACACACTAGGGCAGATAAAACCCTTGTTAAAAAGATCATTCAACTGATCCTTAAGTTTTTTCAACTCAGCCGGAGCCATTCCTTTCAGAGGGATAGAGATAGGATGGGTGTCTAAAAGAAAATCAATCCAAAAATCAATTTCCCTATTGGGAGAAAAACTAGGGATATCATTAGGGATGACCTTAGGAAATTCACTAACCATGAGTACAGACTATATGGAAGGACCCTTTAAGTTAGAATCTTTAACCCGGCCAAATAATAAAGACAACCCTTAGAAATTAATTTTCGGGCCCTAATATATGATGAACCTTCCCTTAGGCACTAAAATACTTCCTTCCACTGAATAACCAACTCATTATGGAATTTAAAGATGACCTTATGGGTTAGACCATCTAAAAAGGAATAAAATGAATACATCCAATCCATCTCTAAGATAACATCATCATTTAGCATGTCTAATTCAAATAGATCCACCAAAGTGTCCCTGCCACCAACGTATACTACAAAACCTCTATAGACCCTTCTAGTAACCACCAGTCACCCGAAGAGGTAGAAATAGAAAAGGGGTCCAAAATACACTCAGGACCGAAACCAAAATACATATCCACAAATAGAGTCACATAAAAAAAGGTAGACCCTAGATCAAGTAAATAGTACACATCATGGGAGAAAATTTACATTATACCATTTATGAAATCATAAGATGCCTCAAACTCCTGATGAGTAGTAAGAGCAAATAGGCAATTTTGACCAGTGCTGGTACTAGATATGGAACTCCTCATTGCAGGATTTGATGGCATAGAAATAGGAACCTTGTTGGTCCAAGAAGCAACCTTTGAAGGACAATCCCATTGTATATGACCATAAGAAAAATACCTATTCCTTACCTTCTCACACTAACCATAGTGTAGATGACCATAATATAAGTAGGATATGATGGAGCTGACTAGGCCCCACTAGCTTGCGATTGGGCACACTATGCCCAATAACTATCACCACTATAGAAATGACAATCTCTGAATGACTTCGAATAAGGTTTACTATCCATTGAAAAAGAACCAAAGTTATCAAACTTTTTCTTAGACCATTTTACCACTTTTCTACTGACTTTCACCCTAATTTAAATACCAAAACTTCTTAACTTTCTCTCACCCATGTTTGATTGCTATTTCTTTTCCTCCTCAACCTGCTGCATATACACCACAAGTCTAGAGATGTCCATATCTCTGTTCAACAAGCAACTTTAGTCTCTAAAATCAAATTATAAAACAACACAAAGCAAATTTCCTCATTTTATCCCTTATTCTTACTCGGGATCATATCGTGATAACTAGTGGAATTTCAAAGCATATTCCTTCACCATTATCTTGCATTGCTTTAAACTCATAAAATCCTCAACTTTTGCCTCCCTTAACTCCTAAGAAAATAAGCAATCTAGAAAGGTACTAGAGAAATCATCCCATAAAGTAGACTCAATATTATCACCCTAAGATGCTCCCACACCTCATACCATTGTAGTGCTACATATTTCAACTGGTAAGAAACAAATTTCACACTTTCTTCTATAGTAATATACATAACCTAGAAGATCTTCTCTATCTCATCTATAAAACTTTGAGGATCCTTATCAACCCTAGTACCAATGAAATTTGGAGGGATCATCTTCATAAACTGGGCAACTCTAGTATCCTCAGATGAACTCCCAGCATTACAAATAAAACCCACCTAATGTGATTGAGATATCACTAACTGAGTCAATAGATTAATGGGTTGGCAAAAATTAACCTTAGTAATATCTCACTAAAGTGACTGAGTATGAGTGTCACTAGCGGGAGAAGGATGAGCCGCAATAGGTAAAAATCCATTGGAACAATCAGAAGCAGTGACCCTAGACCAGGTTTGTACCTTATAAGTTGGGCGAGAACTGCCCACAATGTCCTTAGGCAGGACAAATGAGTTTCTATGAGGTTTAGATCATCCGAGAGATATGATCTATAAGGAAATAAACTGGAGTTAGATAAATTCATGACCTTAGATTCTATAGACCAAAAGTAAGACAACAAGAAAACAAAATATTCCTAAATGTCTTGTAGCCTCTCCCTTATAAGTGTGGCACATAATAAACCAATAAAAGAGACTCTACTTAACATGAATTTATGGACACCTAATGATACCAAACCTAGGCTCTGATATAAAATTAGTCATGACCTAAACTAGGTCCTATCCATAACAGGTATCTCAAGTCCACCGAGGAATAGAGACTACCCCTGTGCCTATTCTAATATAACCAAGAACACCTAACAGCAGATGAATACCAATCTAAAACCAAAATATAAAAGATGAATTCAAGAGTATATATAAGATCAGTATCTACAAACACATCCACAATACCCATATTCACAATACTAACAAAGCCTTTAACAAACTGAGTACTAATAAAGTGCCAGGATAATCCGTCAACTATGGCCATAACAAATCTAAAACTATGTATAAGACATGAGAAACCAAAACCTGAAGTGAATTCTTCCAAATAATGGAAGCTCACCACTTCAAGTTAACCCACGAACTAACCGTAAACAACTGATCACTGTGCTAGAAATGTAGACTTGCCTTCTAACCCTGAATCATATGGGGATACAATGTCTAAAGATGCTTGATAGTTGGAGTGCTAGTATGTACTTAGGGAATAGGGATAATATAATGGCATGATAAAATCAGTCCAAAATCATTATATATATATATCATGTCGGGATAAGAAATAAGGCTTAACATGAATGCTTAAAGCCATATCCTAGATTGTGTCTCTTAACCATCATATGATAGTACCCATGGGCTATATGGGCCCCAGCTCTCACCCTCTAGTCTGGCTCAGTGTGTGTAGCTACATGAATTAAAGAAAAATCATATATATATGCACAAGAGACTCTAATATCCCAATCATATACTAAGGTAACTTTATCACCTAATTATGTAATGTAGTATGGGGACTCTAACCTCCCAATCATATAATAAATGGACTCTAACCACCTGGTCTTAAGCAATAGGGGACTCTTACCCTAAGCCATTCGGACCCTCGCACCGACTAGCACAGTTTCTAGTATTAGTCCTTTAGGACTATCAATTTCATGACTGACTACACAACCCTCTTTTAAGCCTAATGAAAATATTTAACACACATTCCCATTTATTTAAACCAATTATGCACCAATAAAACCCATTGATATTGTCATACCAATATCGCTTGCAATCTAATATTTAACCATTTGGGACTTTAACCCATAGATCACAAATTTTCAAGTAATTAACCATTTGGGACTCAAATCCATTATAATGCCCCAAATCTAGTACTCGAAATACAATACGGTGCTCATGACCTCGAAGGACCACAAGCAAATGCATGACTAATATCTGTACGTATATACTGCATAAAATACTTTATAATATGGAAATGTGAACTGAAAGGACATAAGGTTTAATACTGTACATGATCAGAATGATATAATATCTGTGAGGGGTAATAAAATATCCAAAACAAAACTGAACATACAGAAGTCTAAAATATGATATTCTAGAAAGCCTCTAACTGACTAACTATCTGAGTAAGGAGTTGATAGGAAATGTCCCCAACTAAATCAAACTAATAAACTAATTAATAAGATAATAGGGAAATAATCATATCCTCAAAAGATGAGGAATCACTTCTAACTTTGTTTGTGGATATCTAGAATCTACTGTTGCTCTGAAGCTCATGTCTCTAAACCAATGACATAAGACACCATAACTCAAATGCATCGGTACTTTGAATGTACTAGTATGCATGTGAGGTAGGCTGAATACATGGGGTTCAAATGCATAAACAATAATAATAACTGACTAACTATCATGAGTGTGAGAATATATGCATGATACATAACAACTGACACTAATGATGTGATAACATGATTACTAAATATGAATATAATTGATGACATGAGTTACTATATTTGACAGTCCTGAATCTAATAGAACTATTTGAGTTTTATATTGTATCTGAGTTGACTGTATCTAACAGTCTTGATATCTGAATAATAATCTGAGTTCTATTAGTGAGACTTATTGACTATATCTGACAGTCCTAATTCTATAACATGAAACTATGGGAAGTAATTATCTAACCGACATTCCCCTGATACGCCATTATGGCTGAGTTAGGGTCCAATCTATAACTCCAATTGGAAGGGTGTCAATTGCACGCCACCAGTAAGGATAAGCTATGGGTGACCCTCATCTGATAGTGTCCCCTATACGAGAATGGTGGGGCCCTTATCTGACAGTGCTTATCCACCTTATTAACCCTTATTGGATAGTGTTGATGTCTCAACCTATATTAGATACATAGTTCTGGAATGCAAGAATGACTTTTAAGAATCACACCCTTATCTGATAGTGTGTGTTCCCATCCTTGGGTTCACTCGGTGTTAGTTCCTACTCCCATTTGAATAAACTCTGAACGTGATTTACTGAATTAAAAGTGGGCTGAGTTACTAAATTCCATTGACTAATGAAATACTACTGATATCTGACAATTGACTTAGTTCATGAGATTATAGAGATTTCCTGAGTCATAATACTATTTGAAGTCTAAGGATCATAGCTTGACTGAGAGTATTGTGAAAACATGACATGGCTCTAGGAACACAGCTAATGTTGCAGGTACGAGTACCCCCAGGACTAGATGGAAGGAAACTACCCAAGTATAACTTACTTGATCATATAACTAATATCATAATCCATAATAAATTTTAAGAAGCATTTCATCAAAACATGTGATAGGAATAACTTGTACATATATGGGGATTTTATGGTATCATGCTAGTTAGGCACTTTTCTTCATCTAGGCATTTAATCAAACATATTGTAGGCATTTTACATGTAAACATCATTGTACAATAATTAAACATCATGGTTTAATTCTAATTTAATCATTCAATGGTTTAGTCATAGGTTAGCATCAATATATATCTATAATTTATCACCCGACATTGAGTAGAATTTAATTTCTCATTATCCACATAAAAAAAGACCAACCCAATTCATACCTTAGTTTGTAATTTTTTGAAGATTGACGGTGAAACTTTCTTTAAATTGGATCTTCTATGAAAACCCTAGCTTATTACAGAGAGAAATTTGAGAGAAACTAGTATATTTTGGGTAAAAATTAGCTGAATCACTTGTTAATGGGCTTAAATAAGGGTGGGAAGTTGACCCTTTTAACCCTGGACGTGTTATTTAATTTCAGTGAAAATTTCCCGAATTGGACCCTTGGTGCGATGCGGTGCTATCGCACCGTGTCACTGGATTTAGACAATTGGGAAATTGAGGGATGGTGAAATGCGGGGAAATTGCGTTGCCACTTTATTTGTGACGTAAAACTTTGACGCGATGTGGGGGAAATTGTGCTGAGACACTGTAAAATGGACAATTTTGAATTTGGGCCTTAGCGCAACATGCCATAATCGTTGACCCCTATTGGAATTTGCCAAATGCCATTTCCTTTTACGGTGTGGAGCGCTACTAACTAATATGGCACTGCTTTAAGATGGGAACTTGAAATATTCATATCATAGAATAACCATCATTCAATTAAGATGTTAATGCCGTCACTGGGAATGATATGACCAAGGAATGCTATTGACCTTAGCCAAAATTTGCACTTACTGACTTTGGCAAACAACTCATGATTTCTGAGAGTCTGAAGTACTGTTCTAAGATGGTTGGTATGATCTTGCTCACTTCAGAAATAGACTAAAATATCATCTATGAAGACTATGATGACCATGTCCAAGTACTGCTTGAACACACAGTTCATAAATTCTATGAAAATGGTTGGGGCATTGGTTAGACCAACTGACATGACTAGGAATTTGAAAAGCTATTTTTGAAATGTCACATTCTCTGACTTTGAGCTGATAATAGTCAGATCTGAGGTCTATCTTAGAGAAATATCTGGCACCCTAAAGTTGGTCAAAAAAGTCATTAATTTTAGGAAAAGCATATTTGTTGTTGACTGTGACCTTATTGAGTTGACGGTAGTCTATAGATATTCTGAGAGATCCATATTTCTTGTGCAAAAATAATACTGGAGTGCTCCACGGGGAAACAATGGGCCTGATGAATCCCTTATCTAAGAGATCCTTCAACTGTTCTTTCAGTTTTTTGAGTTCTGTTTGTGCCATTCTATATGGTAGAATAGATATAGGCTGAGTATCTAGAAGAAAATCAATTCCAAAGACTATTTCCCTTTCGAGAGGAGTTCCTAAAAGTTCTTTGGGAAAGATATCTAAATATTTATTCACTACAGGGACTAATTCAAGATTGGGAGTTTCAAAACTAGTGTCCTTAACTAGAACAAGATAATAGACAATCCCTTAGATATCATTTTTCTTGCCCGAAGGTAAGAAATAAGATGAACTCTAAACGGTGAAGTACTACCCATCCACTCAAGGATGGATTTATTTAGGAACTAAAACTGGAGTATTCTATTTCTGTAGTTGACTGTGGCATAGCATTAATGAAGCTAATCCATGTTGAGAATGTCATTATAATTAGTCATCTCTAATTCAACTAAGTCTGCTGAAGTGACTTTCTGAAATATCATAGTTAGGTAGTTCCTATATACCCGCCGTGATATGATGGTTATACCAACTAGGGTAGTGACTAAAAAGGGCTTTGCTAGGATTTCGGGACTGATTCCAAAATTTCCTGCTATATATAGAGTAATAAAAGACAAAGAAGCTCCTGGATCTAGCAAAGCGTAAACAAGAACATAAAAGATCTATAACATACCAATAACTATATCAGGAGACTTTTCATGATCCTATCGGGACTGAAGAGCATAGAGAAAATTTGGGCATTGACCACTAGTAGCACTGGTGGTGGCACCCTGCTGATTCGGGCAATCGTACAAAGCTGAGGAGCAGAGACGACTCTAATAACCTGATTGAGGGAAGTCTCTAACTCTGTGTCCTGTATTTCCATAACCTAAACAAACATTACTACCAGCTCTGCAAGCACCTTTATGGTTTTTACCATAAGCCTGACAAAGGGGATTAGTTTGGGCATCGCTAATATTGCCTTGAGACTTAGAGCCTAGTGCTCTATCTCTGTTACTCTCCCTAAACTTAGGAACTAGAGCACTAGTTGAAAAAGGGGCTGGAACTGATGACTTAGGACAAAACTAGGAATGGTTTCCTCCTTTTGATTTAGGCTGAGTGAAGTTGAAACTACCTATCTTTGATCTCTTATGCTGCTTCTCCTTCTACTTAATCTTCTACTCTTCTATCTGTTGAGCATAAGTCATAAGCATGGCTAAAGTTATGTCACTGTTCAGCATGGCAGATCTACACTCATTTACCACATTATCATTTACCCCTAAAGCGAACTTACTCATCTTTGCTCTGTTGTCTACAACCACGTGAGGGGCATATTTGGATAATTAAGTAAACATAAGAGAATATTCTTTCACCATCATAATGCCCTTCCTGAGGTTGATGAATTCTCGAACCTTAGCCTCTCTAAGCTCTTGGGGAAAGAATGTGTCTAAGAATGCAGTGACAAACTCCTCCCACTCTATAGGACCTGTATTATCTGACCTCTCCGACTTCTACTAGTTGAACCAAGTATGAGTCACATCCTGCAACTGATATACACCTAGCTTAGCACTCTCAACTGTAGACATCCCCATGATGTCTGTTACCTACTGAACCTGATCAATGAATTTTTGATGGTCCTTTTCTATCTTAGACCCGAGGAAGGACAAAGGATTTATTCGGGTGATGTCCCAAATCCTAGCTACAGCTAAATTGGCAACTGGTTGGTTGGAATGACTGTTCGCCATTCATTTTGAGCAGCAATTGACTTAACAAGAGTAGTGAATACGGCTCTTAACTCCATATGAGAAACATGATTGCCTAAAGGATCTTCAGACTGAGGGGCTGACTGATTTCTGTTTTTTCTATTAGGAGGCATGTTCAGTAGAAGAAAGGGGGAAATAGAGTAGACTAAGAGATTGACTTGAGATTATGCTTATTGGCATGACATGAATACCGAAACAAGGGAAACTATTCCTAAAACATCTTATAGCATCTTGCACATAAATGTGGTGCACAACACACCCATGTACAAGACTTTACTAGATGTGGTTTTCAAATTTACTAGGATTCTATTGAACCTTAGGCTTTAATAGCAAGTTTGTAACGCCCCAAATCTGGTACCCAAAATGTTACACGGTGCTCATGAACCGCGAAGGACCACAAGATGACCCATGACTGATATCTGTACCTGTATACAACATAAAATACTTTATAATACAGAAAGATCAACTAAAAGGCCATAAAGTTGAATACTGAACATGATCTGAATGATATAACATCTGTGTAGGGTAATAGCATACCCAAAATAAAATCAAACATACTGAAGTCTAAAAAATGATAACTAGAAAGCCTCTAACTGACTTAACTGTCAGAGTAAGGAGTTGATGGGACATGTCCCCACCTAACTACAACTAATAAACTGATTAATGAGATAATAGGGAAATAATCATGTCCTCAAAAGATGAGGACTCACTTATAACTCTGTCTATGGATATTTGGAATCTACTATTTCTCTGGATCTCATGTCTCTAAATTTATGGTATAAGACACCATAGCGCAAATGCGTCAGTACTTTGAATGTACTAGTATGCATATGAGGTAGGCTGAATGTATGAGGTTTATATGCATAAACAATAATAATAACTGACTATCTATCATGAGCGTGATAATAAATCCATGACACATAAAAACTGACACTAATACTGTGATAACATAATTACTGAATCTAAATATAACTGATAACATTAGTGACATAT
Source organism: Capsicum baccatum var. pendulum (assembly GCA_030864225.1). Taxonomy (NCBI): domain Eukaryota; kingdom Viridiplantae; phylum Streptophyta; class Magnoliopsida; order Solanales; family Solanaceae; genus Capsicum; species Capsicum baccatum. Next base: position 189,848,189 of record CM061560.1, read on the forward strand.
CTAACAATCCTGAATCTGATGGAACTATCTGAGTTATGTACTATATCTGAGTTGATAATATCTGACAGTCTTAAAATCTGAAGAACTATATGAGTTCTAATACTAAGACTGATTGACTATATCTAATAGTCCTGATTCGGTAACATAAAACAGTGGGACATAGTTATCTAACCTACATGCCCCCGACACACCATTATGGATAAGTTGGGGTCCAATCTATAACCACAATTAGAAGGGTGTCAATACCGCACCACCAGTAAGCATAAGCTATGGACGACCCTCATCTGATAGTGTAACCTATACGAGAATGGTGGGGGCCTTATCTAACAGCACTTATCTACATCATCAACCCTCATCAAACAGTGTTGATGTCACAACCTATGCTGGCTATATAGTTCTGGAACACAAGGATGACTTCTAAGAATCACACCCTCATCTGATAGTGTGTGTTCCCATCCTTGGGAACACTCGGTACTAATTCCTACACCTATCTGAATAGACTCTGAATATGATTTACTGAATTAAACATGGGCTGAGTTACTGAATTTTATTGACTAATGGAATACTACTAATATTTGATAACTGACTGATTTTATAAGATCATAGAGATTTTATGAGTCATAAGACTGTCTAAAGTCTAACGATCATAGATTGACTGAGAGTATCATGATAACATTACATAGCTCTAGGCACATAGCTAATATTTTGGGTATGAGTACCCCTAGGACTCGATGGAAGGAAACTGACCAATCATAACTTACTTGAACATATAACTAACATCATAATCCATGATACATTTATAAAAGCATTTCATCAAAGCATGTGATAGGCATAACTTGTACATACATGGGGATTTCATGGTATCATACTAGTTAGGCACTTTTTCTTTATCTAGGCATTTAATCAAACATATTGTAGGCATGGTTCATGTAAACATCATTGTACGATAATTAAACATCATGGTTCAATTCTAATTTCATTATTCAAGGGTTTAATCATAGGTTTGCATGAATCTATATCTATAATAATTTAACTGACATAATTTATCACTTGACATGGAGTAGAATTCAATTTCTCATTATCCACAAGAAGAAGAGTAGCCCAATCTTGAAATTCATAAGAAAATCCATAAACTTGAATTTAGAAATGGGATTCTTGGGCTTCATAAATGAAAGGAGTCCATTAATGAACACTATGCATACCTTAGTTCGTGATTTCATGAAGATTGATGGTGAAACTTTCTTGAAATTAGATCTTCTATGAAAACCCTAGCTTGTTATTAAGAGACACTTGAGAGAAACTAGTATATTTTTGGTGAAAATTGACTACATTACGTGTTAAAGGGATTAAATAGGGGTGGAAAGTTGACCTTTTTAACCCTGGATGCATCATTTAATTTCAGTGAAAATCTCCCAATTGAACCCTTGGCGTGACACGGTGCTATCACACATATCATTGGGAAATTCAGAGATAGCAGTATGCAGAGCCATCGCGTTGCCACTTCCTTGTGACCTGAAACATTAGCGCAACGCGGGGGAAATTGCACTAAGACACTAAAAAATAGACAATTTTGAATTTGGGCCCTGGTGCAATGCGTTATAATTATGGATGTCTACTGGAATTTTCCAAATGTATTTTACTCTTGTGTCGCAGCGTTCCACTCACTAATATGGCACTATTTTATGATGGAAACTTTAAATAGTCATAACTTCTTACTCAGTTATCGAATTTGGGAGAATCTTATATCGATGGAAATCCTATAGAATTTCCCACATGAAAAAAATTAAAAATCTTGAAAATTCCTCATGGAATAAGCATCAATCAATTTAGAAGCTAATACTAGACATTCTTGAGTTGAAATTAGCTAGGAAAAAGTATGGGGTATTACACCCATTTAGCTAACCGATCCCCCAAGGTTTTAAATCATAAATCAACCTATGGCCACCCAGGCCTTTCAAAATCTATTCATTCTCTATTAACCCTCTTTATGCCAATGCATTAGTACAGGTGAGCCTAATTAAATTATGTAACAAAACCATATTCAATATCAATTTCATAAATAGGTTGAGGAAACATAATCTTCAAATGATATATCAAGGAAAAATCATTAAATTGGTGATTAACCATAATCCCTCAGTTTATCCACCATTCCTATGCAGTCCACAATATTTGAAATCATTAATTAAACATGAATATAGGATAATAAACAATAGAAAATCAATTTATTGACCAATAAAGTCAAAAGACCCTAACCATGTCAAAACCAACATCAAAACCACGTAACTAATTCATACAATTCAGAAAAATGTAAATATAAGTATAGTTAAAGATGTACCTACCCTAATTTCCAAAAAATTTAAAGAAATCAACACCCGTAGGACCTTAGATGACCACCTCCTTAAATCCTAGCTTTGAGTTGAAAAGGGAGATTTGAGAGAGGATTTTTTAGAGTGAATAATTACCTTAATATCATGGAAAACTGATGCTAATTGGTCCTTGTAATTTTGGAAGTCATTTTTAGGTTAAAGGACTTCCTTACCCCTCATCCTAAATAAAACAAAATAAAATAGTTGAAAATTTACATCGGTCTATGGCATGGACCTTATCACGGAGGCTATTCTCTGTGCCGAGGACCCTATTGTGGAGACCCGAACTCCATGACACAAAGGCTATTGAGGAGACTAACCTTCGTGACATGCCAACATCGTAGTGGCTTACTACTTCTGAGGTTTTTATACTAAGACATATCAAATCCCATCCAAAAATTTTGAAAATCTTCCGATTTACCCTACTAACAACTCCGAACATAAATTATGTAAAGAATCAATAATTTAAATATTGGAAGGCCAAAAAATACCTAAAATTTTAAGACTGTTATAGTGCACGGTTGAGGGTATTATAGTACACAATTTTCTTCTTTAGTGTTTATTTCAAAAAGTATATGGACTAAGGTGAATCTTAGCACCGCTTTCCACCCTCAAATAGATGGAAAAGTGGAATAAACTTAAAATACCCTGGGTTTTGCACCTTAGAAATTTCCTAGGTTTTGTACTTTCTGGAAATCACATGACTCACTATAATAGTCGTAGTGACGGTATGGGTCGGGTGACCAAGTCTTATATTTTCTAGTGTTGGGTGGTTTTGGGAGGTTGATTTTCTAGAATGGGTATGACTTGGGTAGGTATGCGTTGTATGGTGGGTGATGGTTCATAAGTTTGGATTTTTCTTCACTTAATCTAAAACTTAGTAACTTAACTTGGATCTGAGTACAAGTGTCTCACCCTGTGTTGTGAGATAAGGTATAAGTGGTACAGTCCAACTCTTATATCAGACAGTGTCAATCGCTCATGATTCTGCCTAGAGTATGATTGCATGGGACTAGTTGTATGATTGGGTACATTTTGATTTGGGTGGTCGTATGTTGTACAATATTAAGGTCTAAGGGAAAAACTAGGTTATGATTGGTGGGTACCACTTTTATGGTAGGTTACGATTGGTATGGGATGGTCATACCATTATGCAGGGATTTTAAATAGTTTAAGTTGCGGGTAATTTGGACATTTCCCCTCTTAACCTCTTAAGGCCGCACAACTTATAACCCTCTTAGGACATCATTTAACCTATGTGCAATCACTCTAACTATTTTAAAATACCCTAAATTCTCTAAAGGTTCTTAGGTGAATGAAGGCTAGGGTTTAAACAACAGGATCAATTTGGGGCTTACAAGGGTGATTTCTCTCTGTCGACTTTGTAATTTAAGGAATATTACTCCTCTCTCATTTTTATTTCCAACTAAAAGTATGTTTTATAAATTGTTTTCATTGTAAAATTATTGTATGGTTTTGGGTTTTCAAATATATGTTGGGGGTTTTAGTTATAAATTCTTAGTTGTGGTTTTCCCATGTTTTAATTTTTGATTTATATGTTTTAATAGTGGTTTGGACATTTGGTTGCATAGGAATGGTTAATTGGTACTTGGTTAGAGTTTTGGAAACACTATGCCCCCAATGTGTTTGATAAAATGCCTATAAGAATGCGTTTACTATATTGTTGGACTTTTAAAGGGACTATTGTATGGTATAACTTAGTAATGGAACCCTAAATAGTATACATAGTTTAAATTGTTTGGAATGGTTAAATAGTAAGGTCTTGGTAGTTATGGTTAGTCTAATTGAAAGCCTTATGGGGTACAAGGGAATCACCCAATCAAACATAATAATGATCATTTATGGGATATATGGGATTCCCACAAGTCAACTTAATAATGAAATCTATGGGTACATGAGAATCCCTTCTTCTTAAAAAAAATGTATAAGGACATTGCTTGCAAGCTATAGTCGGTATAATGATACCACTACTTATAACCTATGTTAATAATAAACAGAATTGTGGTTTAGTTGTATGGTAATCGTTTTAATTGGGCAATGTGGTGTGATAGGTAATCATCAAGGTGTGAGTCTAATAAATAAACACAGAAAACTCATGTTTGCAGACATGAGGATTTGTCATGGTGACAATATATAATACTTATGGCGTATATGAGAATCCCATAAGTACACTTCTACATATGTATCATGGATAGTGAAGGGTACTGGAGAATCCCCTACTCCTATGGTATCTCTGGTTTGTGTGGCTACATGCATTGGGGCTCATTCAAGGGGTTATATTGATCTATATAACTCGTGGGTGGTTCAAGGAAAATTAAGCTACACATATCTAGGTTAATAGTTTTAAAGGCATGCTAAACCTGTCTTTTTCCTAGTATGGTTATATATATGTGTTTATGGTTGTATATGCATATAGTTATTTATATAGTTTTAATGGTTGGAAGTATTTTATCCTTATCCTGAGTGCATGATAGCATTCACCCGCTAACCTATCTTCGGATGAATGTATCCCCATGTGATGTAGTAATTATCCATTCTACTTCTCATTCTTAATGATTTGATTCAGGTTCAGCTGTTGGATTGAAGTGGTAGGCTTCTATACTCTGAAAGGCTCTATTTCATAACATGGATGTCTTTATACACTTATTATTGCATGTATATTTGTTTTAGCTATGGTTGGGGGCATGTTCCTATTAGATATCTTTTTACGTTTGGTTATGGGCTTTATGGAACTACTATGGGATGGTATGGGCATAGTCGGTATTGGTGTCAGCCTTGGTAATGGCATTGATATTGGGGTTGAAACCATTGGACTGTATTTATGATTGTTCCATTTTTTTATATTATGGACTTCATCTTGGTTATTATTTTGGTTTTGGCATAGTTATTGGTTGGGTATTAGATGGTTGGAATTTCTTGGTTTGGTCACAATTATGGACCTATCCCAAAGTTTGGGTTGGTACAAAATTCTATCTTGTTATATCTTCAGAATTCATCTGATTCAAGGTACATGTTTTGATGTTAGGTTGGGTAATAGGGATGGTTCCCATTCCTAGTTGGACTTGGTATACCCATTACAACAAGGCCCCAGTTTGGGTCATGTCAAGTTGTTATCAGAGTTTTACGTTCGTGGTTATTAGGGAGTCCACAAAGCCGTGTCTAGTAGAGTCTCTTTTAAGGGTGTTTGGTGCACCACACTCATAAGAGTAAGGCTACAAGGTATTTAGAAAATATTTATCTTCTTTGTATTCTATTTTAAATCTTGGAGTCTAAGTCCTGGAATTATCTCTAATTCCTATTTGTTCAACTTTTAGATCATGCCTCAACTATTCGATGAGCACGAAAACTCCTTTGTGTCAACTAAGGACAATGTTTATGGGACACACTCTTCTCATGGAATTCATACTCAGTCTAGGGTTCTAGTCCCTTATTATTATGGAGTTCTACTAGTTGCTTCTAGTCCTCCTCAGGAAGATACAGTGAATAGGGAGCTTCGTCAGTCGATCCATGTGATTGCTCAGTTGGTAGTTTCTTCGGCTGAGTGTGGTTATTCTTCTATTCCATCTGCAAAGGCCACAAGGGTTAGCCAATTTATAAGGTTGGGTCCTCTAAATTTTACTGGTGTTAAGGTGTAGGAGGATCCTCAAGGTTTTATGGATCAGATGGAAAAGATCTTTAGGGTCATACAGGTCACGAATGTGAAAGGGGCAAAATTTACTGCCTATTAGCTAAAGGATGTAGCATACCAATGGTACCAGGAATGGAATCAGGAACGGGGTAAGGTTGATGAGTATTCTCTATGAGAAACTTTCTCTAATACTTTTCTGGATCGCTTCTTTCCTCAGTAGTTAAAGAAAGCAAAAGTGGAGGAACTTGATAATCGGAAATAAGGGAAGATATCGATCAAGAAGTACGCCTTAAAATTTTACTAGCTGTCTAGATATGCTCCAGAGGTTGTGTCTGATATGAGGTCTAGAATGAGATAGTTTACTTAAAGATTGTCTCGAGATTTAATCCATAAAAGCAAGACTACTTTGTCGATCAAGGACATAGATATCTCTAGGTTGGTTGTTCATATGCAATGGGTGGAGGAGGAAAAGAGAGAGCAGGTTGAGGTAAGAGAAAGGTAAGGTAAGAAGTTCAGGTTCTCTGAGTAGGGTGAACAATAAAAAGGTAGTTGAGATAGTGGTAAGTGTCCAAAAAGAAGTGGGAAAGTTCTAGTTCTTTCTCCACAGCTAGTGCTCCTTACCCGAAGTAGTTATAAAACAGGCGTCAGTAGGGTAGCAATAACTTCAGTAAATAGGATACCCAATCTTCGGCTAGTGGGGCTCAGTTGGCTTCATCTTGTTCTCCTTGTACGTTCTGTGGTCGGTTGCATTGGGTTTTTTAAGATATAGGAGGGGATATCTGCTTCAAATGCAGTTAGCCAGGCTATATGCTTAGAAACTATCCAGTTGGTAAGGTTGATTTGGGGCTGAACAAGGTTTTAGTTGGCTCTTTATCTGCTCCTGCACCAAAGGGTCCTGATTCTGCATTTATTTCTGGTTCTAGTACCAGAACAGTCTAAAATAGGTTATATGCTCTTAATACCCGAAAGGACTTTGAGGTATCGCTTGATATTATGACTGGTACATTACAACTCTTTTCTCAAGACATGTTTTGTTTGCTTTATTTAGGGACCACTTTTTCTTATGTTACCCCATTTATGGTTGTGTATTTTGGTTTTGATCTCAAGGTTATTTCAAATTTTTTTTCTTTTTCTATCCTGATAGGTGACTCTATGGTTGCTAAAAGAGTCTATAGGGGGTGTGTGGTATCTGTTGGTATTAAAAAGAATTTTCTGGATTTTTTCGAATTAGATATGGTTGATTTTGATGTCATTCTATGGATGGATTGGTTACACTCATACTACACGTCCTTAGACTATCAGACTTGTAAGGTTGTCTTTAGGTTCCTTGGTGAACCAGTTATTTAATGGGAGGGTAGTTTCCTATCTCCAAGGAAAAGTTTATATGATATCTTATAGCTCGAAAGTTAATATCTAAAAGATGTATCTATCAATTGGTCTGGGTTAAAGAATCTATCTTAAGAGTTCCTTCTTTGCATTTGGTTCTGGTGGTGAATGACTTTCCCTCAAGGCTCTTGGGTCAAAGAAGGTTAGAGATTCATCAATAGGATCAGTTTGGGGCTTACAGGGGTGATTTCTCACCATCATCTTCATAATCTAAGGCATGTTACTTCTCTCTCATTGTTAGTTTCAACTAAAGGCATGTTTTATGAATTGTTTTCATGGCATAATTCTTGTATGGTTTTGGATTTTCAAATATATGTTGGGGTTTTAGTTATAAATGCTTGGTCATGGTTTTCCCATGTTTTAATTATGGATTTACATGTTTAAATGGGGGTTTGGACATTTTATTGAATGGGAATGGTTAATTGGTACTTGGTTTTGGTTTTGAAAACACTATACCCTTAATGTGTTTGATAAAGTGATTGTGAGATCAATTTTATTACATTGTTGGAGTTTTAGTGGGACTATTGCATGGTATTACTTGGTAATGGAACCCTAAATGGTATAAATGTTTGGAATAGTTAAATGGTAAGGTCTTTGTGGTTATGGTTTATGTAATTGAAAGCCTTGTGGGGTACAAGGGAGTCCCCCAAGCAAACATAACAATGATCACTTGTGGGGTGATGTGTAAGCAAAAACTAACACATTTAATGCTTTTTAGCTCAAAATAATTGTGAATTCTGAAGCAACTCTTGTTGTTTTGATGTGTTTGCTCATGATATTACAGAAAAAGGCTAAAGAAATGAGAATAGACAATAATGGAGCAAAAGAGTTGAAAATTTGAGCAAAATAGAAGAAAACATGGCTGACAACCTCCGTCATAAGTCGTCAGCCTCGTGATAGCCTATCAGCATTGGTGTCAGCCTTAACAAGGGAGTTGCAGTTTCAGGAGCAATTCTAACGACGCCGGTGATGTGGTGTCAAAGCCATGATAAGGCATCAATAATGGCGTCAGCCTTAAGCAGAAAGTTAGCATGGGAAGAAGATATCTGACTGCGTTGGTGATATGCCATCAGATCGGTGACACGGCGTCAGCTACATCGTTAGCCTAAGAAAAATTTTGAAGGCAACTGGAGCAATTCTAATGCCATCCGTGATAAGGCGTCAGAACCTTAACGTGGCATCAGCGACGACGTCACCTATTCTGGACAATTTTATTAATTTTGTTATTTTATTTCCTTAATTAGGCTTTAGTATAAATAGCATCTTTTAGGGTTTTTGATTCATTAATAATTCATCCATCAGACATCAACTCTAAGAGGAGAAACATGTATTTTTGCTCTCTTTCATAAAATAGTCTTGTATTTTCGTATCAACTATTTTTGGGGTTTCTACCTTTTGATTAAATAGGAGAAACTACTTGTTGTTTTCTACCCATTTGTAAGTTTATCATTATAATCATGAATTCAACATGTTATTTTGTTCATGAAATCATGAGCGGCTAATTTCATTAGCCAGAGTTATGGGATCCATAGATTAGGGTTTTATATGATACTAGGTATTTAACGGATTCAAAGAGTAGTAAAACATCTTGAAATTTTGTTGTTTTAACTAAATTCTAGTGGTTGCAAACATTAGGTTAGGCCTTAGGTATTATTTGCTTCTAACGGAGAAATAGACTAGAGCATGTGAATTATCAATAGGGACTCGGAAGCTACCAACTTTCTGTTTAATGTTTAATGACGTAACTAGATTAATCTACCTGAGATAACATCCTATTTGAAAATGATACGTTATCTAAGTTCGAGAGAATTAGATAATAAATTGTCTGGTGAGGTCGAGAGATAAGTCAGATAGTATAATCGTCAAGGATATTCTGTTGTTCTACTTATTTCGAGAATCTCTAGCATTACCTAGTATCTATCAATTCTCGAAACCCTTGGAGAACAAAGCTCTGGTTTCCAATTTAGGCTGATTTCAAACACTAAAATATTGAAAGTGACAATTAACTCTCTATAAACCTTAAACCCCCATTTTATCTTTTTATTGATTGTTTAAATTTAACTTGTAGTTATAATTTAAAACTAGTTTAATCGCCACTCACATTGTTCCCTGTGGATTCGACCCCGACTCCAAAGTTGGGTAAATATATTAGCGATGACTGCCTTACACTAAATTGATGTGTAAGTTAAGCGTTATCAAAAATGGCATCGTTGCCGGGGAACAATTTGCCATATTGAGTTGGTTTGGAATTTTAGCCCACTTGTATGAATTCAAACTTTTAAATATTTGTTTTTAGTTTTCTTTTATTTCATGTTTTAGGTAGATTTTTATTATAAATTACTTAGTATTATGGCATCTTGGAATGAACATGAGTTTGGTGGTTGGAAATCGTATCTTGATGATCCATGTTCATATTATGATGGACCTCACTTTTGGCAAGATTGTAAATATGCTCCTCGGAGACAGATATGTGAACCATCTCTATCCTATCGAGAGTATAATTGTTCTTTATATTGTGGCCAAGATGGACATTGGAGTGATATCTCAAATTCCCCCTCCCCCTATTGCGCTAACCTAAGTTCTAGTTCTTCGTATGAGAATGACAGGTCTTATGGTCAAGAAAAGGAAGAACGCAACACTGGAAAGAATGACATTAAAGCTATGCTTCAACTAATGTTGGATTATATAGATACAACAAATCATACCATATGTGACATACATCAATACATTAGGGAATTTAACCAGGGAAGAGAAAGGATAGAAGAGATGGATATCAAGGTCAATCATCCAAAATACATTTCTACATTATGTTTAGATGATATCTTGTCTGTGAATTCATTTAAAATAATGGAAGAGTGTGACGATGAAGAGCAAGATTCCTATATTGATGATGAGCTTGATGTTGATCAACCCTTGGAGATTTCCCAACCAACTGAGCCAACCATGAGGGTTGATTCCAAGATTGAGTAAATGGTGCTAGAGGCAAAAGAAGAAGCCAAGCCAATCTCTTATGAAGAATCTTACTCAATTCAAAGTAAAAATATTGAGAAGATGAATAAAAGTGAGTGTGTAGAGGATAGTGTAAATTTTAAAGTAGGACTTGTTGGGCCACACTTGAATCTTTTTTCCACATTACGTTTAGATGATATATTGTCTGTGGAATCATCTAAAATCGTGGAAGACTGTGATGATGAGGAATAAGAATCCTATATTCTTTATTTTACACTTGATAAGCAACACAAAAAAAGCTCACTTTAAAGATGAGTTGTTTACCATGCATCATCCATTACGCGACTTCTTTATCTTTGTACCACCTCCCAATAAGCGAGGCAAGAAGATGGACTCTAAGTTGGGGGTGAAGTTCATATCCTCAATATTGAGGAAAAAACTGAGTTGGGTTGTGCCGCGACACTAAACTATGTGCTTCTTGGGAGGCAACCCAAGGTATTTTGTTGTTTCTATTTGTATTGTGTGATTGACATCAATTCTTTGCATCTATGGTGCCGTAGGTATGCTTCTACCTCTCTTGTTTTGGATTGACGCATTGGGAACACTACATGATATTAAGTTGAGGGTGGGGCTACTTGTCGGTGTGATGTCCTCCTGGGGTTTTTATTGTCGTGCCTCTTTTCCCCGGAGTCTTATTCCTAGTAGAGCTGGCATGTTTAGACGTATTGTGTTTTGTTTTGTGATGTGTTGTGGTTAATTGGGAGAAAAATAAGTATCTAGGATAGGTGACATATTTTTGTTGATTTTTGAGACTGATAAATACCTCTCCATTTGTCTGTTTTATAACTGTGTGATATACATTTATGTGTGACTACTGTGCATCTTGTTATGGAATTAGTACTAGTGACATGATATCCACTGCTAAACAATTGCATGAACCGGATAGGTAGCAGCTTGTGATGCATCTTTGTGCTATGTGTGTGTGTAATACTACTTAGTTCCCTTTGTGTGTTAAATGCAGAACTTGCCCGGTTAGTCTTACCTTAGTTGAAAGATAGGGGTTAGGAAAGGATCATAGGCCGTTTTGATTTTTAAGTCATTTTTTGCCTAAATGACCTTCCCTGTATGTATGATCTCTCTTAATCCCTATTTTGAGCTAGAATTTATCATTTATTTCTACGACACCTATCACCTTCCTGTTTAGATCATAATGAACCTGTTTTGGCCCTGGTCCTCCTTGGACACTATGCACCTAGACTTAGGCAAACAACCTAAGTTGAGGGTGGCCGTCATAGGGGTGCGTGATGTAAACTGGGTATGAAGAAGGGTAGAATAAAAGGAGAAGAATAAGTGAAAAGAATAAAAAACTGAGTGGTGTGGAAGAAGAATACGAAAAGAAAAACAATGAAAAAGAAAAGGCACATCCATCCTGAATAATGTGTGATCACGAAATGGAGAAAAAGAAGAAAAAAAGTTAATAAGTGAACTCCAAAAGTTAAGGTAGTGCCAAGGAGGCCTAGTCACTCTAAATGCCATTGAATATCATACCATCCCTTAGCCTACATTACAAGCCAAAGAAAAGACCTACAGTGATCCTAACTTACCTGTCTGGACACCTTGGCACTGAAAATAAGGGACATCATATGGTATTTGACATACATTTATTGAAATTTCTTTCTAAGAGTGAGTGTGTGATACCCCGAGTTTTTTCCGTTAAATATTTCTCTCCCAAATGTGTCGAATCGTTAAAGCCTTTTTATCTTACCAAGAGAAGCTTAGCACTCAAAAAAAATTTGCTAAGTGTTGAAACTTTCTCATTTAGGCCTCTGATCTTCGGGTATTTATTTGATGACCTATTCAACATCCGTTTTTTAATTTTTAAGTTTCATTGCAATGGAAAAAGGTCTTAATACATCCCGAGTGAGTTTCGGAGTTTTTGGAGTAGCATAAGGGCACGTTTGGGTGCCCAAAATAGTGGCACCATGTGATTAGCATAATGCAGAAATTTTCAGCATTTCAGGGCCAACTTCAAATAATCATCACTTCCTGAATATGAGGAACTGGTAGATCTTCTATATATCAAATGAAAGATCTTTGAGTCTTCTTTCCAACGCGATTGGATTCACCCCATTCCAACATCAGAGTAATATGTTACGATCAATTTATTTCAGCATGTCAAATCATTATCTGAGGGACAGATTTGATTTGAGTCAACTTCGGTCGATCATAAATCCTTATATATGACGAACTGGGTGACCTACCTTATATAAAATTAAAGATCTGTGAGATAGCTTTCCAACGATGTAAATTTCGCGAAAATACAATACCTAAACGAGGAGTTATTTAGTTTTTCGTGGCCAAGGTACGCAGGATTTTTTGCCATTTTTCAATTTCCTTAGGGGCAATCCAGTCATTTCACCCTTGCCCCATTTCGTGGAAATAAGCATAAAAACTGATTTTGGGCATCAAACTCTGTTATTTTTAAAAAAAAATTCCAAGAAAGAAACCCTAAACCTCTAAATTCCCCTTCCTAAATCTTCCAATTCCACCATGAAAATTCCAAATTAATCTGATAAATGAAGTCCCAATTCATAGCTCTTCGAGATGCACCAATCAATTTCGTTAATAGTGTTCTGAGGCAAGAATTTATTTCAATCTTTAATTTTAAGGTATGTGGGGTTTGAACAAGACTAATTCTTCCGTTCTTGTGCCCGTATGTTTAATTTTTATTATGGATTATTATGAGTTTGGCAAATGAATTTATTTCCATGATATCCTACCGTGAGATTTTGATTATGTATATATGTAAATTGTTCAATCTTTCCAATTATGATTATTTAATGGATTCATATGGTTCTGTAAGTTGAATTATGTTTAAATAATTCGATTGTGAACTTATAAAGATTTGAATTGTAAGTTTTGAATCACATAAGTATTTGACTATTTTCGTTCTATGAATTGAGATTTAATATTTGGATTCTTGGTGTTTCTATCAAGAATTGATATATTTTAAACATGTATCCCCGTTTTAAGTTAAAGAATTAATTATTGGTATTTCCAAGTATTTTTGAGCCATGTATCAAATTTTGAGCCTCTTTATGACATTTTGAGTTATTGGGTATATTGATATCGAAGTTGAAATGAGTCTTGGTATTTTTCGGATGGTTTTGGTGTGTTAAATTGTTGAAAATATTACGTATTGAGTCTTCATATCCTTGTCCAAATGTCGAGTCGATTATGGTTCAATGCAATGATACGTTGTTGATGTTGAGGAAGATTAAAAAATTTTGAGCTAAAATGTGTTAAGTTAGAAATCCACAAATAGATATGATTTGATAAATGAGAAAGAGATTTGATTTGGTCTTTATGATAGACCCTTGTGATGTTGTGGTGGATTTTCTAACGCGTTCTGAGCTTGTCGGGGAGTAGTAGCTAGCACTGAGGGAGAAATTTGGTATTTCTCCAAACCTATGTGCCACCGTAGGGTTGTTTGATGATGATATTATTTTTCGGAGAGCCCGATTGTGATTACTGCAGTTTTAAGGTCGTACTCCCTGGAAATGAGTATGAAGCTCCCACCAACGGGGGTTTCAAACATTGGTATTCAAAGTAGCTCACATGGGGTTTTCGGTTATAGGAAACTCTCGTGTCCATAAGATTAAGTTTCTTCAATTTTTGAGTCACTTCGAGATTTGAGTCAAAAAGTTGAGATGTTTATGATGTTTTATGGTCATTTATGATAATTTATAATTTCCTATGATGATTTTTGACGATATGATAATTTATGATGATTTAGGATAATTTATCATAATTTATGATTTATAATGATTTACGTGATTACGAGATTTTATCAAATGAACTGTTTATTATGAAATTACGAAAAGTATGATTTGATATAACTCAAGCCAAGTAAGTCATCATTATCCGTATGCATATTTTCATAAAATTGATTATACTATTTATATTATTGCATACACCCCGACATACTCAGTACATTTTAAAGTGCTGACCCATATATTTCCATGGGCTACATTCTTATCAAAATATTGGTACAAGTTGTAGTGCACATATCATGTTCAGCTGGGTCGTAGCTCTCGATCAGCAGATGATTAGTCCTTTTGATTCAGGTACTTTAGTGTTTCAGATTTGAGGTGTATTATAATTTCTGTATTCAGTCGTATTAAGTAGGGGTAGTTGGGATTCATGATCCAGCTATCTTTGGTCAGTGCTAGTAGAGGCTTCATAGAAAGTCACTAGTAGTCAGTGTATTCAATTTCAGATTTGTATATATATGAGCAGAATTATGACTGTGTAAATTTACTTTCATGTTGGTCAAACTAAGTTATGGGTTGTTTCCGCATTATTCATTCTATTTTTTGTATTTTATTCTGTTGCATTGGGTTATGCCTGATGAAGGGTTAGCTTGAGGTCACTTGAGACCTTAAGCACCATGTGACGTCTCGTGATCTAATTTCAGGGCGTTACAAGCTTGGTATCAGAGCACAAAGTTCAAGTGTTCTAGGGTGTCTATGAAGTCGTGTTTAGTAGAGTCTTGCGGACCAGTACAGAGACGTCTGTACTTTTCTTCGAGAGGCTATGAGGCATTTAGGAAAATGTTCCCTTTCTTTCAAGTCGTAGATCATGTTGTGGAAAGGTTCTTTAAGAAATTCATACGGGCTCGTATCTTGCATAAATTGGGCCATTTTTCCTTGTTTTAAAATATCGGATATAGTCAAGCGTAAATCCTTATATATGGTGCTTTCTTAGATAATCTCCTCTGATATTACGGGCTTGTAAGTGAGCTAGAAAAAATTGATTTCATTAGTGCTCTTGAGTTCCAAAAAATTCAGGTATCATATGTACATTCTTGAAGGTTATGCATTAAGCCTATGTCGGAAGTGTTTTTGGATTTCTCCCTAGAATTCATGATGTGATTTCGTATTTTCCTTATCCGTGTACTAATGTTGAGACAGGGTGATTAACTAGTTCTGATTTCCTCTCTTGAATATATTCCTGGGTTTACTAGAAAATGTTCCATAACTTTCAAGATGTACCCTTATCCCTTTTGAGTTGTTCAATTGAGGTAAAAGGAGACACATCTTCTCGGATCCTTGATTATGGTGTACTAGGCTTATATTTCTTGAAAATATTTTCTAATCATCTTTTGATGAAAACTTGAAGTCTAGTGAAGCCGTGTGGGGATTTTTTTGATTCACTGGCATAATTGTTTTGATATTTATTTTCTTTTTCAAAATACAAAACCAAAGTCTAGTAAAGCCGTGTGAGGCCTGTTTCAATTCACTAGCAGCTGGCTATTTACTCTGTTGTTCTTGCATTGGTTGGAAATGTGGTGGAAGGCGGTGTTAATAAATTACTATGTCATAGGCCATGGAATTGTAGATGATTATTGTCGTTATGAGGTTTTGGTGGACTAGTATGTTTGGGGTGTTTGATTGATCGAAATAGTTGTTGAAATTGTTCTTAATCGTAGTCAGAGTGAGTTGTTAAGTTTGTATAGCGGGTGATGAGAAAAATGAATTTAATGATTGAATTGCTACGACATTAGTAATTAGGAAGAGATTTAGTAGGTTTGAACCGTATGTACGGGAGCTTAAGTCTCTTTATTTGTGATCAAGTGTGATATTGTGTGTTTAGGTAGTAGTATGCTCAAAGTGTTATGGTGATTTTTTTTAAGTTATTAAATGTTAAGCGGTTAGTGTTATCCTTGATTGGGTAAGTATGAATGAGGATATGTGGTATACGATGTAATTGTGAGTTAACTTGGGCATTAGAGATTGACGAGGGTGTTAGTTTGAGATGTGATATTAGTAAAGAACGAAGAAGTTAGTATGGTTTAGCGAAGGTTTGATGTATCCATGGTAAGTTCTAGAATCTAATCTGCGGAGTGCATGAATTGTTGTATGATAACTTTTGAAGTTTTCTAAGTTGGTGGGTATTTGAGAGTTATGTTAAGAATGGATTTTGCGCTCACGGCTGTAGTTATGCGGGTTAAGTTATGGATCTTGTGTATGGGTATATCTAGGGACCTAGAGTAAAGCGAATACCATGGACTAGAGTTTGTATGGTAATTCATTGACTCAGAGTGTTGGCTTAAGTCTAAGGGGGAGATAGTAGAAAAAAAATTAACTAAGTTAAGATTGCGGGATTCAGGTAGGTGTATCGGTGGGTTGCAAGTTGGTGCTGAGAAGTAGTGGTGTTGATCCTATTTTACCCCATCCTTTTCAATGACTTCGATATTTTCTCATTCCTTATGTTTCATTCCCCTGATCATAATACATGTTCATACATATCATAGGAAAACATGTATTCTCCTAACTATCAAAATATAGAGCCCCAATTTTTCTAGCAGGCGAAATAAACATTCCATAAGCTATAAACTCCAAACTCAAGTTTCGCAGTTCATAATGCATGTGCTTAAGTTTTATTGTATGTTCAAGTTCAGTCCACCGGCAACACCCTTAGCGACCAATAAGATTCAATTTATGTCCTGGGTGTCCTTAATCTTTAATCTTGATTCTGGTTGAATTCATGCATTTGATGCCCTAGTTCTCCAGCCTCAATAACCGCACCAAGTCATACACTATATCCCTTCATATTCTACCCTTTCATGACTTTCCATTTGTCGAGGGAGTGTGGACGAACAGTGGTGACGATAGGAGAGAGTGAGCGGGTTTTTGTTGATAAAGATTGTGGCATGTTCATTTTAGCTAAGGTGGAAAGTGTGGAGTAAGCTTGAGGCTAGTCTCTTGATGAATGTCATGGTTATTTAAAGCATTTTGTGTTGTGTTTGTGAAAGTGGTTGTGTGATGGTTTATCTAGGTTTGTAGGTGGGGAATTATTGAAGTGAAATCTTGTGCATGGCTTAGTTAATTGGAAAAGTTAGTGAGTGTTTTCTTAAGAATAGTTCCCGGAAGTTGTCTTAATAAAGGATTGTAGAATTTGAAAATGGTGTTTTATGGGTGTTGATTAGGAGTGTATACGTAATTGTAAAGATAGTCTTGAACATCATGTATGTATATATGGACGGAGATTAAAGTTTATATTATCGATAAGTTTTGGTGTCTATGTTGATTTAGAAGTCTAAGCTAAAAGCTTTTGTAAATTGATCTTGCATAGCACTCATGTATTGTGAATATATCTCCTGTCTGAGGATATTAGCTGCAAGCCTTGGCCTTGCTATAAGTTGAATTGCGTATATGCCTATGAATAGTTCCCTAAGCTTAAAGACTTATTAATATGAATATGATGGTTGAAAATAGTGAGTATTAAGTGGATTAGAGTTGATTGAGTGGTAATAAGAATTATCTGTGAGATGAGTTATTGTAACAATGTGGATGTGTGTAAATTTATAATTCGGAATGGTGCTATGTTACGGTGTTAGGTGGAGGAATTGGTGACTCCAAATTAAGCTTGAAAATTAGGAGAGAGAGTTTGTCTTAGTTAGATTTGAATAGCCAAGATTGCAAATGCCTTGTGAGAATTATGAATTGAACCAAGTAAGTTTGGTATTTGGGGAAAATAGTATTGCGGAGAAAGGGTGTGCTAAGCGTATTCATAAGCTTGAAAGTAAGTTGTACTGCGTGGGGTCTAGTTCTTTGATTTTAATATAAGACTGATCGACCTACGCACCGTACTTAAAATTGGGATCGAGTTATAAATCCTTATTTCAATATATATATATATATATATATATATATATTGTTCGGACCATATCCCAAACCCAATTGCTTCCTAGTAGCGTTGAAAGTTACTTGGAAAGATTTTGAATCATGTCCTAATTGAATGAGAGTGTCTCTTGATACGATCCATGCACCTAGAAATTCAACTTGATAGTTATTCCGACGGATTCATATATTTCTTCCATCTTCCGATGTGGTCCAATATCACTACTTGAAGTTTTGTGAGCATAACCATTTCAAGAATGATTTAGTTGCATCGAAGCGAGTTACCAAATTCTATTTAGCCTTTGCTTTTGTTTTCGACCCAAGTATTAAGCCATGGGTCGATCATAAAGTGTCCCGTGTATCAATTAGTATTATTTGGAGAGAACCGATCCCAAGAGGGAGATATTGTGATATCCCGAGTTTTCATATCCTAGATCTTTCATCTCTTTCTTTGTGAATGCAGATTTAAATCGAAGTTAATAATTTTTCCATCTTCCAACTCTTTTATTAATAGACTCAACTATGTTGTTTTGATTATCATGAGCTTATGCGTCGGAAAGTACTCCAAAGCTTAGAAAAATATAAACATGTTCATCAAGCTATTTTAGTTGCGTATCCTCAATTTTCCTTCCCTTCCGAACCTAACGAGCGACATTCGGGGATAAATGTTTTCAATGGGGAGATGATGTGATACCCCGAGTTTTTCCCCTTAAATATTTCACTCCCAAATGAGTCGAGTAGTTAAAGACTTTTTATCTTGCCAAGAGAAGCTTAGCACTCAAAAAAAAATTGCTAAGTGTTGAAACTTTCTCATTTAGACCTCTGATCTTCGTGTATTTATTTGATAACCTTTTTGACATCCATTTTTCGATTTTCAAGTTGCGTTGTGATGGAGAAAGGTCATAATACATCCCGAGTGAGTTTCGGAATTTCTGTAGCAACATAAGGGAACGATTGGGTGCCCAAAACAATGGCACCAAGCGATTAGCATGCTCCAGAATTTTTTAGCATTTCAGGGCCAAATTCAAACGATCATCACTTTATGAATATAAGGAACTGGAAGATCTTCTATATATCAAATGAAATCTCTTTGAGTGTTCTTTTCAATACTATTGGTTTCACCCCATTCCAACATCAGAGTAATAAGTTACGATCAATTTATTTCAGTATGTCAAATCAGTAACTGAGGGATGGATTTGATTTGGGTCAACTTCGGTCGATCATAACTCCGTATATATGATGAACTAGGTGTCCTATCATATATAAAATTAAAGATCTTTGAGTTATCTTTCCAACGATATAAATTTCGCAAAAATCCAATACCCGAACGAGGAGTTATTCAGTTTTCATGGCCTAGGTATGTAGGATTTTTCTGCCATTTTTCAATTTCCTTAGGGGCAATCCAGTCATTTCACCCTTGCCCCATTTCATGGAAATAAGCATAAAAACTGATTTTGAGCATCAAAGTCTATTATTTTTAAAAAATAATTTCAAGAAAGAAACCCTAAACCTCTAAATTCCCCTTCCTAAATCTTCCTATTCCGTCGTGGAAATTCCAAATTAATCCGATAAATGAAGTCCCCATTCTGAGCTCTTCGAGATGCACCAATTAATTTCATGAATAGTGTTCTGACGCAAGAATTCATTCCAATCTTTAATTTTAAGGCATGTGGGGTTTGAACAAGAATAATTGTTCCATTCTTGTGCCCGTATCTTTAATTTTTATTATGGATTATTATGAGTTTGACAAATGAATTTATTTCCAAGATATCTTACCATAAGATTTTGATTATGTATATATGTAAATTGTTCAGGCTTGCCAATTATAATTATTTAATGGATTCATATGGTTCTGTAAGTTGAATTATGTCTTAATAATTCTATTATGAACTTATAAAGATTTCAGTTGTAAGTTTTGAATCACATGAGTATTTGACTATTTTCGTTCTATGAATTGAGATTTAATATTGGGATTCTTGGTGTTTCTATCAAGAATTAATATATTTTTAACACGTACCCACGTTTTAAGTTCAAGAATGAATTATTGGTAATTCCAAGTGTTTTCGAGCCTTGTGTTTAATTTTGAGCTTCCTTATGATGATTTGAGATATTGGGTATATTGATATCGAAGTTGCAATGAGTCTTGGTATTTTTTGGATGGTTTTTATGAGTTAAATTATTTAAAATATTACGTATTGAGTCTTCATATCCTTGTCCAAATGTCGAGTCGGTTATGGTTCAATGCATTGATACCTTGTTGATGTTGAGGAAGATTAAAATGTTTTGAGCTAAAATGTGTTGAGTTAGGAATCCACAAATTTATATGATTTGATAAATGAGAAAGAGATTTGATTTGCTCTTTATGATAGACCCTTGTGATGTTGTGGTGGATTTCCTAACGCGTTCTCAGCTTGTCGGGGAGTAGTACTTAGCACCGAGAGGGAAATTTACTATTTCTCCAAACCTATGTTCCACCATAGGGTTGTTTGATGATGATATTATTGGATAGAGAGCCCGATTGTGATTATTGCAGTTTTAAGGTCGTACTCCCTGACAAAGAGTATGATGCTCCCTCTAATAGGGGTTTCGAACATTGGTATTCCGCGTAGCTCACGTGGGGTTTTCGGTTATAGGAAACTCCCATGTCCATAAGATTTAGTTTCTTGAATTACCGAGTCACTTCGACATTTGAGTCAAAGAGTTGAGATGTTTATGATGTTTTATGGTAATTTATGATGATTTAGAATTACCTATGATGATTTTTGACGATATAATAATTTATGATGATTTAGGATGATTTATGATATATAATGATATCCATGGATTATGAGATTTTATCATATAAACTATTTATTATGAAATTATGAAAACTATGATTTGATATAACTCAAGCCAAGTAACTCATCATTGTCCGTATGCATGTTTTCATGAAATTGATTATACTATTTATATTGTTGCATGCACCCCCACATACTCAGTACATTTCAAAGTGCTGAACCACATAATTCTATGGGCTACATTCTTACCAAAATGTAGGTACAAGCTGTAGTGCACATATCATGTTCAGCTGGGTCGCAGCTCTCGATCGGCAGGTGATTAGTTCTTTTGATTTACGAACTTGAGTGGTTCAGATTTAAGGTGTATTGTATTTTCTGTATTTAGTCGTATTGAGTAGAGGTAGTTGGGAGTCATGACCCAGCTATCTTTGGTCAATGTTGGTAGAGGCTTCATAGACAGTCACTAGTAGTCAGTGTATTCAGTTTTAGATTTGTATATATATGAGCAAAATTGTGACCGTGTAAATTTACTTTCATGTTGGTCAGACTGAGTTATGGGTTGTCTCCGCATTATTCCTTCTATTTTATGTATTTTATTCAGTTGCTTTGGGTTATGCCAGATGAAGGGTTAGCTTGGAGTCACTTGTGACCTTAAGCACTGTGTGACATCTCGGGATCCGATTTTGGGGCATTACAGAGTGTCTCTTGACCTTCCCTAAATTGACATGCTTGAGTTCATATATGAGTGAGGAGGGACTTCTTTGTTATAAGGGCACATCGGTTGCATTGCTAGTTATTTACTTGTTTGGGTAGTGTAACTTGTACATATGCATGGTTATTATTACTGAATTGATGCCACATCTTGATTCCTTTGGGTCACATTGTTAATCTTCATGGATATGCACAATTGGATTGAACATGGAGAGTGACATGAGTTATGAGCTAAACTCGATAATCAACTATGATAGGTATCTTATGTGTCTCTTGGTTAAGCATTGTAGTATGGTGTTATGTAGTTTCTTGAGGACAAGCAATTGTTTTAAGTTGAGGGTGTTGATGTGTGAGCAAAAGCTAACACATTTAATGCTTTTTAGCTCAAAATAATTGGGAATTCTGAAGTAACTGTTGTTGTTTTGATGTGTTTGGTCATTATATTGTAGAAAAAGGCTGAAGAAATGAGAATAAATTATAATGGAGCAAAAGACTTGAAAATCTGAGAAAAATAGAAGAAAACATGGCTGACGACCTTAGTCATAAGTCGTCAGCCTCGTGATAGCCTATCAGCATTGGCGTCATCCTTAAACAGGGAGTTGTAGTTTGAGGAGCAGTTTTGATGACACCGGTGACGCGGCGTCAAAGTCGTGATAAGGTATCAATAATGGCGTCAGCCTTAAGCAGAAAATAAGCATAGGAAAAAGATATCTGACGATGTTGATGATACGCCGTCAGATCTGTGACACGACATCAGCTACATCATCAGCCTAATACAGATTTTGAAGGCAACTGGAGCAATTCTGAAGCCATCCGTAATAAGGTGTCAAAACCTTGATGTGGCGTCAGCGATGGCGTTACCTATTTCGGACAATTTTATTAATTTTATTATTTTATTTCCTTAATTAAGCTTTAGTATAAATATCATCTTTTAGGGTTTTTGATTCATTAATAATTCATCTACCAGACATCAACTCTAAGAGGAGAGACACGTATTTTTGCTCTCTTTTATAAATATTCTTGTGTTTTTGTATCAACTATTTTTGGGGTTTCTACCTAGTGATTAAATCGGAGGAACTAATTTCTGTTTCCTACCCATTTGTAAGTTTAACATTATAATCATGAATTCAACTTGTTATTTCGTTCATCAAATTATGAGCGGCTAATTTCATTAGCCGGAGTTATGGGATCCATGGGTTAGGGTTTGATATGATACTAGGTGTTTAACGGATTCAAATAGTAGTAAAACATCTTAAAATTATGTTGTTTTAACTAAAATCTAGTGGTTGCAAACATTAGGTTATGCGTTAGGTTTTATTTGCTTCTAACAGAGAAATAGACTAGAGAATGGGAATTATCAACGGGGACTCAAAAGCTACCAACCTTCTATTTAATGATTAATGTCGTAACTTGATTAATCTACCTGAGATAACATCCTAATGGAAATAGATAAGTTATCTAAGTTTGAGACTATTAGATAATAAATTATCTGGTGAGGTCGAGAGATAAGTCAGATAGGATAATCGTCAAGGATATTCTGTTGTTCTACTTATTTGGAGAATCTCTAGCATTGCCTAGTATCTATCAATTCTCGAAACCCTTGGTGAACATAGCTCTGGTTTCCCATGTAGGTTGATTTCAAACACAAAAATATTGAAAGTGACAGTTAATTCTTTGAAAATCTTAAACCCCCATTTTATCTTTTTATATTGATTATTTGAATTTAACTTGTAGCTATAATTTCAAACTAGTTTAAACGCCACTCACATTGTTCCCTGTTGATTCGACCCCGACTCCAAAGTTGGGTAAATCTATTGACAATGACCGTCTTACACTAAATTGAGGTGTAAATTAAGCGTTACCAAAAATGGCACAATTGTCGGGGAGCAATTTGGCATATTGAGTTGGTTTGGAATTTTAGCCTACTTACTTGAATTCAAACTTATAAATATTTGTTTCTAGTTTTCTTTTATTTCTTGTGTTTGGTAGATTTTTATTCTAATTTACTTATTACTATGGCATCTTAGAATGAACATGAGATTGGTGGTCGGAAAGTATATCTTGATGATCCATGTTCATATTGTGATGGACCTCACTTTTGGAAAGATTGTAAATATGCTCCTTGGAGAGAGATGTGTGCACCATCTCTATCCTACCGAGAGTATAATTGCTCTTTATGTTGTGGCAAATATGGACATTGGAGTGATTTCTCAAATTTTCCCTCCCCCTATTGCGCTAACCCAAGTTCTAGTTCTTCTTATGAGTATGACAGGTCTTATGGTCAAGAAAAGGAAGAATGCAGCATTGGAAAGAGTGACATTGAAGCTATGCTTCAACTAATGTTGGGTCGTACAGATATAATGAAAGATACCATATGAGACATACGTAAGACATTAGGGCATTTAACGAGGGAAGAGAAAGGATAGAAGAAATAGATATTGAGGTCAATCATCCAAACACTTTTGTACATTTTGTTTAGATAATATCTTATCTGTGGAATCATTTAAAATAATTGAAGAGTGTGACGATGAAGATCAAGATTCCTATACCGATGATGAGCTTGATGTTGATCAACACTTGGAGATTTCCCAACCAACCTAGCTAACCATAAGGGATGATGCCAAGATTGAGGAAATGGTGCTAGAGGCAAAAGAAGAAGCCAAGCCAATCTTTTATGAAGACTCTAGCCCAATTCAAAGTAAAAATGTTGAGAAGATGAATAAAAGTGAGTGTGTAGAGGATACTATAAATTTTGAAGTAGGATTTGTTGGGCCACACTCGAAGCATTTTTCCACATTATGTTTAGATAATATCTTATCTGTGGAACCATCTAAAATAGTAGAAGACTGTGAAGATGAGGAACAAGAATCCTATATTCTTTATTTTACACTTGATAAGCAACACAAAAACATACCTCACTTTAAAGTTGAGTTGTTTACCATGCATCATCCATTACTCGGCTTATTAATCTTTGTACCACCTCCCTATGAGTGAGGCAAGAAGATGGACTCTAAGTTGGGGGTGAAGTTCATATCCTCAAGATAGAGGAAAAAGCTGAGTTGGGTCGTGCCGCGATACTAAATTAGGTGCTTCTTGGGAGGCAACCCAAGGTATTTTTTTGTTTGTATTTGTATTGTATGATTGACATCAAATCTTCGCACCCATGGTTCCACAGGTATGTTTCTAACTCTCTTGTTTTGGATTGACGCATTGGGAACACTGCATGATATTAAGTTAAGGGTGGGGCTACTTGTGGGTGTGATGTCCTCCTGGGGTTTTTGTTGCCGTGCCTCTTTTCCCCGGAGTCTTGTTCCTAGTAGATACGGCATTTTTAAGAATATTGTGTTTTGTTTTGTGATGTGTTGTGGTTAATTGGGATAAAAATAAGTATCTAGGATAGTTAACATATTTTTGTTGATTTTTGAGACTCATAAACACCTCTCCATTGGTCTATTTTATAACTGTGTGATATACATTTATGTGTGACCATTATGCATCTGGTTATGGCATCAGTACTAGTGACATAATATCCACTGCTAAACAATTGCATGAATCGGATAGGTAGTAGCTTATGATGCACCTTTGTGCCATGTGTGTGTGAGATACTACTTAGTTCCCTCTATTTGTTAAATCCAGAACTTTCTCGGTTAGTCTTACCTTGATTGAAAGATAAGGGTTAGGAAAGGATCATAGGCCGTTTTAATTTTTAAGTCACCTTTTGCCTAAATAATCTTCCTCGTATGCATGATATTATTTGATCCCTATTTTGAGCCCTGAATTGACCATTTAATTCTGTGACACTTATCACCTTCCCATTTAGATCATAATAAATCTATTTTGGCCCTGGTCCTCCTTGGACTCTATGCACCTAGACTTAGGTAAACAACCTAAGTTGAGGGTGACCATTATAGGGGTACGTGATGTAAATTGGGTATGAAGAAAGGTAGAATAAAAGGAAAAAAATAAGTGAAAAAGAATTAAAAACTGAGTGGTATGGAAGAAGAATAAGAAAAGAAAAAGAATAAAAAATAAAATCCACATCCATCCTGAATAATGTGTGATCACGAAATGGAGAAAAAGAGAAAAAAAGTTAATAAGTGAATCTCAAAAGTTAAGGTAGTTCCAAGGAGGCTTAGTCACTCTAAATGCCATTGAATATCATACCAGCCCTCAGCCTACATTACAAGCCGAAGAAAAGAACTATAGTGATCCTAACTTACCTGTCTGGATACTTTGGTAATGAAAATAAGGGCAAGTGTATGCTATTTGACATGCATTGATTGGAATTTCTTTCTGAGAGAGAGTGTCTCTCTACCACCCCTAAATTGATATGCTTGAGTTTATATATGAGTGAGGAGGGACTTCTTTGTTGTAAGGGCACATCGGTTGCATTGCTAGCTATTTACTTGTTTGGGTAGAGTAATTTGTACATATGCATGGTTACTGTTGCTAAATTGATGCCACATCTTGATTCCTTTAGGTCACATTGTTAATCTTCATGGATATGCAGAATTGGATTGAACGTGGAGAGTGGCATGTGTTTTGAGCTAAACTTGATAATCAACTGTGATAGGTATCTTGTTTATCTCTTGGTTATGCATCCTAGAATGGTGTTATGTAGTTGCTTGAGGACAAGCAATTGTTTTAAGTTGAGGGTGTTGATGTGTGAGTAAAAGCTAACACATTTAATACTTTTTAACTCAAAATAATTGTGAATTCTGAAGAAACTCTTATTGGTTTGATGTGTTTGCTTATGATATTGCAGAAAAAGGCTGAAGAAATGAGAGTAAACAATAATGGAGAAAAAGAGTTAAAAATCTGAGAAAAATAGAAGAAAACATGGTTGACGACCTCCGTGATAAGTCATCAGCATCGTGATATCCTATCAGTATTCGCGTTCGCGTTAACCAGGGAGTTGCAGTTTGAGGATCAGGTCTAACGATGCCGGTGATGTGGCATCAAAGTCGTGATAAGGTGTCAATAACGGCATCATCCTTTAGCAGAAAGTTAGCATGGGAAGAAGATATCTGACGACGTTGGTGATACACCGTCATATCGGTGACACGGCGTCAGCTATATCATCAATCTAAGATAGATTTTGAAGGCAACTGGAGCAATTCTTACGCCATCCGTGAGAAGGCGTCAGAGCCTTGACTTGGCGTCAGCGATAGCGTCACCTATTTTGAATAATTTTATTTATTTTGTTATTTTATTTCCTTAATTAGGCTTTAGTATAAATAGCATCTTTTAGGGGTTTTGATTCTTTAATAATTCATCTATCAGACATCAACTCTATGAGGAGAGATACATATTTTTGCTCTCTTTCATAAAATATTCTTATGTTTCGTATCAACTATTTTTGGGGTTTCTACCTTGTGATTAAATCGGAGGAACTACTTGTTGTTTTCTACCCATTCGTAAGTTTATCATTTTAATCATGAATTCAACTTGTTATTTCATTCATCAAATCATGAGTGGCTAATTTCATTAGCTGAAGTTATGGGATCCATGGATTAGGGTTTGATATGATACTAGGTGTTTAACGGATTCAAAGAGTAGTAAAATATCTTGAAATTTTGTTGTTTTAACTAAAATCTAGTGGTTGTAAACATTAGGTTATGCCTTAGGTTTTATTTGCTTCTAAAGGAGAAATAGACTAGAGGACGTGAATTATCAACAGGGACTCGAAAGCTACCAACCTTTTGTTTAATGATTATTGTCGTAACTGGATTAATCTACCTGAGATAACATCCTATTGGAAATAGATAAGTTATCTAAGTTCGAGAGAATTAGATAATAAATTGTCTGGTAAGGTCGAGAGATAAGTCCGATAGTATAATCGTCAGGGATATTCTGTTGTTCTACTCATTCCGAGAATCGTTAGCATTACCTAGTATCTGTCAATTCACGAAACCCTTGGTGAACATAGCTCTGGTTTTCCATTTAGGTTGATTTCAAACACTAAAATATTAAAAGTGATAATTAACTCTCTGTAAACCTTAAACCCCCATTTTATCTTTTTATATTAATTGTTTCAATTTAACTTGTTGCAATAATTTCAAACTAGCTTAATCTCTACTCAAATTGTTCCCTTTGGTAAATCTCCACTCAATAATTTCAACGACGACCGCCTTATACTAAATTTAAGTGTCAGTTGAGTGTTATCATGGGGTACATGAGATTCTCCCATGTCAACTTAATAATGTAATCTATGGGAACATAGGTATCCTTTTTTCTTAAAAAGTATCGCTAAGGACATTGCTTGAAAGATATAGTCAGTATGACGGTACCATTACTTATAGTCTTAGTTAATAATAAATGGTAAGGTGGTTTAGTCATGTGGTAATGGTTTTAATTGGGCAATAATGGCGGGGTGTGATAACTAACCCTGAAGGTGTAAGTCCAATGGACCGACACTGGAAACTCATGTTTGTAGACATGAGGATTGGTCATGGCGATCTGATATGAAAACTATGGGGTACACAAAAATCTCTAAGTACACTTGTACATATGTATCATAGAGAGAGAAGGGTACTCTGGAATCTCTACTCTTATAGTGTCTCTGATTTGTCAAGATACACGTATTGGGGACCGTTCAGGGGGTTACACTTGACCCATATTGACCGTGGGTTATTCTCGAATGGTTAAGCTACACATACCTAGGTTAATGGTTTTAAAGGCCTGCTAAATATGATTCCCTTTCCTAGCATGATTATATATATGTTTGTATGGTTATATATGCATATGTTTGATTATTTGGTTATGAAGGTTTGCATTATTTTATCCTTATCCTGAGTGCATAATAGCTTTCACCCGCTAACCTATATTCGGGCGGATGTATCCCAACACGATGTAGGAACCAACTATTCTACTCCTCCTACATAGTGATCGGATTTGGGGTCAGCTATTGAATTGAAATAGTGAGCCTTCATACTTCAAAAGGCTCCATTACATATCATAGATATCTTTACATACTTAGGTTATTTCATGGATGCTCTTTTTGGTTATGGTTGGGGGCACGTCCCAATTAGATATTGTTTTACATTCGATTAAAGTCTTTATGGAAATACTATAGGTTGGTATGGGCAGTGTCTGTGTTGGTGTAATCCTTTGTATTCACATTGGTATTAGGGCTGATACCGTTGGACTGTATTTATTATTGTTCCATCCTTATATGTTATGGACTCGTTCTTGGTTACTGTTTTGGTTTTGGTATAGTTATTGGTTTGGTATTAGATTGTTGGACTTGCTTGGTTTAGTCACACTTATGGACCTATCAAAAAGTCTAGATTGGTACAAAACGCTATCTTGTTATATATTGGAATTTATTCGACTTAGGGTATGTGTTTGGAGGTTGGGTTGGGTAACAAAGGTGGTCCCCGATCCTAGTTTGACCTGGGATGCCCATTATGACAACGCCCCAGTTTGAGTCATGTTAGGACTATCTAGACCGTTGAAGATATGTTAAGGACATGTGTGATTTATTTGTCTAGTAATTGGGTTGATCACTTACCTCTCATTAAGTTTGTATATAACAATAATCACTCTCGCACTGGAATGGCTCCTTTTGATGCCCTTTATGGTAGGAGATGTAGGTCTCTTATCAGCTGGTTTGAGGTTGGTGAGACTCAATTATGTGTCTCTAATTTTGTTTATCAAGCCATGGAGAAGGTAAAGGTGATCATAGAGAGCTTTAAGACTACTCAAAGTTGCCAAAAGTCCTATGCAAATGTAAGGCGAAGGGAGTTGGAGTTTGATATAGACAATTAGGTTTTCTTATAAGATTCTCTTATAAATGACGTGATGAGGTTTGGGAGAAAAGGGAACCTCAGTCCTTGATATGTTAGTCCGTATTTGATTTTGAGGAGAGTTGAGAGTGTGGCCTATGAATTAGATTTGCCTACAAATTTGGGTTCTATTTATCTAATTTTCCATGTGTCGTTGTTGAAGAAGTGAGTGGGTTATCCTTCGTTGGTTGTTCTTATAGAGGATGTTGGTATTTCAGATTCCTTATCTTATGAGGAAGTCCCGATTGAGATTATTGATAGGCAAGTTCGTAGATTGAGGATTAAGGATGTAATTTCGGTAAAAGTCCCTTAGAGAAATTAAAAGGTGAAGCTATTTGGGAATTCGTAGAGGACATGAAGTCCTAATATCCATTCCTATTCCACGTGTGGAATGAAAGTACTTAAGTTATGAGTTCTTTTTCATTCTTATCGCTTTTAAATTTTGTTCATGGTATTGTGGTTATATTTATTCTTGCACTGCGCTAATGAGTACCTTAACTCCTCATTTGAGGATGAATGATCCTAGGGGGGTAATGTTAAACCCAGGTTCATAACTCTGAAATTCTCTTAGTGTTGTGATCACTGGCAAGGGTATGACTTACGTGACTTGTCGTGAAGACTTCTCAGGAGCCGTATAGTGTCAATTATAGCCTGACCAGTAAGTTAGTCAATATTCCTGTCTTGGGTATTACTGGACCCTCATGAGTCGTAATGTATGATCATGAGTCATAGGTGTGACTCGTGACCAAACCAGTGAAGGGGGTCCAAGAGTCTACCCAGACTAGGAGCCTAGGGTAATACTCGTAGCTAGTTATTATGAGTCGTCACGTGACCCGTAATAACTGGGCGACATTTTCATGCACTTTTAAGTAAGGGCACCATGGACATTTCCCCTTCCCCAATTGTAACCCATGACATAAAACACCCTTAGGGAACTCATAACTCTTTAATACCCTATCAAATACATTTCTCTTCTCTCTCAAATTCCCTAATCAAGAGCAAGGCTAGGGTTTCTAGGGATTGGTCATGTAGGGCTCAAAGTGTGGTTCCTTCTCTAAATTCTTAGTATTTTCAGGCATGTATCTTTTCCCTTAACTTGTATTTTACTATGGCATTCAATGGTTTGATATTTCCATGTTTTAGTGTGTGGTTTGGTAATTTAGGTTGAGGGTATTGGATAGTTATTGTTTAAATGATATTTTCATGGTTTGTATGCATTGGTTTATGTCTTATTGATATATTTTGGAACTCATTGGGTTCGTGGGAATGATAAATTGAATGGGGGTTGTGGATTCCCCAAAATTTTAAGGATTTTGGTATGAAATTGATAATAACCTCAACCCACTTGGATAATTGGTTTCAAAATATGGTTAAACGGATAAAAATGATTTGGAAAGGCCTTCGTGGCCATGGATTGATTTCTAAATTGAAACTTGGGAGTCAAATAGGTAACTTGGTAATGGAATAGGCTCGCAACCATTCGGTAAATGCCTAAATGGATGACTCCTCGATTGAGTGGATAGGTTATTAGCAATTATTTTAATTATTCTTAAAGGGGGTCTAGAAGGTAGAGGTCCCGAGGGGCCGATACTAGAAACCAAGTTTTCCAGCGTGGGGGATTTTGTGGTTGTGTGCATACTTCACACTTTTGTATATATTTTTTGAATGGTTGGAGCCTCGGTAGCTTTGGCCTTTCTTCGATTCGTTCGTATAACATGCACTGGGGCCCTTTCAGTGGGGAGAGCTGAACCCATATAGCCTGTGGGTGTTTTTAGGAAGGTTAGAGTTACGCAGTCCAGGTTAATTGTTTTAAAGTTCGTGCTTAAACTTTGTTCCTTATCCCAACATAATGTGTATGTATATATTTGCATATATTTGAACATGTACATTGAGTTTGGATTGATTTTTAAATGGCATTATTTTATCCCATATCTTGAGTTACATGCTAGCGCTAACCCCACTACCTATCCTAGGACACTATATTATTTCATAATGTAGGGTTCGAATACATTTACTTTACCCTTGTGCAGCGTCAGGTGATCCATTTGGTCCGCAATGAAGTTGTGAGCTTCCATTCTCCAGAAAGCTTAGTCATTCCATCAATTTATTTCCATATTTTAGAATTGCAGAGTTCACACTAACATTATCATTGCCATTGTCATTGTCATGGTAGGGGTATGTCTTGACCTAGTTTGATATTCATATTGGTTTAGAGGCTTTTGTGGACATGTGTGGGTCAAATAGTTGTTATTAATTCTTAGAGATTACATTTGAGTATGTTGACTATCTTATATCATGCTTGGTTCTCTTCCGTTTTTATTTCGGATCATATTTTGGTCAAGCATTGAGGGTGGTCTTCGGCCCTCGGTACGCTTGGGATACCCATTACGAATAGGCCCGGGGCCTGGTCGTGACAACGATGATCTGAGAAAGTCTTACAAGGAACTCCATTCAATTAATGATGCCACAATTTCATTACAAACACGACGATGTCAGCTTCGAATCTTGGGTATGGTAATTTGTCTTGTAGAACTTCAACTATCGAGAGGCATAAGCAATAAGCTTACCCTCCTTCATGAATAACACACCCAAACCAACTGCAGAAATGTCACAAAACATGATAAAAGCCATACTTTCATTTAGAAAAGTCAAAATAGGAGCCAATGTCAACAACTCTTTGAGCTTTTGGAAGCTCTATTCACACACTTCTGACTATCGAAATAGCACCTTTTTCTGAGTCAACTTGGTCAAAAGATCTGTAATAGATGAGAAACCCTCTACAAAACACCTATAATAACCCACTAAACAGAAAAGCTCCAAATATCATTAGGAAAAGTAGGTCTATCCAATCACGAGTTGCCGCTATCTTGGATGGATCTATCATAATACCATCCTTGGTCACCAGTTGACCCAAGAAAGAGACATAATCAAACAAAAAATCATGCTTGAAAAACTTGCCATACAACTTCTCATCACACAATCTCTGAAGTACAATCCTCTAATACTTTATATGATCAGCCTTATTCTTGGATTAATACAAGATGTCATCTATAAATACAATCACAAAGGAGTCAAGATACAATCGAAATAACTAGTTCATCAACTCAATGAATGTTTAAGTGGCATTGGTCAACCCAAAAGACATGATAAATAGCTCACAATAACCATATCATGTCCAAAAAGTCATATTTAGAACATCCAAATCTCTAATCTTTAACTTGTGATACCATCTCAAATCATTCTTGGAAAACACCAAAGCACCCCAAAGCTGATCAAAAAGATCATTAATTAGAGGAAAATTATGCTTGTTCTTCACCATTACTTTGTTCAACTGCCTATAATTAATATACTTATAAATAGAACCATCATTTTTCTTTATGAACAAGATAGGAGCACCCCAAGGAGATACACTAGGTTTAATGAAACCCTTTCCTAATAAATCCTATAACTACTCCTTCAACTCCTTCAACTTAGGGAGGGATGAAAAAAATCTTGGTGCTCGTCTCCACATCAATAGAATAATCAATATTACAATTTTATACCAAACAAATTTTTATGTAACAAATCCACGAACTCGTAAGCAACACTCTAATATAATACATAGGTTGTGGTAAGGAAAGACTAGTATCACAGACATAAGCCAAATAAGACAAAAACACCTCTCTACCATGCGATGAGCACGTAGAAAATATAACACCCTTAGACCCAAATTAAGCATACTTTTCCAAGAAAACCTTGGCAACCCTGTGTAGCGAAGGTTAGGGTCTTGTCATAATAGTCCCAAATAGCATGAAATTAAAATAAAATCAAAGTCAACCATGTCTAGGATTATCAAGTCTTCTTGAGTCTTTGTCCTTAAAAGGTTATCACATAAGATTAAACAGCCGATCCATCACTAAAGAATCTCCTACAGGGGTAGAAACAAGAAGAGGTATAACCAGGGGCTCACATGCAATATCCAAGTCAAAATCAAAATATATAGGCACATAGAAGAATATAGGCCTAGGGTAAAATAACACAGAATAGACCTTTAGGAAACTACACCTATAATAACTGCATCATAAGACTCTATTTTACGTCTTCTAGGTATAGAATAACACCAAATAGATGCCTTAGACTGAGTAATCTCATGAAAACCTCCACGAGCTCTCCTACCTTTTCCTTTAGTAGATCTAGCACAACTGGCACCACCACTACTACTTCAGAAATTAGAGTAGGGCAAACCTAAGGCTGAGAACCTTACTGAGTTGGTCCATACACACATTGAGGGAAATACTTGGCTACATATCCAAAACCATCATATACAATACATCCCCTATATCCTGACTCAATCTGAGAAGGTGCGTATGAACTAGAATGACGACCCTAGCAAGAAAAAAAATCTTAGAGCCTCCAATCGCATCACCTGATACCTAACTACAAAAATCAATAGAACCTGAAGGCCTACCACCTGACCCCTACAATGTGTCCTAATCATCCTACCATGATAACCATCCAAACAACTCATGAGATAAACCAAAAGAATCTAAAGCACTAGGGTGTCGACTGAAATCTGTAGAACCTGAGTTGCACTCACTAATAGTTCTAATATATATACAGAAAAGAATAACACATATATACGCAAAGAGTACATGGAATCTAAATATAATTTAAGGGAAAACCAAAAAAATTTTGAATAATGCATATCCAATACAATGCATTGATGTTGGAATGAATAGTAAAAGTCATCGCCTAACTTTTCTGTATACATCTTCTGAGCTAGCACCTCCCAATATAAGACTAATGAGGGGTTGACAACCCATATACTATAACTCATATCTGAAATCTCAATCCACCTCTGTGGATCTTTTTCATGGAGAGGGTTGTTATTAGAATATCTCATTATTTTTGAAAAATGGTATTCCTTAATGGTATTGGTATATCATAAATATATATGTATGGAATGAAGATGTAATGCTCATAATTAAATTATTTTGAAGATACCAATCCACCGAACATGTATATATAAGTGATACCATAAATCAAATCCATATGTATACTATTGATGATTATCAACACTAATTAGGTACCATCAAAACAAATATGAATGTAAGACATTACGAATAATATATCAACCCCTAATTTGGGCATTTTTATCATGCTAAAGGCAAACAATGCTCAATAAGGCCTATAATAACCATTCAAGCTCCCCATCATACAGTCATTATATCTAGAATAAAGGTATTTAAATGCAAAGAAAAGCTAATGATAACAAATAAAGCCCACACACAAGCAACACACAATACCAGATTTCACAAATTAACAACAACAAATCAGAAGCCCAGACTTGAGCACACAATAGTAATAATAACCTCAAAATATAAATCACATAGTTATTTTTCCTAACCCTTAGTATGTTTTATTTATTCACTAACTATCCAGCTCAATATGAGAAACGTTAAGCCATAATCTACCTCTAAATGATAAAATCTAAGCATCAAATGCTTTAACATGGAGATTTCTCATTTCAAATGGCCTAATCAACTACATCATTAAAAAATAGCATTTGTGTGTTAAATGAAAGCTAATGATACCCATACTGCCCATATTTAAAATTGGTCCAAAACAGATTTAAAAAATGAGTTCAAAAATGGAGGGGATAAAACTAGAATCTTCTTTTAGAAATACATTCTCCAAGGTTATAAAAGTCTATATCTGAAAACCCATGAAAAATGGGTTTAAAATGATATTCAAAAAAAAAAGAAAAAATCATTTTAAAGCTTTATTGGTAAGAACCTCAAAATTTTCTTTCAAAATCATAATTTAAATGTACCTTCAAATATCTAATAAATGGTAAATAATGGAAATATGATTTATGTATTTACCCAAGCAAGAATGGGGCGATAATCATAGAAAATTGTCCTTTTTTGGAGCTTAGAGGTCCAAAAAGGGTGAAAATCGCAAAAATTGGATTTATATACTATTTTATAAATAGTACCTCACAAACACGGTTAGACCTTCACATTCATGAGCATAAACTATGAAAGGCCAAAATTTTGGCCTTCTTATTCATGGAAAATGTTTTTCATTCTTCAAGGTTGATGAATCATGGCTTAGCATTCGCAAATAAGGAAAGATGCTCGACCTGAACTTATTTACCCTTTGCTATCGCCTCCACCACCTCGCGATCACAACAAAGGAAAATGTCCTTCTCCATATTCACAAAGAAGCTCTACTTGCTAGATATCAGTTGTGCACAAACTGAATTTACAAGGTTTCAAATCCTCTAAATAAACCCATGAGATTTATTTAGGACTCGATAGAAACAAACCATATATGATACGAGTCTATTTTTGACGTTCCATACATAATGGTGAAGTTAGATTTTTGAAAATAAGGTTGTCTTCAATAAATTAATTCCCGAGATTCTTTTATCACTTTTTTTCAAATGAAGGGTTTGTCACGATGCAAACAAGGGCCTAGCTGTGACATGTATCTCAAGTCCACCATGGATCAAAGACCACCACCTTAACCCAACCTCAAGTGCACAATAACAGTAATAACAAACAATGTGGAAGCTAATTAAACAGAAATAAGAAGATGAATGAATAAGTCAATGGCACTAGAAGTCAAAATAATAACCAATCAACCCAAAATTATCTATAATAGCCTCTAAAACCAGAATACTGAATAGGTTAGGACAATTCCCTGACCATGACCAAAAGATTTCAAAAGTACTAAGTCAAAATAAAAGAATATGGAAATGATAAGGCCTTCCAGCTGATGGAGGCTCACCATTTCACAACTACTCGACGACCGTGCTAATCTACCTAACACTGGATAGGGGTAAAAAAAGTGTCTTCTTACCATACATTATGAAATAATGTAATGTCCGAGGATGGTTAGCATGGTGAGAGCTAGCATGTAACTCAAGGAAGTGATAGAATTAGGCCATAATCAAATCAGTCCAAAACTATTCAAAAACCATTTGCATATATACATATATACATATATAAGATGTCGGCATAGGGAACAAGGTTTAAGCATGAGATTTTAAATCATTATCTTGAACTATGTATCTCTAGCCATCCTAAGAGCTCCCACAGGCTATATGGGTTCAGCTACCCCTGGTGAAATGGCCTAAGTGTATGTTAGCTATACGAATCAAAGAAATTTGAGGAAAGGCCAAATATACTGAGGCTCCAACCATTCCAATATATATATATATATATATATATATATATATTGTGTGTGTCAACTATGTGCACGATCATAAAGGCCCCCACGCTAGCAAACGTGGTTTCTAGTATCGGTCCCCTCGGGACCTCAACCTTCCTCAACGCGCTACACAACCCTCTTTAAGCCTAAATTATAACTATTTAGAACATATTGCTAGCCATTAACTTGGGAGTCATTCATTAAGGAGTTAACCACATGGTATCGTCAGACCAATACGCTTGCATGCTAAATCACACATGTCAAATCAATTCACACAACCACATTAACTCCCTAAGTTCTATTAAAATCCAATCCATGGCCACCAAGGCCATCCAAATCCATTTATATAACTATTTATCCATTACTACAATGAATTGAATTAAAAAACAAGTTAAACCATGCAATTTTTAATAATTTAAATCAAATTCATAAAGTATGTTGAGGTTCATGCAATTCCAAGCCAAAGTTCATCAATTTGGGGAAACCCATGCTCACCCATTCCAACCATTTGATAAAAGTACCAATTCAGTAACAAAAATACTAGTTTAAAGCTTGAATAATGAATTCAAAACATAGGACGATTAATTAAAGCAATAACAATCAAAAACCCTCAACTCAAATTCAAACCCATAATTTAATCACATAAAAATCCATCAAATAAATGCCACAATGTAAAATTAAAGTTTGAGGAAGAGATACATACCTTAAACACACAAGAATTCAAAGTTAATTTGAAGCTTCTCAAATTACCCTTTGATCATCTCTAAACACAATTCAAGTTAAAAATTGATGTTTCAAACATGAGATGGTAAAAATTAAAACAATGGAAATTTTAAGGTCATCACATTATCCTCCCCCCCCCCCTAGGATTATTCATCCCTGAATGATGAGTAAGGACACTTTTAGCATGAAAATAGCAAAAATACACTAGAATCAAATGACAAACTCAGATAATAATGAGAGGGAAATAAAAATCATACCTTAAACACTTTCATCCAACCCAGGGATCAATAATGGATATTTAGCCTTTGTATATTCCTCAGTTTCCCATGTAGCCACTTCTACCTTTTTGTTTATCCAAAGGACCTTCATTGAAGATACTTTCTTTGTCCTCAATCTATGAACCTTCCTATCCAATATCTTAACTGAGACTTCATCATAAGATAAGGAATTTGTAACACCAATATCCTTAATAGGTACTATCAAGGAAGTATCACCTACACATTTTTTAAGCATGAACATATAAAACACGAAATGAATAGAACTTCAACTCGCAGGCAAGTCCAACTCATAAGAAATATTCCTAATTCTCCTCAACATATGTTATGGACCTACATAAAGGGGACTGAGCTTCCTCTTCTTCCCAAATGTTATGATTCCTTTCATAGGAGACACCTTCAAGAATACCCAATCACTCACTTCAAACTCCAAATCTCTTTGCCTCATATCAATATAAGACTTTTGGCGACATTGAGCAGTCTTTATTATTTAGACAATGACTTTTACGTTCTCTATGTATTGGTGAACCAAATAAAGACAAAACAACCTAGTTTCACCAACTTCAAACCAACCAATGGGAGACCTACACTCTCTACCATAAAGAGCCTCAAAAGGAGCCATCTAAATGCTTAAATGCTAATTATTATTGAATGTAAGTCAATAAGAGGTAAGTGATCAACCCAACTACCCATAAAGTCAATCACACAGGACCTTAATATATCTTTCAGAGTCTAAATAGTCTATTCTGCTTACCCATCCATTTGGGGGGGGGGGGCGGAGGAAGCGGTGTTAAGGTTCACCTGTTTACCAAATTCTTTCTAAAAACTGTGTACCTTAATCTAAAATAATGGACACTTTCACACTATGCAACCTCACAATCTCCTAGTGAACAACTTAGCATAATTTTCTTCTGAGTATTACTTCTCACAGGCAAGAAGTGAGCGTACTTAATCATTGTATCCAAAAGACCTGTAATGAAATCTATATTGATCATCTCCCACTTCCACATAAGCAACTGTATCTCTTCAGACATACCACCAGTCCTTAAGTATTCAACCTTAACTTCTTGACAAACCATACACTTAGCCACAAAATTTGCTATATCTCTCTTTATATTATTTCACCAGTAGATTTCCTTTAAGTCGTGATACATACTTATCAAACCTAGATAAACTACATATCTGGACTCATAAGCCTCAGTCAAATTCCTTTCGTGCAGTCCATCAACATCAAGAATACACAATCTGCCTTGGTACCTCAGAATACCATTACTCCTTATCTCAAAATCCATAACCTTTTGTTTACCCACATCATCCTTAATCTATATAAGAATGGGATCGAAAACCTGTTTCTTCTTTACCTTAGCACCAAGAGATGATTTAACCACTTCTTGAACAATGGCTACCCCATTTTCAAAGTCTAAGTTAGTTAATCTGTGAATGTCCTTCACTAATCCTTGTTTCTCCTCATCAATATTGGATAATCTCCCCATAGATAACATACTAAGAGCATTAACAATAATATTAGATTTACCTAGATGGTAGTAAGGACTTATATCGTAATACTTAAGAAATTCAAGCCACTGCCTCTGCTCGATATTCAATTCCTTTTGATTGAACACATACAACAAGCTCTTATGATCCGAATAGATGTCTCTATGCACCCCATACAGATAATGACACTAAATCTTCAAAGAAAATACCACAATGACCAACTCTAAGTCATGAGTCAGATAATTCCTCTTATGAATGTTAAGTTGCCTAGAAGGTTAGGCAACAAACTTACCATGATGCATCTAAACACAACCTAGTCCCACATGAGACATATCATAAAACACAACCAAACCATCAGTACCTTTGGGTAGGGTCAAGACTACCATAGAAGTTAGCCTCTCCTCACAAGCATCGGACCACACAAACTTAACCTTCTTCTGGGTTAGATTTATCAGTCGAGCATTAATAGATGAGAAACCGTCCACAAATCTCCTATATTACCCTGCCAGGACTAAGAAGCTCCAAATGTCAGTCGGTGTCATATGTCTAGGCCACTTCTTCACCACCTCTAGTTTTTGTGGATTTGCCTTGATCTCTTTACTAGAAATAACATGACCAAGAAAAGTCACAACATCCAACAAAACTCACAATTAGCAAACTTAGCATATAACTCCTGATCCTTGAAGGTCTGCAATATAATTCATAGGTGATTGGCATGATCCACATCACTCTTTGAATACACTAAGATATCATCAATGAAGACAATAATGAACAAATCCAAGAACTGCCTGAAATCCTGATTCATATGATCCATGTAAGTAGTCAAGGCATTAGACAATCAAAATGACATAACCAAGAACTCATAGTGACCATACCGGGTTTGGAAAGTAGTCATGGGAATATCAACCTCCCTAATTATAAACTGATGATAGACTTAACGAAGATCAATCTTAGAGAAATATCTAGCACCCTAAAGCTAATAAAAATATTATCAATCCTTGGAAGAGGGTATTTATTCTTCTTTATCACCTTATTTAGCTAATGATAGTCAATACACATCCAAAGAGACCCACATTTATTTACATGAAAAGCACAGGGGCACCTTAGAGAGAAACACTAGGATGAATGAACCCCTTATAAAAAAGATATTGTAACTACTCCTAAACTCTTTCAATTCAGCTGAAGACATTTTATAAAGAGGAATGGAAATGGGATGGTCATCTAGTAGAGGATTAATCCCAAAATTTATTTTTCTATTAGGAGGAATTCCAAGAAGATCATCGAGAAACTCTTTAGGAAACTCACTAACCACTGGGATAGATTGTAATAAAGGATGTATAGAGTCAAAATCCATAACCCAAACTAGATTATATATACACCCTTTTGAAATCAATTTCTATGATCTAAGATAAGAAATAAACCTCCATTTAGGAACTAAAGAACTCCCCTCCCATTCTAATACTGGTTCATTAGGAAAATGGAAACTGACTTTTCAGATCATACATTCCAGAGAAGGATAACATGAATGTAGCCAATTTATCCCCAAGATAATATCAAATATCCACCATATCCAATTCTATCAAATCCAACAATGTATCCCTATAAAATATAGAAACCACACAACCCCTATGGATTTTTCTACCATAATAAAATCACCTACTGTGATAGACACAAAAAAAGGGGTCAGAAATAATTTTGGGACCAAAACAAAAATGTATCGCCATATAAGGGGATATAAAAAAGGGTAGACACCGTATCAAATAAACAATATACATCATGAGACAAAATTTGTACCATACTAGTAATAACATCAGGAGATGCCTCAAATTTTTGGTAAGTAGAAAGTACATAGAGGCAATTTTAACCAATGCCAGTACTAGAAGTAGCACTCTTTAGTGCAGGAGTTGAAGATGTGGCAATTAGAACTTTATTATCTCTAGTAGCAACTCTGGTTGAAGGAAAATCTCATTGCATGTGACTAAGGTGACCATAATTATAACACTAATTCCTTCCCTTCTTACATTAACCATGATGAAGCTGCCTATATAAATGAAAAGGAGGATAAGGTAGGGTTAACTGAGCTCTACTAGCCTAAGATTGGGCACCCTATAACTTAAAACCACCTCTAGCCTGAGAACAATGGTCGCTCGAAGGCTTAGGACAATGAACACTAGCAGATGAATAAGAACTACCCTAGTCCTTCTTTTTGGTCAACTATTTGATATCTCTCCCATAATTCTGTTGACCCTTACTTTGCTCTAAATACTTAAACTTCCTACACTATCTCACCCCTATCTCTGCCTATTTTTTCTTTTCATCCTTAACTTGCTGCATGTAAACTACATATCTGGACACGTCCATATCATTGCTCAATATCATAGTCTTACACTCCAGTACGAAGTCATGGGACAACCCAAAAGCAAACTTACTCATCTTGGATCTTTGGTTAGGCACCAACTCAAGAGTATATTGAGACAACTGCTGAAATTTAAACTCATATTCCTTCACACATCTTACCTTGATTCAGATTAACATACGCCTCTGCCCTTACTTCCCTCAACTCCTAAGGAAATAAGTGATCTAGAAAGATACCTAAGAACCTTTCCTATAATGCCGGCTCTATATCATAACCCCTCAACAGCTCCCACTTCTCATACGACTGATAAGATAGATTTTTTAGATGATATGTAGCAAACTCTAAACCTTTAGAATAAGTAGCATACATTACTTTGATAAACTTCTCAATATCATCCACAAACCCCTAAGGATCCTCCTCCACCTTAGATCCTATAATAGTTGGGGGATTCAAACTCATGAGCTGGCCAACCTAAGTGAACTCAGATAAAGGAGAAATAGAACTAACACGATCCGATTAATGATACTAAGATGTCACCAACTGAGTAAGAAAATAAATAGACTTGTAGAAATCCGTATTAGAGATATCTCTCTAAGGCAGCTGATCATAAGTATCACCACCTTGAGAAGCCCAAGAAGGAATAGTAAGGATAGGTGGAACTCCATGTGGAGTAGTACAATCAGAACCAGGGACCCTAGACCGGGTATACACTCTATACTCATGGCGAGGTCCCTCCACCTTGTCCTTAAGTAGGATAAAGTTCCTAATAGAGTTTCTACGAACATCAGATCTTTGGGGATGTATGATCTGAATTACTAGGAAGTCAGGAGTTAGAGAAGTTTTATTACACTAGATTTTGCAGCCTAAAAATAGAACATGAGAAAGGGAAACATTCCTAAATGATTTGTAGCCTCCTTGTTATAAGTTTAGTGCGCTATATACCTTTAAAAAGGACTCTACTCAACACGTCTTTATGGACACCAGACAACTCTAGTACTAAGCTTTTCATGACCTGAACTAGGGCCTGGTCATGATAGGTATCTCAAATCCACCATAGGTCGAAGACCACCCCCTTAACCCAACCTCAAGAGCATAATAATAGTATTAATAAATAATACGGAAGCCAACTAAACAAAAATAAGTAGATAAATGAATAACCCAATGACACTAAGAGTTAAAAGAATAACCAACCAACCCGCATTTGTCCATAATGACCTCCAAAATCTGAATACCAAATAGGTTAGGACATGCCTCTGACCATGACCAAAAGATTTCAAAAGTACTAAGTCAAAATAAAAGAAGATGGAAATGATAAGGCCTTTTAAAAGAATGGACACACTTCACAGCAACTCAAAGAATGTACTAATCCACCTAGTACTACATAGGGGTAAAAGAACTATCTTTTAACCCTATATTATGAACTAATATAGCATCTGGGAAGTGTTAGCGGGATAAGCACTAGTATGTAACTAAAGAAAGGGATAGAATAATGCCATAATCAAATCTATCTAAGACCATTCAAAACCATATACACATATTCATATATACTTATATATGATGTCGGGGTAGGGAACAAGGTTTAATATCAAGATTTAAAATCATTTCCTAGACTGTGTAGCTTTAACCGTCCTAAGGGCACCCACGAGCTATATCTATTAAGCTCTAGCTAGTGAAAGGTCCCTAGTGTATGTTAGCCGCAGGAATCAGAGAAATCCAAGGAAGGGCCAAAGCCATCAAGGCTCCAACAATTTTAAAAAATATATATAATGTGTGAACTATGTCATAAAATGCCCCCACACCGATAGACGTGGTTTCTAGTATCGGTCCCTCTGGGACCTCCACTTTGTGCGGTGAGCTACACACCTCCTTTAATCCCAAATGAAAACTATTTAGCGCATAGTTCCAAACCATTAAATCAAGAGTCGTTCATTAAGGAATTAAAAACTTGGTATGTTCATACCAATATGTTTGCAAGCTAAATTATACATACCAAATCAATTTACACAGCGACATTGACTCCCCAAGTTCCACTAAAATCCAATCCATGGTTACCAAGGCCATCAAAATTCATTTAAATAACTATTTATACATTAATGCAATGCCTTGTGTTCAAAAATAAGTTAAACCATGCAATTTTCCTTAATATAAATCAAATTTATAATATAGGTTTAGGTTCATGCAATTCCAAGCCAAAATTCATCTAATTTGGGGAAACCCATGTTCCCCCATTTCAACCATTTAATCAAAGTGCAAATTTAGTCCCCAAAGAACATCAATTAAGGAATGAATAATCAAATTAAAACATGGGACAAGTAATTAAACTAATAAAAACCAAAACCCATCAACCCAATTTAAAACCCACAATTTAAATCACATGAAAATCCATTAAATATATGGCATAATGTAAAATTAAGGTTTGGGAAGAGATACATGTCTTAAACACACAAGCATTTAAAGTCAATGTGAAGCTTGGATCCTGGGTGATGAATTCTCTATGAAGCCCTTGGTTTTCTTGGGGTTTAAGAGTGAAACAGAGTAATTTGATCTTTGAAAACTGAAGGAAATAAGCTTATTTTATGTTTAAGGGTCGTATAAGGATGAAAAGACCCAAAAATCCCTCACCTCAAGTGAATAAAAATAAAATTGCATGAAAATTATGCCTTGGCGTGGCACACCATTATTACTGGGGTTATCTGCTGTGCCACGCCAATATCGCAGAGAGTAACCTCTGTGACACGAAAAAAATGCAGAGGCTCACTGCCTCAATGTTCCGAAATTTCTCCAAACCCTTTTCAAAAAATCCAAAATCTTTCCAAATTACCTTTTTAGCATTTCTAAAAACAATTCAAGTGAAAAATTAATATTTCAAACATGTGATGGTCAAAAATAAAATGATGGAAATTCCAAGGGTCTTATAGGGTTAAAATGCTAATTAAAGGTTCTAAATCCGAACCAAATATGATACTAACCCAAATTAAATATTTTGGACCTAATGGAACTACCCAAATCATCATCTAACACTCAAAACATCAAATATAGATTGAAGTCAACTATATGGCTTTTA
The DNA here is from genome assembly GCA_030864225.1 of Capsicum baccatum var. pendulum. NCBI lineage: Eukaryota > Viridiplantae > Streptophyta > Magnoliopsida > Solanales > Solanaceae > Capsicum > Capsicum baccatum. The sequence continues at coordinate 189,892,608 of CM061560.1, forward strand.
AAGCCTCCAAACCACAAACTCACTTAAATAATTCTAGATCACATTGAAAACCATGCCAACCATCTCCATACTCCGAAATCTATATGCAACAGCTATGAGAAAGGGGAAAATGATAAGAATATATCAAAAGTAAAATTTAACAAATTAGGTCATTCCATAATGGCATCTAAAAATTCACATATGTGCCCTCTATTGAGCAAGTTGAGATGCCCTCTAGTGTAAGTGTCAATTTCATGATGATGGTGGCCTAAGACAAAGACGAAGGGATTTAGAGGTGGAGTGTGGAGGTAGTTCAAAGATTCATCAATGGAGGTTGAAGATAATGATGTTAATGAAGATACATAAGAATTACGTATCTGTTAAGGGAGTTTGAAGATACACAAAAATCATGTTTCTAGTTTAAAAAGACAAAAAGATATATCATGTAAAGCTACACCAAATTACAACAACTATGTATCTTATTGAATACTAGGTTACAGATACATAAGAAATATGGCTTTGGTTGAAATCTAACAAAAATCATGTATATAATGTTTTTTATGTTACTGATACATAAGACTTGTGTATTTGAATGTATATCTATGACATTAATACATAAGAGTTAGGTACCATGAAGGTTATGCATCCAAGCCTAAATAATGTATCGCAAAAATTAGAATCTAGATATTATGTAGTTGTCAAAACAGTGGAGATAGGGTGTAAGTAGATAATAAAAAGTTGGGATTTATGTTGCTTACCTTTTGTTTTTCCCTAGTCCTCAAAATTATTTGGATAGATATTATGTTTCGTGATAATCTCCTTGAAAGAAAATTACCTTTTTGAGTACTTTTTATAAAATATTTATTGCTTCTAAATATACATTTTATTTATTAGCTAGATATATCATTTTTAGATAATATTTATCATATATAGCAACTGTACTATCACAATCTAAAACACTGGATGGTAAGGGAACCTATTCTAATTCACCTAGATAGGAGAACCCCTTACCACCCTTTAAGAAGATATGAAAAATTCTATATTAAATAACAATAATCAAACTTTATTACAACAATTTTTACAAATATTAAATGTGGAAAAAAAGTAACACTAGGAACTAGTCTAAATAGGTACAAGATCTTCTAAGTAAAGAAAGATCAGACTAGGCACAACTTCGACCATGAATGATAGGAGTGGAAGCTATTGGAGATCTCTATCCACATCATCTGTGAAACATCAACTGATCCTGCAATCAGATTATACCCCAAAAAGGATATAGCAAGAGTAGTATTAATACAAATAATATGTAATGGTAGGTATCAGTGGCCAACCATGGTTAGATCATGTAAACATAGTATAGAAATCACAAAAAGGAAAACATAAATACTTATATACAGATTTAATTCACATCACTTTCATATATGTGTGTTACTTAAGAGTATTTTGATCACATATTCGTTGATTATTCGTCACCTTCACATCAAGTACCATCCATCCAAACTATCAGATTTTAACCTCAATAGTTATTATGGGTCAATCTATTTCACTTATGCCTCCATTAACCTTAATGATAAATCAAAGCCAATAATCATCACTTTGTAACAAGTACAACTATGAACACACATTAAAGATCATATACCTCACATTTATGAAACTTGGCCTTTTTAAGTAACTCTACATATTTTATCAAGTACAAGTCAAGAGACAATAAGTAAAGTCATACATGACCAATTCAACAACCCACACTATAACAATCTAAGTCAAAAAACCATGGCTCTAACTACAAGAATCTCAAATATATGAAAAGTAATCGGACCACATAAGAATCCAAAATATATCAAGAAAATATCATAATCCAATTCACTCAAGGAAGCTACCACAACAAACATAATATAACTTGGTCCACTCATGGAATCAATATTAACAATAGCAATAACATTAATCATATATGTGGTCCACTCAAGAAACTGTCAAACTCACCTAAACTTTGTACATACATGCTAAGGGTATTATAACCACCCTCTAGTCATTATCTATAGGGAACAAGCTCTATTCATTTACCAAAACGCAGATATTAAGTTTTTGCCAATCTTATTCCACCAAATCCTATAAAGATGTTCAAATACGGGTACATCCTACAATAATATGTATAAATCCCATGAAGATGTTCAAATATTGGTACATCCCATAATAAACAACAGGTATCAGAACAATCACAACCATGATGAGAATAAACAATGACACTTATATAATCAACAAGCTTTTAATAAAACCTTATTAAATGTGATTAACACTTATGATATCATTTAACAATTTACTTTCTTGAACATTCATAGTAAAAAGGATACAAACACTACAAGAATTAGGTCAAACTCAATTTAATGATTTCATTTAAGAAACAATTATCCTTTAACATAAAATTGTAAGTATGTCTAAAAGCCAGTCAATAACTCATAATTCTAGCCTTATCAATTCATATTCATTAATTACAACATGCCAAAAGGCCAATCCATGACATATTCAAGAAAGAACTATCGAGCCATATTTAATAAATCCAAGTACTTATTTTGAGAGTGCATATTCAATCCCAAGAAGTATAAATACTAGTTCAACGTTCGTAAGTTTATTTAGTAATATCATCCTTCTTTATTTATACCAAAATTAAGGATTCAGCTAATATCAAGCAATTCCTACATTCAATTCATTACTAAGTTCAAGACCTACTCTATTAACCACTCATTTAACTCTATAATTCAATTTACAATCTAACTTTAGTCATACACTTTTATACGTTTTACTTCCTAACCCTTATCCTAACTTGACCTTGGGCTCCTAAGTAAAGTCACGGCCTTTTTATACTATAATTAGTCCTTATCACTAACCTTAAGACAGATAATTCCATATTACAACCATATATATTACCAAGTTCACCGTTTATATAGTAATTAGAAAATAACTAGATTAGATCTCACACAATCTCATTGTCATTTATATTTACATAATTTACATTATAATCTGCCACAAAATCATACAAACACAAAACATCCATCAAGTATTCATACATTGACATTTCAACACATATTAGGTCCTTATTAGATAAAAATCCTAAGCATAATTTCTCCCGTCAAATCTACATTTTGATACAATTACTAAGTGCGGTCTACTACTTATAAACCATAACCTGCCAAGGTGATAACTTGTTGCAACAAGTAAGCAATGTCATAGATGACCTTTCTCCGTCTTTACATTTTTGAAGGCTAATCATTTAAAAAACCAAAAACTATAAGAGTTTTTAATAAACTACTCTTCAAATAAATACTTTGGAATTCAATCTTACTAGTTCTACCCTTATTAATGGTTTACAAAATTACCCAAGGGCCAGTTAGTCATGAAAATAGTTCCTTCAAGATCAACCCAACTCCATTTTAAAGTTTTTAGGCTAAAGGTTCCGCCTTTATTGAATTCAAGGTCCCCAACTATCAATTTTCATATTTTAGAAACAAAATTCATGTCAGGGATAGTTAACTAATAATTTTGAAGTAATTCTAGATAATATTAACCTAACACATAGGTTTTTCTGAAAAAAGGCATGAACTTAGGAGTCAAATCCCTAAAATTTTCACCATTAAAGGTGTTCTAATAATTATAGGATATTAAAGAATTGAAAAATAGAAGATCACAGAAGAAACTTACTTTAATAAAGAATTTCCGCTCATACCAAGAGCAAATTCCTTTCTAGGGCTAAGAAATAGAATTTAAGGTTTGGGGGCTTAAACTTGTCAAAAATTATTTATAAAATATTATTCATTCCATTATAGCATCCCGACCTGCTATGGCTCCCTCAGTTTTTTCAACTCAGATAATCTTTAGTAAATAATAAGAAATTTTTACTCCAAACTCAAATTTACCAACGGTCAATTACATTGGAAAGAAGACTCATATTTGCTCAATTTAGTGGATATTAGGACCCCCAACTACTTATATTCTAGGATTAGATCTCATTTGAAGTTGACCCTATTGAAAACTTAGACCAAAATTAAATTGGTAAGGAGGCTCTAAATTTATCTTTGTGCTGAAGTGTTGCATGACCTTAGTACATATCAATTGCACTATGATAATAAAGTACTGATCATAACATATGTGAAATATGATATTCATATACATTTATTATAGATATTTTTGGTAAATGGAATCAATCATTACAACAGATACCAATTTACCATCCGTTCATCTCTGAACGAGAATTGGGTGAAGAGAAGCATTATTAGTTATTTTCCTCATCTGTCTAAGAACTAAATATTGAGTATTTATATTGATTTAACATCTAAACTCAAAGAAAACTAAAAAATTTCTATATTGATCCCACTATAGTAGCTCAATCCCGATATACCAACACCGCTATAGCGAGAATTATTCCACTATAGTGACATGCACATTGCTATTGCGGCCTAGGTGGGGGCAGAAACTTAGGTATCCTCCTATTTTTGCCTTTTTCACCACATAATACTCAGATTTTTGACATCCCAAACTAACCCCTTTATGTTAAATAATATATCCAAAGTTCTACTAACCAATCTCAATTTCAAAAGATCCTACGGGTTATTATATCTACTCAATCTATTCTCAGATTTCCCTAGACCATGTCTTGCTTAAATTTTGTCCAATACTAGCCTAACCTAAAAATTCAAACTTCTAACTCAAGGAAAAATCTTAAACCAACTATTTGTACCCTAAATAACATTATAATAAGAATAACATCACAAAGTATTATATTATGTTTTCCCTTAAGACATCTACTTTATATCCCTTTTGCACCCTTCTATGATAATAAATAAGAATAGTGTAATGACCCTCCAGGTTATTTTATGAATTTTCATACTTTTTTTACCTTTAGAGCTTTTCCATAGCTACTCCAAGACGTTTGTGACTTGTTGGAGCTGAGAGTTTTATTATCGGATTGTTCATTTAGTTTCTAGAGACAATTTTTTATTTTAAAGTATTAATTGATAAGGATTGGCTATCAGGCATAAACAATATGTTAATGACCTCGATTGTGAATTCTTATAGGTCCATCAGCTTTGAAATATAAATCTTAGGCTAGGGGGACCTTTGGTTTGTGTCCCAAATCTTTTAAACATATTTTGTATTATTGAATAGATTTTGGTAAAAGTGACCTTCGGGTGTGGGGCTCCCATTTATTGAAATAACTCCAAATGGAAATCTTAATGGATCCTTTGAGTCTAAAATATCAAATTGATGGGGTATCATAGTTAATTTTCATTCTTGAGATTCCAAATGAATCTCGAAGGACCGATAGAAACTTAGCAAAAACTAAGTTTTAACTAGTGCATAGACCCAGCTGGTGCAATCGCTTAAGCAGACCTTTGATCACTTAAGCGGTGGTCTCTCTAACGGCCAAAAGGTTTATTTAGTAGCAAAAGTTGGTGCTTGCCTCTATCACTTTAGCAAAGGACTAACCACTTTAGCAGACATAGCTTAAGAGATGTGTTGTATGGTAAAGTGGAGGTCAGCCAGGTGCAAGTGTCGCTTAAGAAACCATGTGAGCTTTAGTGACAATCGCTTAAGTACTAACTGTAGGGGAATTAAATTCCCCTTTTCACTAAACTTTATCCCTTTTTCTCCAAGTTTCAAGAGCCATAAAACCCAGAGAACTTAGGAAATTGGGAGATTGATACTTCGGTAGTCATGGAGAGTTGGTGAGCTCAGGAAAGTCATTTTCTCATCATAATCCTTGTAAGTTTCCATCTAATTCTTAATTTATTTCTTCGATTAGCTGTAAATCCCTAGATCCTTGATGAATTGAATTAACTGTCATTTGATCTTTGAATTTACTCATTCTTGAGTAAAAATGATCTTTGAGTGTAGAACGCATGGATAATTTTGAAATTATAATTTTATAAGTGGGACCCATATGGTATTTTGACTCAATTTCAAACCTAAAACATTAAAACATAAGATGGATGTCATTATTCTCTTATTAATATGTAGATCACTTAGAGGTTATGGTTATTAATATGTAGATCACTCAATTTCTCATCACTTAATGGATGTCATTCAAACTAAGTTCAGAACTACAGATCCTATTAGAGGTTGTGGAAGACTTAGAGGTTGCGGTTAGGTGATATATTTATTCCAAGATAGAGGTTTGAATAATGATCCTTCGCCAAACCCTATTATACATAAAGGTCTTAATAGGGATCCTTCGCTAGACCTTATTCCTGCTCCCGCATAGAGATACCTTTACCTTATTTAGTGGCAGTCTAGGGGGTAGTCTAGGATCCATTTGGGTTTATTCCTTTGACATAACTCAGAGATAATTTAGTTTAATTATTGGGTTTGGTTGGTGGTGCACCATATGATGGTGTTCAATCTATAGGTCATAGTAGTACAGAGGTAGAGGCATATGTTATTGTTGCAACTCCTAAAGTTGAGATCTCTCCAGCACCAATAGTTTCTCAGTCGATAGTCACCTATCCTAATATGTCTATTCAGGAGAAGAAGATATTAGTTAGATTTTTTACGTTGACTTGCCTAGGGTTTTTGGTGTACAAAGCGAGGATGAATTCAAGTTCTTAATTGCTTTTGAGAATAGTCTTCATAATTTAGTCCTAGTTGAGATGCGCGGGTTTGACTATACTACTTTTAAGTTAGACCTAGTATCTAGACATTAATGGAGAGGTTATCTTGATTGCAGGATAGTTGGATCTCCTTCTTTTACATGGACTCAGTTCTTTGAGGTTTTCTTAGAGAAGTATATGCCTAGTAGCCTTAGCAAGTGTTCAAGATATTAGTTTAAGATATTGAAGAAGGTAATTATGAATGTTTTAGAGTATGAGTCTCGATTACAAGAGTTATCCAGGCATGCTACAACTATTTTGCCAACTAGGTTTGTGCAGATTTAATGTTTTGTTCAGGGATTGAGGTTTTCTCTTTATATGGATACACAAAGTTTGGTTATTATTGGAAGATTTTTTATCAAGGTCTATGATTATGAAAACTCCATGGAGGATATACATCATAAGGACCAATGGGATAGCAATAAAAGATTGAGTTACCATGGTAGTTTTAGGGGGAGCCAGAGTGGCTCACGATTCAATGGCAGAGGTTCTTAGGGTTGGAACCCTCTATGCCAGTCTTATTAGCATTAATGTTAGTCTACTAGGCTCATTTACATTGAACATGAGATTACTAATAAGATAAGCCCAATTATAGTGATTATCCTAGATAGAGTAGCAACCAGTCTTTAAGAAAAGCATATTTTGCGTATCCTAGCTGAGGTGGCTATTCTAAGGAAACTAGTTCTTCTGGACATAGTGCAACATTTGGGGAATGTTCTTAAAGAATGGCCTTGTGCTATTTTTTGAGAGAGTGTCCCTAAAATGGGACAATTATATCTGCAGCATAAAGCATTTTTCTATTTAGGAATATTCCTCCCCCAGCTAGAGGTGGTATATAGGGTTGTTAGGGTTTTCTTTAGGTAGGTAGTATAGGTGATTGGTTAGGCGCCCAACCAAGTGGTGGACAAGGCTATTTAAATATTATACCTGGTAGATTGGAGCTAGAATTTTTGGATATTGTTATTACAAGAACCATCTTAGTATGCCATCAGTCAAATTTTACTTTATTTGATCTGATATCCACTTATTCATTTGTGTGTGCTTATTATGCACCACAATTAGAGTTGTCTTGGAATTCTTTATCCGTACCATTATATGTATCTATCCAGTGGTTGATTTTTTAGTAGTGCGTCTAGTTTATAGATCATGTGTTATGACCATTCAAGAGTTTCATACTCAGACTAATCTTATTATATTAGATATGGTGGACTTTGATATGATTCCTGGCATAGACTTTTTATGCCCCAATTGGACTTGGATAATTTTTCTAAGATCTTTACCTTTTCCATGCCGACATACCCCCAATTTTATAAAAAGGATCTATATTTCTTAAGTTCGGTCTAAGAGACTTATATCAAGGGGTTGTAAGTTTTATCTTCCCTATATTCATGATGTTAGAGCAAATATTAATTCATTTAATTTTGTTCCAATAGTTTGTGATTTTCCTTATGTCTTTCCTATTAATTTATCTGGCCCTCCTCCTAAGCATAATATTGAGTTTATTATTGATCTTGAGATGGGCACCCAGCCTATTTCTATGGCACCATACAGTATGGCTCTTATCGAGTTTAAGGATCTAAATTCATGGCTCTTGTCAAGTTTAAGGATCTTCTCGGTAAGGGTTTTATAAGGCCAAGTGTGTCACCTTAGGGTGCTTTTATATTATTCATGAATAAAAATGATGGTTATTTACATGTATGTATCAATTACATGTAGTTGAATATGGTGACAATGAAGAATAAGTATTCTATACCTCTTATTGATGAGTTAATTTACCAACTTCAAGGAGTGACAATGTTCTCAAAGATTAACTTGAGATCCAATTTACATTAGTTGAATTGAGATCCAGTTAACATTAGTTGAAGATTAAGGCCAACGACATCCTAAAGATAGCCTTCAATACTCTCTATACCATTATGAGTTCCTGGTGATTTCTTTTGGGTTGACCAATGCTCCAATTGCATTTATGGATTTAATGAACCGAGTGTTGAGACCTTATTTGGACTCTTTCATAATTGTATTCATTGATGACATTCTTATGTACTTGATGAGTAGGGAGGAGCATGAGCAACATTTGAGGATTGTGCTCTAAACTGTGAGAGAACATAGACTTTTTTTCAAATTATGAAAGTGTGAGTATTGGCTCGAGTCAATTATATTTCTAGTGGAACTAGTAAAGATTGAAGTTATTCGAGATTAGGCCATACCTACATATTTGTCTGAGGTTTTAGCTTTATTGGTTTGATAGGTTGCTATAAGTTGTTCATTGACGAATTTGCTACCATTGTAGTGTCAATGACTAGATTAACCCAGAAAGAGCTTCCTTTCTGGTGATCTGAGGAATACAAGTGGATCTTTTAGATGATCAATTATTTTTCCACTTTACCTCCTACATTGGCTCTTCCTGTTGAGGGTGGGGGGTTTATAATATATTTTGATAATTTTGGTGTTAGATTGGGATATTTTTCAGCAGGGCTAATTTAGTACTTCTATGTCAAGCCAGTTGAAGGCTCATAATCGCAACTACTTGACTCATGATTTAAAGTTGGTAGTAGTAGTTTTTGTCCTTATGATTTGGAGGCATTATTTGTATGGTTTTTATTGTGAGATATATAATGATCACCATAGTCTTCATTACCTTATGACTTTGATAGAGCTAATTATTAGAAAATGTAGGTGGATGGAGTTCCTGAAGGATTATGACATCTCTATTTTATATCATCCTAGCAAAGTGAATATGGCAACGGATGCCTTGACCCAAAAGGTAGTGAGTATGGTAACTTGGATTTAATTTCTATTTTTGAGAGGCTATTGACATGGGACATCCAATCCTTAGCCAACTTAATAGTGCAGATTAATATTTCAGACTCTAGGAGGATCCTTACTAGTGTTGATGCTAGGTATATGTTGATATTCCAAGAATGATGATGCATTAAGCATCTTGTGATCAGATTAATTATGGATTTTCTATAAAGCTTTGATGTTTTGATACTTAGATAAGATTTGGAATCCACTTTACTGATTTATTATAGATTACAGAATTCAGAACAACTTTATTTACAGATTTAATCAGATAAAAGCATAATTGGTTTCAGAATAAACCGTTATGCTAGATTTAAAGTAGATTTCCACCGCGGGAAGTGTATTTAGTACAAGGCGGGAAGTGTAGGATTACTGTGCCCTATCTTTCAAAGAACTATGTAGCCAACATAGGTACAGATTATTAGATTATTCCCACTTCTATGTAGATGGAAGCTATAGATGTGATCATTTAGCTCAAGTTGTACTCCTTGGCAGGAGTATGACACCTCTCCCCATCATAAGGTTTCCCCCTTAGGGGAACAAGAATTTGGACTCTATGTTAGCTCACATGGTTTATGTCAGTTAGAAGAAGCTCCCTGCTAGTAAAAGTAACCAAATAGCTTTTGAGTATTTTCCCTAACAGTGAAGTCTTTCAGATTAGTTTTTAAAGTATTTTTCCCTACAAACTACAAATTTAAGAAAAGAATAATAGAAAAAAAATCGAAAACTAAGTGTAAAGGCTCACAAACTTTACTTAGATTATGCTTTACAGAAAGATATTAGCTATAGATTTTAGCTTTCAGATACAGAAGTGAGTCCTTTGTACACTTAGACAATATTGTTAACAAACAGAACATTTGCACAGTTTTTAGAACTAAATGTTATGACTCACTAAATTTATAAAGTATGATTTGCTATTCAAGATTTTAGATTTCAGTATTTCAGATATTCTAACTTATGTGAGTTATTTACATTTATCATGCATTGATTTACAAATTATGATGGTGGGATGGTGTTTTACTTATGTATTTCACATCAATATACTCAGTATATCCTCAAAGTACTAATCCACATATCCATCTATGTGCTTCATTGTCTTATAATGTAGGTTCAGGTGCTTAGTATCAACAGCGTGAGTAGTTCGAGCATCTCCATCTATATCTGATAATTGGTGAATCCTTACAATTCGGGGACTTATTTATTAACACTTTGTAGCTTATTTTTTTATACGGTTCAGTATTCTTTTCAGAAAGTTTGAGTTAGCAGGGGGTTTGTCCCAGTGACTTTCTCGTTATTAGTAGTAGAGGATTTTCAGACTGCTAGTTTTGATTCGGATAATTCAGTATTGAGGTTCTAGACATTATTTTCAGATATTATATTCAGTTAGTTTTCCATATATAAATTGACTCTAATGCCTATATTTCCTTTAATATGAGATTCTGACTCAGTAGAAGGCAGAAAGGGTTAACTTAAGGGTACTCGCAGTATTGACCACTGTGCAACATCTTGGGACCAAGTTTTGGGGAATTACAAACTTGGTATCAAAGACTAAGGTTTGTAAGAATCCCAGGGATCCAAATAAGACACGTTGCATAGAGTCTCGATCATGGGTGTGAAGAGCCCCAAATTCATGGGCAAGAGGCAACAGGATATTTTTAGAAAATCATCTCTTTATTTTATGATCTATCATGCTTACAATATCTCTATCTACTTTTAACTCATGCTCTTACATGATAGTTGAAAATATTTCCTCGTCGAGCTAATGCTCACAGAAATAATAACTAGCCACCCCAGCCTACTGACCCTTTGAATGAGAATGTATCCCATGTTAAGTTTAAGGTTTCATTTTAGGTGTTAGCCTAAGTTGTGACTGCTATAGTTCAGGGTAACCATCAGTCTGCAGTCCCACTTTAACAGAATGGTAGTTTAGCCACATCCAGAATAAGAGATTTGATGAGAATGGATCAGCCAAAGTTCTTTGGGTCAAAGGTAGGTAAGGACCCACAGCTTTATTTAGATTAGGTAAAGAAGATCACCCAAATTATGCATGTTTCTGAGGAGGAAAGTGTAGATTTGACATCCTATAGGTTGAAGGACGTAGCGTAAGATTGGGTTGTTATATGCAAGAATGGTAAATTTAAAAATGTAGCTCCTCTGATTTGGAAAGTATTTTGAGATACTTTTCTAGATAGGTTCTTTCCATGTGAAATAAGAAAAGCTAAGATAGAGGAGTATGTGAATTTGAGGTAGGGCTCAATGATAGTGAAAGAGTACTGCATTAATTTTAATCAGTTGTCTAAGTATGCCCTTGATACGATGGTTGATCCTAGGGAAAGTATGAGTAAGTTTGTTACTAGAGTATCATGATTGGTAGTCAAGGAGTAGCATTGAAGCATATTAGGGACATTGATCTTGATAGATTGATGATTCATGCTCCGCAGATTGAGGCAGAAAAGTTGAAGAGAAGAGAGAGAGAAAATAAGAATGCTAGAATCGGGTAGTATAAGTATGGCTAGGCTAGGTCTCAAGAGGGAAATCATTCATAGTTTCAGAATTGTTCATCTATGCCAGCACTATCTTCAGCATGTAATCCCGCTCCCATAACTAGGAAGGAATAGTAGGGTAAGTCTTCTATGTCAAGATCTCAGAATAGTATGAGTGGAAGGCCCAGTTATCTTCCATATGCTAAGTGTGGTAAGAATCATCCTGGTTAGTGTTTAGCTGGACAGAAGGGTTGTTATGATTATCGTAAGTTGGGTCATAGAATTAAAGAGTGTCCGCATTCTAAGCAAGGAAACAAAGATGTTCAGCCCCAAACACAGGCTACTAGTGCACTAGCTCCTTTAGGTCCCCCACGGCCTCCTCAGGGTGCATCATCCAATACTAGTGGTAGTCAGCGCCAGAATTGTTTTTATGCTTTACCAACCCATTAGGAGTAATATAATTCACTAGATGTTGTTACTGGTATGATTCGTGTCTTTTATCTTAATGTTTATGTGTTGTTAGACCTTGGGTTGAGTTTTTCTTATGTGACCCCATTAGTAGCAGTGAATTTTCAAATAATTCCTGAAAGGATCCCTGAGCCCTTCTTTGTTTCTATCCCAATAGGTGAGTCAGTTGTTGCCAAATTGATCTATAGAAAGTATCCTATCACTATCCTTCATAAAGTCATATCAGCATACTTGATAGAATTAGATATGGTTGACTTTTAACCTTATTCTTGGTATGGATTGGCTCCATTCTTGTTATACATCCATAGATTGTCTCCCAAAAGTTATTTTATATCCTATCTTAAAGCTAGAAAGTTGATTTCCAAAGGTTGTATTTATCATCTAGTTGAGTTAAAGACACTAAGTAGGAGACTCTAATAGTTCAGTCAGTCAGAGTAGTCAATGAGTTTCCTGATGTTTTTCCTGAAAATTTGCCAAGGTTACCTCCCAATAGGGAAATAGAATTTTAGATTGACCTTCTTCCAGATACTCAGCCCATCTTAATAACTCCTTATCATATGGCTCCATCTGATCTTAATGATTTAAAAGACCAACTCAAAGATCTTCTAGATAAAGGTTTCATAAGGCCTAGTATTTCTCTGTAGGGCACTCCCATCCTATTTGTGCAAAAGAATAATGGTTCTTTCCGTATGTGCATTGACTATTGTCAGTTGAATACAGTTGTAGTCAAAACAAAATATCCTCTTCCTAGAATTGATGACTTATATTATCAACTCCAAGGTGCTAGCTATTTCTCAAAGATACACCTTAGATCTGTCTATCATAACCTTAAAGAAAAAGATTGTGATATTCCAAAGATAAATTTTAGAACCTATTATGGTTATTTTGAGTTTCTAGTCATGTCCTTTAGGCTAATAAATTCCCCAGTAGCCTCCATAAACTTGATGAACAGAGTGTTCAAACTATATCTGGACATGTTTGTCATAGTATTAATTGATGATATTCTTGTCTACTCTCATAGTGAGAATGATCATGCAGAACATCTTAGAATTGTGTTGCAAACTCTTAGAGATCACCATTTGTTCACCAAATTCAACAAGTTTGAACGTTGGCTAAGGTCATTAGCTTTACTTGGTCGTATTATCTCCAGCAATGGCATTCGAGTTGATCCACAAAAGATAAAAACCGTAAGAAATTGTCCTAGACTTGTCTCTCTATCAAACATTAGAGTTTCTTGGGTTTAGCGGGTTATTAAAAATGTTTTGTTGAGGATTTTTCTTCTATTGTATCCCCTATGTCTAGATTGACAAAAAATAAAGTTAAGTTTCAGTGGTCAGATACCTGCTAGTAGAGTTTTCAGTCATTGAAGAGTCGACTCATTTCAGCCCTCATTTAAGCCTTACCTGATAGTATAAATGGTTTCGTTGTGTATTATGTTGCCTCTAGAGTTGGTTTGGCTTATGTTTTGATACAGAGAGGTAAGGTCATAGCCTACGTCTTGAGACAGCTTAAGCCTCATTAAAAGAATTACCCTACCTATGATCTTGGGATAGTTGTTATTGTGTTTTCTTTGAAAATTTGGAGATATTATTTGTATGTGGTGCATGTTGATGTGTTTATGGATCACAAAAGCTTGTAGTATGTGTTTAATCAGAGGGATTTGAATCATTGGCAGAGAAGGTGGTTAGAATTGTTGAAGGATTACAATATGAGTGTGTTGTATCATCCGGGAAAGGCCAATATAGTGGTAGATGCCCTTATTAGATTGTCTATAGGCAGTGTCGCTTATGTGGAGAATGATAAAAAGGAACAAGTTTGAGAAGTTCATCGATTAGCTAGATTAGGTGTGAGATTGGTTAACTCAACTGAAGGGAATGTTTGGGTTTAGAGCAGTTCCAAATCTTCCCTAGTTTTGGAAGTAAAGGAGAAGCAATATAAGAATTCTAGTTTGGTCAAACTAAAGGATTCAGTTAGAGACCAAAAGGTGGAAGTTTTCTGCCTAGGGGGAGATAGCATGTTGAGATACTAGGGTAGATTGTGTGTGCCATGTGCTGATTATTTGAGGCAATGGATTATGGTGGAAGAACACGGTACGTGTTATTCCATTCATCCAAGGGATACCAAGATGTACCAGGACTTGCGAGAAATCTATTGGTTGAGTGGTATGAAGAAAGATATAGCAGAGTTTGTAGCAAAGTGTACAACATGTCAACAGGTTAAGGTAGAGTACCAAAAACCTGGTAGTACATTGTAAGAGTTTGGTATCCCCATTTTGAAGTGGGAAGAAGTTAATATGGTCTTTGTGACTATATTACCCTATCCACTTTTTCAGCTTGATTCGATTTGGATAATAGTAGATGGATTGACGAAGTTAACACATTTCTTACTAGTTCACAGATCTTACACAACTGAAGATTATGCTAAGTTGTATATCAGAGAGTTGGTCAGAATGTATGGAGTTCATTTGACCATCATCTTAGATAGGGGAGCACAATTTACCTCTTAGTTTTGAAAGGCTTTCAAAAAGGTCATAGTACCCAAGTTTATCTTAGTTCAGCTTTTCATCTGCAGATAGATGATCAGGCAGAGAGGACCATTCAGACCTTAGAGGACATGCTGAGGGCATGTTTTCTTGATTTCAAAGGTAGTTGGGATGAGCATTTTCCATTGATTGACTTCTCTTATAATAAAATCTATCATGGTAGTATATAGATGGCTCCGTTTGAAGCTCGTTATGGATGAAGATGTAGATCGCCAGTTGGTTGGTTTGAAGTGGGTGAAGCCACTTTGATTGGGCCAAATTTCATGTTTGAAGCCATGGAGAAAGTCCAATTTATTAGAGAAAGATTGAAAGCAACTCAAAGTCATCAGAAATCTTATGCAGACGTAGGAAGTAGAGATCTTGAGTTTGAGGTTTAGGATCTTGTGTATTTAAAAGTTTCACCCATGAAGAGGTGAAGAGGTTTGGCAAAAAGGGAAAGCTTAGTCCCTAATACGTAGGTCCCTTTTGGAGTTTGAGTTGGGTTCTGAAGGTAGCGAATAAGCTTGAGCTACTCGTAGATTTATCCTCAGTCCATCCAGTATTCCATGTGTCCTTGTTCAAAAAGTGCATGAATGATTCAACCGTTACAGTTCTTCTAGAAACCACTGATATTTAGAATAGCCTTTCATATGAAAAAGTTCCAGTAGGGATTCTTGATCATCAGATCCATAGACTAAGGAACGAAGAAGTTCTCTACGTCAAAGTTCTCTGGCAAAATCAGTCCGTTGAGGGCTCTACTTAGGAAGTAAAAGCAAACATGTGTACCCAGTATCGTTATTTTTTCTCCATGAACTCAGATTTAGCTGAAAGTAATAATCTTTCTTTGTTCAATTCTTTTCCAGTTTCAGATTCAGCTATATAGTTGGCTTTATATAAACGCAAGAACTCACAAATCAGTTCAGTAGCTCATTATGTTTGAGATTCAGCTATACAGTTTATTTCAGTTGTCCATGATAGCTTATAGCCTCAGATTCCTCATTATTTTTATCTTGACTAGCCACATTTGAGGACGAATATTCCTAAAGGGGTGATATAGTAAAACCTGTACTTTTCCTAGCTTAATTTCACTCTTAGAATGTCAAAGGTTAGCTTTAAAAATAAATACCTTTTTATATGTGTGAAATTTTCCAAATTTATACTTTTTGTTGTGTGGGAAATTGACTAAGCTTTCCATCGATACCAATTATGCCCAAATTCGATACTCGGTTGACAAGTTATGGCAGTTTTAGTAAGGCGGTACGCCATTTAGGCAAACATTGAATCGCGGAGAAGGTTAAATTCCTATTTTAATATTACCAGATGACCACCACAATTGGCTCGTGTAGCGGAGAGGTCCAATTTTCTAATTGTCAATTTCCAGTGGCTCACCGCGATAATGGCACATCATAGTGATGGCCGAAGTGACAAATAAGTAGTGCATCGCAATAGCTCCACATCGCGGAGAACTTCCAGGTGCCAATTGTCATTTTCCAATGATCCACCATGATATTGGTGCATCGCGGTGGCTTGACAGTTCCGGAAAAATTTTTCTTTCCCAATTCCTTTTAAAGTTTAGAAAGGGGCATTTTGGTCAATTCCAAAACTGCCAATTCATCCAAAACAAAGAATTAAGCATGTCCTAAGTACTATATTCTTATTTTCATCCTTTCTCTCTCAAAGCAAAACCCTAGAGCTCCAAACTTCTTATCCAAGAAATCAAATTTCTCCTTAGTTTCTCCAAGAAAGCTCAAAATTGATTATTCCCAAGACAAGATAATCAAGAACTCAACTAGGAATCCAAAATTCAAGATTCTTCATCTAATCATCTACCAAGGTATGTGGGGTTTTATGAACAAGGAACTTCTTTCATCCTTGTGCCCAACCAAATTTTATTTACAAATTCATACAATTTTGAATGAATATACATGAGATTTGAATTAGGGTTTATACCCATTATTACTATTTGCAAGATTATGAGTTTTTGAAGAGATTTTGAAGATGAATTGCATGTTTATTTTCATATTTTCACGCCTATTGCATTTAATTCCAAATTTTGAGATGAATTATCATTGTTTTCATTAACAAGCATGATTATTATGATGTTTTTACATGAACTTGATGCATGGGTTACTATGCCCAAGTTTATATGTTGATGTTTCAAGAAATATGATGCTTTAAGCATCTCATGATCAGATTAATTACAAATTTTCATAAATCTTTGATCTTTTGATACTCAGATAAGATTTGTAATCCATTTTACAGATATATTACAGATTAAAATTTTTGGAATAGCTTTATTTACAAATTTAATCAAATAAAAGCATAATGGGTTTCAGAATAAACTCTTATGCTAGTTTAAAGTGAATTTTCAACAGAATAAACGTAGCTAAAAGGGAGTAGTATTTAGCACTGAGCGGGAATTGTGGATTAGCATGCCCTATCTTCCATAGAACTACGTAAAAAATGTAGGTACAGATTATCAAATTATTCCTACTTCAATGTGGATCATAGTTACAAATATGATTACTTAGCTCAGGTTATACTCCTTGGCAAAAGTATGAAACCTCTCCCCATTGTGAGGTTTTCCCCTAAGGGGAACAAGACATTGGACTCCATGTTAGCTCATATTTCTTATGTCAGTTAGAAGAACCTCGTTGCTAGTAAAAGTAAATAAATAGCTTTTGAGTATTTTCCCTAATAGTGAAGACTTTCAGAATAGTTTTTAAAGTATTTTTCCCTAAAAACAGTATATTTTAGAAGAGAATAATAGAAAAGCTTTTAGAAAACTAAGTGTAAAGGCTCACAAACTTTACTCAGAATCGGTTTTACAGAATGATATTAGTTACAAATTTCAACTTTCAGATTTCAGATTCAGAAGTGAGTCATTTTAACACTTAGACAGTATGATTTATGGATACAACATTTGCATAATTTTCAAAACTAAATGTTATGACTCACAAGATTTATAAAGTATGATTTGCTATCTATGATTTTAGATTTTAGTATTTCAGATATTCTAGCTTATGTGAGTCATTTACATTTAGCATGCATTGTTTTACAACTTTTGATGATGAGATGATATTTTACTTATACATTTCACCCCATATACTCAGTACTGATCTATATATACGTCTATGTGCTACATTGTCTTATAATATTGGTTCAAGTTCTTAGTATCAGCAACATAAGTAGTTCGAGTATCTCCATCTACACCCAATAGTTGGTCAGTCCTCATAGTTTGGGGACTTATTCATTCAGACTTTCCAGTTTATTAGTTTATCTGATTCAGTATTCCTTTCAGACATTTTGAGTTAGCTGGGGGTTTGTCCAAGTGACTCTCTAGTTATTGCTAGTAGAAGCTTATCAGAATGCTAGTTTTGATTGAGACTATTCAGTATTGAGGTTCCATACATTATTTTCAGATATTATATTTAGTTATTCTTTTGTATATTGATTGAATCTTTTGTCTATGTTTCCTTTATTATGAGATTCATACTTAGTAGAAGGCAGATAAGGTTAGATTAAGGCTCCTTGTAGTCTTGAGCACCGTGTGACATCTCGAGACCAAGTTTTGAGGCGTTAAAGTTTCATTGTTAGGTAAAGTTATGTGTTCTATGTGGTGATTATTTAAGGCAATGAATTTTAGTAGAAGTGCATGGTGCGCGATATACGATTCATCCAGGAACCACCAAGATATACCATGACTTATATGAAATCTATTGTTGGAATGGTATGAAGAAGGATGTTGTAGAGTTTATGGACAAGTGGTTAAATTGTCAACAGGTTAAGGTTAAGCACTAGAGGCCTAGGTGGTACATTGCAGGAGTTCAGCATCCCCACTTAGAAGTGGGAAGTGGTGAACAAGGATTTTATGACAGGATTACCTCATACACGTTTTTAGCATAATTCGATATGGGTCATTGTGGATAAAATAACCAAGTCAGCTCATTTCTAGCCAATTCATACTTTCTACCCGGCTGATGATTATGCTAGGATTTATATTAGGGAGTTGGTTAAGTTGTATGGGATTCTGTTGTCTATTATTTTGTATGGAGGTACTCAATTTACCTCTCACTTTTGGAAGGCTTTTCAGAAGGGTATTGTACCCAAGTTTATCTCAGTACATCTTTACATACTCAGACAGATGGTCCTGCAGAGAGGACCATTTAAACCTTAGATAACATGTTGAGACCATGTGTTATTGATTTTAAATGTAGTTGGAATGGCCATTTACCTTTGATTGATTTTACTTATAATAGCATCTATCACTCCAGTATTCAGATGGCTCTATTTGAGATCCTCTATGGGAGGAGATATAGGTCTCCTTTTTGTTGGTTTGGAGGAGGTTAGGCTACTTTGATCGGGCAAGATTTAGTGTTACAATGCAATGGACAAAGTTTAGTTGATTAAGGAGAGTCTTAAGACAACTCAAAGCTGTCAGAAATCTTATGCAAAAGTGAAGAGAAGAGATATTGAGTTTGATTTTGGTAATTTAGTCTATTTAAAAATCTCGCCCATGAAGGGAGCAAAGAGATTTGGTATGAAAGGGAATCTTAATCCCCGATATGTTGGTCCTTATAAATTCTTGAACCATTTTTAGAAGGTAGACTATGATCTAGAGTTTCCTGTAGATTTGGCATTAGTGCATCCGGTATTTCATAAAGAAATATATTGGCAATTTAGCTATTGTTATTCCTTTAGAAAGTGTAGGAGTTCAGGAAAGTCGTTCTTTCTAAGAAGTCCCAGTTAAGATCCTAGACCATCAGATTCATAGGCGAAGGAGTAAAGAAGTTCCCTTGGTTAAAGTTCAATGGAGGAATGAGTCCGTTGAGGGAGCTACTTGGGAAGAATAAGAATATATGTGTACCAAGTATCCTTATCTTTTCTATGCAAACTCAGAATCATCTTGAGGCAATAGTTTTCCTTAGATTGACTCATTCCCATTCTCAACTCTAGTTACATAATCAACCTCATGTAATTGCATGCATTCACTAAATCAGCTCAGTTCATGTATCATGTTTTAGACTCAGTTATATATTCGTGTTCCAAATCATGCATATTCAGTATATGATCTCAATATCCCTAGTTCAATACTATCAATCTAACCAGTCTCATTCAAGGATGAATGTTCCTAAGAGGGAAATATTGTAATACCCCACACCATACTTATCTCTATTCATCTTTTAGTTGCATGCATAAGGTGCTTAAGGCCTAAACATTTCAACAAGTATTGGGGATTTAGTCATTTTCAAGACCCCTAAACTTTGAGGATTTTAAATTTTGCCTTCCCAACCTCGAGATGCTGGTTTTTGAGAGTTAAGTCATGTTTAGGGTTGCAAAAAGTATGTCTCAAAGAAGTTTCGGATTTTTTGGACAAGGTTTGAAGAATGTTTGGCTCACAAAACAAGAGGGTCATCACAATAAGCCTTCATCACCGCTCTATTCCCATTCTTATACAGACCGCATCATAGTGAGGAAAATGAATGGCGACTATAGGACCGCATTGCGGTAAGCCTATCACGTCCAGTTTTTTATTTAAATGATTGAGGGGCAATTATGTCTTTTCCCCCTCAACCCAATCATTTGTATCACAACTTTAGGAATTAATTAGGGCATAATTTGCCCTTCTTCTCCTACTTTTCTCCAAATAAAGTCATTCCCTTTCCCCTAGAGCACAAATTCAATTCTTTTCTCCCCAAGAAATAAAGAATTCAAGTTCAATAAGTTCAAAAACCTTCAAGAATAGCATTTTCTCTTTTAATTTAAAAGTTTAAGGTATGTGGGGTGTTCATTCATGGGTTCCTTTTACCCATGGAGTCCAAACAAACCCCTTTTCAATTAAAGAATGGATTTTTCTATTATTATGGTATTTTATATTTATTAAGATGTGTTTAATTAATGTTTTCAGGGTGATTTTAATTCAATTCAACCCATGTTTGATTCCATGCAAGATTTTGAATTCCTCATGCTATGAATTTAAGTTTCCCATGCTTTATTCAAGTGAATTCCATGTTAAATCCACAACATTATGATTTCAGTCATGTAATCATGTTGTTTTCCCCTATTTAAAGCATTCTCATGTTTAAATTCGTGATCTCCACATGTTTGATGGAATGTCTAGGCTTACTGGTTTTGAACCATGATCCTTTACTACAGTTCTTAAGCTTGTTGTTGAATTCAATAATCATTCAATGCAGGGGGTTATGAATACCCGATGCCTAAGTATTTTACATGAATTTAGATCATTTAAGTCATGATTCAGTTAAATGATGAATTCTTTTATTTACACAGTTAATGTAATCATGATAAGCACTATAAGTTATGAAATCATGTTTAGTCAAGATTAGTACAGCTAATTTCCAATGTCAATTTAGTTGGGAGTAGGATTTAGCATTGACCAAATTCATAGATAGGGGCTCACCTGACAGTAGAGGGTGAGACCCTTACTAATAATCCCTGAGTTATAGAACTATGTAGCCAGTGTAGGTTAGATATTACTACCTGCCTGTTGAGGGTTTACAAAGTGTTTACCTACCAGTCTAGGGTGACACATATCTCGTTAGAGCACCTACTAGTTGAGGGTGACTCATTAGTCCTTAGGGATATCAGTGTAGTGGATCCACATATCCAATGTTAATACTCGTGGAATGGTACTAACACCCTTCAAAATGGGGATATAGGTTGGACCTCGATCAACTCAGATTAGGGCATTTCGGTTTGATGATACCTCCCATAGTCTCTGTACAATATTCAGTTTATATTCAGTTCAAGTTTGCTTGACCAAAGTATACAAATTTATTGTTATTCAGTTATACAGATTCCAGTCTTTTAGTTTATAGATTATTTTAGAAATCTGTATATGCTTGGTCTTGCATTCTTAGATATTATAGTTTTCATGCTCAGTTAGTTCATGTTGTTTAGTTAGTCCTTATTTCATGTGCATAGTACCCCATGTATTTCAGTCAGGCCTTATCCCATATACCAATACATTCAAAGTACTGATCATATACTTTTTTATGTACTATGATGTCTTATTTTATAGGTTTGGAGGCTCAGTTTCTCGATCGCAGTTAGACAACCAGCATTACCCATCAACCGTAGTGGTGAGTCCTCATCTATTTAGGATATATTATCTCTCATTCAACACTTCAGTATTTCATTGTGTTTAGTCAGTCGGATTTTGTTGGGGTCCTGTCGCATCAACTCCTCAGTCAGTTAGTAGCTTTCAAACAGTCAGTTAGATGGTTGTTGAGTTTTCCAGTCCTTTCAGTATTATTAGTTATTTTAAATTGATAGATAGATTTTAGTATTTCATCAGATATTTTAGACTTGTGGTTGTACCACACTTTGGGTATTTAGATTAGTATTGCATTCAGTAGTTTATCTTCAGCACATGTGTACTATTGTTATTTTATTCAGTTCTCACAATAGGTACCAGCTCATGGGTTATCTTGTTCTCACTTATGACCATAAGCACCGTTATCACGGCTAAGGGGTAGCCTCGGGTAATGTCAAGTGGAGACACCACCTAGTAAAGGAGGATACTTAGGAGATCAAGAGCGAGATGCGGTCCCAGTATCCCCTCTTATTCGACCTTCAGATACATACTAACCCCTTTATTTTTGAGGACAAAAGTCCTTTTAGTAGTGGGTATTGTAATGACCCTCCAGATTATTTTATTTTTTTCCAAACCTTTTCATCATTTAAAGCTTTCCTAAAGCTGCTGGAGTTGACAGTTCGATTACCAGACAATTTATTTGGTTTATAGAGCCAATTCCCTACTTTGAAGTCTCTACTGGTAAGGATTGGATATTGTGTGTAAACTTCAAATAAATAACCTCATATGTCAATTCTTATAGTTCCATTAGCTCTAAATTGATTTTAGACTACGAGGACCTTTGGTTTGGGTTCCTAGACTTTCATACTCATTTTGGGCTATTGGATGGATTTTGGTAAAAGTGGCCTTTAGTTATGGGGCCCATATTTCATTTAAACAACTTTTGATGGAAATTTTTATGATATCATTGAGTATGGAATGTCAAACTTGATATGGTATCATTATTTGTTTTCATTCATAGGATTCCAAATGATTTCTGAGGGGTCAATAGAAACTTGGCAAGACCCAAGTTTCAACTGGCGCATGGACTCAAATTGTACAACCACTTAAGCAGACCTTTG
Source organism: Capsicum baccatum var. pendulum (assembly GCA_030864225.1). NCBI lineage: Eukaryota > Viridiplantae > Streptophyta > Magnoliopsida > Solanales > Solanaceae > Capsicum > Capsicum baccatum. The sequence goes on from CM061560.1 coordinate 189,915,677, forward strand.
GTTGCTTAAATGGTAATCACTTTAGTGGCTAAAGGGTTGCTTTGGCGGCCAAAAGGTCTCTTCAGCGAGTAAGACTGGTTCGTACCCCTATCTCTTTACCGGAGTCCTGATCGCTTTCGCGCACATCACTTAAGCAATGTGTTGTCTTATAAAGCATAGGTCAGTTAGGAGCAAGTATTACTTATGCTATAATTTTCCACTTTAGCGGAAATCGCTTAAGTGGTCAAGTCACCATTTAAGTGGTAGCTGTAGGTGCATAAAATTTGCATTTTCACCTGATTGTCTCCCATTTTATCCAAGTTTCAAGAGCCTATAAAACCCTCTAGAACATACGAGATTGGAATATTGATACTTAGGTGATATTGGGGAGATGGTGAGCTCGGCAAATTCATTTCCTCATCATAATCGTTGAAAGTTTTCGTCTAATTCTTAATTTAGTTCTCCAATTAGTCATAAAAGTGTCGTTTGAGTTTGGAATTTACTCATTCTTGAGGGAAAATGATCCTTGATCGCAGAGAGATGCATTGACAATTTAAAAATTATGATTCTACAATTTGCCCCCATATGAGATTTTGACTCAATTTTAGTCCCAAAGCATTAAAATACAATATGGGTATCATTGTTCTTGTATTAATATATAGATCACTATTTTGATAGCATGGCATCATGCAGAGGCTTCTCTAGTGGGAAAATTTCTAATTTAATAGAATTTATCAGGTATTCTTTGGTGTCCAGGTAAGCTAGGTTTATTCTCCTTATAGTTTGAGCTTCATTATGGTATAAGTATGATATTATGCTAGTTTTGGATTGGAAAATATGATTTGGTTGCATATTTAGTGAAATTTTGATTATTTAGCCAGTTAGTGATCCATATTTAGGTGGATTAACTTAACCACCCGTCCCTCGGGTTGAATTGCCACTTTAGGACATAATGAGACTTATATAGCAACTTGTAATGGGATCTTGAAACCTTAGTGTAGATCAAGGTAGAAATTGCCATAGAATGAACTTTCGGGTTATGATCCCCTCCAGTGAATTTTAAGTCAAGATAATAATTAGCTTCTTGTAGACTCAATAGGCCTTCTCCCATCATCCTATCTACATTCTTGAGCCTTAAGAGGATAGACATAGTCTGACTTGTTCTAGGCTTATACCTTGGATTTATTAAGAGCGTTTTGGGTTCGGTAATTTTGATATTAAGACCAATTTGAGTTTGAAAATTATGATACTAAGATTAGTTCGAGTTTAGTAATTATGATATTAAGATCAGGTTGAGTCAGGCTTCTATGATGATATTATTTTTTATTTTAGTTTGATATTCATGGTACTATTTTTGTTTCAATTCTGGAATTAAAGGATACTTATGATGGTTGCAAAATCGAATTGAGTTTGATGTTTATGTTATTGGAGGATCCACGATTACAATTTTGAGGTTTGGGTATCTTACGAGTGTTACTATTAGCATTTCTTTCATGATTGCATACACTGGGCTTATAGGGGCTCAATTGGGTTATTTATTCTTGCTTATGTCTTTTGGGCTTATAGGGACCCAGTTAGGCTGTAGTTAGTCATTTTCACTTTGATATTATTTACTTTTAGAATTTGCAGCAATATTCTAGGTTTGCCTTTTTCCAAACTTTAGTTTATTATCTCGCATCTTAATATACTTTTATTATGATTTAGCTCAGATGCTTAATGATGCCTATTTAGTACTCATTGTTTTGGTACTCATACTACACCTTTTCATCTTTTTGATGTAGATTAGAGTACTAGTTGTTTCTGTTGACATATATACTAGTGCTGGATGGAATTCGATAATAGGGTGAACTTTTGGATACAGAGCTTTCTCTCCTTCTATTTTGGATGGTCTTTCTATTTTAGATTATTGTACATTTGATATTTATAGTACTCTTATTCTTTTACTAGAGGCTTTTGTACCGAACTTATTAGGTTGTGAGATATTTCTACTATTTTTCTTATTTATCTTCAGTTGCGTTATCATCCATATATTTTATATTGTAATCTAATTTCTTGCATAATATTACACCAACTAGCCCATTACTTGTCGTTATGGACTACAATTTGGCTTACCTACTGGTGGATTAAAGAAGGTGGCAGCATGATTCATGAAATTGGTTTATGACAAATATATAACCTAAAGTACAATCACTAACTGACACACCAGTATGGGTTTTTATTAATAAGTAAATTCTCCACCACCATTTACATTAGTTTATTTGACCCTCAAGAATCAATCATTTATAATGAACTAGCTTTTTAGTTATCACCTGAGGAAAAGCGATACTTATTTTGCATCACAACTAGTTTACAATTAGTCAAGTTACTGACCCAACATACCCTATTCACTTAATAAGTATTAACAATCAAGTACTACCATGATCAATGAGGGGGACATGAACATTTAAGAACACATCTAGTAACTCAATTCCCTCATCCGACCCTACAACTAAAGATCACCAATCATAATTAAGCAATCTCCATTGCAAGGACCTAGCAATTCAATTATACTATTCTAAAGGAATGCAATTAATCAATAATTATAATCATAAAATAAGAATTTGAGGAGTGCCAAACAATAAACTGCCAATGACAAGTCATTTTAGTAATCAATACATTGGTGACTATTTCTACCAATAGACAACCATAATTTCACAATTACCTGGGAACTTAGTTTCACCATAATTTTGTGATTTCCTTATCAACTACACATTATCATCATAATGCAAGTAGTTATTTAATCAATAGTAAAAATCACCAATTCAAATAATAATTGATGTTCAAATATATATGTTACTTCAAACATAGAACATCACCTACATGAAACATTTAACTTTCATGTCTGGGCTACATATCTGCCTTTCCATTTACTTGACCGATAATCAAATCATCAATTAAATCTTTAAGTTATCACCAAAAATTAAAAAACAAAATAGATTATCCTTTAGTTACAATCATGAATTACCACAAAAAATTTCTAACAGCAATTCCCGCTATCAAGTAACAATAGTCCTTTTTCTATGGTACTTATTCAAGTGCCCACTGTTTGAAACAACTAGTTTTCATAATTTTGTAATAATTTTTCCTTATCATTTTACCAATGATAAGACCATTCCTAGAATTTAGCATACCATATTTCACTTAAATCACATAACAACAGTTTTCTTTAGTTATTAGCACATAACCAAGTTATGACCTTTCACAATTCTTGAAATTTACAATAATTTAACCAAATAAAATTTACATAAATGACAAGTCATTAACCTTATACACCAATTTAAATATTTATGTTACTAACAATGAGACAAATAATAATTTTAGTCAAATTTTAGCATACACCACGCAATACATGGCAACTTGCAACTTTCACCTATCACAAATTTAGAGTTAATCAAGCAACTACTAATCACAAACCCATTTTCTATTACACCAACAAAGTTACAATAAATCAATTTCATCATAATTCATTTGACAATCATAAGTTCCAGCCCTTATAGATAGATGTCAATTAAAAATAACTAGCTTTCCATTGCGAACTCTTCATGATACCAATTGGACCGACTAGATTCCAATTATGATTGTAGAGGTACCAATTGAAATCGGGAGATACCATTTGAAGTCAACCGATACATGACAATATACAACCACACAACAGAAAAGAAAAAGTGCAATAATTTTCTAGTATGCCTTATAGCTTTTAGAAGATTAGATGTGGACATCAACATACCAATTCGCTAAGCTCTTCCCAATATTTGCTCTTGTATGGGAGACTAGTAACATATGTTCTGATATCAAATTATTATGATCCAAATCACCAAACTCTCATGATCCAATTTCTCAAATCATAATGGTGCCAAACAAAACCCACCAGTAGGTAAGACAACCTATAGTCTGAAACGGCTAGTAACGGACTACTCACCAATATAAGGAAATGAAAGCAAAATAAATGAGGTAAATATCAATACATAAGAAAATCTCAAAACCTGGTGGTATCAGTACAAGAGCTTCTAATATAATTAGAGTACAAAAGTAAAATATCAAGAGAATTACTCTGATACAACTTATCTCTTTATACAATAAGATACTAGTATAATACAGAAGAGAGAGATAAGTAATACTTCAAATGTTAGGAGCTCTCTCTAAGACTCTAATTTATGGAAGCTCCGCATGATGCACATATCAACGGTGATAACCAGTACTATGATCTACATACTGCAAAAGTGTAGTATGAGTAGTAAACGAATGGTACTCAGTAGGCAACTGCCAACTGAGCTCCAAAGATAAAGTAGATATATACAGCATATAAACAGAATAGAAACTAAACCCAAGAGTCCAGAAATAAAATGACAATTCCATTAGATAATAAGGAACACCGATCTTGTTTATGTCCAAGAGTCTAACATAATATAACTAAGGAAATATTAGGGAGAACTATCTTATTTTGGACACAATCAATAGATGTCAATTCTATACTGTATATCCCAGGCCAATACACTAATAAAGGAAAAAGAAAAGATTTATAGCAATATACAAGGAAAAGAAATGACTATGCAATATGATCAAATGAAGAAAGGGATATACGATAGGACCATAGCTTTATATAGCTATATATATATATATATATATATATGTAAACATGAGGTCATCTCAAAGCATAACCTAGATCATCATGTTCTCATTATAATACTATCAAGATTTATTACTATTATACTGAGGGTTTCTAATCCACATGGCTGGAGATGATATAATTGTACATAATAATGAAATCATAAGATAGAAAAGGTTGTAGATCTACTTCAAATCTCATTACTGGATCAATGACCACTCTTCCATAAGCTAGCCACAATAATTATCATAACAATGATAATAACAATATTAATAACAATGCAAATAACCTGTAACACTGGACAACCAAATACTTAGCTGAGCCTATGCGTACCCCTACTACCCCAGGCTTGAAAGGTTCAATCAACGTACAAAAATCACAAGGCATATTCTTCACCCATAGCTATGCAACCATCATATACCGGCTGATTAACATAGGTGCATACTAGTGGTAGGAGATGTGCATGTAGGAATGAATGCAAAGTATACAATCAATATCAAAATCTTACCATCATAACCATCCCCATCATAACAGTTATCATCATGACCATCATCAGCATAATAAACCTCTAGCCTTGCTAGGTATCACTATAATCATCATAATATCCTCTGGCCATGCCATGCATCAATATCATCATCGCAATATCCTGTGGCTTTGTCCGATATCAATATATCAGCATTGTATCCTCTGCCCTGGTCGGGTATCAATATCATCATGGTATCCTTCTACTTCGTTAGGCATCAATATATCATCACAGTATTATCTGTCCTTTTTGGGAATCAATATAATCATAAAGAATAATATAGATATATTTACAGACATATAATAGGTGCACGGGCTTAAGACATGGAAAAAGAAAGGTAAAACTACAAGCCTGTTAGTATACTCATAATTATAATCGTATGATCATAAGAATAACTAACTTGCTAATACTTCCCAACTATTTGTCACTATGTAACCAAGACTTATGATCAGTAAATCACTTATTAACTAGTCTTCATATGACCTCTAATTAATAGTCTAAACACTATCCTTCACATAATCCTTAATCATGGGACATCAGCTAACTATTATTAGTTAAGTAGCCAATACCTAACATCTAGTCAAGATTCATTACTAGACCATAATATCATTTATCCACTAATCATCATTATCATCTAATCAACCCATAGCCGTTAATCATTATTAGTTGGCATATACTATTTATCATCTAACCATGTTTTAATAGCTAACACCATTCATTAACTAACCATCATTTACCAAAAAATCCTTGCTTACCAACTATTCAACATTATTATCAAGTCATCTCTTATCACTAACACCACTTATTATTTAGTCTCATTAATACATAACCTCCCATTTAACAACTAATCGACATCATAAACTAAGTCATCAAGTGTTATGGTCACATAATAGACAACTAGCTACCGCATAGCTTAATACTTAATTAGGAAGAACAAACATAAGATATTTTTTCAGCTAGAATCACATTAATTACCGATATAATAATCATAAATGTACCAAATATATGTATGTCATCACCAGTATTCAATCAGTTGAATAATAAGTATCATACCGCATTTTTCTCCAACCCATACCAAAGAGATGTGTATACAAACACACACATATATATGGTCATAAATCATAATCATATCCTTAAAAATAATAAACACTTCCCAGTTATCCAACCAATATCATAACATGACTCTCGGCCCAATAATATGTTCGGATAATCATAACATCATAATCACAACCTTCGGCCCATTACTTATCTAAAACTCATCGATAATCACATTTATAAGTTGTAGCATATCTCTAATCACATCACATATAGGAGGCATGTAATATCTAGGAGGCATAACATCAATATTAATATAATTATCTCTCATATAGGAGGCATCTCACATCTAGGAGGCATAACATCAATAGGTACATAATCACCTCTCATATATGAGGCATAATATCAATAGAAATGTATTTATTTATGAGACAACTCAAATCAATAGGTCATACATCATGACTATGATGAGTATCTCCTCTCTCGGCCAACTGTCATATCTAAAAGGAATATCATCTCTATTGGCCAAGTATCAAGTTTAGGAAAAAATTGCATCTCTATAAACCAAATATAAAGCCTAAGAGGAAACAATGTTTCTAAAGGTCCAATATAGCGTTTAAGAGGAAATAGTATCTCCAAAGGCCCATTATTATTTCTATAAGGAACAACATAGCCATGGCCCATAAGTCACAATCTAAAGAACATCATCACAATTTACCAAGTCACGCAGTAACCTTATACTAAGGTTTATTAGTCTCAACTATGCATAACATTCACAACTAAGTCCATAAGGCTAACACAAGTGTTGAACTAAGTGGACCGTACAATCCCACTTATAATCCTCAATTTCTATATTTAGGAAACTAATGTGCCAAACTAGGCTAAGGTATTGAGTTCAACTTCTCAATGTCAAGCAAGCCATAATCAATCCTAAGATAGGAACTTCGTCTAGAAATAACGACATTTAAGTTAACTCTAGCCAAATATGATCAAAATATGCAAATCATGCTTCCAACACTAAAACCATACCCCAAACCTAACATTATATCATAGATATGATAAAAACTAATCTAAACAAGGGAGAAGGCAATAGGATTCTCAAGGGTTATAAACATACCATCTTATGGGTCCAAAACCCTCATCTAATCCCCTAATATCAAAAAATTAAGACTAAGTTATTCTACTCATAATGAAGCCTAACATCCAAATTCACATGCAATATATATCACACATTATCTATGAAGAAAAGTAGATAGAAACCTAACTCAATGCCTAACTGCAAAATCTTACACATGCACCATATGCTCGACTTGACTTCAAAATCCCCGAAATTCCATCACACTAACAAAAACCATAATCTACTCATCAATACAAGTCTAAGAATACCCATATGGCACTATTGTGCTTCGGTTCTAAAATTGACCCCAAAACACCAAGTAGGACCCGCATACAAAAAATGAGTTTTCAAGATCAACACATTGTTCAAATATTATTAGGGAGTTATAACCCTCAATAATCAAGTGAGTATTAAGCTTATTTAGGCTAAAATCATTCCCTCAAAATAACTGGGGTTTTGGGTCAAACAATCAAGAAATTAACACTAATATTGAAGGATTCATACCTTAGATTTGACGTTAATCATAAATATACAAGTTATTCAAGATCCCAATCGACACTCAAGACTAAATTTAAGGGTTACACACTCTACTAGGTTTATCAGTCTCAAGAAAATAGAGAAATGGCTAATTCTCAACTAAAAATAATATTTAAACAAAACCTTTCCAGTCCCTCAGAAAGCGAGATCGCTCACCCACGCTAGCCGCGATCACGATAAGGCCTCTGCAATCGATGTACCTTTGCAGCACTACATAACGTGGGATGCATCCAAAATCCAATTTTTGTAAATGAAATATGTAACCACACTAAATTCAATGTTCTAGATGCATTGAAAAATTTGGATTTTCAATCTGAGGTCATTTCGCCTAGATGAGGGTTCCGCACCTAAACTTTCAAATTTTCAACTTTTTCGATTGATAGGTCAAAATTAGCTCGGGTGAATTGGAACTCAAACCAAAGGTCTACCTAGCCTAAAATTAACATTTCATATTTATTGGTGTAGTCAGAATTTGCATTCGAGATAATTTCACTAATGATTTTTTATTGGTGGCCATTTGGAACCAACAAAGACTTGTAATAGGGAATTAGTTATAAGAACCAAACGAACTACTCGATAACTGAACCTTGGTTCCAGCAAGTCATAAATGACTTAGGGCATCTATGTATAAGCTCAAACTGTAGAAATAAGCATAAATATGGAAAATTACCTGAAGGGCCATACAATATCCACTCCTAAAAGACTTTTATCCCCTAAAATGAATGGATATAAAGGATCTCAGAAGCTCAAAGATATGAGGTACTGGGCCTGCATGCTCCCAATATGACTTCCCAGGTAAACTCAACAAAGAGAGAACACTTGTAAGGGATTTCACTAAAAGTATCCCTTTTTCAACCAGCACTCTCATTCTACTTCCTAACAACTAAAACTCAACTTAACCGCTAACTGGCCTCAAATTGAACCAAAAAGGTTGATGCACGTGCATCTGAACCCCATCATGCTGATACCATCACTATATCTGCATAAATTAACAAAGGCTCATCCAATCCAAAGCCAACCCAAGACATGAGTCATATCACCAACTTCAAATACAAATATAACTTTATTTGCCTTTTTGTACCTACTATCTACCCCAAACCAGAAGAAAAATCACCTGTGTCTCACTCATGCATCTCATCGTGGAGAACTCAAAGAACTGAAGTTGACCCATTAAAAGTCCATATAGAAGACATGAGAATAAGCTCATGAGGCGCTATCTGGGAGTACAAATAGAGAATATCAAGGAATGCAATCCATGAGAATTATGCAACCAGTCTGGATGAAATCAAACTGAGATCTCAAAACCTAAGGTATAACTACTCATCACAAAAATATTCCACTCCAGGATGTCTCATTTATCGAGAATGAAGTCACACTGAATCCAACTCGAGTATATTACTCCTATTGAGTAAGTCATCCAAAATTCCCAAAGAAAACTAAGACTCAAGGTTAAAATTGAAATAACCAATATGGGTCCCATATGCTATAATCTGAACACTTATAAAATATAATCCAACAGATCTCGAGAAGACTGAATAGGCAATCATAGAGTAGGCTCAACCAATATATATATATACAAAGTCTATGCAAAGACAAGTCTAAAACAAAAGTTGCACACAAGCTCAATAACACCAAGCTGAAATCTCAATACCAAGGTTGAATCTCTCGATCTTAACTACCCAAACAAAACCTGAAGACGGGTAGGCATTAATGCTCGCAATCTATCATAATTCTAAATCTTCATTCCAAGATATCAAATCAAAATATGATCCAATAAGGCTATATCAATGCTAATGTAATGACCCGAGACTACTCCCAAGTCATCACAAGGTGCTCAGGACCACAAGTGTTCCCAAGATAACCTTTGTACTAGCATAACTCATGAGCAACTGAAATAAATACATAAGTTTGAAATGAAATAAGTGTAGGATAAATATTTAGCTGAACATCTTTAAAACAAACTATTAAATTATTACAACTCTGCTTTATACAAAACCAAAACTAAAATCCAATATATTAACTCTACTGACTGTCTATTAAACCTCTACTAGTACTAACTATAGGTAGTCGGGACATGACCTTCATCTATCATAAATCAATATGACTAAATAAAAAAAATACTACTCAAACTATGACTGACTTGAGCCCTTGAATCAAAAGGACTCATTACCTGCTGACTAGAAGTTGCAAGGTTTTTGAATATGATGTACATAGAAATATATGTGGATCAGTACTTTTGGAATGTATTGAGCATATGGGGGTAAATGCATAAGAAAAATAATATCTCAATGTTTAACTAACTGGTAAAAGAATGCATGCTAAGTGTAAATGACTCACATTGGTTGGAATAGTTGAAAACTAAAATCATAAATCATTAATTATTAAACATATTGTATAAATCTCAAGAGCCATAACACTTAATTCTAAAAGTAGTATATTTACTCTTTCTAATGAGAGTTTCTTCTAACCAACATAAACCATATGAGCTGTCATGGAGTTGTATCACCCCTAAATCTCATCCCGAGACATCACACGGTGCTTAAGGCTACAAGTAGCCCTAAGCTCACCCTTTGATCCTGTTACTACTTCTAATACTTTCTTTTGGATAAATAAGCTAAATAGTGATTCTTTATTGGGTCAACTATAATAAAAAAAATAACTAGAAATAATGTCTGAATTGCAAAATACTAATAATCTGGAACACAACTTCAATTAACAGTCTAGTCTGGCAAAGCCTCAACTACTCAAACTGGAGAGCCATTGGGACATACTCCCAACTGACTTACTATGACCTGAAAGTAAAACTCAAAACACTGTGAAAACGAGAAAGCTACAAATATAGGTCCTCGAACCATGAGGAGTCATCAACTATTTGACTTTCAATTCATGAAAAGTATCAAAACCTTGCAACTAATGTTAATGGGTGAAAACCCCTAACTCAATTTCATGTAAAATCTAATAAATTTTAGAAAACTTGTAATTTAAAATAAGTCCTTGGGCACAAGGGTGAAATAATTACCCTTGTTCAAACCCCACATACCTTAGATTGTAAAATTTGATGAACAAGTTTTCTTGAGACTCTTTTGAGAACACTTGAGGAAGGGTTCTTAAAACCTTTGACTTGGGAACTTTGAATCTTAACTCAATTTGCAAAAATTATGGTGAGTTCTTGAATTTCTTAGAGAAGGGATTTGGGTTTGTTCTTGAGGAAGAAACACTAGATTTGAGATGATTTTCGATGAATTGAAGTCATCTGGTTCATTTGGGTCTATTAAGATGTAAAAAGGGTGCGAAAAGACCAAAAAGTCCCTTTTAAAAATGAATTAAAATCACTGAACGAAATATGGAACGGAGGGTGTGACAGTCCATCATTAGGTAGATGATCCGTTGGTCCTGACCATCGCACCTGGGCCAGATTCGGACTTTCTGCGTTGCTTACGATAGCTGGGTCAATGGTCTGTCACTGGATCGATGGTTCGTTATCCTTATCGCCATACCTATCTAGAATGAGGTATCACTGCCTCCTCTGTGATGGTTTTGGGCAATGCTCCATCGCTAGCTTAATGGTCCATCGGACCTCTCCGTCGCACCTAGATAGTTCAGACTGCTTTCTATAATTTGGCCATATCTTTATCTTCCGATCTGGGAATTTGACGAAATAGGTATCGTTGAAAGATAATTCAATTTCCTACATAATAAAAAGTCATTTTTAGGAAAAATCTATATGATTTAAATACTAATCACTTTGAAAGTCATTCCTAAATATTTTAGAGATGGAATAAGGCTTCACTTCACATGTTCTAAAGTCTCAGACTATAAGTGAACATTAAGGGGTCATACAATATCTCCCCCTTGAAAACATTCATCCTCGAATATTGCTTGTTAGAATAAAAGTACAGAGAAATCATGAAATGCACAGCTAAAACAATTCGCTAAACTGATTCTATATCTTTCTAAATTTTTGAATACTTCAAGAAGTGGAAGAGCTTACATAAGAATAGATACATAGCTGAAATTTGATTGGATAGAAATTGAATTGAGAAAGAAGAATACCTTCGACTTGATTTGAACTCATGGAGAAAAGGTGTGGGTACTTGGCTCGCATATCTGCTTCCGCTTCCCAAGTAGCACCTTGAACAGACTGATTGAGCCATAAAACTTTGACCAAGGGAAATTATTTGTTCCTTAGTCTACGGACCTAGTAATAGAGGATCTCAACCTGAATTTGATCAAACAAAAGACTAGTTTGGATATCTGAGCTCTCTGAAGGACCTACTACAACGGAATCACCAATGTGTTTCTTAAGCATGGAGACATGAAAGATAGGATGAATAGCGGACAACTCTATGGGCAACTCCACTTCATAGGCTACTTTCCTATCACGGATCAAAACTCTATAAGGGCCAACATAATGGGGACTAAGCTTCACCTTTTTTTCAAAACTTTTCACCCTTTTCATCGGTGAAATCTTTAAGTACACCAAATCAGCCACCTCAAACTCAAGATCTCTTCTCCTCACATCGGCATATGACTTTTGATGACTCTGAGCTGTCTTCAACCTTTCCCTAATAAACTTAAATTCCTCCATAGCCTTAAACACTACATCAGGCCCAATGATACTAGACCCACCCACTTCAAACCAACCTATGGGTGATCTACATCTTCTATCATACAAAGCCTCAAATGGTGCCATCTTAATGCTGGCATGGTAACTATTGTTATAGTCAAACATAATCAATGTTAAGTGCTCATCCCAACTACCTTTGAAATCAAGGGCACACGTCCTCAACATATCTTCTAAATTCTAGATGGTCCTCTCATCCTGACCATCTGTCTGCGGATGAAAAGCGAAACTTAAATACACTTGGGTACCAAGACCTTTCTGGAAAGATTTCCAAACCTTCAAAGTAAACTGAGTACCCCTATCCAAGATGATGGACAACAGAAATCCATGCAACCTAAATAACTCCTGAATATAGAATCTAGCATCATCCTCAGCTGTATAAGATGTATGCACTGGCAAAAAATGCGCGAACTTAGTTAACCTATCTACAACAAGCCAAATTGAATCATAATGACAACGCGAAAGAGGTAAACTAGTCACGAAATCCATATTCACCTCTTCCCACTTCCAAGTGGGTATACCAAACTCTTGCAACTTACCGCCATGTCTTTAGTGATCTACCTTAACCTATTGCCACGTTGCCCATTTTACTACAAACCCTGGTATATCTTTCTTTATGCCACTCCACCAATTGATTTCCCTCAAGTCGTGGTACATCTTGGTAGCACCGGGATGAATGGAATACTGCGCACCATATGCCTCAGTCATAATTCTCTACCTTAAATAAACGACACATGGAACACATAATCTATTCTGACATCTCAACACACCATCTCCCACTTAGGATAAAACCTCTACCTTTTGGTCCTTAACTGACTCTTTCAGTCTAACAAAACTAGCATTTAAATCTTCCTTTTTCTTTACTTCCAAAACTTAAGAGGATTTGGAACTACTCTGTACCAAAATATTCCCTTAAGCGGAAACAAGTAATCTAACACCCAATCTAGCCAGAAGGTGCACATTACGAGCTAAACTATTCTTATCTTCATTCACACATGCCACACTGCCCGTAGACATCTTACTAAGGGCATCCGCCACTACATTGACCTTGCTCGGGTGATATAAAACACTCATATCATAATCTTTTAGCAACTCTAACCACCTCCTCTAACAAAGATTCAACTCCCTCTGAGAAAATATATACTACAAGATTTTGTGGTCCGTAAACACATCAACATAAACACCATACAGATAGTGTCTCTAAATTTTCAAAGTAAAAACCACAGCAGCTAATTCAAGATCATGGGTTGGGTAATTCTTTTCTTGCAGCTTCAACTGTCTAGAGGCATATGTTATAAACTTACCTTTCTGCGTTAGCACATAACCCAAACCAACTCTAGAGGAATCATAATATGCCACAAAACCATCTGTACCACCTGGTAAGGTCAACACAGGGGCTGAAATGAGTCGAGTCTTCAACTCCTGAAAACACTTCTCACATGAATCTGATCAAAGGAACTTAACTTTCTTTTGGGTCAACTGAGTCATGGGGGACGCAATAAAGAGAAACGTTCAATAAAATGATGGTAGTAGTAAGCTAGACGCAAGAAACTTTTAATGTCAAACAAAGAGATAGGTCTAGGCTAATTTTTTATAGCTTCTGTCTTTTGGGGATTGACTCTAATGCCTTCAGCTGAAATAATATGACCCAGAAAAGACCCAGAAAAGCTATGGACCTTAGCCAAAACTCACACTTGTTGAATTTAAAAAATAACTGATGATCTCTAAGAGTTTGCAAGACAATTCAAAGATGATCCGCATGGTCATTCTTAGTATAGGAGTAAATAAGGATATCATCTATGAACACTATAAAAACATATCGATATACTTCTTGAACACTTGATTCATGAGGTCCATGAAAGCTGCTGGAGCATTGGTTAGCCTGAAAGACATGACTAGAAACTCAAAGTGACCATAGCAGGTTTGTAAAGCTATCTTTGGGATATCACACTCCCTTACTTTAAGTTCATGATAGTGGGATCTAAGGTTTATCTTGGAGAAATAACTTGCACATTGCAACTGATCAAACAGGTCATCAATTCTCAGAAGAAGGTACTTATTCATAACTATGACCTTGTTAAGATAATGATAGTCAATGCATATATATAGGTAACCATCCTTCTTTCGCACAAATAGGATGGGTGGCCCCAAGAAGAGACACTAGCCTTATGAAACCTTTATCTAAAAAATAATTGAGTTCTTCTTTCAACTCCTTAAGCTCTGCAGGTGCCATACAGTAGGGAGAAATATAAATAGGCTGAGTATCGGTGAGAACATCAATCCTAAATTCTATCTCTCTATTGGGAGGTACCCCTGGGAGATCTTTCAGAAAAACATCAGGAAACTCATTAACAATGTTGGTTGACTGAATAGTTAGCGTCTCTAACTTAGTGTCTTTAACTCTAAGTGATAGATACAACCTTTGGATATTAGCTTTTTGGATTTGAGTTAGGAGATAAAATCACTCTTGGGAGATAGTGAACTCCCATACCACTCAAAAACTGGTTCATCAGGAAACTAAAACTTGACCAAACGTGTATGACAGTCAGTAGATGCATAACAAGAATAAAACCAATCTATACCCAGAATAAGGTCAAAATCCACCATGTCCAACTCGATCAAATTAGCAAGTATGAATATATGAAGAACAGTGATGCAAAATATTTCATACACTTGCTTAGCAACAACTAACTCGCCTAGTGTAGTAGAAACTAGGAAAGGCTCAGGAATCTTCTTGGGACTCATTTCGAAATTCACAGCTACAAGTGGGGTCACATAAGAGAAACTTGATCTGGTGACCAACAACACATAAACATCAAAGTGAAATACACGGATCATACCTGTACCAACATTAGGAGAATACTCCTACTCCTGGTAGTATGGTAAGGCATATAATATGTTCTGGCACTGACCGCCAGCAGTACTAGATGAAGTGCCCTGAGGAGGGGTTGGATGGGCTAAAGAAGTTGGGGCACTAGTATCCTGAGTCTGATGTTGGAAATCTTTGTTCCCCTTCCTAGCATATAGGCACTTTCTTGGTCTGTGGCCCATTTTTCCACAACCAAAACAACCCCTCTATTCGACCAAACAGTTTCCACGATGGGTACTACCATAGTTATTACAACTATGATAATTAGGCCTGTTACTCATACTATTTTAGGACATGGACATAGAGGGCCTGTTCCCTTACTTCTGCCTAATATGGGGCATAGGAGCACTAGCTGATGTAGGCACTAGCATAGACAAATAGCTCTAAAACTGTGTACGGTTCCCTCCATAGGACCTAGTCTGACAATACTCATGTTGCACGAATCTAGCCCTCTTATTTCCCCTTACTCTATCTCTTTCCCTTATCTTGTCTGCCTCTATCTATTGTGCATACATCATCAGTCAGGACAAATCCATATCCCTGTTGAGCATAGCAGTACTACATGATTTCAGCACCAAACCAGACACACTTGTCATGAACTTGCTCATAATAGTTTGGCTGTCAGCAATCAAATTAGGAGCATACTTGGCTAACTGGTTGAACTTCAAGTCATGGAGCCCTATTTCAAGTTCATAAATTCCTCTATCTTTGCTTTCCTCATCTTTAATAGGAATAACTTATCTAAGAATGAATCTTGGAATGCCTACCAAGTCTCAGGGGTAGTATCTTCCCTTTTATTCTTCCACCATATAACAACCCTATCATAAGCAATGTCTTTTAGATGACAAAATACCAGCTCGACACTCTGTTCCTCAGAAATATGCAAGACTTGGGTAATCTTCCGTATCTCCTCAAGATAAAATTGTAGGTCCTCACCAACCTTAGACCCATAGAACTCTGTCAAGTTCATCCATATGAAATCACAGATCCTAGCAGCAGCTAAGAAACCTTCCTACTGATGCGAAACTACGTCCTGTTATTGGCCTTGATATTTGCTCGTTAATGTTTCTGTGGGAATTCACTCTTTGAAGAGGGATTTTTTGAAATAACAGAGAATGGATTAATAGTTGAGAGACAAAACTATAAGCATGATTGATTCTAAATTAAAGAGATGGCTTTTTCCTAAAATATTTTGTAGCCTTTTGCTTATAGATGTGGTGCACTACACACCAATGATCAAGACACTACTTAACGCAGCTTTCCAGACTCCTTAGGACTCCTTAAACTTTAGGCTCTGATGCCAAGTTTGTAACGCCACAAAATCTCATCCCGAGACATCGCACAGTGCTTAAGGATTCAAGTAGCCCTAAACTAACCCTTTGAGCATGTTACTACTTCTAACACTTGATTTTGGATAAATAAGCTAAATAGTAATACTTTATTGGTTCAACTATAATCCAAAATAACTGGAAATAATGTTTGAATACAAGAATACTACTAATCTAGAACACAACATCAATTAACAGTCTAGTCTTACAATGCCTCTACTACTCAAACTAGAGAGCCATTGGGATAGACCCCCAACTGACTCAATATGACCTGAAAGTAAAACTCAAAACACTGTGAAAATGAGAAAGCTGGAAATATAGGTCCTCGAACCATGAGGAGTCACCAACTATGGAATTTATACAAAGGTACTCAGGAATCACTGTCACTGCTAAGACTGAACACCTGAACCTATATTATGAGACAATATAGCACACAGACGTATATGTGGATGAGCACTTGGGAATGTACTGAGTATATGGGGTGTATATATTTAAGTAAACAATGTTATAATTCTCTTTAGTAAAATCATGCATGCAAATAGGAAAGACTCACATGGCTTGAATAAGTCTAAAATATAAAACTCATAAATCATAAATAGTGAAACATGTAACACAAATCTAGCGAGTCATTATACTTAGGTTTAAAATCTATACTCTTCTCTTATTCTCAGTACTTGAAGGCTAAAGGAATCTTTAAACAATACTTTCAAACTCAAGCTTTTATCTTGTGGAGAGTAAAACTTCTTTACAACTTAGGGACTTAGAACTTTTAGGAACTTTCAACACTTAGGAACTCTGGAACACTTTTAGGCTTGGGAGTTTCTTCTATCCGACATAAACTGGGTGAGCTACATAGAGTCAAAATTCTTTCCCATATTGGAGAGAGTTATTCTACCCTTTCCATCAAAATAGAACCTTAACTTTAGTGATCACTATCTTGGACTCGAGCCCATAAATCTCAATCATATGGTGGCACATAGTACTGGGCATAAAACCTTGGAATCATACCCAAATCGATTGCTAAATACAACTCCCATACTCAGCTCAGAAATTTTAGAAAATCCACCTTAAAGTAACTCATGGGTCTATAATGAAGACCAAAATATATTCTTCTTTGCTTTAAATCATAATAAAATATGGATTCCAATCTTATCTTAGACCCAAGGGGTTAAATCTTTAACTAACATCTGAAAATAGCTTAGTTATGGGGTACTCATGACCCAAACAGTAATGAACAATAAATCTTAAAATGACGGTCTAGTGACCTAAACAGTAAATCTCAAGACAACATCTCAAAATTCTTACTTAAGAGTGCAATTACTCACAAAGTATCTTGAAACTTGTAAGTCCCATCAATAAGCATAGAAACACATGCACAATCATGCTATTTGGATTTCAATTCATGGTAAGTATCAAAACCTTTCAACTAATGATAATGGGTGAAAAACCCTAACTCAATTTTATGTAAAATCTCATATATTTTAGAAAATTTGTAATTTAAAATAAGCTTTTGGGCACAAGGGTGAAAGGATTACCCTTTTTCAAACCCCACATACCTTAGATTGTGAAATTGGATGAACAAGCTTGCTTGTTTCTCTTTTTGGAACTCTTAAGGGAGGGTTCTTGAAGCCTTTTACTTGGGATCTTTAAATCATAACTCAATTTGCAGAAATTATTGTGAGTTCTTGAATTTCATAGAGAAGGAATTTAGGTTTGTTCTTGAGGAAGAAACCCTAGCTTTGAGATGCTTTTGGATAAACTGAAGTCATCTCATTTGTTTGGGTATATTAAGATGAGAAAAGGGTGGGAAAATACCAAAAAGTACCTTTCAAAAACGACTTAAAATTACTGAACGAAATATACCATGGTGGGTACGATAGTCCGTTGCTGAGTCGATAGTCCGTTGGTCCTGACCATTGCACCTGGGCCAGATTTGGACTTTTGGCCTTGCCTTTGATGGCTGGGTCGATGGTCCATCGCTGCATCGACAGTCCATCGGCCTTACCATCGTGCCTAACTAGAATGAGATCTGACTGCCTCCTCTGCGATGGTTTGGGTGACGGTCCATCGCTAGCTCGATGGTTCGTCGGACCTCTTTATCGCCCTTGGGCAGTTTAGACTACTTTCTATAATTCGACCATATCTTTCTCTTCCGATGTCGGATTTTGAAAAAATGGGTATCATTTGAAAGATAATTTAATTTCCTACATGATAAAAAAGTCATTTTTAGGAAAACTCTAAATGATTTAAATACTAATAACTTTGGAATTCATTCCAAAATCTTTTAGAGATGGAATAAGGCTTCCCTTGACATGTTCTAGGGACTCAGACTATGAGGGAACTTTACGGGGTCTTACAGGAGTCCAACGTATTATAAACTCATTGGTAGAGTTGTTCTACCCTTTCCATTGGAATAGAACCTAGCTAGAGTGATCACTAACTTAGGGCACTATGGGCGCTTAAACCTATGGTTGCTCATAGTTCTGGGGCTTGAGACCTTGGAATCATACCCAAATCGGTAATAAATAATACTCACATACTTATCACTCAGAACTTTAGGAAATCCACCTAAAAATAGCACAAGGATTTAAAATGAAAACTAATTATGCTTTTCTTTCTTTAAATCTTAAACTATATGAATAATGTGGATTCCTTATCTTAGCTTAGGATCAGAAGATCATTTTCTTATCTTAAAATCTTAATAAACAATTATCAAAGAAAACTTAGGATCATAGTCTTCTTGAAATCTCAAAAACATTCTTGATATGGCTTATCAAATAAAACTTAAGAGCATGATATTCTTAAAATCTTAACACCTAGAATGTGGGCTTAAAATTTATTCTTAAACTCATGACAATTCACAACAAAGCTTCATGCTCAACGTCATTCTTGAAATCATTAAATAATATTGATTCATAAGAAGAAAGTGGAATTCATGATATAAATCTTCAATTCAAATCATAATTAGGTAAGATAAACATGCACTTCAATACTTAAAGCATTTATAAATTCACAAAACTCAAAACAAGAAAACTTGGGTATGAAACCTAATATGAAATTCATGAAATCGTAACTTAAAAAAAATCTTTGGGCACAAGGATGAAAGGGTATCCTAGTTCATAAACCCCACATACCTTAATAGGTTTTATTTGATGTAGAGAACTTAACTTGGAAACCTTGGGAATGTTCTTGAAAGCTTTTCTTGAAATTCTTGAACTTAAGAACTCAAATTCTTATTTATATTGAAGATATTGTAATGGGTTTTGAATTTCTTTGATGGAGGAACCTTAATTTCTTGATTTTCCTGAATAAAAATTGATGAAGTTCTTGGTGTTCTTGAGGGGGCTAGGGATTTCTTGGAGAGAAAAAGATGAATAAAAATGTATATAATGCTTTAGGGGGCTGAAATTAAGTGTTATGGGTGGATTTGGGTGAGAGAAAGTGGCCAAAGTGCCCCTAGACCCTTTAAAAACTGAATTATCATATGAAATAGTTTCGTAATGCGTTGGCCGACGCGTCGCGTTGCTATTGCATCGGCTTACTGCCTCACATGGAAAATGCCATAACTTTTTGCTCAGGTATCAAATTTAGGAAAAATTGGTATCGTTGGAAAGATAATTAGATTCTATACAATTTGGTGGGCCTTGAAATGCAAAATTATATATATATTTATATATATAAAGTCATGCACGTTTAAATTAGACCCTCGTATAATCAAATAACAAACATTGGACGAATCAAAGGCTCTTAGTTCAACTTTATTCTAAGTGATTCTTCTGAACATTTTTTACCCATAAAGCACATCAAATATAAGAATAAAGATAATAAAACTTATATTCACATGGAAACCATTTGAATTAGAGCTTACACGTGTAGGAACGACGGTTAGAATTCTATTGCAAAAATGTGGGGTGTTACATTATCTCCCCATTGAAATAATTCCTCCTCGACTGATGGTGTAACACCCTAAAATTGGATCCCGAGACGTCACACGGTGCTCCAGACTATGAGTAGCCTTAAGCTAACCCTGTCTACATACTATTGAGCATAAATCTTATAATGATGGAAATATATACATAAAAATCATACTGAATGCGAAAACTGTCTGTAATATCTAAGAATAATCTAAATATAATATCTAAAACATCAAAACCAAATAATCTGTACCAAAACTAGTAGTCTGACAAGCCTCTACTAATAATACTATAGAGTAGCTAGGACAAACCCCCAGCTAATTTGAACTGTCTAAAAAAATGTACTAAATCTCATAAATTGATAAACTAAAAAATCTGAATGAATAATTCCCCAGACTAGGAGGACTCACCAGCTATCGGATGTTGATGGAGATGCTCGAACTACTCACACTGCTGACATTGAGCACCTAAACCTACGTTATTAGACAATGTAACACATAGACGTATATGTGGATCAGTACTTTGAGGATGTACTGATTATATGGGGGTGATATTCATAAGTAAAACATCATCTCATAATCAACATTTATAAAACAATGCATGCTAAATGTAAATGAATCACATAAATTGGAATATCTAAAATACTAAAATAAGTAGCAATAAGAAACAAAACATACTTTATAAATCTTATGAGCCATAACATTTAGTTCTAAAAGTTATACTAATAGTTTCCCTTTAAATCATTATTTCTTAATGTAGAAGGACTCACTACTGAATCTAAAATCTGAAATCTGAAAGCTAAAATCTGTAGCTATTATCTTTTCTGTAAGGTATAATCTGAGGAAATCTTCTTTTACTATTAAGGAGAATACTTTATCTTAAAATCATTGTTGTTAGGCTTCTAAACTTGTAGAGAAAATCTATTTTGCGAGGGGGTTCTCTTAACCGACATAAACCATGCAAGATACATGGAGTCTAACGTCTCCTCCTCCTAAGGAAGAAACCTCACATTGGGTAAAGGTTTCATACTCATGCCAGGGAGTATAACCTCAGCTCAACTGATCACAACTCTACCCACTTTGGGCTATTAATCACAATCCTAGGGTACGTAGTTCTGTATTATGAGACCTTGGAATCATACCCAACTTGGTGCTAAATATGGCTCCGTTTAATTTCTACGCTCATCTCTTTGTAAATCCAGTTTAAAACTCGCATAATGGTTTATCATGAAACAAGTTATGCCTTATCTACATCAATCTATATATGAAGCTATTTTACTTTCTGAAATCTGTAATAAATTTGTAAAGTGGATTCTAAAACTAGTTTGAGGATCAAAAAATCAAAAATTTATTGTATATCTAATATAATCACCTCATAAGCTGCTTAAAGCAACATTTTTCTCAAAATATCAAAATATAAACTTAGGGCTTAAAACCCATGTATCAAACTCATATCAAAATATCATAATAATCATGCTTGGTAATGAAAACAATGATAATTCATTTCAAAATCTAGAAATTACTACAAAAATCATGAAAATATGAAAATAAACATGCAATTCAACTTATAATTCACTTGAAATCTCATAATCTGGTAAATGGCAACATTGGGTAGGAACCTTAATTTCAAATTCATGGAAAATCATATAACTTTGAAATTTAAACAAGTTTTGGGAACAAGGATGAAAGAAGATTCGTGTTCATAAATCCCACATACCTAGTTGGATAATTAGATGAAGAAACCTTGAATTTTGGATTCCTATTGCGTTCTTGATTGTGAGTTCTTGATTATCTTGTCTTGGGAATACTCAATTTTAAGCTTTCTTGGAGAATCTATGGAGAATTTGGATTTCTTGGAGAAGGAGCTTTCGAGCTTTAGGGTTTTTCTTTTGAAGAGAATGATGAATAATGAGCACCAAGAGCTTTGAGTATGAAATTTTGTATTTTGGATGGATTAGGCGCTTGGAAAATGTCCAAAATACCCTCTTTGAACTCCTAAATAAAGCTAGAAAAACATAACTGGGTCCCTATTTAATGGGCCACCACAACGCACCACTATTACGTTGTCTCACTGGAATTAGACGATTGGGAAATTGGGGGCCTCCACGACGCAAATATATCACGTTGTTCGACTGGATTTTGATAATTGGTACTTGGAACTTCAACGCGATGCGCCACCACCACGGTTCCTTATAGGAATTCCATTTTGGCCTTCGCGCGATGCGCCACCACCACGGTTCCTTATAGGAATGCCATTTTGGCCTTCGCGCGATGCGCCACTATAGCGTTGGACTACTGGAAATTGAAAAATGTGAAAATGAACCTCTCTGCAACACGCTAATATCACGGAGGTGCACTAATAAATGAAAATTATGAATTTAACCATCTCCGGGATGCGGTGACTGCCCAGGTGGCACACTATAAACTTAAAAACGTCTTAACTCCTTCTCTGAGTATCAGAATTGGCGAATTTGGTATCGATGGAAAGCTTATTCAATTTCCCACATAATGAAAAGTCTAAATCTAAAAAATTCCACATGAATTAAATATTCTTCAGTTTGGAAGATATCTCTTAACATTCTAAGGACGAAATTAAGCTAAGAATAGTACAGGTATTAAAATATCTCCCCCTTCGGGACATTCATCCTCAAATATGGCTAATTAAGTTAAAAATGCACAGGGATTTGAAGCTATAAGCTATCATGCACAACTGAAATAAACTAAATGTCTTAATCTCAAATATAATGAGCTACTGAACTAATTTGTAAGTGTATGAATTGTTATGAAACTAACTATATAGCTGAATCTGAGAATGTGAAAAGACTGGATGAAGGAAAACTATTACCTTCGGTTGATTTTGAGTTTGTGGAGAAGAGATGAGGATACTTGGCACGCATGTCTACCTTTGTTTCCCAAGTAGCACCCTCAACAAACTGATTTCACCATAGAACTTTGACCAAGGAAACTTCTTTGTTCCTTAGTCTACAGATTTGATGATCAAAAATCTATACTGGGAATTCTTCATACGAAAGGCTATTCTGAATATATGTATTTTCTAGAGTAACTACAACAGTTGTATCTTCCATGAACTTTTTCAACAAGGACACATGAAATACTATATGAACTAAGGATAAATCTATGGGTAGCTCAAGCTCGTACGCCACCTTCCCAACAAGACTCAAAATACAAAAGGGGCCTACATAACAAGGACTAAGCTTCCCCTTCATGCCAAATCTTTTCACCCCTTCCATGGGTGAAACTTAAAAATACACAAGATCATCAACCTCAAACTCAATATCTCTTCTTCTTACATGTGCAAAGGATTTCTGATGACTCTGGGCTGCTTTTAATCTCTCTCTAATTAACTAAACTTTCTCCATGGACTCAAATACCATGTCTGGCCCAATCAAAATGGCCTCACCCACTTCGAACCAACCAAACGACAATCTACATCTCCGCCCATAGAGAGCCTCAAACGGATCTATCAATGCTTGCATGATAACTATTATTATAGGAAAACTCAATCAATGGCAAATGCTTATCCCTACTACCTTTGAAATCAAGAACATAAGCTCTCAACATATCCCCTAAGGTGTGGATGGTTCTCTCTGCTTGACCATCTGTCTGCAGATGAAAAACTGTACTAAGATAAACTTGGGTACCAAGACCCTTCTGAAAAGCTCTCCAAAACTGAGAGGTAAACTGAGTACCCCTATCTGAGATGATGGATAAAGAAACTCCATGTGATCTAACCATCTCTTGGACATACAACTTAGCATAATCTTCATCTATATAGGATGTGTGAACTGGAAAGAAATGTGATGACTTAGTTAATCTATCTACAATAACCCAAATCGAATCATGATGACGACATTAATTTGGTAAACCACTCGCAAAATCCATACTCACATCTTCCCACTTCAAAGTGGTGATACCAAACTCTTGCAGCATACCACCACGTATTCAGCGCTCTATCTTAACTTGTTGACAAGTTGCACACTTGGCTACGAACTCTGCTATATCTCTCTTCATACCACCCCACCAAAAGATTTCTCGCAAGTCGCGATACATCTTGGTAGCACCAGGATGAATGGAATAACATGCACTATGTGCTTTCATCAAGATCAGCTACCTCAAATCATCAAAACTAGGCACACACAATCTATTTTGGTATCTCAACACGCCATCTTCCCCTTGGAAGAAAGTCTCTACCTTTTGATCTTTAACCGACTCCTTCAGTCTAACCAAATGAGGATCTATGTCTTCCTTTTCCTTTACTTCTGAAACTAGGGAAGATTCAGAACTACTCTAATCCCAAACATTCCCCTCAGTTGAGTCAACCAACATAACACCCAATCTAGCAAAACGATGAACTTCTCGAGCTAAATCTTTCTTATCTTTCTCCACTGAGCAACATAGCCCATAGATAATCTACTAAGGGCATCTGCCACTACATTGGCCTTGTACAGATGATACAACACACTCATATCATAATCCGTCAACAACTCCAACCACCTTCTCTGATGGAGATTCAACTCCTTCTAAGTAAACACATACTGCAAGCTTTTGTGATCTGTGTGCACATCCACGTGCACACAATACAGGTAGTGTCTCCAGATTTTAAAAGCAAACACCATAGCAGCTAATTCAAGATCATGGGTTGGGTAATTCGTTTCATGACGCTTAAGTTTTCTAGAGGCATAGGCTATGACCTTACATCTCTGCATCAACACACAATCCAAACCAACTTTGGAGACATCACAATACACCACAAAACCATTCGTTCCATCAGGTAATGCAAAGACTGGGGTTGAAGTGAGTGAAGTCTTCAACTCTTGAAGCCTCTTTTCATTGGAATCTAACCACTAGAACTTAAATTTCTTTTGTTTCAATCTAGACATAGGAGACGCAATAGATAAGAAACCCTCAACAAAATATCTATAAAAACCAGCTAAACCCAAGAAACTCCTAATGTCTAATGGAGGGATAGGTCTAGGCCAATTTCTTACAGCTTCTGTCTTTTAAGGATCTACTCTAATGCCATCAGTGGAAATAATAAAACCGAGAAAGGCTACTGATCTTAGCCAAAATTCACACTTGCTAAACTTGGCAAACAATTTATGATCTCTAAGAGTTTACAATACAATTCAAAGATGGTCTGCATGATTATCCTCACTACGAGAGTAGACAAGAATATCATCGATAAAAACTATGAAAAACATGTCCAGATACTACTTGAACACTCTGTTCATCAATTCCATGAATGTTGCTGGGGCATTGGTTATCTCGAAGGACATTACTAGAAACTAAAAATGGCAATAACGAGTTCTGAAGGTTGTCTTTGGAATATCACACTCCTTTACTTTAAGCTGATGATAGTCGGATCTAAGGTCTATCTTTGAGAAATAACTGGCACCTAGGAGTTGGTCAAACATGTCATCAATTTTAAGAAGAGGATACTTGTTTTTGACAGTAACTTTATTCAAGTTATGATAGTTAATGCACGTACACAAAGAACTATCTTTCTTTTATATGAATAGGGTGGGAGTGCCCCATAGAGAAACACTAGTCCTTATGAAACCTTTATCTAGTAGATCTCTGAGTTGGTCTTTCAACTCCTTAATTTTAGCAGGAGACATACAATATGGAGGGATAGAAATAGGCTGAGTATCAGGAAGAAGGTTGATTCTAAATTCTATCTCTCTATCGGGAGGTACCCTTGGGAGATCTTCGGGAAAGACATCAGGAAACTCATTAACTATACTGACTAACTAAATTGTTGGAGTCTTAGACTTAGTGTCCTTAACTCGAATAAGATGATAGATACATCCTTCGAAAATCAACTTTCAGGCTTTAAAATAAGATGTGAAATGGCTTTTGGGAGACACTAAATTACCTGATAACTCAAAGACTGGCTAATCTGGGAACGGAAACTTCACCCCAAAGGTAGGAAAATCTATAAAGGTATAACAGGAATGGAGCTAATACATACCAAGAATAAGATCAAAGTCAACCATATCTAACTCTATTAAGTCTATTAACATGACTTTATGGAGGAAAGTGATAGAACACTTTCTATAAATCTATTTAGCCACAACTGACTCATCTACTGGAGTAGAAACTAACAAAGGCTCAGGGATCTTTTCAAAACTTATCTCAAAATTTTACTGTATCTAATAGGGCCACATAAGAGAAACTTGACCCAGGGTCTAACAACACATAAACATCAAGATGAAAGACACGAAGCATACCTGTAACCACATCTAGTGAATCTTCCTACTCCGGGTAGAATGGTAAAGCATAGAACCGATTCTGGAGCTGACCGCCACTTGTACTGGATGATGAGCCCTTGGGAGGAACTAGGCGACCTAAAGGAGCTGGTGCACTAGCATTCTGAGTCTAGAAATGAACATCTCTAATTTCCTACTTAGCACAACAAAAATAACCCTTCTGTCAAGCCAGAACTCCCCAGGATGATTCCTACCACACTTAGCACAAGAAGGGTAACGAGGTCTCCCACTTACACTATTCTGAGATATGGACATAGAAGACTTACCCCATTGCTCCTGTCCACCTATGGGAGTGAGAGAACTAGCTGAAAAAGGTGCTGCCATAGATGAACGATTCTAAAACTGCAAACTGACCATAATCCAACTACCTTGTTCTATCCTTCTTATTTCCCCTCACACTTTCCTTCAACTTCTCTGCCTCAATCTGCTAAGCATGCATCATCAATCTAGCAAGATCTATGCCTTGAATAAGCATGGCATTCCTACACTCTTTGATGACCAATCTAGACACTCCATCCACTAACTTACTCATGCTTAACCTAGGGTCAACCATCTGATCAAGGGCATACTTAGACAACTAATTAAACTTAAGGCAATACTCTTTCACTATCATTGAGCCCTATCTCAGGTTCATAAATTCTTCTATCTTAGCTTCCCTTATCTCACGTCGGAAGAACTTATTTAAAAATGTATCCTAGAACATCTGCTAAGTCATAGGATCTATGTTCTCCCCTCTACTCTTCTTCCACATCACTACCCAATCATATGCAATATCTTTTAGCCTATAGGATGCCAATTCTACATTTTTCTCTTCAGAAACATACAAAATTTAGGTGATCTTCTTTACCTCATCAAGATACAACTGTGAGTCCTATCAAGATACAACTGTGAGTCCTCACCTACCTTTGACCTAAAGAACACTGGCAGGTTCATCCTTATAAAATCTCAAATTCTGGCTGCAGCTAAGTCCCTGTCCTACTGAGGTAGAACTGCAGCCTAATGGTTGCCCCAAATATTAGCTGTCATAGCTTGGGCTAGCAACTGAAAGGCAACCCAAAACTGTGCATGTGACATATTCTCATTCAAAAGATCAGCGAGTTGAGGTTGTTGGTAATCATTTCTACGGGAATTAGCTTAATGAGGAGGAATTTTCAACTATCACGTGAAAGCACGAGTTAAAAGCAGATAGAACTACTGTAAGCATGATAGATCATAAAGGAAATAGATAATTTCCTAACAATGTTCTGTAGCCTCTTGTTCATAAATATTGTGCGCTTCACACCCATGACCAAGAATCTATGTAACGCAGTTTGTCTAACTCCCTAAGACTATTAAAAACCTTAGGCTCTGATACCAAGTTTATAACACCCTAAAATCTGATCTCGAGACATCACATGGTACTCAAGACTACAAGTAGCCTTAAGCTAACCCTATCTGCATACTATTGAGCCTAAATCTTATAATAATGGAAATAAAGACACAAAAATTATATTTAATGCACAAACTTTCTATAATATCTAAGAATAATCTGAACATAATATCTGACACATCAAAATAGAATAATCTACAACAAAACTTATAGTCTGATAAGCATCTACTACTAATACTAGAGAGTCACTAGGACAAACCCCCAGCTAACTCGAACTGTCTCAAAGAAAGTGCTAAATCTCATAAAATGATAAACTACAAAATCTAAATGAATAAGTCCCCGAACTATAAGGACTCACCAACTATAAGATGTAGATGGATATGCTCGAACTACTCGTACTGCTGACACTTAGCACCTGAACCTACATTATGAAATAATGTAGCACATAGAATTATATGTGGATCAGTACTTTGAGGATGTAATGAGTATATGGAGGTGATATGCATAAGTAAAACATCATCTCATAATCATCATTTATAAAACAATGTATGCTAAATGCAAATGACTCAGATAAGCTGGAATATCTGAAAAACTAAAATATGTAGCAATAAGAAGCAAAATATACTTTATAAATCATGCGAGCCATAACATTTAGTTGTAAAAGTTATAATTGTATTCTCCCTTTAAATCATTCTGTCTAAGTGTAAAAGGACTCACTATTGAATCTGAAATCTAAAACCTGAAAGCTGAAAGCTGAAGCTATTATCTTTTCTATAAGGTATAATCTGAGTAAAACTTGTGAACCTTTACACTTAGTTTTATAAAATCTTTTATGTTCTTCTTTTACTATTAAGAAGAAAACTTTATCTTAAAATAGTTATTGCTTGGCTTTTAAACTTCGAGGGAAAAACTGTTCTTGAAGGGAGGTTCTCTTAACCAACATAAACCATACGAGCTACATGGAGTCCAACATCTCATCCTCCTAAGGAATAAACCTCACGTTGGGGAGAGGTATCATACTATTGCGAAGGAGTATAACCTCAGCTTAAGTGATCAAAACTCCGCCCACTATGGGCACTTAATCTCAATCCTATGGTGGCACGTAGTTCTGGGGCATGAGACCTTGGAATCATACCCAACTCAGTGCTAAATACTACTCCCTTTATTTTGCTATGCTCATCTCATTGGAAATCCACTTTAAAACTCTCATCAGGGTTTATTATAAAACCAGTTATGCATTTATCTGAATCAATCTGTAAATAAAACTATTTTTCTTTCTGAAATCTGCAATAAATTTTTAAAGTAGATTTCAAAACTAATCTAAGGATCAAAAGATCAAAAACTTTATTGTAAATCTGATATAATCATCTCATAAGATGCATAAAGCATACATTTTTCTCAAAATCTCAACATATAAACTTAGGGCTTAAAACCCATGTATCAAACTCGTATCAAAATATTATAATAATCATGCTTGATAATGAAAACAATTATAATTCATCTCAAAATCTAAAAATTACTGCAATAAGCATGAAAATATGTAAATAAAAATGCAATTCTGCTTATAATTCACATGAAATCTCATAATTCACATGAAATCTCATAATCTTCTAAATGGCAACATTGGGTATGAACCCTAATTTCAAATTCATGGAAAATCATATAAAATCATATAACTTTGAAATTTAAATAAGTTTTGGGCTCAAGGATGAAAAAAATCCTTGTTCATAAACCCCACATACCTTGTTGGATGATTAGATGAAGAAACCTTGAATTGGATTCCTATTGAGTTCTTGATGATG
This sequence comes from Capsicum baccatum var. pendulum, assembly GCA_030864225.1. Lineage (NCBI taxonomy): Eukaryota > Viridiplantae > Streptophyta > Magnoliopsida > Solanales > Solanaceae > Capsicum > Capsicum baccatum. Next base: position 189,945,708 of record CM061560.1, read on the forward strand.
GGTTCTTGATTACCTTGTATTGGGAATCCTCAATTTTAAGCTTTCTTGGAAAATCTATGGAGAATTTGGATTTCTTGGAGAAGGAGCTTTAGAGCTTTAGGGTTTTTCTTTTGAAGATAATGATGAACGATGAGCACCAAGTGCTTTCAGTATGAAACTCTTGTGTTTTGGACGGATTGTGAGCTTGGAAAAATTCCAAAATACACTCTTTGAACTCCCAAATGAAGCTGAAAAAATGTAGCTGGGGTCCCGATTTAATGGGCCTCAGCAATGAGCCACTATCGTTATGGCTCACTAGAATTTCATGATTGGGAAATTGGGGGCCTCTGCGATGTGGTTCTATCGCGTTGTCCAACTGGATTTTGACAATTGAGACCTGGAATTTCAACACGATGCGCCACCATCATGGTGCCTTATAGGAATTCCATTTTGCCCTTCGGCATGACGCACCACTATAGCGTTGGTCTCCTGGAAATTGACAAATGGAAAAATGTACCTCTCTGCGATGCGCCAATATCACGGAGGTCTACTGGAAAATGACAATTATGAATTTAACAATATCCCCAATGTGGTGACTTTCCAGGTGGCACACTGTCAACTTAAAAACGTCTTAACTCCTTCACCGAGTGTCGAAATTGGGCAAATTTGGTATCGATTGAAATATTAGACAATTTCCCACACAATGGAAAGTCTCAATCTAAAGAATTCCACACGAATTAAATATTCTTTGTTTTGGAAGCTACCTTAACATTCTAAGGACGAATTTAAGCTAAGATAAGTAAGGGGTTTTACAGATGGGTTAGAACTTTTTGAAGTCTTACAAGTATGGAATAATTTAGACATGATGGGTTTACTAAGAAGGGATATAACTGAGATGAATCATTAAACTTTTATCAGGAAACTGATTTATGAGTTGACTTGCCTTTACTTACTATAAGGAGCTGATTCTTGTTGAGAGTTCAGAATTTATTTGAAGTGTTCATGATACTACCACACATATAAAACTGGGAAGTGATAACTTATACAAGCACAAATCATAAGACAACGAGACTTAGATCGTGCAAGGGGTATTACACTATCTGAGCTGAAATACTTGGAAAACTGAGATTATGTACTGAACACTTATGAACTGAGTCATGACTAAATAGCTGAATCTGAAACATGATGCTTGCACTGAACTAAATCACAATTTACATGGATGCGAACAGATTATCTCTTGGAATATCCATACGCATGACACATAGAATAGTAGGACTGGGTGGAAAGGTGGAAAATTACAGGAAATTGTCTGCCTGACTGCTAAACTGAATTGTTGGCTATACGGACTGAATTATACTGGAAACTTATACTTAATGGGAGTATCTCTTCAACAATGTTTGTAAAGAGGTTCTAGTAACATTAGGGAGCAAAGAATCTTGGGCATGATCTGAATAAGACATCAGACTAATGAATCACTACATTGACACTACTCTATAGCATGGAATATAGACAAAGATTATAAGATAGGATAGAATTTTTAGGCCTTAGGCAATCCAACTTCATACTTTCAAGCTTAGCAACACTTCTCGAATACTCCCTCAACTATAATAATCCACTTAAACACCATACTCATTTGATTTAACTTATAGTTCTCACATGGGCATTGATAAATCTATCTACTAATGTCCAAACTAAACTAAATCCTCTCACCGTGATAAAGCCTAACTCAAAATCACAAGATACAACATGCTACACCATAATACTAGTGTAGACCACATTATTCAATCTTCTATGTCTCTCTCAGAGCTCACACCCTAAGCATAACTTGCATTACCACTTCAATGACTAACTCTGAACTCTTACTATGGATTCACTAGCGCATATTGCATTACTCTATTTACATCTCAATATGTCATTCAAGCCTATCTTTATAACCACATATGAACTTCTAGGCAAACACCCATAAAGGCATAATTCACATATTCTCTAAACCACTATCAAAAACAACTTTCTTGCACTATTCTTAAGAACATACATACAAATTTCAACTAACCATGACATGTATCAAGGACTTGACCTCAATCTTACTTCAAACAAAGCCTTTGATAAAAAAATCATAAGTAACCCTTCTTAATGAGGGTCATAAACTCCCTCTCATCTAAACCATTGCTTATCTATTATCATCATTATCTTAACGTAGGAAGAGGTCATTGAAGGGATAACACATAAGGACCTAAAACGCAAAAGAATATTATACATAACTCTGACACTTAACTAAGGCCTAAAGAATAGAATGTCAAAGGAATAAATGTATTAAGGAGATCTAAACTGAGGACATACATGATATAAACTGGATTTCACTAGGATCATGAGTTTCTGAGAACTAATCATACTCTGAAACATGAGTTCATACTTATCATAAGCTATTCAACATAAGACTGGAGTTCATAAATTCATGAGGGATAACTCAAATCACAGAGTAAAGCTATTACTTGCTTGCTAGAAACTGAGAATGGATTTTAGTATGCATGAAGTATATAAGCATTTGCCTTTGGCATGGATCTGTTGCGCAAGACATGGATTTGGTGTGATAATGACTAAAATCCAAGGAATACTCTAAAGTAAGAAGGTACCACTATCTCATTATAACTTTTATTGACATTCATCACAATATAATTCTAAAAACTTGATTTGGTTCTTCACTTTACCATCTCCCCCTTAGATCAAAACTGACATTCTAAGCTTATGTGTCTAGACATAAATGCTAAACTTACAAGAATAAACTATATTTCAAACTTACAGACTTCATTCTTGAACAACCCTTTCATATACTATCCTTAACTTTCAAGCTTTAATAATCATCATTAAAGACTTACACTCTCATTTGCAAACATGTCTACATCACTAAACATATAATCATAGCCTACCAAGATCACACTTCAATACTTATATTTTCCCCAAATCGTAAGAATAAAAATCATACTTAAAAGACCCAACACCATCTATCCAAAACACCTCAACTTAGCTATTAAGAACACCATGTACTAAATAACTAGCCTTCTTCCACTTAGCAACTCAAGGGTACTACTAACCACACACAACACTTAACAACTTTAGAAAATAATACAACCCCATACCACCTTGGTCACACCTCTACATCATACCTACAACATCATACTTAATCTTAAATCAATAAACTTAAATTCTTGCATTTACTGTTCAAGCCTACTAGATCACCTCCATATAACTAGCATCACCAACGGAGCAATCATTATTTCCACCTTTATGATCCTCTACAATTCAAACTTAATGTCTTGTGCTAAACATTATTAATAACCCAACCTCACATACTATTCTCACTTGGAAGCTATAAAATAAGACACCAAGAAACACTTGTCCACTAAAACCTCATAATAACTATAATCGATCATTACCATATGGTATACCCTATTAAATTCCATTAGTACATTGTCCTTCTACACATTACGACTATTTACCTATCTATACACCTAAATTACTTTCACAACTCTATAAGTTTAAATTTAACTTCTTTTTGCAACCTCAAGGGAAGCCTAAATTAATAATATTCAACCACCAAATACTTTCATTAATAATCGATACTTTTATAACACCATAAATACCATCAATACTCCTTTTCTACTTCAAACAAATAACAATTCACCTTAATTAATTACTCAAAAATAGGTATAAGTTTATTAATATACTTCCAATCAATCGTTATTCCCACATTCCTTATCACTACTCTTCTATACCTATACTTCCACTAATAAGAAGGTTATACTACATATGAATCATAATACTCTAGGTTTCAACATCCCTCGAATACAAACTCTGTTCAACAATCTATGTTCATACTATCTCCTCTTATGAGCACTATCTGTATTGAAGAAATAATGAGTAATCTGAATGCATAGCTTATTCTGTCTTAATTGAACAACTCATATGGATAAGGACATAAATTTTGAATTGAGAAAATTATAACACACTAGTGAGCTTCTCACAAGCCCCTTGTATGACTTCGGAAGTTACTGATAGTAAATCTGAGAGCATCATCTTAGGATGAATTAGAACTTGCTAATCATGTGATCTAAAGAATATAACATAGATGGAGAATTATGGAGTGACACACGAATCGATAGAAGATTTGAGAGAAAAACTTTACAGCATGATCTAGAGTATGAAAGAAAGAAAACTTTTCTTAAATGCCCTGTAGCCTCTCGAAGAAAAGTACAGACATCTCTGTACCATTCCGCAAGACTCTACTAGACACGGCTTCATAGATACCCTAGGACACTTGAACTTTGTGCTCTGGTACCAAGTTTATAATGATCCGAGACTGTCCTTTAATCGTCACACGATGCTTAGGACCACAAGTGATCCCAAGATAACCCTTGTATTGGCATAACTCATAAGCAACTAAAATAAATACATAAGTTCAAAATGAAATAATCAGAGGATAAATCTTTAGCTGAATATCTTCAAAACAAACTATTAAATTATTACAACTCTGCTTTATACAAAACCAAAATTGAAATCCAATACATTAACTCTACTGACAGTCTATGAAGCCTCTACTAGTACTGACTATAGGTAACTGGGACATAACCCCCAGCTATCCCAAATTAATATGACTGAACAAAGAAAAAAATAAAATACTACTCAAACTATGACTGACTCGAGCCTTTAAATTAAAAGAACTCATCACCTGTTGACTGGAAGCTGTAAGTTGTCTGAATATGATATGCATGCAACAAATCATACCGACATTATGAGACAATGGAGAACATAGACATATATATGGATCAGTACTTTTGGAATGCACTAAGCATATGGGGGTGAAAGCAAAAGAAAAACAATATCTCAATGTTTATATAACTGGTAAAGGAATGCATACTACGTTTAAATGACTCACATTGGCTTGAATAACTAAAACCTGAAAATCATAAATCATGAATGATAAAACATATTGTATAAATCTCATGAGCTATACCACTTAGTTCTAAAAGTTGTATCTTTACTCTTTCTAGTAGGAGTTTTTTCTAACCGACAAAAACCATGTGAGTTGTTATAGAGTCCAACATCTCGTACCCACGTTGGTAGAGTAGTTCTACCCTTGCCATCGAAATAGAACCTAGCTTGAGTGATCACTGACTTAGCCCACTATGGGCACTTAACCTATGTAGCTTGTAGTTCTGAGGCATAAGACCTTGGAATCATACCCAACTCGGTGCTAAATACTACTCCCATACTTGGCGCGCAGAACTTTAGGAAATCCACCTTAAAATAGCACAAGAGTTTAAAATGAAAACCAATTATGCTTCTCTTTCTTTAAATCTCAAACTATATGAACAATGTGGATTCCTTATCTTAGCTTAAGATCAAAAGATCATTTTCTTTTATTAAAATCATGGTAAACAATTATCAAAGCAAACTTAAGACCATAGTCTTCTTGAAATCTCAAACACATTCCTGATATGGCTTATCAAATAAAACTTAAGTGCATTATCTTCTTAAAATCTCAACATCTAGACTGTGGGCTTAAAATTCATGCTTAAGCTCATTACAATTTGCAACAAAGCTTCAGGCTCAATGTCATTGTTGAAATCATTCAACAATATCAATTCATAAGAATAAAGTGAAATTCATGATATAAATCTTCAGGTCAAATCATAAGTAGGTAAGATAAACATGCACTTCAATACTTAAAGCATTTATAAATTCATAAACTCAAAAAAAGATAGGTTGGGTATGAACCCTAATATGAATTCATGAAATCTTAACTTAAAAACAAGTTTTGGGCTCAAGGAAGAAAGGGTATCCTTGTTCATAAACTCCACAAACCTTAATAGGTTTTATTTGATGTAGAGAACTTGACTTGGAAACCTTGAGAATGTTCTTGAAAGTTTTTCTTGGAATTCTTGAACTTAAGAACTCAAATTCTTGTTTATCTTGAAGATATAGTAATAAAGTTTTGAATTTCTTGGATGGAGGAAGCTTAATTTCTTGATTATCTTGAAGAAAATTTGATGAAGTTCTTGGTGTTCTTGAGGGGGCTAGGGTTTTCTTGGAGAGAAAAAGATGAATAAGAACGTGTATAATGCTTTTGGGGGCTATAACTAAGTGTTATGGGCGAATTTGGGTGAGAGGAAGTGGCCAAAGTGCTCCTAGACCCTTTATAAACTAAATTAGCGTGTGAAACAGTTCTGTAATGTGCTGCCAGACGCGTCGCATCGCTATCGCATCGGCTTACTGCCTCATACTAAAAATGTCATAAATTTTTGTTCGGGTATCGTATTTAGGCGAAATTGGTATCGTTGGAAAGATAATTCAATTATCTACAATTTGGTGAGTCTTGAGCTAAAAATTTCTAAATATATGAAAAGTTATATACATTTAAAGTAGACCCTTGTAGAATTTAATACCAAACTTTGGACAAATCAAAGGCTTTTAACTCAACTTTGTTCTAAGTGATTCCTATGAACATTTTTCACCTCTAAAGCACATCAAACATGAGGATAAAGATCATGAAACTTATATTCACATGGAAACCATTTGAATTTGAGCTTACATGTGTTGGGACGATGGTTAGAATTCTAGCGTGAAAATGCGGGGTGTTATAGCCAATTATCCCAACTCGACACTAGTATCCAAACCTGACATATTAGAGATAAATCACACCAAACCACAGTCGAGACATATTTAAAGAGGAAAATCACCACAGGGATAATCACTAACTGATAACACAATCAACCAACTCTATCTCAGCTAGAGGGTACGAAATATAGCCTCAAAACAAGAATCCTGCCAAAGGATGAATCACTGGCTAAAAATGAAAATAACTCACTCTATAACTGTTGGAGGGCATGAACTATCCAAACATACTCAAAACTCCCCAAGGCGAAAAACCACACCAGTAATGGAAAAAAATCTAACAACTCAGAAAAATACAACTTAAGTCGAAAACTGACCAATGCAATACTCTGTCTCAACTAGAAATAGCCATAGGTACATATCATCAAGGAGAAACACTTATCTAAGCCTCATTAGCTGAACAAACTCTGAAATATTGATTCCCCAAATCCACCCCATAAGCACATCATCGAAGAAAAATATTCCAATATCTCAAAACCAAGGTCAAAGTCGAGACCATCACCAAAAATCAACAACTCAAGGTAAAGAGTTTCTAATTTTCCAACTTAAGAAGCAATCATAGGAAAGGCCACCAGTCTCTGACTTTCCAACTCTACTATACAAAACTATATCACAATGACAAAAGAAGTATCCAATCTCCACACTAAAAATAGGACAACCATCCCAAGGAAATGAACCCAACAAATATATGAGATAAATCCACGACATCTCAACATCAATATCAAAATTTCTATTGGAATAAGAGATAACCATATATAAAGAATGAACCTTAAACTGATCAATCTCACAAATGGCTTATATGGGGAGGAAAGCCCAAGAAAAAAGTTTCACAGCGTTGGAGGCAAGTCTAAGAATCTTAAACTCAATGATGGGAAACATAACTAAATTACCAACTCAAAAACAACACAGATCCATGGAAGGTCAACTTACCTTTGATACCATACTACATCCCCGAATTAATCTAATACAATTAACCAAAAGGGAACACAGTCAACCTCGCCACGCTAGAGGAAAGAAATCATCAAATCAGGCTATATCCACTTAAACCACTGAATAATATCACAAGAGAATGAAATTATAGCTAGACAACACTAGTCTGTACAGCTACCCAATGAGGACCAAATTCATCAAGTAACAACATCAACTACTAATATTAAGTAATATCAATAACATCATGCAATGGTAGCAATAGCAACAACAATATCAAAATCAATATACTGATCAGGTGTCACCAAGATAAACATCAATATCATGTGCCACTCAAGGGCCACAATAGAGCAAATGTGCCAAGATAAATGGGACTCTAACCTAAAAACTACACTCATAGGGGAAAATATCAATATAGATTACTCCATCCACTACTAAAAGAAATAAACCATGGAGTAGTAACATAATCATCAATTCAATAATAAGGGACACAATGACTGATATCAATTCGTCAAGGCATATAATCATCAATAGGTATGAAAACCCCAATACACATAATAAGAGATAAATGCAGGAAATAATAGTACATAATCATGGTGACATCCGCAATCACATGCCTGACGGGCATAGGAAAAATAAATTTGAATGGGTCCAACTCGGACTTGCCAACTGAATCATCAACTGAGGTTCCACACACACTATCTTTAAATAATACTCCACAACATCACGAGGCTTATCTGATGAGACGAATGACTGGAAATCCCATGTCAGGGACACTACCTAGACTAGTAGTCGGTCTCTTTGCAGTCCTAGCAACTCCTGAAGCATCAATATAGAGAGAACACTAACTGAGCCCAAATGGCTGACCAAATGATACTAAGACAAATCCACTAAATTATGTCTATACATTCAAAATCATAGCTTTCCTCAAGAAGTCTAAGCTAGTGGGGAAATACATGCTAACTCTAGATGATCATCTATCTCATATCTGGGGCATTCTCTAAACTAGTGTCACATCATAACATAACCAAACCAAGATCCTGGAATACTCTAAGATAATGTCCCTCATAATCTAGAATGGTCCCCATGGCCCAAAGAACCATACCACACACTGCAAGTCTGATGGGGACTCTAATCTGAGAACTACTCATAGTATGGAATACTATCTGCATAGAGTTAATGGGCTGCAGGTGAGGCTAAACTCTACTGGAAGAGTCCTCTCTCTAGGATAAAATACCAAGAGCACTATATTGATGGAATGCCTTTTGTCGTCACTTGTATAAACCTTAATACCTGTGCCCTCTATGGTCCTCTTATAATCAACAACCTGATAGAAGGAAGACCCAACTACTATCCAGTGCCCCGACACTAAATAGAGTGATAATGCTAATCCTCTACAACATCCATGCACCAATGTTCATCTCTAAAATGATATGGCATAGGAAAAAGCCTGGACCACACGAGAGATCCAATTTGGTACTCAAAACTGGTGAAGAACCCTAATGAACACCAATAGACTCAACTCTAGTATAAGGACTGCTCAATGAATCAAATGTCATCCATGGCTGAGAGTGATCTACAATGTGACTCAAATTCCCAATGTCAAACCTCAAAGGTTGAAGGAGTCACAAGCTCAACTGGAGCCTATGCTGGCCCAAATCGTTTGTGGTTGTCGCTGAAGAACTTCAATATCTACCTTTGATTCTCTAGTCTGATACTACATTGAAACTCTAGAAATACTTATTGGTCTCGTGCACATCTGTCGATAAGGTGGCATTGTCCTTTGGGGATAGAATAGAGTTAAAGAATGCATTCAAGGTTTATAGAAATGAGGACACGTGATAAGGAGTCAAGAAGTGAATTTCCTCAAATATCACTGTAGCCTCTCAAAGATAGACTACAGAAGTCTTCGCATCGATCTGTGGGGCTCTACTAAGCACTTAGCTTATGTTCTAATACATTAATAAAACCTAGACTCTGATACCAAGTTTCCATGACCTAATTTGTCAGATCATGATGGCACCTACCATAACCCACTAGTATGCAAGCAAACCCATAGTCATGAATAACTAGTAATGGACTACTAAATAATATAAGGAAAATAATGAAGAATAAATAAGGTAAAGATGAATACATAAGAAAATGTCAAAACCTAGTGTATCAGTACAAGAAATTCTAATATAATTATAGTACAAAAGTGAAATATCAGGAGAATTACACCGATATAACTTATCTCTATATATAATATAGAGACTAGTCTAATACATCAGAGAGATATAAGTAATACTCCGAATGTTAGGATCTCACTCTAAGTCTCCAATCTATAGATGCTCTGCAAGATGAACACATCAATGGAGATAACCCATACTATGATATGCAAGCTGCATAGGTCTAGTATGAGTACCAAACGAATGGTACTCAGTAAGCAGCTGCCAACTAAGCTCCAAAGATATAGAAGATATATACAAAAGATAAACACAATGGAAACTATACCCAAGATCCCGGAAATTATATGACAAGTCCATCAGATAATAAGGAACAATCATCCTACTCATGTCTAAGAGTCTTACATAATAATACTAAGGAAATATCAGGGAGAACTATCCTATTCCATCCATAATCAATAGGTATCAATTTTATACCATATATCCCAAGCCAATACATGAATAAAGGATAAAGGAAAGATATATAACAATATACAAGACGAAGAATCCACTATACAATATGAATAGATGAAGGAAGGGATATATGTTAGTAACATAGCTTCATATATATATACACATATAAACATGAGGTCATCTCAAAGAATAACCTAGATCATCAGATTCTCTTTTAAGACCTCGTTATAATACTACCAGGATTTATTACTATCATACTCAGAGTTTTTAATCCATGTGGATAGACATGATATAATCATGCATAATAATTCCATCATAATATAGAAGAGGTCATAGACATACCTCAGATCTCGAAACTGGATCAATGACCAATTTGTTAGAAGCTAGCCATGATAATGATCATAATAATATCAATAACAACGTGAATAACTGGCAACTCCGAGCAACCAAATACCTAGCCAAGCCTATGCGTACCCATACAAACCTAGGATTGGAAGGTTCAATCAACATGCAACAATCACAAGGCATATTTTTCACCCATATCTTTGCAACCATCCCATACCAACTGATAGACATAGATGCATACTGGTGATAGGCAATGCACATATAGGAATGAATACAAAGTACACAATCTCACAATCATAACCATCTCGATCATAACTATCATCATCATGACCATTATCAGTGTAATCAACCTTTAGCCTTGTAGTGTATCAATATTGTCAGCAAAATATCCTCCGGCCTTACCGAGTATCAATATTTCATCACAGTAACATCCGGCCTTTCCAGGTATCAATATATTATCAAAGTATCCTACGTCCTTACTGGGTATTAAATAATCATAAACAATAATACACATATATTTATAGACATATAATAGGTGTCCAAGCTTAAACCTGGCAAAAGAAGGGTAAATCAACAAGCCTATTAGTATACTCATCATCATAATAGTATCATCATAAGAATATCTAACTTGCCAACACTTCTTAACTATTTGTCATTAGCTAACCTACAGTTATGATCATTAAACCACTAATTCAATAGTCTCACATGACCTATAATTATTAGTCTAAACATTATCCTTCCCAAAATCCTTATTCATGGGACAACAACTAACCATCATTAATTAAATAGCCAATACCTAACATCTAGTGAAGAATCATCGCTTAGACCATAATCATCATTTATCCACTAATCATCATTACCAACTAATTAACCTATAGTTGTTAATCATTATTAGTCTACATATACCATTTATCATCTAACCATCTTTTAATAGCTAACACCATTCATTAACTAACCATCATTTACCAACAAATCCTTGCTTACCAACTATTCATCATTATTATCAAGTCATCTCCTATCAATAACATAACTTATTATCTAGCTTTATTAATACACAACTTCTTATTTAACAACAAATCGACATCATAAACTAAGTCATCAAGTACTATAGTCACCTAATAGACAACTAGCTACCACATAGCTTAACACTTAATTAGGAAGAGAAGACATAAGATCATGTTTCATCTTGAATCACATCAATTACCAATATAATAATTATGATTGTACAAAATCTATGCATGCCATCACTAGCATTCAATCAGTGGAATAATAAGAATCATATTCCATCTTTCTCTATCCCATACCAGAGAGATGTGTATGTAAACACATATATATACATATTCATAAATCGTAACCGCATCTTTTATAAGGATAAACACTTTCCAGATACCCAACCAATATCATAACATGGCCTTCCGCACAATAATATGTTTGGAATAATCATAACATCATAATCACAGCCTTCGGCCCATATACATATCTAAAACTCATATCGATATTCATATTTATGAGTTGTAGCATATCTCTAATTATATCACATATAGAAGACATCTCACATCTAAGAGGCATAACATTAATAGTAATCTAATTATCTCTCATAAGGCATCTCACATCTAGGAGGCATAACATCAATACGTATATAATCACCTCTCATATAGAAGGCATAATAGTAATAGACATGTATTCATCTATAGGATATCTCAGATCAATAGGTCATACATCATGACTATGACGAGTATCTCCTATCTTGCCAATCATCATATCTAAGGGGAATATTATCTCTACAGGCCAAATATCAAGTCTAGGAGGAAATAACATCTCTATGAACCAAATATAAAACATAAGAGAAAACAATATCTCGAAAGATACGATATAGTATTTAAGAGAAAATAGTATCTCTAAAGGTCCATTATTATTTCTATAAGGAACAACATAGCCATAACCCATAAGTACCAATCCGAGGAACATCACTATAATTTACCAAGTCATGAAGTAACCTTATATTGTTTACTAGTCTCAACTATGCATAACATTCACAACTAAGTCCAAAAGGCTACCACAAGTCTTGTCCTAAGTGGCTCGGACAATCCCACTTCTAATCCTCTATTTCCATATTTAGGTAAAATATGCCCCAAACTCGACTAAGGTATCTAGTTCAACTTTTAGATGTCAAGCAAGCCATAACCAATCCTAAGATAGAAACTTCATCTAGAAATAAGGGAAATTAAGTCAACTCTACCCAATTATGATTCTATTACTGCTACATTAGGCCAATAAGATTAAAATATTATAATTATGCTTCCAATGCTAAAAACATATCCCAAACCTAGCATTATATCGTATCCATGATACAAACTAATCTAAACAAGGGAAGAGGCAATAGAATTCTCAAGGTTATAAACATACCGCTTACGGTTCTAAAACCATCATCTAATCTCCAAACATCAATAATCAAAGCTAAGTTATTCTACTCGTAATCAATCCTAACATCAAAACTCACACGCAATATATACCACACATCATCTATCAAGAAAAGTAGACAAAAGCCTACCTCAAAGTCGAACCACAAAACCTTACATCATGCACTATATGCTCAACTTAACTTCAAAACCCCGAAAATGCCATTACACTAACAAAACTAGAATCTATTCATCAATAAAAGTCTAATGATACTCATATTACACTATTGTGCTTTGGGTCCAAAAACGACATCAAAATTTTAAGTGGGTCCCACATACGGAAAATGAGTTTCTGAGATCAACCCAATGCTTAAATACCTTTAGGGAGTTATAACCCTCAATAATAAAGTGAGTGTTAAGCTTATTTGGGCTAAAATCATGCCCTCAAGCCAATTTAGGCTTTGGGTCAAACAATCAAGAATTTAACACTAAAATTGAAGGATTCATGCCTTAGATTTGACATTAATCACGAATATGTAAGTTATTCAAGCTCTTAATCAACACCCAAGACTCAATTAAAGGGTTAAACACTCTATTAGGGTTTATGGGTCTCAAGACAATGGAGAAATGGCCAATTCTCAGTCAAAAAGAGTATTTAAATGATCTCTTACCTGTCCATTAGATAGGGCAATCATGCACTCACGCTAGCCATGATCACAATAAGGCCTCCATGATCATGGTACCTTTGTTGCACTACAAGACAGTTGAAACTTGAAATTTGATTCCAAGTTTCAGCAAAAAGCCTTAGGATGCATCCGGAATCTAATTTTTGCAAACGAAATATGTAATCACACTAAATTTGATGTTTTGGAAGCGTTGGAGAAATCAAATTTTCAATTTGAGGTCATTTCGACTAAATATGGGCCCACACCTAAACTTTCAAATTTTCAACTTTTCCGATTGATAGGTCAAAATGAGCTCGAGTGCATTGGGACCCAAACCAAATGCTACCTAGCCTAAAATTGATATTTCGGATTTACTAGCGCAGTCATAATTTGCATTTGAGATTGTTTCACTAAAGTTTTTGTCCAGTTGCCATTTTGAACCAACGAAGACTTTTAAATAGGGAATCGGTTCTAAAAACCAAATGAACTACCCAATAACCAAACCATCTGTCCCAGCAAGTCATAAATGACTTGGAGCAGCAATGGAGAAGTTCAAATAAATAAAATAATCATAAATATAGTAAATTACGTGAAGGGTCATTACACGAAGTGTAAGGGCACCTATTCTAATCCATCTTGATAGGATAAACCCTTACCATCCTTTAAGAAGATATGTGAAAGTCTTCCTTAAATAGTATTAATCAAATTTTACTACAGCTGTTTTTACAAATATTAAATTCTTAAAATAAAATGTATACCTAGAAACTAGTCAAAATAGGTACAAGAGTTGTTCTTTGAGGTTAAGAAATATCATAATAGATACAACTTTTACCATAAACGAAATAAGTAGAAGCCGCTGAAGATCACTATTTATGTCACTAGTAAAATATCAACTGATCCTGTAACAAGAGTATACCCTAAAAGGATATAGCAAGAGTAGTATCAGTACAAACAACACATACTGATAGTCTCATCAGTTGATTAGGTTTAGATCATATAAACACAATATAGAAATCAAAAAAAAATATGACAAATTATATAACAATTTAATTCATATCACTTTCATATGTTTATGTTATGTAAGAGTATTCCATTCTTATTGTCATTGATCATTCATCTCCTTCACATTAAGTGTCATCCATCCTAACTTTTTGTGTTTAACAATTGTAGTTATTTGAGTTAGTCTAATTTACTTATGCCTCGATTAAGCTCAATGATAAATTAAAGCCATTAATCATCACCTTATAACTAGTACCATTATAAACACACATTAGGATGAAATACCTCAAGCTTATGAGACTTAGCCTTTTCAAGTAACTCTACAACTTCGATCAAGTACAAGTCAAGAGACAATAAGTCAAGTCAAATATGAGCAAGTCAACAACCCTTAATCTAATAATCCAATTCAAGAAATCATCACTCTAAAAATAAGAATTCCAAAATATATTACAAGTAACTAGAGCCTGCCACAACAACCAAGAACCTACCACTACAACAATAATATAACTTGATTCACTCATGATATCAATATAAACCATAACAATAACATTAATCATATATCTAGTCTACTCAAGGAACCATAAAACTCACCAAAATCTTGAACATACATGCTAAGTATATTATAATCACCCTCTAGTCATGAGCTATAGGGGACGATCTTTGTCCATATACCAAAATTCAAATATCAAGTTTTGTTAATCTTATTCCATCAAATTCCTTGAAGATGTTCAAAAATCGATACATTCCACAATAATAAGTATAAATTTGATGAAGATGGTAAAAAATTGGTGCATCCCATAATAAGAAATAGATATCACATCAATCAAAACAACGATGAGAATAAATAACTACTCTTTTATAATCAATAAGCTTTTAATATAACCTTATTACATGTCATCAACACTTAGGATATCATTCAATAACTAATTTTCTTGAACATGCCTTGTAAAAATGAGAAAAACACTTTAAACACTTGATCAAACTCAAACTAATCATTTCATGTAAATAATAATTATCCTTTAACATATGAAATTGCAAGTATGTTCAAAAGTCAGTCAACAACTCATAATCCAGGCCTTATCAATTCATATTCATTTATTATTGTGTGACCAAAAGTCAATGCACAACTTATTCAAGCAAGCATTAGCAAGCCATATTCATAAAATCAAAGTATTTATTTTGAGAGGGAACATTCAACCTCAAGGAGTAAAACTCTAGTTCAACGTTCAAAATTTCATTCACTAATCTCATCCTCCTTTATTTATACCAAAATTGAAGTTTTTACTAATATCTCATGACTCTTATATTCAAGTCATTACTGTGTTCAAGACCTACTCTATTAATCAAACATTCAACTCTATAATTCAACTTACAATCTAGCTTTAGTCATACACCTTTATACTTTTTACTTCCTAACCCTTAGCCTAACTTGACCTCAGGCTTTTAAGTTAAATCACTTCCTCCTTATACCATAATTAGTCCACATCACTAACCTTAAGCAATATTATATCATATTCCAACCATACATAATACTAAGTTCACCCTTTTTATGGTAACTAGTCTAAATAACTAGCTTACGAGCTCACACAATTTCACTATTATCTATATTCACATTATTCACACTACAATCCATCATAGAATCATACAAACACAAAACATCCATCAAGGATTCATACATTGGCATTTTCAACATAAAATTAAGTCCTTATTATATTAAATTCATGTTTTATCTACCCAAACTTTATCCCCGTAGGTCTAAGCATGATTTCTTCCGTCAACTCTATATTATGAATACAATTAGTAACCAAAGTCTACTATTTATAAATCATAACCTACCTGACGCCAAGCTACTGCAACAAGTAAGCTATGCCATTGATGAGCTTTCTTCTTCTTCTTCATATTTCTGAAGGCTAATTATCTAACAAATAATAATTATAAGAGTAATTAATAAGCTAATTAAAAAAAAACTTTGGAATTTCAATTTCACTATTTCTACCCTTATTTACAGTCTACAAAATTATCCAAGGCTCAATTAGTCATCAAAATAGTTCATTCAAGCTCAACTCAACTCCATTAATGAAATTTTTAGGCTAAAAGTTTCACTTTTATTGAGTTTTTTAGATCCCCAACTATCAGTTTTCATGTTTTAGAAATACCAATTCATGCTAAAAATTGTTAATTAGCAATTTAAAAGTAATTCTTGACTATACTAACCCAATTCATATGTTATTTTCCAAAAATATCATGAACATAAAAGTTTAAATCTCCAAGAATTTTACCATTAAAGATAATTCTGATGATTATAGGATGTTAAGGAATTGACAAATAAAGAAAATGATAGAAGAAACTACCTCAATGAAGAATTTCCACACATCAAATGAAAATCACCCTTCTAGGACATAGAAATAAAAATATGGGGTTTGGGGGATGAAACCCACCAAAAATGAATCAAAAAATGTTGTTTGTGCCACTATATCAGTCTGATCCGCTATAGCAGCGCCGCTATAGGACCCTGACCTGCTATAGCATCCTCAGCCTTTTCAACTTAGATAGTCTTCAGTAAAATAATCATAATTTTTTACTCAAAAATCAGAATAATCAACAATCAGTTGCGTTGAAAATTAGAATCAGAGATCTTTAATTTGGTGGATATTAGATCTCCTAACTCCTTATTTTCTAGTAGCAATGCTTGTTTATTTTAAACTTCACCCGAAACTAAATCGGCAAGAATACCTTTAACTTAACTTTGTGCTTGGAGTATTACATGATCTTAATATATATTAAATCCACTCCCATGATAAAGATTTTATCCTAAAACATGTGACGTATGAAATTCGTATACCTTTACCACAGATATTTTTGATAACGACGGACAGGTCGTTACATGTACTATGTATTAAAAGTGAATTATTTATGCAATACAGACATATTATAATTGTATTAAGGTGTATTATATTTATTTTGGTAAAAAAAAACAGTTTGTATTAAAAACGAATTATTATATATACTAAAAGTAAATTATACATACAATATACAGATGTATTATAGGTGTCTTAAATATATTATACTTGTTTTGATAAAAAAATCTACTTTATGTATTAAAAATAAATTATGTATGTATTAAAATTATGTAGTTATAAAAAAAATTATCAATATGACATACTTAGATAAATTTTAAAATGCACTTCAGTCTCCCATAGAACAATAAAATTATTTTCCTATCCATGTGTGTTACGAAATACACTCCGAAATATTCAAATCATGGGAGGTTGGAGATTGATTGAGTTCTGATTAAGAATTAATATTAGAATACATTATTTCACGTCACTCCCATATCAAAAGTTCTATTGTAATCCTATTTCATAAAATTATGTACCATTACTCGATATATATGTGCAATGCACTTGTCAATAAAATTAAGATATTTAAAAATTATATTAAAGATATTATAAATTGTAATAATGAATAATTTAAATTATTTTAAGGAAATGAAAAAAAATTATTGATTCAAAATTTTATCAGTACAACATAAATTGACATAATTGAAATAACGGAAGTAAAATATTATTTGAAAGTATTATGAAAAGTAATAAATCATAATTATTAACCCATTAAAATATTTAAAGGATGTATAAAAATTTGGTTTGACTTCTTAAATTTTATCAATATCATATAAATTGAGTAATTAAATAGAAAGTCATATAAATTATAATAATTAACAATTTAAAAGATTTAAAAATTTTATAACAAATTTAATTGACTATTTCAAATATTTCATAGTGCCACATAAATTGAGACAAAAAAAAGTAACATATAGTGTCTGAGTACTACAAAAACAACTTAAAAGATTTATTTGATTGACTTTTCAAATTTCCTCGATGTCACATATGTTTAAATTGAAAAAATAACATACATTCGACTTATGCTTGCACCGGTCCCTATATCAAATTTTAAAAGGTATATAAAGAAATTCTAGTCTAATAAAAAACTTGATCAATTATGAAAATTTCAATCATACCACATGAATTTGAATTTGAATGAAAGAATCAAAAGATATTTCCCTGAAATTTTTGAGGAATAAAAGAGGAAGAATCATCATTCATCTCTTTTGAATGCATAAAGGAACCAACCATAATTTAATTATAGACTAATAATATTACCAAAATAAGCTAATTTAGACTAGAATTGAAGTGTCAAATGAGATACAATTGCTCATCATCATCTTCCTATAATATAAGGAGTCATGAAATAGAGCGACAGAGAGGACAAATAGTATGTTGATTATCAAACTATTTGTCCAAACACCTCTGTTTGAAAAAAATGCTCACAAGACAATACACTCACCTTCTCCTCTGCATTAAACTTATTTAAACACACATAATACTCCATCGCAGCCCCCCACAAACTTGTGTTATTCTTGTATAAAGACTTATAATTGATAATCGACACTTTTCTTTCTCTTGACAATGGTTTTTCATCTTATGATGATGATGACAATATTGACGAATTAGGTTGATCTGAAGTAGAAACAATCATATGAAGCGTTGATTTCAACATTTTCTTGATTAATGTTGTTGATAAAACTATTTTCATTACTAATATTTGTAGCATTCCATAAACTAGACTTGAAAAACTCAAAATTCCCATTTGGTATGCTACAATTGATAGTATTAATTTACTATTTCTGAAGATGGATAGCTGAAACTTTGGCTTCTTGAGGTTTGATATTTGTCCAAATAAACTTGCAAAGATTTGGTACCAAATATATTAATGGAATGGTATGGTCTTAACCACGAATGGGTTTGATAAAGGGGTAATATCTTAACGAAATATCAGATCAGCAAACAACGTGGGAAACACGTGTAAGGTTTTTATGTTGGGGGCCACGGTTATATTTTGCTTTTTGTGGAGCCAATATCCTCATGGCAAGGTTAAGTAGTATTACCAATTGTTTCATAGGGTTGAATTATCAATTGTTGTTTTGTTTCATAAATAACATTGTTGGTTAGTTTCAAGTTTGTCTTGAACATATCTAAAAAGAGAAAGCAACGCAGACACATTATCTAGTGGCATCTATAGTTTCATATTTTATTATGACAAGGCTGAATTTAATAAATTAAAAACACATGCTTTAAAGAATTTAACTAATATATACCAATGATGTAAGCATTTTTTCCATGGTCAGATAGCTTTGGAGCCTATTACAGGTAAGTTCTTAAGTATTTTTATTTTTAAATATTTTAAATATAAAAAATATAGTAATAAAAGGAAACTTGGACTCTACATTTATTTCTATTCAAATATAGATTCTATTTAGCAAAAATACAGAGGGTTGTCTTAGGTTTTATAAGATGCAAATGACTTAAATCAAAATTTGGATGTTGTGCATGAGCTATGGAAAAACGAAGAGCAAAATGAACAAGGTACGAAGTTAAATGATCCAGTTAATGACACAGTGGCTATAGACCGGCATATCTAATTTAATAAGGAGACAGGGATTATACAACAAGATAAGGAGGATAAAGAATCGATCTTCACGGATACAAGCGCTAGAATAGCAGAAAAGGAGTTATATATACTACCGAAAATAGGATTCGATGACACAATAGATGAAGGAGACTTTGAGGAGTACTTTCAGAGAGCTGTGAGAGGATATACCAAAGTAATCCAAGTAGGCGGTAGCAAGGAGAAGCAGTTATCAATATCCCAATTCAAGTCGGAAATGGCAAACTCGCAGGTATTAAAGCTTAATGATACTATTTATATTTATGATACCAACTTTAGTAAATTTTCTAGTTGAGGAAATTAATGGAAGAAATGATAAAAAAAATAGATGCACAAATGAAAAATAATATTGCTCGTAAAAGGAAAAAAGAATTGGAAAAGGATAAATAGAGGAATAGAAGAAATAGGTTTTACGTATAATAACAAAACGACCAATTCAAAAAATAATTTATTTAGGTGGTAGTGACTGATTTGTGTTCCAAAAATTGGGTAATAAAAGAGAAAGGGAAAATTTTGATATGTTAGCAGTAGAGTCTAAGAAGCAAAAAAAAGCAATGGAATGGGAGGCCAATCTGAAATGGCTCCCTTCTCCCAAATAAAGACAATGGTGTGGGATTATCGAGGGCAAGAGGAGTCCTTGACGGTTCCATTTTTGAAGGAGACAATACATCTCTACTCTCCGAGTATGGTATTTTTAAGAGAGACGAAGAATCAATAAGACATGATGCGAAGAGTTCAGAGAGAGTTTAATATGCCACATTCAATTATTGTGGACCCAATTGGACTAGAAGGAGGGCTATGCTTATTTTGGAATGAACAAATTCTGGTGTGTCACTATCAATCTAATTTCTTTTACATTGAAACATATGTGCATAATATAACTGTGAACAGAAAATATTGGTATGTGTTTGTATAGTTAAGTACTGATATAATACCCCGTACTTTTTCTAGCTTGAAATCGTCTCAAGAATGTCAAAAGTTTTTTTTGAAAGATGAATCCACTTTTTTAGGTGTGGTATTTTTAATATTTTCACTTTTTTTTCATATGAGAAATTGAATTAGCTTTCCAACGATACCAATTTCATAAAAATCTGACATCGGAGGAGAAAGTTATTGTCAAAATACAAAAGGCAGTAAAAACCACCCAGGTGGGACGGTGAGGCCGACGGACCATCGCCCACGACCGTCGCAGCAAGGCAGTGAGAACTAAATTCTACCTAGGATCAACGTCCCAGGCCGATGGACCGTCAGAATAGCGATGGACCATCGCAAGGAAAACAATGAGGCCACCTTCTGGATTAGGTGCGACGGTCAGGTTGATGAACCGTCGAACCTACGATTGATCGTTGCCCAAGACATTGCATCCAAAATAGTGAGACCTCATTCTGTCTAGAAGTGACGGTCAGGGCCGACGGACCCTCAACCCAGCGACGGACCATCGCACCCACCGTCGTAGGTCCCATTTAGTTTTTTTAAGTCGTTTCAACAGGAGTATTTTAGTCATTTACCACCCATGTATATATACCTAGTTATATCCGATTTCTACCCATTTATTCATTATTATTTCAACAACAACATTAGGGTTTCTCTCTGAAATTAATCCCTAAGAACAAGAATCCAAATCTTCTCCAAGAAACTAAGAGATTCAAATCCCTCAAGTTTAAGAAAATCAAAAATCTTAACTCAGGTATGCATAGTGTTCATTCATGGACTCCTTTCATCCATGAAGTCCAAGAATCCTTTTTTCAACTTCAAGTTATGGATTTTCTTTATGATTTCATGATTGGGTTGTTCTTGTTCACGTTGATAAATGGGAAATTGAATTTTACTCCATGTTGGGTGATAATTTCTATGTGGGTTTAATTATTATAGATATAGATTCATGCAAACCTATAAATAAGCCCTTGAATGATGAAATTAGAATGTGATCATGATGTTTAATTGTTGTACAATGATGTTTACATGTACTATGCCTACAATATGTTTGATTTAATTCCTAAGTAAAGGAAAAGTTCCTAACTAGCATGTTGTCATGAAATCCTTATATATGTACAAGCTTATGCCTATCACATGTTTGATGAAATGCTTCAGTAAATGTATTATGGTGATTATTATGTATTCAAGAAAGTCATGCTTTGTCAATTTTCTTTTATCGAGTCCTGAGGGTACTTGTACCCAAAATATTAGTTGTGTGCCTAGAGCCATGTCATGTTTTCACGATACTCTCAGTCAAGCTATGATCCTTAGACTTTAGATAGTCTTATGACTCAGAAAATCTCCATGATCTCATGAACTCAGTCAGTTTTCAGATATCAGTAGTATTCCGCCAGTCAACAGAATTCAGTAACTCAGTCCATGTTCAGTTTAGAAAATCATGTTCAGTGTCTATTTAGATGGGAGTAGAAATTCGCACCGAATGAAACCAAGGATGGAAATTTACCTATTATATGAGGGTGTGATTCTTAGAAGCAATCCTTACATTCTAGAACTATGTAGACAACATAGGTTAAGACATCATAGCCTACTATATGAGGGTAGATGAGGTGGCTTAACCTACTATATGAGGGTTCCCACCGTTCTCTCTAAAGTTACCTATTATATTAGGGTTACTCACACGTTGTCCTTACCAGTGGCATGGTATTAGTACCCTTCCAATAAGGGTACAGATTGAACCCCAACTCAGCTATTATTGCACATTTGGGGCATGTCGGTTAGATGACTACTTCCCACAACTTTAGTATCACTATCAGTCAAGAAATCAGATAGTTCTTCATATTTTAAGACTGTCAGATATAGTCAATTCAGATACAGTACAGAACTCAGCTAGTTCCATCAGATTCAGGACTATCAAATACAGTCACTCAGGTTATCAGATATATCTGTTATCAGTATGTCATGTTATCAGTATTAGGATTGAATAATCATATTATCACGGTATCAGTGTCAGTACTCTCACGCTCATGATAGTTAGTCTGTTATTATATTTGTTCATGCATATGAACCCCATGCATTCAGCTTACTTCACATGCATACCAGTCAGTATATTCAGAGGCACAAGTTCCAGAGCATTAGTAGATTCCAGTCTCAGCAGTCAGAGTTAGTGTGTCCTTATCTTTTGAGGACACGATCATCATTTTATTGGCTCGTTAATTAGTTTATTAGTTGGAGTTTGTTGGAGACATGTCCCATCAACTCCTTATTCAGACAGTCACGTTTAGAGGATTTTCAGACTACAGTATGTTCAAATAGTTT
Source organism: Capsicum baccatum var. pendulum (assembly GCA_030864225.1). Classification (NCBI taxonomy): domain Eukaryota; kingdom Viridiplantae; phylum Streptophyta; class Magnoliopsida; order Solanales; family Solanaceae; genus Capsicum; species Capsicum baccatum. The sequence continues at coordinate 189,969,069 of CM061560.1, forward strand.
TTTTTTTGGGGTATTTCATACCCCATCCATATGTTATGATTTATCAGATCTTATGTTACAGTTTTAAACCTTATGGCCTTTCAGTTCATTTTTTTTCATTATACGGTATGTATGTAGTATATAGGTACAGATATCAATCATGGATTAGCTTGTGGTCCTTTCAGGTCATGAGCACCGTGTAATATTTTGGGTACCAGATTTGAAGCGTTACAATTGATAAAGCTATTCATATTAATTATAAGATCTTTGTGTCAAATATAATAGTTGAGGACCCATGTGGGTTATGATTAGTGATCTTAATGAAATTAGGGATAATTATAAAAAAAATAGGAGGTACACTTCAAGAGGAGTCTTTATTTACAGACTTTAAAGACTTCTTATGGGATATCGACGCTATAAAATTAGGATTTAATGGAAAACCTGGACTTGGTGGTGTTTTAGAGAAAATTATGGGATAATTCAAGAAAGACTTGATAGAGCTTTAAGTTCCCCTGACTAGAGACTTGAATTAATTAATCTAACATTACCCATTTAAAAGCGGAGGCCTCTAACCACTCGGTTTTGCTTATAAACTCTGAACCTAGTCTTATAAAAAAGAAATAAAGTTCTTTATTCATAAAAGGTGGAGCGAAAAACAGAAATAAATATAATGATAAAGCAAACATGGAATAAAAGTGTATAAGGTACCAAACAATCTATAGTGAGCTTAAAGATAAAAAATGTAAAATTTTGATACTGACTTGGCGTTGGGGTGGTAAAGTTAACTCTAGGAAAAAAATTCAGAGGATTAAGGATAGAATAGCTAAACTTGAGAATGTCACCAGTCTTTTTGATCATAATGAACTGTAGGTGCTTAAGAGAGAATTAGGAGGGAGATAAGAATACATCTTTCTTTCATATGAAAACTATCCAAAGACGTAAGTGTAATATAATTAAAGGGTTTCAACTAGAATATGGACAATGGATCTCAAAACAAAAAGAGATTGTGCAAGAAATACAATGTTTTTATAAGAACCTCTTTACTATCTATAGACCATTCAACTTAGATTCTATTTTGAGCTTGATTCATCTATTAGTTGATAACCCTATTAATGATAGTCTAATTAGGAATGTTACGAATGAGGAGATTAAGAATTTGACGTTTGATATGCATCCCTTAAAAGCTCCAGGAGTGGATGGTATGCCTCTATTATTTTCAAAGTATTAGAATACTTTATCAGGAGATATCTGTGAAGAAGTTAAAAGTTTCTTTAGTTCAGGCCATCTAATTCACTCATGGGATCAAACTCTTATTACCATAATACTAAAAATAAAAAATCCAAGTGATATTAGTTAGTACAAACCGATTAGCTTATGTTCAACGGTTTATAAAATTATGGTGAAGATTATAGCTGCAAAACTCAAAAGATGCCTTCCTACCATTATTTTCCCTAATCAGTCAGTTTTTATTGGCAATAGGCAAATTATGGATAATATGATTCTAGCACATGAGTTCATTCATATGTTGAAAAATAATAGACGAGGCAAGGATAGGTATATGGATTTAAATCTAGATATGGCCAAGACATATGATCGAGTAGAATGAATTTATATACAAAAACTAATGATCAAAATGGATTTTCATGAAACTTTGTTAGCTGGATAATGCAATGTGTCCCTACTCCTACGTATAGATTTAATATTATCAGAGAGATAGCGGGGAAAATGACTCCTACAAGGGGATTAAGACAAGGGGATCTTTTATCACTTTATTTGTTCCTTATATGAGCGGAAGGTTTATTTAGAATATTAAATCAAGCAGAAATTAATGGAAATATTCAAAGGTTAAGTTTGGTCAGAAGTGGTTCCACTGTTAATCATTTATTTTTTGCTAATGATTCCTTTATATTTTGTAATGCTAATATTCAGTATGCCTCTAATATTTCTGATATTCTTAAAAAATAAGAAGAATGTTCGGGTCAAAAATTAAACCTTTCTAAATCAATTATATTCTTTCGTAAAAATTACTTTTGAAATCGATAAGAATGGGATTATTGCAGCGATAGGACAACTAAGATCTACTAAGCTTGAAATGTATTTAGGTTTACCGACAGTAGTGAGAAAATAAAAAATTGTTGATATTTATAAAGGATACTTATGCCTTGCTGAAAAAAAAGTAATACTGAAATCCGTTTCTCTGCTATACCGTCTTATGTTTTATCATGTTTTCAATTCCTTGATAATTTGTGTAAGGATATTACTACTATTTTTTTCAACTTTTGGTAGGTACAAGATAAGAGTAGGAGAAAAATGCATTTTGAAAAAATGAAAAAACTTTTGTATTGCTAAATCTAATGGGGGTATAGAATTTAGAGAGTTAAAATCCTTCAGCCAGGCTTTGTTGACAAAACTAGCATGGAAAATCTTAACTCAAGAAGACTCTGAAATATTTAGAATTCTTAAAAGTAAGTATTTTCAGAATACCTCGTTCCTCAAAGTTACTTCTTCTAGTTCTTAGATATGGAAAATAATCATTAGTGGAAGAAACCTCTTACAAAAAGGCATTAGATGGAGGGTGGTATCCGGAGATAGTATAAAAGTATGGATTGCGGTTTTAAACCTAGGTTCTCTCAATCTCAAATGGATATAGAATTACAAGTAAATGACCTTATTGATCATAGTAACCACTTGAAAAATTCAAGAACTTCAGAAGAGGTTTTCTATGAGGATATTGATGACGTTTTGTCTATCGCGGTCTCTAGCACCGGATCTCCAGATAGGATTTTTTGACATCAGTCTAAGTCGGGAGTCTATGAGGTGAAATCGGGTTACCATTTGGCGAGGGAAATTGATAGAAGTAGCCTATCTAATAGTGGTAGACCTAAATAAAGTGACCAGACTTTTCCTAAAAAGTTTTGAAATTTTTTATGATCTATGGATATTAAAAGTAAGTATAAACACTTCATTCGCAAATGTATCTTGAATGTGCATCCCGTTAATGATATTATTTCTAAAAGGCTAAAAAATAATTGTGATGTTTGTAAGATTGTGGTGTAGAAAGTGAAACTATCGAGTCTGAAGGTTCAGATGGTATGAAAATTTTTTCCTATAAAATAGCCGAACATCAAAAATATTATAAACTTTGCTAGATGGTGGAAAGTGCTCTATGATAAGACTAATCAATATCCTGATTCTATTGAGCTTATTAAATTAAGTATCTCTATAATGTGGCAAAATTGGAAGGTAAGAAACGCTAGGAATATTAATGGTGTGATCTCTGAATCTAGTGATATTGTAAACAAGAAACTTTTTGATATCCAGGAATATGAAAGTAATTCACTTAATATGTCTTCTCTCACATTGGTTCCTGATCATACTACTAATAATACAGTTATTATAGCACAAGATGTTGTGATTCTGTTTACAGATACTAGTTTACAAAAGGAAAAGAATATGACAAGCATTGAAACGGTAGCTATGGATAGCTTTGAAAATTTGCTTCAAGCCCTTGGTACCCCAGTTTAATTTGTTGGGAAGACCATCATTACAGAAGTGCTAGTAATTCGAATTGTATTGAAAAACGCTCGAGAAAATGAATGAACAAAGGTGCAATTTTTATCAGACACAAAGAATGCACTGGATATGATTCTAAGGAAGATTGTAGCTTCATGGGAGATAGATACCACCTGCGAAGATATCTGGAAGCTTATGAGGTTGTTTGAAGAAGTTTCAATTACATATATTCCTAGATCTTGGAATATGATAGGGCATAATATAGGAAAAATTTCTCTTACATTGTTAGACAAGTTAGTGTGGACTTTCTGTTTTCCTAGTTGGATTGTCAAAGATGCTTTTACATCTTTTAACTCATTGAGTTCGTCTTTCTATTAATAAAATAAAGGTATTGGTTGAAAAAAAATCTTAGCTTTCATTATTTTTTTTTTTAAAATCTAAAATTACCAATATGCTGGATTAGCATCTTCTGTTTTCATTATCAATAATTGGTTTAGGCATTTCTATTTTCTAAATATCTGTAACAATTGGCTTCTTACATCACCGGACTAATCACTAACTGTATTATATGTGAAAATCTCCACTTCTTTCCCCAAATTTTGTAGTGGCGTTGTTGATTTTAAGATTTTAAATAGCTGGCATCCAAATATTATCTACAGTGATTCTTTATTCCAACAATCAGGTGAAAAATTTCTTTCTTCTCACTTTTGAAATTTGTCAGAAATTATGTTAGCATCACACGAATTGATAAGAGCTTTTTACAATAGAGAAAATATTACACTGGTCTAAGTTGATCATGTGAAATTTGTGTTCCTTAATAGCCATTAGAATTGCATTCAAATTTCTGGAGTTCAAACGACTCAGCTTGTATGAAACTGAAATTGCAAATCTATTTTGTAAAAACGATCGAAAAAGAAATAATTTGAGTTTGAAGGATCAAAACCACAGATCTAAAATATTCTTTCTCAGATTTCAATATCTTAATAATCTCCAACTTGAAATTCTACAGGTTAGAGTTCTAATGAATGAATAGATCTTGAAATATTTGATCGAAAGTTAGAAAGATGATCCGAGCACCAAATGCGCAGATTAGAAGGGGGAGAGTATGAGATACAAAGAGACGGAAGAATTAGATTGCCAATCAGGGGCGGAGTCGGCCTTACCCACTAACTTTTGCGAGACCCTATACTTGTAACTAAAATATCTGAAAAACTTATATAATTATATATGTCCGAACCCTCATACAAATGAAAGTTGGTGGTCAAGTGGTAGGCGTGTCACATGTGAAAGCCCCGCGTCCGTGAGATGGGGGTCTGAGCCCCACTAAACGCAAGCATTTTTGCCTCTTTGCTCTTTAGTGTTTAAACACCATATCACCAATTGCACATTTTTTCGAACTATTTTTATTTGCTTTTCCGAAATTTGTACTCTGTTTTTTTTTTAAAATAAAAAAGATAAACTAATAATTAAAGAAAGGAAAAAAAAACGTGTTTACCCAAAAAAAAAAATCTTTGGGCTTCTTCAAACAGCGACTTACACTCGTCGTCACTATCGTTGGCTCGTTGGATTTGAAATTCAGAACCCACAGACTTTATATCTTGGCTTCGCTTGCCAATAGGAGAGTGTTTAAACAACAAAAAAAAAACATTTTAAGAAAACAAAAAGAACGAAAAATTAGAATGGTAACAAATTAATTACTTGCTATTGCCAGTTGAAGTTATTGACAGTGTAAAAATATACTTACACTATCGGTGTATAAGTTAAAGTCCGTGTTAAATAGAACTGTAGCGCTTTCATAATTTTATGACGCACAGTTATCTATCCTCATTTCACCTGCAAATTATGGGCTGGGGAAATAGAGAGAGAATGCGATGCATCCTATAGGATTGAAGCAGATGAATTGTTGACTCCCATAAATTAAGTACAATTTGCATGAATTTAGAGTTAATGAATTTAAAGTAATTAAATTGTATTCTCACACACGGATACGCATACTTGCATAGAGTGGGGGAGATTAGTCGAATTAAGCGAGATTAGACGATGATTAAAATAAGTGCTTAATTGTCCAATTTCTTATGCTCCCCGGTTCAAAATTAACTGTATCTTATTTTGTATTGGAATTTTTATTTTTACTTGTTATTTTTGACATATCAAGGAAGCACAACTTTTTTTCTCTATTTTATCTTAGTATTAATTGTTTATTTTTCAAACTAATTTCAAAACATAAAAGTAACCATCAATTAATAGGAACACTATGATAAAATTATTATGTTATTAATTATTTTCTTAAAGGGTATACTAAGTTAAATGTCACAAGTAAAAAATGAATGGTGAGAGTAGATGCAAACAAATTGCAGACAAGTTGTATCCAATGTACCTTGGCTAAGCTTAATGTTGTAACAAGCGGAATTTGAAACTACATAGTGGCCAAAGAGAGAGAAATCAAAAGAAGGTTAGGTAATAAAATACACATAGAAAAGGAGAATCATAGTGTAGTGAGTGTGTGCTCAATTTTGAGAGAATGATTATTAATAGGAAGATGACAATCAAATGCTGTAAGAGAAGGTGCATGCACCTCCACATAATAATCAGTGTTCTACTAACACTTATGAAAGAAAGCAACTTAGTGGTTCATCCCACAATGTTTGTCTGAAATTACACCTTCAACGTGCGTGCTCGTTAATTTCCTCTAATACTCCATGTTAATGGGGCAGGACAGAAAGGGCAAGTAAAGCTTTAATTAACTCGCTAAAATTTTAACCCATTCTGCCGGCTAGGGATGGGCATTAATAGGTGTTATAAACTTCTATTTGGTAATTTTGATTTTTAATTTTTAAAATATTATATCATTACTATAATAAATTTGGTAAGCATGATTCGGTCTTTTAAAGTTTGATTTTGGTAGCTTTCATTAAGATAAATCGACATTCAGTGTTTGTTCTGCTTTGACTTACATACACTCATATAATAAAGAATTATGACTTCAATATTCAAGTAACGTCTAAATAATATCATACTAACACCTTACACATAGAAATATCAAAAAGATAGCACCAACATGCAATTTCCTTCATTAATCAGTTACACAAAAAGAACACATTTCAATCATGATGAGGTAGTCAAAATTTCGGCGTTTAGATAATTATTTTTGTACAAATACTATTTTATATATTTGCTAGTATTATAATATCATATATTAATTGTATATGTAGCTACTTGGACATGATATTCGATATTCTTTATATAGGTATCAAATATTTTACTGAACACCAAAACTTTTAAATACACATATCAGATATCATAATTACTAAATATCATAATTTCGACACCGCGATATCCAAAATATCAAATTCAATATTTCCATTACATGCCCATCCGACTGCCACCCTTTAATTTTATACCTTATGAATTATGTATGTTTTACTTGCCTCACCCCTCCAAGTCATGCCTCGATCTGCCTGTTTCAATTCTATTTTTATATTTTTGCAGCATTTCTTATATATGTTGGGTAAAGGGGCTCGAGGGTTATCAAGGAAGTAATAGGACTTCTCATGAGTGATTGATTCATAGCAAGAAGATAGTGTGGTGTCTCCGACTGATGACGCCTAAATAATGATTATGTACAGAATAGGCACTATCATGGCAAAGGCATAGAAGGAAAAGACAAGCGCAAAACTTGTTAGGTTCGAAATCGAGAGGGCGTTATACGCAAGCTATTAGTTACAAATTATTAGACGATAAATCAGACAACAAAGAAAACAATACTAAAAAGCACAAATTATTACTCCCTCCGTTTAAAAAAAAATGACCTACTTTGACTTGACACAAAGTTTAAGATAATAAAGAAGACTTTTGAATCTTTTAGCCTTAAATTAAAGTAATGTCAAATGTATCAAAATGCCCTTTAATCTTGTGGTCATAAACATGTCATATGGAAAGTTGAAATTAAAGTATTGTCAAAAAAGGAAAGGAGTCATTCTTTTTTAAACGGACTAAAAAGGAAAGTAGGTCATTCTTTTTTAAACGGAGGGAGTATATGTTTTCGCCAATAGGCCTGCATATTATAAAACCTAATATTAAAAAAAAACACAAAAACTAATGAGAGTGAAAATCCCTCTAACCAAAACTCTTAAACGACTACATTATGGATACTACCGTGTTATTGTACGAGAAGAGGAGTTTTCTATTTATAGAGGTACAAAATCATTACTCCAAAAAAGAGGTTAGTCAAATATAGCAAAATTTATATTTTCCTTTCAAGAAAAGTAAAAGTAATTATGGTATTACTTTTATTTTCCTTCTACGAAAAGTAAACTTAAAATAGGTAAGAAAATCACGGCAAAAACCCTAACAAATCTCCCATTTTTGGCTTGATTTTCTTCACTTGATCCGCCTTCTTCACATGCATGAACTTCGTTTTGCACAAAATCTTCATCACTGTTGTTTGCTATTGTTAAAAATAAGGTTTTAAAATATCATGGTTAAATATTGACTTAAAAGTAATATTTTATTTTTATTTTTAAAGATGTAGCAACAGGAATGTTGAAATATGCTTAAAACTTCTTCTCCACACGTAGTTGGACAAAAAATCTGCATTATTATCAAATTGATTGCAAATTGATTAGAACCGCCATGAACTTGTTTTCAACCTCGTTTTCACCAAATCATTGGACCTTTGAACCTAGGCTCTGAGACCACTTTTTGGATTCGAAATCGAGAGGGGCGTCATCGGAAGCTCTTAGTTGCAAACTATGAGATGATAAATCAGACAACAAAAAAAAACAATACTAAAAAGCATAAAATTATTATATGTTTTGGCCAATTGGCCTACATATTATAAAACCTAATATTGAAGAAAAAAACACAAAAACGAATGAGAGAGAAAATTCTTCCTAACCAAAACTCTTAAACGACTATATTGTGGATGGTACTGTGTTATTATACGAGTAGAGGGGGTTTCTATCTATAGAGGTCCAAAATCATTACTCCCCAAAAAAGGTTAGCCAAATATAGAAAAAATTATATTTTTCTTTCAGGAGAAGTAAAAGTAATTATGGTATTACTTTTATTTTCCTTCTACGAAAAGTAAAACTTAAAATAGGTAAGAAAATCAGGGCAAAACCCCTAACAAATCTCCCCTTTTTGGCTAGATTTTCGTCACTTGATCTTCCTTCTTCACATACATGAACTTCGTTCTTCACAAAATCTTATCACTATTATTTGTCATGGTTAGAAATAAGGTTTAAAATATCATAATTAAAAATTGGATTAAAAGTAATATTTTTTTTTAAAGATGCAGCAATAGGAATATTGAAATATGCTTCAAACTTCTTCTCCATACGTAGTTGGACAAAAAATCTTCACTATCATCAAATTGATTAGAACTGCCTTGAACTTCTGTTCAATTTAGTTTCACCAAACCATTGGACCTTTGAACCGTAGGCTCTAATACCACTTGTTGGGTTCAAAATCGAGAGGAATTCATGCTAAAATGCCCCAAAAATGGATCCCAAGATGTCATACGGTGCTCAAGACTACGAGTAGTATCAAGTTAACGTTGTAAGCCTTCTATTGAATCTGAATACTCATAATAGAGAAGTATAATCATAAGATCAAGAGAAAATACATCATTAATCCCCCCTCCCCCCCCCCCCCGAACTTGTCGCCAAAACTCACTTTAGCACTTTAGATTAACTTATAATTATTTACCCCCCTTAACAACTTTTAAGTGAATTAATTTCAACCTCAAAATCAAAATTCCACTCTCACAATGGAGAGTGCCCTACACACACGCCATATCTTTGCCAAATCAGCGCCACATCATTGCCACGTAAGAAATTATAATTTTTTTTAAAAAAAATAATTCCATACACATATTTTTATATATTTTTTTAAAAAAGAAAAAAATACATACATAGTATTTTTATATATATATAAAATATATATATTTATAAAAAATATACACTTTTAAATATATATATATATATATGTATATATATATATCTTTTATAAAAATATATATTATATGTAAATAAAATAAACCTCCCCCCTTCGTTCCTTTTTTCACAGCCCCCCCACCCCAATTCCTTCTACTACTTGAGTAGACACAACAGCCCCCCATCCCCCCACCTTTTCTCCCCTTCCATCCCCCATCACTGCTACGAAAATGCCTTTTCCTTCATTTTTTTTCCTATTAACACCACCAAGAAAACAACCATAAAAATGTCAATTTAATATTTTTATCAATAAGAATTAGAAGAAGAATGTTGGAGCTAGATATTGATGATGATTTTCCTAAACCAGTCAAGAAGAAATTAATTTCAACCATTGAAGATGATGATTTTCCTAATCCAATCAAAAAAAGTCCATTTCAACCATTGATGATGCTGATCCTCTACAATCAATCAAGAAAAAATTCTAAATAAGTTCACTTTCTAGTTCCTAGAACTAAACTAAGCTTATCAAATTCACAAGCTCTTCCAAGAATCAAACCAAATTAATAAAGATTTATTCTTCTTCCTCTCATTTTGGTACAATCCAGAATCAAATCAAGCTTGCAAAAATGAAATTTTCTTTATCTGATTCAGTTTTTAGTTCAACCAAAATAAAAATCAAGCTCATCAAGCCCACCCTAGAAGAGTAACTTGCACTAAAATTTCAATTTAAAAAGCTCAATTTCACTTCCACTAAATACTCAAATTCAACCAAAACCACTTTCCCTACAATTAAAAAATCCTTCCAAAATCTATCCAAAACCAACTCTTCTTTGTCAAAGAATAAAACAACCAAAGAAACACCACCACTAAAGACCTCAATGAATTCAAATTCAAAAACCAATCTTCCACAAGTAAAAGTGCTAAGAAAGAAACACACCACTAAACAAAAAAATAGGGTGGGGGTTCGAAGTAGATGAAGAAACGGGGCGGGGTTCAAAGTAGATGAAGAAATGGGGTGGTGGTGGGGGTGGGGGTGTTAGAAAGAAGATGAAGTTGGATGATGTTGGGTTTCTTGTTTTCTTTTTTAATTTTTTTTATATAATAATAATAATAATAATAATAATAATAATAATAATAATAATAATAAAGTGAGCGCTTTTAAAAAATAAATTCACTAGATTTTTTTTTCACATCAGTCGTAGAGGGGGAAATTAATCCACTTGAAAGTTGTTCAGAGGGGTAAATAATTGTCTGATTAGTTTAGGATCTAAAGTATGTTTTGGTGACAAGTTTGGGGAGAGGGGGTTGATGTATTTTCTCTAAAATCAATGCGGAAGTCTGTCTGATCGAAGCTAAAATTATCTGAACATAATTTATGAAAATGTTAGATTCAAAGTCTGGAAAAGTAATACTGGAAGTTTGAATCATAACTACTAGTCTAACAAGCCTCTACTACTAATAACTAGAGAGCCATTGGGACAAGTCCCCAACTGACTCGAACTGGCTGAAAATAATGAATCATCTATTCTGATAAGCTGAAAAACTGAAAAACTAGGCCTCTGAACTATGAGGACTCACCAACTATCGGGATGCAGTTTGAGATGCTTCAAATCAGTCACGTTGCTGAAACTGAGCACCTCAACCTACATTATGAGACAATGTAGCACATAGACATATATGTCAATCAATACTTCTGGATTGTACTGAGTATATGAGGGTGAATGCACAAGTAAATCAATATCTCAAAATTATTATAAATTTGTAAAAGAATGCATATTAAATGTAGATGACTCACATACGTTGGAATATTTGAAAACTAGAAATCATAATCCTGAATAGCAAAACATGCTTCATAAATCTAGTGAGTCATAATATTTAGTTTCTAAAATATGTACTGGTATTCTTTGCTTGAATCATGCTGTCTAAGTGTAGAAAGGACTAACTTTTGTATTTGTAAACTCAAATAAGAAATCTCATAGCTAATGTCATATGTAAAGCAATATCTGAAAAAAATTGTGAGCCTTTACACTTAGTTTCTAAAAGCTGTTCTGTAACTATTTGCTATTAGGCTGTAGGGAAATACCTTTAAAAATTATTCTGCAAATCTTTACTATTTGGGAGGTTATTCTAACCGACATACACTATGTGAGCTATCATAGTGTTTAACGTCTAGTTCCCTTATGGGAAAGCCTTACGTTGGGGAGAATTGTCATACTCTTGCCAAGGAGTATAACCCAATCTAAGTGATCATATCTATATCTGTAATCCATATAGAAGTGGGAATAATCTAATAATCTGTACCTATGTTAGCTCGTAGTTTTGGGGCATGTACACATACCCAACTTGGTGCTAAATACTACTTTCTTTAATTTGTATGCTCATTCTATTGGAATTCCACTTTAAAACTAGTATAATGGTTTATAATGAAAACCAACGGTATATCTGTTAATTAAGACTGTAACTGAGATTGTAAAGTGGATTCCATATCTAAGCTGAGATCAAAAGATCAAATCTTTGTTCAAAAATCTGAAAATACAAATCATGGGGGTGCTTAAAAGCATAATCTTCTTGAAATAGCAACATTCAAACTAGGGCTAATAACTCATGCATCTAGTTCATGTCAAATCATCATAAAGTTCATGCTTGCTATGAAATATTGATAATTGAATTATAAATATGGAAATTACATCAATACACATGAAAATACGAAAGATGACATAAAATTCATCACCTAAATCACTTAAAATCTCATAATCTTCAAATATCAATATTTGGGTATAAACCCTAAATTGAAATTCACGGGTAATCATACAAAATCATGTAACGTTGTAATCACAAACTAGTTTTGGGCACAAAGATGAAAGGATTATCCTTGTTGAAAACCCCACATACCTTAATTGATGACTAGATGAAGAAGCTTGAACTTTGAGCTTTTAGTTGTGCTCTTGAAGATTGATTCTTGAAGTTCTTGAATTGGGAATCCTTAATTTTGAGCTATTTGGGAAAAAGAATGTTGGAATTTAAATTTCTTGGGGATTAAGGTTTGATGTACTAAGGTTTCTTTGAGAGAAAGTTGATTAAAAGCATGCATAATATGCTTAGAATAAACTAAATTATGTGTTTTATACGATTTGGGGCTTGGGGAAATGACTAGATTTCCCTTTGTAAAATTTAATTCAGAACTGGAAAATCCCAATTTGACACACCACCGCAGTATGCTGCTATCGTGGTGGTTCAATGGAAAAGGGACAATTTCCATTTTGGGCTCTGGCGCGACACGGCGTAATTAAGTTGCGTCACTGGAAAAGGACGAGTGCCATTTTGCACTCCACCGCAATGCGGTGTTTATCCCATTGGGATTTTTAACGTGATACAGGCTAATCGTAATGAGATACTGGAATAGGACTAACAAAAATTGGAGCTTCACCGTGATGCAGGCTAATCACGGTCCTTCTCTGGAATCGGACAATTGCGAATTTGTCCTTTACCGCGACGAATTGCTTATCGCGATGCCCTACTGCTTTTACTAAAATCGCCATAACTTCTCAATCGAGTATCGAATTAAGGCAAAAATATTTTCATTGGAAAGTTGATTCAATTATCTACACATTGGTGGGTCTAGAACTGGAAAATTCTATACGCATCAAGAGTTATACACTTTTGGAGTTAACCCTTAACACACTAGGAGCTATATTGAGCTAAAAAATGTACGGGGTATTAAAATATCTCCACTTGGGAACATTCACCCTTAAATGAGACTAATTAAACTGCAGATACTGAGGAACTGAGGTTATATATGAGCATGCACAATTGAAACAAACTTCATGACTGATTCTATAACATACTGAGTGACTGAACTAATCTGCGAGTGCATGAATTTACTTGAAGATAATTATATAGCTGAAACTGAGACTAGAAAAGAACTGAATTAAGAAGGAATGTTACCTTCGACTGAATCTGAGTTCGTGGAGAAGAGATGAGGATACTTGGTATGCATGTCTAGTTCTGCTTCCCAAGTAGCACCCTCAACGAATTGATTTCTCCATAGAACTTTAACCAAGGGAACTTGTTTGTTCCTTAGTCTACGGATCTAATGGTCAAGAATCTCTACTGGACTTTTTTCATATGAAAGGCTATTCTGAATATCTGTGCATTCTAGAGTTATTACAATAGCTGAATCATCCATGCACATCTATAATAAGGACACATGGAACAGTGGGTGAACTACTGACAAGTCTATAGGTAGCTTAAGCTCATAGGCTACCTTCCCCACACGACTCAAAATCTTTAAGGGGCCTACGTACCAGGGACTAATCTTCCCTTTTTTGCCAAATCTCTTCACCCCCTTCATGGGTGAAATATTCAAATACACAAGATCGTATACTTCAAACTCAAGATCTCTCCTTCTTACATTTGCATAAGATTTCTGATGACTCTGAGTTGCTTTCAATCTCTCTCGAATCAACTAAACTTTCTTTATGGCTTCAAACACCATATCTGGTCCAATCAAAGAGGTCCCACCCATTTTGAACCAACCGACTAGTGATCTATATCTATGACCATAAAGAGCCTCAAATGGGACCATCTGAATACTAGAATGGTAACTGTTATTGTAGGCAAACTCAATCAACAGCAAGTGGTCATCCCGACTTCCTTTGAAATCAAGAACACATTCCTCAAAATATCCTCTAAGGTCTGAATGGTCCTCTCTGCCTGACTATCTTTCTACAGATGAAAAGTTGATCTGAGATGAACTTGGGTACCAAAACCCTTCTGAAAGGCCTTTCAAAATCGAGAGGTAAACTAAGTACCCCTATCTGAGATGACGGACAAGGGAACTCCATGCAATCTAACCAACTTTTCGATATATAGCTTTGCATAATCTTCAGCTATGTAGGATGTGTGAACTGGAAAAAAATAAGCTGATTTAGTTAATCTGTCAACTATAACCCAAATCGAATCATGCTGACGATGCGAATTGGGTAACCCTGTTATAAAGACTATGTTCACCTCTTCCCACTTTCAAGTGGGAATACTAAACTCCTGCAACATACCACCAAGTCTTTGGTGCTCTACCTTAACCTATAGGTATATTGCATACTTAGCTACAAACTCTACAATATCTCTCTTCATACTGCTCCAATAATAGACTTTCCGCAATTCGCGATACATCTTGGTGGCTCCTAGATGAATAGAGTAACGCATGCTATGCACTTCTTCCATGATTAGCTGTATCAAGTCATCAACACATGGCACACACAATCTACTTTGGTATCTCAACACACCATCTCCTTCTTGGGAGAAAACCTCTACCTTTTGGTCTTTAACTGACCCTTTCAGTTTGACCAAACTAGAATCCTTGTGCTTCTTCTCTTTCCCTTCAGAAACTAGAGAGGATTATGAACTACTCTGAACCCAAATATTTCCCTCACCTGAGTCAACCAACCTTACACCCAATCTAGCTAACCGGTTAACTTCCCGAACTAACTCTCTCTTGTCATTCTCAACATGGGTAACGCTGCCCATAAAGAATCTAATAAGGGCGTCTGCCACTTCATTGGCCTTGCCCAAATAATACAACACAATCATATCATTATCCTTCAATAATTCTAACCACCTTCTTTGATGAAGATTTAGCACCCTCTAAGTAAATACATTTTGCAAGCTTTTGTAATCCGCAAACACATCAACATGCACCACATAAAGATAATGCCTCTAAATTTTTAGTGCAAACACAACAGCAGCTAACTCAAGGTCATGGGTAGGGTAGTTTTTTTCATGAGGCTTAAGATGTCTAGAGGCATAGTCTATAACCTTACCTCTCTACATCAAAACACAACCCAGAATAATTCTAGAAGCATCATAATATACAATGAACCCATTTGTACCATCAGGTAGTGCTAGAATTGGGGCTGAGGTGAGTCAATTCTTCAACTCTGAAAAACTCTTCTCACGGGAATTTGACCACTGAAACTTAACCTTCTTATGAGTTAATCTAGACATATGGGATGCAATAGATGAAAAACCCTCAATAAAATATCTGTAATAGTCAGCTAAACCCAAGAAACTTCCAATGTCTAATGGAGCGATATGTATAGGCCTATTTTTTAATGCTTTTGTTTTTTGGTGATCAACTCTAATGCTATCATTAGAAATAATATGACTAGGAAAGCTACTGATCTTAGCTAAAATTAAAATAGTATGAGTGAAAACCATTGCTTCTGTCTAGTTCTGGTGGATGAAGCACTGGCTAAAGATGGCACTAGCATAGATGAACGATTTTGAAACTGCAAATGTTTTCCCCCTCCAAACTTTGTCTGGCCATACTCAAACTACCTGGTTTTAGCTTTCTTATTTCACCTTTCTCTTTCTTTCAACATTTCTACCTCAGTCTATTGAGCATAAATAATCAATCTTGCAAGATCTATGTCCCCAATAAGCATAGCAGTCTTTTATTTCTTGACTACTAAACCAGATACTCCAGTAACAAACTTACTCATACTCACCCTAGGGTTAGCCATCGTATCAGAGGCATACTTAGACAACTGGTTGAACTTAAGGCATTACTCATTTACTATCATCAAGCAATGCCTCAGGTGCAAAAATTCCTCTACCTTATCTTCTCTCATTTCATGCGAAAAGAACCTGTCTAGAAATTCATCGTAAAACACTTGTCAACTCACAGAAGCTGCATTCTCACCTCTACTATTCTTTCACATAACCATCCAATCATACTCCATAACCTTTAGCTTATAAGATGCCAAATCTATACTCCCTTCATTAGTAACAAACATAATCTGGGTGATCTTTCTTATATCCTATAAGTAAAGTTGTGGGGCCTCACCAACTTTTGACCTAAAGATCTCAGACGGATTCATTCTCATAAGGTCACGAATTCTAGATATTGCTAGATCCCCATACTACTGAAGTGGGACTGTCACCTGATGGTTGCCCTGAACATTAGCAGTCACTTCTCGGGCTGATGCCTGAAAGGCAGCCAAAAATTCAGCATGGGATATATTCTCATTTAGAGGGTCAGCAGGCTGGGGTGGCTGGTTATTATTTTTGCATTCATTAGCTCGACGAGAAGGCATATTTAACTATCACGTAAAAGCATGAGTTAAAATCAGATAGAGATATGTTAAGCACGATAGATCATTAAAGAAAGAGATGATTTCTTAAAATGTCCCGTAGCCTCTTGCAAATAAATGTGGCGCGCTTCACACCCATGATCAAGATTCTACGTAATGCGGCATGTCTGAATCCCTAGGACTCTTATAACCTGGCTCAGATACTAAGATTTTAACACCCTAAAATGGGTTCTGAGATATCACACGGTGCTCAAGACTACAAGTAACCTCAAGCTAGCCCTATAAGCCTTCTATTGAATCTGAATACTTATAATAGAGACTAATAATGATAAAATCAATGCGAATGTCTGTCTGATCTAAGATGAAATTATCTGAACATAATATTTTAATATGTTAGACTCAAAGTCTGGAAAATTAATACTAGAGGTCTGAATCATGACTAGTAGTCTGACAAGACTCTACAACTAATAACTAGAGAGCCACTAGGACAAGTCCCCAGCTAACTCGAACTGGCTAAAAATAATGAATCATCTATATTGCTAAGCTAAAAAGCTAAATAACTAGGTCCCAAACTATGAGGACTCAGCAACTATCGAGATGCAGATAGAGATGCTCGAAATTACTCACGCTGCTAAAACTGAGCACCTGAACCTACATTATGAGACAATGTAGACCATAAAAGTATATGTGGAACTGTATTTCTGGATTGTACTGAGTATATGGGGGTGAATGCACAAGTAAATCAATATGTCAATATTATTATAAATTAGTAAAAGAATGCATACTAAATGTAGATAACTCACATAAGTTGGAATATCTGAAAACTAAAAATCATAATCATGAATAGCAAAACATGTTTCATACATCTAGTGAGTCATAACATTTAGTTTCTAAAAGCTGTATTGGTATTCTGTCTTTAAATTATGTTGTCTAAGTGTATAAAGGACTCACTTCTGTATTTGTAAGTTGAAATAAAAAATATCATATCTAATGTCACTTGTAAAGCAATATCTGAATAAAATTATGAGCCTTTACACTTAGTTTCTAAAAGCTGTTCTGTAATTCTTTACTTTTATGATATAGGGAAATACTTTTTAAAAACTATTCTGTAAGTCTTTATTTTTAGAGAGGTTCTTCTAAGTGACATACACTATGTGAGCTATCATAGTATCCAACGTCTAGATCCCTTATGAGAAAATTTCACGTTGAGCAGAGGTGTCATACTCTTTCCAAGGAGTATAAAATAATTTAAGTGATTACATCTGTATCTGTCATCCATATAAAAATGGGAGTAATCTGATAATTTGTATCTACATTAGCTCGTAGTTCTGGGGCATGCGAACATACCCAACTCAGTGCTAAATACCACTACCCTTAACCTGTGTGCTCACTCTATTGGAATTCCACTTTAAAACTAGTATAATGGTTTATAATGAAAACCAATGGTATATATTTTAATTAAAACTGTAACTGAGAATGTAAAGTAGGTTCCATATCTAATCTGAGCTCGAAAGATCAATTTTTTTTCCAAAAATCTAAATATACTAATCATGGGGTGCCTAAAAGCATAATATTCCTGAAATAACAACATTCAAACTAGGGCTACTAACCATGCATCTATTTCATGTCAAATCATAATAAAGTTCATGCTTGATAATGAAAATATTTATAATTCCATTCTAAATCTAGAAATTACTGACATACGCATGAAAATACGAATGTTGGCATGCAATTCATCACCTAAATCACTTAAAATCGCATAGTCTTCATATAGTAATATTTGGGTATGAACCCTAAATTAAAATTTATGGCTAATGATACAAAATCATGTAACTTTGTAATTAGAAACTAGTATGGAAGGATTATTCTCGTTGAAAATCCCACATACCTTAATTAATGACTACATGAAGAAGCTTTAACTTGGAGTTTCTAGTTTTCCTTTTGAAGATTGATTCTTGAATTTCTTGAATTGGGTATCCTTTATTTTGATCTATCTTTGAAAAAAATTGTAGAATTTGGATTTCTTGGGGATTAAGGTTTGATGTTTTAGGGTTTCTTTGAGAGCAAGTTGATGAAAAACATGCATAATATGCTTAAAATAGGCTATATTATGTGTTTTACACTATTTGGGGATAGGGGAAATGACTAGATTTCCCTTAATAAAATTTAACTCGAAACTGTAAAATCTTGATTTGGCATACCACTGCGACCTCCCACTACTGTGGTGGATCATTGGAAAAGGGAAAATTGCCATTTTGAACTCTGGTGCAACGAGGCATCATCGCATTACGTCACTGGAAAAGAATGAGTGCAATTTTGCACTCCACCACGATGCGATGTTTGCCCCTTTGGGATTTCTGGTGCAATACAGGATAATTGCGGTGATCTACTGGAGTAGGATGAACGAGAATTGGATCTTTATCATGATGCGTGCTAATCATGGTGCTTCACTGGAATCGGACAATTGCAAATTTGTCCTTCATCATGATGTGGTGCTTATCGCGATGCCCTACTGATTTTACTAAAATTGTCATAACTTCTCAATCGAGTATTGGATTAAGGAGAAATTGTATCATTAGAAAGTTGATTCAATTATCTACACATAGGTGGATTTAGAGCTAGAAAATTCTATATGAATCAAGATTTATACGCTTTTGGAGTTAACCATTAATACACTAGAAGCTAAAATGAGCTAAGAAAAGTATGGGGAGTACATATGTTGAAGCTATTAGTTTCTAACTATGAGACGATAAATCAAACGACAAAGAAAACAACACTAAAAAGCATAAAATTATTATATGTTTTGTCCAATTGACCTATATATTATAAAACTTAATATTTAATAAAAATACAAAAATTGATGAGAGACAAAATCTTCCCCTAATCAAAACTCTTAAACGACTACATTGTGGATGTTATTGTGTTATTGTATGAGAAGAGGGGTTTTCTATTTATAGAGGTGCAAAATCATTCCTCCAAAAAAGAGGTTAGCCAAATATAGCAAAGTTTTATATTTTTCCTTTCAGGAAAAGTAAAAGTAATTATGATATTACTTTTATTTTCCTTCTACGAAAAGTTAAACTTAAAATAGATAAGAAAATCAGGAAAAAAACCCAAACAAAAGTGTCACAACCAGTAGTTATGTGGATGCATAGTGTACCCGTCTGTCACAAGTAGAAGTTAGTAAGAAGAGCATCTAATGACTTGGACATCTACCACATAGTATTATAGAAAATGCATTCCAAAGGGTTACTATTCACCTATTGTACACTATAAATAGGCATCCGTCTCACTATGTAATCCATCTGCAATCAGACTTAGTAATTCAACATTTATTCTTGTGTGCTCTCTAAGCTATGTTATCTACTTTCTTGTCCATAAGATTTCATTCTCTTGGAAAGCATTTTCGTTACCTAAGTATATTTTCTAAGGCCTCGCTTAGCCGATCTATTTGTTATGTTTATTTTATCTATTTTTCTTAATATTTTAGTATTTATACATAATAGTTTGAACTGATCCATTCATAGTGCTTGGTGAAATAAATATACTATGGTCTGTTCTTCTTAGATGACTGGCATTAACCGACACGACCGATCTACAATATTCAAAACCTTTAATGAAAATATATAACTATACAAAAAGATACAAGAATTTATTTTTAGAAGTTTTTTGTTTCAATCATATATGTGAATAAGGGTAAGTAGTATTCAATATGTATAAATATCTTGGGAATTGGTTGTATGAGGCAGTCGGTTGTCCCTAGTAACTCCAAAGCTTTTTCATTAGCCCGCTAGCATACCATATATGTCAAATCAATAAAGAAGGCCTTCTTCATGTAATCTTTGATATCATTTTCACTATATTTATCTTTGTTACTTTTAAATTTTGATTTAAAAATACCTTCAACCAATTTACTTGTTGTATGTCACTGAGAATAAACCTCATCTTTAAAGGGACATGTATGCTCAGGCTTGACATCTTTGGTTTTTAAACACAACTTTTGTTAGCCTCATAGAATACACTTACACACACAGGTAGGGCATTCATCTTCTTCTTTTGCATAACACATACTTTTACCCCCATATCACTATGTATTTCAATATGTTGTGTGTCACCTTCAATTTGTATTTGATTCTGATGCATTTGTATCTTAAACCAACACATGATGTGTAGGGTCTAATAGTAATCGCATTTAAGGTGTCTTCATCATGGGTGTTTTCATCAATCTACCTCCCAGAATACTTCAGAAGAACTATAATACTTGCCATTTTTGAATCTCAATAAATTACAATCATTTGTATTTATCAAGAAATCATATAATAATGTTATACACATATAAAATCAAGAACTTAAAAGACACAATGAAGTCATAGCTCATTAGACACATATACAGTCAACCGTTATCACTCGATTTTCAATATACATATACATTTTTTTTAAATACATTTACCATACCGTTCTATCATTAATATATTTTTTTAAGCTTCAATAAACTTAAATTGACAACACACAAACTACATTATGTGTATTTGTATAGAAATACTTATATAAATCAAGTTTCAAATCTCAAAGATGTTTTCATTGATTCTTCTCAAGTTTGGAATCAAAATTTTAAAGTTATTCTGACATACATGTATCAGTTTGATGTAGCTAAGAAATACTTGAATCGGGGAATCACACAATTCTTTTGAAAAAAAATTTGAAGGAGTAATTTGAGTGATGAAATTTGAAATTTGCTTATCAAAATCCAATAGTCTGATAAAAAAATTTAAATTTTGGAATAATGCTTTTCTCTGGTTTGAATATATTTCATCCCAATTCCATTTTTGGAAATGGAATCTTCATTCCATCTCACATGAATAATTTTTAATATTCATTAAAGATTTTTACCCTTTTTAATTGAAATAGTTATGTGACATTCAGTTCCTTGTGTTGACACCCAATTTTGGTCTCCCAATATGCCTCTAATGACGTCCAAACAACGCCTCCTATCAGATGATGATATAGTTGTTGTCAAAATATAGTAAACTATAAAAGGTTAGGGCGAATCCTAAGTGAATACGTGGACTCATAAATTTCAAATGTTGTAATCAATGGGAAAGAACTGGAAAGTAAATGGGGGATTCTGATGAAAATATCGAACAAAGATCAACTATCAACTTTGATTATGATCAGTATTGGTGAACACTAGGATTGTGTCCCCCCTAGCTTCTCAACTCTGTAGGTTTATCATTCTATGCTGAACAAACTCTATACCTCCCCTATAGAATCAATAGGTTATGTACCTTCTACAGTCTTTTGGATGAGTAGAATGATTTCACCCTTTACCTTATAAATCTCAGGATGTCACCTTACAAACCCTTATCTTGATCCTTGTTAACTGTTATATTTTGAGTCTCTAGTTATTAGATCATAGTTAACGATATTACTTAGATAATTCCTAGTAGCTTGGATCATCCGTTAAACTCCAAATTACAATTGTCATTATCTTTCCTAGTCACTACCCCTCTTTTGGAGTAAGTAGCAATAATCTAGGAGGGATCTTAACATTGGACACCGCTAAGAAATCTATCGAAATCGACTCTTGAAATATAAATATGTTTGTAAATATCAAAGTGTCCAACCCCTACTAAAAAGACATAAAGGGTATTTATAGTACATGAGGAAACACTAAAACCAAAGCTCAAATGAAATAGGATAAAGATCAGGTCGGTGTCCATATGTGGTCCATACCCGCAGTCTGCACCGGGAGTGGGTAGTACCTGCAGACCTTTCCCTGGGCATAGGTACAAACTGCAGGTATTGGGAGCAAAAATTCCTGCAAATTCAACTCTCAGAATTTTGGAATTTTGATACTTTCTTTGCCTACATGCGGTCCATAGGTCCTATATGCGACCACATGTTGACTTAGTAGGTTCCGGAAATCATCTTTTCAGTTCTTCGGTTCTCGAACAAACTGGAAAACACTCTGAATATTCATAATTTTTCCAAAAATATCCAAAACACCTTTTTGACCTTTTTCACAAATTTATCATCCAAAACATGATGTCCTGCAAAACATACCCAAAAAGCATCATATCTAACCAAATAGCCTCAGAACCTTACATCTTTTCCTTATTTTAAGCGTTGAAAGTGCTATATTTCTATATCACATCAACACCCTCAACGTAGAATATTTCCATGTCCTCAGGAAACAAAACACAACAAAAACAAAAAATGATGCTTAACTAGGAGAAACTAAGCTATTCAAGGCAGTCGGTCAATCACTTAAGCTCAAAACACAACATCCCCCTCCCATTTTATTTTTCAAAACCAATTATGCATGAACATGAAGCACAACAGTATGATATAATGGGATCAAGGTATGGAAATTACATTATCAATAGACAACCACTTATATATACAAGGTACACTACCCGAAACTAGAAAGTAACTAGCAAAATGACTCAAATGTCCTCACAACAAAAATATCCCACTCACTTATATGAAATCATGCATGTTAATGTAGGGACAATCAAGAGAGACACTCACGCTCAAAAAGAAGTTCCTCTCAATGCATGTCAAATATCATAGGTTTGCCCTTATTTTCTTTACCTTAGCATTCAGATAGTCAAGTTAAGATCACTAAAGGACTTTTCTTGGCTTGTAATATAGGATTGAGGGCTGGTATGGTATATATGGATTTTTAGAGTGACTAAGCCTCCTTGGCACTACAATAACCTTCGTGTCTCACTTACTAGTCAATTTCCTTTCTATTCCACCCTTATTTCTCCTTTTTATTCTTTTATGCACATTCAGGCTGGGGTGGTTTCTCTATTCTTTAATTTTAACAATTTTCACAATTTTTTCCTTTTTTTTTTATCTTTTCTTTTTCAGCCACACCCATCCCTACTTGCTTTTTCTTTTAGTTTACCCTTTTCATACCCATTTTACACTACACATCATTATGATAGCCACCTTTAACTTAAGAATTTTGCCTGAGTTGAGGTCCATAATATCCAAGGAGGAAAAAGGAAAAAATAGGTTCATTGTAACAGGAGATGGGAAGGTGAAAGGTGTGACAAGAAAAATAGGCATTTAGGCTCAAAGTTTGGATCAAGGGATATAATTCACACGTGGAAGGTCATTTGGGATAAAAGTGGATTAAAATAATAAAAGACTATGATCCTTTCCTAACCAACTAACCTTCTACCTAGGCAAGACTAACTAGGAAAGTTCTGAATTTATCATACAGAGAGAACTAGGTAGTATCTCACTCACACATATCATAAAGTCAATATTACAAACTACTAGCTATCTGATTTATGAAATTGTTAAAGTGATTATCATGTCCCTAACCTAATTCCATAACAAAATCCACAAAGTTCACACACACATATATTCACACAATTCTAAAACAAAATTTTTTGGAGAGGTATTAAAAATCAGTCAAAACATGAGTACTGCCCTAAATACTTAAAAATCTCCTAATTAAACAAAAACTCAACATGAAAAAAAAAACACAATACTCCTAATTATGTCGGCTCTACTAGGAACAAGACTTCATGGAAATGATGCACGATAACAAAAACCCCATGAGGACATCCAGACCTACAAAAAACCCTCACCCCAACTTAAAATAATGTATTGTCCCCAACACCTCAAACCTCTACAAAACAAAAGAGTTAGGAACATACCTATGGCACAATGGGTGCAGAGATCTGATGTTAATCAAGAACTTAAATACAACAAGACAATACCTAGGGTCTCCTCCCAAGAAGCACCTGATTTACTGTCGCAGCATGACTCAGTTCCCTTGGCTACTCAAACTTTGCCAAGGTCCATTTTAGCATAAACTTTGATTTCTTTCATGTTTCCTATGTAGTATTTGACTCACTTCCCGTTCACTTTAAACAAGACATCACCATTATGCTTTATCTCAATAGAACCATATGAGAACACCTTAACCACATTTAGTGTTCCAGTCCATCTTGATTTCAACTTGACAGGAAACAAACGTAGTCTTGAATTATATAACAAGACCAAATCACTGGGTTTGAATATTCTTTTATCGATATTCTTTTCATGGTAAAACTTTATTCTTTGTTTGTCTATGGTTGAGATCTCATAAGACCAAATTTGGAATTAATCCAATTCATTCACCTTGCTCAACCTCAAGTTTGATGCATCACACCACTTTAAATTTAGCATTTTTAACACCCATAGTGTCTTATGCTAAAGCGCAATCGGTAAATGGCATGCTTTTTCATACACATAATTATATGGAGAGGAACCTATGGGGGCCTTATTGGCTGCCCAATAGGGCCACAATGTATCGTCTAGATTTTTATACATGTCAGTCCTATTGGAATTCATAGTCTTTGCTAATATTAACTTTATCTCTCTATTGGAGACTTTTACTTGCCCACTCATTTGAGGATGGTAAGATATTGCCATCTTTTGCCTCATACCATATCTATGTAGTAGTGCTTTGAACAAATGATTAAAGAATTGTGACCCACCATCACTGATAATTGCATATGGAGCGCCAAACTAGGAAAAGATGTTTAATTTAAAAAGACAATGACATTCCTACCTTCATTATCTGGAAGTGCAACTGCCTTTACCCACTTTGATACATAGTCAAATGGTACCAGAATGTACCTCATGCCATAGGATCTCACAAATAGTCCTATAAAATTAATGCCTTGCAGATTAAACAACTCTAACTTTAGAATTGGTACCATGGGGAGTTCCTGGTGCCGTAAAGTGTTGCCTTGACGCTGGCACTGGTCACAGGATTTTGCAAAATCATGAATGTCCTTGTAAATTAAAGATAATTAAAACCCAGACTGTAAAATTTAGTGAGATTCTTGTATGCCACTGTGGTAACCCCTGACTAGTGAAGAATGACAAGCTTCCAGAATACTTATTATCTCAACCTCTAGAATGCATCTCCAAATCACAACATCAGTGCATAAATCTCTATTACTGCCAGAAAAATAGATCTTTTGGGATGAGATTGCTTGCCAAAAAGTTGACAAAATCAACAAACCAAGGAATCAAATCATGAGATGCTGCCAACACCCGCTCATCAGGAGTAGCATCATGTATCTCAATATTATTCCCTAGTTTCTGTATGGTCTCCTCTTTAAGTCTGGATAAGTTGTCTACAACTTGATTTTCTTTATCTTTTTGGCCCTTGACTTTAAAATCAAACTCTTACAGTAAAAGAACCCAACAGATCAATCTGGGTTTGGTATCCTTCTTTAATATAAAGTACCTCAAGGATTCATAGTCAGTGCAGACTATTACCTTAGTCATAATCAAATAAGACAAAAAAATTTCAAAAGCAAAAACCACCGCAAGTAGATCCTGCTCTGTAACTGTGTAATTTTGTGCGAGGTTTAAAGATTTACTGGAATAGTAGATGGAATGCAGTGTCTTTTATATTCTTTGGCCTAGAATAGCTCCGAAGGACACTCCGCTCGCATCACACATTACCTCAAAAGGGGTAGACCAATCAGGAGACATAATGATGGGCGTTAAAATCAACCGCTTCTTTAGGCATTGAAAGCATTGAGAAAATCATCATCGAACAAACATTTTAGATTTTTCTCTAAAGCTTGCATAGAGGACTTGAAATTTTAAAGAAGTCCTTGATGAACCTTCTATAAAAGACTACATGACCCAAAAAACTCTGTATGCTTCTAACTTACATTGGCAGCGACAACTTCTCAATCACCTCAATCTTCACTTTGTTCAACTCAATATCATGTCTGGAGATCTTGTGTACTAACTTAATACCTTTTTTCACCATGAAGTGGAATTTTTCCTAATTGAGTACTAAGTTTCACTTTTTACATCTCTGTAGTGCACTGGCCAAATGGGCTAAGAAGTCATTGAATGAGTCCTCAACCACTGAGAAGTCATCCATGAAAACTTCAATAGTGTCTTCCACTATGTCAAAAAATATGGACATCATACATCTATAAAAAGTACTCAATGCATTAAACTACCTGAATGATATTTGCTTGAATTAAAAGGTCCCATAGGGCAAGTAAAAGTAGTCTTTTCTTGGTATTCTGGAGCAATCATGATTTGATTGTAACCCGAATACCCATTAAGAAAATATTCCCAACCACTGCCTGCTAATCTGTCCAATATCTGATCCATGAAAGGTACAGGGAAAAGGTCATTTTGTGTCCACTGGTTCAGCTTTATATAGTCCAAGCATACTCACCACCCAGTCACTGGACTTATTATTACTAATTTATTCTTCTCATTTGGAACCATTATGATTCCTTCTTTCTTTGTTATGCATTAAACCGGGCTCACCAACTTGCTACCTGTATTGGAAAAAACCACTCCATCATCTAACCACTTGATTATCTCTTTTTTACTACCTCCTACATAGGAGGATTTAGTCATCTCTGATGCTCAATACTAGGAATGATGTCCAGCACAAACTGTATCTTATGTGTGTATATAATTAGTGGAATCCCTACAATGTCTGCAATGGTCCACCCAATAGCTCTCTTTAACTTTTGTAACATTGATATCAAATCTTATACCTGTGCTTCTACCAGATCTACTTCAATAATTATCTGTACCAATAGTTTTTTCAATCGATAGTCTTACAGGCGGTGTGGTTCTGTTCTTCAAGTTCAGATCCAACTTTTAAGGGGCATATTTGTAAGAACCTATGCCATGCAGTGCTTAAACCAACTTATTATACTCATCTATACCATCACTTTTGAAGTTTATAATCACTGTTGCTAATGCTTCTACCCCAATCTCTCCTTAAAAGGCATCTCTACTACAACCACACTATCCTCTACTGCATCAATCACTGCTACCACTCTCATATCATCAGGCTACTGAACTGTCATGCATATGTTTAAAACTATTTTCTTATCATTCTATTTAAAAGTAATCTCCTCTAGGTCTATATCAATTATCACCTGGCCAGTGGATAAGAAAGGTCTACACAAGATAATCGGAGAATGAGCATCAGCTTCACAGTCTAAAATTATGAAATTTGCTAGATACGTATGCGATGCCTCCTTCACTTCTACATTTTGCATAATACCCACTGGCTTCTTTACAGATGAATCTGCCATCAACAACCTTACATATATAGGCTTAAGCTCGCCTAACCCTAATACTTTATATATTACCAATGGCATTATATTTATTCCTGCTCCCTCCCATATCACATATGGCCTAATTAATCTCATCAAGCTTAATAGAATATGAGATGTTTACTGTACCTTGGTCTCCCTTCTTTTTTACTAAATGTGCATAAAAATCTGTACTAAACTGTTAAACTATATCTTGGATCTCCTCTGCTACTCATTCATCATCATCATCACTCCTAAAATTATCATCACTACAAGTTAGCTTCTCAAATTCATCTTTAGGTGGGTCATCTGAAATAATATTTTCCTTCTTTGGCTTATTTGTAGAAGGAAAAAATTTCTCATCAGGGGGAGAATCACTCATTGTGTTAATATCTAGACAATGAACTAGTGATGTTTGATTCGATATATTATCTCTAGGAAGTGCTCCTAACTGTCTCTCTGCTAAAGTAATAGATATATGCCCATACTACTACTCCAACTGCTTATTAGCAGTTGCATGTGACTTAACCTTCTGGGCCAATCCTAAAACATCGTCCTTGAATTCTTTAAGGAAAACTTCTTGACTCTCTCGACCCTTTATCAGCATAGACAAAATCTCTTCTATTCTTGATTCCATATCTCATCTTCCAGGTGGATATATTTATCTCTACCGTCATAGTTTCAACTTTGATTCCCTTGTCCCTGGTCTTGAAAACCCACCAACTAATGATCCACATACTTTGCATCCTCCTCTGACTTAGACTAACGCACCCTAAAAGTTGTACTCTATATCCCTACTGCATTAACCTTTTAAGAATTTATTGTTGTAAACTATTTGGTAAGCCCACCAATGTCTGTCCTCAATAGTGAAATATCCTAAGCTATAACATCCTCAACTAATCTTCGATCACTAGAAGCTCTAATGGAATAAATGTCAGAACCTCTCTCAACCTTCCGCGTTTTCCACCCTCAGTTAGTTAATGAGATCTGATCCATAATACTTGAAGCCATCTCCTATCGTAATCTCATTAAGGCTCCTTCAAAGATAGTTTTTACCATTTCTCTGGAACTGATAGTCAAGGCTTTATAGAAGATCTCCAACAAGCTTGTCCCTGAAATCCAATGATTGGGCACCATGCTAAGCTTCTTCTTGAAATTGAACCATGCCTCATAAATAGATTCTGACTATAACTACCTAAAGTTATAGATTTCGTCCTTGAGCTGCAATACTCTAGATGGATGAAAGAACTTATTTAAGAATTATCTTCCTAACTCATTCCATGTAGTGATATACTATCTTGGAAGTTCCCCTAGCCATAAAGATGCTTATCTAGTAAGTGAGAAGGGAAACAACCTCAGTCTCATTACCTCCTGATCTACCATGGTATGGGATATAAAGTGTAGATCTCAAAAAAATTTGCCAGATGCATGATTGCGTCATCTGTATGCAACCTAGGAAACATGCCCTTTAAGTATAAAAGATAAATCATAGCACTAGAAATGTTGAACTTGACTTAAAGAGTAAGGAAAGAGGAATGATAGCTCCAATTTCTGCCAGATCAATGTATCCCAGATCCTCTTTATCATCTTCATATGGCTGAACATACTGATATGATGGGATCACTTGAGATTGACGTTCTCTATTTCTATTTTTGTTTCCATCGATTACTACTCAGTGGTCTACTACTTGTCTAAGCTCAGCTAGCTCTACCTCTCAAGCTATGTGTTGGGCTTTCTTTAATACCTTCCTATCACTCTCATCTTAAGATGAAAGCTTACTAGTATATTAATCAATAATGTCCTATACTCTTTTAGGAGAAAAAGGAGGTACAACATCGTGAATCCCTTCAGAAATTTTATCTCTTTTCTTCTTAGACATCTTACCAGGTGTTTGTAAGATCCTTTCTGGATTAGGATTCAGTGGGAGTAAGGGTTTGCCTCTCCTGTGTATGTTAGGAATACACCGACATATGCCTCAATAAGGATAAAAATAAAAACCCAAAGATTACAACGATCTTAGTTCATAAATCAACACCGTATTCTGCGATAACAACGCCAAATTCTTGATGATGTCCAACCAACACTTTCTATCAAATGATGATACAGTTGATGTCAAAATATAGTAAACCAAAAATAGTTGGGGTCGAATCCTAAGGGAATACGTGGACTCATCAATTTCAAATGTTGTAATCAACATGCAAGAATTGGAAAGTAGATAGGGGGCTTTGAATGAAAATATCAAGCAAAGATCAACTATCAGCTTTGGTTGTGATCAAAATTGGTGAACACTAGGATTGTTTTCCCTCTGGCTTCTTAACTCTATAGGTTTATCGTGCTATGTTGAACCAACCCGATACGTTGCATGTAGAATTGATATGTTATGTAACTTCTGCAGTCTTTTGGATAAGAAGATGGATTTCACCACTTACCTTTTGAGTCTCATGATGTCTCCTTACTAATCCTTATCTTGATCCTAGTTAACCATTACCTTTTGATTTTGTAGTTATTAGATGATCGTTTACAATCATACTTAGATAATACCTAGTAGCATGGACTGACCGTCAAACTCTAAATTACTATTATCATTATCTTTTCCTAGTCACTACCCCTCTTTTAGAGTAAGTAGCAATAGTCTAGGTAGGATCTTAACATTGTCCACCGCTAAGAAATCTATTATAGTGAAGATAATGCAATGCATACCATGGCTATCAGTTCAATTCAACAATTGCATTTTCCCTACTTCGTCAATTCTCCTGGGTTTTCACAACCCTAGCTATGGGTTTTAGCCTCTCATACTTATGAAGAAATCAATATCATTCATATTTGAAATCGTAGAATAAATCACAATGATAAGAATTGTAAAAACCCACAACCGTTATTGAATTAATCAATTGAAGTCAATGCAATTAAATTCCAAGATCAAAATCGACTCTTGGAATCAAAATATGTTTATAAATATCAAAAGTGTGTAACCTCTACTAAAAAGTACATAAATGGTATTTATAGTGCATGAGAAAACCTTCAAACTACAGCCCGAACAATATAGAAGAAAATCGAGTTGGTGGCCACAGGTGGTCCGTACACGTAGTCTGCATCAGGTGCAGCGGTACTGGCCCTAGGCGCAAGTACAAACTGTAGTTACCGAGAGAAAAAATTCCTACAAATTCAGCTCTAGGAATTTTGGACTTTTTGTACTTATTTTCCCTACATGTGGTTCATAGGTCCTACATGTAGTCATATGTTGACTTACTAGGTGGAGGGAGTTATTTTTCAGCTCTTCTTTGGTTCTCAAGCATGCTTTAATCACGAACAAGTTGGATAACATCTCGAATATCCGTAATTGCTCCAAAACTAGCCAAAAATACTTTTTCCACCTTTTTCACGAACTTATCATCCAAAACATGATTTCCTACAAACATATCTAAAAAGCATCATATCTAACAAAATAACTTTAGAACCTTGTATATTTTCCTTGTTTTAAGCATCGTGCTTTATTTCTATAGCACGTTAGCCTCCTAGGCTATTATTTTACCAAATTTATTGTTAATATTCTTTACGCATTAGTATCAAATGAATATGAAATCATGTATTCATGATTTTGAAGTATGAAATTTATTTTATTATTTAATATTTTTATAGTTTATATAATTTATTAATTTAAATATAATATTTTAAACATAATTTTATCAACCTTTATCAAATTATTTTAGTAAATATATTCATAACTTAGAAAACTTTAATTTTTTTTTATTATTGTTATTATACAGTTACTACGTTTACCAAATAGCAACCCAAATTCAATTCAGTTATCTTTAATTTATTTACTTTCTAGTCATTCTTCTACCCAATTGATGTCAACTTTAGCCTAATATGAGCTCAGTTTATTTCAATTTTAAAGCCTAAATCAATTTTTATCTCACCTCTTAATTTTAATCACAATTGTTGATCTCTTTCAAGCAATGCCTATGATAAATCTGCCTTTTGATATACCTAACCCTAAAAATATCCCTAACTCTAATCCCATTTGATAAAAAAACTAGCAGCCTTCCCCATTATTTTTTTCGCTCCCTCACCTTTCCTTAACAATTGCACCACTATCATCTGCCTATGGCAAGTGGACAAACCTCTCCGTCCCCTTCCTCTCTTTCTTCTCTCATTTACCATCGGTGATCCAATCCAAACATCGGTATTTACCGACAAAAATAAACCAGTCAGCTCAACTCGTTTCCCTTTCTCTTCTCTCCCTCTTTTATCTTGCTCCTTTTATAATGCTGACTCACCATAGTTGAGGATCGGCGAGTACTAGCCAACAAAAATACCAACATCTATTATGCTCCACCTTTCTTTTCTCCCTCATGCTGGAAAAACATGACAAACTCATCCACGAAGCCCAGACAACGAGCACCCACTACTGCTTCACTACTGAATTCGATCGATGACCTTCATTAATGGTTCCACTAAGCTGAATCTCCATTCCAAACTTAAATTCAAGGTCCTAATTAAAATCCACAAATAAAGCAAACCCACGATAGCATCAAGGATTTAGTTCCAAGATTTTTATATCAATTTCATGATGAATTCATCTTCGGTCGTTCTTGTCTCAAGTACTATCAACCTTGGCTAATATTATTTTTCTAATCGGACACTGGGTGGTCCATGTTTGAAAATGATGTGTTCTTGTTTATTAAACCAAGCCCGTTGTTGAATTCATTATGATGGTACTAGTGGTGAGACATCATCTATTAGGACAAACATTGTGTCCTTGGTTGTTCTCTTTGGTTGACATATTTTTAAAAATCCTGAGAGTAAGTGATATTGTAATTTGAGGACTTTTGTTTCTCCTACAATATTTTAAAGAGCATAGTAGGTTTTACTTATCTATTTGTGGTATTTCTAACATGAATTTTTTCCTAATTGATTCTTCTACTGCTAAAGAAAAATACGTTGTTGGACTGAATTTTTATCCTTATTAATTGTGAATATATTTTACCTGTGTGGTTATGAAAACTCCAGTATGTATTTATTTTTTTCAATTGATTCTCATGTCTTACTTGAAGTAGGATAGATTTTACACGTGATTATTTATGACAATCTTTGATTCACAATTTACTGGTAATTTACTCTAGCTCCTTATTTTATTGATCATCCTTCCTTAAATATAACAGATTTTTTGTCACTATATGGTAAGTTTTGATCTAGTTATTTTAGTTAATATTTTATACCTTTTTGATATGTTACATGCTTAATTATGGTAAACAGAGATTGTTCTTGCATTAAATTGATTCAGTCCACCCCTTGATTAATTCTTGTTCTTATTTTCTTTTCTCTTTAAATCCTTGAGTTGATTTTCTGAATATCCTCCTTCTCTTTAATTCAATACTACTTTACTATATAAACAAGTCCTTCCCCTTCATTCATCTCACTTTATAATTCCCTTCAACTCGCTCATGTATAAAAGAAAAGAAAGACTTTACAATTTCTACTCTCTCTATACAAAAAGGACTAAAAAAATGACTCTTCTCTAGACTTAAAAAATATTTCTTTGATTTTTTTCTTGAGGTTGCTTCGACTCTTATCTATTATCATCGATTCTTACTTTGAAAGAACAATTTTCTTATTTGTATTTATTATTCTTGCCGCTCATCGGTTAGTTTTCTCTAATGATGCGTTTGTTTTCCTTATGTTAATCATATGTGATTTTTATTTTCATACTTCAAATGTTTGTTTCCATAACCTCCTATTTCTTTGTGTACTTTTGTGACATATTGAAATATTCATGTTATCTATTTCTTTGTTGGTTTAGTCATAAAATGATGTGTTTTCCTCCTCTATTTGCAATTATGTGTTTTTCCTACTGGAGTGTTACTGTATATGAATCTGAAACAATCTTTAACTCCTTTATCATGAGCCTACCCGGGATTCTTGAAATCCTTAGGATCACGACAACACCAAGGGTTGGTTATGTGTTGCCAAATGTATAAATAGATTTTAATAGTGTTTTGATGTTTTTGTTTATGTTCACAGATTAAATATGAGCATTTAGAGGAGAAAGAGAGTTACAAGGGATTTGGGAGTAGTTAAGGGCTATCTAGTCCAACCCTTCTCTCTTTTCTTTTATTTCATTTATTTTGGATCTGCAATAATCTATTGTACAAACTCTATGAATAATGAAATTTTTGAGACTGCTTAGGAGGCGGGGATCATATCACTTAAATTATTAATTAAATTTCTTTATCACCAAGGCGACGTGTTCTAGGCTTGTTAACTAAAACACTGACATGTTGATCATTTCTCACCTAAAAATCATATTTTTAGGAGTATGATTTAACGTTCAACCTATTAAAATTAGTTTTCGACACTTTTAAATAATTTTCTACACCTTAGAATAAACTTATGCACTTTTAAAATAAATTTCTGCTTGTTATACAATTTTCTGCACTTTAAAATAAATTTATACATTTTAAATTTTTTTTCTATATTGTCAAAACAATTTTCTTCACCGTTTAGTGAAATGTCTGCACAGTTCAATTAATTTTTCTGCACAAATTATTTTTCTGCAATATTTAATGAAATTTCTGCATAGTTCAATTAGTTTCCATCATAGTTTATTTCGCATCTCAATTTACTTTCCAACATCCTGATTGATGTTCATTGCATTAAAATCATGTCCATGAAGCTGATAGATATTAACATGCTAACCAATCTACAACACTAGAAATCATGTTTATAGAGCTTATTTAATTAATTTTCACATATTAGTCAAATATATGTCATCTAGATATCATGTCTATAGGTTTAATCATATAAAAATGAATAATTATTTGTTTTAGTATATTTGTCACCTAATCAACTTTTAATTAATCAAGAGGCATTGGATGAGATATTACATGTTATGTGCCTTCCTTGTTGTCTTATTTGACATAAATCCTGAGTCTAATTAGAAAGCTTAGTTTTCTTTGTCTAGACCCAAATTAAAAGTAGAAAGTCCAATGTCTCTTGTACATTAAGTTGGGATGGGTAAGCATTTTAGGAAATGTTAGTTTTTTTTTAGAAAGCCTCTAAGTTGAATAAAAAAAGTAGGTGAGGTGGGTAGATAGATCAAAAATGATGAAAGTTGTTTTGAGCACAATCCGGCAATGAAAAATATGATATTGTCATTTGTAGATAAGCCGAACGCTGATCCAAACATCTTAAAATAAACCCTTTTCCCAACTTTCAAATTTTTTTCTTTTTATTTACTTTATATATTTCAGTTGTTTAGGGTAGTTTAGATTTTCTTATTTATTAAATTTTTTCTATATAAATTGTGCCTCTTTATAACACCTCAGGATTGGGACCCTTGTAAAAATTCTTAATTTTTGGACTTTCTGGGCTTGGTACGAGTCAAGGCTACCATTCGTACCCTTGGATATGAGTTAGGAGAAGGATTGATAGCTCACTCATATGTTGGTCAGTAAGGTTGGCTTGGTTATTTTATAAGATATGAGTCACCACCATACAAGTCATATGGTGCGATACGAGGGATATGATGCTAAGCCATATGAAGCATATTGAGTTGCCTAGTTGAAATTGTCCAAGGTACAGATATGGGTATGGTTTGGGGAACCAATCATACGCTAAGGTATGAGTTAGGTTAGTGTAGTCGTATTAGGACTAGTATGGAGGGTCTTGGTGAGGTCTAGGGTATGATTAAGGGTACAACTCTTACCCTTTGATATGGTTTGCATGGTTGGGTCATACCCTACTGGAAATCGATTTTTAACTTTTAAGTTTGGGAAGTTCTGGATATTTCCCACCCCAAAATGCTTATGTCCCCATATTATATAACCCTTGGTGGACTCTTTAATAATTTTTATAGAATATAGATACTCAAAATACTCTCTCAAACTCTCTTTTAAAGATTGAAGGCTAGGGTTTCTAAAAATATTCTTCAAAGGGCTCAAGAGTCAAGTTACACTTCGAAATCATCTTGTATAAGACATGTACTACTTCCCTCATTATTATTTCCAACTAAAGTCAAGATTTAATATGTTTTAAACATTGATTCATGAAATTATAAATGGTGGTTTTGAAATGAATGTTTAGGGTTTCAATGCGTGTTGTTTGGTATTGGTTTTAGCTATATTTTTACATATTTTTGGTAATGGTTTTCACATGTGGGTGTTGTTGGTTATGGTTTAACAAATGGGTTATGAGTAAACCTAATTATGATGGTTTATTCTTTGGCTTTGTTCTAAGAAATATATGCCCTCAAGATGTTCGATAAATTGCCTGAAAGAATGTTTTCACTCTATCGTTGAAGTTTCACTGGAACTATTGCATGGTATAGTTTGGTAATGGAACCCTAAATAGATTTGGATGATTTTGCGTGGTTGAAATGGCTTCAACGGTAGAAATTATTTAAATGTTTGGAATGGTCAAAACTGGTCTAAAGTTGTGAATGGTTTGGAATGGTTAAATAGAATAGTTTTGGTGGTAACGATTTAGTTAATTAAACATACTTATGGTGTAAACAGGAATCCCCCAAGTAAACATGATAATTGAGCAACTTGTGGGGTACATGGAATCCCCCCAAGCTAATCTAATAATCTCTCACTTATGGGGTACATGGGACTACCCTAACTAAACTTGTTCTATTGGTACAATGGGAATCCCTTGATCTATAAAAGGTTTGGCTAAGGATAATATTTGTAAGTTATGATCGGTATGATGAGACCACTATGTATATCCTCAGTTAATAATAATAGTTTGGTTGTTGGAAATGGATTTAATTGGGCAATAAAAGTAGGGTGTAATAGCTAATTGTGAAAGTGGGAGTCCAATGGATGAACACTAGAAACTCATGTTTGCCGACATGAGGGTTAGGTCATGGAGACCTTATATGATACTATGAGGTATATGGGAATCCTCTAAGTACACTATAGATATGTATCATGGAGGGTGGAGTGTAATTGGGAATCCCTTACTCTTATTGTATCTCTGGTTCATGCGGCTATAAGAATCGAGGCCTGTTTAGGGGGTTACAATGGACCTATATAGTCCGTGGGTGGTTAAGGACGGTTAAGCTACACATAACCAGGTTAATGGTTTCAAATACATGTTAAACCGGAGTTTTTTTTTGGCATGGTTATATATATACGTATGGGTTGTATGCATATGGCTGGTTTACTTAGTTTTATTGAATGGAATTATTGTATCCTTATCCTGAGTGAATGCTAGTATTTACCCGCTAATTCATCTTCGGGCAGCTATATTCCCAAGCGATACAAGTATCAACCATTCTATTCCTCCTTCTTAGTGATGGAATTTGGGATCAACTATTGGATTAAAGTGGGGAACTTACATAGTTTAGAAGGCTTCTATTTTATTTCATGGATTACTTTATTTACTTTTTTCTTTCATATACTTCATTTATGGATATGTCGGGGGCATGTCTCGACTAGGTACTCTTTGGTTTTATTTAGAGGCTTTGTATGGACAACTATGGACTTGGGTATGATAGGGATGGATTATGTTATATATATAAACATACATCATATTATTGCCTTAGTTTTGGTTTATGGTTTTGGTTTGGTTGGTTATTAGGTGGATTGATTTGTTTAGGTTGTCCTCAGATATATACTTATCCCATAGTCACTTAATGGATAAACTCTCTATCTTTTTATATGGTGAAAATTCACCTGACTTAAGGCATATATTTCTTGGTTAGGTTCGGTATTGGGGGTGGTCTTCTGTCTTAGTTGGGCTTGAGATCGCTATTATGATAAGGCCCTGGTTTGGGTCTTGTGAAGTTGGTATCAGAACTTTAGGTTTTAGAGTCATGGGGTTTCCACAAAGTTATGTCGAGTAGAGTCTTTCTTATAGGTGTGTTCTGCAACACACTTATAATTAAGAGGCTATAAGGCATTTAGAAATGTTTCACTGTCTTATTGTTCTACTTTTGGGCTATGGAGTCTAAAGTCAAGAACTCTTCTTTGAATCTTTCTTGGTTTACTTTCCAAATCATGTCCTCTCAATGATATAAAGTTCATGGAAACTCACATGTCCCATTCAAGGAAAAGATGGATGGATTTAGTCCAACTAATAGGCATAGACTCAGTCAAGGGTCACAGTCTGGTTTTACCTGTGGAGTCCCATTGGTCTCCACTGACCCTATTATGAAAACTGGAACTCATTCTCGTTTACCTTAAGGAGAGGTTACTAATGCCATGTTTTGATATTCTGTTAATCTATTAACTCGGATGGTGACAACACTATCACACCGGTACAGTACTATTGGTAAAGGGAAAAATTAGGAAAGGTCAAGAAATAGACAAGGTAAGGAAGTCTCGATTCTCTAAACAAAAGGGAGGCCAACATTATAGTGATAAGTAGTTTGAGAGGAAAGAGTTAGGTGGGTCCTAACTCCTGCTTTATGGCTTGTGCTCCCTTCTCGAATCCATTGGAAGATGGATGTTCTCAGATTGGTAATGCTTCTAGGGAACAAGAGGCCTAATTTTGGGCTAGTGGAGCCCAATCTGCATCATCCTACCCTCTTTATAGATTTTGTAGTCGACCGCAACGTAGTTGTTGCGAGAAAGAAATAAATCATTGTTTTAGTTATGGTCAATTGGCGCTTGAGTAAATCGAATATCGTTTACTATTTCCCTAGCTCTTGTACCAAGGGATGCTACTTTGAGTTTCGGCTCTGGTTGTACCAAGGGATGCTACTTAGAGTGTCTTTCTAGTAGAGGAGGACCCTATATGTACATTTTGTCTTACATGGGGTACTTTGATAGTGGTGCATGGTGGTTGATAGACACTATATTTGAATCTTAGATGTTCAATTTTTGAAAAGGGAATATGTTATCTAGGGAATAATAATGCCAGAATTATGAAGGTAAACTGGTAGGTTCGATGAGGCGTGTAGAAGGGGTAAGGTTGATGTCTTGGGGAAAGCAATAGTAGAAAAGTTGTGACTTATAGGCATTAGTGGTATAATAATTGGATGGGTTAGAGCATGGGGTTTGTATGACTATGCGAGATTGGGCTCTAGGTAGCATTTGGATGAATAAGATTTTTGGTATAGGAAAACCAAGTGTGCCTAGTGTATATCCTTGGTGATACCCATTAGAGCAGAGTGTTGTGCTTATACGTGGCATGGTATAAAAGTTGGTGGTTAATCTAAATTTTTCCCTTTAGCGGTAGACTTTAAAGAAAGGACGGTTGCATATTCTAGTTAATCTCTTCTACCTCGATTAACGGTGTACTTTACTAGTATTTCTTGTGTTCTATTAGAACATATGCCTAAGGTTCATATTCTGCCTTCGCCTTGTCTTCTGTATTTGAATCTTTTCCTTATGTTATGTGATCTATGGTATATGTGGTTGTGTTTCTTTCGATGTCCAGTTTCAAGGACTTCTTTTATGGTATGGTTTGGTTGGGATAATTCTTCATTATGACCTAGGTGGTTATTATGAAGTACTTAGTGCTTCTAGTGTCGTGTCTTGTTCCGAGGATCTTGCCTTGGGTAGCATGGATAATTCTTGTAATTTGGTTCCTTAGTGACTCTTCTTGTGTTACGATGGTAGTGGATTGGGAAGCATAGTGAGGTTTTGAACAAAAGGAATGTAGGAGTCCCTAAGTGGGGGAGAGTAGGGTGAATACTCGAACTAAGGTTTTGTAGGGTAAGGTAAAGTGGTAGTCATAAGAAATGCTTAGGAAGGGAATATGTGGTGGAAACCTTTGTCAAATTATAAAGGGTGCAAGATCTTTGGAAGGATAGATTATACCGCGAGTACATAAGCGGTAAGCTTGAATATTATGATTTACATCTATACAAAGACTAGTGTTGGGTACTTAAGAAGTTTGGTGAGGTATGATTTATGAAATAGTTTTAATATAATAATAAGTGATGGAAGCAGAGTAGTGTTTTGGGATAGATGTAAGGAGTAAAGCTCGGTAGCCTAAGTTAACTCCTTTTTTCTTTTGCTAGATTTGCACATGTAAGTAGTGGTGTATATTTAGAATCAAGCTCTTGTAGTGATGTGTCTCAGGGAAATTATAAGTTGAAT
Source organism: Capsicum baccatum var. pendulum (assembly GCA_030864225.1). Lineage (NCBI taxonomy): Eukaryota > Viridiplantae > Streptophyta > Magnoliopsida > Solanales > Solanaceae > Capsicum > Capsicum baccatum. The sequence continues at coordinate 190,008,743 of CM061560.1, forward strand.
TAGACTTGCTCCCTAATATGAGTCCATTCATCCGGTATTCCATGTAGTTGTATGGAGATGAGGTATGGATGGTCCTTCATTAGTTGGTTCCTTTGGTTGGTATTGGCATCTCAGATTCTTTGTTCCTTAAGAAGGTCCCAGTGAGGATCTTGGATCAGTAAGTTCGCCCATTGCAAATGAAAGATATGGCTTTAGTAAAGGTTCAATTGTTAAACCAAATATTTGAGAAAGCCATTTGGGGTGTGAAAGGGGACATGGAGTCCAAGGGTCTATGTTGGTTTTTCGTTCTGAAAATTTGTATGAAGGGTATGCGATCTTCGACACATATTTGTTTTCCTAACTTGCTTAAGGTTAAGAAATGGTTCCTCTTGTATCTTTGTCTTCTAACTTAGTCAGTGGTCAGGATTGAGGTTTTGGGGTGTAAATCGTGCTTGGTGTATGTGATGATCTTTTCTTCATGTTGGGTGTCCTTATTTTCTAATTTGGCTGGAAAGGAAATTTCATGTGTTTTAATGCATCATCTCATGCTTGTTCTTACCCTTACTCATCATTCGAGGATGAATAATCCTAGACGGGACTATAACACCTCGGGATTTGGACCCTTGAAAAAATTCTTGGGTTCTGGACTTTCTAACATGGTATGACTCAAGGGTACCATTAGTACCCTTCGATATAAGTTAAGGGATGGATTAATTGCTCATTCATTTGTTGGGCTGTAAGGTTGGCTTGGTTACTATCCAAGATGTAACTCACCACCATACGAGTCATATGGTGGGATACGAGGGGTACAATGCAATATCGTATGAAGCTTATTGAGTTGCCTAGTTGAAACTGTCCAAGGTATGGATGTGGGAACGGTTTGGGGTACCAATCGTACCCTAAGGTACGAAGTAGGTTGGTGTAGTCATATTTGTACCATTGTGGAAGGTCTTGGTGAAGTCAAAGGTACGAGTTAAGGTACCATTTGTACCCTTGGATACAATTTGCATGGTTTGGTTGTACCCTTCTAGGAATGAATTTTCATCTTTTAAGTTGGGGACCTTTTGGACATTTCCCAGCCAATAAACCTTATGTCCCCATGTTATATAACCCTTGGTGGCCTCGTATAACACTTGTTAAAGAATAGAAATACTACAAGTACTCTCTCAAACTCTCTCTTAAAGATTGCAGGCTAGGGTTTCTACAAGTGTTCTTGAATGGGCTCAAGTGTCATGTTACTCTTCAGAATCCTCTTGTACAAGGCATGTACTTATTCCCTCATTATTAGTTCCAACTAAAGGCATGATTTAATGTGTTTTAAACATTGCTTTGTGAAATCATAGATAGTGGTTTTGAAAAAAATATTAAGGGTTTTGATGAATGTTGTTTGGTATTGGTTTAAGCTATATTTTTTGCATGTTTTTTGTAAAGGTTTGCAAATGTATGTGCTTGTTGGTTATTGTTTAACGAATGGGTCATGATTAACCCTAATTATGATGGTTTATGCTTTGGTTTTGGTCTTGGTAAAGGTATGCCCTCAACATGTTTGATAAAATGCCTTTAAAATGTTTTCACTCTATTGTTGATTTTTCATTGGAACTATTGCATGGTATGGTTTGGTCATGGAACCCTAAATGAATTTGGATGGTTTTGCATGGTTTCAATGGTTTCAATGGTATAAATTCTTTAAATTTTTGGAACATTCTAAAATAGTATAATAGGTGTGAATGGTTTGGAATGGTTAAATAAAATGGTTTTGGTGGTAACGGTTTAGTTAATTAAACATCCTTGTGGTGTACAAAGGAATCCCCCAGATAAACATGGTAATTTAATAACTTGTGGGGTACATGGTATTCCCCCAATCTAATTTAATAATGGCTCATTTGTGGGGTACACAGGACTCCCCCTAGTTAACTTGATCTATGGGTACAATGAGAATCCCTTGATCTCTAAAAGGTTTGGCTTAGGACAATACTTGCAAGTTATAGTCGGTATGCCGATACCACTATGTATAGCCTTAGTTAATAATAATGGTTTGCTTGGTTGGAAATAGTTTTAATTGGGCAATAAAGGTGGGGTGTGATAGGTAACTGTGAAGGTGGGAGTCTAATAAATGATACTGAAAACTCATATTTGCCGACATGAGGGGTAGTTCATGGAAACCTTATATGATACTATGAGGTACATAGGAATCCTCTAAGTGCATTGTACATATGTATCATGGAGGGTGAAGGTTTCTTGGGAATCCCATACTTTTATGGTATCTCCGGTGCATGAAGCTACACGCATCGAGGCTTATTTTGGGGGTTACACTAGACCCATATATCCCGTGGGTGGTTCAGGACTGTTAAGCTGCACATACCCAGGTTAATGGTTTCAAATGCATTTTTAATCTGGTTCCCATTCCCGACATGGTTATATATATATATATATGTATATATGTATATACATATATATTTTGATTGTATGCATATAGTTGGTTTGCTTGGTTTTATTGAATGACATTCTTTTATCCTTATCTTGAGTGCATGCTAGCGTTCACCCGCTAACCTATCTTTGGGTGGCTATATCCATACGTGATGCAGGAATCGGCTATTCTACTCTTCTTTCTTAGTGATTGGATTCGGGATCAGCTATTTGATTGAAGTGTTGAGATTCCATAGTTTGGAAGGCATCTATTTGATGTCATGGATTACTTTATGTACTTTTGTCTTTCATAGACTTGGTTTATGGCTATGTCAGGGGCATGTCCCGACTAGGTACTCTTCGGTTTGTACTAGAGGCTTTGTATGGACAATTGTGGACTTGGGTATTGAGTGTGCCCAAGCACACATACAAGTGTACGTGGTCTTGCCAAGTAATATAGTGGCCTTAAAATAAAGCCGAATATCAATAAATCAGAGACTTGCTTTAGAAACTATCAAATTCAAGATTAACTATTGAGATTAAACTGGTGCAAAAGTAACCAAAAGTGTTTTTGAGTTCTAAATTGAAAGTGAATTAAATTAATGTGGAAAAGTAAAGAACTCTAGACAATCAATGGGTGGAAATCCGGGGTTAAAGAACTTTGAATAATCATACTACGCTATTGAACTTCTTCGATTAAGTTACTTATCTTGGTTGTTGATTCACAGGGTTTATTTTATGATTATGGTCTCCCGACCTCTAATCATCTATCTACTTTAGACCCACAACTACATCATTGAGCGGGGATGTGAGAACTCAGATAAACACATTTATATTTCATCCCTTAGTGAACCGAGTAAGTCTTCTAGGTATATCCATATCCTAGACACTAATTCAAATTCTTTATTTTATAAAAGATTAAGAACCTTATTCTACTTACCCCCACGTTCTATCCTCTTATTCCCCCCCTGGGTTCACAAAGATGATAATATATGTATCCTAAGGTTATATAATCATTAAAATAGTTATAAAAAGGGTAAATAAACAACCAAATATGATATATAAAAAAAAACCAAATCAATTCGTAGCAACAGAAATCATGTTCTTGGCCTTAACCCAAAAAAGGGGCATTTTGCCGCAAATGGACATATCCGTGATCGCAATAATGGGAAATATTTTAAATCCATAAACAAACTAAATTAAAACAAAAAAAAAAACCTTTTAAAGTGTTTATCAGCCCCTCCCCAAGCCTCCAAGATGCCCAAGGTGAATAACAGCAAGTACAAGTGTCGTATTTATATTAGGAATTTTTTTTACCATCGGTGAAACAAGGGGCACGTCGCGGGGGTCATTCCTCCGGGATGAGGGTCCCTCCTCAGGATCATCACAAGGTAAAACTATTTTGGGTCCATTAGGAATATTCCTATGCATACATTGCACCCCAAATCTATTTCCAAGGTCCTACACGCATTGGTGACATTGAACATGTCCATTTTATGACAAGTCATGTCTTGTGCTTTGTTTGATCCATTTTCAGTCTTGTGGAATTTTTTCCACTTGATTTACAGATTGTATATAATTTATATATCACCATAATTATCTCACCAAGAATCCTACATCATCATAAACCACGTATTAGAGCTTAAAACAACACAACATCTATAATGGCGAACTTGAAACTCAAGCTAAGGCTAGTCTTACCCAATTGATCTTCAACTTATTGTTTTGACTCTTGGATTTTTTAAATTATACTTTAAAAATTATTAACAAGTTGTTCCAATAATAGTTACATAATAACAGTATTATTAACTCATTCAACACATTAGAATCCATTGAGATATACTAGAACAACACCTAGCTCAAGCTAGTAAAACTAGTTTTCTCGTTTAAACTAAGTGACCAAATTAAGTATAAACTTGTTTGATAGATACCATAAACATTATATTCACATACTTAAACACTTATATGCTCAGTTATATCATAATTAACATGTTAAGAACACAAGTTAACCTTAAAACAGGGCTAAATAAGCTAGGATAACAACACTAAAGTGCATAAAATCACCTCAGATCACCACCCCACACTTAAAAGCTTTGTTCATCCTCGAACAACTCTTTACTATAAGAATCATAAGATGAGGTGACTCCACACTTCTACTACAAGACAGACATTTAAGATAGTAATACAATGACTACACAGAATGCAAGTTTCTACTTTAAACATGTTATGCACAGAATTGAATGTTCAAGAGAACACTACTCCAAAACATCCTAGCCTCAAGAACTGACTCACCAAGTTATAAAAATTATGCATATTTATCAATCAAAGACATCATATAATTCACCAAACATTCATCAAATATGTTCTCTCAAAATAGGAGAGTAACCCATAATAACTCACATAAATATAATTTATAATAGAATTGGTACAAGAGTCAAGCTAAGCTCACTCTCACAAGGAATTCACAAGCTACACATAATGAACCATATGATTTCCCTTAGTGTCGTACTCCACTAATATCAGAATGTTGAAGCTAAGGATCAAGTAGGTCTTCGTAGGTTATAATGTAGGCTAAGGGATGGGTATGAATTATTTTGATTAGGAATAGCGACTATGTTCCCTAAGTGTTTTACTACATCACATTCTACAAACAATTTAACTTCAACAACCACTTGCCACCACTTTTGTCTACCCCTATCTTTTGTTTTTCCCCATCCCATTAAGCTCATTCACATCCACTATGGTGGGAGTGATTTCTATTAATTCATGATTCAATTTTTCAATAAAGATTTCTCTAACTCCTAACCAAGACACATAATAATTGTACACACAAATAACTATCACTTTGGGGCTTCAATTTCACTTTTCTCTTACTTGAAATTCCAACTCCTTAACTTAATTAATTGTACACTAAAGTGCTTAGGAGATTTAGATCAACTTAAGCTCAATAAAATAAGAGATTAGGATAAATATAAGGATTCTAAAGAATAAGCTAAAGGCTCAATGGGGGCTAACTAGGATTATGCACAAGGGTAGGTAACAATAAGGTATAAACTTGTCTATCAAATAAATGCCTATATCATCTCCTAAACTCCCATTCTTTATTTTACTTTGTAAACACACCAGGCAAGTACTAGACATCAAGTGCAACATGGAATCTACAAAACCTCACACACATATGGCAAATGTTCAACTCAAGCAATATCATCATAGACTCTTAACTAAACAATCATATGAATTCATCATTAAGACAACAAGTACAAAAGTCATAATCATGAGCCTAGGAGTTTCAAATTTAGTAATTTACACAATCAACATGCTTTTTACATTTAAAACACTTGCATTATTCATTCAAATATAGAACCAACAAGAGTATCTCAGTTACCTAAAGGAAAAAAATTTAAAATTACTCCTAAAATTGGGAATTTCTGCACCCCACACTTAAAATCTACTTTTTCCCAAAGTATACTTTAAAAGTTGAGATAGATATACTCCCTGAGGCCTCTAAGCCTAGCTAGTAGTAGCTTTATACATCAAGGGGGTCCTGAACCCCACACTTAGTCTTTGCTATGATCCTTAGCTCAGGTTTTTCGGTACTCAAACTTTCCATCAACCTATGACTCAACAAAAAATAAAACTAGTAAAGTAAAAACTAAAAATACTAGAAATAAAATCATACCTTAACTTGGGTTGCCTTCCAAGAAGTGCCTGATTTCATGTCGCGGCATGACCCAATCAATTTTTTCCTCCACCTGGAGGATTTCAATTTTACCCCAACTTCATATCCATCTTTAAGCTTACTTATAGGGTGGTGGTATAGATATCAAGGAATCGAGTAATGGATGGTGTATGGTAAACCACTCGTCCTTGAAGTGAGGTGTATTTTTATGTTGCTTATCTGGTGCAATAAAAAAATATAGTATTCCTGTTCCTCCTCTTCATACTCTCCCACTATTTTAGATGATTCAATAGATTAGACATCATCTAAACATAATGTAGAAAATTTCTTTGAGAGAGGACCAACTTATTCCACTTCAAAATTTACACAATCCATAACAGACTCACTCTTATTCACCTTCTCAATTTTCGTCTCTAGATAAAGATGACAACTGAATAGTTGTGATTTTTGTGTCTGTTCCACACATTGTCTAGTTTCCTCTTTTGTTTTACTTAGCTTCTGTGGGGTGGTAGTGGCGGTATCTTCTTAACTTTTTCAATAATTTTAGTTTTCAAGTAATCAGACTTCCTTGAATTATCAGCAACTTTGTCTGCATCTGGTTGGAGAGTTAAATCTACATATACCTCCTTAGTTGTCTTTGGAGGTTCTTCATTGAGTTCCTTATCATTTCTCTAAGTGATTTCCACTACTTGGTTAGAAGGTTTAGTATCACTTGGAAAACCACGTTGAGTCCTGGTATTTTTTGCCTACTATATTTGCCCTAGATACTCTCCAACTGCTTTATAGCCATCTACTAGTTCTTTATGTCTTCCGCCAACTGTTCATAAGACACTAAAATTTGTTTCAACAGCTCTTCCATAGTGCTAGTTTGAGTCGTGGTCTGATTTTCTTGAGCCTACTGCTACTAAAACTGTTGTTACTGGTTGTTCCATGATTGAATTTGTGGATGAGTCTACCATGTTTGACTATAGGTGTTCACATAATATGGCCTGTGAGCATATCCCACATATATTTATGAATTAGGATTGACAATAGACATAGCTACAGAATGACCACTGTTACCACAAACTATACACCAACTTGTGGTCTCCTCCACAAATAGGAAAGTATCCACCTCTTATTATGAAGATCCTGTCCATGAGCTTCCCTCAAAATCTGGACAAAAAGCTTCTAGATTGGGTCCCCCATAAAAATAACAAGAATCATCATTACTCGAAAACCATCTATCCCAAGCTGGAATATCCATAAGTGAGAGAAAAAAATTAAAAGAAATTTAAAAAAAATTACTAAACTATGTACAACTCAATATAGCTAAACTAAAAATAAGATAGTTGCATATTTACAGTTCGCCGACAATGGACTGTTATCTCACTAAGTAATGTAGTGGCCTTAAAATAAAGCAAAATATTGAGTCCTCAGAGACATGTTTTAGTAAATATCCAATTCAAGTTCAACTATTGAGATTAAAGCGGTGCAAAAGTAACCAAAAGTGCTTTAGAGTTTTAAATTGAAAGTGAACTAAAGTAATGCGGAAAAGTAAAGGACTTTGGAAAATCAGTGGGTTGAAATACCGGGTTAAAGCACTATGAACAATAATACTACACTATTGAACTTATTTTCTTAAGTTACTTATCTTGGTTGTTTATTATATGATCATGGTCTCTTGACCTCTAATCACCTATCGTACTTAGACCCACAACTACATCGTTCAGAGAGGATGTGAGAACTAATCTAAACGCATTTATATTTCATCCCTTAGTGAACCAAGAAAGTCTTATAGGTATATATCTATCCTAGATGATAATTCAAATTCCTTATTTTATAAAAGAATAAGAACCTTACTCTACTTACCCCCACGTTCTATCCTTTTATTCCCCCTCCCGAGTTAACAACGATGACAATATATGTATCCTCAGGTTAGATACTCCTTAAAATAGTTATAAAAAGGAAAAATAAATAACCTAATATGATAAATAAATAAAACAAAATCAATTCGTAGCAATAGAAACCATGTTCTTGGCCTTAACTCCGGAAAGGGGGGCATTTAGCCGCTAATGGACATAACCATGATCGCAATAATGGGAAACATGTTAAAATGCTTAAAAAACTGAAGTAAAGCAATAAAAACCCTATGTGAAGTATTTATCTGACCCTCTTCAAGCCTCCAATACATTCAAGGTGAATAACAATAAGTACAAATGTTGCATTTATAGTAGGCAATTTATATGCCGTCGGTGGAACAAGGGGCATGTCGCGGGGGTTATTCCACCGAGATGGGGGTCGCTCCATGGATTTATCGCGAGATAATGCTGTTTTGGGTCACTTAAGAAGATTTCTATGCATATAACGTGCCCCACAACCATTGCTAATGTCCTACACACACTAGTGACATCCAACAAGTTCATTTTATGTCAAGTCATGTCTTGTGCTTCCGTTAATCCATTCCCAACCTTGTGGTGTTGTTTTCACTTGATTTTCAGCTCTTATATAATTCATATATCACTATAACTATCCCACCAAGTATCATACATCATCATACACCTCGGATTAGAGCTCAAAACGGCACAACATCCATAACGGCGAACTAGAAACCAAAGCTAAGACTAGTCTTGCCCAATTGATCTTTAACTTATTGTTTTGACTCTTGGATTATTTCAATTACACTTTAAACATTATTAACAAGTTTTTACACAAATAATTACACTATAACACTATTAGTAACTCATTCAACACATTAGAATCCATCGAGGTTGACTAGAACAATACCTAGCTTAAGCTAGTAAAACTAGTTTTCTCGTTTAAACAATAAGTGACCAACTTAAGTACAAACTTGTTTGAAAGACACTATAAAGTCACAAGTTGAGGAAATCATAATCCCCTAGATTATTCACCATACCCATGCACCCCATAGGTTTAAAAACCATATTTGAAGCATGAACAATCATGTGTAAGTTATGCGAAACATTATTCAACAACAAGCATTCAAAATACTCAACCCATGTTTCAAAACAACATCAGTACCATATGAACAAAACTTTAAAACATATGATTATAACAATTTAGCAATTACGGAAGAATATTATGCCTAAAATACCAAGTTTCATGGAAATAAGTCAACCCTTTAGCCCTTGGATGACCTACTTCTTAAAAACTCTAAGTATATTGTTTGAGAGGATTTAGAGAGAATAAAGAGAATCTTTGATATGTTAAAGTGTGGAAAGAATGCCCCAAAGGTGTTTAATGGACATGGGCTAAGTGTTTAAAGTGGGAAATGTCCAAAATTCTCTCAACTTAAAAGCTAAAAAAGTGTTGCCAGTGACTACCAGTCACACGGTGACTCATAACATCACCTTACGACTCGTCACACGAGTCGTAACAAAGACAGTGTCAGGGGGCACCCATTTTATTGCCCCTACAACTTACATCATATAACTCGTAATAGGACTCTATGACTCATCGGGTCTATTTGTAGTCAATACAAAACACACTTGGGATATACACAAGACATCCTGCGATTTGCTCGCAATGACTTGTAATGAGTCTTTGCGACTATTACTAGGCCACTCATACTCAGAGAAGAACTTAGTCACATACACATATATTTTTTAGGCTATGATTTGGTCTCTAGGACCCATTAAGACTCCTACGACTTGTAAGGAGGAGTCGTAGTTAGGGCAGTTACGATAAAATTTTAGAAATTTTCAAGGACCAAAAACCCAGACGTTATATACTCCCCTCCTTAGGATCATTCATCCTCAAATGATAGGGCATGACATTTATTAGCACAATTTTACCCCAAACACAACCACACTTACCATTAACAGAGACAAAAGACAAAGAAATCAAGGAATTTACAATTTCCTTTAACAAAGTCAGAAAATAAAGATGCTAAGGAATACACATACCTTAAGCATGATTATTCCAAGTGGGAAAAAAGAATGGGTACTTAGACTTCATGTCCTCCTTAGCTTCCCAAGTAGCTTCCTCTAAATTTTGGTTCCTCCAAAGAACCTTTATCGAAACCACGTCCTTCGTCCGCAATCGACGAACTTTCCTATCCAAAATCTCAATTGGGACTTCCTCATAAGACAAGGAGTTTGAAATGCCCATACCTTCTAAAGGCACAACAACAAAGGATCACCCACGCACTTTCTCAACATCAAAACGTGGAAGACCAGATAAATGGAGCTCAGCTAGAAGGAAACTCCAATTCATACGGGACATTACCAACCCTATTAAAAACCAAATATAGACTAACATAATAAGGACTGAGCTTCCCCTTCTTCCCAAATTGCTTCACGCCCTTTATGGTAGACACATTTAAGAACACCCAGTCACCAACATTAAAATCCAACTCCTTCTGTCTCACATCTGTTTAGGACTTTTGACGACATTGGGCAGTCTTAATACTATTTCGAATCGCCTTCACCTTCTCCATAGCTTGGTAATCCAAATTAGGGCCGAATAACCTATTTTCATAAACCTCAAACCACCCAAAAAGAGACCTACACTTCCTACCATACAAAGCCTCAAACAAAGCCATACCAATGCTAGAGTGATAACTGTTGTTATATTCAAATTCTATGAGAGGCAAGCGATCAACCCAACTACAACCAAAATCAAATACATAAGCCCTAAGAATATCTTCCAAGTCCTTAATTGTCCTTTATGCTTTTCCATCCATTTGTGGGTGGAAAGAGGTAGTAAGGGTAACCTTAGTCCCCAAACTTCACTGGAATGACCTCCAAAATTAAGAGGATAACTAAGTACCTCTATCAGAAATGATAGAAACTAGTGCACCATGCAACTTCACTATCACTTGGATGTACAACTTCATATAGTCCCTAGCAGAAAAATTTGTCCTTACTGGCAAGAAACAAGCGGACTTAATCATCCGATCAACGATGACCCAAATCGAATCAAATAGTTGGTGAGACTGTGAAAGACTGGTAACAAAATCCATATTAATTATTTCCATTTCCATATCGATAGCTCAATCTGTTGATTCAACACACAACGCCTCAAGCGCTCCACCTTCATTTGCTGACACACTATGCACTTAGACACTAAATTTACAACATTCCGCTTTATATTTTTCCACTAATAAATCTCCTTGAGATCATGATACATTTTTGTTGAACCAGGATGAGCCATATAATATGACTCATGAGCATCAGCCAAAATTCATTCCTGCAACCCATTAATATTGGGAATACATAATCTACCTTTGTACCTCAAGATACCATCAAAATCAATCTTGAAAACCATTACCTTCTGCCTACCCACATCATTCTTGATTTGTTTCAAGATAGGGTCCAACACTTTCTTCTCATTCACCTCAGCATCAAGAGATGAATTTGGCATCTCTTGGATAATCACCCCACCATCTTCGAAATCCAAGAAACGGACTCCTAGATTAGCCATATGGTTAATATCCTTCACTAAATCTTGCTTTTCCTTGTTTACATGTGATAAGCTCCCCATGGACAACCTATTAAGAGCATCAACAACCATATTAGCTTTACTTGGGTGATAGTGGAGACTCATGCCATAGTCCTTTAGCAACTCAAGCCAACTTATTTGCCTGAGATTTACCTCTTTCTGAGTGAACACGTATTGTAGGGTCTTATGATTAGAATAAATGTCTACATGGACCCCATACAAATAATGTCGCCAAATCTTTAATGAAAACTCCGCAGCTAACAATTCTAAATCTTGAGTCGGATAATTATTCTCATGAACTTTCAACTGTCTAGAAGCATACACAGCCATCTAGCCATGCTGCATCAACATACCAAACCATCAGTACCCTTATGTAGTGTGGTAACCAAAGTCAACGTCAACTTATCCTTCAACTTCTCAAAAATACCTGCACAAGCATCATACCATAAGAAATTCACCTTCTTCTGAGTCATCTTAGTCAATGGGGAAATGATACAAGAGAAACTCTTCATAAATCTCCTATTATAACCGATTAAACCCAAAAATATTTGAATATTGATTGGAATTGTGGGTCTAGGACACATCTTAACCACCACAACTTTCAGTGGATCCACTATGATAATTTCACTAGAAAGAACATAACCTAGATAAGTCACAACATTAAACCAAACCACACACTTTGAGAATTCCACTAATCTTTTAAGGTTTGCAACACAAGGCAGAGGAGATCAACATGATCCATCTCATTCTTCGAATACACCAAAATATCATCAACAAAGACAATGACAAACTAGTCTAGAAACTAACAGAAAACCCAATTCATGAGATTCATAAATGCCGCCGAGGTATTAGTCAAACCAAAGGACATCACCAAAAACTCAAAATGACCATACCAAGTTTGAAAAATAGTCTTAGGGGTATCCGCCTCCCTAATTTTTAATTGATAGTGAACATATCAAAGATCAATTTAGAAAAGTACTTAGCACCCTGAAGCTAATCAAAGAGATCATCAATCCTCGTAAAGGGATACTTATTATTCACGATCACCTTATTCAACTAGCGGTAATCAATACACATTAAAAGGGAACCATCCGTATTACTCACGAAGAGTGTGGGATACCCCACGGAGACACACTAGGGTGGATAAAACCCTTATATAGAAGATCTTTCAATTGGTTCTTGAGTTCTTTCAACTCAAACAGAGCTATCCTAAAAGGAGGGATAGAAATAGGGTGACTGTTTAAAAAAACATCAATCCTAAAATTAATTTTGCTATTAGGAGGAATACCAGGAATATCAATAGCGAACACCTTAGGAAACACATAGACCACAGGGAAAAATTGTAAAGAAGGTCCTTCGGACCTAGAATCCTTAAAATGCACTAGGTGATAGAGACACCCATTAGAATTCAACTTTTAGGCTCTAAGATATGGAATAAACCTTTCCTTAGGTACTATGGAACTACCTACCCACTCGATAGCTAGCTCATTAGGGAAATGGAAACTGACCCTTAGAGTACGACAATCAAGAGACGTATAGCACGAATGTAACCAATCCATCCCCAAAATCACATCAAAATCTAACATGTCCAACTCTATCAGATCCACCAAGGTCTACCTACCACAGACCGACATCAGAAACCCCTATAGACCCTTTTAGCCATAATGGAGTCACCTACCAGGGTGAACATAGAGAAGGGGTCCAGAATACACTCAAGATCAAAACCAAACTAATTAGCCACATAAGGGGTCACATAAGAGAGGGTAAACCTAGGATCAAGTAGATAATATACATCACGAGAGAAAAGTTTGAGTGTATCAATAACAACATTGAGCGCCTTAAAATCCTGGCGGATGGTAAGAGTGTACAAATATTTCAGACCAATGCCAAGACCAGAAGCAAAAGTAGCACCTTTTGGTGCATGAGCTAATGAAGAAGCAACATGAATTTTATTTACTCCAGAAGTAATCCTAGAAGGATAGTCCCTTTAATTATAGCCAATCTAATCATATTTCAAACACTTGTTCCTCCCATTTTCACAAACCCCCCAATGCACATGGCCATAAAATCTACAAGGATGCTATAGTAGAGAGAACTGAGCCCCATTGGCCTGAGACTACGCTCTTGGTTCTCTAAACCTACTATTATACTGAGAACAATGATCACCCAATGACTTTGGATAAAGAGCTCTAGCCGTAGTGTAGGAACAAGAACTGCCCCACTTCTTCTTAGACCACTTTCCACCATCTCTACCACTCTGCTGTTGACATCCACCCTAATTTGAATATCAAAATTTCTTATTCTTCCTTTCCCTATCTCTGTCTGCTTTTTCTTCTCCTCCTCCTCAACTTGATACATATACACAAACAACATAGAAATGTCCATATCTATGTTCAACAAGGCATATTTTCTCTCTAAGATCAACTTATGGGAAAACCAAGTGGCAAACTTCTTTATTCTATCCATCATGCTAGACACTAAATTTAGAGCATATTGCGACAGTTGATGAAACTTCAAGGCATACTCTTTCACTATCATCCTACTTTGCTTCAAGTTTATTAATTACTTAGCCTTCGCATCCCTCGACTCCTAAAGAAAGAAGTGATCAATAAAATCACAAGAAAAGTTATCCTACAAAGTGTACAAAGCATCATCGCCCCTAAGTTGCTCCCACTCTTTATACCATTGGTATGCTACATCCTTTAACTAATAGGCAGCGAACTCCACACCCTCTACATCAGTAACATTTATTACCTAGAAAATCTTTTCTATATCATCAATAAAATTTTAAGGATCTTTCTCAACTTTAGATACAGTGGAAGTTATAGGACTTAACCCATAAATTTTCCAACTCTAGTAACCTCAGAGGATGGAGCGACATAAGCAACACGCTCAATTTAAGAGACCACCATATTGTAAGAAAATAAATCAACTGGGAAAACTCATATTAGACACATCAATTTGAGGTGTCTGATGAAGGATAGAGGGAACCGGTGGAACTCCGCTAGGGCAATCACAAGCAGTGACCCTAGACCAAGTCTGAACTTCTTGAGTAGGACAAGCTTTGTCAGCATTATCCTTCGACAGGACAGAAGAGTTTCCATGAACATCATATCTTTTGGGAGGGATGATTTAAAAAGCAAACATACGAAGATTAGAATAGATTTCGAGACCTTAGACTCTATAGGATGAAATAGAATTACAAGAAAGGAAAAATTCCTAAATGCCTCATTGCGTATCCATTAGAAGCGTGGCGTGCTACACAACCTTAAAAGAAACTCTACTTGACATGACTTTATGGACACCCAATGACACCAAACCTAGGCTCTGATACTAACTTGTTCATGACCAAAACTAGGGCCTGGCCGTGATGGGTATCACAAGTACCACATGGATTGGAGACCACCCTTGTACCTAACCAAGTAAACATAACATCCCAATATTGAATGAATTCTAAATATATAAGAAGATAGGATAAGAATAAGCTTAATGATATGTAAAGTATTTCAATAACTGACAAATGATAATTGGCCAAACAATGTACCAACATCACCCAAGTCCACAGTAATCCAACAAAGCCTTCTAATTAAAGAATCAAAAAAATGTCTTGGTTGGGACCTATCCCCGACTATGAAAGATGGCAATAATAATGTTAATGATAATGAAAACTAACAATTTTAATCTATGATAAGAAAAAATGAAATTTCTAATCCTTCTAGAGAATGAAGGCTCACCACTTCATCACAATGAGCCGACGAACCAAACTGATCCACCTAACTCTATGCAGGAAAAGTAGAATTATCTTAGGTGCCTGCATTGTGTGGGGATACAACATCCAGAGAAAGTTAGTGGGGTGAACACTAGCATGTAACTTAGGTATAAGGATAAAATAATGTTGTGATCAACAGTTGAAAATCATTCAAATCCAAGTCATATACATATATGCGTATATATCATGCTGGGATAGGGAACTAGGCTTAACATGTACTCTAAAATGTAGCCTGGATTATATAGCTCAACCATCGTAATATAAGAAGAAAACTATGGGCTATATAGGCCCAACTCTCCCCTAACAGGGCGGGCCCCAGTGCGTGTGGTCGCACGAACCAGAGGGTAGACATATGCGCTATAGGGGACTCGAACCTCCAGGCACACCAAGGTGACACAAACACCCAATTAGGTAATATAATATAGGGTGCTAGACCCACCCAATCATATATAATAATAAGGCGTACTCAAACCGCCCGGTCATACTGAACCTGTATTAGTAACTATGATGCGACCCAATCGGGGCCTTATCGTAATAGGCGTCCTAAGTCTGAATGGGATCGGAGACCACCCCCGTTACACAACCCAACCTGCAGCCCCCTGCCTTGAGTTAACTAAATTTCAAGTATGTAGCAAAATAGTCCAACAACTCAATTGACGATCAAGATAAGATGACAACTGTGATTGGATCAACCAATTCCAACCATCTCATCCAACAATCCAACCATACCAAAACAAAGGCCATAAACTATAACTAAAGATGTTTCAAAACATAATATAATTAATCCCAAAATGAAATAGGATGGAATAACCAACAATTTCATCCAATGATGTCAGGCCACTGACTTATTTCGATTCCAAGGCCGACACCAATATCGATCCCACCTATTCTAACCCATAGAAGTACCATAAAGCCTATAACCAAAAGAGTAATAAAATCCAATTAGGAAATGCCCCCAACCACAACCAAAACCAACATCCATAATAAAGTTAAAATGTCTAGAGATATCCATAGCATGAAATAGAGCTATCTGAAAAGATGGAAGCTCACCACTTTAGTCCAAATGCAGATCCCCGAGTTAATCACTATATAAGAGAGTATAATGGTCAGTTCCTACATAGCATGGGTAAATAACCACCAGTATATGGGTTAGCGAGTGAATGATAGCATGATCTTAGGATAAGGATAAAATAACACCTCATATAAAACCATCCATATACATACAACCATACATTTAAATATAACCATGCCAGGAAAGGTACCAGGTTTATCATGCCTGTAAAACCTTTTCCTGGGCTGTGTAGCATTTCCATCCTAAACTAGCCATGGGCTATATGGGCTTAGCCTCCCCGGCTGAAAGGGCCCCAGTGCGTGTAGCCGCATGACTAGGGAAGAAAATAATGGGATGACTAGTACATCCTCTAAAATATAGTGTGACATCATGCACACGGTCACCAAGACCAACCTTATATCGTTAAATATGAGTTTCCAATTTTGGCCCCTCCTAGACCTCCACCTTCTAGGACTTTCCTACACATCCAACCATTATTTCCCAATTAATACCAGTTTCCAATTAACCAAACCATTATCTATTTATGTACCATGGCCATTAATATTGGTATCATCATACCAATCCTTACTTTCAAGTATTATCTATAGCCAACCATATAGAGGTTTAAGAGGACTTTCAAGTGGCTTTCCAGTTACCATATTAAACCACTTCGGGGATTCCATGTATCCCACAACCATAATCATTAGCTATTTAATATTCAAAGCCACTTAAACCATCCATAATTTTTTTACCAAGTTTTAAAACAAGAGAAAGTTCCATTAAAAGTAGTCAATGCAATGAACATATCTTTATAAGCTTTTTCTCAAACACATTAGGGGCATAATATGACCAATACCAATTCCAATTACCATTAAACCATTCCCATGAAATACAATTATCCAAAACCGTAATTAATGAATATGAGACATAATTAAAACCATGGGAACTCATAATCAACCATTTAATATCAAAACCCCCAATTCATATTTCAAAAAAAAAATCATACGATCAATAAAATCATGAAAACATTCATAAAAACAATGCCTTCAGATAGAATTAACAATGAGGGAAAAGAACATGCCTTAAACCAAGGTGATGATTGAAAGAAATCACTAGGACAAGCCCCAAATCAATCCTTTAGTTGATACACTAGATTTCCTTGCCCAAAAGCTTTTGAGAGAATTTTAGAGTATTTTGAGGAGTTTCTAAGTGTTAATGAATGGAATAATATAGTAAATAACCTTCCAATTAGGATAGAAGTCGTGGGACCTTATTATGATAAGTGGGGAAATGTCCAGAATACCCCCACTTAAGTTACACAAAAATCCCATCACAGGGATTTGACTGGCCCTTACTAGTCGTACCCTTCCAATACGAGTAGTACCCTCAGTTCGTACCCTAGCCTCAACCTTTGGATCAATCACTATCCAGCATACGACTCATCTAACTAAGTTGAATCTAAAGCATATGATCCTTACCCTTCATTCGTACCCTTGGAAGATTTAAACCCAAGAAAGATATAGACACTGTTTACCATACAAATTCTAGGTACAATTTATGCCCTAGCTTATAGCTCATGGTGAGCCACTCTTACTCAGATCTAACCTAAGTAACCAAGTCTAAGATTAAGTTCAGGAATCAAACAATCTGTAACCACTAATACAACTCATACCCCTAAGTCATACCCATTGTAGTAACCAAAATCCATCCCACTAACAAACACTGTGCAATTAATGACTAGACCATACCATCCATACCCTAACATATGGATCGTACCCATGAGTCATATTGGATTTAGAGATTAGAATTCCAGGAAGTTTTTTGAGGTCTACAAACCAAGGATTTTTAGTCTCCCCTACTAGGAACATTCGTGCTCGAATGACGAACAAGGTAGGGGTAACCACAGGCAAGAGTCATTTACATTATCAAATATGTTCCCAATCTTTAACAAAGTATGAAAACAAGGAGGTAAAGATATAAATCTTTCCTTTAACAAACTATGAAAATAAAGATGTGTTGAAGGAACATACCTTCCGCACGAATCCCAGAAGCAGAAAACAAATGCGGATATTTGGGCTTTATGTCCTCTTCTGTTTCCCATGTAGCTTCTTCCACCTTATGATTCCGCCAAATAATCTTACCCGAAGCCACATCCTTGGTCCGCAACCAACGAATATGCCTATCAAAGATCTCAATTGGGACTTCTTCATAAGATAAAGAATTTGAGATACCCAATCCTTCAAAAAGAACAATTGAAGAAGGATCACCAATACACTTCATCAACATAGAAACATGAAAGACCAGATGTACCAAGCCTAAGCTAAAAGGTAACTCTAACTCATAAGCAACATTACCAGTTCTTCACAAAACCTCATAAGGACTCATATATCAAGGAATGATCTTCCCTTTCTTACCAAACCATACTACTCCCTTCATGGGAAATAACTCAAGGAAAACCATATCCCTAACCTCAAAAAGTCTCTACACCTAACATTCTCATAGGACTTTTGGTAACTTTGGGCAACCCTAAGATTTTACCGAATCACCTTTACCTTCTCTATAGCTTGGTAAACTAAGTCAGGACCAAATATGTATTCCTCACTAAGCTCAAACTAACCAATAGGAGATCTACACCTCCTATCATACAATACCTCAAAAGGGGCCATACTAATACTAAAATGATAACTATTAGTGTAAGCAAACCACACCAAAGGTAAATAGTCAACCAAATTTACACCCTAATCAATCACACAAACCCCAAGCATGTCCTCCAATGTCTGAATAGTTCTCTCTACTTGTCCATCCATCTGCTGGTGAATAGCAGTACTCAGACTAAGCCTAATCCCCAACCTTTTCTAAAAATATTGCCAGAAGTGAGACGTAAACTGCGTGCCACTATTAGAAATAATTGAAGAACGCACCCCATGCAGCTTCACAATCTCCTGAAGATATAGCTTCACATAATCCTTCACAAGAAGGTAGTCTGTACTGGTAAAAAGTGGGAAGACTTAGTCATCCTATCCACGATGACCCAAATCAAATTATATTGATTTTGAGATTATGGAAGACCTGTAATGAAGTCTATATTGATCACTTCTCATTTCCATTCGAGTAAATCAATTTCTTATACAATCCTCCTGGTCTCATGTGCTCAACCTTAACTTGTTGATACACTATGCACTTGGCCACAAAATCAGCCACATCCCACTTCATGCCATTCCACTAATAAATCTTATTGAGATCATGATACATCTTAGTCTAGCCGAGATAAACAACATAGCATTACTCATACTCCTAAATAGATCCTTTTTTGCAACCCATCAATATCAGGAACACACGACCTCCCTTGGCACTATAAAGTGCCATCACTGCAAATCTCAAACACCACTACCTTTTCCCCACTAATGTCACTCTTGATTTTTATCAATATAGGATCTAGCACCTACTTCTCCTTATTCTTTGCGCCAAGAAATGATCAAACCACTTCTTGCACCACCACACCACCATTCTTAGAGTCTAAGAGGAAAACTCTAAGATTAGGCAAGTGGTGAATATTCTTTGCTAATTCTGAATTTCCTTCCTTCACATGTGCTAAACTTACCATGGATAACTTGCTAAGAGTATCAGCAACAACCTTAGCCTTACCTGGGTGATAGTGAAGAATCATATAATAGTCCTTGAGAAGCTCCTTCTGAGAGAACATATACCATAGACTCTTATAATCAGAAAACATAACCATGTGTACACCATATAAATAATGCCATCATATTTTCAAAGCAAACACAATCGCTAATAACTCCAAATCATGAGTAGGATAATTTTTTCATGCACCTTCACCTTCAACTACCTAAAAACATAGGCAATCACCTTCCTATGTGCATCAACACACAACCAAACCCTAATCGAGATGCATCACAATAAACCATAAACCCATCACTGCCTTCCGATAAAGTCAAATTAAACCCAAAGTTCACTTATCCTTTAACTTCTTAAAAATCCCTTCACAAGCATCTGACCAAGAAAAGTTAACCTTCTTCTGGGTTAACTTAGTCAAAGTATCAACTGTCAATGAAAAGCTTTCCATAAACCTCCTATAATACCCGGCTAAACCTAAGAGGCTCCAAATATTAGAAAGAGTAATGGGTCTAGACCACCTTTTCACCACATCAACCTTTTGCAGATCAACCATGATCCCCTCACTAGAAATAATATGACCCAAGAAAGTTACAGTGTTTAACCAAAACTCACACTTGGAGAACTTGGCATACAACTGATGTTCTTATAAGGTCTGTAAAACCACACGCAGGTAATTAGCATGATCCACCTCACTCTTTAAATAGACCAGAATGTCATCAATAAACACAATAATAAAGAGATATAAATACTAACAAAAAAACCCTGTTTATCAAATCCATAAATGTCATCGGAGCATTAGTCAAACCAAATGACATCACCAAAAACTCAAAGTGCCTATATTGAATACGAAAAGCCATCTTAGGGATATCCACCTCCTTAGTATTTAGCTGATAATACCCCGACCAAGGATCTATCTTAGAAAAGAACTTGGAACCTTACAACTGGTCAAACAGATCATCTATCCTTGGAAGAGGATACCTGTTCTTGACCTTCACCTTGTTCAGCTGTCTATAATCAATGCACATCCAAAGGAACCTTCCTTTTTGCGCACAAACAACATTGGTGCACCCCAAGGAGATACACTAGGATGAATAAACCCCTTATCTAGGAGATCCTTAAGTTGCTCCTTGAGTTTCCTCAACCCAATCAGAGCCATTCTATAAGGAGGAATAGAAATTGAATAAGTGTTCAAAACAAGATCAATACCAAACACTATTTCCCCATCTGCAGGAACACCAGGTAGATCATCCGAAGAGAACTCTGGAAACTTATTAACCACTTAAACTGACTGAAAAGAAGGACCTTTTGAGTTAGAATCCTTAACCCGAACCAAGTGATAAAGACAACCTTTAGAGATTAACCTTTGAGTTCTACGATAAGAAATAAATCTCCCCTAGGATCTAAAGACCACTCTCCTATTCTATAACCGGCTTACTAGGTCACTTACAGATAACCCTACAGGTCTGACAATCCAAGGACGTGTAACAAGAATGCAACCAATCCATACCTAGAATAATATCAAAATCCACCATATCTAACTCAAATTGATCTACCAAGGTCTGCTTTCCACCAACAGATACCTCAAACCCATTATAGACACTCTTAGAAACAACCAAGTCACCTACAGAGGTAGAAACAAAAAAAAGATCCAAAGTAACTTTTGGATTAAAAGCAAAAGACATAGCCACAGAAGGAGTCATATAGGAAATAGTGGACCCCAGATTAAGCAAATAATATATGTCTTGAGTGAAAAGCTATAACATACCAATAACTACATGAGGTGATGCCTCAGATTCCTGTTAGGACACCAAGCATACAACCTTTTCTAACCAACACTAGATTAAGGAGCAGTAACAAAAGTAGATGCCATACCACCAGGTGTAGGAGCAGAAGATGAAGCCACAAGAATCTTATTCACCACCATAGAAACCTTATTAATTGAGCAATCCCTGAGACGATGTTCCACCTGGCCACACCTGAAGTATTTTTTATTTTCTTCATCACAATAACCCCAATAAGGTTGACCACAAAACGAATAAGGAGGGTATGAAGAAATTAACTGACCTCTACTTGGCTAAGATTGGGACCCTATGCCCGTAAATGATCACCACTATGATGATTCCGGTCGCCCAATTGATAAAGAGCACTAGCAGAAGAGAAGAAACCAAAACTCCTTTATTTCTATTTCTACCAATTTCCACTACGTCAACCACTTTGAGATTGAGTACCTCTCTGGTCAGAAAATATGCTTCTCTTACCCTAGCTATCTCCAAACTCTGCTTACTTCCTCTTTTTATCCTTCACTTGTTGTATATGAACAGTCAACCTAGAGATGTCCATATCTTTAATTAGCAAAGAAATCTTGTTCTGCAAAATCAAATCCTAATTCAACCTAGAAAAACCTTTCTCATTATAGCCCACATATTAGCATCTAAATTCGGAGCATACCTTGACAATTGGTGGAACTCAAGGAATATTCTTTGACAAATATCCTCACCTACTTGAGGTTCACAAACTCCTTCATCTATCTTTTTCTCTACTCTTGGGGAAAGAAAAAATCTAAGAAGGCCTTAGAAAAAGTATCCCACAAGACTGATTCTTCCACATCACCCCTGTCCCTATCACACTCTTTATACGACTGATATGCAATCTCTTAGAGCTGATAAGATGAAAAGTGTACCCCTTCAACATTAGTAGCCTGCATCACCCAAAATATCTTTTCCATTTTATCCAAGAAGCCTTGTGCATCCTCCTTCACCTTTACTCCAGAAAAAGTGGGAGGACGCATCTTCATAAATTGGACAACCCTTGTGGCCTAAGAAGACAAAGCACCAGTCGTACCCCACTAAACCTGAGCAGTGACCATTTGAGCAATAAAATTAATAGACCACAAAATTTTCCATTAATAACCTTTCCTTGAGGAGGACTAGTAACAACTGGTGGAACTCTAAAACTACCAAAGATAGGACCATGAGATCAAAGATGAACCCCAAAAGTGGGATGCACCCCTTCGACAATACCCCTATATAGGATGGAAGAATTTTCTTATGTTTCAGATTTATGAGGCATGATCTGAAACACAAAAAAACAAGGAATAGAGAAAATTCCAGGTCTGAGACTCCAAACTTTAAAATAGAATACCAAGAAAGTGAAACATTCCTAAATACCTTGTAGCCTCCCCTTTATGAGTCTGGCGTGCTACACTAGCTTAACAGAGACTCTACTTGAGACAGTTTTATGGACTACCAGTTGACCATGAACCTAGGCTCTGATACCAACTTAACTTGAACCAATCGGGGCCTTATCATAATGGTTATCCTAAGTCCGAAAGGGACTGGAGACCACCCCTATTACCCAACCTATCCTCCAGCTGCCTGCCTTCAGTTGGTTGAATTTGAGCATGTAGCAATATTGTTTGATAACTCAAATAAAGACTCTGGGATAAGATCTCAATCATGACCAACCCAACTTAGTCCAACCATCCCATTCCAGCAATCCAACCATACCAAAACAAGGTCTATAAACTAGGCTATAACAAAATATATTCTAAAAGATAATATAATTAATCCTAAAATAAAATAGGATAGAACAACCAACAATTTCATCCATTGATGTTATCCCACTAGCTTTTTCCAATGCCAAGGCCGACACTAATACCGATCCCGCATATTCTAACTAATAGAATTACGATAAAGTGTAATGCCCCATAGTACACCTTGGGCGTCACACAGTTTTTATAGTCCCGAGGGACCATAAGCTAACCCATGAGTTGGTACCTGTTGGGAGAATTAAATAAAACTGATAACAATAGATCATATGTGGAATTTAACTGAGGAATGCTTTAAGGTTTTAAATCATAGTTCTAATAAAGTCTGTAAAACAATACTGATAATACTGATAAAACATCTGAGAATGACAACTGAATACGAAAGACTGACTAACTATCTGTACTGGCTGAAAAGCTTCCGCTGACTGACTGTGGAGCTAATGGGACAAATCCCCAACTAACTCCAAACCTATGATATGATACATCATAGCATAATAAATGAATAAGCGATCAGTACTTTAAATGTATTAGTATGCTAAATAAGGTACGCTAATATGCATGGTTTCATGTACAGGAGAAATAACTAACGAAATGAACAACATGAAATACTGAATAGAAATCATAAAATCTGTAAATATTAATAATGCATCACCAAGCATAAAATATGTTCTGAATGTAATTTGTAAACTGAAATACTGAGTACTAATACATGAATAACTGATAATTGTATGATATGGTCAAGAAATATTGAAACTAAATTACTGGGATGATTACTGGACTGAGACTATGAGAGCTATCATCTAACTGACATGCCCCAATGATCAAATTAGGGCCCAACCTATGACCCCAGTTAAAAGGCTGTTAGTATCATGCCACGGGTACTAACACTGGGTGCATGGATCCACTAAAGTGTTGTCCCAAAAGACTAAGGGTCACACTCAATAGGCAGGGCCCTAATGAGATATGTGTCAACCCTCAAATGGTATGTTAATGTCTCAACCTATGTTGGCTATATAGTTTTGGAATACAGGGACTGGAACTAAAGGTCACACCCTCAACTGGAAGTGAGCCCCTATCTCTGGGTTCGCTCAGTGCTAAATCCTACTCCTAACTAAACTGACTCATAATACTGAACAGTTCTATGTTTAATTGATTATGATAACTGACAGAACTGCTAATGCTTTTAATATGTATGAAATTATTCTGAAGATACTGAGACTAAGTAAACAACTATACTTTTCGTAATTCATAACCCCCAGGACTCGATAGTAATAGTACCCAAATAGTACTAAAACTTTAAGCACATAACATGAAACTTTTATTCAATATTCATTCTTGCAGGAATTTCATCAAATACTTGACGTTCATAGTTTAAGTTAAGCATGAGATAGTTTAAAGCTTGTAGTAATAGAATGATTTCAACATCAACATCACTAATTATGATTTAAATTAGTAATTAACATTATTCAAATATGTGGTGTGCAATAACAACAACTATTTCATGTAAACATGGTATAAAATCAAGATTCATAGGGATTCATCGTTAAAGTCACAATTTAAATCATGATAGCTTGTAACAATCACAACTTTGAATTTGAAATTTGATACTTGGACTCTATGGGTGAAAGGGACCCATGGATGAACATATAACATACCTTAGTTGGTGAAATTGATAAAGTTCTGGATTCATTCTTGAAGCTTGATATTGAATTTTTGATGAGTTAGGGTTTGTTTCTTAAAACAGAGCTTCTTTAATTTGAGAGAATTGTGAAATAATGAGTAAATAATGCTCTATTGGGACTTAAATCTCGTGTTTAGACTTAATGGGGTAAATATAAGACTTAAATGCCCTTGGAAATTAAAACACGGAACTGAAACTAAAAATCCCAATTTTGGCCAAGGACATGACGTGGTGAAATTGCGTTGGGCCACTGGAAAAGTACTATCCTTATTTTGTCCAATGGCACAATGCGATGCTATCACGTTGCGCCACTGGAAATAGAAAATTTTGAACTAGCACCTTGGCACGATACGATGCCATTGCGGACCCTCACTCAACGTGAATTCGCCTCTTGGCCCGAAGTGGCATCATCATAGTGGTCCACTGGAAAAGGGGGAACGTGATTTTTGCCATCTCCACGATGCGGCCTTATCACAATGGGCTACTTCCCTTCACTAAAAGTACCATACCTTCTCACTCGGGTATCGAATTTAGACGAAATTGGTATCATTAGAAAGATAGTTAAATTTCCTATCATTTGGTGGGTATTTAGCATGAATATTCATAGTAGAACAAAAGATATACTTATTTGAAGTTGATAAAGCAACATTCTTACCAAAAAGTCAATCAGTAAGGAATATTTTGATTTTTCTACTAGCTGGGAGTTATTTGAGGCCTTAATATACATCAAATCACTCAGAAAACTATCAAAGAATAATAATGTACTTTGCATAAGCTTGAAACATGGCTCTAACATTGGTTTGGATTTTTTGGGTTATTATAATATGTCTCCGTTAGGAACATTCAACCTCGAATGAGATTGGTTAAGCTGATAGAACTGAGGAATTAAGATTACATGCTGAATATACGCGGTAAAATCCTGATTACATGATTGAGTCTGAATCATGACACATGAATGACATGATTTTATGAATGCATGATTGAATGAGAATGATATATAGTTGAAACTGATCATGGATAAGACAAATTCTAAGAAGATTATTACCTTAAGCTGAATCTGAGTTTTCAGAGAAAAGAGGAAGGTACTTGGTCCACATATCTACTTCTACTTCCCAAGTGGCTCTCTTAACGGACTGATTCTGGCAAAGAACCTTAACTACGGGTACTTCTTTTTTACTTAGTCTACGAATTTTTCGATCAAGGATTTCGATTGGAATTTATTCATAAGAATGGCTATTCTAAAAATCTAAGCTTTCTAAAGGAACAACTACAGCTGGGTCACCAATACACTTTTTCAACAAGGAGATAAGGAATATTAGGTACACTAATGCTAAGTTTAAAGGTAACTCAAGCTCATAAGACGCCTTTCAAAAATGGATCAAAATTCTACAATACTATTCTGAGGTGGTCTGCATGATCAGTTTCATTATGAGAATACATAAGAATTTCATCAATGAAGACTATGATGAACATGTCCATGTACTGCATGAACACTTGGCTCATCAAGTCCATGAAGGCTCCAAGGGAAGTTTTGAGACCAAATAATATGACTAGAAACTTAAAGTAACCATATCGAATTCTGACAAAAACATGAAGGATGCTAGGGCATTTCTTGATCATGACTTTGTTGAACTGACGGTAGTCAATAAACACTCTTAGAGAATTGTCTTTTTTATGCATGAAGAGAACTGGTGTTCCCGATGGGGAATTGCTGGGACTAATGAATCCCTTTTCTAGGAGATCTTTCAATTGTTATTTCAACTCTTTGAGTTCGGTTGGAGCCATTCATTATGGAGGAATAAAGATAGGTTGGGTATCTGGAAGAAGGTCTATTCCAAAGTTAATTTCCCTTCCAGGAGGAACTCCAAGAAGATCGTTAGGGAACACATCTTGAAATTACCTCACTACTAAAACTGAATCAAGATTTGGAGTATTAGAATTAGAGTCCTTGACTCAGATAGGATGGTAAATACATTATTTGGATATCATTTTTCTCGCTCTAAGGCATGAAACAAGCTCATCTCTAACCGTTGTAGTACAATCCATCTATTCCAGGACTGGTTCATTTGGAAACTGAAAATGAACAACTCTATTTCTGTAATCCACTGAAGCATACTATGAATTAAGCCAATCTATGCCAAGAATAGCGTTAAATCTATAATCGCTAATTCTATTCAGTCAACTGAGGTGACTTTCTGAGACACTATAACAGGGCAGTTCCTGTATACCCACCATACTACAATAGACACACCTACTAGGGTAGACACTAAAAAGGATTCTATTAAAATCTTAGGACTGACACCGAAATCAACAGCTATATAAGGAGTTATAAAAGAAAGAGATGCTCCAGGGTCTAGTAAAGTATAAACATATAAATGAAAGACATGAAACGTACCAGTAACCACATCAGGAGAACTTTCCTAATTTTGTTGGGATTGAAGTGCATACATTCTATTTGGGCATTGACCACTAGTAGAACTAAAAACAGCACCCTACTGAGTCGGGCAATTGAATGGAACTGGGAGACGACTGGACTGATCCTGCTGACCACTCTTTGGGAAATCCAAAATTTTGTGGACTGGCTTTCCACACCCAAAACATAAGCTACTATCAACTCTACAAACACCCTGATGGTTTCTACCATATTTCTGGCGAAAATGATTTATACGACCACTGTTTACATTGCCTTCGGACTTAGAGCCGGGTTCTGTATCCCTATTATCATTTGTAAATTTGGTTATTGGGGCACAAGATGAAGATGGAGTTAGAACAAAAGATTTCTAATGGAACTGAGGTCAATTACCACCTTCTGACTTTCTCTGAGTAAAATTAAAGCTACCTGTTCTAGTCCTCTTATTTTCTCTCTCCTTCTCCTTATTATTCTGCTCCTTAATATGATGAGCATATAACATAAGCCAAGATATTTCCATATCTGTAATTATCATTGCAGTACTACACTCCTTGACCACACTATCAGATTCCCGAGATATGAACTTGCTTATCTTAGATCTGTTATCAGCCACCACATGAGGATCATACCTAGATAACTTAGTAAACCTAAGAGAATACTCCTTCACACTCATGTTGCCTTGCCTCAAGTTGATAAACTCTAACACTTTGGATTCCCTCAGTGCCAACGGGAAAAATCTATCTAAGAAGGTTATAGCAAACTCCTATTTTATAGGCCCTACATCTGCATCTTTATCCCCTTTCCACTGCTTAAAGAGGTATGGGCTACATCCTGCAGCTGGTAAGTAGCCAATTCAGCACTCTCCCATAATGTTTGTTACCTTTTAGACCATGTCTAGGAATTTCTGCAGATCCTCTTCATATTTGGATCCCGATAACAAAGGAGGATTTATTCAGGTAAAGTCTCAAGACTTTGGAGATGATGGTAAAAACCCTGAATAAAATCTGACTAAATAAAAAATATAGATAATGAATGGATAATCTAAGGTGGATAAACCAGGTCCTCAAAATATAAGGACTCACCACTGCTACGTCTGATAATCTGGAGAGTCTATGTGCGATCTGGGAATTGAGCATCCAAACCTATGATATGATACATCATAGCGCATGAAATGAGTATGCAATCAGC
Organism: Capsicum baccatum var. pendulum; assembly: GCA_030864225.1. Lineage (NCBI taxonomy): Eukaryota > Viridiplantae > Streptophyta > Magnoliopsida > Solanales > Solanaceae > Capsicum > Capsicum baccatum. The sequence continues at coordinate 190,037,531 of CM061560.1, forward strand.
ACTATGAATGTACTGATATTCTAAATGAGGTAGGATGATATACATGGTTTCATGTATAGGAGTAATAATTGACTGAATGAACAACATTAAGTACTGAATAAAATTTATGAAATCTGTAAATACTGAGAATGAATGACCAAGCATAAAAAATGTATTGAATATAATATGTAAACTGATATACTGAGTATTGATACATGAATAACTGATAATTATATGCTATGGTAAAGTAACATTGAAACAAAATTATTGAGAGTGTGGTAGCTATCATCTAATAGGCATGCCCCAATGAGAAAATTAGGGTCCAACCTACGACCCTAGTTGGAAGTGTGTCAATATGGTTTCATGGATCAACTAATGTGTTGTCCCGAAGGACTAAGAGTCAACCTCAACTGGAAGGGCCCTAATAAGATATGTGTAAACCCTCAATGGGCAAGTTAACATCTCAACTTATGTTGGCTACGTAGTTTTGGAATGCAGGGACTGCAACTAAAGGTCACACCCTTAACAGGCAGGTGATCCCCCATCCCTAAGTTCGCTCAGTGCTAAATCCTACTCCTAACTAAACTAACTCAGAATACTGAACTGTTCTATGTTTAATTAATTATGATAACTGACTGAACTGGTAATGCTTATAACATATCTGAAAATATTCTGAAGTTACTGAGACTAAGTAAGCTACTATATTTTTGGGTATTCATAACCCCCGGGACTTAATAGCAATATTACCAAAATAGTACTAAAACTGTAAGGACATAAAATGAAACATTTATTTAAAATTCATTCTTGTAGGAATTTCATCAAGCACTCAACGTTCAAAGTTTAAGCTAAGCATGGGAATAGTTTAAAACTTGAAGTAATAGTATAATTTCAACATCAAAATCACTAATTATGGTTTAAATAAGTAATTAACATTATTCAAATGTGTGAGGTTCAGTAACAACAACAATTTCTTGTAAACATGGTATAAAATCAAGATTTATGTGGATTCATGGTTAAAATCACAATTTAAGTCAAGATAGCTTGTAAAAAGCACAACTTTTAATTTAAAATTTGATACTTGGACTCCATGGGTGAAAGGGACCCATGGATGAACATTTAACATACCTTAGTTGGTGAAATTGAGAAAGTTCTTAATTTATTCTTGAAGCTTGATCTTGAATATTGGATAAGTTAGGGTTTGTTTCTTGAAAGAGGGCTACCTTAATTTGAGAGGATTGTGAAATAATGAGCAAATAATTCTCTCTTAGAACTTAAATCCCGTGTTTGCACTGAATGGGGTAAAGGAAAAAGACTTAAATACCCTTGGAAATTAAAACCCATAAGTAGAACTGAAAATATCAATTTTGGCCTTCAGCGCGATGTGGTGCAATCACATTAGGCCTCTGTAATAGGACAATCCTAATTTTGTCCAACGATGCTACGCGGTGCTATCGCGTTGCAGCAATGGAAATGAATAAATCTGAACTGGTAACTTGGCGTGACATTGTGCCATTGTGGTGCTTCACTGAACACAAATTTTCCCCTAGGCTTAATGCGGTGTTTTTGCGGTGCTCCACTGGAAAAGGATGAACATCATTTTGGCCATCTCTGCGATGCGGCCTTATCGCGATGGGCCACTGCCTTTCATGAAAAGTGTCATAACTTCTCACTCGGGTATCTAATTTAGGCAAACTTTGTATCATTAGAAAGTTAGTTAAATTTTGTATCATTTGGTAGGTATTGAATGGGAAAATTTAGAGTATAACAAAAGATATGTTCGTTTAAAGTTGACTAAAACAACATTCTTCCCAAAAACTCAATCAGTAAGGAATATTTTGATTTGTCTAATAACTGGGAATTATTTGAGGCCTTAATATACATCAAACTCACTCATAAATCTTCCAACAAACTATAATGTACTTTGCATGAGCTTGAAACATGGCTCTAACATTAGTTTGGATATTCGGGGTATTACAATATCTCCCTTTTGGGAACATTCATCCTCGAATGAGATTGGTTAACCGGAAAGTTGTTTGGAATTGAGATTACATGTTTAATATACGTGATGAAATCATGATTACATGACTAAGTCTGAAACATGACACATGACTGGGCTGATTCTGTGAACGCATGACTGAATGAGAATGATATGTAGTTGAAACTGATCATGAAAAAAGGAAATTCTAAGAAGATTATTAACTTAACCTGAATATGAGTTTGCGGAGAAAAGATGAGGGTACTTAGTTTGCATATATGCTTCTGTTTCCCATGTGGCGCCCTCAATGGATTGATTCTACCAAAGAAACTTTACTAGGGGAACTTCTTTGTTCCATAGTCTATGAATTTATCAATCAAGGATTTCAATTGGAATTGCTTCATTAGAAAGGATGTTCTTAACATCTATGCTTTCTAAAGGAACCACTATAGCTGGGTCACTAATACACTTTCTCAACAAGGAGATATGGAATATAGGGTGCACTGATGCTATGTCTGCTGGTAACTCAAGCTCATAAGTCACCTTTTCAAAATGGCTCAAAATTCTGCAATACTAAATAGAGGTGGTCTGCATGATCAGTTTGGCTATGGGAGTAAAAAAGAATGTCATCACTGAAAACTATGACGAACATGTCCAAGTAATTCTTGAACACTTGATTCATTAAGTCCATAAAGTCTTCTGGGCATTTTTGAGACCAAAGGACATGACTAAAAACTTGAAGTGACTATATCGACTTCTAAAAGTTGTTATCGAAATGTCATATTCTCTAAATTTTAGCTGATGATAACTGGATCTGAGGTCTTTCTTAGAAAAATAACTAGCACCATGAATTTGGTGGAACAAGTCATAAATTCTGGTGGGTGGATAATTTTTCTTGATTGCGACATTGTTCAACTGACGGTAGTCAATACACATTCTGAGAGAATCGTGTTTCTTACGCACGAACAGAACTAGTATGTCCTCTAGGAAATATTAGATCGAATGATTCACTTTTCTAGAAGGTCTTTTAATTGGTTTTTCAACTCTTTGGGTTCGTCTTGAGCCATTCTATATGGCATAATAGAGATAGGCTTGGTATTTGGAAGAAGGTCTATTCTAAATTTAATTTCCCATTTGGGAGGAACTCCAACAAGATCGTCATGGAACACATCTGTAAATTCCCTCACTACTGAAACTAACTCAAGATTTATAGTATTAGAATTATAGTCCTTGACTCTGATAAGATGATAAATACATCCTTTGGATATCATTTTCCTCGCTCTAAGGTATGAAACAAGCTCATCTCTAAGTGTTGTAGTACAACCACTCTATTCCAGGACTGGTTCATTTGGAAATTGAAAATGAACTACTCTATTTCTGTAATCCACTGAAGCATAACATGAATTGAGCCAATCCATGATGAGAATAACGTCAAAATCCATAGTCTTTAATTTTATTAGGTCAACTGAGGTGACTTTCTGAGACTCTATAACTGGGCAATTCTTGTATACACACCAGGCTAGAATAGAGACACCTACTTGGGTAGACACTAAAAAGGGTTTTGCTAAAATCTTAGGACTGACACCGAAATCAATAGCTATATAAGGGGTTATAAAAGAAAGAAATGCTATAGGGTCTAGTAAAGCATAAATATATAAATGAAAGAACTACAACATACCAGTAACCACATTAGGTGAACTTTTCTAAATTTGTCGAGATTGAAGTGCATATATTTTATTTGGGCACTGACCACTAGTGGCACTGGAAGCGGCAACCCTACTGAGTTGGGCAATCGAATGGAACTTGGAGATGACTGGACTGATCCTGGTGACAAATATTTGGGCAATACTAAATTTGGTAGACTGGATTTCCACACCCAAAACACACGCCACTACCAGCTCTACAAATACCCTAATGGTTTCTACCATATTACTGGCAAAAAAGATTTGTACGATCACTGTTTACACTACTTTGGGACCTAGAGCTGGGTGCTCTATCCCTATTATCATTTTTGAATTTGGTTATTGGGGCACTAGCTAAAGATGGAGCTGGGACTGAAGATTTCTAATAGAATTGAGGATAATTACCACCTTCTGACTTTGCTTGTGTAAAATTAAAGCAACCTATTCTAGCCCTCTTGTTTTCTCTCTCCTTCTTCTTATTCTTTTGCTCCTCAATCTGTTGTGCATGGACCATAAGCCTAGATATGTCCATATCCGTAATTAACATTGCAGTTATACAATCCTTGACCACACTATAGTATTTCCTAGACACGAACTTGCTTATCCTAGATTTGTTATCATCCACCACATGAGGAGCATTCCTGGCTATATAAGTAAACTTAAGGGAATACTCTTACACACTCATGTTTCCCTATCTCAAGTTGATAAACTCTAACACTTTGGCTTCCCTCGTCTCCAATGGGAAGAATCTATCTAAGAAGGCTATAGCATACTCTTATTGTATAGGCCCTGCATCTGCACCTCTATTCCTTTCTACTACTTAAAACAGGTATGGGCTGCATCCTGCAGCTGGTAAGCAGCCAATTCAGCACTCTCACTAGAAGTCACCCCCATAATGTATGTTACCTTCTGGATCATGTCTAGAAATTCCTATTGATCCTCTTTAGATTTGGATCCTAAGAATAGAGGAGGATTTACTTGGGTAAATTCCTGAATCCTAGCTACAGCAGTATTAGCCACTGGGTTGGCCGGAACAGTGACTGGTTGAACATTATGAGCCACTACAGAGTGAGCTAGAGTAGTGAAAACAACTCTAAAATCTGTATGAGAGACATACTCATTTAAGGAATCTTTCTGAACGAGCGGAGGTGCTAGATGGTTCATATTTTTTCTTCCATTTGTCTTTCTAGGGGGCATGTTCTATAAATGAAAGGAAGAATAGATTAGATAGAGATTTTAACATGAACTCATGCTCAGTCGCACGACATGAACAAGAAAGAAAGGAAACTTTTCCTAAAACGCCTCATAGCCTCTTGACTATAAGTGTGGCGTACTTCACACCCATGCAAAAGACTCTACTTGACGCGACTTTCAGACTTCGTAGGACACTTTAAAATCTTAGGCTTTGATACCAAATTTGTATTGCCATAAGAGTACACCCTGGGCATTACACGGTGCTTATTGTCCCGAGGGACCACCAGCTAACCCATGAGATGGTACCTGCTGTACGAACTGAATAAAATTGATAACAATAGATCATATGTAGAATTTAACTGAGGAATTAAAACATAGTTCTAATAAAGTCTGTAAAATAATACTGATAAATATCTGACAATGACAACTGAATACTGAAGACTGTCATACTGTCTGTACTATTCTGAAAAGCATCTACTAACTGACTGTGGAGTTGATGGAACAAACCCCCAATGAACTCTGACTAAATAGAAAAAAGTACTAAAAATGAATGAGTAATCTAAGGTGGATAAGCCATGTCCTCAAAATATGAGGGCTCACCACTGCTATATTTGATAATTTGGAGAGTCTATGCGCGATCTGGGAACTGATTATCCGAACCTAGGATATGATACATTGTATCTTAAGAAACGAGTGTGCGATCAGTACTTTGAATGTACTGGTATGCTAAATGAGGTAGGCTGATATGCACGGTTTTATGTACAGGAGTAATAACTGACTGAATGAACAACATGAAGTACTAAATATAATGCATGAAATTGGTAAATACTGAGAATGCATAACAAAGCATAAAACATGTTCTGAATATTATTTGTAAACTAAAGTACTGAGTATTGACACATGAATAACTAATAACTGTATGCTATGGTAAAGGAACAATGAAACTAAATTACTGAGATGATTATGGGACTGAGACTGTGGGAACTATCATCGAACCGACATGTCCCAATGAGAAACATTGAGACTAACTTGTGACCCCAGTTTGAAGGGTGTTAGTATTATGCCACGGGTACTAACACTAGCTATATAGATCCACTAAAGTATTCTATCGAATGGCTAAGGGTCACCCTCAACTGGAAGGGTCCTAATGAGATATGTGTCAACCCTCAAATATCAGGTTAAGGTCTCAATTTCATATCATTAGGTTGGTCTTGAGCTGGAAAATTTTGGGTAGAACAAAAGATATGCTCGTTTGAATTTGTCTATAGAAACATTCTTTCCAAAAACTCAATCGAAGGAATATTTTGATTTGTCTAATAGTTAGGAGTTATTTGAGGCTTTAATATACATCAAACTCACTCATAAAACTACCAAAGAACTATAATGTACTTTGCCTGAGCTTGAAACATGGCTCTAACATTAGTTTGGATTTATGGGGTATTACACAAAGCCTCTAACCAAAAGAGTAATAAAATCCTATTAGGACATGCCCTGAACCATAGCCAAAACCAATATCCAGGATAAAATCACATGTCTAAAGATATCTATAACATAAAATAAAGCCTTCCAAAAAGATGAAAGCTTACCACTTCAGTCCAATTATTGATCCCTAAGTTAATCACTATGCAGAAGGAGTAGAATAGCTGGTTCCTGCATATCATGGGTATACAAACCAGTATATGGGTTAGTAGGTGAACACTACTATGATTTTAGGATAAGGATTAAATAATGCAACTTATAAAACCATGTAAAACCATCCATATGCACACAACCATACATATAAATATAACCATGTTGGGAAAGGGACCAGGTATAGCATATTTTTAAAACCTTTTCCTGGGCTGTGTAGCTTTCCGTCCTAAACTGCCCACGGGCTATATGGGTTCTTCTTCCCTACTAAAAGAGCCCCAGTTCATGTAGCCACACGACTAAGGAACAAAACCTCAAGATGACTAGTATATCCCCCAAAATATAGTATGACATCATGAACACGGTCACCAAGACAAACCTCATATTGGAAAATATGAGTTTCCAGTTTTGGTCCCCTCGGTACCTCCACCTTCCACGGTTTTCTACATATCCCACAATTATTGCCCAATAAAAACAATTTACACATAACCAAACCATTATCCATTTATTAACCAAGGCTATCAATATTGGTATCATCATACCAATCCTTACTTGTAAGTATTATCCATAGCCAACCATATAGAGGTTTAAGGGGACAATGAAGTGCCCTTACAGTTATCATATTAAACCACTTGGGGAATTCCATGTATCCCACAAGCATAACCATTAGCCATTTACCATTCCAAGCCATTTAAACCATGCATAATTCCTTTACCAAGTTTTAATACATGTAAGAGTTCAATTAAAAGTAGTCAATGCAATGAACATATCTTTATAAGCATTTTGTCAAACACATTGGGGGCATAAAATGACCAATACCAATTCCAATTACCATTAAACCATTCCCATGCAATACAATTATCCAAAACCACAATTAATGCATATGAAACATAATTAAAACCATGGGAACCCATAATCAACCATTTAATATCAAAACCCCCAATTCATATTTGAAAAAAATCATACAATCAATGAAATCATGAAAACATTCATAAAAACCATGCCTTTAGATAGAATAAATAATGAGGGAAAACAAAATTCCTTAAACCAAGATGATGATAGAAAGAAATCACCAGGACAAACCCAAATCAATCCTCTAGTTGGTACACTAGCTTTGCTTTCCCAAAAACTTTTGAGAGAATTTAAGAGTGTTTTGAAGAGTTTCTAAGTGTTAATGAATGGAATAATAGGGTAAGTAACCTTCCAATTAAGTTAGAAGTAGTGGGACCTTATTATGGTAAGTAAGAAAATGTATAGAATACCCCTAGATAAGTTACACCAAAATCCTATCACAAGGATATGACTGGTACTCACTAGTCGTACCCTTCCTATACGAGTAGTACCATCAGCTCATACCCTTGCCTCAACCTTTGGATCAAACACTGTCTAGCATAAGACTCATCTAACCAAGTCGTATCAAAAGAATAAAATCCGTACCCTTCATCCATACCCCTAGCAAATTTAAACCCCAGAAAGATTTAGACACTATCCACCATATGAGTCTTAGGTTTAATTCATGCCCTGGCTTGTGGCTCATGGTGAGCCACTCTTACTCAGGTCCAACCTAAGTAACCAAGTCTAAGATTGAGGTAAGGAACCAAATGATCTGTAACCACCAATACAACTCATACCCCTAAGTCTTACCCATTCCAGTAACCAAAATCCATCCCACGAACCAACACTAGGCAGTTACAAAGGGACCACACTATATGTACCCTAATATACGGCTCATTCCCATAAGTCGTATTGGGTCCAGAGATCAAAATTCCAGGAAATTTTCTAAGGTCCAGAAACTAAGGTGTTTCAAACTATGGTTTCCAGTGTTAAACCCTTGGGACCTCTACTTTCATGACTCAGCAATACAACCCTCATTAAAACCCAATTAAAACAGTTATCATACATTCCCATTCATTTAACCATGATATAAATTTAGGCATACATTGTTGGTATCATTATACCAACTACACTTGCAAAGTAAACTAAACATGCCAAAACAATTACATCACGTAGGGGAGTTTATAATCCCTTTGGTTTAATTTTGCAATAGCTTGTTAAATCATAAAATCCACAAGATTTAGTTCCAAACTAATATGCCTCATTAGCCTTTTCAATAGTACAACAGTTCAATTTAATTCAATATACATACTCTTCATATCAAAATTAGTTTTGCAATATGGGGTTGAGGTTATTACTAGTTCAAAAGTCACAAATTGGGGAAATCACAATCAACTGGTTTATACACCATACTTATGCACTCCATAGGTTCAAAAACCATATTTAAAGCTTGACCAATCATGTGTATATCGTGGGAAACATTATTAAACAACAAGAATTCAAAACCCTTAACCCATGTTTTAAACCCAACATCAATACCATATGAACAACACTTAAAACATGTGCTTTTAACAAATTAGCAAATAGAAAAGAGTAACATACCTGAAATACCAAGTCCCTTGAGCCCTTGGGTGACCTACTTCTTGGAAACACTAAGTATCTTGCTTGAGAGGATTTAGAGAGAATAAAAAGAGTTTTTGATGTGTTAAAGTTTGTAAAGAATGCCCCAAATGTGTTTTATGAATATGGTGTCTAAGTAGTTAAAATAAGAAATATTCAAAGTACCCTTAACTTAAAAGCTGGAAAAGTGTCGCTAGTGACTACAGGTCACACAGTGACTCGTAACATCACCTTACGACTCATCACAACGAGTCATAACCAAAACAGTATTGGGGGAACCCATACTGTTAACCCTATGACTTATATCATACAACTCGTAATGGGACCCTATAACTCATAGGATCCAGTCGTAGTCAACACAAAACCCACTCAAGGTATACACTAGACATCCTACAATTTTCTCTCAATGACTCCTAATGAGTCCTTTTGAATCATAGTGAGCCAATTCTACTTAGAGGAGAACTTAGTCAGACACAAATTGTTTTGGCTACGATTGGATCCTAGGATTCGTCATGACTCCTTATGACTAATAAGGAGGAGTTATGGTTAGGGAAGTGAGATTAAAATTTCACAAATTTTCAAGGACCAAAAATCTGAGGCATTACAACAATAGTGTGTCCTTCCAAATAACTATGGTATATGGTCTTCTTAAGCGTAGGATCAAGTGTATGGGTGATGATAAATATTTGAATGAGGAAGAGAATAAAATGGATGAAATATAGATTAACTACTATGGCATGCCACTTGTTTTGGCATGAAAGAGTTTGCCATAGTGACTGGCTTAAGATCCGGTCATCTAAATGATCCTCTTGCTAAGGTAACACCTATTAAAAAGTTCAAGGCAAGAAAAACACCCAAACCAAGCAAAACACCCAAACCACCATCAAATAAAGCCAAGACATTTTCCAAGCAACCACCCGCCCAAACCAACAAAGGCAATGAAAAATAAATGAGTTATTGTCCATTGTACCTCCTAGCTATAAAACCAGAGGTTATTACATAATCTCAAGAATAAAAAGATCCTAATGAAGTACAGGGAAAAAATATTTTTAGTTTGGTTTGTTCATTCCATTATAAGGGCAATTGATATAACAAAGTCATAGAACCTAAATTGTAGGTGCTTCCTAAGGTTTTGGATAAATTAAACAGATATACTTAGGGGATATGAAAGCTATAACTTGACTTACAAATATTTATTAACAAAGTTATCCCCAAAGACGATCAACTTATATAGCCTTCCTTGGGCTTTCATGGTAAAATTAATCACTATTTTCTTACTCTTTCATTTATTTTTATTGATAATTATTCCATCTTTTTTTGTTTGCTTCATATTTATATTTTTAGGTTTGGGCATTTGAAGCCATTCTTTACCTTCGAAAGCTGGTCAAGGATTACTCATATAAGGTTTCACATCCAAGGATCCTTAGGTGGTTGGATGCAATGAGCAACCCAAAAATGAGTCTCATTGATCTCTTTAACCCTATGGATGATATAGTAAGTCTTCTTTAAAGTAAAATAATTTGACTCAAGTGAAGATATTGCAACAGATGATCCATTAATTTTAATAGATAAACCATCTGTTGTAATTTATCGTAATAGGTTACACATCTACTATAGTTGGTGCAATATATAGGTAATGTGGTACAACAAATAGGTAATCTATTACAAAATATGAGTCATCTTTTGCAATAAATTACACATCTATTTCCTTGGTTCTCTAAACCTGACTTAACAGATTACCCATCTACTGTAACTTATGCAATAAAAGAGTAATATGTTGCAACAGATGACTCATCTATTGGAATGGACGACTCATCTATTGCATAAGTTGTCTATGTTAACATATTTCCTAATTAAATAGAACTTATTATTTGATTTAAATATATCTATTTTTATTTATAGGTTGTGTATCCATGGCTTATACCTACTGAGAAAAAGGTGGGGATGCTTTATTTTGTTACTCTAGGTTTTGTTCATACAAAAGCAGACCCAACAGTGGAGTTAATAAAGAAGGAATTTGCGAGAGCAAGATCTATAAAAATAGTAGTTAGGAAAGGTTAGTTTTTTATTATTAAGCCTTATGTTGAGCTTCTTCAAGACGAACTTGCTACAATAAATTTGAGTGTTACTTGTGGTGCTGTTGGGCTAATGGTATTGGTGGTCGAGAAGGTGATGGTGTTACTGGTGGAGTTGTTGATATTGGTATTAGGCATGTTGATATTGCTTCTAAGAATAATGATGAGCATGTTGTGGATGCTTAAGGAAAAACTATGTTTGAAACAAGAGTTGACATTCTACAAGGTGATGATGATGGACTCACCCCTTTTAGCGGTCCCTCTTTAAACTTATGTCCTATTTTTAAATGCCAAAAGTGCATGGACAGATATTCTGAACTTATCAAAAGAATAGATGCTCTTACTAATGATGTCAAGGAATTAACATCTAAAAGGATTTCATACCATCAAGGAAGATTTGAGAGCCATATAACCATGAGGTTAATAGAAAGAGAAAAACAATTAGAACAACATTTTCAAGAAGTATCAAATCAAAAAGAAAATTACAACTCCTCCCCTTTAAATGTTGAAGAAGTTTAAGGAACCCCTTCCAATATTCAAGGGTCCACTAGAGAGTAGGGACCATTGAAGAAGGTGAACATATACGAGTTGGTTGACATTAACATGAAGACTAATCTGACAAAGTACATAAGATCCAATAATGCTGCAAAAATGCTCACCGTGAGTACACTTTCCTTAGAAGACTTTAAGAAGATAACAAGAATGTTGGTGCAGTATGAGGACTCGGAAAGTTTACTTTTTCTAACCTAACCTTCTAATCTACTTTATTTCTTACATTCTAAGTCATCTTTTTAATAGATTACCTAGTTATTGCATAAGTTGTAGTAGATTTAAAAATCTGTTAAAATAAGTTCAGCGAAGCTACACAATAGATGAGTCATGTATTGCAATAGATGGATAATCTGTTGCAATAGTTGGTCCATCTATTGCAACATATTACTCTTTTATTGAATAAATTATAGTAAATGGGTAATCTGTTAATAGGTTTAGAGAACCTTTGCAACAGATGGACCATCTGTTGTATCTTTCTATTTTTTTTTTAATTACCGCCCTATTAAAAAATTATCTTCTTATATCATAGTATGTTGATAAAATTCTCTGCCTTATAAAGAAAGTCACATCAAATGCACAGAAGCTTATGATCTTGGCAATAGATAATGGACTTTAACTTTTGCAATAATTTCTTAAGTAGGTACGAGGAAATAAGTAACCAAGCAGCAACTCCCAGTTCCCTAAGAATTGAGGAGGTATTTTTTAGTTCAAATGGGATGAAGATATAATTGACTATGTTATAGGAAAGAGGCCATATCCACACGACATGTATTGTATCATGGAAAAGAGCATTCTTACAATCATGGACCTAAAGAATAATATTTTGTGGCTCTTGAGATCCTCCTCTATGAGGGATTCATGAATGCTTATGATTGTAACTTATCTATCTTTGAGGAGTGGAAATTTTTTACCTTTATGCAGTGTCACGACCTGAGCCGGGACATTAGCCACAACGGGCATCCCAAACCATCAAGATCCAAGATACCCCTGAACTCCTCAACCTACTAGTGATATTTTCCACTCTGGGCCCAGGACCTCACGGCTTTAAAATGCATCACTAGGGAGTAAGTCTTTCTTACTTATATACCCAGTATCTCTCCTGTGTTTTATCAATGTGGGACTCCTTCCTAATTTAAGGTGTTACATACACCCCTCTTATAGACCCAGCATCCTCGCTGAGGTTTGCCCTACAGAATGGGATTCGCCTACATGCAGGACTGATATTTTCCTTACCTTACCAGGATTTGCCTACACTAATTTTGAACTCTAGCCCACATTGATAGGGCTGACACAGGAGCGGCTCTGATACCAAGTTTGTAATGTTTCAAGTCTGTACCCCAGATTCTACACGATGCTTATAACCTGATGGACCATAAGCTAACCCATGACTGGTACCTGCTGTGAGCACTGAATAAAAATATTGTAATAATGCGGAAGATGGACTGAAATGCCATAAGTTTCAAAATACTATAATAAAAACTAAATAGAATACTAAAATACTGAACAACTGTCTGAAATATTCTAGTCTGAAAAGCCTCTAACTATCTGAATATGGAGTTGATGGGACAAGTCCCCAACTAACTCTGACTATTAAAATGATGAACTACTAAATGTACTAAAGAAATATAACATCCTCGGAGTATGAGGACTCACTACTATAACTATTTCTGATAACTAGAATGGGCTATGTGCGATCAGGAACCTAAGCATCCAAACCTATGATATGAGACATCATAGCACAAGAAACATGTATGCGATCAGTACATAGGAATGTACTGGAATGATAAATAAGGTAAAGATGAATGCATGGGTTTATATGCATGAACACTAACTGGCTGAATGATATGCAAGAGCTGGATTAGCATAAATGGAGGATCTGTAACTACTAAACATACTATAACTGAGTATACTAGAACTAAATCTGTTAACTGACATCTGAATTTATTAATAACCTCATATTACTGATAATCTAAAATTATTGATGACTGAGTGACTGTATCTGAATGTCCTAATTCTGTAAAACTGAACTGAGTTATATCCTGAAGATTGAGAATAAAATTGAAATTGTTAGAATTCTTACTTAACTGATATTCCCCCTGGGTAAACTGGGTGGGGTCAAACCTATAACCTAATTTGTAAGGGTTCCAGTACCGTGCCATGGGTAAAGACACTACTGTTTTCAAGCCTATCTGATGGGTGACCCTGAATAGGAAGTCAAGCCTAATCTGACGGGTGACCCCTGGGAGGTACCCAAGCCTTAATCTGATGGGTGAATCCTCACATCCTACGCTAATTATGTAGTTTTATAGTGTGAGACTACTACTAACGAATCTTCCTTCCTAACGGGAGAATTTTTCACCTCTACACTCGCTCGGTGCTAGTTCCTACTCCGAATTGAATGACACTGATTGATTAGACTGGACTGGACTAGACTAAGTTAACTGGGTTTGATAACAAACTGAGTTCTGCTATTCATGACACTACGGAGTTTATTCTATAATTACTAAGGCTATAGATAAACAACTATATTTTTGGGTATTAAATATCCCCAAGACTCAATAGCATTAAAAGTAAAGCAAAGCATCATCTTGAATAACATAACAACGTTTATTTGGTCATAATTCATTCATAGAGACATTTTATCAAAAACTTTTTATGCATTAACTTGTGCATGAATGGGGAATACATGTTAGCATGCTATAATGGCATTATTTTATTCTCATAGACAATTTATCAAATACATGGAAATATGCCTGATTCACTAAATCATAAACACTTAGGGTTAACATAGAAACAACAATCTTCCAAATTGAAGGGTTTGTCATGAATATCATGTAATTCAACACATACTAGAATAAATCCTTGAAACTTGTAATCTAAATTAAGGATTAAATATCAAATAATATCATGAACATGAATTCAATCTAATTCAAACATGGAAATCATAAATCATAAATCTTGTATTCTGAAAAAGGATTCTTAGGCTCCATGGAAGCTAAGGATCCTAGAATGAACATCTAACATACTTGAGAATCTTAATTCTTGATGTTATTAGAGACTCTCGGAGGGATTCTTGAGATTTCTCTTGAAACTTGGAGAATAGAGTTTCCTATTTTTGAGAGAAAATGTCTTAAATTGGGGAAAAGTGAGTTAATAATGACCTAAATGCATTTTTATGGATTAAATTCCACATCTGGGTAGATTAAATACATGGAAAAATACTAATTTAGTCTTGGATAAAACATTAATTTTTTGTCAAAATTTCTAATTTGGGGCCCTAGCGCGACGCGGCGCTGTCGCACTGTGTCACTGGAAACTGACAGTTGGAAACTAGGATGACGGCATGACGGGGCGTAATTACAGACCCTTACAGGATTTGGACAATTGGGAATTGGAGGCCCTCCACAATGCGGTGAGATCACAGAGTCTTACTGGAAATTGAAAATTGTCATTTGGTCCTATGGCGCGACACGCTACTAACTGAAATGATGGTATTTTACGACTAAAATTTAAAATAGTCATAACTTCTTACCCGGTTATCGAATTTAGATGAATTTTATATCGTTGGAAAGATAACTGAATTTCCTACAAGATGGAGGATCGAAATCTGGCAAAATTCTGCCTAGAACAAAAAAATTCTACTTAAGGATTCTCGTGTACTGAAGACTAAACTGAGCTGAGAAATTGTGGGGATTACATGAAGCTACTATTGAACTTGTTCCCCAAATTATTGAAGCAAAGTGAATTAATGAAACACTTTCCAGCGCCACTTCTCAAAAGTAGATGATCTTTTGAAGGTTGAAAGAATAACCTTAACAAAATTGATATCGGTGCCTTGTGCGGGTTATACGCACTTGCATATATCGAATGTTTGCTAACCATCATAGAAATGTCAAAATCGAGGACCTTACTAAATAAAAACTTTGTGATAAGGATGAAAGAGGTCTTAGTTGCTGGGGTACTATATAGAAGTTTGATGCTTGTGTATAAAAAAAGAAAATGTAAAAGCGTAATGACAATTTTTATTTAAAGTATTTTAGTTATTTGTATTATTTAATTAATGACAATCTTTTATTTTTTATGTTTGATGAAAATTGAATTATTTTTTTAAAATTTGAAAACTTATGACTTAGTATAAAAATTAATTAACAAGTTCAAATATTGCAACAAGTTCATTATATAGATATAGACATCTGCATAAGTTAATAGATGGCTAACATATTGTAACTGATGACACATCGGTTGGAAGAGATAAAATAGATATAGACTTGTCTACATTGCATAATGCAACGCAACAGATGAGTAACCTATTACAATAGATGTCTGATCTATTAAAAATTATCAAACACATATTTTATTTGTTGCAACAGATGAGTAATTTATTAGAAATTACCAAACAAATAAAAATATCTATTGCCACAGATGAGTAATCTATTGAAAATGACAAATCAGATAAAGACATTTATTGTAACAGATGAGTCATCTATTGCAACAAATGAGTATATTCGTTTGATAATTTTCGATAGATGACTCATTTGTTGCAACAGGTTAAATCTGTTGCAATAGGTTATACACTTAGAGGACCATGTAATTACTAAGAAATTAATCAAAATTGTAATTTAACTTATTAATCATCTTTAATTTAGTTAAATCTATTTAGTTATTACTAATAATGGCTTAATTTTAAACATTTCAAATAAAATTTGTCAATTGATCACTCTACTCAGGATGAATATACTTAGTTTATCATGTAATTACTATGAGATTAATTGAAATCGTAATTGAAATTATTAATTCGTCTTTAGTTTTAGTTAAATCAATTTATTTATTACTACCAATATCTTAATTTGAATCATTTCAAGTAAAAATTAGTCAGTTGATCACTCTACTCAGGATGAATACACTTAATTGATCATGTAATTCCAATGAGATTAATTAAAATTGTAATTGAAATGAATAGACGTAATTGATCATGTAATTGCAATGAGATTAATTAAAATTGTAATTGAACTTATCAATTCATCTTTAATCTTAGTTAAATCAATTTAATTATTAAAAATAATGACTTAATTTTAATTATTTTAAATAAAATTAGTCAATTGATCGCTCTACTCAGGACGAATACACTTAGTTGATCATGTAATTACAATGATATCAATTGAAATTATGATTGAACTTATAAATTCATCTTTAATTTAGTTAAATAAATTTAGCTATTATAATTAATGGGTTAATTTAAATCATTTCAAATAAAATTGGTCAATTGAACACTCTACTCAGGACGAATACACTTAGTTGATCATGTAATTTCAATGAGATCAATAGAAATTGTAATTGAACTTATAAATTTATATCTAATATTATTTAAATCAATTTAGTTATTTCAAATAATGGCTTAATTCAAGTCGTTTCGAGTAAAATCAGTCAATTGATTACTCTACTCAGGACGAATACACTTGGTTGATCATGTAATTACAATAAGATCAATTGAGATTGTAATTGAACTTATCAATTCATCTTTAATTTTTATTGAATAAAATTAGTTATTACTAATAATGGCTTAATTTGAGTCATTCCAAATAAAATTGGTCAATTAATCACTGATTTACTCATGACGAATATTCTTAGATGATCATGTAATTATATTGAGATCAATTGAAATTGTAATTGACCTTATCAATTCATATTTATTTTTAGTTAAATAAATTTATTTATTACTAATAATGATTTAATTTGAATTATATAAAGTAAAATTAGCCAATTGATCACTCTACTCAGGATGAATACACTTAGATGATCATGCAATTACAATGATATCAATTGAAATTGTAATTAAACTTATCAATTCATATTTTATTTTAGTTAAATCAATTTATTTAATACTAATAATGGCTTAATTTGAATCATTTGAAGTAAAATTAGTCAATTGATCACTCTACTCAGGATGAATACACTTAGTTGATCATGTAATTGCAATGAGATTAATTTGAACTGTAATTGAATTTATTAATTCTTCTTTAAATTTTGTTAAATAAATTTAGTAATGACAAAAAATGGCTTAATTGGAATCATTTGAAATCAAATTGGCCAATTGAACACTCTACTTAGAACGAAAATACTTAGTTAATCATGTAATTGCTATGAAAATAATTGAAATTGTAATTAAACTTATTAATTTATCATTAATTTTCATTAAATTAGTTTAGTTATTACAAATAATGACTTAATTTGAATCATTTCAAGTTAAATTAGTCAATCGATCACTCTACTCTGGATGAATACCCTTAGTTGATCATGTAATTTCAATGAGATTAATTGAAATTGAAGTAGAACTTATTAATTTATGTTTAATTATAGTTAAATCAATTTAGTAATTATAAAAAAATGGCTTAATTTAAATCATTTCAAATCAAATTGGTCAATTGCTTAGAATGAATACACTTAGTTGATCATGTAATTACAATGAGATCAATTGAAATTGTAATTGAACTTATCAACTCATCTTTAATTTTAGTTAAATCAATTTAGTTATTATTAATAATGGCATAATTTGAATCATTTCAAATAAAATTGGTCAATTAATCACTCTACTCAAGACAAATATTCTTAAATGATCATGTAATTATATTGAGATCAATTAAAATTGTAATTGAACCTATCAATTCATCTTTAATTTTAGTTAAATCAAATTAGTTATTTGTAATACCCCGATTCGCTGAACCGGAATGCTACATGATGCTCATGACCCCGAGGGACCATAAGCAAACTCATGACTGATATCTGTACCTGTATATTGTAAATCATGATATAACAATGCGGAATACATAGAACTATAAGGCCATAAGGTTCAACTGAATAAAATCATATGGGTGAAGATACCCAAAACAACTCAATCTGAAAGCTAAGTCTGAACGTAAATCTAAACCTAAATCTGAAAGCCTCTAAACTATCTGAATAAGGAGTTGAAGGAACATGTCTCCAACTAACTTCGTAAAACTGAATTAAAGAAATAAATAAATGTATCAAATCATATTGTCCTCGAATCAATGAGGACTCACTGTGTCTCTGCGACTGGAATACTACCGCTACTGCTGGGCTGGAGCTCGTGTATCGAAACCTATGGTGTAACATGAAAAGAAAGAACCATAGTTCAAATACTCCAGTACAACTGGAGTACTGAGTATACGAGGAAGATAGGATACACATAAATGGTTTCATGCATGAACAACACTGACTGACTAATATGAACGTAGGAGTACAAACACACATATATAGAAACTGGGACCGTGAATACGTGATAACATGATCTGTAAGCTAATACATGATTTACTGATAACTGTCATGACTGATACTAAAATTGATAACATGGATGATTGTATCTGACAGTCCTGTAAATAGTGAAATCTAAAGAATGCCCTGAGTTCTTTTATTGAGACTGATACTAAAACTGTGGGAAGTAGTGTTTAACCGACATGCCCCATGTATGCCTTTATAGCTAAGCTGGGGTCCAATCTTTGCCCTGACTAGAGGGGTTTTAATATCGCGCCACGGGTAAGGACAGCTTGTTAGTGACCCATATCTGGAGGGTACTCAATGAGAATGGTGGGAACCCTAAACTGACGGGTTAAGCCACCTCATCAACCTTAATCTGATGGGTTAAGATATTTCAACCAATGCTGGCGACGTAGTTTTAGAACACAAGGATGAATACTAAGAATCACACCCTGAACTAGCGGGTGACTTCCCATCCTTGGCATCACTTGGTGCTAACCCCTACTCCCATCTGGAGAGACTGGACATGAATAACTGACTGTGCATGACTTAATCTTACTGAATTCCATTGACTGGCGGAATGTTACTGATATCTGACAACTGACTAATATCATGAGGTTTTCCTGAGTCACATGACCGACTGAAGTCTATGGAATCATAGCTTGAGTTCGAATATCGTGAATCATGACATGGCTCTAGGAACACAACTATAGTTTTTGAGTACAAGTACCCCCAGGACTCGATAGGAGGAAACTAACACACATGACATGACTTGATCACAAGATTTGAGTCCACAATTCACAATATCATAAGTAAGGCTTTCATAATAAGAATGATTCTCAACAAACTATCACTTGATCGGGAATGCACACAACAAGTAATGCATGGCTTCGATAACATGGTCATTCCATATCACCAAAATATCATGAGCATCTTGTACAACTTCTTCAATTCAAGACAATAGCACGGGGATCACGTTGAACATAAACTTAGAACATAGAATAGACATTTAGGATTTATTATGTCATAAAAGCATGATTTCTATTCCCTTAGGTATTTTCACAAACACCTTACATGCATATCTTAGGCATTAGTGGATTCATCAAGATTACAAATATTGAACCACCAATTTCACATATTTATACGTTAAATACCACCATATCCTCACAATAAACATACAAAGATCCCATCTTAGGCAGCATCAAACTCCAACCACATGAATATCAACCACCAACAACATAAACATCATGATAAAAAATTTAGAAGATGGTTCTTGAGCTTCATGGATGAAAGGAGTCCATGAATCAACTCACGCATATCTTAGAAGGAAGAGTCTTGATGATTGATAGAGGAAGTTCCTTGAAATAAGATCTTCAAGATTAGTTACGCAACCCTAGTTGGTTTTAACTTATAGTTCTCTTGGATGATGAGCTTTGAGATGATAATAGGGTTGTAATATGTTTAGAAGCTATATATTTCGTAGGGTTAAGTTTAGGGACGTGTAAGGAGTGATAAAAGACTTAATTACCCTTAAAATAACTCAAAACAAAGTATTTTTGGCACCTGGAACGAACTTAGGCGGCGCCCAAGTGATTGCCTAAGCTAGGTTGGGCGGCGCCTAACCAATCGCCTATGTTTGGTTGGGCGGCGCCTAACCAATTGCCTATCCTTACTGTCTCTCATGAAAATGGGCATAACATTTTGCTCGGGTATTGGATTAAGGCAAAATTGGTATCATTGGAAAGCTAATTCGATTCTCTACAATTTGGTGGATCTAAATCAGCAAAAATGCAATATTAACATTGAGCTATACTCATTCAAAGATGACCCTTGCAAAATCGAACACTAAAACTTGATGGATTCAAAAACTGTTAGCTTGTATTACCTTAAGTGACTCATATGAACATGCTTAATGCATCATAAGCTATCCTATCACCAGGATATTCATTGTAAGTCATGTACTCAAGTATGAATCATAGGATAGGAGATTTCATGCGTAAGAATACTTATTCACTTCCTAGCTTAGAAATATGTAGGGTATTATAATATCTCCCCCTTGGGAACATTCGTCCTCGAATGAGAATTTACTAAGAAGGGATACAAGACAATAGAACCTGAACTGAAAATGAAGAACTGAAACGTGATCTCATGTCTGATATGCTAAACATTTAGAACTCATGCATATCTGATGCACGGACAACTGACACATAAATGCATGACTGAGTATGAAACGGTTAATAGGTACCAAGTTTATACTGGAAACATGAACGTGAAACTGAATAAGCTTAAGGAGAACTATTACCATGAGCTCGATCTAAATAGTCGGGGAAGAGGTGAGGATACTTGGTACGCATATCTACTTCTGCTTCCCAGTAGCTCTCTCCTGAGGTTGATTTCGCCAAAGAACCTTAACTAGAGGGACTTCTTTGTTCCTCAATCTACGAGTCTGATAATATAATATTTCGACTGGAATCTCTTCATAAGAGAGGCTGTTCTGAATGTTGATGCTCTGAATAGGGACAACAACTGTTGGGTCACCTATGCACTTCTTTAGTAAAGAGACATGGAAGACTGGATGGACTGAGGCTAGATCTGAAGGCAACTCAAGCTCATAAGCTATCTTGCCGAGGAGACAAAGAATTCTGAAGGGACTGACATATGGAGGACTGAGTTTCCCTTTCTTTCCAAACCTCTTCACTCCCCTCATGGGAGAGATCTTAAGATAGACATAGTCATTGACCTCGAATTCGAGATCCTTTCTACAAACATCTGCATAGGACTTTTGTCGGCTCTGAGTAGCCCGGAGTCTCTCTGATCAGCTGAACTTTCTCTAAGGCGTCGAATACTAAGTCAGGACCTATGGTTGAGGCCTTACTATCTTTGAACCAACTGATCGGAGATCTATATCTCCTACCATAGAGAGCTTCGAATGGAGCCATCTGAATACTAGAATGATAACTATTGTTGTATGAAAACTCAATCAATGGCAAGTGGTCATCCCAACTTGCCTTGAAGTCAATTGCACACGCCCTTAGCATATCTTTAAGAGTCTGATAGGTCCTCTCTGCTTGACCATTTTTTTGAGGATGAAATATTGTGCTGAGATGGACTTGGGTACCGAGACCCTTTTGGAATGCTTTCCAAAAGTGAGAAGTGAAATGGGTACCTTTATTTGAGATGATAGATAGTGGAACACCGTGTAACCTGACTAACTCCCTTATATAGAGCTTGGCATAATCCTCAGTGGAATAAGAAGTAAAAACAAGAAGGAAATGAGCTGACTTGGTCATTTTATCTATAATGACAAAGATTGAATCATGCTGATGACGAGTTCTAGGAAAACCCGTCACGAAGTCCATGTTAACTTTTTCCCACTTCTAAGTAGGAATGGTGAACTCTTGAATGGAACCACTAGGCATCTGATGCTCTATCTTAACCTTCTGACATTTAGAGCACTTAGCCACAAACTCTGCAATATCTCTCTTCATCCCACTCTACCAATAGATCTCCCGCATGTCGCGATAAATCTTAGTGGCCCCTGGATAAATAGAGTATCACGCACCATGTGCTTCTGTAAGAATTCGCTGCCTTAATTCATCTACCCCTGGAACACATAGACGACCCTGACAACGAAGAACACCATCTCCCCCTTGGGAGAAAACCTCGACTTTCTAATTCTGAACTGACTCTTTGAGCTTGACAAGGATAGGACCCCTGTCTTATTTCTCTTTCACCTCGGAAACTAGAGATAACTCTGAGCTACTATGAACACATACAGCACCCTATGAAGAATGGACTAAGTGAACGCCTAGTCTGGCAAGCTGATGGATATCCTGAGCCATCTTTTTCTTACTATCCTCAACTTGAGAAATACTACCCATGGAGAATCGACTGAGAGTGTTGGCCACAACATTGGCCTTGGGCGGATGATATAGAACACTCATGTAGTAATCCTTCAAGAGCTCTAACCACCTTCTCTGGTAAAGATTGAGATCTTTTGGGGAAAAGACATACTGGAGGATTTTATGGTCTGTGAAGACATCTACATGAACTCCTTAGAGATAATGGGTCCAAATTTTCAAGGCAAAAACTACCGCTGTTAACTCAAGATCATGAGTAGGACAATTCTTCTCATGTGGCTTTAAATGTCTGGAGGCGTAGGCTATGACCTTACTATGCTGCATGAGGACACAACCTAAAACCACTCTGGATGCATCACAATAGACTACAAAACCGTCTGAACCATCTGGAATAGCTAGGACTAGAGTTGAGGTAAGTCGAGTCTTCAACTCTTGAAAGCTCTTCTTGTATAAATCTGGCCACTGAAACTTAATCTTCTTCTGAGTCAATCTGGACATGGGAAATGCAATATAAGGAAATCCCTCGACAAACTGTCTGTAATAGCCAGCCAAACCTAAGAAACTCCTAATATCTGATGGAGATACGGGTCTAGGCCAGTTTCTTACAGCCTCAGTTTTCTGAGGATCTACTCTAATGCTATCACTGGAAATAATATGGCCAAGGAATGATACTGATCATTGATAAACTTTGCATTTGCTGAACTTAGCGAATAACTGGTGATCCCTGAGAGTCTAAAGAACAATCCAAAGATGGTCTGCATGATCATGCGCTATGTGAGAATAGACCAGAATATCATCTATAAGGACTATGACAAACATGTCCAAGTACTGCTTGAACACACTTTTCATCAAATTCATAAAAGCTGTAGGGGCATTGGTAAGACCAAATGACATGACTAAAAGTTAAAAGTGACCATACCGAGTACGGAAAGCTGTCTTTAGAATGTCACTTTTTCTAACTCTGAGCTGGTGATAGCCTGATCTGAGGTCTATCTTGGAGAAGTAACTGGAACCCTGAAGTTGGTTGAATAGCTCATCAGTCCTGGGAAGAGGATATCTGTTCCTTACCGTAACCTTGTTGAGTTAACGATAATCAATACACATCCTGAGAGAACTGTCTTACTTGTGCACGAATAATACTGGCGCACCCCATGGGAAAAAGTTGGGTTTGATGAATCCCTTATCTAAGAAATCCTTCAACTGATCTTTCAGTTCCTTGAGTTCTGTTGATGCCATTCTGTATGGCAGAATAGAAATAGGTTGAGTATCTAGAAGAAGGTTTATGCCAAAGTCTATTTCCCTAACTATCACATTCCCCTGCCTGAAGTTGATGAACTCAAGAACTTTGGCTTCCCTCAGCTCTTGGGGAAAGAATCTGTCTAAGAAGGCTGTGAAAAATTTCTCCAACTCGATAGGGCTTATATCATCTAGCCTCTCAGACTTCCACTGTTTATATCAATCATGATCAACATCCTATAACAGGTAGGCGGCTAACTCAGCACTCTCAATAGAAGTAACACCCATGATGTCAATGACCTTTTGGACTTGGTCAATGAACTCCTTAGGGTCCTCATTAGACTTAGACTGATGGAAAGATGGAGGGGTCATCCGGGTGAAGCCCCGAACCCAAGATACTTTAGGATTGGCCACTGGATTGGCTGGAATAACTGGTGGCCTTTCATTCTGTGCAGCCATGGACTGAGCAAGTGTGGTAAATGCGGCTCTACACTCCGCATGGGAAACATGTTCGCCCAAAGGATCTTTGGGCTGAGGAGCTGGCTGGTTTCTTCTCTTTGGGGCCATGGTCTGGAATAACAGAAGAATGGATTAGACTAAGAGTTTAACTTGTGATTATGCTCTCTAGCATGACATGAATAATGAAGAAATGGGTCTATTCCTAAAACATCTTATAGCCTCCCGCACATAAATGTGGCGCGCAACACACCCATGTACAAGACTCTACTAGATGTAGCTTTCATACTTCCTAGGACTCTATTGAACCTTAGGCTCTGATACCAATTTTATAACACCCCGATTCACTGAACCGAAATGCTATACGGTGCTTATGACCCCAAGGGACCACAAGATAACACATGACTGATATTTGTACCTGTATACTGCAAATCATGATATAATAATGCAAAAAACATAGAACTGTAAGGCCATAAGATTCAACTGAATAAAATCATGTGGGTGAAAATGCCCAAGACAACTCAATCTAAAAGCTAAGTCTGAACATAAATCTGAACATAAATCTGAAAGCCTCTAAACTATCTGAATAAGGATTTCAAGGAACATGTCTCCAACTAACTCTATAAAACTAAACTAAAGAAATAAATAAATGTATCAAATCATATTGTCCTCAAATTAATGAGGACTCACTATGTCTCTGCGACTGGAATGCTACCACTACTACTGGGCTAGAGCTCGTGTCTCAGAACCTATGGTGTAACATAAAAAGAAAGCACCATAGCGCAAATATGTCAGTACAACTGGAGTATCGAGTATACGAGGAAGATAGGCTGAAAATAAAGGGTTTCATGCATAAACAACACTGATTGACTAATATGAATGTGGGAGTGCAAACACATATATATAGAAACTGGGACCGTGAATACGTGATAGAATGATCTGTAAGCTAATACATAGTTTACTGATAACTGTCATGACTGATACTGAAACTGATAACATGGACGACTGTATCTGACAGTCCTGCATATACTGAAATCTGAAGAATGCCCTGAGTTCTTTTATTAAGACTGATACTAAAACTATGGAAAGTAGTGTATAACCGACATACCCCATGTATGCCATTATGGCTAAGCTGGGGTCCAATCTCTACCACAACTAGAGGGGTGTTAATACCGTGCCACGGGTAAGGATAGCCTGTGAGTGACCCTTATCTGGCATGTACTCAATGAAAACGGTGGGAACCCTAAACTGATGGGCTAATCCACCTCATCAACCCTAATCTAACGGGTTAAAATGTCTAAACCTACGTTGTCTACATAGTTTTGGAACGCAAGGATGACTACTAAGAATCACACCCTGAACTGGCGGGTGAGTTCCCATCTTTGGGTTCACTCGGTGCTAACCTCTACTCCCATTTGGAGGGATAGAACATGAATAACTAATTTTGCATGACTTAATCTTACTAAATTCTGTTGACTGGCGGGATGTTACTGATATCTGACAACTGACTAAGATCATGAGGTTTTCCTGAGTCACATGACTGACTGAAGTCTATGGAATCATAGCTTGAGTTCGGATATCATAAAACATGACATGGGTCTAGGCACACAGCTATAGTTTTTGGGTACAAGTACCCCCAGGACTCGATAGGAGGAAACTGACACACATAACATGACTTGATTACAAGATTTGAGTCCACAATTCACAATATCATAAGTAAGGCTTTCATAATAAGAATGATTCTAAACAAACTATCACATGATCGGGAATTCACACAACATGTATATACTTTCATGGCATCAATAACATGTTCATTCCATATCACAACAATATCATAAGAATCTCGTACAACTTCTTCAATTCAAGACAATAGCACGGGGATCACGCTGCACATAAACTTAGAACATGGAATAGTCATTTAGGACTTATTATGTCATAAAATCATGATTTCTATTACCTTAGGTATTTTCAGAAACACCTTACATGCACATCTTAGGAATAGGTGGATTCATCAAGATTGCAAATATTCAACCACCAATTTCACATATTTATATGTTAAATACCACCATATCCTCACAATAAACATAGAAAGATCCCATCTTAGGCATCATCAAACTCCAACCACATGAACATCAATCACTAACAACATAAACATCATGATTCAAAATTTAGAAGATGGTTCTTGAGCTTCATGGATGAAAGGAGTCCATGAATCAACTCACGCAAACCTTAGAAAAAAAATTCTTGATGATTGACGGAGGAATTTCCTTGAAATCGGATCTTCAAGCTTAGTTACGCAACCCTAGTAGTTTTTATCTTTTATTGCTCTTGGATGATGATCTTTGAGATGATAATAGGGTTGTAATATGTTTAGAAGCAACATATTTCGTAGGGTTAAGTTTAGGGAGGTGTAAGGAGTGTTAAAAGACTTAATTACCCTTAAAATAACTCAAAACGGAGTGTTTTTGGCATGTGGAACTGACTTAGGTAGCGCCCAAGTGATTTCCTAAGCTAGGTTGGGCGGATCCTAACCAATCGCCTATGTTTGGTTGGGCGGCGCCTAACCAATCGCTTATCCTTACTGTCTCTCACAAAAATGGGCATAACTTTTTGCTCGGATATTAGATTAAGGAAAAATTGGTATCGTTGGAAAGCTAATTCGATTCTCTACAATTTGGTTGGTCTAAATAATACAAAATACCACATTAACATTGAGTTATACTCATTCAAAGATAACCCTTATAAAATTGAACACTAAAACTTGATGGATTAAAAAACTGTTAGCTTGTATTACCTTAAGTGACTCATATGAACATGGTTAATGCATCATAAGCTATCCGATCACCTGGATATTCATTGTAAGTCATGTACTCAAGTATGAATCATAGGATAGGAGATTTCATACGTAGGAATACTTATTCATTTCCTAGCTTAGAAACATGCGGGGTATTACATTATTACTAATAACTTAATTTGAATCAATAGATGACTAAAATATTACAAAAGATGACCTATTTATTAAAAATTATCAAACAATTATAGACATTTGTTACAACAGATAACCAACCTGTTGTAATAGGTGACTCAACTATTGGAAATTATCAATAGATATAGACGTCTATTGCAACAGATGAACCATTTATTGGAAATTATCAAATAGATACAATATTTGTTGCAACAAATTACTCATCTATTGGAAGATCTTTTTTAAAGAAATTTTTTATCTGAAATAAAAAAGATAAAATACTAGGGAACTCATACATTTTAAGGAGAACTCAAAAGTCCCGTTGTGGTGTTGTCTTATCTTGTCTTTTCAATGTCCCATCTCTTTTTTTTTTCAAAGATTTCACCACCACCAATATTTCAAATTAACAAGATCACCCCTCTAGAATTTTCTCGACTCTCCTATAATTTTCTCCTCTCTCTCTTTTTCTCTATTTCCTTTTTATGTGTGTTGTCATGATAATCTAATAAATAATACATCTAAAACACCCCGGATGTAGGCCCTTAAAAGAAAATGCTTAAGCTTTGAGCTCACTGCCTTGACTATGACTTAACCTACGAGTCGCGATGTGTCTTTACAATTCATAGGAGCCAGATGTAATGAGCCCAGAAAAATCTGACCAAGTGATCACACTGTTAACGACTAGACTAAATGAGTCATATATACTCCTAACAAGTCGTTAGGAGGGTATTCATAAGGTGTCCAGTGTAGTGCCTCTATTGAGACTGTTGAGACTATGACTTAACCCTATGATTGTAGTGTCTCATTATGAGACATAGGGTGCCATTCATAGGGTTCACAGAGAATATCCAAAGGGATGCTAGTTTAGTTACGACTGGAAGGTCCGAGTCATAGGGTGACCCTACGAGTCGTAAGGTCACCCATAATGACTGACAATTCAATTTCAAGCTTTTAATAAGGGTATTTTAGACAATTATTTATTACCTTAAATATAAGACATGAACTATAAACCCTATTGATACATTATTCTCACCCATAATACAATAAAAACATATCCTCTTCTCTATCAAATTCTCTAAAGTAAAGCAAGTTAAGGCTTCCTCAAGGTTAAGTATCTAGGGGTTAAATCAAGGTTTCTTCTCTATAATTGTAAATATTTCATGCATATGAATCTTCCTTCATTGTTAATTTGTAAAACAAAAAGCAGAAGTATTAAACTGTTGTTCACATGAAATTGTTTTGGTTTTGAAAACAAAGGTTGTGGGTTTTTATTACTTATAGTTGAACAATGTTTTCCCATGATTTAATTATAATTTATCATGCTTTAAATATGGTTTTGAACTTTTGGGTGGATGGGTATTGTGGGCAAATTAGGGAATTGTGATTTTCCCAAACTTGTGACTTTTGAAATGGTTATGACCCCAACATATAGTGTGAAATTGGTTTTAAGTTATGTGATAGGCAGGAATTTGTAAAAAAAACTAGTCTTGAACTATTGCATGATATAAAGAGGTATTTAAAACACAATGGTCTAATTTAATAAAGAAAGAGAGTAGGTGTCCCCCACCTTGTATTAATGAAAAAATGTAGTTGTTTTCCCCACGATAACTGAAATTGTTTTCGCATGATGTGTTACCTTTCAAGTGTAGTTAGTATAACGATACTAATAATGTATGCCTTAATGTGGAATGTGGTTCATCAATGGGATTGTGTGATAAATATTTTATTGAGGTTATGAATATGGTTGTGTAGATAAGTCATGAAAATAGAGGTCTTGGTGAATCATGCTGGAAACTGCATTTGTTGATGTAGGGCTACGATAACCAGGGTAGTTTGAGCCCCTCTTATTATTATTTCATGATTAGGGAGGTTTGAGTCCCATATAAATCATTATATGATTGGGTTCTTAAGTCACCTTAGTATATATTGGGAGGTTTGAGTCCCCCATGTACATATATGTGAGATAATTCTCTGGTTGGTACAGCTACATGCATTGGGGCCCGACCAGGGGTTGAGAGCTGGGTCTCATATATTTTGTGGGTTCTATTATATAATAGCTGAACTACACAATCCAGGTTAAGGTTTTAAAAGTGCATGTGAAACATTTAATTTCGTATTTTGACACAGACTATATATATATATGTGTGTGTGTATATGTATGTGTGTATTTGCATATGGTTATGTGCATTGGTTTGACTTGGTTTGAATTGACTGCATTATTTTTTCTTCAGAAGATCTATCCCCATGCAATGAAGGATTTGATGATACTTTTACTCTTTTTGCTCAGTGATTCTTGATTGATTGAGATTCCACTTGAATTGGCGAGCTTCCATGCTTCGGAAGGCTCTATTTTAGTATTATGTTTTATTTTGTTCTAGGCTATGGGATACTATTTTTGGATATAGACGGGGGCATGCCCCGCTACTTTATTGAAATTTTATTTGGTAGAGTCTTTACTGGACTACTGTGAACTTAGGTGGTAGTGGTTGGTTGTTGGTTGGTTTTGGTTATAGAAATATCATGTATTTTTAATATTAAGATCTCTTATTTTATTATATGTTTGGATTTTATCTGATATAGGGTGGAAGATGGTTGATAGTTTGGGCATTGGGGATGGTCTCTGATCCTTGTACTATTTGAGATACCTGTCAGGCACAACCCTGGTTCGAATATTTCAAGATGGTATCAGAGCCTAGTTCATGGTCAATTGGATGTCCAAAAATACGTATCGAGTAAAGTATCTTTTATAGGTGTGTAGTGTGCCACACTTATAAGGGAGAAGTTACAGGGCATTTAGGAATATTTCCCTTTTTGTGATCTATTCTTTGAGCTATATAGTCTAAGTTCATGAAATCTCCTCTAATCCTTGTATGTTTGCTTTTCCGATCATGCCTCTTAGAAAATCTAATGATCATGGAAACTCTTTTGTCTCATCTAAGGAAAATGTGGACAAAACTCGTCCTACCCTAAGGGTACAAACCCGTTCTAGGGTCGCTGCTTTTAATTACATTAGTGAGGTTCCACTGGTTCCCCCTAGTCTTTCTCAAACACCTCAGGGCAAAGTGTCGAATACTGAGTTCTGTTGTTCTATTTATTTATTGACCCAGATAGTATTCTCTCTATCACGTCAGTCTGGTGTTATTAGTAGGAGAAGGAATCAGGCTATGATAGGGGGGAGGTAGAACAAAAAGTTTAGATATTAAGAGATGGGTGGGGATGGTCACAATAGCTGCAGACATAGCAAATAGTGGATTAAGGTAGGGAGCAAGGGAAATATTTGTTCATACCCGTTAGCTAGAGCTCCTTACCTAAAGTCGTCCAGTGATTATCACTTTTAAAAGAGTGTAGGTCCTAGGGTAAAGGGTGCCCAATATTAGTCTGGTACCAACCAATTAGTCCCTCTCTATCCTTCTTATAACTTCTGTGGGTAGTGCCATCATGGATTTTGTCATGAGAGAAAGAATCGATACTTCAAATGTGGTCAGTACAATCAAATGCAGCGGCATTGTCCATCGGCCAGTGTTGCAACTGGAGCCAATAAGATTCCGATTACTAGCTCTTCAGTTTTCACACCAAGTTATCCTACTACTGATACTGGTACTGGACAGAATTGTCTTTATACTCTTGTAACTTAGCCAGAATATGAGGCATCACCAAATATCGGTGCTGGTATGTTACAACTCTTTCCCTGTAATGTGT
Organism: Capsicum baccatum var. pendulum; assembly: GCA_030864225.1. NCBI lineage: Eukaryota > Viridiplantae > Streptophyta > Magnoliopsida > Solanales > Solanaceae > Capsicum > Capsicum baccatum. Next base: position 190,068,559 of record CM061560.1, read on the forward strand.
ATTACTTTCTTGATTTAGATTCTAGTCTCTCTTACATGACTTTATATGTGGTTGTTCATTTTGGTTTTGATCGTGAGTGTATTCTGGATCCTTTTTTTGTGTCCTTCCAGGTAGGTGAATCCATTATGGCTAGAAAGATCTATAAAGATTGTGTGATATTGGTCCATGGTAGGGAGTCCTTAGTGGATCTAATAGACTTGGACATGGTAGACTTTGATATGATTTTGGGGATGGATTGGTTGCATTCGTGCTATGCACCGACCTATGGGGTCATTTTTATTTCCCAATTGAGCAGGTGATTGAATGGGAAGGTAGCTTCCCTAGTGACTAAGGGAAGGTTTATTTTGTATCTTAGAGCCCAAAAATTGATCTCCAAAAGGGTGCCTCTACCATCTAGATCATACTAAGGATTCCAGATCTGAAGGTCCTTCATTGTAGTCTGTCCCTGTGGTCTGTAAATTTTTCTGAGGTATTCTCTGATGATGTTTTTGGTGTTCCTCCTTATGGAAAAATTGATTTTTGGGATTGATTTTTTTTCGAACACTCGTTTGATATCTATCCCTTCTTATGGAATGGCTTTGGCTAAGTTGAAAGAATTTAAGTAGCAGTTGAAAAAACTTCTTGATAAGGGTTTGCCTGCCTTAACATTTCTCTATTAGGTGTTTCCATTCTTTTGTGCGTAAGAAGGATCATCTCCTCTGGAAGTGTATAGGTTATTGGCGGGTGAATAAGGAATTTAGAGTGACCTCTTTGTAGGGTGGACCATATATATATATATATATTATAAATATATATATATATATATATATATTTGTATGTATATAGATATATTACACGGGGTACTCTGTTAGTAGTGCATGATGGTTGATAGACACTAAGTTTGAACCTTAGATGTTGATTTTAGCAAAAAGAGTATGTTGGCTCGAGGATAAAGAAGCGAGATTTATGGGAGTAAACTGGTAGGCTTAATAGGGTGTGTAAAATAGATAAGGTTGATGACTTAGGGAATAATGGAGTAGGAAAGTTTTGATATATAGGTTGGAGGTCCAGGTTGAACTGATGGATTGGGGGCTAAATCATTGGATGGATTAGGGTATGGAATTTTTAAGAGCATGTTGAACCCCTAGCAGCGTCTGGATAAATGAGGTTTTAAGTATAAGAGATCCAAGAATCTATAGTATATGTCCATGGTGATACCCCCTAGAGCAGAGTGTTATTCTTATAGGTGTAGTAAGATATAGATTGAGGGATAATCTTAAATTTTCTCCTAGCGATGGGCTTCAAGGGAGAGTCGGGGTGAATTTCCTCCCATTATAGCGATGCTCTCTTATTTTAGTTAAGAGGGCACTCTACTAGTGTTGTGCATATTGTAATAGTGATTATGTCTAAGGCCCACATTCTACATGCTGCGAATGTCCATACTCCAGCCCATGAACGAAAAAAAATTAATGCCTCTCATAAATTCAAGATTCCAAGTGTTCAAGATCTATAGCATGACACTTATGATCCATACATTCATGTCTCACATTATTCCTAGTTCCATGAAACAATAGTTTCAAGTAGAAATCCTCGCCTTGTTCCTTGAATATGAATCTCAACTTTATGTCATATTACCTATGATATATGCAGTCGTATTTCTCTCGTGTCTAGTCCTAAGGACTCATGCTATGGTATATTTATGCCGGAATGACACTCAATTTATAACCTAGGTGGTTCACACTAAGTACGTCATGCCTATTGTACCATGTCCCATTTTGCGAGTCCCATATTGAGTAGTACGACAAATAGGAGTCATAATTGAGAAGTAACCCCCCATTCTTTAAGCTTGTACTCTAGTTCTGCAATGACCCTTCTTATATTCGGATGGTAGTGACTATAGAGGTGTAGTAATGTTTTGGATGAGGGAGTGGATGTTCTTTATTGTAAAAATTTTAGGGTGACTACTCAAGCTAAAATTTTAGATAAAGATGGAAGAGTAAGATGAACCTTTGTTATGTGAAATAGTGAAAAAAAGAGATATAGTGAAATCCATTGGGATATAGATTGAAGTTTCTAGTTTTGATTGGGAGATCCGCAAAAGAGGGTATAAAGACAGGCTTTAATGATGTGATTGATAGATACACAAACTATTGTGTTATGTGGTTAGTACTCCTTGATTAAGACCTAAGTTTACTTTATCATTGTAATAAGATTAAGTAGTACTATTGGTGTGGTGTAAAGTATAGAGACCCATTACTTACACTAGCACCTTTAACTCTGAGTTAGACTTTAACATAGGAAAGAGATATAAAAAAGGCTCAGGTCTCGTAGTTATATATTTCATGGGGCAGTTAAGAGGTTGAAATTGTGGAGTGTTCTATTCATAGTTGAAAGCTTAGTAGAGAGTGTGGTCATATTTAAATATTATTAGATGTATTGTTGGGAAGGAAGGAGCCATGTGGGAATCTAGAGAGGACATAAAATTGAAATATCCATTCTTGTTCCCCGTTCTTGATAATCATGCTTGAGGTATATGTTATTCTAAATATCTTATTTTATCACATTGTTAAAGGAAAGTGTGATTGCTTGATATCTTTGTTTTTTGACTTTGTTAAAGGGAAGTGTGGTTGTTAATTGTGTTATAATCATGCTTGTAATTGCCTTGGCCCATTATTTGATGACGAATGATCCAAGTGGGGGAGAATTGAAACACCTCAATTTTTGGCCCTTGAAGAAAATCTTGATCTTTGAGCTCATTACCTTAACTATGACTCATCCTACGAGTCGTGATGTGTCTTTACGGGCCATAGGACCCAGTTTTAATGAGCCTAGAAGAATCTGCCCAAGTCATTGTATTGTTAATGACTAGACTAAATGGGTCATATAGACTCCTAACGAGTCTTAAAGAGGGTATTCATAAGGTGCCTCTATTTAAACTGTTGAGACTATGACTTGACAATATGAGTCGCAGTGTCTCATTACAAAATATAGGGTACAAGTCATAGGGTTCATATTGAAGAGCCCAAGGGTTTTCTGGTTTGGTTATGACTGGAAGGTCCGAGTCATAGAGTGACCCTACGAGTTATAAGGTCACCCATAATGACTGACAGTTTAATTTCCAGCTTTTAATAAGGGCACTATATACATTTACGTCTTACCCTAAATATAACCCACGGCCTATAAACCCTATTAAGACTTTATTCTCACCCATATCACAATCAAAATAAATCCTCTTCTCCCTATAATTCTCTCAAGCAAAGTAAGTTAGGGTTTCCTAAAGGTTGAGTATCTAGGGGTCAAGTCAAGGTTTCTTCTCCATAATTGGGAATATATCAGTCATGTCGCTCTTCCCTCATTGTTAATTTGTTAAAAAAGCATATGTATTAAAGTGTTGTTCACATGGAATTACTTTGGTTTTGAAAACAAAGGTTATGGGTTTTGAATACTCATTGTTGAACAATGTTTTCCCATAGTATAATTATGATTATTCATACTTTAAATATGGTTTTGAACTTGTGGGTGCATGGGTATGGTGGATGAATTAGGGAATTATGATTTTCTCAAACTTGTGACTTTTGAAATGGTTATAACCCCAACCCATAGTATCAAATTTATTTTGAGTTATGAGAAAGGTGGGAATTTGTAAATTCAACTAGTCTTGAACTGTTGCATGATATAAAAAGGTATTTGAAACACAATGGTATGATTTAACGAACAAAGGGAGTCAGTTTTCTCCACCTTAAATTAATGAACAAAAGGAGTTATTTTCCCCAAGATAACGAAAATTGTTTTGGCATGATGTGTTACCTTGCAAGTGTAGTTGGTATGACAGTACCAAAACTGTATGGCTTAATGTGGAATGTGGTTCATGAATGGGATTGTGTGATAAATATTTAAATTGGTCTATAAATAGGGTTGTGTAAATGAGTCATGAAAGTGGAGGTCCGGGTGACCGACACTAGAAACCGCATTTGCTAACTTGAGGGTCAAGGTTACCAGGGAGGTTCGAGTTCCCTTATTTCATGATTAGGGATGTTTAAGTGCCCCATAAATTATTATATGGTCAAGTTCTTAAGTCGTATTAGTATATGTTGGGAGGTTTGAAGTACCCCTGTGCATATATATGAGATTATTCTCTGGTTCGTGCAGCTACATGCACTGGGGCTTGACCAGGGTTTAGTGTTGGAGCCCATATAGCCCGTGGGTATAATTATATGACGGTTGAACTACACAATCCAGGTTAAGGTTTTAAAAGTGCATGTTAAACCTAATTCCCTAGCCCAAAACAATATATATATATATATATGTATTTGCATATATTTATGGTCATTGGTTTACTTGGTTTAAATTGATGACATTATTTTGTCTTTATTATTGAATTACATGCTAGCATTCACCCTGCTAACCATCTTTGATTGTTGTATCCCATGCGATGATAGTTTTATATATACTTCTACTCCTCCTGATCAGTGATTGTGGATTGATCGAAAGTCGATTTGAAGTGGGGAGCTTCCATACTTCGTAAGGCTCCATTTCAGGATTATGTTTTATTTTATTATGTGTCGTGGGATACAATTTTTGGCTATAGTCGGGGGCATGTCCCAATACTTTATTGATATTCTATTTGGTAGAGGCTTTCTTGGACTTCTGTGGACTTGGATGGTGTTGGTTGGTTGTCGGGTTGTTTTGGTTATATACATGTCATGCATTTTTAATATTAAGCTCTCTTGTTTTGATATATGTTCAGACTTCATCCGACATGGGGTGATAGATGCTCGATGGTTGGGGAATTGGGGGTGGTCTCTAGTCTTTGTTGGACTTGAGCTACCCGTCACAACATGGACCTAGTTTGGGTCCTGTCAACTTCCCACATATGAAATGGATTCCTCTGCAAGCAACTTATTTTTTCTACACCAGTGACAGAAACAAAATAGTGTTTTATCTTCAGTTCCCATCATGAAGAACTGTACAAAACTATAGAGTCTCAAAGGGTAACCATCTTTAAAAGTGTTCTTTTTTTTTCTGGGAAGGGTAACAATCTCAAAAATTAAAAACTTGATAGAGACAAAAAAATCTAAAGGGAGTTATATGAATATAGTAAAATAATAATTCATTAGACAAAGAATATGATCCTTATCATATAATCATAAAAATAAAATTGAACATTGATGACCGTAAAAGATATAGAATTTCATAAAATGCAATAAGGTGTGAAAAGGGAATACTAAAAAAAGAAAAGAGTTTCAAATTTTGAACAAGACTCAAAACCCTTGTTATTGGATTAAGTTCTTCCAAAAAATGACCCATCTGTTGCAATATATGGGCAACGTGTTGGAAGAACTCAATCCAGAAGCAAGAACTGTATTGAGTTCTTACAACAAATGATCCATCAGTTGAAACAGATGATCCATCTGCTGGAAGAATTCAATATAGTAGCAAGGGTTTTGAGTTCTTCAAACAGATAACCCATTTGTTTTAATAGATGGATCATCTATTGGAAGAACATAATGCAGTAGCAAGAAATGTATTGTGTTCTTTAAGTAGATGGACCATTTGTTGCAATAGATGGGTCATCTATTGGAAGAACTCAATCTATTAGCAAGGAATTTTATTTATCCAGACAGATGACCAATCGGTTACAACAAATAGGCCATCTATCAAAAGAACACAATTCAGGCTTTGAGTTCTTCGAACAGATAACAGATCTATTGGAAGAACTCAAAATAGTAGCAAGAATTATATTGTGTTCTTTCAGCAGATGGCCCATCTATTGCAATAGATGGGTCATCTGTTGGAAGAACTCAATCCAGTAGCAAGGATTTTAAGTTCTTCCAATAGATGGCCCATCTGTTATAACAGATGGGTCATCTTTTTGAAGAACTAAAGGTTACTTTTCACCTTTTTGTATTAAAAAATATTTTTAATTTAAATAGTCAAAAAGTCACCTAGTTTAATTTAATTAAGTGATATTGTTATTAAAAAAAGGTGAACAGTCATGATTTTTTGCCTAACACGCTACAATACTCACACTCATTTAATCCTCTATATATAGTTCTCTTATGCTCTATTTCTTGAATCTTATCTTTCTTAAAAATTTTATTACATCTTCAACCAATTCTTTTCCAAAAGAATTTCCTTTTTCTTTCGTTGAGGTTGTTTTATTTTCTTGTTATAACATGAAAATTGTTAGCATGCATCCATTTTCTTGTTAAGTTTCACATTTTTTTAGTTAAACTTGATTGTATATGTTTTTTAGTGTTTTAAGTTTTTTGTTCATGCATGTTCTGGATGATTCGGTTTGGGACATGATGATTCTGCTCGACACCGTACAAGAACTTGAAAGGCTCATTCATGAACTCTAGTGGGAGTTGGGATCCACAAGAGCAAAGGTGATACATGAGATTCAAAGGCCGATGGACCATCTACCCTATGGGTTTCCGATTGACAATAATAGAAATAATAATTAGGTTATTTATTTTTCTATCGTATGTATTTTGTTTTATTTTTATCGGATCTACCTACGGTTGTAAATTTTTTGTATGTAATCAATGAAAAAATCTATGTTTGGTTGACTGAGTTTATTATTATTTATTTTTTAATTATGTCTATGTCTTTTTTTCTTAGGATGTTGAAGAATGTAGGGTTTTTAGTGTTTGGAAGTAGAAAGAATCAATTATAAGAAAGTGTTTGGTGGAGCCTATCACATAAACAGTCTCACGAGAAATCAATTTGAAGAATTTTTCAATGACAATTTATTCAGTCTATCACTTAAAAAAAATCTCAAGAAATCTAATTGAATTTGACACAATTTCTCCAATAGCAAGGTTTGTGAGTTTTTCCAACAGATGGGTCATCTGTTGCAACAGATGAGTCATCTGTTAGAAGAACTCAATCAAGTAGCAAGGGTTTTGACTTCTTCCAACAGATGAACTATCTGTTGCAACAGATGTGCCATCTATTGGAAGAACACAATCCAGTGGCAAGACTGTTTTGATTTCTTTCAACAAATGACCCACCTGTTACAACGGATGAGTAATATGTTGAAAATATTTTTGTACTCTATTGTTTTTATTTAATTTCCTATGACCATTTTCTGTTGATGCACAAGTTAATTGTTGGACCATAATTAAAAATAATTTTATATAATAAAAAATATACAGTTCCAAAAATGAGTTAAAATTATTAAAGTCATAGACTAAACCCAAACAAAAACACAAGACTATCTTGTAATGACCCTCACGGTTATTTTTCCTATTTTCAAACATTTTTGATGTCTAGAGCTTCTCTGTAACTATACTTAGTTATTTATGACTTGCTGGAATTGATAGTTCAGTTTCAAATAGTTTATTTGAGAATTTTAGTGATACCATATGTATTGTAGAATACGTAATTTAAATAGATATTTAGTAGAAATATAATTTATTGCCTTCTAACATATTTGTTTTAGTGACAAAAATTCTTTAGTTAAGATATATTAATATTACTTTATAATAGCTTTTATAGTCTCTTAATATTTTAACCGTAGATAGTAAATTTAGAAATATTAAAATATTATTAATATATAATAGAGATTTTGTTATAAATAATTTTCTATTAATTATGGTATATTCAAAATATTATAGTTATTTTACCACAAACCTATGTGATACTCGAGTGCGAATATAACTAAGGGAAAGGGCTGGGTTTACCACACCTTCTACATGGAAAGTAGGTAGAAAGGACACCAACTTGATGTGGTGGAACCACGTTACCAATGTAGTGATTAGTCACCCCAAAAATAGGTGTGAAGAATATATATACTTTCTTATCTATTACAAATTCAATTCAAACATCTTTTGGAAGTTTGAAATATTCTCTTTGTACCTTTCTTTAGAAGGGTGTTCTTAATTTTTTGTTCATGCTTATTGCATCAAGAAGTAAGAATTTTGAGATACTGCTACACTTATTTCAAACTTGGGTTCTAGCGGGAAACTATTCGGAAGCTTCTTGGAGAGGTTTTAGTTTTGGCGTTCAGGTAGGCTAGGCATACCCTACCTGTAGATTGAACTTATTTATTAAAATTATGTACTATTATTGTAGTTTTGGATAAGTATTTGTAGTTACATACTGTTTCATATATAACATGCCTTTTTTATTCGGAGTAGGACCCAATTCTATTAAATTTTAGTATGATATAGCATCTATCACTTTAGGACATGAAATTAAGTTGCATAGCTTTGAATTTTCTCCTTTTTAGTTAAGATGTGGGAATAGTGAATTAAATGTATGTTAGTTTCGATTTAGATTCAGCATATACTTTGTTTTGTCATTAATTATGAATTTTGGTACCATTTTGACATTGGTTTTGGTATGGTTTCGATTTTAATATTATAGTTGGGTATGGTTACAATGAGTTCCAATTTGAGTCTGACATCTGGTTGTGATGGTTTCAGAGTTCTGGCATTGATTATGGTTGTTCTAGAGTTGTGGTTTGGCTGAGTTCTGGTTCGAGTCGGGCATCTTATTATGAGTTTTGTTGTATATCATATATATGGCTTCTCATTATTACATAATATTTTCAATTTGAATTAGGAATATGGCCTCTTGTTACTATCCAATACTACCAGTTCAAGCCTGACATCTGGCTTCTCGTTACTACTCATTGGTGCTGGTTCAAGCCCAGTGCACATATGGATAACTACTATGATTTCTTGGGATTGATTGAGTTATAGATTTTTTATGTGTATCTTTATGACTTCTTGTGTGTCACACCATCTTATGGGGTACGATTGGGTTAATTATCTTCTTCTATATGCCTAGCGGTATTATGGGGGCCCAGTTAGGCTATATTTGATTTGTCTATTATTACTGTATTATTTATTTTCTGTATTGCTTATATTTATTCCTTTATCGTATTTCCATGACTTGGTAATTACTTACCTTTCTATCCCTGTTTACTGTTGACTTAGATTACACCCTCGCATTATAGTTATACTTTTTCTATGTTAAGCTTATTCGGTCGATGACGCCTATTGAGTACCCATTGCTTTGGTACTCGTACTACACCTTTATAACTTTTTCCTAATATATATTCGGGTACTAGTATTCACCGTTGACGTGGTTCGTACCTTTCAGTACTGGTTCAGAGCAGGGTGAGATTACTATCGTATAAGGCTAATCCTCTTCTATCTACTCTAAGTGTAGTCCTTTTTACTTGAGACTGCTTGTATATGTTGTGTTAGATTCTGTTTAGTACTCTAGGTATCTTTATGTAGTGGCTCTAGTACTGACCTTACCAGGTCTTGGGAGGGATTCATTTGTATATTTGGTCCTTTTTTCTCCTCTTATTTTGATATATCATATATTTTTTCTTTTTGGTTTTCACTTATTGTTATCGTTGCTATAACTATACGTGATCTTTTTTGTTTTTTGTGTATTAGCCAGTTACCTATTTTTTTAGGTTATGGCTTGGGTTGCCTAATGGTGGATTAAGGTAGGCGCCATCACGACTTGAGAAATCGGGTCATGACAACTTGGTATCAAAGACTAGGTTTCACTGGTAACATTGGTACTAGAGCCAATGGTTAGTAGAGTCCTGTGGATCAGTGTAAAGACGTCTATATCCTATCTTTGGGAGGCCGTTGTGCATTTTTAGGAAACAATCTCATTTTTATGATCCATTTCTGTTCATTGGGTCTAAGGTTGTTTTTAATATTTATTGGTTCAGTCTTTACATAGATTGTTAGGATATGAGGTGCGAGTGCTAGGGATTAGGACGTTGAGTCCACTTCTAGAGTTTTTGTTAGGGATTGAGGTCACCCTAGCGGTCGGGGGAAAGGATAGAGCAACAAACCCAGTTCGAGATCAGGATGGGGATCAATCACCTTATATTGTCATAGCTCCTAAGACTAAGAGAACTCTAGGTATTTCACCACAGTAAAAGGTGGGCCAGGGGGCAACTAAGGCTCCACCCGATTTTATATCCTCTTTGGTCTATTGAGATGAATTTGTACAGTTATTGGAGTTATTTGAGGCTCTGTCAGTCAAGAGAGATCAGCCAGCAGCACAGGGTGGGGTTGATTTAGGGGCACAACCTGTGGTGGCGGCACTTAGGGTAAAGGTTCTACCAGCATTAGTAGTCCCACAGCCGCTAGTAGCCCAGCCATTTATGTCTTTAGAGAAGAAAATAGATACTGAGCAAATTTTTGAGATTGACTCCACCTAGGTTTATTGGACCCTAGGAGAGGATGCTAATGAGTCTCTATCCAGTTGTGAGGAGTGATTGGAGAATTTGAGATTGGTTGAGTCATGAGAAGTGGACTTAGTTTCTTATCAGTTAAACATGATAGCAAGGAGGTAGTGGAGATGATATCTTGTTTCTAAGATAGTTGATTCTTTACTAGTGACTTGGATTGAATTCTCCTGGGCTTTCTTGGGGAAGTATATGTCTTATGCATGCGCGAGCATATTTGGGATGAGTTTGCTACATTAATATAGGGTTCTATGTTTGTAGCTGAGTATGAGGTGAGATTCCATAAGTTAACAAGACACACCACTGTGAGACACACCACTGTGATTCTGCCTATGGAGTATGAGTGGATTTGATGCTTTATCAAGGGATTGAGATTATCATTTTAATGGGCTACATAGAGTTTGGTTACTTTAGGAAAGTCTTTTTCTAAGATAGTTAAGCATATTTATTCTATAGAGGATATAGATAGTGAGGACCATGGGTACAACAATAACATACCTCGTTATCAGCCCACAGGCCAAGGATTATATGGTAGGTACGCCCACAGGCTAAGTATTTTATGGTAGGTATGCCCTATATCATCCTTATCAACATTAGGATCAGCCTAGTTGGCTAGTTCAAGAATTGCTTCATATATTAGATATGGGTCAGCCTAATTATAATGGTTCTAGTGGTCAGAGTAGCAGTCAGCCATAGAGGGGTACTCAGTCAAGATCTTTAAGTTAGGATGGTCATTCTGGATTTGTTAGATATCTAGACAGAGCAAGGTGCTCAGGGAATGTTATGACTGCAGAGTTGTTGGTCACTTTGCCCGTGATTGTCCTTAGTATAGGATAATTAAGCCTTCAAATTTGAGTGCACAGCCGATCAGATCAGTGTTGTCGCTAGGTAGGTGTCGTGCACAAGGTTATAGGGATGGTCCCCTGAGTTCTAAAGGTAGTCTGCATAGAGGTAGCATAAGTTGTCATAATGGGCACCCAATCCAGTAGTGGAAAGGGTCATTTGCATATTTTACAAGGTAGATTAGAGGCTACGGCTTTGGATGTTGTGATCACAGGTATGAATTTTGTATGCCTTTAACAAGATTCTACTTTATTTGATCTTTGTTCAACATTCTTCTATGGATTTCTACTTATTTTGCTGTGTGGCGGGGCTTATGTTCAGCGTTCTTACCTGTGTCATTGCGTATAGCTACCCCCGTTGGTGATTCTTTAGTAGTGGATCGAATATATAAATTTTGTTTGCTGATAGTATGGGAGTTTGATACTCAGATTGATCTCATTATCCTAGGTATGCTAGATTTTTATGTAATTCTATGAATAGATTGGCAAATCTCATTATAATATAGTCTTGGATTATTTTGCTAAAACTGTTACCTTAGCCTTGCCTAGCATACCTCTGATTGACTGGCAGAGTTCTGTTACCCGCTCTGGAAGGGTTCTGTTGCCCTCGTACCGACAGGGATTATTTCTTACATTTGGGCTAGGAGGCTGATATCAAGGTGTTGTGAGTCATGCCTTGCATATGTTCAGGATGTTAGTTCTGTGAATCCATCACTTGACTCGATCTTTGTGGTTCGTGAGTTTCCTGATGTGTTTCCGACCGACATACCTGGCCTTCCTCCCGAGTGTGATATGCACACCCAATATCCCTACCTATTTGAGCCTTCAAGTATTTCCAAATGTTTTACTTTACCGGACAAAAGTTGTTTTAGTAGGGGATGTTGTAACAACCCTCACGATCATTTTTCTTATTCATATACATTTTTGGTGTCTAGATTTTCTCTATTACTACCTTAAGTTATTTGTGAAATGCTGGGACTGATAGTTCAATCCCAGGCGGTTCATTTGAGAATTTTAGTGATACTAAATATATTGTAGAATACTTAATTTAAATTAGCATTTATTCAAAATATTATTTATTGTCTTCTAAAATATTTTTTAGTGACAAAAATTCTTTAGTTATGGTATATTTATATTACATTATAATAACTTTTATAGTCTATTAACATTTTAAGCGGGGATAGTAAATTTAGAAATATTAAACTATTATTATTATATAATAGATATTTTGTTAGAAATAATTTTCTATTAATAATGGTACATTAAAATTATTATAATTATTTTACCACGAACCTATGTGATACCCAAGTATGAATATAACAGAGAGGGAAGAGTGGGGTTGCTACCCCCCTCTATGTGGAAACTAGGTAGAAAGGACACCAAATTGAAGTGGAGGCACCACGTTAACAATGTAGTGATTAGTAACTACAAATATAGGTGTTAAGAATATATATACTTTCTTATATATTAGAAATTGATTTCAAACATCTTTTGGATTTTTTAAAGATTATGGTTGTAACTTTTTCTTAAAAAGGGTGTTGTTAATTTTTGGCTCATGGTTGTTGCATCACGAAGTAAAAAATATATGATACTACTTCACTTATTTCAAACTCGGGTTCTAGAAGGACACTATTCCGAGGCTTATTGGAGAAGCTTTAGCTTTGGCGTCCTGGTAGGCTATGCTTATCCTACCTTTAGTTTGAGCTTATTTATTGAAATTGTATACTATTATGCTAGTTTTGGATAAGTATTTGTAGGTGCGTACTGTTTGATATAACATGCCTTATTTATCTGAATTAGGATCCTATTCTAGAAAATTTTGGTATTTTATATTTTAGTATTATGTAGCATCTATCGCTTTACGACATGGAATTAAGTTGCGAAACCTTGAATTTTCTCTTTTTAGTTAAGATGTGAGAACGGTGAGTTAAATGTTTGTTAGTTCCGATTTAGATTCAGCATATACTTTATTTTTGTCAATAATTGTGAATTTTGGTACCACTTTGGCATTGATTATGGTATGGTTGGGATTTTAATATTATAGTTGGGTATGGTTACAATGATTTCCGATTTGAGTCCGGCATCTAGTTGTGATAGTTTAGGAGTTATGGCATTAATTATGGTTGTTCAAGGTGTTGTGGTTCAACTGAGTTTTGTCTTGAGCCCAGCATCTGATTATGAGTTCTATTATATATCATATGTGTGGCCTCTCGTTATTACATGCTACTTCTAGTTTGAATCTGGCATATAGCCTCTTGTTATTATCCTCCACTACCAATTCAAGTCTGATGTCTGGCCTTTCGTTACTACCCATTGGTGTCAGTTCAAGCTCGAAGCGCATCAGGATGACTACTATGATTTCTTGGGATTGGTTCAATTATGGATTGTTTATTTTTATCTTCATTACTTCTTATGTGTTCCACCAACTTATGGGGTACGGTTGGGTTAATCGTATTCCTTAGTTTTCCCAGCGGGCCTATGGGGCCCAGTTAGGTTATGTTTGATTTATTTGTTATTACTGCATTATTTATTTTTTATATCTCTTATATTTATTCCTTTATCGCATTTGTGTAGCTTTGTAGTATTTAACCTTTCTATCCTTCTTTACTGTTGAATTAGATTACACCCTTATATCGTAGTTATACTTTTTTTGTATTGAGCTCAGTCGGTCCGTGATGCCTACTGAGTACCCGTTGTTTTGGTACTCATACTACACTTCTTCATCTTTTTTCTAATATAGATCTGGGTACTATAAATCGGAATTGACGTGGTTCCTACCTTTTAGTACTGGTTCAGAGTAAGGTGAGCTTACTGTCGTTCGATACAGATCCTCCTATATCTACTCCAAGTATAGTCTTTTGTACTTGAGACTTCTTGTATATGTTGTGTATATTTTAGATTTTGTCTAGTACTTCTAACTATATTTTTATAGTTGCTCTAGTACTGACCTTATCAGGTCTTGGGAGGGATTCGTTTGTATATTTGGTCTTTTTCCTCCTTTCGTTTTTGATATATTAAATCTGTTTCCTTTTTGGTTTTCACTTATTATTATTGTTTCTATCATTATACATGATCTTTTTTGGTTTCTGCCTATTAGCTTGTTACCTATTATTCTTGGCTATGGCTTGGATTTCCTACTGGTGGGTTAAGGTAGGTGCCATCAAGACTTGAGATATCTAGTCGTGGCATATTTACTATTACAACAAAGTTAACTAAACTATTTACTATTACAAAGATCATGGTGCATTACGATCAGAGCATATAGTTCTTTAGTGTCCAACATTCATATATATGGAGAACTTATTTTTTCTTGATGGAAATGATTCTTCGACTCCACGTATCCTCTTATATTGTCATCTTCCCAGATTGATACTGCTTGGGTCAATATATGGAGGAGGTACTAATATCTCTAAAATCTCTGCAGGAACAACCCAAGAAACTTTAGGAGTCACAAAATTAGTATTCTCACAATATGCCATTATATATGTTTCCACCGGATAATATGGAGACGAGTATTCATAAATTTGAGGTCCAAATTATGCACCATATTGTGCTCGAAGCACTGCCATAGCATGTGAAAAAGTTATTTTGTCTAAGTCAAAAACTATCCAAGTACAAGATCTTCTTTGAAGATTGACCATGGCAATATCACCATGACCATCGATACTGAACTTTTAATTTTCTATTTGATGAGCCAATAACTTATTCCTCGAACTAATGTATTTTGATATTTATTTTTCCATAGAAGGAACACTACTATATGTTGAGTTCACCAACTCCATACGTCTTTCATAAAATAATTCGGCAACCCTCTTGTTTATTTCATCAAATAGTGCCACAATGGAAAATTCTCTTTTAACTCCAAATATTGAATTCACCAATTCAGCTATGTTTGACATCATAATATTATACCTATTCAATAAAATCACTTAGTATGATATACAATATTACAATAAACTCAAATAAGACATTAAATTTATAATATTGTACCTATTTCTTGAACATAATGCCCGACTTCATCTATAGAAACTAACACGTTTGAGATGTTGTGTTGCCTTGGGTACCATATCTCTTATTTGATTGGAAAGGTCAAAAATCTCAGCTCTATCATATGCTTCAGCTTCTCTATAAATATGAGACACGTCCTTTGAGTTATGATAGTTGGATTGAATATTTTCCCTAAGATGCCTCATGCAACAACCAAAGTGAGATGAAGGGTAGAAAATTGAACCAATCTTTTGGACACTTCGATGCCTATCCAAAATTATACGAAACACATTAGTATCATCTACACAGCTTCGCATTTGTTCAAAAAAATAATTATACGAGGCATTACATTCCTTGTGCACTACACAAAAAGCGATAGAAAATATGTGATTCTCTGCATCGTATGCCACTGTCGATAACTAAATTCCTTCATACTTGCTCCTCAAGAAAGTTCCATCAATGGCTATAACTTCTCTCAATTGTTGAAAATCATAAATCCAAGCACCATAGGATACAA
The DNA here is from genome assembly GCA_030864225.1 of Capsicum baccatum var. pendulum. Lineage (NCBI taxonomy): Eukaryota > Viridiplantae > Streptophyta > Magnoliopsida > Solanales > Solanaceae > Capsicum > Capsicum baccatum. Next base: position 190,084,115 of record CM061560.1, read on the forward strand.
AAATGTACTTGAACCTTCTATTTTCATTAACATGCAACGTTGTCTTACTTCTGAGATTTGTGAACTAAAGCATGTAATGGTGGGCATCAAGAACTGCAAACCTATGCTCATGTGTCCCCCTAACCAAATACTTGGAAATCCTCATGCCCATATAAATCTTCTAATAATTAGCCTTACAACCCAATTCTAGATGGATTTGACTGGCCATATCATTTATAAAAGGGACTTTTCAATTAGGGAATCTATTATTGAGATATATACCGATGGCCTTTGTCTTGACACAAAGATTATGGCTTGTAATATGCTCTAAACCACATGTATAATACTTTTCATAAACTTTAACGATGAATTTGTAAGAACTTAAGTCTTTTACAGCCCTCAACCAACACTTGCAGATCAGATAAGAACATCTAAAATAATACACATTACGTGAATCAATCAGCTTCTTTAGTCTAAAATCTTTTTTAAAGCAATCAATATACAAAGAAGTGAATAGTTCATCCTTATTAGTGAATTTCATTCCCTTGTCAAAACAAATCTCGTCATCTTGAAGATTTTCGAACTATGTTGATTAAGAAGAACTACCCACTGTATTGCTTGCAAAAATAGGCGTAGGTGTTTGATCCTCTTTCACTTTCACTTGATCTCCACTCTCATCATTATGTGGAATATTCATTTCCACATCATCCTATATATCATCAAACATATTTTATTGTTCTGGTTGATTTTGTTCAACATTGTCCATTGGGTTTTCAACCATGTACACCCTTAACACCAGCCAAGCTAAATCATTCAAATAAGTACACAACCGAACCTGATTGCTTATCTTAAAAGTTAAGGCCCTCAAATTTTCAAAGGAGTTGTGCATGTAGTTGATGACAAGATCTTCTGATTGACAATTTAGTACATAATAGATGGTGATTAAATTCACAAAATCATCATACAAATCATCACTTTGGACTGTCAGTGCTATCGTCTCTAATATTTCATCCTTCTTCCAATACCAAATATATCAATTGTTCTTTTCAGTTCATTCAACATGACAATCCACCCCTATTGTTATTGATCCCTCCATTAGTGGTATCTAAAGACATTTGTCAAAAAATTTAATATTGATATTATAATAAAATTAATAATGATATATAAAATATAAAAAATTATATAAACTACACCATCAATATCAATGTTTTAATAGAAGAAACATCTGTTAGATTAAGCTTCATCTTTTTTACCAGAATAGTAATATGAATCCTAATAGATGAGTCATATGTTGTAACAAGTGAGTAATCTATTGCTACAGATGAGTCATCTATTAAAACATGCGAGTAATCTATTACAACAGATAAGTGATCTATTGCAACAGATGACTCACTTATTCAGATTCATATTGCAGTACTATAAAACCTAAAGTTGATTCCAATAGATGAGCCATCTGTTAGAATAGGTGACTCCTCTATTGTAATAGATTATCCATCTATTGCAACAAATGACTCACCTCTTGGGATAAATATTACAGTACTATAGAAACTAAAGCTAATTCCAACAGATGAGTCATCTGTTGCAATAAGTGAGTAATATATTTTAGATTGTCCATCTATTGTAACAGATGACTCACTTATTGGAATTCATGTTACAATGCTATAGAACCTAAAACTGATTCCAATAGGCAAGTCATCTGTTATAATACATGAGTAATTTATTGCAACATATGACTTACCTATTGGAATTCATATTATAGTACTATAGAACCTAAAGTTAATTCAAACAAATGAATCATCTCTTGCAATATTTTACTAACATATTGCAACAAATTACTTACATGTTACAATAAATGACTCATTTGTTAGAATCAGATTTAGGTTCTATTGTTCTGCAACATAAATCCCAATAGGTGAGTCATCTATTACAAAAAATCACTCATCTGTTGCAATAGATTACTCATTAGTTGTAATAGATGGCTCACTTATTGCAATAGACGACTCATCTATTAGATTCATGCTCAGGTTTTATCCATTGTTGAAAAACAGTATTAGAAGTGTACTCAGATGATAAATTCAACTAAAAATCATAATTTACTTAACAAAATCACCAATAAAGTAATTCTTAAGTGATATACGAATAAAATTTGACCTAAAATCTTGGTCAAGTAGCAGCAGTAGCGGTAACAACAACAACAATGGTCAACACGAAGAAGATGATGATGATAATGAATAAGAAGAGATGATAATGAAGAATAAGATGATGATTATGAAGAAGATTATGATGAATATGATGATTATGAAGAAGATTATGATGAATAAAGAAGAAAGAACAATGAATAACAATGAAAGCAAAGAGAGAAATAACAACAACAAAAGCAAAGAGAGAGAAACATGCATTTTTCCCTCTATTTTTAGTTCTAATAGTTTAACTGCACATGCCTTACATGTGTAACACTTGATTATTTAAAACTAAATGATTATGTCTATTGTGAAGATTTTCAATGAAGTGCAAAAAGTTCAAATAACTTTTCTTAGATCTTTCACACTTAATATGATAATGTAAGTATAAATATATATGTTAGCATACGCATATACATATGTTACCCTCAGAAGATTCAAGTGGTTGATGGAGCATCACTTTTGCATTTGTCATGTTGTACCTCTTTCTGTTGTTGTCAGAGGCTAAGAGAGACACATCAATTTGAACCATATTTGTGTTACGATTAATTTTCTTTATTTTTTTCCTTTATAAAAAATATTTTCTTATTTTTAAAGTTAAATCCTTACAAAATCATTGATTACATTCTTATTATGTACTTAAGACTTTTAAAAGTTTGGTACTTCTTAAATTTTTCTTATTCTAACGCATTTATATTTATTTCTAGATTTTTTAAATCTTTTTAAAATCAAATTTAATTTATTTAGAATTCTTAAAATAACGAAAAATGTATTAATTGTCATTAATTTTGATTACTTCTAACAAGAAAATATTTTACCATAAATATAATAAAATAATTTTCAACTCTTAAATATTAGGAAAAAATAGTACAAAGACGATTTTGTCTAAGGTAAAGGCTTTTAATGAAGGGCAAAAATTTTAAATATTATTTTTAAGGCCCTTCACACGTTTAATATATTATAGATTAGGGTTTACATTGGATCAAGTGTAAATTACAAACATGTGGGTTATTCACAAACTTTCTTAATCCATAATCAAATAATTGTCACCTACACTCAAATATTAAACTTGAGTCACCTACACTTCATTTTCAAACTCTTTTGTCACCTATAATTCAAAATCCCTAAAAAGTACAAATAAGATAATTTTCACATTATTAAAATGTTGATATGACTTCCTTAATTAAGGTCTTATGTTTGCTGTTTCTGAAATTTTCTATTGTTGAATCGGAATGCATCGTGTATTTAAAGTTGGTTAGAACAGTTACTCCCTTCGTTCCTAATTAGTTGTCGTCCTTACTAAAAAAAATATTCCTTAATACTTGACTACCTGTCAATTCACACAAACAAGGCATAATTAATTGTTTGTTTCCACTTTCACCTTTAGTAATCTATGGAGAGATATCAATTTAGTGAAAAAAAAAAAAGATACATTAAAAAAGATGAATAATAAATAAGGGTAGTTTAGTCAATTTTTCTTCTATTTAATGTTTTTCTTAAAGGATGTGTAACTTAAAAATGTAACAAATAAATAGGAATGTTGGAAGTATGACTCAAGTGCCACATACTTTTCTTAGGTTCGTTGATAATGCCTTATGAATTTACTACCCTGATTATGCAATAATTAAGCATAAATGAATCAGTAAGTGTCACTTGCATTAATAATTAAGCATAAATGTAATAGTAAGGACCACTTGCATTTTGTCCTTTTTCTGTAGTGATCTTTAAATTTTTTCCTCAATAAAAATAACTTTATTGTGTCATGTAAGTTTATATTTTTGTATCATAATATTTCAGAAGTTATGCTAGTAGGCATACGTTCAATTTTTAAGGACAAAAATTAAAGACTAGTTCATTTGAAGAATAATTCATGATATAAAAGGTAAAAGACTTTAATAAGTAACCACTTCCCCTTGGGGATTGCTTTTATTAATGGTTGGAAAGAAATCTGGAAAATGGGAATTTAACAAAATCTTTAATTAGAAAAGTACTGCAATGAATGAGAATTGAAGCGGTGATCTTGGGGAAAAATTAATATATGAGATATAACCATAAAAAACAAATTTAACATTATGTCTTTTCTTAAACTTATTTGGATAAGTACATTTGAGGTCATGTAATACTCTATTGAAGATAACTCTATAATATTCTTCAATTTAAAAAATTTAATGAATCTTAACAATTGTGACTACTACAGTTTACAGGTAATATTGCGTAGACTCTGTTGGCTGAATGAGATATGAAATTAGAAGGATCCATTCCATTTGGTTTGTAAGTTAAATTGGAAGTACCAATTTGATGATTGATGAATTTACCACTCATTTTCACTCAATATTCGTGTACATTGCCATGATTTATATTTATAAATAAGACATGTATGATTAAATGAACTAATATCCATATTTTATAGGCATACAATTTATGAGATGGAAAGATGTGGACTTGAGCTATAAGGATCAAAAAAGAGAAAAGAAGTGCATTTGGAAGACCTGAAGCAGAAACAAGCCTCGATTACCGCAATTGCGGTATGAGGACCATGATAGCGACCAGTCAAGAAAGGTCAATATACTATGATCACGAGTCCTAACTATGGTAGCTGTAGCCGCGATCGTAGACAAGCATCAGCGATCGTGGTCTAGCGGTTTTAATAATCATGGTTAGTTTAGTCAAAATATGTAGCTGATTCAATTTCCCATATAAGGCACAGTTCTTTTTCACTTAGGACATTATACAAGAAAGGAGGATTGAGAAATCGAAAAAGAGGTGAACCCTAGAATTTGGGGAAACATTTGTGCAGTTAAAATTTCAAGTGGAAGTTGGTGAAATTGAAGTGTAAAGTGAAGATTTTCATTATCTGTAACACCCCAAAATCTCATCCTGAGATGTCACACAGTGCTTAAGGTAACAAGTAGCCCTAAGCTAACCCTTTGAGCCTGTTACTACTTCTAACACTTGCTTTAGGATAAATAAGCTAACCAATGATGCCTTACTGTGTAAACTATAATCCAAAATAACTGGAAACAATGACTGGATAGCAAAAATACTGATAGTCTAGAATACAACTTCAACTGAAAATCTAGTCTGACAAAGCCTCTACTACTCAAACTGGAGAGCCATTGGGAAAGACCCCCAATTGACTCGAAATGATCTGAAAGTAAAACTCAAAACACTATGAAAGCGGAAAAGCTGAAATACAGGTTCTCGAACCATGAGGACTCACTAAGGACAATGATGTAGATGAGATGCTCGGAGATTACTATCACTGTCGGGACTGAGCACCTGTACCTGCATTATGAGATAATGTAGCACACAGACGTATATGTGGATCAGCACTTTAGGAATATGAGTATATGGGGGTGTATGCATTTACATAAAACAATATTAATACTCTTTAATAAAATCATGCATGCAAATAGGAATGACTCACATAGCTTGAATAAATTTAAAATATAAAACTCATGAATCATGAATAGTGAATCATGTAACACAAATCTCGTGAGTCATTATACTTAACTTTAAAATCTATACTCTCCTCTTATTCTCAGTACTTGAAGGCTAAAGGAATCTTTAAACAATATTTTTAAACTCATGCTTTTAGCTTCTGGAGGGTAAAACTTCTTTAAAACTTAAGAATTTGGAACTTTTAACACTTGAAAACTCTGGAACTCTTTTAGACTCGAGACACTTGAAACTCGGGAGTTCTTCTAACCGATAGAAACCATGTGAGCTACATGGAGTCCAAGTCTTGCCCACGTTGGGGAGAGTTGTTCTATCCTTTCCATCGGAGTAGAACCTCATATTTAGTGATCACTATCTCGGCATTGGGTCCATAATTCTCGAACCTATGGTGGCACGTAGTTCTGGGGTATGATACCTTGGAATCATATCCAACTCGGTGCTAAATACTACTCCCATAATCAGCTCATAACTCTTAGAAAATCCACCTCATAATAACTCAAGGGTCTATAATGAAGACCAAGAAATATTTCTATTTGCTTTAAATCATACTCAATGTGGATTTCAACTCTATTATGATCGAAAGGACAAATCTTTCTCAATAATATCAAATCATGGGTGTTTATAGAACAAAAGTTCATAAAATTGAATATATCAAGTAGGGATTAATGACCCATAATCAAGTCTCAAGTTAAGACTCATCAAATTGCATACTAGATGTCATAAAGATTCATAAATCATATAGAAAAACTGGAATTTTCAACATGTTGCCTTAAAATCTCAACATACTCATGTACTTCAATTTCTAGAACATTAGAAATATTAAAATCTCAAGAAAGAACAACATAGGGTAAGACCCATACTTCAATTTCATAAGAAATATAGAAGATCATTTATTATCGTAATTAAAACAACTTTTGGGCACAAGGACGAAAGAAGTGTCCTTGTTCAAACCCCACATACCTTAGATTATGACTTGTAGATGGAGAATCTTGCTTGAGACTCTCTTTTCGTACTTTGAGTAAGGGTTATTGGAACTTTTGTCTTGGGAATCTCAACTCTTAACTCAATTTGTGAAAGCTATGGTGGATTCTTGGAGTTCTTGAAGAAATGATTAGTTCTTGTTCTTGAGGGAGAAACCCTAGCTTTGGAGATGTTTCGGGAAATAATAAAGTTATCTGATCCGTGTTAGATATATCAAGGTGTTAAAAGGGTTGAAAAGAACCAAAAATCCCACTTTAAAAATGACTTAAAATCACTGAACGAAATATGTGATGATGGGGGCAACGGTCCGTTGAGTGCCTGATGGTCCGTCGATCCTGACAGTCGCACCTGGGACAGAACTTGGTTCATTGTATCATCTGCGATGATGGGTGCGGTGGTCCATTCAAGTCTCAATGGTCCATTGACCTTAATATTTCGCTTAACGAGAATGGGGTCTCACTGCCTCCTCTGCGATGGTTTGGGCGACGTTCAATCGCAAGCTCGACGGTCCGTCGGCCCTCTAAGTCACACCTGGGCGATTTTAGTACTTTCTGTAAAATGGCCATATCTTTCTCTTCTGATGTCGGATATTAAGAAAATGGGTATCGTTGGAAAGATAATTCAATTTTCCACAAAATAAAAAGTCATTTTTTGGAAAATTCAACAAGGGTTAAACACTTAATCACTTTGGAAGTAACTCCTTAATCTTTTAGGGCCGAAATTACACTTCACTTGACACGCTCTAAGGCTCAGACTATGAGGGGACTTTGTGAGGTATTATAATATCTTACCCTTGGCAACATTCATCCTCGTATGTCACTAGTTAGGCTAAGAACACCCAGAAAATTGAGTACTCATAGATGAAGTAATTTGCTAAGCGGGCTCCATATCTTTCTAAACTCTCCAATACTTTGGAAATTACAAGAACTCATGTAAAAATAGATACATAGCTGAACTTTCGATTAGAAGGGATGAATTAAGAAAGAATAATACCTTCGGCTTGATCTGAACGCATGGAGAAGAGGTGCGGGTACTTGGCTCGCATGTCTGTTTCTGCCTCCCAAGTAGTGCCCTCAACTGACTAGTTCCTCCATAAAACTATGACCAAGGGAACCTCTTTTTTTCTCATTCTATGGATCGGGAAATCTAGGATCTCAATGGGAATCTCATCAAATGAAAGTTTGTTCTGAATATCAGCGCTCTCTGAAGGATCCACTACAACGGAATCACTAATATACTTCTTAAGCATGGAGACATGAAAAATAGGATGAATAGCTGATAATTCTGTAGGAAACTCAACTTCATAGGCTACTTTCCCAAGATGGCTCAAAACTCTATAAGGTCCAACATAATGGGGAATAAGCTTCCCCTTTTTCCCAAACTTTTTTACCTCTTTCATGGGTGAAATCTTCAAGTACACTAATCACCCACCTCACACTCAGGATCTCTTCTTCTCACATCGGTATATGACTTTAGATGACTCTGAGCTGTCTTCAGCCTTTCTCTAATCAACTTCACCTTCTCCATAGCCTCAAATATTGCAGTGGGCCCAACCAAAGTAGCTTCACCCAATTCAAACCAACCTATGGGTGATCTATATCTCCTTTCATACAAGTCCTCAAATGGTGCCATCTTGATGCTAGCATAATAGCTATTGTTATAAGCAAACTCAATCAATGGCAAATGCTCATCCCAACTACCTTTGAAGTCAAGACAACATGCTCTCAACATATTCTCCAAAGTCTGGATGGTCCTCTATCTTAACAATCTATCTGTGGATTAAAAGCAGAACTCAGGTGAACTCCAGTACTAAGACCCTTCTGAAAAGCTCTCCAAAACTGCAAAGTGAACTGAGTACCCCTATCCGAGATGATGGACAACGGAACTCCATGCAACCTAACTAACTCCCAGATATATAATCTAGCATAATCCTCAGTATAAGATGTATGTACTGGCAGAAAATATGTGGACTTAGTCAACCTATAAACAACCACCCAAATAGAATGATGACGACGACGCGAAAGAGGTAAAACAGTCACGAAATTCATATTCAACTTTTTCACCTTCCAAGTGGGTATACCAAACTCTTGTATCACACCACAAGGTCTTTGGTGCTCTACCTTAATATGTTGGCACATTGCACAGTTTGCTACAAACTCAGCTATATCCCTTTTCATACCACTCCCCCAATAGATTTCCCGTAAGTCGTGGTACATCTTGGTAGCACCGAGATAAATGGAATACCACGCCCCATGGACTTCATCCATAATCCTCATTCCCTGATCATCAACACACAAAATACAAAATATACCCTACAATCTCAACACGCCATCTCCCTCTTAGGAGAAAACCTCTACTGTTTGGTCCTTAACTGACTCCTTCAGTCTAACCAAACCAGGATCCCTATCTTGCTTCTCCTTCACTTCTAAAACTAAAGAAGATTCAAAAGAAATCTGCACCAAGATATCCCCACAGCAGAATCGAGCAACCTAACACCAAGTCTATCCAAACGATGCACATCATGAGCTAACTATTTCTCACCTTCCTCTACATGAGGCACACTACCCATAAACATCCTACAAAGGGCATCTGCCACTATATTGGCCTTGCCTGGATGATATAACATACTCATATCATAATCCTTTAGCAACTCTAACCACCTCTTCTGTCTAAGATTCAACCCCCTCTAAGTAAACATGTACTGCAAGATTTTATGATCAGTAAACATATCAACATGAACGCCATATAGATAGTGTCTCCATATTTTCAAAGAAAAGACCACAACAGCTAAGTCAAGATCATAGGTTGGATAATTTTTTTCATGTATCTTCAACTATCTAGAAGCTAGGCTATAACCTTACCTCTTTGCGTTAATTCATAACCTAAAGCAACTCTAAAGACATCACAATACACCACAAAACCATTTGTACCATCAGGAAAATTTAACACAGGGGCTGAAGTAAGTCGAGTCTTCAAATCCTAAAAACTCTTCTTACAGGAATCTGACCACTGGAACTTAAATTTCTTTTGGGTCAACCGGGTCATGGGGGACGCAATACAAGAGAAACCTTCAACAAAATGGTAGTAGTAGCCAGCTATACCCAAGAAACTCCTAATATCAGATAGAGAGATAGGTCTAGGACAATTTATTATAGTTTCTGTCTTTTGGGGATCAACTCTAATGCATTCGGCTGAAATAATATAACCCAGAAAAGTTATAGACCTTACCCAAAACTCACACTTGTTGAATTTGGCGAATAACTGATGATCTTTAAAAGTCTACAGGACAATTGTAAGATGATCTGCATGGTCATCCTTAGTACGAGAGTAAACAAGGATATCATCTATAAACACTATGACAAACATTTTAAGATACTGCTTCAACACTCGATTGATAAGGTCCATACAAGCTGTTGGAGTATTGGTTAGCCCAAAAGACATGACTAGAAACTCAAAGTGACCATATCGGGATTTGAAGGCTATCTTCAGGATATCACACTCCCTTACTTTAAGCTGGTAATAGCTGAATCTAAGGTCTATCTTGGAAAAATAACTTGAAAATTACAACTGATCAAACAGGTCATCAATTCTCGGAAGAGGGTACTTATTCTTAATTGTGAAATTGTTAAGCTGACGATAGTCAATATACAAATGCAAAGAACCATCTTTCTTTCGCACGAACAGGATGGGTGCGCCCCAAGAAAAGACACTAGTCCTTATGAAACCTTTATCTAAAAGATCTTTGAGTTGCTCTTTTAACTTCTTAAGCTCTGTAGGTAACATATGGTATGGAGGAATAGAAATAAGCTGAGTGTCTATAAGAGGTTCAATCCCAAAGTCTATCTCTCTACGGGAGGTACCCCTAGGAGATCTTTCGAAAAAACATCAGGAAACTCATTAACAATGTTGACAGACTGAATAGTTAGAGACTCAAACATAGTGTCTTTAAATCTAACTAGGTGACAGATACAATCTTTGGATATTAGTATTTTGGCTTTGAGATAGGAGATAAAATGACTCTTGGGAGATACTGAACTCTCGGACCACTCAAAAACTAGTTCATCAGGAAACTGAAACTTAACCACACAGGTACGATTGTCTATAGATACATAACAAGAGTGAAGACAATCCATACCTAGAATAGGGTCAAAATCCACCATGACCAACTCTATCAAATCAGTAAGAATGACTCTATGAAGAACAGTAACAGGAAAATTTTTGTACACTTGCTTAGTAACAACTGACTCCCCTACTAGAGTAGAAACGTGAAAAGACTTAGGAATCTTGTTGGGACTTGTTTCAAAATTCATAGCAACAAATGGGGTCACATAAAAAAAACTTGACTCGGGGTCCAACAACACATAAACATCAAAGTGGAATACACAAAGCATACCAGTGACAACATCGGGAGAGTCCTCCTCCACCTGACGGGATGGTAGAGCATGGAATCTATTCTGGCGTTGACCTACAGCAGTTCTAGATGAAGTGCCCTAAGCAGGGGTGGAATGGGCTACAGGAGCTAGTGCACTAGTAGACTGCGTTTGAGGTCGGGTATCTCTGTTCCCTTGTCTAGTATGTGCATGCTCTCTAAGTCTATGGCCCAACTTACCACAACTAAAAAAATATCTCTGGCCTACTAAGCACTCACCGAGATGGTCCCTACCATACTTGGTATATGGAGGATAGCAAGGTCTGTTACTTATAATATTTTGAGATCAAGACATAGAAGAATTGTTCCCCTTCTCCTGCCTGACTCTAGGTATGGGAACACTAGCTGATAAAGGTGCTGGCATAGACGAACAGATTTGGAACTATGGGTGGTTCTCTTTATGGGACCTAGCCTTACCATACTCATCCTGCTTGGATCTAGCCTTCTTGATACCCTTCACTCTATCTCTCTCCCTTATCTGGTCTGCCTATATTTGCTATGCATGTATCATTAATCTTGAAAGGTCTATATCCCTATTTAGTATTCTAGTCCTGTATTCTTTCAACACCAACACAGACATCCCAGTCATAAACTTGCTCATACTATTTCAGGTGTCAGCAATCAGATCGGGAGCATACTTAGCAAACTGATTAAACTTAAGGCAGTATTCCTTAACAGCCATGGAATCGTACCTCAAGCTTATAAACTTCTCAATCTTTGCTTTCCTTATCTTAAGTAGGAAGAACTTATCCAAGAACATATCTTGGAACACCTGCCAACACATAGGGGGAACATCCTCACTTCTACCCTTTCTTTATACTACAACCTAGTCATAAGCAATGTCTTCCAACCTATAAGACACCAGCTAAATACTCTCTTCCTCAGAAATATGCATGACTTAGGTGATTTTCCTCACGTCTTCAAGATATAACTGTGGGTCCTCACCATCCTTAGACCTATAGAACTCTGGCATATTCATCCGCAGAAATCATGGATCCTAGCAACAGCTAAGTAACCTCCTTGCTGATGTGAAATTGTGGTCTATTTATTGGCCTAATCATTGGCGGTGATTACTTGGGCTAACACCTGAAAGGCTTCCCGAAACTCATCATGAGACACAGTCTCATTCAAGGGATTAACAGGCTGAGGTTGCTCATTATTATTTCTGCGAGAATTCGCTCTTCGGGTAGGCATTTTTTGAAATACGAATGCATAAATTATTAGATGAGAGGGACGACTATAGGCATAATAGAATCAGAAAGAAAAAAATAACCTTTTCGTATAACGTCTTGTAACTTCTTGCTCAAAGATGTGGTGCGCTACAAACCGATGATCAAGACTCTACTTAATGCATCTTGTCAAACTCCCTAGGACTCCTTAAACCTGGCTTTAATACTAAGTTTGTAATGCCCTAAAATCTTATCCCGAGATGTCACATAGTGCTTAAGGCTACAAGTAGCCCTAAGCTAACCCTTTGAGCTTGTTACTACTTCTAACACTTGCTTTAGGATAAATAAGCTAACCAATGATGCCTTATTGTGTCAACTATAATCCAAAATAACTTGACATAATGTCTAGACAGCAAAAATACTGATAGTCTAGAACATAACTTCAACTGACAATCTAGTCTGATAAAGCCTGTACTACTCAAACTAGAGAGCCATTAGGACAGACCCCCAACTGACTCTCAATGATCTGAAAGTCAAACTCAAAACACTATGAAAGTGGAAAAGCTGCAATATAGGTCCTCAAACCATGAGGACTTACCAAGGACTAGGATGTAAATGAGATGCTTAGAGATTACTGTCACTACTGGGACTGAGCACCTGTACCTACATTAAGAGACGATGTAGCACATAGATATATATGTGGATCAGTACTTTGGGAATGTTCTGAGTATATGGGGGTGTATGTATTTACATACAAAAATATCAGTACTCTTTAATAAAATCATGCATGTAAATAGGAATGACTCACACAACTTGAATAAGTCTAAAATATAAAACTCATGAATCATGAATAGTGAAGCATGAAACACAAATCTCGTGATTCATTATACTTAACTTTAAAATCTATACTCTCCTCTTATTCTTAGTACTTGAAGGGTAAAGGAATCTTTAAACAATACTTTCAAACTCATGATTTTATCTTGTAGAGAGTAAAACTTCTTTAAAACTTAAAGATTTGGAACTTGTAAGAACTTTTAACACTTGGGAACTCTGGAACCCTTTTAGACTCGAGACACTTGGAACTCGACAGTTTCTTCTAACTGATATAAACCATGTGAACTACATTAAGTCCAACGTCTTGCCCACATTGGGGAAATTTATTTTATCCTTGCCATTGAAGTAGAACCTCATCTTTAGTGATCACTATCTCCACCTTAGGACCATAAATCTCGAACCTACAAGGGCATATAGTTCTGGGGTATGAGGCCTTGGAATCATACCCAGCTCGTTGCTAAATAATACTCCCATACTCAGTTCAAAACTCTTAGGAAATCCACCTTAGAATATCTCAAGGGTCTATAGTGAAGACTAAGACATATTTCTATTTTCTTTAAATCATAATCAATGTGGATTTCAACTCTATTATGCCTGAAAGGCCAAATTTTTTTGCAATAATATAAAAGTACTCAATTCATGGGTGCTTATAGGATAAAATTTTATAAAATTGCAAATCTCAAGTAGGGCTTAGTGACCTATAATCAAATCTTAAGTTAAGACTCATCAAAGTGCATCTTATATGTCATAAAGATTCATAAATCATATAGAAAATCTGGAATTTTCAATATGTTGCCTTAAAATCTCAACATACTCACGTACTTCAATTTCTAGAACACTGGAACTATTAAAATCTCAAGGAATAACAACATAGGGTATAGACCCATACTTCAATTTCATAATAAAACATAGAGGATCATATATTCTTGTAATTAAAACAACTTTTGGGCACAAGGACAAAAAAAGTGTCCTTGTTCAAACCCCACATACCTTAGATTATGACTTGTGGATGGAGAAGCTTGCTTGAGACTTTCTTTTCATATTTTGATTAAGGTTTCTTGGAAATTTTGTCTTGGGAACTCCACTCTTAACTCAATTTATGAAATCTATGGTGGATTCTTGGGGTTCTTGAAGAAAGGATTCGTTCTTGTTCTTAAAGGAGAAACCCTAGCTTTGGAGATGTTTTGGGAGATAATGAAATTATTTGATTCATGTTGGGTATATCAAGGTGGTAAAAGGGTGGAAAAGGACCAAAAATCCCTCTTTAAAAATGACTTAAAATCACTAAATGAAATATGCAACGGTGGGTATGATGGTCCGTCGGTCCTGATCGTCGCACCTAGGACAGAACTCGATTCACTGTCTCATCCATGATGATGGGTGCGATGGTCCGTCGAGGTATCGATATTCCATAGACCTTACCATCACGCTTAACAAGAATGGGTTCTCACTGCCTCCTCTACAATAGTTTTGGCGATGGTCCATCACAAGCTCGACGGTCCATCGGCTCTCTTTGTTGCACCTGGGCAATTTTACTACTTTCTGTAAAATGGTCATATCTTTCTCTTTCAATGTCGGATTCTGACAAAATGGGTATCACTAGAAAGATAATTCAATTTCCCACACAATAAAAAGTCATTTTTAGGAAAATTCAACAAGGTTTAAACAGTTAATCACTTTGGAAGTCACTCCTTAATCTTTTAGGGTCAGAATTACACTTCACTTGACACACTCTAAGGCTCAGACGACGAGGTAACTCTGCGGGGTCTTACATTATCCTCCATTTTTATGGATACCATGAATGAATTGTTTGGTATATTTTTTCTCTTTCATTTCATGAGTAGCTAAATTCTTTATTCTTAGGATTATGTTGAACTAAGGTGCAATTATGTTTGGGTGATAATGTGTTTATGTAATTTCTTGTAGTTGATTATGGATTCCATTATTTCTTGGTTTAAAAATGTAATTTCTAGTAGTTGATTATCGATTCCATTGCTTCCTTGAAAGTGGGATATAGGGGGGCAAAGCAATAGTGGACAATTGTGAATATAACTCACTTTCCTTTTCCATCTTCGAAATAACTGTAGATGGAGAGTAGGTTATGTCATGGGCATCTTCCCAGAAATAGGGATGCCCAATTTGGGTTTTTTGGTGTATTTTATTGATACACTTGTTAGGTACTCAAAAGAGTCAAGGAGTGATATCCTTGAGGTGTAACGACTCGAGACTATCCCTTAGTCATCACACGGTGTTTGGAACCACATGTGATCCTAAGATAACCCATGAACTGGCACACTATTAAGAAACTGAATTATAATAAAATAAATAATAAGTTCTGCTGTTCGAAAATATATTCATGGAATAATCTGAATAAATACATTACTAATAAAGTTAACAATCCGATTAAACTGAAGGAGGAAATTGAAATTTACATGACTGACTCTGACTGACATCTATGAAGCCTTTAATACAATGAATATAGATAGTTGGGACATGCCTCCAACTATCACTAATCAATGCATATGAAAATAAATGAACTGTACATAAACTAAAACTATCTGGAGTTCCCGAAATAAGAGAACTCATCACCTGCTAGCTGGAAACTGCAACTATTTAGTCATGGTGTGCGGGCTACAAATGGTACCTACATTATGAAACAATGTAGCCACACAAACATATATGTGAATCAGTACTTTTAGAATGTACTGAGTATCCAGTGGTTAATGCAATAATTAAAACTGATTTCATTCGTAATCTTAAAACATGCATGCTTAGTGTACGTAGACTCACCAAGAGACTAAAATAAACTGAAAGTTGAAAACATCTTAAAGAAAGAGTGACAACATACTCTAATAACATGGTGAATCTATAAACATAGTTTCTATAAGACTATACTTTAAGGATATAAGTAGAACTAAAGTTGGGATACGATAAAATGTGAATACTGTATGAATAATGAGTTTGAAACTACTTGATGAAAACTGACATAACATTGGGGATCTGAATATATAATTATACTTAACATGAATACCTAAACATACAGAACCAAACATAACATATACTAAGCTCATCTGATTAACTGAATGACTGATAACTGAATATTGGTCGTGTAACACTGGACTATGCTTAGTCTGAACAACTAGACTAAAACTGTGGAGTACTATGCATATGAGATAAGGACTAACTGAATAATATGAGATGACCAAACATGAATGATTGAAATAGTATTATCTAAGAATATAAGACCAAGTGTATAACATGATTTTGAAAGAGTCTGTAACCTAAAATACTGAAATACTGATAACTGAATAACTGATTACTGTATGTTATGGTCAAGAAAACCTAAAACTAAACTGAGTTTTGAACTGAATACTGAAAAATTAAATTGTGGGATTTATCATCTATCCGACATACCCCAATTATAGACTGATTTGGGGTCCAACCTGTAGCCGCAGTTAGAAGGGTGTTAGCACCGTATCACGGGTCACTAATTGTAGCAGGGTCAAACCTAATCTGACAGGAAGACTCATAAGATGTATATGGTTACGTCAACCCTTGTCTAGCTGGAAGATGATTTACCCTACACTGGCTATGTAGTTCTGCAACTTAGGGACTGCTACTAAGGGTCAAACCTTCTGTTGGCAGGAATACCCCCAACCCTGGGTTTACTCGGTACTGCATCCAACTCCTAACCAAATCGATACTAAACTGATCACTAGACTATACTAGGCTTGACTGAACTCACACTAATTCTATTGACTGACCAAATGCTACTATTCGACATACTATGAAATCATTGTATTTCGACTGGAGACTAGATAAACAACTAAATTTTGGATATTCAATACCCCCAGGACTCAATAACATAAATAATAAGGACACATGAGAGCATGTGAGACCATAATAAGTAAGAATTATTTAAAGAAACCCATCACTTAGGCACTTTATCAAGAACATGGAGACTAATACTTTAACATGGGGCAATTCACCAAATGCATGGGGATCATAAACTTGGACATAGGAATATATTAAACATGGGAGCATAGCATGATTAGATAACTAAAGTCATGAATTTAGTAATTCAAATGAAATTCGCTTGAAATAGGACATGGACGTTTAATCATACATGTAAAGATCATAGCTTGAACTTAAGAATGACTTAAAATGGGTGAACAATAGAGTTGAATGGTAAAATTCAGAACTTGGGGATTCATCTAGAAATTAATTGATAATGATATGAAAATTTCATCAAACATATGGAAAGTATGAATTTAAGACATGGGAATGTTGTTAAAAATCATGAATTTAGGATCTACGATGGAATTCATTTGAATAAAGCATGGGAAACTCAAATTCATAGCATAAGGAATTCAAAATCTTGCATGAAATCACACATAGGCTGAAATTAATTAAAATCACCATGTAAACATGTAATTTAATCTTTCTTGAACATATAAAATAACATAATGATCGAAAAATTCATTCTTTAATTAAAATAAAAGCGTTTTGGGATCCATGGGTGAAAGAGGACCCATGGATGAACTCCCACATACCTTAATAGCAGATTTGAAATTGAAAGCTTGATTTGGAAGCCTTGGGGATGTTATTGAAAGCTTTTTCTTGAACTTATTGGATTAGGAACCTTAATTTCTTGATTGTATTGAATAAACTTTGATGAAGTTCTTGAGGGGTCTAGGGTTTTCTTGGAGAGAAAAATATGAGAAATCATATATCTAATGCTTTTGGGGGATGAAATTAAGTGTTATGGGTGGATTTAGGTGAGGGGTAGTGATGAAAGTTCCCCTAGACCAATTAGGAAATGAAATAGCGTGTGAGACAGTTCAGTGATGCAGTTACCATTGCATCGCATCTCTAATCATGTCGATGACTGACACATCGCGTTTCAATCATGTTGGCTTACAACCTCTCATGAAAAATTCCATAACTTTTGCTCGGGTATCGAATTAAGACAAAATTGGTATCGTTGGAAAGATAATTTAATTATCTACAATTTGGTGGGTCTTTAGATGCAAAATTCCACGTATATAAAATATTATACACGTTCAAAGTATACCCTTGAAAAATCAAACCTAAACTTTTGATAAATCTAAGGTTCTTAGCTCAACTTGGCTCTAAGTTATTTTATAAACATTTTTCACCCCAAAATCACATCAAACACAAATATCAAGATCATGAAACTCATATTCACATTGAGATCATTTGGATTATAACTTATACACGTACGAACGATTGTTCAAAGACTAGCCTAAAAATATGGGGTGTTATATGAGGCTTTGTTGACAAACTAGACTAAAGGACTTTTAACCTAGCCTATCATGTTATCAACAATTAGAACTTATACCAAATCATCATGATCTCATGCACAACTTGCTCTTGGGTAGATATAATCCCAAGATCCCTCCGAAAATTGAATTCTAAAACAAAGTATTATTGTAGTATGTCGTGTGACTTGATATTGATAACTTTCTATTCCAAACCAAACCCCCTACCACTTTAGATTATCTGTTTTTTGTTGCGTACACTTTGGATATCTTCTTAGTAATCTTGACACCCATAGGATTCAAAATGAAAATCTCTCTTCTCATGGACTCGACCTCAACCAAATTTGAGCTATTAACAACGACCGTCCTCTACCACTTTAGATGGTTGATAATTCTAAACTCACTCCCATAAATGACGGGTGAGGCGATCATTATCTATAACCCAACTAGAGTTGGGGTCGAATCCACAAGGAGCAAGTTATACACTTCAAGTCCTATGGGTGCTCTAATTACTAAAAGGTTACCCGAAATGATAATAAACAAGACACGTAAAATAAAATGGGGGGATTGGATTGTAATGATTTTTTGCCTACCAATGCATGAATATGAAACTTTTTGGTTTGAAATCAAGGTTTGAGGAGATCTTGGGACTATGTCTACTTAAAGGTAAAACATGCGGGTTGTTAATAGTTTATCATGAAACTTAGTTGTTAAGTAAAATATAGGCTAGGTCGATAGTCATTATGGCCAATATTTTAATAAAATCACAATGATTTCATCCAATGGATCTTTCGAGCACCTAACAAGTGTACAAGTTATAATCACCCAAAACCTCAATCAAGCATCACTATTTCTAGGATGATGCTCTTGACATGGCTTACACTCCAATCACACTTATTTCTAAGATTGCAAAAGGTAGTAAACCATAGATTTAATTGTCTACCATTATCTTGTCCCCCAATAACCCTCTTTCAAGGATGTTATAGGTTACCTCAAATTCACCTTTATCTTTCTTTCAAGGATGATGAAGCATTTTTAGAGTTTAGTATTTTCACCCATCAAACCCATTTGGAGATTTAGGGTTTTCACCTATCAAATTCAAACTCATTAACTCAAGAAATGGTGTAATCCATACTCAACAACTAAAACTCATACAAACACAACAATACCCACACACAATTACACTTTAATTCAACATAATCCCAAGACTAAATTACTTAGATACTCATGAAGAAAGTAAAAAGAGATATAACATAAGGATTATCTAAAACATTCATTCTTCACAAAATTATTTAGAAATTAAGACTCCATAATTAGTTACACACTTGCCAAATTAGGGTTTCTTGCTTTTAATTTAAAATATCTATGAGGTAAGCAATACCCAAAGAAAATAGGGTTTTTGCTTATTTATGATTTGGGATTTGTCTATACACTTTTACAAATCTACCCTTAGGCATATTCCCACTTAACTGCGATCGTGCAGGTTTGACTGCGACAGTGGTTACACGATCACGGATGTGTTCCACAACCGCATTGTGCTGACTATCTTGATTGACTACGACCGCAACTCAAGGACCACGGTTGTGGTAACTGAGGATGAAATGATCCAGGTCTTTAGTTGCACTCTTCTTTGCTCCCTTTTTATCATTTTAATCTCCATTCAAGGTCTTTTCTTATTCTTAACTATATACCTGTAAAACATGGAGATTAGTGCATTAAATAACAATTTTGTCTCATTTAAATTTACAAACATAATAGTGCATATAATTAGTCAGTGTGAATAAGTGGTAAAATCACAACACATCAACACCCCCAACTTAGGAATCTAACTTGTCCTCAAGTAGCACCACCATTTACTATGTAAAAACTTCCCATGTATTCCCACATGTTAGTTCCCAGTGATCATGAAGACTCCAACTTGATTAAAACCACAAAAACTTCTTCACACATGGTCAATGGATTTTTTTCTATGACTCCCCTCATCATTAAATAGAACAGCAAAGAATGCAATAGACTTCGAGGAGCAAATAACATAACAAATACTAGCACTCTATAAATGACTCACTTGTTAACCTCACCATGTTATAAGTCATCTTATCTCATCATGCAGAAGATGATAACTTCACCCACCTAAACCTATTTGCATATCTCCTCACAGGAAATAAGATTTCACACACCTAGTTACCAATCACACAATAAGAAATTTTAAGTGCAAACACTCACTTTCTCAAGAAATTATCCATTTTAACAAGTATCATGCCATAGGATTGCCCCTATTTTCAAACACCACTATAATGACTATACTTGGTTTGGAATTAAAAAGGGCTTTTTGAGCTTGTAATGTAGGTTTTGGGTAGGGTAGGATATCAACTTAGGACAATAAGTCATAACCCTCCTTGAACTTCTACATCATACTCTTTTTATGCCTTGCTATTGGGCCACTTCTCTTCACTTTACTATTTTGCCTACTTTACCCCTTTTTCACTACCTAATTTATTTTCACCTTTCTCTCTTTTTGGTTGCATTAAGCTTCATGCAACTCGTTCTTTTGATGGACTACCTCTTCTTTCGAAGCAAAATGCTTACTTGTTTAAGTTTGTAGGTACTTTCTTACGACTTTGTGGCTCAACTACACTTATTTCTCTTTTCACCACCCCCTAACTTACGATTTTAGCCTCAATTTGTATTCTTAAGTTCAAAGAGGATATGGTTTAAAAGAGGATGAATAGAAGGGTCGCGTCTTAAAATGCATTTTCCAATGAAAAGTCCAAAGGCTCAAAGAGGGTGACTAAGAGTAAATCCTATGTATTGGTAGGCTTTTTAGGGTAAAGTGGGTTTCCAAAATCACAAGATGGTCTATATCATTTTACCAACAAAGCACAATCAAAATTTAGCTTTTAAAGACTAATGGGGCAAGTTCTAGATGGTAAAAGTACACATGAGATGTAGATAATTAAGCTCACTCACGTCGCATGGCGAATGATATAAAGGGGGTACAATTGTTCTACCTGCTCGAGATAAAGATGGAGTATTCATTATTTTTCCAAAGTTAATTTTTGGAGTCATAGAAAGAGAGAAAGCTTCATCACGAGGTTGCTCATGTCCATGCCTTTGAATTTTGCAAAATTTTTGGATGGAGGGGGTTTTTTGCTTTTGCATCCACACCATGCATAAATCTCTAATTATGGAAACAACCCAAGCTATAGTCTCACATTGCAAACTATAGTACGGGCGAACCACCCACATGGTTTCTCAGTTTTCACCAATGGATTTAAATGCAATCATAAATCTCCAATGCTATAGGTCCTTATACTTCCCTTGCATTTTATGTCCTCGGTGCCACGGGAACTCAGATTTCCCCTGCACCTATGTTTAGAAACCCAATCACAACAAAAAAGGTCATCTATTATAACTAAAATAGAGAGAAAAACTAAGAACAGAATAACCATCAGACTGCCTGAATATTAAATCCCTAATAAAACTACGAATCATCCAAAAGAACAAAAAAGTATGAAGAAATATCAATAATACAGGCCCAAATAAAATGAATAAGGAGATACCCCCAACTGAATGGATTACAGTGTCCCCATTGCATAAATAATCAAGGATAAAAGAGATAAGGGTGATCCCTAAAGCCGCATCAAGGGCTGCTTTCACTCTTGGATTCTGCATCATCACCATTCTTCTGAAGATCAGTCCACTCGACTGGGTCTTATCATCACTCTCTATGCAAGAGAAATGAAGTCTATCTTAGTGTTTTAGGACCTTTCATAAAACCTTCACCCCTTTTCATATCTTGATTAAGAACTTATCCCTTGTCTTCTCTATTGTAACCATTATTTCATGTTTAATTTGGAGATCTCTGTGTGACTCCGCCAATGAGGAGTAGGCTTTCTCAAGCTTAGAAAGGTAGCCTTTTGCTTTTTTAGGTCCTCCATATACTTCTCATAATCGGTATATGACACATATGAATGATGGGTAGTGGAAGGCTCTCTTGGTCCTTGGGGAAACCTAGACACTAGCTCTTTGATGGTTGTGATATTTTCTCCAATCTCCTCAAAAGGTCTCTTATCTGTGAGACTCGGGATCACTGCATGTCGGCTTTTCCAAGTCGATCTTTATTTTCTTTATTTTTCTGAGTGCACCCTCTCTTCGAATCCTTAAGGGGTAGATGGGGTAACTAGGATGCAACAATGTATCACTATCATACTTTGCCATCCTTGATTTTCTACAAAGCTCATTAATCAAAGAGGGGAAAAAGAGATGTGTAATACCTTGGTTCTTGAAATGATCTATTTCATTAACCATTAGTTGCCCAATATCTAGTGGGATGCCATCTAGAATACAAGCAACCATCCGAGCACATAATTTTGGGATTTCTTTCATGTGGGTGCAAGAAAAAACTCAGATACAAATGATGTGCAACCATATGCAAGCCTCATAAATGAAGTCGTTCATAGATATGTTACTTTTAGTCTTGGTCCAAGAGATTTCCTTTCTAGGAAATTGCTGTTATGCCAACCAACTCCCCGATTTGGCTTTGAACTCACTCATGTCCACATGTTTGATCCCACAAACATCATTGATTTGCTTAGCCCCAACTTTAACCGTTTTACCCTAAATCTTGATAGTTACATTGAACAAGTCCAAAAAAGACACTTCATTGATATTGGCATAAAATTTGCGAACCCATTATTTATTTGCACTGCATAGATCTGGGGTGAAACATGTCCACCCTATGGCTTCAAGTATGTCATGAAATACCGGTAGTTTCTTTGGTAAATTCTCCAAGTAAATTCCTCTTTTTTAGAGTAGCTTTATCCTCGACAGATCACTATAGTAGTGAGTGTGGCACTTGAGTTCCATGAATCGTATGTGATCATACTTGTCTATGAGGTTATCCTAAAATCACTCTACACACATTACATCAATTAATGACATTTTAACATGCAAGCTGTACCACATTGCTTATTAATGCTTATTGGAATGGGTGCTCGGTGGTGCTAGGCTAAAAAATTAAAGTGCAGGATTTTTGCCATGGTAAGAAACTGGCCTCTGATATCATGATCATGAACCATGACTGCATTTGCATTGCCGTGATCGTGGTCATCTAACCACGATCACAATACCTGAGGCTGGTTTTATGCCAGCTTCTTATGTTCAGATCTCTTCCAAGATGGGATACTAGCATGCACTACAATATGGATTTACAGGAAAAACAATTGAGCAATGCTAATCAGTGTTTAAGTGCACCCTTTAAAAAGTAGTTACCCTTATTGAAAGTTTATTTGGGAAAAGTGTCAAACAACTGGTGTGCACATCTTATTTTGTCTATATTTTTCTCACATTATTGGATACTCAAGATGTGCCACTTGTGTGCATGCCTTATCTAAGTAGTTAACATCACACCATGCCAAGTATGACAACATGGAATTTGTAACAATCAAAACTTTAGTCTCTCTCTTAGTCATACATTCTAGGGTCTATTTTCAAAAATAAAAGCATGGATTCATGACACTTACCTGAGTTGTGATGCAAGAGGGGTGAAAGGATGTTTTTTGAGAGGTTACGAACTTGGCCAGAAATTATCCCAAATTATATAGTACAATCTTTAAAGGGAGTGTGAGGGAAATTGGGGGAAATAGGGGTTAAATAACTAAAGTAGTTGCGATCACAGACACCTGCATCACTGCAATTGCGGTAACAAAGACCAATTCTACTCCCCTGTTTTACCCTATTCAGCTGTTTACTAGATTTTCACAAATTTTTCCCCTGTTTAATTTTAATGTAGAATTACACGTTTTCCCCTTTTCAAGCTCATTCAATGTACTCCATAGTATCACAAATTCATGGGTTATTCATATGCAAAATATAATATTTATCCAACAAAAACATAGAAAAAACGATAGAGCCAGTCTCGTGGAATTTGTGAGTTACCTCCCACCTAGCGCCTTCATTATCGTCATGGCATGACGTATTCATTTCCTTCATTGTCAAGGTGGGCATTAAAACCCATCCTTATTCACCTTATCATTTTAAACATCCACTATGGATATTACCTAAAGCTCCGTGGTTTGTTTCTTTGACTTGCAAATGTTGAAAGAGACTTCATCCTCTTGCACCCTAAATTTCATCTCTCTTATCTCTAGATCGGCAGCGTCTCTCCCGGTGTCCAAGGATGATAGGTACCTCTTGGTCCATTTCATAATCCAACACCATAAAATCTGTCGGGGGCATAAACTTGCCCACTTTTACAAGATCATCAAACAAGATTCCCACCGGCCTTTTGATGGACCGGTCTACCATCAAAAGTAATATAGATGTCGGTGAAGGGGGATCCAATCCGAGATTCTTGTATATGACAAAAGGCATTAATTTGATGCTTGTGCAAAGGTGACATAGAGATTTTTTCAAATAAATGTGTCTCAATTGTGCAAGGGATGGTGAATGCTTCGGGGTCATCTTTATCTTGCGCTACCTTACTATCCATGATAGAGCTACACCCATGAGTGACATCCATGGTCACACATTGAATAATTTTCTTTTTAAACATCAAATTTTTCATCAACTTAGCGTATCCTGGGATCTCTTGGATTGCCTGCCTCAAGCAATGGGATATTTATCAATAGGTTGCTAAGTTTTTCCATAAACTTCCTCAATTTGTCATGTTCCTCTTTTTATACAATTGTTGAGGAAATGAGGGAAGAACTTGGATTGTGGGCCTTGCTTTAGTTTGTGGATTCTTAATCTCAACCATTTCTTCATCACTTTCATTGGTTTCCTTCTCATCATTTCCTTTTTTACTTTGAGGTAACACCTCTTTTGCCTTCACTTTGGGCATTTTCTCAATCAAGTCTCCTTTATAGGGTTCATCAAGGGTCTTCTCACTTCTTGTAATAATTACTAGAACTTGGTAATTAGTCTTTGCATTAGCAATCGCGTCACTAGGGAGTCCACCTCTAGGCCTAGAATTTAGTTGCGTGGATATTTGCCCGAATTGGGTCTCCAATTATTTAATAGAGGCGGAGTGAGACACCACAATTTGGGAAAGTTAAGAAAAGTCACCTTTCAACTCACGGATCATTTTGTCCATACGTTCCACTCTATTCAATATTCTCTCTAATATATCCTCCATCTTGAAATTTTTGGGGTCAATTGGACTTGACTCCTTGGCCTTATATCTCGATCTGAGGGGGAACATAATGGTCATAATCATGTTCCTGATCTCCCCAATATCTATCCCTCTTGTGGTCCATCCAACCTTGGTTCCCACCTTGCCTTTGATAGGCGGGGCGGGAAAACCCCATGTAGTTATCCAAATATCGGATTTCCTCATCCAACTTTTGTGCTTCTTCATCATCTTCATAAGATTTTGATGCTACGGCATTTACCACTTTCGTTGGTGCACCCATAACATGCTTTGTCAAGTGTTCAAGTTGGACCATCATCTTTTCCATGTTCTCCTCCTTTTCTTCATTCCGTTTTTTGTTCATTATCGACCATGGAAGTATTAGAAAGTATCTTAGGGGCTTCAGTTTCTCGGGTATGCCAACCACAATATTTCATTGACACTTCTCTGATCAATAGAAACTCCTGTAGTGGTACAACTTCACTAGGGAACCACCCGCTGCATTATCCACCACAGTTTTGTTTAATGGATCAAGGGCACAGTAGAAGATCTGGAAAAGCATCTTCTTTAGGACTTCATGATTTGGGCATTGAGCTAGCTTACTAATAAACCTCTCCCAAGCTTCAAACAAGGGCTCTCAAATCATTTGTCAAAAAGTACAATCTCATCCCGCTTTTGAAGCATTTTTTATTGTGGCAAATATCTATCAAGAAACACCGTAGTAAGCTCATCCCAAGATGCAATTGAGGCCGAAGGAAATAAGCGGAGCCATAAATCCGCCTCACCTATTAGTGAGAACCGGAAGAGGTGAACCTGAATGAATTCTTGAGTAATGTGTGCTACATTTAACGGCGCACACACTTCGAAGAAATTCAAGTGGACATTTGGGTTCTAAAAGTCTTAATCCCCGTACAATCCTTACATTTGCAACATGTGAAGCATGATGCTAATCATATGGAAGAATTCATTCCCATTAGTTGGTGGGATACAGATTGCACTTGTTTGTCCCGCTTAATTTAGTGGGCGCTAATCATCTAGAGGGGCATCAAAGAGGCCCATATTTCTTGCACTATCACTCATTGTTCTGTTAACACTTCGATTGTCTACAAAAAATAAAAAATAACAAATAAAGTAAATTACGCCACCCCGGGTATTCCCAAGTAAGAATCATACTATACAAGTGAAATATCTATTTCACTCCTCGACAACGATGTCATTTTAATAATGCTTAACTCACTCCCATGATTGAGGGGTGAGGTAGTCATTATCAATAAACTAACTAGAGTTGGGGTCTAATCCACAAGGAGAAAATTAGAGACTTCAAGTCATATGGGTGATCTACTTACTAAAACTTTACCCGAAATGATAATAAATAATACATGTAAAATAAAATAGGGGATTGGTTTGTAATGATATTTCGACTACCAATGTACGAATATGACAATTTTTGGTTTTAAATCAAGGTTTGAAGAGATCTTGGGATTATGTCTACTTAAAGGTAAACATGCGAGTTGTTGATAGTTTAACATGAATCTTAGTTGTTAAGTAAAAGATAGGCTAGGTCTATTGTCATTAGGGACAATATTTTAATAAAACCACAACGATTTCACCCATTGGCTTTTTCGAGTAGCTACCAAGTGTACAAGTTATAATCACCCTAAACCTAAATCAAGCATCCCTATTTCTAGGATGACGCTCTTGACATGGCTTACACTCTAATCACACTTATTTATAAGATTGTAAAAGGTAGTAAACCATAGACTTAATTGTCCACCATTACCTTGTCACCCTATAACCCTCTCTCAAGGATGTTATGGGCTATCTCAAATTCACTTTCATCTCTCTTTGAAGGATTATTAAGGGTTTTTAGAGTTTGGAGTTTTCACCCATCAAACCTATTTAGAGATTTGAGGTTTTCACCTATCAAATTCCAAATCATTAACTCAAGCAATGGTGGAATACATACTCAACAACTAAAAATCATCCAAACACAACAATACCCATACATAATTACACTTTAATTAAACATTATCCCAAGACTAAATTACTTACCTACTCATGGAGAATGTAAAGTGAGATATACCATAAGGATTATCCAAAACATTCATTCTTCACAAAATTACTAAGAAATTAAGCCTCCATAATTAGTTACACTTTCCCAATTAAGGTTTCTTGATTTCAATTCAAAAACTCTATGAGGTAAGTATTACCCAAAGAAGATAGGATTTTTGTCTATATATGATTTGGGATTTGTCTATGCGATTTTACAAATCTACCCTTGGGCGTATTCTCACTGAACCATGACTGTGCGGGTTTGACCGCGACTGTGGCTACGCGACCACAGTTGTGTTCTACGATCGCATTATTCTGACCATCTTGACTGACCGCGAATATGTCCCGAGGATGGAGGTCATGGTAACTGAGGCTAAAATGATCCAGGTCTTCAGTTGCACTCTTCTTTGCTCCCTTTTTATCATTTTGAGCACCATTCCACATCTTTTCACATTTTCAACTATATACTTGCAAAATGTGGAGATTAGTACATTAAATAACAATTGTCTCTTATTTAACTTTACAAATATGGTAGAGTACATAAATAGTTAGTGTGAATGAGTGGTAAAATCAACACTCATCAACGGTATAGGTGAGCGTTATCAAAATGGCGCCATTGCCGAAAAGTGAAATACATATTTTACTTGTGCGGTGTTATTTTTACTTGAATATACCTATGGTGATTTTGATTTACTTTTCTTGTTGTTTTTTATTTTTGATTAGGTAATCGCTATACCTTCCAAATACTCATGAGTTGGGATGTCTTGGATTATCTTGTCACCGAATAGCATGTGAGTACTATCCACATCCCCCCACCGAGGGACATGGAGTATTTTATGTCACAAGCGTAATGCTACAATTTCTTCACTTGAAGGGAATTTTTGTTGTTCAAGCCCATGAGGACCCAAATTTGCACTTGAAGGACTTTTTAGAAGTTTGTTCTGCCTTTAATATTGCATACATATCTTAAGAGTCCATCCAATTGCGCCTTTTCCCATTCTCTCTAATGGGAAAGGCAGTGTTATATCTAAAATCTTTACTCGCCATTTCCATCACCCTATGGATAAGTCTTGTGGAGGCATTCTTAAGTCAATATATTCCACCTTTGAAGATGTTACAATTGTGAGATTAAATCATTAATTTTCGCCAATTCCATGAAGAACCGTGGTATAAAGCATGGGAAAGATTCAAGGAAAAACTCTTGAAATATCCTAACCATGAGATGCTAGAGAAGATGGTTCTCTAAATATTCTATAAGGAATTGGACCAACTTAACAAAGCTATAGTGGACAATGCATCCGGTGGATCGCTCATTAAATCATCATATAGGGTTGTATCAAAGGTGCTGGAACAAATAACAAGTTTTTCTAGGGCTTGGGACATGAAGGTTGCTGAGGTGGCCATGGGGGCTACCTCCTTATCCTTTGTGTTCTAAAATAGAAAAGGTCAAGAGGAGGAAAACGATGAAAATATGATCAAGGTAATGTCACACCTTGAGCTCCTTACAAATTATATATTGGGAGACCCAATTAGAACTATAAATATGATAAATGCAATAGAGGATAAGCCATGTGAAAGTGTTGGGGAAGAGATAGTTGATGACAAATTAAGTGTGTTGCCTAATTATATAGAGGTTCCCACCTTGCCTCCCAAGGGAAAGGCGGAATCAAGGTTAGAACTATGAAAGTCAAAGCATAACACAATGCAAAAAGGAATGGTGCATCAATGAAGAAATTTTGGCTCAAACCTTGATTTGTGTTGAGGGGACTGATAAAATGGTTCAATAAATGAGAAGTGATTTCTCGGTGCTCCACCAAAAGGTTGAGTCTCACTTAACCACCATCCAAAAACTAGAGGCAAGGTTGAATTAAATAGTGGTGTATCTCATGGAGAAGGAAACTAAAGAAATGCCAAGTAGAAAGGTAACAAATGCTATGAGCACCCAAGATGAAAAAGGTTTAGGAAATAACATGGAGCTTGAAAACTCTAATGGAAAATAAAAGGATGATCAAACAAAGGCAAAGAGAAAGAGGTCAAATAATGATCTGCCAGAACATAGTCGGATTGTGTTTGAAAAGTCAAAGGTAAATGAGTGTCAAATTAACTCCACACCACTAAACAAGATTCCTCCCACCTTTCCCTAAAGGATTCTCACCAAAGGGAGAAAATGAAAAGTTCAACAAGCTCTTTGATAAATTTACTACCCTATACATAAATATTCCTCTAGTTGAGGATTTGCAAGACATGCTAGGATATGATAAAGTTATGAAGGATTTGATATCTAAGAAGTGTCTTGTGAAGGATGAAACAATAGAAATAACACATCATTGTAGTTCCATCATGTTAGGAACATTGGCAAAAAAGAAGAACGACCCCGGTGCTTTTACAATTCCATACACCATCGGGTTGATCAAATTCGCGAAAGCTTTATGTGACCTTAGAGAAAGTGTAAATCTAATGCCAAATTCCATATTCCACAAGCTTGTGATGGAAAAGTGATGTGAGAGCAGATGCTAACATATTTGAGGCTTTTAACTGAGAATAATTGCAAAGTGTTAAGTAACTTTTGTCGTTTTTGATTGTTTTTCTTTGATACTGAAGTAAAAGTCAAGATGCAAGAGAACCAGCAATAATGGAAGTAAAAAAGTTTATTTCTGAGCAAGTAGAGAGGGAAGTATAGCTGATGAATTGTCTGATAAGTCATCAGCCTTGTGATAAGCTATCAGAGTTGCCGTCAGCCTTAGATAGAGAATGGGATTTGATGTGAAGAAGCGACGACAATTCTGATAAGTCATCAACTTTGTGATAAATTATAAGAATCATCATCAGCTGTAGACTGATAATGCTCAAACTACATCTCTCTTACGAGAATGTAAGTGATCGTTGTCAATATATAATCCAACTAGGTTGGGGTCTAATTCCACAAGGAATATGTAATGAATATGAGTTGTATGTAGTTTAATCAACTGATAGTTATCAATTTCCTGTGAATGGGGGTTTTAGGAAAGGTAACAAATAACTACTTCTCAATTCAGTGTTTGAAAACAATATGATAAGGAAAACCAGAGTTATGTTCACTATGGGTGTTGGGATTTGACAGACGCTAGTAATGGTTTAAAATTCTTGTGGTGGGTAGGAACAGCAGACTATCCTTGTCGATGTTATGTCTAAATATTTCTCAACCTATTTAGATATTTAACCACCTAATTCTCTCAAACTTAGGGAATTTATATTTCATAACAGGATGTTATCTCAAGTTAGTTAATCTTGTTACAACATTAATTATTAAATAGAAGTTTGATGCTTCCGAGTCCTTATTGATAATTCACTTCTTACTAGGGTTGATTACTTATCTCAAGAAAATCACTAGTAAGCAAGGCTTATTGTTTGATACCAATAATCAGAGTATAAAATAATGAAATTAACAAGAAGTTTCTACCACCATTTGAATCTTGAACACTTAGTTACGTTACAAACCCAAACACATAGATCCCACAACTTGGGTTAAGGGAATTTAGCTACTCATAATAAAATAATCAAGACAACAAGTTGAATTCATAATTTGATATATGAATTTGCAGTAAGATGAATAGAAACAAGTGTTTCTCAGATTTGATTCACAGTAGAAAATCCTAAAACAATTGTAAAAATCTCTCCAAAAATAATAATAAAGTTCAAGCCAGAAAACTAGAGAGAAGATATTCTCAAAACATCTGCTCCCATCCTGTATGATTAGAAAACCCTAACATATGCTTCAAATGATTTAGCCTAATTATGGAAACAAAATCATAGATCACGGTATTTTCTCAGAAATGAGACGACTTATGTGACAGCTTATCAGGAGTCTAACAACTTATCAGGAATGTCGCCATATCCACTTCACTTTTGACAATCTCTGCCATAGGTTGACGATGAGAAGTGACGGCTTATCTGGCATGTCATGACTTATCAGAATTGTCGTCACTTTTTCACTTCAAATCCCATTCATTACCTAATCCTAACGACAAGCCTGATGGCTTATCACACTTCTGATGGCCTATCAAAGATGTCTTTACAAATTTTAATTGAAGCCCATTCTCTTTCTAAGCCTAATGGCGAGCCTGATGGTTTATCACACTTCTGATGGCCTATCACAGATGTCATCAAGAATTCCAGCTAAGACTCATTCTTTGTCTAAGGCTAACCGTAACTCTGATAGCTTTTCACAAGGCTGATGACTTATCAGACATGTCATCAGTTATACTTTCCTCTCTACATGCTCAGAAATGAACTCTTTTACTTCCATTATTGCTGGTTCTCTTGAATCTTGACTTTTGCCAGAATATCAAATAGAAAACAATCAAAAATGACAAAAGTTGCTTAAGACTTTGCAATTATTCTTATTTGAAAGACTCAAATGTGTTAGCACCTACTCAGACATCAACACCCTCAACTTAAAACAATTGCTTATCCTTAAGCAACTAAAACACAACTAAGGGGATACAGAGTATATTAGACAGTCAACCATCCATATTATCTCAAAACATCTTCACCATCTCCAAGGTCAATTAATTTAAAAATAACAACTATGCATATTATTGAAGAACAACAATACGACACACAAGAATCAAGATATGACATCAATTCAGCAACAACAGCCATGCATCTACCAAGATTATACTATCCAAACAAGTTAGCAACTAGCAACGTAACCAGTGTGCCCTCACTACAAAGAAGTCCCACTCTACTTATATAAGACATCACATATGTAACCATGGGGACAGTCAAAAGACACTCACTCTCAGAATGAAGTTCCAATCAATGTATGCCAAATATCATAGGCTTGCCCTTATTTTTATTACCAAGATTTTTAGACAGGTCAGCTAGGATAACTATAGGTCTTCTCTTTGTCTTGTAATGTATACTAGGGGCTGGTATGATACTCAATGATATTTAAAGTGACTAAGTCTCCTTGACACTACACTAGGTTCTGGGGTCTCACTTATTAACCTTTTTCTATTCTTCTCTTTTCTTGATCACACATATTCAGGATGGGTGCAGTTTTTTCTACAATCACTGCTTATTTTTCACAACTTTTCTTTTCTTGTTCTTTTCCACCACACCCAGATTTTTATTTTTTTTTCTTTTATTCTACCTTTCTTCATACTCATTTTACATAATGAACCCCAACGATAGCCACCCTCAACTTAGGCCATTTTCCTAAGTCAAGGTACACAGTGTCTAAGGATGACCAGGGACAAAATAGGTTCATTATGATATAAATGAGATGGTGATAGGTATCATAAAAAAGAAATAGGCTATTCAGGCTCAAAATAGGGATCAAGGCATATTATGCATACAGAGAAGGTCATTTAGTCTAAAAGTGGGCTAATATCAAAATGGCCTATGATCCTTTCCTAACCCTTATCCTTCAATCTAGGTAAGAATAATCTGGTAAGTTTTGGATTCAACATACAAAGGGAACTAAGTAAGATCTCACATGCACATGGCACTTAAGTATATCACAAGTTACTACTTATCCAGTTCATGCAATTGCTTAGAAATAATTATCAAGTCACTAGAAATGATACCATAACAAGATGCACAATGGTAACAATTAGATGCAAATCACACAGTTAAACAATTAGACCATTTGAGAGGTGTTTACAAAATAACAAAATGACATTAACTGCCTCAGGTATATGTATTTCACCTAGTCAACTACAAAATGTTACAATAATAACTCACCCTACACCCTCAACTTAAAATCAAAGAAAAATTAAACTAAGGGTTAGGGTATAGCAGGAGTAGATCAAACTTAGGAATCATGGGTCCCTAACCCTACTACTGCATCCTCAGCTGGCTTATCTCTATCGAGAGCCTCCCAGCATTCATACACATCTGGCATAGCAACTATTGGAGGCCTACTTGTTGAGGTACGTATGGATATCTCTCGTAGGGCCTCCTCCCATTTCTCATTGTCAACTAGGGACTCGATCATTGCCTTCTTCGTCTCTTCTTTTTCAGCCTTTTTTCTCTCTCTCTTCTCCAATTTTCTTTCTTTGTCACTATCAGGACTTTCTCTCTTACCCTTACATTTGTCCTCGCCCTTCTTCTTCTTTTTCTTTAATGGTTCCCCTGTGAGATCAAGCAATGGGATCTCACCCTCACACTTATCAACAACCTGTTCTGCCGATACCATAAGTTGGTGCTGTTGTAATACTCCAACATCTGCCTTTACCTTGTCCAGGGCTTATCTAAATTGTGCAAGGTCTGAGCTCGATATTTCTCTTAACCGTGTATTAAAATGGTTTTCTAACTCTGTAATCCAACCAGGAAAGGCTTGGAAGAGCTCAAGTGCGATCTTATTCCTCTTGTCTACCACAGAAGCAAACTGCTTGGTAAAAAGTTGTAACGACCCAAAATTGCTTCCCAGGACATCACACGGTTCTTAAGGATACAAGTAGCCCCAAGCTAACCCTTAGAGCCGGTTTCTACCCAAAAACACCCAATTCAAGATAAGGATATACTTAAACACTCACATAGACATATCACAAGAAAGGAAATAAGAAAGTATAATTGGATCATATGACCACAACATAGAGAAATCTCCACAAAAAAAATTATTGATCCCTCTTTAGATATTACAAGTCTAATACTAGTCTAACAAAGCCTCTATGAATCAAAATCTAGAGAGCCATTAGGACAGGCCCCAACTGACTCAAAATGGACAGGAAATAAAACATAGTCTCTCAAGAAAAGCAAACATCTGAAGATCGGTCCTCGAACCAGGAGGACTCACCACTGTAGAAAACATAGGCAAGGTGCTCGGAGAATCATGGGTGAGATTGGGACTGAGCACCTGAACTAACATTATAGGACAATGTAGCACATAGACATATATGTGGATCGGTACTTTGGAATATACTGAGTATGCGGGGTGAATTCATATGAATAAAATTGTAACTATATTCTTTAATCAAATCATGTATGCATTATGAGACGACTCAAATGGCTTGAGCAAGTATAAGATGTAAAGCTCGTAAATCATAAAGAATGAGGCATGTGATACAAATCTCATGAGTCATCCTTGTTTAACATCAAAACCAAAAAAATTCTCTTATTCTAAATACCCAAAGGCTAAGGGGCCTTAAACAATGCTTTGAACTCATGCATATGTCTCATGGAGAGTAAAACTTATTCAATGCTCAACACTTCATAATCATTTAGAACTCATATACTTTGAATTTGGAACCATATATCTTGAAAACATACTTGAAGGAATTTCATTCACTTAAGAAAAATATCTCATTTCAAGATTTAGGAAAATTACTTTGTTTCAAATAGAAAGTATTCTAGTTTACGGAGGCAATTTATCTCAAAGCTTTATAAAAAGTACTATAACAAGGGAAGATGCTTTTATTTAGGAAATAACTCACATTAACAAAATACGTTAGTTGGGGAAACATCTTTGCAATTCAACCATTTAAGAAAATTGCTTATAGGAAAGGAAAATAAGTATTTGATCTCGAAGTCTAAATGTCAAGGGAGGTTCTCGTAACGGGCATAAACCATGCGAGCTACATGGAGTCCAATGTTTTGTCCTCCTAAGGAAGAGATCCCACATTGGGGAGGAGCTTCATACTCTTGCTAGGAAGTATAACCTAGGTCTAGTGATCACTAAATGAAACTCGACCTCGGGCCTAATCATAATCATCATAAACTCGGCCTCAGGCCCAACCTACGGTGGAATGTAGTTTTGGGGTAAGAAACTATAGTAACTAACCCACTCGGTGCTAAATACTACTCCCTTTGGATTATGTCAGCTTATCTCATAAAAAGCCACTTTTAGAATAATCACATGGTTCACCACTAACCCAATAATCAAATCGATAATCTCATATAGTTAAGTGGATTTCAAAGCTCAAGGACCATTAGGTCAATTCATTTCTCAATCATTTCAAAATACTCAAAACATGGGTGCTCATAGCACAAGAGTTCATAATTTCACAAGTCTCAAATAGGGCTTACAAACCCATTATTCAATCTCAAGTAAAAGCTTATCAAAAGCATAATATATAGCATATAGATTCATATATCATGTGAAAATTTGGGAATTTCAGCAAGTTACCTCAAAATATCAATATAGCCATATGCTTCAATATCTCTACAATGCAAATATTAGCTAATCAAGGAGTAAAATCATGGGGTTTATACCCAGCTGTAAATACTCAAGAAAACATGTAGAAATTATGCCATTTGACTCGTAATTCATGGGAAATATCAATATAATGCATTTAATAATAATGGGTGAAAAACCCTATTTGAAATTCATGTAAAAACCTCATATATTTCAACAATTTCATGATGTAAAAAGCCTTTTGGGCACAAGGGTGAAAGGGTTACCCTTGTTCAAAAACCCCACATACCTTGAATTAGAACATTTTAATGAACTCTCACTTTTGGAACTCTATTCGTGCTCTAGATTGAGGGTTCTTGAGGTCCTTGACTTGGGAAACTTGAATCTTGACTCAATTTAGAAAATCCATGGTGGATTCTTGAGGTTTTTGGAAGAGGTTTTGAGTATTTAGGATTCTTGTTGAGAGAAAACTTGATAAAACCCTTATTGGATGCTTTTAAATGGCTTTGATTTAGTGTTTCCACAATTTTATAGGCTTGGAAAAAGTCTAAAACGCCCTTTTAAACATCTGTGTAAAACTGAAAAAATTAAACTGGAACCCGATTTTGCTGGCCTCCTCGACGCGCCACTAATCGTGCTGGCTCACTGGAATTTGACAATTGGGAAAATGGCATCCTTCGCAACGCAGAGCCATTGCAATTTCCAACTGGTTGGGGCCTGGGACTCCTCCGCGATGCTCCACAATAACGAAGTCCCACTGGAAATTGACATTGTTAAATCAACCCTCTCTGCGATGCGCCAGGCAGTTAAATGATGCAGTTTTTTGAGTAACGCATAAATTGTCCATAACTTCTTACTCGAGTGTCCGGTTTGGACAAATCTTATATCGATGGAAAGCTTATCAGATTTACCACGTGATAAAAAGTAGAAATTAGGTAAATTCTACATGGTTAACATGTTACTCACTTAAGAAGAAACTTCTCAATCTTTTAGGGGCGGAGTCACACCTCACTCAACATGCCCCATAGCTTAAACTATGATGGAACTTTGCGGGGCTTTACAATAACTCTCTTTTAGGAACATTCATCCTCGAATGTCGCTAGTTAGGCTCAGAATATAGGAAAAAATGATTATATACAGCCAAAACAATTAACAAATGGTTCAAGAGCTTCCTAAACTCATGACCACTCTTGATATCGCAAGAACTCATACAAAGATAGATGCATAGCTGAACTTTAGATTAGAAAAACTGAATCAAGGAAGAATGGTACCTTTGAATTGATTTGAACTTACAGAAAAGAGGTGTCGATATTTGGCTCGCATATCAGCTTCTGCCTCTCAAGTACCACCCTCAACGGACTGGTTCCTCCATAAAACTTCTACCAAGGGAACTTCTTTGTTCCTTAGTCTATGGATCTGAAAATCTTGGATCTCCATGGGAATCTCATCGAAGGAAAGGCTATCCTGAATATCAACACTCTCTGAAGGATCAACTACAATGGAATCACCAATATGCTTCTTAAGCATGGAGACATGAAAGATAGGATGAACGGCGGACAACTTCGAGTGAAACTCAACCTCATAAGCCACTTTACCAACACAACTCAAGACTCTATACGGGCCAACATAACGGGGACTAAGCTTTCCCTTCCTACCAAACCTTTTCACCCCTTTCATGGGTGAAATCTTTAAGTACACCAAATCACCTACCTTAAATTCCAGATCTCCCCTCCTCACATCTGCGTAAGACCTTTGACGACTCTGAGTGGTCTCTTCAACCTTTCTCTAATCGACTTCACTTTCTAAATAGCTTCAAACACTGCATCAAGCCCACATGCGGCAGCTTCTCCCACTTCAAACCAATCTATGGGTGTCTATACCTCCTACCATATAAAGCCTCAAATGGTGCCATCTCAATGCTAGTATGGAAACTATTGTTATAGGCGAACTCTATCAATGGCAAATGCTGATCCCAACTATCTTTGAATTCAAGAGCGCACTCCCTCAACATATCCTCTAGGGTCTGAATGGTCCTCTCAGCCTGACCATCTGTCTACGGGTGAAAAACTAAACCTAAAAGAACTTGGGTGCCAAGACCCTGCTGAAATGCCCTCCAAAACCAAAAAGTAAATTGAGTACCCCTATTCAAAATGATAGACAAGGGAACTCCATGTAGTATGACCAACTCCCAGACATACAATCTAGAATAATCCTCAGCCTTATAAGATGTATGCACGGGTAAGAAATGTGCGGACTTAGTCAACCTATCCACAACAACCCAAATAGAATCATGATGACGACGCGAAAAAGGAAACCCGGTCACGAAGTCCATATTCACCATCTCCCACCTCTAAGTGGGTATACTAAACTCTTGCATCACACCACCCGGTCTTTGGTGGTTCACCTTAACCTGTTGACACATCGCACACTTTGCTACAAACTCGGCGATGTCCTTCTTCATGTCATTCCACCAATAGATTTCCTGCAATTCGTGATACATCTTGGTAGTACCGAGATGAATGAAATAACGCGCGCCATGCACTTCACCCAAAATCCTCCGCCTCAAATCATCAACACACGGAACACACAACCTACCATGAACCCTCAACACACCATCTCCCCCTTGGGAGAAAACCTCGACCTTTTGGTCCTTAACTGAATCTTTTAGTTTAACCAAACTAGGATCCCTATCCTGTTTCTCCTTTACTTCCGAAATTAAAGAAGATTCGAAACTACTCTACACCAATGTACTCCCCTCCGCTAAATCAAGCAATCTAACACCCAACCTAGCCAGACAATGAACATCATCAGCTAACTCTCTCTTACCTTCCTCAGAATGTGCAACACTACCCATGGATAATCTGTTAAGGGCATCCGCCACCACATTAGCCTTGCTTGGGTGATACAACAACTCATATCATAATTTTTCAACAACTCTAACCACCTTATCTGCCTAAGATTCAACTCCTTCTGGGTAAATACGTACTGTAGGCTTTTATGATTAGTAAATAAATCAACATAGACACAATAAAGATAGTATCTCCAAATTTTCAAGGAAAAAACCACAGCAGCTAACTCAAGATCATGGGTCGGGTAGTTCTTTTTATGCAGCTTCAACTGTCTAGAGGCATAGGCTATAACCTTACCTGTTTGCATCAACATATAACCCAAACTAACTGTAGAGGCATCATAATACACCAAAAAACCATTAGTACCATCAGGCAAAGTCAACACAGGGGCTGAAGTGATTCGAGTCTTCAACTCTTGAAAACTCTTCTCACAGGAATCGGACCACTGGTATTTAACCTTCTTTTTGGTCAACTGGGTCATAGGAGACATAATAGAAGAGAAACCCTTAACCAAATGATGGTAATAGCCCGCTAGACCAAAGAAACTCCTAATGTCACATGGAGAGATAGGTTTAGGCTAGTTTCTCATAGCTTTTATCTTTTGGGGATCAACACTAATACCCTCGACTGAAACAACGTAACCCAGAAAGGTTACAGACCTTAGCTAAAATTCACACTTACTGAACTTGGCGAACAACTGATGATCCCTAAAAGTTTGCAAGATAATTCTAATGTAAGTTGCATGGTCATTCACATTACGAGAGTACACAAGGATGTCATGTATGAAGACAATGACAAACGTATCAAGGTATTGCTTGAACACTCAATTCATGAGGTCCATGAAAGCTGATGGGGCATTGGTTAGCCCAAAAGACATGACTAGAAACTCAAAATGACCATAACAGGTTTGGAAGGCTATCTTTGGAATATCACATTCTCTCAACTTAAGTTGATGATAGCCGGAT
Organism: Capsicum baccatum var. pendulum; assembly: GCA_030864225.1. NCBI lineage: Eukaryota > Viridiplantae > Streptophyta > Magnoliopsida > Solanales > Solanaceae > Capsicum > Capsicum baccatum. The sequence goes on from CM061560.1 coordinate 190,123,542, forward strand.
CTAATGTCTATCTTGGAGAAATAACTTACACCTTACAACAGATCAAATAGGTCATCAATTCTTGGAAGAGGATACTTATTTTTTAAGGTGACATTGTTGAGTTAATGGTATTCAATAGACATATGCAAAGATCCGTCTTTATTTCGCACGAACAAGATGGGTGCGCCCCAAGGAGAAATACTGGGCTTAATGAAACCTTTATCTAAGAGATCTTTGAGTTTCTCCTTCAAATCCTTGAGTTCTGCAAGTGCCATATGATATGGCGGAATAAAAATAGGCCGAGTGTCAGGAAGAAGGTCAATCCCGAAATTTATCTCTGTATCGGGAGGTACCCCTGGGAGATCTTTTGGGAAGACATTAGGAAACTCTTTTACAATATTGACTGACTGAATATTTTGAGTCTCAGACTTAGTGTCCTTAAATCTAACTAGGTGATAGATGGAACCCTTAGACATAAGCTTTCTGGCTTTGATATAGAGGATAAAATGACTCTTGGGAGATACCAAACTCCCGGACCACTCAAATACTAGTTTATCAGGAAATTGAAACTTGACCACATGGTTACGATAATCTATAGATGCATAACAAGAATAAAGACAATCCACACCCAGAATAAGGTCAAAATCTATCATGTCTAACTCTATCAAATCCACAAGTATGACTCTATGAGGCACAGTAACAGGGCAATTTCTATACACTCGTTTAGCAATAACAGACTCTTCGACTGGTGTAGAAACTAGAAAAGGCTCAAAGATATTTTTGGGACTTATTTTGAAATCACAGCTACAAGTAGGGTCACATAAAAGAGATTTGACTTGGGGTCCAACAACACATATACATCAAGACAAAAGACATAGAGCATACCAATCACAACATCATGGGATTCCTCCTGCCCACTACAGGGTGGCAAGGCATAGAACCTGTTCTGGCACTGACTGCCAATGGTGCTAGAAGAAGTACCCTGAGCAGGGGCGAGCCGAAGTACTAGAGTTGGTGCACTAGAAGCCTATGCCTGAGGTCGGGCATCTTTGTTCCCCGGTATAACATGAGGGCAATCTCTAAGTTTGTGGCCCTGTTTTCCACAACCAAAACAACCCTTCTGATGATAGGCGAATTTACGCGCCTATATCAATATATTTTTCCCATATTTGTGCCAGTTTTGAGAACAAACTATATATTTTATGCACTTTTAGTCCTTTTTCCTATAAGTGAGCTAACTAATATGATTAGCAAAGTTTTAGGTATAAATGATGCAGAAATCAGCATTTTATGGCTTACTTGACGCCAAAGAAAGCTCACGAAGGAAGGAACGTAAGACTCGACGCCTAAAGGACCAAAAACGCTGCATGGAAAATCTGTCCCGGGCTAAAACAACATTTCTGAATACTTTAGGGACCTGCAGTAACTTAGTTGGATTTGGACAATGATACATTAACCTAGTACAATTGGGTTAAGTATTTCATTAGTTTATTTGGATTTGGATAATGTTACATTAACCTAGTACAATTGGGTCAAGTATTTCATTAACTTAGTAGGATTTGGTTAGATATTTCATTAGCCTAGTAGGATTAGGATATGGGTATTATAAATACCCTATCATGCTAGAGATTTTTATTCATCTTCTTACATTCCTCCCTTAGTGGAGAGATACATTCTACTTCTCAATTCCGAATTCTTCCTTTAATTCTATTTTCTTGTTCTATTCATCTATTCAATATCTTAATTTCCGCAACAAGAGAAATGTTACTTTGCTAAGGAATTCACGCCTAAACGCCTACCACTTTTGTGCTACACGAAATTCATCATTATTGTGGTATAACAACAATGCCAATTGTGATTTCCTACGCACTCATGGGTAACTAAACTTCTCTGTTGGGGTTATGGAAGCCAACTGAGATACTATCTATTGCTATGAGTTTTTGAGTTTATGACACGTACACTGCTTATATCATTATTCTCTCCATCTTAATCTACATTCTTTGTGGTTGCAAACGCAAGAATATGCCAGTATAACATTTAACTTGTTAGAAAGAAAGGTTATTTGTCTGGAAAAGAGATAATGTCAAGGTAGTAGGGTCACCCCCTAAAATTCCCTACTAAACAGTTAGTGTCGTAACTGGATTAACCTCTTGGAGAATTTGTACCGTTAGACACGCTTTAAGCTCAAAAGAGTTAAAGTGAAATAATCCTCGAATAGGTCGAAAGATGCCTGAATTTACCATCGAATACAATTCTCTATAAGCACATGCATGTCGGAATTCTACACACTCATAGTCAATAGAGACGTATAACTCAGGAGGTGGCCATAACCCCAACTCCTCAATTCTCATTGTTTCACAACCTACTAAACATTCTTTCTTTTTACTTTGCTATTTTTAGCTTTTGCTTCAATATTTTGGTTACTTTACTTGCACTACAAAACTCCCCCCTTTTTACGAGACTTGCACTAAAAGTCTAGTAATCGTTGCTTACTTGTTGACCAAGCTATTCCCTGTGGGATCGATACCCACCCCAGTTGGGTTATATATTTGCTAGCGACCGCTTTACACTCCTACGAGAGCTGTAGATTGAGCGTTATCAAAAATTGGCATCGTTGTCAGGGAATACGAGTGTCAATTAAGTTTGTGATAATTACTAGACCCTTTGGTCAAAGATTCTCGTACTTTTACTTTCAGTTTTTGTTTTTGTTTACTGTAGGTTTTTATTCAGTGCATGCCCCATACTAGAAGTTCTGGTCAACCGTTATTACCTATCAATCCTGAACCACTATACATTGGAAGAATGGAAGCACAAGCAGAAATCAAAAGGATGGATGCTCAACAGGAACAAGCAAGATTGGCTGCCCTTGCCGCTGCCCAGGTTCAACAACAGAACATTGATAACCCTGCACGAGAAACGAATCCCGACGATGAGGATTTAGGTGATGACGAGTTACTAAACCCTAGGCGTGATGCTGAAATTATAACACCTGCCAACCGAAGAGGTCGACAAGCTCGGTTTAGGTATGATCGCCAACCTATGCAGCCAGCTTTCGACAATGATGATGATGATCTTAATGGTGCCGTAGCCACTGGAGCCATAATTCCTCCATCATTAGCGCCCGGAGCTAAGTTCAACATCACAAGCACCATGATTCAGTTATTGCAACTCAAGGGATTATTTGGTGGACTAGCAGGCGATGATCCGAATATGCATCTCATCAACTTTATTTCTACATGCAAGTCGTTTGACAATCCTGGTGTTGGTCAGAATGCAATTCGATTACGTCTATTTCCATTGTCTCTATCTGGGGAGGCAACACTATGGTTGAATGGGCTGACTCCTGTATCTATTATAAATTGGAGGCAATTGAGAGACTCTTTCCTAGAAAGATTCTTTCCGCCATCCAAGAGGGAGAAATTGAGATATGAAATCAGCAACTTTTGTCAGCTTCCCACTAAAGCTCCTCTTGAAACATGGGAGAGGTTCAAGACAAAGCTAGCGAGGTGCCCAAACCATCACATGACCGATGTTCACCTAATGGAGATCTTGTATAGAGCCTTGAATTCAATAACTAAACCAGTGGTGGATAATGCAGCTGGAGGATCTTTCATGGACCTCACCTTTGGTCAGGCAAGTAATATGCTAGATCGTATGACGAAACAAAGTAGAGCTTGGCATACCAGGGATTCTGAGGTAGCAAGTCCAACCTTGTCTATTGGCATGACCACAGACCAAAGAAGAAGAGAAGAAGAACGTGATCAGGATATGGCGCACTTGAAAACACAAATGGATCTTCTTACAAAGTATTTATTGTCAGGGAAGGATCTTTCACTATTCCTTGCACCGTTGGATCTTTGAATTTTGCCAAAGCATTATGTGACTTGGGAGCCAGCATCAATTTGATGCCATTATCGATCTACAAGAAGAGGGGGTTGGGTGATCCTACTCCAACCAATATGAGGCTCGTCATGGCGAACAGGTCGGTAAAACGACCTGTTGGTATTCTATGTGATGTATTGGTAAAGGTCTCTTCATTTATCTTTCCGGCAGACTTTGTTATTTTGGATTGTGAAGCAGACTCAAAAGCTCCCATAATCTTGGGGCACCCTTTCCTTGCTACAGGAAGCGTGCTCATTGATTTGAGAGCCAATGATCTTTCATTCCGAATAAATGACGAAGTGGTTCGCTTTGATGTTTGCAAATCAATGAAGCAACCCAAAGATCTAAGTGTGTTTTTGGTGGCTGATGTTTTCTTTGATGATGAGAAAGAATTACTTGAAGAAGAGCAAATTATTGATGACCCTTTGGCGGTTGTGCTCATGAATGGAGAGAATGAGGATGCTGAAAATTCTGAAAAAGCTACTTATGCTCTATCGGGATTAGGGACATATCGCTATGCTCCCAAAAAGCTAGATCTTGATCTCAAGAATCGACCCACACCACCATCTAAGCCATCTATTGAAGAGCCACCCACGTTAGAATTGAAGGAGCTGCCAAGTCATTTGAAGTACGCATTCTTAGGAAGCAGAAACACACTTCCAGTTATTGTAGCAGCCGATTTGGGTGAGCAACAAGTTGCAGCTCTTATTGCTATTCTACGCAATTATATTAGAGCCATTGGATGGACCATTGCGGATATTATTGGTATTCCACCTGGGATTTGCACACATAAAATTCAGCTTCAAGAAAATTGCACGCCCACCATTGAACATCAAAGACGTCTAAACCCGCCTATGCAAGAAGTGGTGAAGAAAGAAATTATCAATTGGTTAGACGCTGGGGTTGTGTATCCTATCTCTAATAGTACATGGGTAAGCCCGGTACAATGTGTTCCCAAGAAAGGAGGCATGACGGTGGTTGCGAATGCAAAGAATGAGCTTATTCCACTCAGACCCGTCACTGGATGGAGAGTATGCATGGACTACCGAAAGCTGAATTCTTGGACACTCAAAGATCACTTCCCAATGCCCTTCATGGACCAAATGATAGATCGATTAGCGGGGAAAGGATGGTTTTGTTTCCTTGATGGTTATTCAGGCTATAATCAGATTTGTATTGCTCCCGAAGACCAAGAGAATACAACATTTACATGCCCATATGGTACGTTTGCCTTCAAACGTATGCCATTCGGGTTATGTAACGCACCAGCCACCTTTCAACGTTGTATGATGTCTATTTTTTCTGATATGGTTGAGGACACTTTGGAGGTATTTATGGACGACTTTTCAGTTGTTGGTGAGTCTTTTGAAGCGTGTTTGGCAAACTTGAGCATGGCATTGCAAAGATGTGTAGAGTTCAACCTTGTGCTGAATTGGGAGAAGTGCCACTTCATGGTAAAAGCAGGAATCGTTCTTGGGCACAAGATCTCCGCAAGAGGAATAGAGGTTGATCGAGCAAAAATAGAGGTTATTAAGAAGCTACCACCTCCAATTTCGGTGAAGGGAGTTCGTAGTTTTCTCGGCCATGCAGGTTTCTATCGTGGGTTCATCAAAGACTTCTCCAAAATTGCTAGTCCATTGTGCAAACTCTTGGAGAAAGATGCGAAGTTCGACTTCAATGAAGATTGCCTAAAGGCATTCGAATGCCTAAAAGGAAAACTCATTGAAGCCCCTATCATGGTAGCACCAGATTGGTTTCTCCCGTTCGAAGTCATGTGTGATGCTAGTGGTGTATCCGTTGGTGCTGTTCTCGGTCAGAGAAAGGAGAAACTGTTTCATCCTATCTACTATACGAGTAAGGTTCTAAATGAAGCCCAAAGGAACTACACTGTTATTGAACAAGAGCTCCTAGCGGTGGTGTATGCGTTTGAGAAGTTTCGTGCCTATCTATTGGGTACTAAGGTGATCATTCATACAGACCATGCAGCTCTTAGGTATCTCATGACAAAGAAGGATGCAAAACCAAGGTTAATTCGATGGGTGTTGCTTCTACAAGAGTTTGATTTTGAGGTCAAAGATAGACGAGGTTGCGAGAACCAAGTGGCCGATCACCTATCTCGACTTGAGAATGAACATGTGGCGCAACCTGAAAATCAAATTGATGATGCATTCCCAGACGAAGAGATATTAGCAACAACAATGAAGGAACTACCATGGTATGCCGACTTTGCAAATTTCGTGGCGAGTAATGTGATACCTGCCAATTTATCTTACCACCAAAGGAGGAAGTTTATGCATGACGTAAAGCACTACTATTGGGATGAACCTTATTTGTTTCGACGATGCGCGGATGGTATCATTCGACGATGTATATCTCATAAAGAAGTGCCTACTATATTGGAAGCATGCCAAACTTCACAAGTTGGAGGACATCACGCAAGCAATCGGACGGCAAGAAAAGTTTTGCAAAGTGGTTATTATTGGCCTTCGATATTTAGAGATGCCTACGACTATGTTAGAAGGTGCGACCAATGCCAACGTCAAGGTGCTATTTCAAAACACCATGAAATGCCCATGTCCAAAATTCTTGAGGTAGAACTCTTTGATGTGTGGGGTATTGATTTCATGGGTCCATTCGTGAATTCGTTTGGAATGAAGTACATCTTGGTTGTTGTAGATTATGTTTCAAAATGGGTAGAAGTTGTAGCTTTGGACGACAATGAAGGGAAGCGTGTTGTAGCGTTCTTAAAGAAGAATATCCTCTCTCGCTTTGGAGTACCACGTACTATCATAAGTGATGGAGGATCTCACTTTTGCAACAAGCTATTCAAATCAGTTTTGGCCAAGTATGGTGTCAAGCAACATAAGGTAGCTACGCCTTATCATCCCCAAACTAGTGGACAAGTACAAGTTTCCAATCGGGAGATCAAGAAAATCCTTGCGAAGACGGTCAATGCAAATAGGAAGGATTGGTCTAGGAAGCTAGACGATGCACTATGGGCGTATAGGACTGCGTTCAAAATGCCCATTGGCATGTCTCCTTATCAACTAGTTTATGGGAAGTCTTGTAACTTACCCATCGAGCTTAAGCATAAGGCATTATGGGCATTGAAGAAATTAAATTTGAATTGGGATGATGCTATGAATCTGAGGTTGGAGCAGCTGAACAAATTAGATGAATTTCGTCTCCATGCATATGAAAGGCCAGACCTATACAAGGAGAGGATGAAAAAGTATCATGATCAGCGGATTGTTCAACGAAACTTCCAAAGGGATGATATGGTACTTCTCTTCAACTCTAGATTGAAGCTCTTCCCAGGTAAGTTAAAATCTAAGTGGTCTGGTCCATACAAAGTTATCCAAGTCTACTCGTCTGGAGTAGTCGAATTGGAAGACAATAATGACATTGTCTTCAAAGTGAATGGCCAACGTGTTAAACCTTATATCGGTCTTCTTGACTTGATGAATTATATGGCCATCACCTATATCGATGAAGTCTAAGTACTCGAGGTAACTACGTCGAGCCACGACAATAAATAAGGCGCTAGATGGGAGGCAACCCATCGTTTCATCGTTTTTTTCGTTTTTCATTTTGTCTTTCTTTCATTCTAGTACTTGTTTTGCTTTTGATAAATGAAAATCCAAAAATAAGAGTCATGCCACGACCAAAACTAAGGCGCTTGGTGGGAGGCAACCCATCGTACTAATTGTTTTCATTGTTTTTGAGAAAATATAGGTGCAAGACGTATTCAACGAGGAAAATTGGTTTGAAATGACGATTTGGACGTATTGTATGGTAAAGGTGGTACGTTAGGTATAAGGGTGCGTAAGGCTTCGGATTGAGCATTGCTCATGCCAAAATAGGCATCGAGAAAGGCTAGGCCTAGGTGAAACTAGGACACCAACATTGCAAAGCCTATCCTATAGCCTAAGGTCTCGGAATCTAGTGTGCTATACACTATGCGCTACCTATCCTTAAGAGTGCTACACACTATGCGCCGCCTATGCTATAGCATTAGGTCTCAGTATCTAATATGCTATAGACTATGCGGTGCATATGTCCCTAAATGCCATAGACTATGCGCCGCATATGTCCCTAAATGCCATGGACTATGCGCCGCATATGTCATGCCTATGCCAAGCATTATGCGCCACATATAGGCTATTTTTGTCTCCAAAACCATTTGGAAATGGGTCAAAACCCGACCCATTCTCTTCCTATATAAAGGGGACTTGGTCTTGAAACATAAGCACATTGCAAAGTGACCTAAAGGCGCCGCATATTCATCCAAATCCTCTCAAAATTTTCTCTTCCAATTCACAAAATCATCTCCAAAAGCTTCAATCAAGAACAATGGCACCTAAAGCGCGACAAGATAAGGCTACCAGTTCCAAAAAGGGCAAGAAGAGAGGTCGTAAGGACCAAGGAGAATCATCCTCAACGCAACTACCACGCCGAATGTATGGAATCAAATGGGTTCTTGAGGAGGAAGCCAATGAATGGTACAGAAACAATAAAGAAAGAAAATATGTTCACGTCGACTTAATCAACAAGGATACTTTAGCAAAGAAGGAGCCACGGATGTTGGCGAAAATAATGGCATTAAAGCTGGATTTCATCTTCCGCGACATGGGAGAGTGTAATCTTGATGTGACAAGGAAATTTTATGCCAACTGGTCACCGAAAACCACGGGCAATGAAGTCAATATTCGGGGCCAAGTGTTACAGCTCAACGCGGATTGGATCAATTCCTTTCTTGGCTTACCTTCGGTCGACCCAGCACCATTCAAAGAGCTGTACAGCAGGCCTCCTTATAGAGCAATACGACACACACTTTGTGGAAGTAGATCGATGGCAAGGTGGGGCAGACATAAAGACACCGGACGACACAACACCTTCCCCTATGCACCACTGAATAGGGAAGCAAGAATCTGGATGCGCATTGTCAACTCATGTCTTATTCCTGGGACTCAATACACCAAGATATCAAGAGATAGAGTGTGTTTGGTCTATGCTTTGATGACGAATGTCCCTATCAACTTTGGGGCAATCATTCGCTCTACAATGCGGAAAGCCAGACTCCACAAAAGGTCCCACTTCACTTTTGGTAATCTGTTGACAACACTCTTGAAGAAGGAGGATATCGAAGAGGAACTAGCTGATCACAAACTCCCACATAACCCGAAGAAGGTTGACCTCACCAAGGTCAAAGATGCTGAAACAACTCATGGTGTCAACCTTACTACTGCGGAGAGACATGCTCGTGATGAGAGTTTCTTCCATCATCTTTATGGCATGACACGCTTCACAATAATGAGTGGAGGTCGTATTCCAACTGCTGAAGAGCTCCACCAGCTGGACCATGACTACCCAATGAACATGCATGCATGGGAGATGTATGGAGTGGGAGTATACTTTGAGGAACCTCTAGACGATGATGTGCCGACCTATGACGATCGACGCTTGCCAGACTCCGATGAGGAGGAGAACTCTGACGACGACTCTTATGATGATTCCGACGAAGGGGGTATGACCCCCGACATTGAGGAAGAGTCCTACTAACCAGGTTCTTCGTATTTACTTTCCACTAAGGGCAGTGTCCCGTTTAAGTGTGGGGTGGCGGTATCGCATGCTATACTTCTCTATTTGCATCTATGTTTGTTTACTGTGTTTTACTGTGTTTTTGTTTTGTGTTTTTTTGTTTCGTGTTTTTGTTGTTTCATTTTTTAGTTTTTTTTTATTTTTTATTTTTTTTAGCTTCGCATAAATTCTAATAGGCAGCATGAGATTATAACAAGAGTACGTGCTACAATTATGACTGTTGAGACACTTAGGCTCTAGTTGTGATTCATCATGTGATATTGTGTGGTTCAATTCCTTCAATTGTTGGGTCGAGAGTCTATATTACTTCCAATAAAGTCGACCATGTGCCTTGTGTGTGTGAGATAATAGTATATTCTATGTTTGTGGCTGAGGCTAGAACTTTCCCGGTATGTATGCAAAGCGAAAATAAGGATTGTAAGTTTAGGAGATGATCGAGGCACTTCTTTGGCAACCTATACTAGTTTACCTTCGTTTTACCTACCCTTGGACATCATCCTAGTTAAACCCTTTTGAGCCTTTAGCCTATTTCTTTGACAACCTTGTATGTAAGCCTAATCCACTTTTTTAAGACCATAATTTGATTCAAATTCCTAAGTACTTTAAAGTGAAAAAGTCATGTGACAACATAAGAGGAAATTGGGTGAGTATGATGCTTTAAATTGTAATGGTGCTTGAATGTGTTATGAAAAAGAAAGTGCTATCATAAGAGGTATGTTGTGAAAAGAAAGTTGAAAAGTGAGTTATACTTAAAAATTGAAAAACAATAGAGGAGAACAAGGGTGGAAGAATAAAAGAAAGAAAGGGTTGAAAGAAAAAAGTGTCAAGGATACAATGTGATGTATTAAAGTGCTTAGGAACTTAGTCACTATTTCTGGCCAAAGTAGCTGATCCTACCCGTCCCTTAGCCTACATTACAACCATCAAAAGACCTACTTGATCCTAATCTTAACATTCTAACATTTAGTGGAGTATTACACTAAGGGCAAGCCTATGGTCATCAATTGCTGCATATGAATTCTTTGTGAGAGTGAGAGCAAGGATATTTTGATACCCATGTTTGAAAAACATGCTATACTTGTGAGTGACTAAGGGTAATATATTGTGAGACACACATGGTTGATGAGTTTTAGATAGCTGTATATGATTCTTTGTGCCTTAACTGTTGAATATGAGTTGACCACCATCACGAGTCTATGTTGAAGGTTAAACTGTTTCTATTAATGATCGAAAAACTACTCTTTGTTGATAATTGTTGTGCCTATCTTGATGAATATTTTGTGTTGTTGCTGTGAAACCCTAAGTTTATGTTTAGAGGGACATGATATTTTGTTCGAAGACGAACAAAGCTTCAAGTGTGGGGTGTTGATGATAGGCGAATTTATGCGCCTATATCAATATATTTTGCCCATATTTGTGCCATGTTTTGAGAACAAACTATATATTTTATGCACTTTTAGTCCTTTTTCCTATAAGTGAGCTAACGAACATGATTAACAAAGTTTCAGGTATAAATGATGCATAAATCAGCATTTTATGGCTTATTTGACGCCAAAGAAAGCTCACGAAGGAAGGAACGTAAGATTCGACGCCTAAAGGACCAAAAACGCTGCATGGAAAATCTGTCGCGGGCTAAAACAACATTTCTGAAGACTTTGGGGACCTGCAGTAACTTAGTTGGATTTGGACAATGATACATTAACCTAGTACAATTGGGTTAAGTATTTCATTAGTTTATTTGGATTTGGATAATGTTACATTAACCTAGTACAATTGGGTTAAGTATTTCATTAACTTAGTAGGATTTGGTTAGATATTTCATTAGACTAGTAGGATTAGGATATGGGTATTATAAATACCCTATCATGCTAGAGATTTTTATTCATCTTCTTACATTCCTCTCTTAGTGGAGAGATACATTCTACTTCTCAATTCCGAATTCTTCCTTTAATTCTATTTTCTTCTTCTATTCATCTATTCAATTCTTAATCTCCGCAACAAGAGAAACGTTACTTTGCTAAGGAATTCACGCCTAAACGCCTACCACTTTTGTTCTACACGAAATTCATCATTATTGTGGTATAACAACAATGCCAATTGTGATTTCCTACGCACTCATGGGTAACTAAACTTCTCTGTTGGGGTTATGGAAGCCAACTGAGATACTATCTATTGCTATGAGTTTGTGAGTTTATGACACGTACACTGCTTATATCATTATTCTCTCCATCTTAATCTACATTCTTTGTGGTTGCAAATGCAAGAATACGCCAGTATAACATTTAACTTGTTCGAAAGAAAGGTTATTTGTCTGGAAAAGAGATAATGTCAAGGTAGTAGGGTCACCCCCTAAAATTCCCTACTAAACAGTTAGTGTCGTAACTGGATTAACCTCTTGGAGAATTCGTACTGTTAGACACGCTTTAAGCTCGAAAGAGTTAAAGTGAAATAATCCTCGAATAGGTCAAAAGACGCCTGGATTTACCATCGAATACAATTCCCTATTAGCACATGCATGTCGGAATTCTACACACTCATAGTCAATAGAGACGTATAACTCAGGAGGTGGACATAACCTCAACTCCTCAATTCTCATTGTTTCACAACATACTAAACATTCTTTCTTTTTACTTTGCTATTTTCATCTTTTCCTTCAATATTTTGGTTAATTTACTTGCACTACAAAACTCCCCCCTTTTTACGAGACTTGCACTAAAAGTCTAGTAATCGTTGCTTACTTGTTGACCAAGCTATTCTCTGTGGGATCGATACCCAACCCAGTTGGGTTCTATATTTGCTAGCGACCGCTTTACACTCCTACGAGAGCTGTAGATTGAGCGTTGTCACCTTTACATCTATGAAACACTCCCCAAGGTAATTCCTACCACATTTAGCACAAGAAGGATAACGTGGCCTGTTACCAACACTATTCTGTTGCCCAGACATAAAAGACCTACTTACTTGCTCTGACCTACCTTCAGGCGCGGGAGCACTAGATGAAGAAGAAACTGGAATAGAAGGACGCCTCTGAAACTGGGGGCAGTTCCCTCTATGGAACCTAGGCTGGCTAAATTCATACTGATCAGATCTTGCCCACTAGCTACCCCTCATTTTATCTCTTTCTCTAATTTTATCCTCCTCTATCTGTTGGGCATACGTCATCAACCTGGCCATATCCATATCTTTAGACAACATCATGGCCCTATACTCCTTCAGTACCATCCCAGAAACACCGGTCATAAACCTACTCAAACTATCTCGGGTGTTAGAAATCAAATTAGGAGCGTAGTTGGCCAACTGATTGAACTTAAAATAGTACTCCTTAATAGTCATGAAGCCCTGTCTCAAGTTCATAATATCCTCAATCATTTCCTCCCCCATCTCAAGTGGAAAAAACTAATCCAAGAAGGTATCTTGGAAAATTTGTCAAGTCATAGGAGTGGCATTCTCACCTCTAGCCTTCCTCCATGACACAACCCAATCATAAGCAATGTCCTTTAGTCTGTAGGATTCCAACTCAACTCTTTCTTCTTCTCAAATATGCATCACATTTATGATCTTCCTCACCTCCTATAAATACAAATATGGGTCCTCATCTATCTTTGACCCATAGAACTCAGGAGGGTTCATCCACATAAAGTCATAAATCCTAGTCGCGGCTATATCACCACCCTGCTGGTTAGCAACTGACGCCTAGTTATTGGCTCGAACATTTGCGGTGACTACTTAGGCTTACACCTGAAAGGTCGTCCTAAACTGAGTATGGGACACCGTCTCATTCAAAGGATCAATAGGTGGGGGTTGCTCATCATTGTTTCCACTGACATTCCCTCTTCGACAAGGCATTTTCTGAACATAGAAAAGCACGGATCATTAGATAAGAGGGACAACTGTAGGCACGATAGAATCTGAAATAAAAAAACAACTTTTTTCCTAAAATGTCTCATAGCCTCTTTCTCATAGGTGTGGCATGCTACGCACCAATGATCAAAATTCGACTAAACGCAGCTTTGTAAACTCCTTAGAAACCTTCTGCTTTGATACCAAGTTTGTAATGACCCAAAATTGCTTCCCCAGATGTCACACGGTGCTTAAGGATACAAGTAGCCCGAAGCTAACCCTTAGAGCCAGTTTCTACCCAAAAACACCCAATTCAAAATAAGGATAGACTTAAACACTCACATAGCCATATCACAAGAAAAGAAATAAGAAAGGATAATTGGTTCATATGACCACAACATAGGGAAATCTCAACAAAACCATAATATTGATCCCTCTCGACATATCACAAGTCTGATACTAGTCTGACAAAGCCTCTATGAATTAAAATGTAGAGAGCCATTGGGACAGGCCCCAACTGACTCAAAATGGACTAAAAATAAAACATAGTCTCTCAAGTATAGTAAACATCTGAAGATCGGTTCTCGAACTAGGAGGACTCACCACTGTAGAAAACATAGGCAAGGTGCTCGGAGAATCACGGGTGAGGCTGGGACTGAGCACCTGAACCTAAATTATAAGACAATATAGCACATAGACATATATGTGGATCCGTACTTTGGAATATACTGAGTATGCGGGGGTGAATGCATATGAATAAAATAGTAAAAATCTTCGTTAATCAAATCATGTATGCATTATGAGATGACTCAAATGGCTTGAGAAAGTATAAGATGTAAAGCTCATAAATCATAAAGAATGAGGAATGTGATACAAATCTCATGATTCATCATTGTTTAACATCAAAACCAAAAAGAATCTCTTATTCTAAATACCCAAAGGCTAAAGGGCCTTAAACAATACTTTCAACTCATGCATATATCTCATGGAGAGTAAACCTTCTTCAATGCTCAACACTTCATAATCATTTTGAACTCTTATACTTTGAATTTGGAACCATATATCTTGAAAACATATTTGAAGGCATTTCATTCATTTAACGAAAATATCTCATTTCAAGCTTTAGGAAAATCACTTTATTTCAAATAGAAAGTATTCTAGTTTATGGAGGTAATTTATCTCAAAGCTTTATAAAAAGTACTATCACAAGGGAAAATGCTTTCATTTAGGAAATAACTCACATCAAGAAAATACTTTAGTTGGGGAAACATCTTTGCAATTCAACCATTTAGGAAAATAGCTTATAGGGAAAGAAAATAAGTATTTGATCTCGAAGTCTAAATTTCAAGGGAGGTTCTCATAACAGACATGAACCATGTGAGCTACATGAAGTCCAACGTTTTGTCCTCCTAAGGAAGAGATCACACATTGGGGAGGAGCTTCATACTCTTGCTAGGGAGTATAACCTAGGTCTAGTGATCACTAAATGAAACTCGGCCTCGGGCCCAATCATAATCATCATAAACTTAGCCTCAGGCCTAACCTACGGTGGCATGTAGTTTTGGGGTAAGAAACTGTAGTAACTTACCCACTTGGTGCTAAATACTACTCCCTTTGGATTATGTGTGCTTATCTCATAAAAATTCACTTTTAGAATAATCACATGGTTCACCACGAACCCAATAATCAAATCGATAATCTTATATAGTTAAGTAGATTTCAAAGCTCAAGGACCATTAGGTCTATTCATTTCTCAATCATCTTAAAATACTCAAAACATGGGTGCTCATAGAACATGAGTTCATAATTTCACAAGTCTCAAATAGGGCTTACTAACCCATTGTTCAATCTCAAGTTAAAGCTTATCAAAAGCATAATATATAGCCTATAGATTCATAAATCATGTGAAAATCTGGGAATTTCAGCAAGTTACCTCAAAATCTCAATATAGCCATATGCTTCAGTATCTCGACAATGCAAATATTAGCTTATCAAGGAGTAAAATCATGGGGTTTATACCCAGCTGTAAATACTCAAGAAAACATATAGAAATCATATCATTTGACCCTTAATTCATGGGAAATATTAACGTAATGCATTCAATAATAATGGGTGAAAATCCCAATTCAAATTAATGTAAAAACCTCATATATTTCATAAATTTCATGATGTAAATAGCCTTTTGGGAACAAGAGTGAAAGGATTACCCTTGTTCAAAAACCCCACACACCTTGAATTAGAAGCTTTTGATGAACTCTTACTTTTGAAACTCTATTCGTGCTCTATAATGAGGGTTATTAAAGTCCTTGACTTGGGAACCTTGAGTCTTAACTCAATTTAGAAAATCCATGGTGGATTCTTGAGGTTCTTGGAAGTGGTTTTGAGTATTTAGGGTTTTTGTTGAGAGAAAACTTGATTAAACCCTTATAGAATGCTTGCAAATGGCTTTGATTTAGTGTTTCCACTATTTTATAGTCTTGGAAAAAGACTAAAACACCCTTTTAAACATCTGTGTGAAACTAAAAAAATTAAACTACAACCCAATTTTGCTGGCCTCCGCGATCACACTGGCTTACTGGAATTTGACAATTGGGAAAATGGCTTCCTCCGCGATGCAGAGCCATTGTATTATCCAACTGGTTGGGACCTGGGACTGCTCCGCGACGTTCCACAAGTGTGAAGTCCCAATGGAAATTGACAATTTCTAAATCAACCCTCTCTGCATCGCGTCAGGTAGTTAAATGATGCAGTTTTACGACTAAGGCTTAAATTGTCCATAACTTCTTACCCGAGTGTCCGATTTGGGCAAATCTTTTATCAATGAAAAGCCTATCATATTTCCCCTGTTACTCACTTAGAAAACAACTTCTGAATATTTTAGGGCCGAAATTACACCTCACTTGACATGCCCTACGGCTCAAACTACGAGAGAACTTTGTGGGGCCTTACAAAAGTTGCAACTAATTCTCGCACCACTTGGATTATTTTGTCACTCTCTTGAAATTCATCAGGTTGAAGGAAAATTCTATGGTAAACATAAAAGCTGAAGGATTTGTTTCATTTCTAGGAACTGAGTCTGCTAGTGCTGGGGATATCGGTGGTGCAGCTTTAGAATCTGTCACCTCTATATTAGGTGCTGAGCTAGTATCTGTAACTGGTGGATCTGTTGCAACCCCTACTCCTCTATCAAGTGTCAGCCTCGACTGATTTTCATTATATCAGATTTGGTTGTTGGTCTTGTTGGTAGGCAGTTCGTTGTCTAACCTAGCAACCTCAGGTACATTGACTGCCTTACATAACCTCGTAATTAGACAAGGGAAAGGATATGCCGTGTCGGGCCTTGAGACCAAAATTTTGATCTCCTCAGTAATGATTTCTCCAAAGTTCAAGTTGAGGTTAGCCATAAGACTTGCGACCAATATTGCTCTATCGTCTCCATGGATGTTATCTCCCTTAGTAGGCATTAAATGGGTGCACCTTACACCCTACCAGAACCTTGCCTCTTGAGTTAGGTAGGCCTTAAAAATTCTTTCATTTAGGTTGGTCAGTTATTTAGGTTTTTGTTCAGCTATGAGGGTAGCTAAATAAGTTCGTTGATTTACACAATGCCTTAACCGAGCATAAAATATAGGTGAAGTAGTCTGAGGAGTGAATTTGGGGCCATGAAGAAATCCGTTGATTGTTGTTTCTGAGAGATCCACCATCACCCCCCATACTGGAACTTTATACAACAAGGGTTGATCTATGGATTTCCCCTTCTTTGCACATGTTCTCCATTCAAGTCTAATAGTTTGCATAGAACTCCCGAACTAGTGTAGGGAAAAATGCGCTTCCTCCTTTTGTGGTCCATCCCAAGTCGTAATCTCGGAATTTCTGCTCCACTTCAGTTCATTATGCTTCCTATCTAAATAAATTTAAGCAACTTGCATTTAAACATAAAAATTTTAGGTTGCCTCCCAATAGCGTCTGATTTAATATCGCAGCACGACTAGGCTATCTTGACTACTCAGACTTTGTTAAGACACCATGCTGCTACCTCTTTCCCATTTTCATAAAACACATCCACGATTGAGAAGACACTCATCTCTTTTTGTTGTGCCATGGATGAGTGTATTTTGAATCTTACTTCTTTATCATTGAACTTGAACTTCAGCGCATTCATATCCATGTATACTACTACTCTCCCAGTAGCAAGGAATGGTTTACCCAAAATGATAGGTACTTCAAAATCTACCTCATAGTATAAGACTACAAAATCAGGAGGAAGTATAAAGTCAGCCACCTTTACCAATACATTATGTATTATTCCTACTGGTTGCTTTACATACCTATCCGCCATCACCAACCGCATATTTATCAGGGTAGGATCCCCCAGACCTAGCTTTTTATACACGATTAGCGGTATCAGATTTATGATCTCCCCTAGATAACATAGGGCCTTAGCAAAATTGAGAGATCCGATTGTACATGGAATAGTGAATGCTCCAGGGTTGGCCTTCTTCTACAATAAGGATCGTGTAGAAATTACCCTACAATGGTGGAGATTATCCTCCGATTTGTAGCTCACTACTTTTTACTTCATCACAAGGTCCTTCATGAATTTAGCATACCCTGGCATTTGCTCGAGTACCTCCACCAAAGCCAAATTTATCATTAACTGCTTCAACATTGTCATGAATTTACTAAATTTCATATCGTCAACCTTCTTATTCAATCTTTAAGGAAAGGGAGGTGGTGGTCTTGGGAGAGTTTTCACCACTACTTTCTTTTCCTTCTTCTTTCGTTATTTCAGAGCATCATCAGAACCATCCAGCTTCCCAGACACCACTGATATTCTTCTTTGGGTTTGTCATTTATTTCAATCATAACTTCAACTCCACCTTTTCCCATAGAAGGTCCAGGTATTATCTTACCATTTCTAGTGGTAATCGCCATAAGGAGCCATCATTTCCCAGATTCTAAACCGTATCACTAGGTAATGTTCCACTCTTCCTCTAGTTCAGCGCTACGGAGAGTTGGCTCATTTGTTTTCTAGCTATTTGATCGGAGTAGAGTACAAGTTTACTAACTGACTCATAAAGGACAGATCGGTCTTCATGGTAGTCACATCTAAGTTCATAGCCTCCACTCCTTTTAACAATTTAGCCATCTTGTTCTATAGGGACATCTTTTCAGAACTTTTTATAGAAGCCTCATAATTTCTAGGAGGGACATATAAGTCGCTTCAATCATTATTGCTCCTCCAATTACCTTGCTCCTGGTTCTTATATCTGTCCTTCTCATAATAAGTTTGACCTTGATTTCCTTCACTATTGCCTCAAAAAAAACCCCTAATTATTCACATAGTTCGCCTGTTCTTTTGAGTTAGACTCTACTTTGCTCTGCGATCCCATAGCCTTCACTTTCTCAGTTTTACCTAATAGTAAATGCTTGGTTAGTAAGTCCATGTATGTTTTTAGGTGAGCTATGTCTTGATCACACTCCTCATCTCTTCTGCATCGTTCCACAGTCATACCAATAGAAATAGTGTGTCTTTCTACCACAGATTCCTTGGTATGCCTTGCCTGACTCTGTTTGGTAATTCTCTTAAGCATTTCTGAAGCCTCTAGGAATGTAAGATCAACAAACGAACAACAAGAAGTATTATATACAATTGGTTTTGTCACAGAGTTAAGAGCCCTGTACAAAGTCTTCATCAAGTGTTTGTTTGTCATGTTGTTGTTCGGACACTACGTCGGCTTCTTTTTGAATCTCTCCTAGGTTTCATTCAAGGCTTCAGTTGTGATCTGTCTAAAGTTGTTGATCTCATCCCTCAACTGTACCCTACTTAAAGGTGGAAAGAACCTTTCCAAGAAAGCTCCTTTCAACTGCCTTCAGTTAGTTATAGAATCAGGTGTCAGCTCATTAAACCACAATGTTGCCTCCCCAGACAGAGACAATGGAAACAATCTCAAACATATAGCATTTTGACCCACTCTTGGGTTATCAAAAGATTTACAAATACTTACAAATTTCACCAAATGCAAGTTCAGATCATCCCAAGGAAGGCCACCAAACAACCCCTTCAGATTAAAGAGTTGAATCATAGTACTCAAAATGTTGAACTTTACCCCACGTGCTAACGGTGGAGGAATAATTGAACCCATTTCACTTGCTTCATTCATTCCATCATCATCATCATTGAGGTCATACTGGACTGGCTAGTGATTTTTCCTTCCTCAAAATAGACGGTTCCTGTTAGTATTACACTGTACTGGTGTAGCTATTTGTTCTGCACGCCTTAGGTTACCAGGGTTTAGTAACTCCTCATCTTCCAAATCATCATTCTCTGGATTTGGATACCATATTTTTGACCGTCATTTTGCATATTCACCTGAGCTCTAGCTAAGGCTACTAATCTGTCAGCCTCTTACTGGTCTGCCATTCTGCCGATTAGTTGTGGTTCTGGATTAAATGGTAACAATGGTTATCCAGAACTTCGAGTTATTATCATGCACCACAAAAGTCCTACAGGAAACAAAAACAACAAATAGACATAAAACTAGGAAACTTGACTAACAGTCAATTAGCGCACACAACTTCAATTTATAATCATATTCCCCAACAATGGCGCCATTTTTTATAAAGGTCAAAATAAACCTCTCTTACGAGAATGTAAGCGATCGTTGTCAATATATAACCCAACAAGGTTAGGGTCGAATCTCATAGGGAATATGGTATGAATTTGAGTTACTGCGAGTTAATCAACTGATAGTTATCAGTTTCCTGTGAATAAGGGTTTTTGGAAAGGTAAAAAATAATTACTTCTCAATTCAGTGTTTGAAATCAATATGATAAGGAAAACCAGAGTTATGTTCACTATGGGTGTTGGGATTTGAGAGTCCCTAGTAACGGTTCAAGATTCTTGTGGAGGTAGGAACAACAGACTATCTTTGTCGAAGTTATGTCTAAATATTTCTCAACCTATTTAGACATTTAACCACCTAATTCTCTCAAACTTAGGGAATTTATATTTCATAAAAGGATATTATCTCAAGTTAATTAATCTTATTACAGCATTAATTATTAAATAGAAGTTTGATACTTCCAAGACCTTGTTGATTATTCACTTCTTACTAGGGTTGATTTCTTATCAAAAGCAAATCACCAATAAGCAAGACCTATTGATTGCAACCAATAGTCAGAGTATAAAATAATGGAATTAACAAGAAGTTTCTACCACCGTTAGAATCTTGAACACTTAGTTACATTGCAAACCCAAACGCATAGATCCCACAACTCGGGTTAAGGGAATTTAGCTACACATAATAAAATAGTCAAGACAACAAGTTGAATTCATAGTTTGATAGATGAACTTATAGCAAGATGAATAGCAACAAGTGTTTCTAATATTTGATTCACAATAGAAAATCCCAAAACAATTGTAATAATCTCTCTAAAAATAATTATAAAGTTCAAGTCAAAAAACTAGAGTGAAGATATTCTCAAAACGTCTGTTCCCCCTATATGATTAGAAAACCCTAACATATGCTTTAACTACTTTAGCGTAATTATGGAAAAAAAAATCATAGATCATGGTATTATTTTGGAAAGGCAACGACATGTGTGACGGCTTATCATAAGTCTGACAACTTATTAGGAATGCCATCAGCTCCTCTTCAGTTTTGAAAATCTCTGCCTTAGGTTCACGATGAGACGTGGCGGCTTATTAGACATGTGATGACTTATCAGAATTATCGTCGCTTCTTCACTTTAAATTCCATTCTCTGCCTAAACCTAATGATGAGCCTAATGGCTTATCATACTTCTAACGTCCTATCACAGATGTCATCATGAATTCTAGCTGAAGCCCATTCTCTATCTAAGCCTAACGATAATCCTGATGGCTTATCACACTTCTGATGGCCTATCACCAATGTCGTCATGAATACTAGCTGAAACCCATTCTCTATCTAAGGCTGACGGAAAATTTGATAGCTTATTGCTTATCACAAGGCTGACGACTTATCAGACAAGTCGTCAGCTATACTTCCCTCTCTACTTGCTCAGAAATCAACTCTATTACTTTCATTATTGCTAGTTCTCTTGCATCTTAACATTTTCTGCAATATAAAAAAATAATCAAAAAACAACAAAAGTTGCTTAAGACTTTGCAATTATTCTTAGTTAAAAGCCTCAAATGTGTTAGAATCTGCTGACACATCATAGACAATATGAGTTAGTGGGAGCAGAAGTGTGACGACATTCCATGACAAGCCATCAGGTGTCTGATAAGCCGTCAAGAATGCAATCATCCCAAGGAAGAAATCATAAAAGTTGAAGAGGATTTGACGACAATTATCATAAGTCGTCAGACTCCTGACAAGCCGTCAGAGTGTCATCGTCAGCCTAAAGCCAAAATCATCAAACTTGGAGAAGAAGCAAACGACATTTTTGATAAGTCGTCAGACTCCTGATGAGGCGACACACTTTATCGTTACCTATGAAAGAAAAGATCTATAATTTGTGATTTATTTCCATAATTAGGCTAAAGTATTTAAGGCATAATTTAGGGTTTTTCTGAGCATCTTGAACTTCACATTTTCATTAAGTATTCTCTCTAGTTTTCTCTACAACATTACAGTTTACTTTTGGAGAAATTATTGTTACCATTATTTTAGGATTTTCTACTGTTATCAAATATGAGAAATACTTGTTGCTATTCATCTTGATGTAAGTTCATCTATCAAATTATGAATTTGACTTGTTGTCTTTCTTATTATATTATGAGTAGATAAATTTCCTTAACCCTAGTTGTGGGATCTATGGGTTTGGGTTTGTAAAGTAACTAAGTGTTCAAGATTCTAACGGTGGTAAAAACTTCTTGTTAATTCCATCATTTTATATTCTGACTATTGGTTGAAAACAATAGGCCTTGCTTACTAGTGATTTGCTTGAGATAAGAAATCAACCCTAGTAAGAAGCGAATTATCAACAGGGACTTGGAAGCATCAAACTTCTATTTAATAATTAATGTTGTAACAAGATAAATTAACTTGAGATAACATCCTGTTATGAAATATAAATTCCCTAAGTTCGAAAGAATTAGGTGGTTAAATGTCTAAATAGGTTGAGAAACATTTAGACATAACTTCGACAAGGATAGTCTGTTTTTCCTACCTACCACAAGAATCTTGAACCGTTACTAGCGTCTATCAAATCCCAACACCCATAGGGAACATAACTATGGTTTCCCTTATCATATTGATTTCAGACACTAAATTGAGAAGTAAGTATTTTCTACCTTTCCAAAGAACTCCATTCACAGGAAACTGCTAACTATCAGTTAATTACCCCACAGATAACTTAAATTCACCCCATAATCCCTGTGGGATTCGACCCAACGTATTTGGGTTATATATTGATAAAAATTGTTTACATTATCATAAGAGAGGTGTAGTTTGAGCGTTATGAAAAATGGCATTGTTATCGGGGAATACAGTTGTAAATTGAAGTTTGTGGGCACTAATTGACTGTTAGTCAAGTTTCCTAGTTTTACATTTATTTCTTGCAGAACTTTTATGGTTTATACCAAGAACCAAAAGTTTTGGAGAACCATTATTATCATTTAATTCGAAACCGTAACTAATCGGCAGAATGGTAGAAAAACAGGAGGCTGACAGGTTAGCAGCCTTATCTAGAGCTTAGGTGAATATGCAGAATGACGGTCAATAAGTACGGCATCCAAATCTTAAGGATTATAACTTGGGAGACAAGGATTTTCTAAACCCCGGTAACCCAAGGCGTGTAGAGCAAATAGCTGCACTAGTATAGCGTAATGCTAATAGGAACTATCCATTTTGAGGTAGGCAAGATCACCAGCCAGTCCATTATGACCTCAATGATGATGATGATGGAATGGATAGAGCAGGTGTAATGGGTGCAATTATTTCTCCACCATTAGCACCTAGGGCAAAATTCAACATTTTGAGTACTATGATTCAACTCCTTTATCGAAAGTGGCTATTTCGTGGCCTTCCAGGGGATGGTCCGAACTAGCATCTGGTGAACTTTGTCACTATTTGTAAATCTTTTGATAACTCAGGAGTGGGTCAGAATGCTATCCATTTGAGATTGTTTCCGTTGTCTCTATCTAGGGAGGTAACATTGTGACTTAATGAGATTACGCCCGATTTTATAACTAACTGGAGGTAGTTGAAAGAAACTTTCATTGAAAGTTTCTTTCCACCTTCCATGAGGGTACGATTGAGGAATGATATTAGTAAATTTAGACAACTCCCAATTGAAGCCTTGTATAAAACCTGGGAGAGATTCAAAAAGAAGCTGATGCAGTGTCCGAATCACAACATAATGGACATACACTTGATGGAGACTTTGTATAGGGCTCTTAACTCTACGATAAAATGAATTGTAGATAATGTTGTTGGTAATTTGTTTGTTGATCTTACATTCCCAGAGGCTTCAAAAATGCTAGAGAAAATAACCAAACAGAGTCGGGCATGGCATACTAGAGACTCTATGGTAGAAAGCCCCACTATTTCTATTGGTATGAATGCCGAATAATGCAAAAGAGATGAGGAGCGTGATCAAGACATGGCTCAACTAAAAATTTAGATGGACTTGCTAACCAAGCATTTACTATCAGGTAAAACTAAGAAAGTGAAGGTTGTGGGATTGCAGGGCAAAGTAGAGTCCAGCTAAGAAGAATAGGTGAACTATGTAAATAACCAGGGGGAGTTTCAAGGCAATATCCAAGGAAACCAAGGTCGTACTTATAATGAAAAGGCCGGATATAAGAACCAGGAGCAAGGAAATTGGAGGAGCAATAATAATTAGAGCGGTTTATATATCCCTCCTGGAAATCATGAGGCTGTTACAATAAGTTCTAAAAAGATGTCCATAGAGGACATGATGGCTAAATTGTTAAAGGGAGTGGAGGCTACCAACTCTGGGGTGATTACCATGAAAATCGATCTGTCCTCTATGAGTCAGTTGGTAAACTTGCACTCTATTTTGATCAAACAGTTGGAACAGTAAATGAGTTAACTCTCCGTAGCATTGAACTAGAGAAAGCATGGAACGTTACCTAGAGATACAGTTCAGAATCTATAGAATGATGGCTCATGTATGGCGATTATCCCTAGAAGTGGTAAGATATTACTTGGCCCTTCTTTGGCAATGGTGGAGTTGAAGATGTGATTAAAGTAGATGGTGAGCTTGAAAAAGATAATCCAGTGGAGTCTAAGAAGCTGGATGGCATTGATATCCTTTCTAATCATCAGCAGGTTGATGAGTTGGAAAAAAAAGAGAAGGAAAAGGAAGTAGTGGTTAAAACTCTCCTAAGACCACCGTCTCCCTTTTCTCAAAGATTGAAGAAGAAGGTTGACGGCATGAAATTTAGTAAATTTATGGAAATATTGAAGCAGTTAACATTAAATGTGCCTTTGGTGGAGGCACTCGAACAAATTGCAAGGTATGCTAAATTCATGAAGGACCTTCTGATGAAGAATAGAGTGGTGAGCTACAAATCAAAGGATAATCTCCATCATTATAGCATTATTTCTACGAGGTCCTTGGTGCAGAAGAAGGCAGACCTAGGAGCATTCACTATTCCTTATACGATTAGGTCTTTGGAATTCACTAAAGCCTTATGTGATCTAGGAGCGAGCATTAATCTGATGCCACTGGCTGTATACCAAAATTTGGGTTTAGGAAATTACACACCCACCAGTTTGTGACTCGTGATGGCAGATAGGTTGGTAAAATAACTTATTGGTATTTTGTATGATGTATTGGTAAAGGTATCTAGCTTTATATTTCCTGCGGATTTTGTCATTTTGGATTACAAGGTAGACTTCGAGGTGTCCATAATCTTGGTTCGACCTTTCCTCCCAACTAGAAGTGTGTTGATTGATTTATGAGCTAATGGGCTCTTATTTAGCATGAATGATGAGGTGTACGATTTGATGTGTGCCAATCAATGAAGTAACATAAAAAAATGAGTGTGTTCTCAATTGTTGATGTATATTATGAGTATGAGCAGGAGGTGTCAATAGAAGAGAAACTTCTTGTCGAGCCTTTACCCGCAGTTCTGATGAATTTTGATCGTGAAGGCATTGAGGAGTACGAAGAGACTATTTGTGCTTTATTAAGAATGGGTTTATACTCTTATGATCCTAAAAAGATAGATCTTGATCTTGCTAATCGACCAACACCACCAGCTAAGACATCCATCGAAGATCCACCGGTGTTGAAATTGAAAAAACTTCCAGGGCATTTAAGGTACGTGTTTTTGGGTAATAAAAACACGCTACCCATTATTATTACATCTGATTTGGGTGAACAACAGGTAGAAGCACTTATTTCAGTACTTCAGAGGTACAAAAGAGCAATAGGATGGACTATCACAGATATTATTGGTATTTTCCCTGGTATCTGTATGCATAAAATTCAACTTGAGGAAGATTGTACTCCAACTATTGAACACCAGCACCGTCTTAACCAATAAATGCAAGAGGTGGTTAAGAAGGAAATTATTAAGTTGTTAGATGCAGAAGTGGTTTACCTTATTTCTGACTGTAAATGGGCAAGCCCAGTTTAATGTGTGCAAAAAAAAAGGAGGAATGACTGTTGCAAATGAAAGGAATGATTTGATTTCACTCAGGCCTGTGACTGGGTGGAGAGTTTGTATGTACTACCACAAACGAGACTCATGAACTTTGAAAGACCACTTCCAGATGCCCTTTATAGACCAAATGCTTGATCGATTGGCCGAAAGAGGGTGGTATTGCTTCTTGGATGGTTATTTTGGATATAACCAAATGTGTATTGCTACTGAAGATCAGGAGAAGATGACATTCATATGCCCATATGGAACCTTTCCATTTAAGAGGATGCTATTTAGGTTATGCAATACACCCGCTACTTTCCAATGGTGAATGATGTCTATTTTTGCAGATATGGTGGACACCTTAGAGGTGTTCATAGATGATTTCTCTGTGATGGGAGATTCATTTGATTTGTGTTAGGTAAACCTGAGTATGGCCTAGCAATGATGTGTTGAATTCAATTTGGTGCTTAATTGGGAGAAATGCCACTTTATGGTAAAGGAGGACATCATTCTTGAGAACAAAATTTCACCAAAAGGTATAGAGGTTGATCGAGCCAATGTTGAAGTTATTGAGAAACTACCATCTCCCATTTCAGTAAAGGGAGTGCGTAGTTTTCTTAGACATTCTAGCTTTTATCGGAGGTTTATAAGAGACTTCTCGAAGGTTGAAAATATACTTTGAAAACTTTTGGAGAAAGAGATGAAGTTCTTATTCAATGATGATTACTTGAAGGCATTTGAATACCTTAAAAAAAGATGGTTGAGGCCTCTATCATTGTTGCACCGGACTGGTCAAAACCATTTGAGATAATGTGTGATGCAAGCGGTGTTGCCCTTGGAGCTATATTGGGAAAAAAGAAGGATAAACTATTTCATCCAATATATTATGCCAGCAAAGCACTGAATGGAGTGCAAAAGAACTTCACCTTCACTGAATAGGAACTCCTGGCTGTAGTGTATGCTTTTATGAAATTCAGGGCTTACCTGCTTGGGACCAGGGTAGTGGTCCACACTGACCACGCAACCTTGAGGTATTTGATTGCTAAGAAGAATGCAAAAACAAGGATGATTAGATGGGTGTTGCAGCTACAAGAATTTGACTTTAAAGTCAAAGATAGGAAGGGTTGCAAAAACCAAGTTGCAGATCATCTGTCTAGAATGGAAGGTAAGCAAGCAATTAGTGATGAAATAAAGATAAATAAGGCATTTCCTAATGAGGAAATATTGGTTGCTGCTATGGATAAAATGCCTTGGTACGCTGAGTTTGCAAATTATGTTGTTAGTGAAGTCATTCCAGAAAATCATTGCTTTCATCATAGAAAGAAATTCCTTCATGATGTGACACACTACTTCTGGGATGAGCCGTATCTTTTTCAGTGATGTGCTGATAATATTATAAGGAGATGTGTGCCAGAAGTGAATGTATTGAGTATATTGGAAGCTTGTTATGCTTCCCCAGTTGAAGGTCACCATGCAGGTGATCGAACGGCTAGAAAGGTATTGCAGAGTGGCTACTATTGGCCAATATTATTCAAGGATTCTCATGATTTTGTACTGAAGTACAGCCAATGTTAGAGGCAGGGGTCGATCTCCAAAATACATGAGATGCCTTTGACTAAGATGCTTGAAGTAGAATTGTTTGACGTCTGGAACAGCGATTTCATGGGTCCTTTTGTAAGCTAGTATGGGATGAAGTATATCCTAGTTGATGTTGATTATGTCTCAAAATGGGTCGAAGTTGATTTCTTGTCTGATAATAAAGGAAAGAGGGTTGTTTCTTTTCTCATAAAGAACATCTTCTCTCGCTTTAGAGTACCACGTACTATTATAAGTTATGGAGGATCTCATTTTTGCAATAAAGTATTTCGAGCTACTTTAGCAAACTATACGGTGAAATAGCGTAGAGTACCCACTTTATATCACCCACCAACTAGTAGATAAGTGAGGTGTCAAATCGAGAGATTAAAGTCATCCTAACAAAAATAGTGAACGCTAGTCGGCAAGACTGGTCTCGAAAGCTTGATGATGCCTTGTGGGCATATCAGACTGCTTTCAAGACACCCATTAGCATGTCACCATTCTAGTTAGTCTGAAAAAGCATGCCACTTACCAATAAAGCTGGAGCACAAGGCTTTATGGGAACTCAAAAGGTTAAATTTGAATTGGAAGGAGGTAGTAGAGCTAAGACTGGGGCAACTGAATGAGATGGATGAATTCCATCTCGAGGCATATAAAAGAGCAGACCTATACAAAGAAAAGATGAAGAAGTATCATGATTGAAGGATCGAGAAACGAGATTTCCAAAAAGGTGACTTCGTACTTCTGTTCAATTCCAGACTCAAAGTGTTCCTAGGTAAGCTTAAATCTAAGTAGTCAGACCCGTTTAGAGTTAGTCAAGTCTACTCATCTGTAGTATTATAACTTGAAAATGAAGACAGCAACATCTTCAAGGTTAATGGCCAATGAGTTAAAATCTATATCGGTCCAAAAGACTTGATGAAAAGTATTGCTACCATCTATCTTGATAAAGTCTGAAGTAATCTAGATACCTGAGTCATGCCACAACATTAAATCAGGAGCTACATGGGAGGCAACCCATGATCCCCATGCTTGATCTACTCCAGGTATACCCTAACCCTTAGTTTAGTTTTTCTTTGATTTAAAATTGAGGGTGTAGGGTGAGTTATTTTTGTAATATTGTGTAGTTGACTGGGAGAAATACAAGTACCTGAGGCAGTTAACATGGTTTTGTTATTTTGTGAACACCTCTCAAATGGTTTGATTGTTTAACTGTGTGATTTGTATCTAATTGTGACCGCTGTGCATCTTGTTGTGGCATAAGTTCTAGTGACTAAATAATCATTGCTAAACAATTTCATAGACTGGATAAGTAGTAACTTGTGATATACTTGTGTACCATGTGCGTGTGAGATCTTACTTAGTTCCCTTTGTATGTTGAATATAGAACTTGCCCGGTTAGTCTTACCTAGGTTGAAGGATAGGCGTTAGGATAGGATCATAGGCCGTTTTGATATTAGCCCACTTTTAGCCTAAATGATCTTCCCCGTATGCATAATATCTCTTAATCTCTATTTTGAGCCTGAATAGCCTATTTATTTTTATGATACCTATCACCATCCTATTTATATCATAATGAACCTATTTTAGCCCTAGTCCTTCTTGGACACTGTGCACCTTGACTTAGGCAAATAGCCTAAGTTGATGGTGGCTATC
This sequence comes from Capsicum baccatum var. pendulum, assembly GCA_030864225.1. Taxonomy (NCBI): domain Eukaryota; kingdom Viridiplantae; phylum Streptophyta; class Magnoliopsida; order Solanales; family Solanaceae; genus Capsicum; species Capsicum baccatum. The sequence goes on from CM061560.1 coordinate 190,152,688, forward strand.
ATAGGGGTGCATGATGTAAAATAAGTATGGAGAAAGATAGAATAAAAGAAAAGAATAAAAAAGCTGGATGTGGTGGAAAAGAAAAAGAAAAGAAAAGTTGTAAAAAAAGTGATTGTAGAAAAGACCGCACCCATCCTGAATATGTGTGATCAAGATAAGACAAGAATAGAAAAAGGTTAATAAGTGAGACCCCAGAAGCTAGTGTACTGTCGAGGAGGCTTAGTCACTTTAAATATCATCGAGTATCATACCTGCCCCTAGCCTATATTATAAGCCAAAGAGAAGACCTATAGTGATCCTAGCTGACCTGTTTGAAAATCTTGGTAATGAAAACAAGGGCAAACCTATGGTATTTGGCATACATTGATTGGAACTTTATTCTGAGAGTGAGCGTCTTTTGACTGCCCCCCTGGTTACACATATGATGTCTGACATAAGTGAAGTGGGGTTTCTTTGTAGTGAGGGCACACTTGTTACGTTGCTAGTTGCTAACTTGTATGGATAGTGTAATCTTAGTACATGCATGGTTGTTGTTACTGAATTGATGCCCTATCTTGATTTCTGTGTGTCGCATTGTTGTTCTTCAATAATATGCATAATTTTTTTTTAAAATTAATTGACATTGGAGATACTGAAGAAGTTTTGAGATAATATGGATGGTTGACTGCCAAATGTACTTTTTATCCTCTTGGTTGTGTTTTAGTTGCTTGAGGACAAGCAATTGTTTTAAGTTGAGGGTGTTGATGTGTAAGCAGATACTAATACATTTGAGGCTTTTTGCTAAGAATAATTGCAAAGTCTTAAGCATCTTTTGTCATTTCTAATTGTTTTCTCTTTGATATTGCAGTAAAAGTGAAGATGCAAGAGAACTAGCAATAATGGAAGTAAAAGAGTTGTTTTTGAGCTAGTAGAGAGGGAAGTATAGCTGACGACTTATCTGATAAGTCGTCAGCTTTGTGATAAGCTATCAGAGTTACCGTCAGCCTTAGAAAGAGAACGGGATTTGACGTGAAGAAGCAATGACAATTCTGATAAGTCGCAACTTTGTGATAAGTTATAAGAATCATCGTCAGCTGTAGACGGTGTGAGGTAGTGGGAGCGGAAGTTTGACGACATTCCCTGATAAGCTGTCAGGTGTCTGATAAGCCATCAGGAATGCCGTCATCCCAAGGTAAAAATCATAAAAGTGGAAGAGGACCTGACGACAATTCTGATAAGTTGTCAGATTCCTGATAAGTCATCAAAGTGTTATCATTATCCTAAAGGAAAAATCATCAAACTTGGAGAAGAAGCTGATGACAATTCTGATAAGTCGTCAGACTCCTGATGAGGCATCACACTTAACGTCACCTGTGTGAGAAAAGATCTGTAATCTGTGATTTATTTGCACAATTAGGCTGAAGTATTTAAGGAATAATTTAGGATTTTTTTGAGCATCTTGAACTTCATGTTTTCATCAAGTTTTCTCTGCAACATTACAGTTTACTTTTGGAGTAATTATTGTTACCAATGTTTTGAGATTTTCTACTATGATCAATTCTAAGAAATACTTATTTCTATTCATCTTGCTGTAAGTCCATCTATCAAATTATGAATTCAACTAGTTGTCTTGCTTATTATATTATGAGTAGCTAAATTCCCTTAACCCGGGTTGTGGGATCTATGGGTTTGGGTTTGTAACGTAACTAAGTGTTCAAGATTCTAACGGTGGTAGAAACTTCTTGTTAATTCCATTATTTTATATTCTGAATATTGGTTGCAAACAATAGGCCTACTTACTAGTAATTTACTTGAGATAAGAAATCAATCCTAGTAAGAACCAAATCATCAACAAGGACTTGGAAGCATCAAACTTCCATTTAATAATTAATATTGTAACAAGATAAATTAACTTGAGATAACATCCTGTTATAAAATATAAATTTCCTAAGTTCAAAAGAATTAGGTGGTTAAATGTCTAAATAGGTTGAGAAACATTTAGACATAACTTCGACAAGGATAGTCTGTTGTTCCTACCTACCACAAGAATCTTGAACCGTTACTAGCATGTATCAAATCCCAACACCCATAGTGAACATAACTCTAGTTTCCCTTATCATATTGATTTCAGACACTAAATTGAGAAGTAATTATTTTCTACCTTTCCAAAGAACCCCATTCACAGGAAACTGCTAACTATCAGTTAATTACCCCACAGATAACTTAAATTCACACCATATTCCCTGTGGGATTCGACCCCAACCTAGTTGGGTTATATATAGACAATGATCACTTGCATTCTCTTAAGAGAGGTGTAGTTTGAGCGTTATCACAAAGCCGCAACCTATCACAATGAAATTGCTCATCGCCGACCATCGCATCAAGAATCTGATTGGAGTTCTTCATGATGTTCTAGTCAAAGTTGACCGATTCATATTCCCGACCGATTTTGTGATATTGGATTGTGCAATGGATATTAAAGTTCCTATAATTCTCAGAGGTCATTCTTAGCCACCAGAAAGGCCTTGGTGGATGTAGAATTCGGTGATATGAAGTTTCAATTGAATAATGAGGAGGTGTATTTCAACAGATGTAAATCCATGAAGCAACAGATGGACTTACGAGTTATATCGTTAATTGATGTTATTGATAGGGAGGTGACAAATTAAGGTTATATAAGCTTGTTGAATGACCCTTTGGTAGGAATGTGATAGAATTAAGAAAGGAAAGAAGTGTAAGAATTTGATGTGGTAGTTCAATCTTTAACGGGACTTGGATTCTATACAAAGAACCCAGTAAAGTTTGACCTTAATCTAAAAAACCGTGAGAGACTACCTGCAAAATTATTCCTTCTCAATCCACCACAAATTAAACTAAAGCCTTTGTCACCCTATCTTAGATATATGTTCTTGGGGGACGGAGACACGTTACCCATCATCATTGTAAGTGACCTTGAGCCCTTTCAAGTGGAAGCTTTAAAGTTGGTGGTGAAAATTTTCATCCAAGCCATTGGATGGACAATTGCGGATATCATAGTGATAGCCCCCGGTATTTATTCCTAAAAAATCAATCTAGAGCAAGATCATGTACAAAGTGTGAAACATCAAAGGAAGGTAAATCAACCTATGCAAGAGGTAATAAAGAAAGAGATCATAAAATGGATTGATGTGGTAGTAATCTATCCTATATTGAATAGCACTTGGGTGAGTCCGGTACAATGTGTCCCAAATAAAGGTGCCATTACAGTGGTTGAGAATTAAAATAACAATCTTATCCCCATCCGATCATTGACTGGATAGCGGATTTGTATGGATTATCAGATGTTAAATTCATAGACCGAAAAAGATCATTTTCCAATGCCTTTCATAGACCAAATATTAGATAGGTTGGCCAGGCGAAGATGGTACTACATCTTAAATGATTATTCGAGGTAAAATCAGATCTACATTGCCCCGGTGGACCAAGAAAAGATGACTTTTACTTGCCTATATGGGATATTCGCATTCAAGCAAATGCCCTTTGGGTTATACAATGCCCCGACAATGTTCCAACGTTGCATGTTGTCAATCTTGGTGGATATGGTCGAAGACTCAATGGAGGGTTTTATGGATGATTTCTCAGTGGTGGGGAACTCTTTTGACTTATGTCTTGAGCATCTAAGCAAGGTTCTTGAGAGTTGCGTGGAAACCAGTCTTGCCCTAAATTGGAAAAGATGCCATTTCATGGGCAAGGAGCGTATTCTCTTAGGCTATGAAATATTGGGGAAAGGCATAAAAGTTGATCAAGCAAAGGTAGAGGTAATTTCAAAGTTACCTCCCCCCTCATTTCTGTAAAGAGAATTTGAATTTTTCTTGGACATATCGGGTTTACCATAGTTTTATCAAGGATTTCTCTAAAATAGCTCATCCTATGTGCAAACTCCCTGAAAAGGAGACAATATTCAACTTTGATGAGGCATGCTTAAAATTCATTGAGCATCTTAAGGCATTGCTTATTTTAGCCCCCATCATTGTGGCCCTGAATTGGTCATCCCCTTTTGAAGTAATGTGTGATGCAAGTGGGATTGCATTGGATGTGGGTTTAGGTAAACGGAAGGAGAAACTCTTTTATCCTATCTATTATGCAAGCAAGACCTTGAATGATGCTCAACGCAACTACTTTAAAATTCAAGATGTTTGCGAAATAATATTTTGAGAAAGACTTATAGTCGCCACTTGATTTTTATAGAAAATATCAAGAAAATCTTAAGGAATTTTCAAAGATTAAAAAAAAAACAGAAATAAATCTTCGAAATTAGAAAAACTAAGTAACGGTTCAATTAACGTCTCATGAAGGTTTTTAAGGCACTTAAGAGCATTCGTTTAAAAATGATTCACCAAAAGATTATTTTTTAACTAACTAAAAAAGGGTAACTAACTTTACAAAAAGGGTTGTTTTTATGAGATTATTTATTTACATATTCAAAATTGGCATTTGTTTATCCAAGCGAAAAGTAGTCTACTTGAGTTAGAAAAAAGCTATAGCGTATTTCGCATAATCAAATATTAATTTTGAAAAATAACCAAATATTCTATTTAGGCTAATTTTGAGAAAAATGACAAAATATTCTACTTGAATTTTTTTTTTTACTTAATTCATAATTAATCACAAAAAAAGTTAGAATTTGATAAAGAAAACCAATGAATATTCTAATTGAGAGAATTTTACTTATTTCATAATTATTTCTATGAAATATTTTACATGAATTGAAACAAAACCTTTGCACATTTGAATTTAAAGAGAAAATAAGTTGGTTTTTTATGAGGCAAGAGAATTATATAAATATTTATTATTATTATTTTCATAAAAATTTTCATTTTATTATAAATAAAATCTTTGAAAAGTCTCAAGAAAGTATCATGTTAAAAATATTTTATCAATAAAAAAAAGTAGAATTTACAAAAAAAATTAGTTTCTTGAATTTGAAAAAAATTATTTTTTACCCAAGTAGACTATTAGTCATATGAACAAGATAAGTGTCATTTTTAAACAAAGAACTTATCAATTTTTCTTCTAAAACACTAGTTTTAGGAAGAACAATCGAAAGAGACACTTTAATCCATTTAGAGAAAATAAATTAGGTGAGAAAATTTGTGAATCGAATATGAAAATTGAGGTAAAACAAAATAGCAACAACTTGAGAGAAACATTAGGTTAATTAATTAAAGTTAGTGCTAATACAAAATAAACAAGTATATAAGTTTGAATTTATAGGAGAATAAAATATTAAAGTTGAGGTTGAGCCCCTTTTGGCCCATCAATAGGCTGCCCAGCCCTTGGGCTTTGATTCCATTTCCCTGCACATATACCAGCTGTATATCACAGCTCTTTCGAACGGGTTTTCCTGTATATACACTGTATATTAGTGTATGAATATCCATATATTTGCTCCCGGCTCCGGTGTGCATCACGTGTTAGCATATGCCAGCCACTTTTGTCTTGTGAAGCCTGTATATCTCACATATACCAATGTATACCATCCCTATTTTTTTATGCTTAGAGCCCATTCTAGCTACGTTGGGGCTTGAATCTATGAATTCTGGGCCTTCTCGATCCACTAGAGGAGGAATGGAGTTCGAAATGGACTCGGCTTTACATGCATCGAAGCAAATGAGATAGCGAATTAATATATATTTAGTTCAGCAAATAATAATGAAACGGAAACATTCAGATGCATGTGATTATTGATATATATTTTATAGTAAGTTGAAACATATTACAAACGTATAGATTAGGCATGCAAATTTAATGTTAATTCTCTAAGTTGCTTATTCATAAAACAAGTTGCAGAAATATGATGTATGAAAATTGGTTTAAAAAAATATTACATGTTCCTAAACTTATTTAGTATACGTTCTAGCATTCATTACATAATAGAATAAGTGAATTTGAAATAAGTTTATAGATTAATTTCATACGTTAACTGTGTCTTTTGTTTGGGGGACGCAATATAAAGAGTAACAAAAAACATGATTTAGGATACACATACTTTAATCAAATGCAACCATACAAGATGCCTTTTTGCCAATTACGTCATTTTTGTCAAAGCAAATACCATGGCACATAGTGAAACAAGAACGAATTCGCTACTTTGAACAAGAACAAGCTATGATAAAGCTTCTTTCAACTTCAAAAATTGATCTTTCTAACTAGAACCAAGCCATGTAATGTATACACAGATGTTAACACAAGATTGTGTATTTAGAACAATTACAAAAGCAAAATCCAATTAGGACGTGGCAATATGATTTCGATGTTAACACAAGCTTCAAGTTTATTCGGCAATCAATCATTCATAAACGTAGGACTATATTTTTATTTACATGTTTGACTTTGTTTTCATAGTGAATTATATTGTTCCACAATTATTGCATTTGACAAGAAAAACATGAAAAGTTATTGATTAGAAACATTCAAAGTCCATAATATAGGCATACCAAATATTATATTATTGTTCAAAGAACTTGTTCTGCAAGGGAATAATGTGTCATCAGAGAAGTCATACAAAAATAACTCCAAAAATAATTTACTTAATTTTTACCAATATAAGAGAGGAAAAAGAATGAAGTAACAGTGAAACTAAAACAAATGGAAGGGAATTTAATACTTATATTAGAAATAGGCTAATACTTAAAAAGCGGAGAGATTCAACAATGATTTCTTAATCGTATTAACTTAGTAATATCCCCGTCATTATTACACGCATATATTTTCTAACTAGAACCAACCCAAACAAACGTAAGACAGAAATTGCAACACCAATAGAATGACACTTCACAAACAAAGAAAAAATGAAAACGAGGTGAAGTGATCACAGAATACTAAAGAGAATTCATACAAAAACCAAACAATTCTATATTTAACATGAGATGAAAACTTCAATTACACAAAAAACAAACTGGGTGAGTAGTTCACCTTTACGAGGGCAGCAAGCTGGAACTACGAGTCGATCAAAGACCTACCACCACTGGAATTCCATCAACCCGTTGGAGTTTAAGCTCTACTCCAATTGAATTTTCGAATGCTCTACTCGAGAATTTTGATTACGTGAGGTTAAGGGCAAGAACCTTCAGAAACCCCAAGTTTTCTCCCCAAAATCCTCTCCTTCCTTTTAGCCCTTACTATCTGTTTATAGGGGAAAATTGGGGAGAAAAACTAGGGTTTTCGGATTCCAATTTTAAATTGTGGATTCAATTTCTTAAGAGGCTTTGAGTCCCATCGTAGGACAAAATTATTAATGGCCTTGTACTCCAATATCAGTGGATATTGGAGAAAAGAGCCGTTGGTTTTATGGTCAATGGAGGTGAATTAATAGTTTCCCAAATTGTGAACCACACACTGAAAATGATGAATGATTTTCTGATTTTTTTTGACATGAACAACTATCCGAGAGAGACAAATAGTAAATGGGACGTCTGGGGGTTTTAACGTTGGTTGACCGTCGTTGTTGCTGCTTTGTCGTTACGGCAATTGCTGTTGGTGTTTGTACGCGTTGGATGGAGTCATTGTACGCGTTCGTGGTACGCCTAGGGGTGGACATTTGGTTTGTTCGATTTTATTGTTGAATATCGATTCGGTTTTTCGATTTTCGGATTAACGAAAATGAAAATCATAACCAAACAAAAATTATTTCGGTTTGGTTCGATTTTTTACAAATTCGATTCGGTTATTTTGGATTTTTATTTCGATTTTAAAGATTAAAGTAGTGATCATTTAAAATTGGTGATTTTTCTAGAAAAATAATATTTTTTTCAAACCTAATTTTCATTCCCAAATATAATTAATTCAACATGCATGAAATAACCATAAATATCGACCTTGTTGATTCATCGCCGTTGACGTGACGGTAATGGCCGCACTCGGCAGCGACTGTTGATGGTAGTGACGGATTGATAAACTTTAAAAAGAATTTATTCGAATAAAATAAATGTTGTAATTTTATTTGAAAATCAAAGAAACTCGAACTTAAACTTAGTTGTGGAGGGCAAAAATTAGGTGTCAACACTTGTTTGATGCAAAGAGATTTTTTAGGGATGAATCGTTCCTATTACAGGAGTGCGCAGATGGTGTGATTAGGTGGTGCATTATGGAGGTTGAGATGAATGATATTCTTGAAGCTTTCCACTCCTCACCTTATGGTGGTCACCAGGGGAGGATCCGAACCGCTGTCAAAATCCTTCAATATAGGTATTATTGGCCCTCTATGCATCGGGATGCCATTGAGTGGGTAAAATTATATCATCAATGTCAAATATAAGGTGGTATTTGAAGAAGACATGACATGTCTCCCTCAAACCAAACCTCAAAGTTGAACTCTTTGATGTGTGGGGAATTGACTTTATGGTCTCGTTTATGAGCTTATTTGGAAACAAATGCATATTGGTGGTGGTTGATAATGTTTCTAAATGGGTGGAAGCCATAGCACTTACGAATAGTGAGAGCAAAAGCATTACTTTTTTTTTTGAAGAAATACATCTTTACAAGATTCGGAATGTCACATGCCATCATTAGTGACGGAGGCTCACATTTTTGTAATCGGGTATTCGGGGCCCTTCTTGGTAAGTATGGGGTTAAACACAAAGTGGATACCCCATATCACCCCTAAACGAGCGGCCAAGTGAAAGTTTCAAACTGAGAAATAAAAGCAATACTTGAGAAGATGGTGAATATAGGCTAAACCAATTAAGCAAGGCAGCTCGATGAGGCACTTTGGTCTTGTAAAACAGCCTACAAAACCCCAATTGGCATGTACCACTACCAATTGGTGTTTGAAAAGGCATGTCATTTTTCTATTGAGCTTGAGCATAAAACCTTGTGGGATTTAAAGAGGTTGAACATGAATAAGGGAGAAGCCTCCGAGGCGAGGGTCATAAAACTCTACAAGTTGGAAGATTTTCGACTTAAGGCTTACGAGAGTTCCGCATTGTATAAGGAAAAAAATAAATAAATGGCATGGTGCTCGAATATTTAGATGGGAATCTCATGTCATCAAGAATGTACTTCTTTATAATTCCCGTTTGAAATTTTTTGCAGGGAAGCTTCGTTCTAAATGGTCGGGTCCATTTGTGATTTGCAATGTTTACCCTAGTGGTGCCATTGAATTGGAAGATCACGAAATAAAGAATGCTAAAGTAAATGTCCAATGGGTGAAGCACTACAATGTGAAAGGCCCCATGATGGCCCAGATGGAGTTTGTTTGCTTCAAAGTTGCTACGTGGTGAAAAAAGAGAGTGGTGTCGCAATGTTAAATTAGGCGATTAATACGAGGCAACCCATATTTGACTCATTTCTTGATTATTGTGATGTTTTTTAGGTGTTTTAACTTAAGTTTAATGTCCAAAAAATAGGGGAAAAGAAGACCTAGAAAATAGCAGTTATGCAGGAAATCAAAACAGAGCAAAAACAGGGAATTTCAGCTTCAGTTACCGTGATCGCGAACTCTCCACCATGATTACAACATCTAAGGGGTATCCTTCTTGCTTCTTAAGGGAGTCCCTTCTAATCCTAATCTTTTTTAATTATGCTACAGTGAGGACACGTAAGATCCCTAAGCTGGGGGTGTGTGAGACTACTTTTGTTTTTTTGTGCGCAACTTTGGATGCACTTTTTCCTATGAAGGACTAGGTGACTACATTCTTAAGGGAAAAGCACATGATTGGATTTGATACATGGATGTAGGGAAAGTCTGAGTACCCGTGGTATTGAGGTGTCGTAAATTCAAAGGAAATCTGATTACCTGTGGAATTTGGAATTTGGGATGGCACCAATACCTATGGCGAAGTTTGGGTAGCCATATAGTTTGCCCATATGAAGGCCAAAATATAAGACCAAGGCTTGGGTTGAAGCCATATTTAATAAATTTTGCATGGTGCAAATACAAAGAAACCCTCCCCCTCCACCCCAGTTCAATTTTTTTCAAAAATCAAGGGCATGGATGTGAACGACCTTGTAACAATTCTTTTTCTTTTTTTATGACTCCAAAATTTTTGGCTTGTAAAAATTGGTAGATGGTTTCTCTAACGGAAGAAGAAATTGAGCCTCCTTGGCGAATTTGCATGTCATGTGTGCTGAGTTTTTTTGTCCTAATCTCATGTGTACTTGTACCATCTAGAACTTGCCCCATTAGTCTCTTAAGGCTAATTTTTATTGTACTTGGTTGTTGAGATGATCTTTGGCCAACTTTGTGACACTAGAAGCCCACTTTAGCCTAAAAAGCCTACCCTTGCATAGATGTTTTCCTTAGTCACCCACTTTGAGACTTTAGACCTTTAGACCTTTCTTTGGCAAACACATTGTAAGCCATGAGACTTCCAATTTTAATCCTATTTTTAATCCTACCCTCCTTGAAGTTAAAATTGCAACTTAAGGCTAAAAGTCTAAGTTGGGGGTGGTGATGATTGAAAGAGGAAACTTTGGGCCAAAAAGTTGTATGTGAGTGCCTGAGAGCTTAAGTATTGAAAACAAATGAATAAAACAAGGAAACCTTCCAACAAAGGAAAGAGAAGCACAAAGAGTGCAAGAAAATAAAATGAAAAGAAAATGGGTGAACCAAGGAAATAAAAGGTAGTCACATGTGTAAGGAGTAAAAACAAAAGAAGTGACCCATGATCAAAATTTGGATGAAATAGTGTGATGCAAATGTTCAAGGAGGGTATATCCATGTTGTTCCTAAAAGATATCCAACCTTACCCCGAACCTACGTTACAAGCTCAAAAAGCTCTTTGTGATTTCCAACCAAGTATTTTCATTGTAGTGGCGATTGAAAATAGGGGTAAGCCTATGGCATGGTACTTGTTAGCATCAAGATTTCTTGAGAGAGAGAGAGTTTTTTGCACTTAAACTCCTTGTTGCATATTTAACAACTTGGTGTGTTGAATTTTCTATCTTATGAGGAGGCATGTAAACAAGTCAAGATGGGTGATTTTGTCATCTCCTGAAAAATGAGGAAAAGGAGTATGTTGTTATTAAGGTCAAATTTGAGTCACTTCTAGAGTATTAGTGATTGTCACATGGTTTCTCTTCAAAGGTTTTTGCATCCTTTGAGGTTGTATTTTTTGTTTAGGGGTGTCGAAGAATAGCTTCACTCATGTTTGATGAGGTATGTGTGGTATCAACTAATCTTGAAGTCATTATGATCATTAGGCCATAAAAGTTGAGCATAAATGTGCATTGTCTAATGATAAAAGGTAGTGTTTCTTAAGGAAAAACAAAGCTTTAAGTTAGGAGTGTTTATGAGTGGTGAATTTAACACTCATTTTCACTCAACATTTGTGCACATTGCCATGATTTACATGTATAAATGAGACATATGTATGATTTTACATGCACTAATATCCATATTTTGCAGGCATCCAGTTTATGAGATGGAAAGATGTGGACTTGAGCTAAAAAGGATTAAATAAGAGAAATAAAGTGCAGTTGGAAAACCTAGAGCGGAAATAGGTTACAATTACTGTGATAGTGTTTTAAGGGTTGCAATCGCGACCAGCCAATATAGGTCAAAATATTCTAATCAAGAGCTGATTAAGGTCGTGGTCGCCACGATCACGGACAAACATCAACGATCACGGTCTAGTAGGTTTAATGATCAAGGGCAGTTCAGTCAAAATATGTAGCTGACTCTAATTCCCATATAAGGCACAATTTTTTTTCTCTTAGGACATTATGCAAGAGAGGAGGATTGAGAAATGAAAAAAGAGTTAAACCCCATAATTTGGGGAAATATTTGTGTAGTTAAAATTTCAAGTGGAAATTGGTGAAATTGAAGTGTAAAGTGAAGATATTCTTTATCCTCCATTGATATGGATACCATGAATTGTTTGGTATATTGCTTCTCTTTCATTTCATGAGTAGCTAAATTCTCTATTCTTTGGATTATGTTGAACTAAGGTGCAATTGTGTTTTGGTGATGATGTGTTTTTGTAATTTCTAGTGGTTTATTATGGATTCCATTATTTCTTGGTTTAAATGAGTTGAGATTTGTGCATGAAAAACCCAAATACACAAAAATGTATTTGTTGGGTGAAAACCCCAAACTCTTGAAAGCTCTTATTATCCTTGAAAAAGGGATATGTGTGAACTTTTGGGAACCCATAGCTTCCTTAAAATAGGGCTATAGGGGGCCAAAGCAATAGTGGACAATTGTGAATATATCTCACTTTTCTTTTCCATCTTCGAAATAAGAGTATATGGAGATTAAGTTATGTCATGGGCATATTCTTGGAAATAGGGATGCCGAATTGGGGTTTTTGGGTGGCTTTTATCGATACAATCATTAGGTACTCGAAAGAGTCAAGGAGTAACATCATTGAGGCATTGTTGATAAACTATCCTTAAGGACTTTTAACCTAGCCTACCATGTTCTCAATAATTAGAACTTATACCAAATCATCATGATCCTATGCACAACTTGCCCTTGGGTAGACATAATCCCAAGATCCCTTCGAAAATTAAACTCTAAAATAAAAGTATTATTGTAGTGTATCGTGTGACTTGATATTGATAACTTCCTATTCCAACCCCCCCTCCCCAACTTTACATTATGTGTTTTATTTTGTGTACACTTTGGGTATCTTTTTAGTAATCTTCACACCCATGGGACTCAAAATCTAAATCTCGTTCCTCGTGGATTTGACCTCAACGAAAGTTGAGCTATTGACAACAACTGTACTCTACCACTTTTATGGTATAGGTGAGCGTTATCACAATTCTATTTGACTTGTAATAGTCTTTCTGTGCATTTTCTGCCCATGATTGAAACATTAACCATTCCTTTTCAGATTTCTCTCACACCTGCCACAACCAACACAAGCTTAATTATTCACACAATAAGCATTAAACTAAAAAAAAGATGAAACACAATGTAGCTAAATAGACATATAAGGTTAAGCAGTATGACAATTGTAATAAAGAATTGCTTGCCCCTCGCCATGTAGCCTTCCCGTCTTTTTCTTGCCCTATATACAATAGATTAGGAAACAATTAAGTAGTCATTTAGTAGAGTGAATAGTAATAGTACTGAATAGGATGTATTAGTAATGTTGGGATTAGTTGTGATGGGATTATGTTCTTTAATATTTGATTTTATGTATTAAGGTAGTTCTTCTTTTCCCATGCTTATCTGTGTCTTAGTATCCTATGAATTGTTAATATTATGGTTTATTATATATTAGATATGTAGCCTATAACACAAAATAGAGTGTATAACTAATAAATGTATTAGTTATACATTGGCTAAATTTCGTACCAATCAAAGTATTAAGTAACACCATTAACAATACATGAATCAGATTTTATAAAGTTTGTCGTGCTTTTTAATGATACATTCACTTCATCTGTTACCTCATTTCCAAGGGAAGTGTCACTTTGGTGAATAATCAATTAAGAATTTACAACTCCAATTTTCCCTATCCCAGCACGGAATATATATATATATATATATATATGTAGTTTTGTACATTGGTTTGACTTGGTTTAAATTTACGATATTATTTTATCTTTATCCCTAGTTACTTGCTAGCATTCCCCCTGCTAACCATCTTCAGATGTTGTATCCCCACGCAATGCAAGATTTGGCCATACTTCAACTCCTCCTGCTCAATTATTTTGGATTGATCTAAACTTGATTCGAAGTGGTGAGCTTCCATCCTTCAAAGGCTCTATTTTAGGATTATGTTTTCTTTTGTTGTAGGCTATGGGATACTATTTTTGGCTATAGTCGTGGGCATGTCCCGAAACTTTATTGATATTCTATTTGGTAGAGACTTTGCTGGACTACTGTGAACTTGGGTGGTGTTGGTTGGTTGTCGGTTGGTATGGGTTGTAGACATATCATGTATTCTTAATATTAAGCTCTCTTATCTTGTTATATGTTCGGAATTCATCCATCATAGAGTTTAAGGTGGTCGATGTTTTGGGCATTGGGGGTAGTCTCTGAAACTTATTGGACTTGAGATACCCGTCACGGCACGACCCTGGTTCGGGTCATGTCAACTTTCCACATATGAAGTGGATCTATCTGCAAGCACATTATTCTTTCTACCCTAGTGACAGAAACAAAACAGTGTTTTATCTTCAGTTCTATCATGAGGTACTTACAAAACTATCGAGGCTCAAAGGTTAACCAACTTTAAAACCATTTTTTTTCTTCTGGTAAGGGTAACAATCTCAAAAATTAAAAACCTGATCGAGAAATAAAAAATCTAAAGGGAGTTAATATAAATAAAGCAAAATAATAACCTAAAATATAGAATATGATCCTCATCATATCACTATAAAAATAAAATTAAACATATGATGACTGTAAAAGATATAGAATTTCATAAAATGCAATAAGGTGTCAAAAGGGAATACTCTCTAAAAAGAAAAAATTTTCAAATTTCGCACAAGACTAAAAACACTTTCTACTAGATTGAGTTCTTCCAACAAATGACACATCTTTTGCAATATATGAGCAATATTGTAATACCCCATACTATTCTTAGCTCAGTTCAGCTATTAGATGCATGCATAAGGGATTTAAAGCCTGAAAATTTCACGAAGTGTTGGGGATTTAGTCATTTTTAAGGCCTCCAAACTTTGAGGAATTTTAAATTGGTCTTCCCAACTCTGAGATATTTGTTTTTGAGTTAATTTATGTTCAGGGGTATAAGAAGCATGTCTTGGAGAAGTTTTAAATTTTTCGGATGAGGATTGGGTCACATTTGGATCATGAATCAAGCAAGTCACCATGATAGCTCCGTATCCCAGTGCTATTACCATTTTCACGTACACCGCATTGTGGTGAGCTAAATGTGCCACCATAATTAGACCGTGTTGCGGTGAGCATGCTAAACGCAGTTACGAATTTAATTGTCTGAAGGGAAATTGTGTCTTATCCACTCGATCTAATTTGTCATATCTCGAATTATATCATCAGTTAGGGCATTACTTTCCTAGCTTCTTTAATTTCCTCTCAAGAAAACCCTCTTCATCTCCTAAGAACATCAATTCAATTACTTTTTCTTCAAGAAAACCAAGAATTCAAGTTCCCAAATCCAAGAACCTTCAATAAAGCATTAAGATTGGTGCTTCTCTTCCAAGATTAAGGGTTTAAGGTATGTGTGATGTTCATCCATGGGACCTTTTCACCCATGGAGTTCAAGAATTCCTTTTTGTTCTTAAATCAGAAGTTTTATATGTTTAAGTTGAACTATGTCCATGTATATCTTGATAGTTTGATTTCAAGTTATGATTATAAGTGTTTCCAAGTTGAATGAGCCATTAAATGTTTTGAATATTGAAATCTTCATATTTAAGTCCCTAATTCATGGTTTTAGTTTTTTTAACTATGTTGTTATGGCATGATTTACCCATTCCCATGCTCAAGTTTATGACTCTCATGTGTTTAATGAATTGTCTAAGTTTGAGTTTTGAACAATGGGTCCCTATTATGGTTTTTAAAGCTTTTATATGGTATTACTTTTACTCAATTCAGTGTTGGTGGATTATGAACACCCGGTACATAGTTGTTTACATAATTTTAGTATCCTTAGAATAATTTCAGATAAAACATGAATATTGTCATTCAGTCGGTTATTATGATCAGTTGTTAAACTTAGTCCAGTCTAGTAATAAATGTCATTTAGTTGGGAGTAGGATTCAACACTGAGCGAACCCAGTATGGGGGCATTCCTACCAGTTTAGGGTGTGACCTTTAGTATCAATCCCTAAGTTACAGAACTACATAGCCAACGTAGGTATAAGATGTCTTCCTTCCAGTTTAGGGTTGACATATATCTCATGAGTTCTCCTGCCAGTATTGGGTGACTCTTTAGTCCTTTGGGACACCAATTTATTATATCTAAGCACCCAGTGTTAGTACCCGTGGCATGGTACCAATACCCTTCTAACTGGGGTTACAGGTTAGACCCCGATTAGTTCAGATTGGGCCTATCGATTACATGATACCTCCATAGTCTCACTGCAGTATTTAGAATAGAATTCAGTTCAAGATTGCTTAACCAAAGTATTCATATTACCAGTTATGCAGTTATCTGATTTAAATGTTTTAGTTTACAGATTATTTCAGAAATTTATATGCTTGGTGTTGTATTCTCAGACAATTCAGTTTCTTATGCATTCATAATCTATTGTCTCATGCTATTCAATTAGTACTTATTTCATATGCATGGTACCTCATGTATATCAGCCTAACCTCATCTCATATACCAGTACATTCAAAGTACTAATTGCTTATTTTTTTGAGCCTCATATTTATTTTCTATATTTTTTACAGATGCTATAGACTTGTGATTGAACAACGTTTTTAGTATTCAGATTGGTTTTACCTTATTATTTTATCTTCCGTGTACATGTTTTATTACCAGTTTACTCAGTGCTCATAGCAGGTACTAGCTCATAGTTACTAGTGACTGTAAGTACGTTGTCATAACTAGGGGTAGCCTCAGGTCATGAAAAAACTTAGTATCAGAGTCTTAGTTTTTAAAGTGTTCTATGGAGTCTGAAACCTGCATTGAGTAGATTCTTGTGCATGGATGTGAAGCGCGCTACACTTATGGAAAAGAGGCTACAAGTCATTTTAGGAAAATTTTTCCTTCTTTTAGTATTCATGTTGTGTGATTGAGTATAAACTCTATTTAAAATCTCCTTCAAACTCATTCTTCATTTTATTTACAGACTATGCCTCCTAGAAGAAAGAACGGAAGCACAGATGGGGACCAACCCGCACCTTTGCCTGTTCAGGAAGATCCCCTGAATGAGCATCTCTCACGCAAAGTTCAGAGCTACTTTCATTACCTTAGCTCATTTACTATCAGCTTAGAACAATCAGCAGGTTGTTTCCCCAACTAATCTAGTGACAAATACAGATGTAGCTAGGGTTCATGATTTCACTCGAATGAATCCCCCTTTGTTTTTGGGATACAAGTCGAAGGAGGATCCGCAGGAGTTTCTTGATAGGTGACTGATATTATGGGTATTAATTTGAGTTAAAGTGCAGAATTGACTGCTTATGAGTTTTAGGATGTAGTTCACACCTGGTTTAAGCAGTGGAAGGAGGGTAGGGGCATTAAGGCAGGGCTTGTAAAGCAGGAGGAGTTTGCCATGGCTTTCTTAGACTGGTTCCTTCCACTAGAGTTGAAGAAAGCTAAGGTGCAGAATATTATAAATTTGAAGCAGGGTACTATGAGTGTGAAAGAGTACTCGCTTAAGTTTACTTAGTTAGCGAGGTATGCTCCTAATGTGGTGGCTGACAACAGGTCTAGAATGAGTAATTTATTTCTGTTGCAGCTAATAGTATAGTCAAGGGGTATATGACTTCCATGTTGATTAAGGATATGGACTTATCTAGGCTTATGGTTCATGCTTGGAATATTAATGAGGAGAATATTAAGGAGAAATAAAGAGAGAATAAGAGAGCTAGGACAAGTAGTTTTAACTTTTGGTAGCCAAGGTTAGAGGGTGGTAACCACCCTCAGTTCCGTTAGAAATTTTCAGCTCCATCTTCATATTCAGCTAGTGCGTCAGTGCCAAAATTTTGGAAGGATAGTCGGGAAAGAGCACCAGGCTTTATATCTCAAGGTAGTGTGAACAGTGGTCGCACTAATCCACTTTTCTAAAAATGCGGTAGGAATCATCGGGGTATGTGTACGGCTAGAAGTGATGTATGTTTTGGATGTAGCAAGTCAGGCCACAAAGTCAGAGAATGTTCAAAGGTTGGTCAGTAAAGTCAGCACATTCGCCCTCCAGTTCCAGTCGGTCACCCTACTTAATAAGGTGCCGCATCCAGTGAAACCAGTGAGCCGCGTCAGAATAAGCTATATGCACACCAGTCCCGACAAGAACAAGAAAGTTCTCCTGATGTATTTATGGGTATGTTATAGGTCTTTTATCATCATGTGTCTATTTTATTAGACCTTGGAGCCTCACATTTTTGTAACCCCATTTATAGCTTTTAGTTTTGGTATCGGTCCCGAAATACTATCAGAACCTTTCTTAGTGTCTACACCTATGGGTAATTCTATCATAGCTAAATGGGTATACAGAAATTTCCTAGATGCAGTATCCCAGAAAATTACATCAGTTAATCTTCGGAGTTCGATATGATTGATTTTATGTCATTCTTAGCATGAATTGGATCCACTCATGCTATGCTTCAGTTGAATGTAGAAACAGAGTCGTTCATTTTAAGTTTCCTAAAACAATTATTGAATAGAGGGGTAGTACTTTAGCGCTTAAGGGTCAGATTGTGTCATAACTTAGAGCAAGAAAGATGATATCTAAGGGGTGTGTTTACCATCTTGTTAAAGTCAAAGACTCTAGTTATGAGACCCCAATCTCATGTTAGTTTTAGTAGCAAAGGAATTTCTAGTTGTGTTCCCTAAAGATCATCCTAGAGTTCCTCCCAACAGAGAAATTAACTTTAGAATAGATCTTCTTCCAGATGCCTAGCCTATCTCTATTCCGCCCTATAAAATGGCTCCAACTGAGCTTAAGGAATTGAGAGAACAGTTGAAAGATCTTTTAGATAAGGGATTCATCAGGCCCAATGTTTCCCCATAGGGCGCTTCAATCCTTTTCGTACGTAAGAAAGATGATTCTCTCAGAATATGCATCAATTATAGTCAGTTGAACAAAGTCACCATTAAGAATAAGTATCCACTCCCCAGGATTGATGGCTTGTTCAACCAACTTTAGGGTGCCAGTTATTTATCTAAGATAGACCTCAGATTCGGCAATCATCAGCTTAGATTCAGAGAATGTGACATTCCAAAGACAATCTTTAGAACATGGTATAGTCACTTTAAATTTCTAATTATGTCTTTCAGACTAACGAATTCCCCAGTAGCTTTC
This sequence comes from Capsicum baccatum var. pendulum, assembly GCA_030864225.1. Taxonomy (NCBI): domain Eukaryota; kingdom Viridiplantae; phylum Streptophyta; class Magnoliopsida; order Solanales; family Solanaceae; genus Capsicum; species Capsicum baccatum. The sequence continues at coordinate 190,171,558 of CM061560.1, forward strand.
CTGGACTTGATAAACAGAGTGTTCAAGCCTTACTTGGACATGTTTATCATAGTCTTTATTGATTATATTCTTGTCCATTCCCGTAGTGAAAATGCTCATGCAGACCATCTTATAATTGTATTGTAGACTCTTAGAGCCCATCAGTTATTCTCCAAATTCAGAAAGTGCAAATTTTTACAAAGATCAATAGCTTTCCTTGGCCATATTATTTCTGGTGATAGCATTAGAGTTGACCCTCAAAAAACTAAAGCAGTAATAAACTACCCATGCCCATCTCTCTATTAGATATCAAAAGTTTCTTGAGTTTGGCTGGCTATTACGAAAGGTTTATTGATGGGTTCTCGTCTATTGTATCCCCTATGTCTCAATTGACTTAAAATAAATTCAAGTTTTAGTGGTTAGATTCTTGTGAAAGGAGTATTCAGAAGTTGAATACTCGACTCAACTCAGCCTAGTCTTGACTCTGCCAGACGATTAGATAGGTTTGTTATTTACCGTGATACTTCCAAAGTTGTTCTTGGTTGTGTTTTGGTGTAAAGAGGTTCATCAGCTTGCTAGATTAGGTGTTTGGTTATTTGATTCAGCTGAGGGTAGTATATGGGTTCAGAATGGTTCAAAATCTTCTTTGGTTGCCGAAGTGAAAGAAAAGTAAGATATGGATTCCAGTTTGGTTAAGTTGATGGAATTAATTTAAGATCAGAAGGTAGAGGTTTTCACCCAAATGGTAAATCGTGTGTTGCTATGTCATGGTAGGTTATGTGTGTTGTGTGTTTATGGTTTAAGACAACAGATTTTAGTAGAAGCAAATGGTGCACGTTACACTATACACCTAGGAGCCACTGAGATGTACTTTGATTTGTGGGAACTCTATTGGTGGATTGGTATGAAAAGGGATATTACAGAGTTTGTATCTAAGTGTTCTAACTTCTAGCAAGACAAGGTTGATCACCAAAGGCCTAGTGGTACATTATAATAGTTCAGCATTACCATTTGGAAGTGGGAAGAGGTGAACATAGATTTCATGATGGGTTTACCTCATACTCGTCCTCAACATGATTCAATTTGGGTTTTTGTTTAAAGAATGACCAAATCATCTCATTTCTTGCCAATTCATATTTCTTATTAATCTAAGGATTACGCAAAGCTCTATATCAGAGAGTTGGATAGGTTTCATGGAGTCATTTTGTCTATCATTTTATATAGAGGTACTCAACTTACGTCTCACTTTTGAAAGGTTTCTTAGAAGGGCCTTGGTACCCAAGTTCATCAACATAACTTTACACCCTCAGAACAATGGTCAGGAAGAGAGGACCATTCATACCCTAGAGGATATATTGAGAGAATGTGTTATTGACTTTAAGGGTGGGTGGGATGATCACTTACCTTTGATTAAGTTTGCCTACAACAACACTTACCACTCTGGTATTCAGATGGATTCATTTGAGGCTCTCTATGGGAGAAGATGTAAATCTCCTATTGGTTGGTTTGAGGTAGGTTAATCTACTTTAAATAGGGCTGGATTTAGTATTTGATGTGATGGAGAAAGTTCAGCTGATCAGGGAAAGGCCGAAGATAGCCCAAAGTTGTCAGAAATCCTATACAGATGTGAGGAGAAAATATCTTGAGATTTAAGTTGGGGATTTGGTATCTCTAAAAATCTCTCCCATGAAGGGAGTGAAGATATTAGAAAAGAAGGGGTAGCTTAGTCCCCGATATGTTATCCCTTATAGAATTTTGAGCCATTTTGTAAAGGTAACTTATGAGCTAAAGTTGCCAGCAGATCTGCTATCAGTGCATTTGATATTTTATGTTTCTTTATTAAAGAAGTGTATTGGTGATACGGCTATTGTATTTCCTTTAGAAAGCGTGGATGTTCAGGATAGCTTTTCTTACAAAGAAATCCCAGTCGAGATCTTTGATCGTTAGATTCATAGACTAAGGAACTGTAATACCCCGAGATTTCCAACCGATAGTAGAACCATGATTCAAGCTCATAAGAAATAAATATTAGTGATTTGGTAGTTTTATGATCAAGTTTGATGTATATTAATGCCTTAAATACGTCCTAGCTATTAGATGAATCAAAACATCCCTTACCGATTGAAATCTTAAGAAGGATTTTGGTATATTCAAATTCAAATGAGCATATATTTTGTTATACTGTGAATTTTTTAGTTCATCACAAACCAACAGATAGACAATTTAATTATCTTTCCAACAATACCAATTTCGCCAAAATCTGGCATCAGTGTAAAAAATTATGGACGTTTTACTGAGAGTTGTTTGAGCTGCCCAGGAGCGACGAGAAAGCTGGCGTACCTTCAAGTCAGCGATGGACCATCGCTTTGGCCGTCATAACTGAAGAAGTGAGGCCATTTGCTGGCCCAAAAATGATGGTTAGAGTGACGGTCATCACCAGAGTGATAGTCTGTCATTCAGACCGTCAGTTTTGTCCGAAACAGCGCTGAAACACTGCTTTAGTGGGATTTTGGGTCTTTTTCCACCCTATTTAACACCCAATCACATCAAATCAAAGAAAATAACTCCACATTTATCCATAACATCAAAATGAGAGTTTTTTTCAAGATCAAAATCCAAGAACAAGATCCAAACTCTTCTTGAAGAAACTAAGAAATCCAAGTTCTTCAAGTTCAAGAACCATCAAGAAAACATCAAGATCTGTGTTTCCCAATCCAAGAACGTTCAAGAAACATTAGTTATCTTTCAAGATTCAAGCTTTTGAGGTATTTTAGGTTTTGATTCTTGGGTTCCTTCCACCCAAGAAGTTCAAGAACTATTTTCAAAATTTTAAGGTTTACTTATTTATGAGATGTCATGATTTATGTGTATTAGAGTTCATGATTTTGTATTGTTGAGTTTTAATTCATGATTTAGACTACCAATTTCATGAGTTGATTCTTGTATGTGATGAATAGTATGATGTTCATGATAAACCCTCTTCAAGTTCCATAATATTGATGTATTCATGATACTTAAGTATAGAATTTGTATATAACCAAAGCATGCTCCCCATATGTTTGATAGAATGCTTATGTAAAGAGAATAGTGCCTTCTTAGTATGTTAAGCATGAAATCCCCAACTATGTAATAACTAGTGCATGCCAAACGTTTGTTGAAATGCCTTAGTTAATGTATTATGATAAGCTATATGCATTCTTATCCATGTTTATTCCTTATTGAACAACTATGAGATATTAGTATGCATTCCCTATATATTTACATGTTTATGACATTCAAGTGGTTGACGAGATATCGTATTTACTGTGTTGTGAATGAAAGTCTATTGTCATGATATTCATGTATGGTCCTATCTTATTTAGTTTATGCTATCAAGTCATGGGGGTATTTATAGTCGAAAACTTAGCTACTTGTCTAGAGCTGAGTCAGTCTTAAGATAAAACTCAGTCATGCTATGATCAGTAGATTTCAATTAGTGAAAAAAGTTAAGAAAACTCAGTAATCTCAGTATTCAGCCTAATCCAGCTTAGTACTCAGTTCAGACCTAAGTAGTATTCAACATTCAGTTCAGATTTTAGTAAAGCTCGATAAGTTATAGAACTCAGTAGTATTCGGTCAGATAACGAGATTTAGTAGTATTCTGTTAGTCTTTTGAATCAAGTTAACTTAGTTAACTCAGTTACCCAATATGATCAGTAACAGATTCAGCTCCGTCTAAGTTCAGTGAAGAATCAGTTCAGAGTCTTTTAGTTGGGAGTAGTAACTAGCACTGAGTGAGTGCAGGGATGGAGGCTTCCCTGTTAGGGAGGCAGAGTCGTTAGTAACTGTCCCTAAACTCTAGAACTACGTAGCTAGCGCAGGACTGAGAGTCACCTATCAGAATAAGGCTTAACTATCATATTGCCTTAGGCTTGACTTCCTGTTTAGGGTCACCCATTAGAGAGGATTGAACATAGTATAGGTCTTTACCCATGGCATGTTATTGACATCCTTCCAGCTAGAGTTATAGGTTGGACCCCACTAGATCAAATTGGGGGCATGTCGGTTAAGTAAAAAATCTCATAGTTGTAGTTTCAGTATCAGTTTTCAGAGTAGAGCTCAGAAAATAGGACTGCCAGATATAGTCACTAATCTAGTTAGGTAACTTAGAAAGTTCCATAGATTCATAGACCACCCGCTAGATAGGTGTAAAGCCCCAATTTTCTAAACTAGAACGTTACACGGTGCTCATGACCCTAAGGGACCACAATCTAACCCATGACTGATATCTGTACCTATACACTGCATAATGTATGAATATAAATATGGAAACATGAACTAAAGGCCATAAGGTTCAATATTGAATATAATCTGAGTAATAAAAATATCTGAATAATGAGGTATCACAATACCAAAATAGAACTAAAATACTGAAGTCTGAATCTAATCTTTAATCTAGTCTGTGTCTAGTCTGAAAGTCTCTACTGTCTGAATAACCTGAATAAGGAGATGATGGGATATGTCCCCAACTAAATCAACTATTGAACTAATTAATAAGAAGATAGATAAATAATCATGTCCTCGAAGGGTGAGGACTCACTTCAAACTCTGATGCTGAAATCTGTAATGCTACTACTGCTTTTGAACTTGTGCGTCTAAACCTATGGCATAAAATAAAACACCATAGCATGAATGCATCAGTACGTCTGAATGTACTGAGTATACGAGTGAGGTAGGTTAAATGAAAAGGGTTTATATGCATAAACAATGCTGGCTAGTATGAACGTGAGTATACATACATGCATAAGTAACTATAACTGAACTCGTGGTGATATTGACTACTGAGTTTGAATAATGACAACATGAGTTTACTGATACTGAGATACTGAATAGATGAATGGCTATTTCTGACAGTTTAAATTATGATAAGCTACAAGCATTCTTGTCCATGTTTATTCCTTATTGGACAACTATGAGATATTAGTATGCATTCCTTATATATTTACATGTTTATGACATTCAAGTGGTTGACGAGATATCGTATTGACTGTGTTGTGAATGAAAGTCTATTGTCATGATATTCAAGTATGGTCCTGTATTATTTAGTTTATGCTATCAAGTCCTGGGGGTATTTATACTCAAAAACTTAGCTACATGTCTAGAGCCAAGTCAGTCTTAAGATAAAACTCAGTCATGCTATGATCAGTAAATTTCAATTAGTGAAAAAAGTTAAGAAAACTTAGTAATCTCAGTATTCAGCCTAATCCAGCTCAGTACTCAGTTCAGACCTTAGTAGTATTCAATATTCAGTTCAAATTTTAGTAAAGCGCGATAAGTTATAAAACTCAGTAGTATTCGGTTAGATAACGAGATTTAGTAGTATTCTGTTAGTCTTTAGAATCAAGTAAACTCAGCTTAACTCAGTTACCCATTATGATCTATAACAGATTCATCTCAGTCTAAGTTCAGTGAAGAATCATTTCAGAGTCCTTCCGTTGGGAGTAGTAACTAGCACTGAGTGAGTGTTGGGATGGAGGCTTCCCTGTTAGGGAGGAAAAGTCGTTAGTAATAGTCCCTGAACTCTAGAACTGCATAGCCAGTGCAGGACCAGGAGTCACCCATCAGAATAAGGCTTAACTATCATATTGCCTTAGACTTGACTTCCTGTTTAAGGTCACCCATTAGAAAGGCTTAACCATAGTAGAGGTCTTTACTCGTGGCATGTTATTAACGTCCTTCCAGCTGGGGTTACAGGTTGGACCCCACTAGATCAGATTGGGGGCATGTTGGTTAAGTAAACAATCTCATAGTTGTAGTTTCAGTATCAGTTTTTAGAGTAGAGCTCAGAAAATAGGACTGTCAGACACAGTCACTCATCCAGTTAAGTAACTTAGAAAGTTCCATAGATTCGTAGACCACCCACTAGATAGGTGTAATGCCCCAATTTTCTAAACCAGAATGTTACACGGTGCTCATAACCCTGAGGGACCACAATCTAACCCATGACTGATATTTGTACCTATATACTGTATAATGTATGAATATAAATGTGGAAACATGAACTAAAGGCCATAAGGTTCAATATTGAACATAATCTGAGTAATAAAAATATCTGAATAAAGAGGTATCACAATACCAAAATAGAACTGAAATACTGAAGTCTGAACCTAATCTATAATCTAGTCTGTGTCTAGTCTGAAAGTCTCTACTGTCTGAATAACCTGAATAAAGAGCTGATGGGATATGTCCCCAACTAACTCCAACTAATGAACTAATCAATGAGAAGATAGATAAATAATCATGTCCTCGAAGGGTGAGGACTCACTTCAAACTCTGATTGCTGAAATCTGCAATGCTACTACTGCTCTGGAACTTGTGCCTCTAAACCTATGGCATAAAATAAAATACCATAGCGTGAATGCGTCAGTACGTCTGAATGTACTGAGTTTACGAGTGAGGTAGGTTAAATACAAAGATTTTATATACATAAACAATGCTGACTGATATGAACGTGAGAATACATACATACATAAGTAACTATAACTGAACTTGTGGTGATATTGACTACTGAGTCTGAATAATGACAACATGAGTTTACTGATACTGAGATACTGAATAGATGAATGGCTATTTCTGACAGTTTAAATTATGAAAAACTGGTTTGATTGACTGTGTCTAACAGTCCTGAAATTGAATACTGATAACGTAAGCTATGACGAATGATCCAACTGATATAACTATGATGATCGGCCTAACCTATGTAACTGATAATGAGCGGCTATATCTGACAGTCTAAATCTTCTCATAATGATTAAGAGTGACTAAGCTTGAGATCAGGCCTAACTAATGGGTGATCTCTGGAACTAATATTAAGAATACTCAACTGAATCTGAGACTGAGATCAAGTATATATGATGGGTGAATTTTTTAAGTACTAATAATGAATAACTTTATGTTAGACCAAGCCTATCTGGAGGTGGTATATGAATTAGTGGGACTATCTGAGTTCTTTACTAAGATTGATAACTGTATCTGACAGTCTTGATTTCTGAGTTCTACTCAAAAGACTGATACTGAAACTATAACTGTGGGAGTTTTCATTTAACCTACATACCCCAAGTCTGAACTAGTAGGGTCCAACCTGTAACCCCAGTTGGAAGAGTGTCAATACCGAGCCACAGTTAAAGACCTTTCTGGTCAAGCATATCTGACAGGTGACCCTCGTAGAAAGTAAATCCTAAGGCAGTATAATATTTAAGCCTCTCAGACGGATGACAAGCCTTTTTCTGTTGGGGGACTCCTACATCCTACGCTGGCTATGCAGTTCTAGAGTTTAGGGATTAGTTTTAATGACTTTGACTCTCTGACGGAGATTTTCCATCCCCGCACTTGCTCGGTGCTAGCTCCTACTCCCAACTCAAAGACTCTAAACTGATTCTTAGAACTTGTACTTGAACTGAAGCTGTTACTGAGTTTCTTACTTGACTGAGCTGATTGAGTTCACCTAATTCTGTTATCTGATGTAATACTACTGAATTTGTAATCTGATTGAATGATACTAAGTTCTGAATTGATTTTTGAATTCTACTGAGATCTAACCTAAGTACTGAACAAATGCTAGAATGATAATGATACTTAGATTACTGAGATTTATTGATTTCTATAACTACCTGAGAGTTTTGAATTCTAAAACTGAATGAGTTATACTAATCATATCACGACTGAGATTATTTTGAGACTGACTCGGCTTTAGGCACATAGCTATATTTTTTGGGTACAAGTACGCCCAGGAATCGATGGAAAGAAACTGAAACACATGATACTTCTTGATCATAGAAATAGAATCCACAATTAGTAATACCATAAATAGAGGATTTCATACTACACATGGTTCTCAATATCTTATACATGAAAGGGAATACATATAACATGGGTATACTTGCATACTTCAATATCATGGACATTCCATATCACAACAACAACTCATAACAACAATACAGATCAATAACATAGAATTCATGTGGAAACATAAGGAATAGAACATAAACTTGTCATTTAAGAACTGTTAAGTCATAAAAACATGGATTCTATCATTCTTGGCATTTTCTCAAACACCTTACATGCACAACTTTGGGCATAGGTGTACTTATCAATTTGAAAATCGTAATCCATCAAAAATTCATGGATTTCAACTAACCTATTCACATATTTCATGAAAAACACATCAACATACAACCTTGAATCCAAACAATAATCATCAATATGAATATAGTCATAACATAATAAGGAAATCATAATTTTTAATTTAAAACATGATTCTTGAGCTCCATGCATTAACACTACGCATACCTTAGAAAGGAAACTTTGATAAGTTGCTAGAGTGTTCTTGGATTGGGAAACTTAATTCTTGATTATCTTGAAAAAAGGGCTTGAATTTTGCTTTTGGGAGATGATTTTAATAAAAACCCTAATCTTATGGTTGAAAGTGTAAGAGAGGGTTTTTGAGATGTGTATCTAAATAAAAATAGGAGAAAGTTATGTCCCTTGAGGTTTATAAGTCGTGGGAGGTGAAGGAAAAGACCCAAATACCCTTACAAAACCACTTTCCAATTGCTGAAAATCTTAGCTGACGACCAAGGCTGAAATGTCATCAGATTTGTGATAAGTCATCACAAATGTTGTCACTTGGGAGTTGGTTTCTACCTAAGCCTGACGACATTCGTGATAAGTTGTCACACTTGTGATAACTTATCAGAAATTTCATCACTAGGGGCTGGATTCTGCCTAACTCTGACTATGTTTGGGATAAGTCATCACACTTGTGATAAGTATCAAGAATGTCGTTACTCAGTTTTCCAGGCTGACGTGCTAGAGTAAAATGGGTATAACTTTTTTCTCCGTTATCTGATTTGGGAGAAATTGGTATCGTTAGAAAGATAATTCAAAGAGGTTACATTTGAAATATATTAGGTCCTCTACAAGTAGTTATAGTCGATTAAAGTTGACTTGAGTTTTGACGCTCACTAAAACTTGAACGATAGGAAACCTTTCAACTTGTCCTTGATTTAGGGGACCTCTATGATCTAAATTTATGCTCAAATAGATTCCCACACTACATAATTTATTAACACACTAAATTTTATATGATTCGAGGCTTTTAAAACATCTACACATATAAATAATGGATTTTCATTCTAGTCCAAAATATGGGGTGTTACATTATCTCCCCCTTGGAATCCTTCATCCTTAAATGATTATTGATAAGTTACAAGTACTGATTAACTGAACTTACTTAAGGGATGTGAATATCTAAAACATGACTATATAACGAAAATTACTAACACACTGAATTTTCCACTAGAGTATGCATGCATAACTGATACATAAAATACCCAGATGAGATTATTGATAAGCTAAATCCTCATGACGGATATGCAGATCTGATGCATGGATACTTGGATGAGTTGTTCTCATGAACGTATGACTTAATACACAGATAAGCTGAACTTTCTCTACTGAACATGCATATCTAATGCATGGAGGTCTGACTAAACTTGCTCTTGAAAGCATGACTGACTGTGCAATGATTACTGATGCTAACTCGTAAAAGGAATCTATGCATAAAAATGAATGGGTTTACAAAATTGATAACTTCGTGGAGTTATAGAGCATCTCCCCCTTGGGACACTATGTCCCTCTAAAAACACTTAAATTACTGGAATACTTGAGGACTACTGAGGCGGTGCACAAGGCATCTATGAATTGGATCATATCTAAACATGTGAGAGCTGAATTTAGTGCATGATGCATGAACAGAGTTATACTCACAACAACTAAGGTACACTATCTTGGAATAGTTACCTTACTGAGATTTCTAATAGTATGACTAGATGGAAAGATGTGAAAACAAACTATACCAATCGGATTGTCTGACTACTAAACTGAACTGTTGGCTTTACTGACTAACTCATGATGAAAACTTAAGTTTAACTGAAGCACTGCTTCTGCATTCTTTCAACTAAACCTTCCACCTTAGCCTCAAGTCATTATCATAAGTCTGGGAACACTTCACTAAACTCTGAACTGAACTACAATCAATCTACTTAAGGGTCTGTGATACAGTAATGTACCTAAATGATAACTCATCCTGCAAGACTGCACTTGAAAGTATAAAGCTCACTGCTAATACCATTCTTTGGGGTACAACTCTTAACTTCCTTTAGTCTCTGCAATCATCAAACTTAAATTCTTGCATGTACTGTTCAAGCCTACTAAAATCACTAGAACATGTATAGCCACTTATACATAAACATAGCACCATCTACTACCATGGGATGATAATATCACATCTTTTAACTTATATCCACACCTTCATACTTAGTCTAAAATCTACCAACATAAATTCTTTAAAGATTCAAGCTTAGTCTCTAAAGCATAATGTGAATATCCATAATTCTTTAATAAACATGCTACTCTCATCCTAGCCTTCAAATGTTACCTCTCTAAAACATATATTTTCTCCACACCATGAGAATTACCAATATGACTCCATCAACAACACATATAACTCCGGATCACTAAACTTAAACTCTTGCATACATTATTTCAAGCCTACTGATTCACCTTTTATATAACTAACCCCCATGAAACATACTCTGCCCAACTTTAGATAACACTATCCAAACTATTTACGGAGATGGTCTGAGAAAGCTCTATATATAGGAATCTGGGCCTCATTACTTCTGCTACCTTAAGAGTAAGGTAAAGATGACATGAATGAAACATGATGGGAATCCACATAAGTTTCTTCGAGAACCTTTTTGTAGCACGATCTAAGATATTAAAAAAGGAAAACTGTTCCTAAAACATCTTATAGCCTCCTGCACATAAATATGGCACACAAGACACCCATATACAAGACTCTACTAGATGCAGCTTTTAGACTTCCTAGGATACTATTGAACCTTAGGATCTGATACCAAGTTTATAATGCCCTGATTTTTTGAACCGAAATGCTACACGATGCTCATGACCCCGAGGGACCATAAGCTAACCCATGATTGATATCTGTACCTGTACACTACATAATATATGAATATAAATGCAGAAGCATGAACTGAAGGACATAAGATTCAATACTGAACATTATCTGAGTAATAAAAATGTTTGAATAAAGAGGTATCACAATACCAAAACAAAACTAAAATATTGAAGTCTGAATCTAGTCTGTAATTTAGTCTGTGTCTAGTCTGAAAGCCTTTACTGTATGAATAACCTGAGTAAGGAGCTGATGGGACATATCTCTAACTAACTCCAATGAATAAACTAATCAATAAGAAGATAGAGAAATAGTCATATCCTCAAAAGGTGAGGACTCACTTTTAACTCTGACTGCTGAAATTTGTAATGCTACAGCTACTCTGGAACTCGTTCCTCTGAACCTATGGCGTAAAATAAAACACTAGAGCATGAATACATCAGTACGTCTGAATGTACTGAGTATACAAGTGAGGTAAGCTAAATACAAAGGGTTTATATGCTGACTGATTTAAATGTGAGAACACATACATGCATAAGTAACTATAACTGAACTTGTGGTGATACTAACTACTGAGTCTGAATAATGACAACATGAGTTTACTGATACTAAGATACTAAATAGATGAATAACTATTTCTGACAGTTCAAATTATGAAAAATTAGTCTAATTGACTGCGTCTAATAGTCCTGAAATTGAATACTGATAACGTAAGCTATGAAGACTGATCCAACTGATATAACTGTGATGATAGGCCTAACTAATGTAATGATACTGAGTGACTGTATCCAACAGTCTAAATCTTATAATAATGATTAAGAGTGACAAAGCTTGATATACTAATAGGTGATCTCTTGAATTGATATTGAGAATACTCAACTGAATATGAGACAGAGATCAAGCCTATCTAATGCGTGACCTCTATAAGTACTGATACTGAATAACTTTATGTTAGACCAAGCCTATGAAGCAGGTGATCTATGAATCTTTGGAACTATCTGAGTTCCTTACTGAGATTGATGACTTTATCTGACAGTCCTGATTTTTGAGTTCTACTCTGAAGACTGATACTGAAACTATAACTGTAGGAGTTCTCACTTAACCAACATGCCCTGAGTCTGAACTAGTGGGTCCAACCTATAACCCTAGCTGGAAGGGTGTCAGTACCGTGCCATAGGTAAATACCTCTCTGGTCAAGCCTATCTGATGGGTGACCCTCGTAGAAAGTCAATCCTAAGGCAGTATAATAGTCAAGCCTCTCTAACGAATGACAATCCTTTTTCTGACCTGTGACTCCTACATCCTACGCTGGCTATGTAGTTTTGGTGTTTAGGAATTGCTCCTAATGACTCTTCCTCTCTGACGGGGAACCGTCATCCCTGCACTCGCTCGGTGCTACCTCCAACTCCCAACTGAAAGACTGTGAAATGATTCATAGAACTTTTACTTGAACTGAAGCTGTTAGTGAGTTTATTACTTAACTGAGCTGACTTATTTCACTTGGTTCAGTTATCTAATGGAATACTACTGAATCTATTATCTGACTGAATAATACTAAGTTCTGAATTGATTTCTTAAATGCTACTGAGATCTAAGATAAGTACTGAACTGAAGATGAAATGATAACGATACTTAGATTGCTGAGATTTCTTTAGTTATATAACTATCTGAGAGTTCTAAATTCTGTAACTGGCCGAGTTCTACTGATCATAGCACGACTGAGATTATTTTGAGACTGACTCGGCTTTAGGCACATAGCTATATTTTTTGGGTACAAGTACGCCCAGGAATCGATGGAAAGAAACTGAAACACATGATACTTCTTGATCATAGGAATAGAATCCACAATTCGTAATACCATAAATAGAGGATTTCATACTACACATGGTTCTCAATTTCTTATACATAAAAAGGAATACATATAACATGGGTATACTTGCATACTTCAATATCATGGACATTCCATATCACAACAACAACTCATAACAACAACACATATCAATAACATGGAATTCATGTGGAAACATAAGGAATAGAACATGAACTTGTCATTTAAGAACTGTTAAGTCATAAAAACATGGATTCTATTATTCTTGGCATTTTCTCAAACACCTTACATGCATAACTTTGGGCATAGGTGTACTTATTAATTTTACAATCTTAATCCATCAAAAATTCATGGGTTTCAACTAACCTATTCACATATTTCATGAAAAACACATAAAGATACAACCTTGAATCAAAACAACAATTACCACTATGAATATAGTCATATAACAACAAGGAAATCATAATTTATAATTTAAAACATGATTCTTGATCTCTATGGATGAAAGGGATACATGGATGAACACTACGCATACCTTAGAAAGGAAACTTTGATAAGTTGATAGAGTGTTCTTGGATTGGGAAACTTAATTCTTGATTATCTTGGAAAAAGGGCTTGAATTTTGCTTCTGGGAGATGATTTTAATAAAAACCCTAATCTTATGGTTGAAAGTGTAAGAGAGGGTTTTTGAGATGTGTATCTAAATAAAAATAGGAGAAAGTTATGTCCCTTGAGGTTTACAAGTCGTGGGAGGTGAAGGAAAAGACCCAAATATCCTTACAAAACCACTTCCCAATTGCTGAAAATCTTAGCTGACGACCAAGGCTGAAATGTCGTCAGATTTGTGATAAGTCATCATAAATGTCGTCACTTGGGAGTTGGTTTCTACCTAAGCCTGACAACATTCGTGATAAATTGTCACACTTCTGATAACTTATCAGAAATGCCATCACTGGGGATGGATTCTACCTTAGGCTGACGATGTTTGGGATAAGTCGTAACACTTGTGATAAGTATCACGAATGTCATCACTCAGTTTTCCAGGATGACATGCTGGAGTAAAATGGGTATAACTTTTTGCTCCAGTATTAGATTTGGGAGAATTCGGTATCGTTGGAAAAATAATTCGAAGAGGTTACATTTGAAATATATTAGGTTCTTTAATTCTATACATACAAGTAGTTATGGTCGATTGAAGTTGACTTGAGTTTTGACGCTCACTAAAACTTGAATGATAGGAAAGATTTCAACTTATCCTTGAGTTAGGGGACCTCTATGATCTAAATTCATGATAAAATAGATTACCACACTACATAATTGATTAACACACTAAATTTACATAGGATTCGAGGATTTTGGAACATCTACGCATATGAATGATGAATTTTCATTCTAGTCTAAAATGTGGGGTGTTACAATAGGCCTGGTTTCATGTAAAGTTAATCAGAATTAGTACTAATATATCCAAAGATCACCCGTCAGATAGTCCTAATCGCAAACTCAGTCTATTATTTCTATTATTAAAAGATTTAGAGATCTTCCGCTAGATAGGTCTGATCTCAGATACAATCATTCTTTATCATTCTTAGTAGATTTAGAGATCATTCATTAGAAAAGTTTGATCACAGATTTAGTCAGTCGAGAGTGGAAAGCTCAGAACTCAGTCATTGATATGAGTAGATTCAGTTAATCAGCTTCAGTATCATCAGATTTATAGATCACTCGCTAGATAGGACTGATCTTAACTTTAGTACTCAGTTATTAATATCATAAGATTTAGTTTTTTAGTTTCTCAGTATTAGTAATGAGTTCAAACGTCAATAAAGCAGTATCCGAGTCTCAGTATTCAGAGTCACGATGATTTCTGTTATGGTTGTGTATTGAAGCATATGTCTTCAATCAGTACTCTTATGATTATTCAGTTGAGTTATGTTTATGCATAAGCCCTTGCATTTAGTCTTACCTCATCTAGCATATGAGTACATTCAAAGTACTGACGCATAATTTTCTCTTGCGCTATGGTATCTTATAATATAGGTTCAGAAGCACGAGATACAGAGTACCCTTAGCAGTCCAGACTCAGTTAGCAGCAGTAAACATAGCAGTGAGTCCTCTTCATTTGAGGATGATCTTTATTTTACTATCGCATTAGATTCAATTTATTTACAGTAGACGAAGTTAGTTGGGGACATGCACCATCAACTCTACAGTTCAGATAGTTAGAGTTTTTTCATACAAATATATTAGTAAATAGTTTTCAGTATTGATTATTTTAGATGTTTTGAACCTTATGTAAAGTTTCTGCCTGTTTTCAGCATTTATTTCAGTATAATATACAGTGCTCAGTTACATATATCAGAAAAGGTTAGCTTGTGGTTCCTTGAGTTTATGATCATCATGTGGCATTTTGGTTCTAGAAAAGCAGGGCATTACAAACTTAGTATTAGAGCCTAAGGTTTAATAGTGTCCTAGAAAGTCTGAAAATCCATATCTAGTAGAGTCTTATGCATGGTTGTGTTGTGTGCCACATTTATATACAGAAGGTTATAAGATGTTTTTAGGAACAGTTTCCCTTCTTTCAGTATTCATGTCCTACGAGTAAGCATGAGCTCAATTTACTCCTCATTCTAATCCATTTCTTTCTTCCATTTACAAAGTATGCCTCCTCGCAAAGCCAATACCTGTAGGGATGATAACCAACCACCTTAGTTCATAGATCCTTCGAGTGAGACTATGTCATATACAGCGTTCTGGGCAGATTTTCAGGCGCTAGCCCAAGTTGTGATGAGTAATGTTCAGGGGAATCATCAAGCTGTAACCCCAACTCAGCAAGATAGGGATGCAGCCACAGCCAGGATAAGAAATTTCTTGAGAATGGACTCGCCAGAATTCTTTGGGTCAGTAGCAAGTGAGGACCCACAGGTTTATCTTGAGGAGGTAAAGAAGATTACCCAGATTATGCATGTTTTTGAGAAGGAGAGTGTAGAGTTAGTATCCTATAGGCTGAAGGATATTGCTCATGATAGGTTAGTGATGTGGAAGAAGAGTAGAGGGGAGGATGCAACTCCCATGACTTGGCAAGAGTTTCAGGATGCCTTTCTAGATAAGTTTTTCCCGCTAGAGATAAGAGAAGCTAAGGTAGAAAAATCATTGAACCTAAGTCAAGGCTCTATAACAGTGAAAGAGTATTATCTTAAGTTCAACCAGTTAGCTAAGTATGCTCCTAATTTGATAGCTGACCCTAGAGCGAGTATGAGTAAGTTTGTGACTGATGTGTCTGGGTTGGTATTGAAAGAGTGTAGAACTGCCATGCTTAATAGAGACATGGATCTTTCTAGATTAATGATGTATGCTCAGCAGATGGAGGAAGATAAATCTAAGGAGAGACAGAGATCTAATAAGAGATCCAGAACAGGTAGTTATAGCTTTTCTCAGGTAGGGTCATAAGGTGGTAACAGTTCTCAACATAGCCAGAAGTTTTTAGTCCCAGCTCCATCCTCAGCTATTATACCCTCACCAAAGTTTGGGGATGTAAATCATGATGGGGCACCAGGCTCCAAAACCTAGGGTAGTGGCAGCAGTGTTCGTACCTATCCGATTTGTGGAGAGTGTGGCAAGAATCACCTAGGTATGTGTAGAGCAAATAGTCAGGTATGCTTTGGATGTGGTAATCAAGTCCATAGGATGTGGGAGTATAGAGTGCTAGCTCAGAGGGGTAGAGATTTACATCAGCAGGGTGCCACTTCTAGTACCAATAGTGGTCAGCGTCAGAACAAACTTTATGTACTTCAGGCTCGCCATGATAAAAATAGTTTCCCTAACATAGATTTGGGTACGTTATCAGTCCTTTATCTTCATGATATGCATTTTTAGGTCCTTTTCTCCCATTTGAGCTTAAGTTTTCAGCTTGAGTTAGTCAGTAAAACCAACAGTCAGTTTAGCAGTTAGATTCATATAGTTTGGTTTCTCACCTTTTCATATAATCATGCTCTCAGACACCTCAGGGATGTAACTATCCCAAGATAGAGCATTCTAGTAGTTTCAAGTATAACTCAGTTCATGCGTCATGCATTAGATTCAGATCCCAGATGTTTAGTTATGAACCAGTTCATACGTGCCTTATGCATCGCCTCAATTTTTTCAAGTACTTTGGTGAAGTAAGTGTTCTTAGAGGGAAATTTTCACGACCCAAACCGGGGCCCTGGCTGTGACGAGTATTCCAAACCATGAGGCCTGAAACACCCCTATCTGTTTGGTAATCATGCACATAATTCATATGATAAAAGAAATGCAGAAGATACACAATATAACAGAAACATGGTTAAGAATCATGCGAAAGTAATGATGGGGAATAATGTCCCACAATATCAACACAACATCTCTATAACGTCTGTGAAATCTCTACTACACGACTAAAACCAATGTCTATCTGAAAACTGGGACAAGACCCCCAGTAGACCCAAAACTAATAAATGAAAAATTAAACTGCAGACATTAGGCCTTCTGAAATATAGAAGGCTCACCACTTGATTCTGCGATCTGTCGGATGGAATCTACTGGTTGTCTGGACCCCTATACTGTGCCTCCGAACCTGGGAGGAGAGTGGATCAATACAAAAGTACTGGTGTGCAGAGAAATCAAAATATAGATATAATAATTTTACACAATATGGGTGAGAGCCATTATAAAGCAATTTCATTTTAAATTATTTGAAAAGACATGGGCATAATGTAATAGTTTTCAATACCAATGTAAATCAATTGAGCTAGGTGGAATACCCTACAATTGTAATTCCATGGCTATGTGGAATCCGCCTCTGGTGCTCAGCGGCCAAGCCTTAAATCCAAGTAGCCACCAGGATTTGGAGCCGGTATACCTCCCATGTGAGTACACCGTAGGGAATCCCCCCATGTGAGATATCCTAATTATTTTATTATCCTCCCATGTAGGATACAATATCATATGACCTACATTGGCAACTACGGTTTCCAGCGATGAGCCTTTTCACTCAAATGCCTTTTTTGGGCAACCACCTTTCTCATGAAAATAAATGACTTCAAACTTTGTTCAAATCAATCACATATCATACTATGTAGGGTATCGTTATACCCGACTTGCAAGTTAATTAGTATCATATCATTCTCTTTATTCAATCATCATATGCAACATATTTCAACATGAACAAAACAACCCTCTCTTTGAAAGTCAAAAACCATATCCAAATCATGAAATTTTCTTAGACATTTCATGACATGCATTTCAAGATGATTTCAAATGATTCATATCATGTGAAAACTTAAAACAATACCATATCAAGAGAGGGGCTCTATTTAAATCATGCTCTTAATTTATCGTCATTATAAAACACATGCATATCCATATATAATAAATCAAATCACCTTGGAATTAGGCCTAAATACCAAATCAATATCATAAAATGTTTAAAACATATCATATTCGTACTTTCAAAACCCGCATTTTGAAAACATGAATTTTTTAAAACCCATGAGAGTTTTGAGATAAACCCACGTACCTCTATATATGAAGATTATAGATGCTTCTTGAAGCCTACGTTCTGGGGATTCCAAATATGCAATTAGTTTCTAAAACCCCCGGTTGAATCTTGTGTTACTTGGGTTTTTATTTTGAAACCCTAAGGAGAATCCTTGAGCACTTTTGATGAATGTAGGTGTATTTTGGGGTCTTCGGAACTGAATTTCGTGTTTAGGGCTAAGTAAGGGTAGAAAAGGACCATTTTGCCCCCAAAACGGAGTGTTTAAGTCACATGAAACCTTTACATAGGCGCTGCCTATGCCATCGCACAGGCGCCACCTAGGCTATCGCCTGTGTTTACATAGGCGCCGCCTATGCTATCGCCTATGCTTTCCAGCGGCCATGTACGACTGGTTAGGCGATGCATATTACTTTGAAAGGCCATAACTTCTTTCTTGGGTGCCAAATTTTAGTAAAATTGGTATCGTTAGAAGGCTAACTCGGAAACCTATCATTTTACACATAGTAAGCTTCCTAATTCGACATATACAAAGAGTCATGGTCGATAGAAGTTGACACAAATTATAATGTCCACTTAAACTTAAACGGTCAAAGTAGTTTTCAACTCGTCCTTGAGTCAAATGACCCCTATGGTCTAAATTCAAGCTTGAATGGATTCACATGCTACACAAATAATTAACATGCCGTATTGGCATAGAATTTTGTGGCTTCGGGATTTATCAACACATCAGAATCATGGTCTATATTGTAGCATAAAATACGGGGCGTTACATTATCCCACCCTTAGGATCATTCATCCCCGAATGATGATACGGTTCACAGACAGACACGATTTCAAGCATAATAAAGGACTAGGAAAGATAAGATAGGAATAGTACCTTCAGTCTCATCCTCCATCAAAGAAAATAAATTGGGATATCTAATTCTCATGTCATGTTCTGACTCCCAAGTTGCTTCTTTGACTTTCTGATTCCTCTACAGTACCTTTACTAAGGCTATCTCTTTGCTCTTCAGCTTTCAAACTTGGCGATCTAAAATTTCAACGGGCTCTTCTTCATAAGACAAGGAATCTGTCACTTTGACACCCTCTACTGGAAATACCAAAGAATGATTTCCAATGCATTTCTTTAACATGGATACATGGAATACCGGATGAACGGAACCCAAACTTGCAGGCTATTCTAGCTCATAAGCAACTGCACTAATCTTTCTCAGAATTTGATATGGCCCTATATAGCGAGGGATCAATTTACCCCTTTTTCCAAACCGAATAACTCCTTTCATAGGAGAAACCTTGAGAAACACCCAATTACCAACTTCAAACTCTAGTTCTCTTCTCCAAACATCGGCATAGGGCTTCTGATGACTCTGAGCAGTCTTGAGTCATTGTCTAATGATTTTCACTTTCTCCATCGCCTGATGAACAAGATTAGGCCCACATAACTGGGTATCGCCAACTTCATACCATCCTATCAGAGACCTACATCTTCTCCCATACAAAGCCTCAAAAGGATCCATCTTGATATTGGCATGGTAACTATTATTGTAAGCAAATTGAACCAGTGTCAGGTGATCTACCCAACTACCTTTGGAATCAATAATGTATGCCCTCAACATATCCTCGAGGGTCTGAATGGTATGCTCAGCTTTCCCATCCATCTGAGGGTGGAAAGCTGTGCTCAAATTCACTTATGTACCTAAACCCTTCTAAAAAAATCTCCAGAACTGAGATAAAAACTACGTACCTCTATCAGATATAATGGACACTAGTGCCCCATGCAACCGTACTATCTCCTCAATGTAAATCTTTGCATAACCTCTCTCAAATAATTAGTTCTCATAAGAAAAAAGTGGGATGACTTTTTTAACCGATCTACAATCAGCCATATAGAATTATACTGCTTTTGGGATCTCGAAAGTCCTATAATGAAGTCCATGTTTATCATCTCCCACTTCCATAAAGGCAGGGCTATCTCTTGGGAAGTACCACCTGGCCTCATGTATTCTACCTTCACTTATTGACAGTTCAAACACTTGGACACAAAATTAGCTACATCACATTTCATGTTATTCCACCAATACAAGGTTTTCAGATCATGGTACATCTTAGTAGAGCCTGGGTGAACAACATACCTCGAAGTGTGCGCCTCATTAAGGATTCTTTCCCGCAGCCCATTAATATTTGGAATGCACAACCTACCCTGAAATATTAGAATACCATCACCACCAATTTTAAATGACATAACCTTTTGTTAACCCAAATCTTTCTTGATTTGCATCAAGATGAGATCTTTAACCTACTTCTCCTTAACTTCAGCACAAAGATATGACTTAGATAACTCATGAACAATCGCCCCTCCATCTTTGGAATCTAAGAGTCGCACTCCTAGATTTGAAAGATGGTGAATATCCTTCACTATATCTTTTTTACCTTCTTCTACATGAGAAAGGCTGCCCATAGAAAACCTACTGAGGGCGTCGGCTACAACATTTTCCTTGCTCGGATGGTAATGCAGACTCATATCATAGTATTTCAAAAGCTCCATCCAACGCCTCTACCTAAGGTTCAATTCTTTATGCGAGAAAACATACTGCAAAATCTTATGGCCAGTATAAATATCAACATGCACTCCATAGAGATAGTGCCTCTAGATTCTAAGTGCAAACACCATGGCTACTAACTCCAAGTCATGAGTGGGGTAATTGCGCTCATGCACCTTTAACTGACTAGATGCATAAGCTATTACCTTACCATGATGCATCAATACACAACCAAGTCCCACATGGGACGCATCACAATATACCACAAAACCATCCACACCCTCAGCAAGGGTCAAAACAGGAGCAGTAGTCAGCTTGTCGTTCAACTACTCAAAACTGTTTTCACATAAGTCAGACCACACAAACTTTATCATTTTCTAAGTTAGTTTAGTAAGAGGAGCAGCTATGGAAGAAAAACTCTCTACGAAGCTTCTGTAATACCCCACCAAACCCAAGAAGCTTCAAACATCGGTTGGAGTCGTGGGTCTGGGCCATTTTCTTAGTGCTTCAACTTTCTGGAGATCCACTCTTATCCCATCTATGGACACAATATGCCCCAAGAAGGTAATAGTATCTAACCAAAATTCATACTTAGAAAATTTGGCATACAGTTGATGATCCTTAAGTGTCTAAAGAATAATTCAGAGGTGATTGGCGTGATCCTCTTTACTCTTCGAATAGATCAGGATATCATCAATAAATACAATGAAGCACAAGTCAAAAAACTAACAGAATACTCTATTCATAAGATCTATGAAGGCTGCAGGGGTGTTAGTCAACTCAAAGGACATAACTAGAAATTCGTAGTGACCATATCGGGTTCGAAAGGCTGTCTTGGGAATGTCTGACTCCCTAGCTTTCAACTGATGATAACCCGAATGAAGATCTATTTTTGAAAAACAATTAGCACCCTAAAGCTGGTAAAAAAGTTCATCAATCCTAGGAAGAGGATACTTGTTTTTAATCATGACCTTATTCAGCTGTCGGTAGTCTATGCACATACGAAGGGACCCATCTTTTTTCCTACAAAAAGTACAGGTGCACCCCAAGGGGACACACTGAGGCGAATAGAACCCTTATCTATAAGGTCATCTAGTAGCTCTTTTAACTCTTTTAGTTCCATGAGAGCCATTCTATATGATGGAATAGAAATAGGATGAGTTTATGGCAACAAATCAATGCCAAAATCTATTTCCCTATCAGGTGGTATCACTGGGAGATCTTCGAGAAAGACTTCTGGAAACTCATTCACTACAGGGAATGACTGAAAAGGAAGTTTTTCAACTCTTGAATCTTTTACTCAAATTAGATGGTATATACAAACTTTGGAGATAAGATTTGGGGCTCTAAGATAAGAGATAAAGTGACCTCTAGGTTCCACAGAACTCCCTGCCCATACAATTGGTGTCTCATTCGAAAAAGAAAAAGTGACCTTTAGGGTTCTGTAATCAAAGGTGGCATAACACGAATGGAGCCAGTCCATCCTAAGAATGGCATCAAAATTTACCATATGAAGTTCTATAATGTCGGCCACAATATCCCTACTAAGAATAGACACAACACAATTTCTATAAACCTTTCTAGCAATAATAGAATCACCTACAGGAGTGGAAAAAGTGAAGAGTTCTTTAATGACTTCGAGCTCAAACCCAAAACCAATAGCCACATAGGGGGTCACATAAGATAGAATAGACCCGGGATCAAGCAATACATAAATATCACGATAAAAAATTTGTAACATACCGGTCCTGGTAGCTAAAGGGGCACCCTTAGGAGGAAGAGACGTGGGGGCAGCTTGGGGCCTAGCCCCCTTGTATTTCCTCCAGCAGAAAGGCAATCTCTCTGAAGATGTCCCACTTTGCCACAAGTATAACAATTTTTCCCCTCAAAAGAAAACTTCCCTGGGTGATTCCTCCCATAAATCTCACACTGTGGATAAGTACGACCCTGTTGGGACACACTCCCTTGCGGCTGAATATCTAAGGCTCTCGATCTGTGATGAGTCTGGAAACTCTGAGATCGTCTGTCTGCTGGTGGTCCGGGCGCTGGGGCACTGGCAGCAAACTGTGCATTACTCCATGACTTCTTCTTTTGCCATCTATTTCACTAGTTTCTGCTCTGTGGCTGGCTGTGATTCTGATTTGAGGTTCTGGCTCTCTTTGCTTACCTATCTTTCTCTTTTATTTTTGAAATTTTCTTTTTCTTCTCTTCTATCTTCTTTATATGAATGGTTAGCCGAGCAAATTCTAACTCCTTGTTGAACATAGCCCCATGGCACTCAAGTACCAGGTTATCAGCTAGGCCGAATGCAAATTTCCTCATCTGGGCTCTCATATTACTAGTCAACTCTGGTGCATAGCGGTCTAGGTTATTAAACCTCAATGTGTACTCCTGGACACTCATACTGCCCTGCTTCAGATTCATAAACTCTTTCTCTTTGGCCTCTCTCAACTCCAGAGGAAAGAATCGATCAAGGAAACCTTCCACAAATTTGCCCCAAACTGTGGGCTTAGCACTCTTACCTTTTGTATCCTTCCAGTTGGCATATCACTGATTCGCAACATCCTTAAGCTTATAAGTTACCAGTTCTACCCCTTTAACCTCATCCATATGCATTACCTTAAAGATCTTTTCCATCTCATCCATGAACTCCTATGGATCTTCCTCCACCTTGGTTCCAGTGAACTTAGGTGGGTTCATCTTCATGAAATGTTCAACCCTAGTAGCCTCAGATGTAACAGATGCAGACCCAATATCTTTCGATCATTGAGCTTGGTTAGCTACAAACTGTGTCAGCATATGAATGGACCATCTAAATTCTACATTTGAAATATCTCCCTGAGTAGTTGGGGGACAGTTGCCTTAGTCCGCGGAGCCCGAGGTAGAATAGTCGGGACTGGAGAAACTCCTGGAGTAGGGATAAGTTCTAGAGTGTGAGCTCTATTATGGGTCCACATCCCATGGGTGGGACGGACCTCATCTGCTTGAGCATTCTGATCTATGATACAACATGGAGGCATAACTGTGTTTCTGAAATACAAGTGATTATAGATTAGGGGACAGTTCAGACTCTGAAGCATGAACTAAATCACAAAGAAGGGAAACATTTTCTAAACACCTAGCAGCCTCCTGTTTATAAGTGTGGAGTGCTACACACCAATAAATAGGACTCTATCCGATGCGATTTCATAGACACCCTGGGACCATGAACCGTGCTTTGATAAAAAGTTTGTCATGACCTGAACTGGGTCCCTGGCCGTGATGAGTATTCCAAACCAAGAGGCCTGAAACACCCTTATCTGTCTGGTAATCATGCACACAATTCATATGATAAAAGAAATTCGGAAGATACACAATATAATGGAAACATGGTTAAGAATTATGTGAAAGTAATGATGGGGAATAATGTCCCACAATCTCAACACAACATCTCTATAACGTCTGCAAAATCTCTATTACACGACTAAAACCAATGTCTATCTAAAAACTGGGACAAGGCCCCCAGTAGACCCAAAACTAATAAATGACAAATTAAACTACAGACATCAGGCCTTCCAAAATATAGAAGGCTCACCACTTGATTCTGCAATCTGTTGGAAGGAATCTACTGGTTTTCTGGACCTCTAAACTGTGCCGCCTAACCTGGGAGGAGAGGTGGTCAATACAAAAGCACTGGTATGCAGAGAAATTAAAATAGAGATATAATATTTTTACCCAATATGGGTGAGAGCCATTATAAAGTAGTTTCATATCAAATTATTTGAAAACACATGGGCATAATGTAATATTTTTCAATACCAATATAATGCGATTGAGCTAGGTGGAATACCCTACAATTGTAATTCCACGGCTATGTAGAATCCGCCTCTAGTACTCGGCAGCCAAGCCTCCAATCCAAGTAGCCACCAGGATTTAGAGCCGGTATACCCCCCATGTGAGTACACCGCAGGAAATCCTCCCCATGTGAGATGTCCCAATTATTTTATTATCCTTCCATGTATGATACAATGTCATATAACCCGTATCGGCAACTATGGTTTCCAGCGATGAGCCTTTTCACTCAAATGCCTTCTTCGGGAATCCACCTTTCTCATGAAAATCAATACATTCAAACTTTTTTCAAATCAATCACATGTCATACTCTATAGGGTATTGTCATTCCCAACTTGCAAGTCAATCAGTAACATATCATTCTCTTCATTCAATCATCATATGCAACATATTTCAACATGAATAAAACAACCCTCTCTTTGGAAGTCAAAAACCATATCAAAATCATGACGATTTTTTAGACATTTCATGACATGCATTTCAAGATGATTTCAAACAATTCATATCACGTGAAAATGTAAAACAATACCATATCAAGAGAGGTGTTCCATGTAAATCATGCTCTCAATTTATCATCAATATGAAACACATGCATATCCATATATAATATATCAAATCACCTTAGAATTAGCCCGAAAGACCAAATCAATATCATAAAATATTTAAAACATATCATATTCGTAATTTCAAAACCCCCATTTTGAAAACATGAATTTTTAAAGCCTATGAGATTTTTGAGATAACCCCACATACCTCTATATGCAAAGATTATAGGTTCTTCTTGAAGCCTAGGTTCTGGGGATTCCAAATATGCAATTACTTTCTAAAACCCCCGATTGAATCTTGTGTTACTTAGGTTTTTATTTTGAAACCCTAAGGAGAATACTTGAGCATTTTTGATAAATGAAGGTGTATTTTTGGATCTTTGGAACTAAATTTCATGTTTAGGTCTAAGTAAGGGTGGAAAATGACCATTTTGCCCCAAAAACGGAGTGTTTAAGTCACTTGAAACATTTACATAGGCGCTGCCTATGCCATCGCCTATGTTTACATAGGCACCGCCTAGGCTATCGCCTATGTTTATATCGGCAGCACCTAGGTTATCTCCTATATTTACATAGGCGCTGCGTATGCTATCACCTATGCTTTCCAGTGGCCATGTGCAATTGGTTAGGTGACACATATTACTTTAAAAGGTCATAACTTCTTATTCTGGTACCAGATTTTAGCAAAATTGGTATCGTTGGAAAGCTAACTTGGAAATATATCATTTTACATATAGTAGGCTTTCTAATTTGTCATATACAAAGAGTCATGGTTAATAGAAGTTGACATAAATTATAATATCCACTTAAGCTTAATATAGTGTCCCAAGGGGGAGATACCCTATAACTCCCCGATGTTTTCAATTCCTAAAACCCATTCAATTTTATGCTTAGATTCACATTAAAAGATTTGTATCAGTTATTATTGCATACTCAGTCATGCTTTCAAGAGTTAGTTTAGTCAAATATTCATGCATTAGATATGTATGTTCAGTAGAAAAGTTTAGTTCATCAGTGTATTCAGTCACGCATTAATGAGAGAAATTTAGTCAAGTATCCATGCATTAGATATACATATTCATTATGAGAATTCAATTTAAAATTAGTTTCAGCCGTGTATCCCATGCATCAGATATGTATGTTTAGAAAAAGAACTCAGAATGTCAGTAGCTTCAGTTTCACAGTCATGTTTTAGATGTTCTCGTCCCTTAAATAAGATCTGCCAATTAGTACTCTTAGCCTAACAAGTGACATTCGAGTACGAATCTTCCCAAGGGGGAGATATTATAATGCCCCGAGATTCCCAACCGATTGTAGAATCATGCTTCAAGTTTATGTTAAATAAATCTTAGTGATTTGGTAGTTTTATGATCAATATTTATGTATATTAATGCCTTAAATATATTCTAGCTATTAGACAAATCAAAACATCCCTTACCGATTGAATTCTTGAGAAGAATTTTGGTATAGTCAACTTCAAATAAGTATATCTTTTGATATACTATGAATTTTTTATCTAATTACATACCATCAGATAGATAATTGAATTATATTTCCAACAATACCAATTTTGACAAAATTCGGCATTGGAGTAAAAGGTTATGGCCATTTTACTGAGAGCTATCCGAGCTGCCCAAGAGCAACGGGCAAGCTGATGGGCCGTCAATTCAGCGATGGACCGTCGCTTTGGCCATCACAAATAAAGCAGTGAGGCCATTTTCCAGCCCAAAAATGATGTTTGGAGTGATGGTCAGTCACCACAGTGAAGGTCCATCTCTCAGACCATCAATTTTGTCCGAAATAGCATTGAAACACCGTTTTAGTAGGATTTTTATTTTTTTTCCACCCTATTTAATACCCAATCATGTCAAATCAAATCACATAACTTCTTATTCATCCATAACATCAAAATTAGGGTTTATTTAAAGATCAAAATCCAAGAACAAGATCCAAACTCTTCTTCAAGAAACTAAGAAATTCAAGTTCTTCAAGTTCAAGAACCATCAAGAAAACATCAAGATCTGTGTTTCTCAATCCAAAAACGTTCAAGAAACGTTAGTTATATTTCAAGATTCAAGATTTTGAGGTATGTTAGGTGTTGGTTCTAGGGTTCCTTTCACCCAAAAAGTTCAAGAACCCTTTTTAAAATTTTAAGGTTTACGTATTTATGAGATGTCATGATTTATGTGAATTAGAGTTCATGATTTTGTATTCTTGAGCTTTAATTCCTAATTTAGACTACCAATTTCAAGAGTTGGTTCTAGTATGTGATGAATAGTATGATGTTCATGATAAACCCTCTTCAAGTTGCCTGATATAAATAGAATCTTCTGTATAACTAAAGCATGATCCCCAAATGTTTGATAGAATGCTTAAGTAAAGAAAATGGTGCCTTTTAAGTATGTTAAGCATGAAATTCCCAATTATGTGATAACTAGTGCATGCCAAACGTTTGTTAAAATGCCTTAGTGAATGTATTATGATAAGCTACATGTGTTTTTATCCATGTGTATTCCTTATTGGACAACTATGAGATATTAGTATGCATTCCCTATACATTTACATGTTTATGACATTCAAGTGGTTGATAAGATATCATATTGACTGTGTTGTGAATGAAAGTCTATTTTCATGATATTAAAGTGTGGTCCTGTCTTATTTACTTTATGATATCCATTCCTGGGGGTATTTATGCCCTAAAACTAGCTGTTTTTATAGAGTTGAGTTAGTCTCAAGATAAAACTCAATCATACTTTGATCAGTAGATTTTAGTTAGTGACAAAAGTTAAGAAAACTCGATAATCTCAGTATTCATCCTAATCCAGCTTAGTACTCAATTCATACCTCAGTAGTATTCAACATTTAGTTCAGATTTCAGTAAAGCTCAGTAAGTTATAGAACTCAGTAGTATTCGATCAGATAACAAAATTCAGTAGTATTCCATCAGTCTTCGGAATCAAGTGAACTCAGCTTAACTCAGTTACCCAGTATGATCAGTAACAGATTTAGCTCAGTCTAAGTTCAGTTAAGAATTAGTTCAGAGTCCTTTAGTTAGGAGTAGTATCTAGCACCGAGCGAGTGCAGGGATGTCGGCTTCCCCGTTAGGGAGGCACAGTCATTAGTAACTGTCCCTAAACTCCAAAACTGTGTAGCAGTGCAGGACCAGGAGTCACCCATTAGATTAAGGCTTGACTATTATATTGCGTTAGGCTTGACTTCCTGTTCAAGGTCACCTGTTAGAGAGGCTTGACCATAGAACCCATGGCACGGTATTAACACCTTTTCAGCTGGGGTTATAGGTTGGACCCCACTATATCAGATTCGAGGCATGTCGGTTAAGTAAGAACTCCAACAGTTGTAGCTTCAGTATCAGTCTTCAGAGTACAACTCAGAAATCAAGACTGTCTGATACGATAACTTATCTCAGTAAGAAACTTAGATAGTTCCATTGATTCATAAAACACCTGCTAGATAGGCCTTGTCTTATGTAAAGTTAATCAGAATCAGTACTAATAGATCCAGAGATCACCCACCAGATAGGCCTGATCTCAAACACGGTCCATTATTTCTATTATTAAAAGATTCAGAGATCTTCCGCTAGATAGGTCTAATCTCAGATACATTTATTCTTTATTATTATTAATAGATTTAGATATCATCCATTATAAAGGTTTAATCACAGATTTAGTCAGTCGATAGTAGCAAGCTCAGAACTTAGTCATTGATATGAGTAGATTTAGTTAATTAGCTTCTGTACCATCAGAGTCAGAGATCACTCACTAGATAAGACTGGTCTCAACTTCAGTACTTAGTTATCAATATTAGAAGATTCATTTATTTAGTTTCTCTGTATTAGTAGTAAGTTTAGACGTCAGTAAAGCAGTATCCGAGTCTTAGTAATCAGAGTCACGATGATTTCAGTTATGGTTGTGCATTCATGCATATGTCCTCATTTAGTACTCTTATAATTATTCAGTTGAGTAATGTTCATGCATAAGCCCTTGCATTTAGCCTTACCTTATCTAGCATACTAGTACATTCAAAGTACTAACATATACTTTTCTCTTGCGCTATGGTGTCTTATATCATAAGCTCAGAAGAACGAGATCTAGAGTACCTTTAGCTGTCCAGAATCAGTCAGCAGTAAGTCCACTTCATTCAAGGATGATCTTTATTTTATTATTGCATTAGATTTAATTTATTTATAGTATACGAAGTTAGGTTGGCACATATCCCATTAACTTTGCAACTCAGAAAGTCAAAGGCTTTTTGGACAGATATATTAGTATTCAGTTTTCAGTATTGATTATTTTAGGTGTTGTGAACCTTATGGAAAGTTTTTGCTAGTTTTCTACATTTATTTTAGTATATTATGCAGTTCTCAGTTACAGATATCAAAAAGGGTTAGCTTGTGGTCCCTTAGAGTCATGAGCACGGTGTTGCATTCCGGTTCCAGAAAATCAGGGTGTTACAGGAACAAAGAAGTTCCCTTGGTCAAAGTTCTTTGGATGAATCATTCTGTTAAGAGAGCCACTTGTGAAGCAGAAGCATATATGTGTACCAAGTACCCTCTATCTTTTCTTTCCAAATACAGACTCAGCTTAAGGTAATATTTCTCCTTAGATTAAATCTTTTCTATTCTCAGTTCCAACTAAATAATCATTCTCATATCATTGCATACATTTATAACATTAGTTTAGTTTATGTATCATGTTTTAGACTCAGTTATGTAATCCTGTTTCTAGTTATGCATGTTCAGCATATGATCGCAGTTTTCTAAGTATTCTCATCTTAATCAGTCTCATTCGATAATCAATATTTCCAAAGGGGAGATATTGCAATACTTCATACTATTCTTAGCTAAGATCAGCTAAGTGTTGGGGACTTAGTCATTTTTAAGGCCTCTTAACTTCAAGGATTTTTAAATTAGTTTTCTCGATACCAAGATATTGGTTTTTGAGTTAATTCAGGTTCAAGGGTATAAAAAGCATGTCTCAGAGAAGTTTTGGACTTTTCGGATGAGGATTGGGTAACATTTGGATCACAAATCTTGTAGACACCTAATTTTGTCCCTTCTGAAGTCTAATTTTATCCTTTTTAGCTCACCTCACCACATACCCTTACCCGTGTTATTATATCCCACAAAAATACAAAAATTAACAACCCTTAACAAAATCCCTAACTAATTTTATCTTATCCTAACAGCATACCCAATCAAAATAAACCACCTCACTACCACCTCATTCATATTTTTTTGTTCCTTTTGACCATATACACACTATTAAAGAGGGGGGCACAGTGAAAAAGGGGGCATATACAAAAAGGGATCCATTTTTTTGTTTCCAGGGAAGGAGAAGGGAGAGACCTACTTCTGCTTCTCCATTATCTTTTTGACTAGAAAATACAAATCCATACACTATCAATATAGATACAACCTTTACTCACATATATTCATTCATTCGCACACACTCACTCTCATGGGATCACACATAAACACATCCTTCATCATCTTTACATGTATTAAGAACAAGAAAATACACACACTGTTGAGGGATATGGGGTATCGAGAGAGATCTATAAGGTGAGAGACATAGAGAGTTTGAAATTGGGAAGTGAGTTGACCAGTAAGAGGGAAAGATTGAGAGAGAGAGGGGGGATGAAATAGGAGAGATGCAAGAGAGAGTCGAAAAGAGAGATGCATATTCACTAAAATAGAGGGTTATCTTCCTCACCAATATTGGGGCACAAATCATACACACACAAACAAAATTCCACCGGAAAATGTTAAATTGGTTTCTATTTTAGGTGTTGATTCGAACAGAGGTCCGATCAAAATTTGATGAGTTGTTGTTCATCCTTGAGGGACATTGTTCAAATTGGTTTCTATTTTAGGTCTGGTTCAGTTGCTTGATTGCATAATTTGCACCATAAAATCTCTATTTGAGGTCCAATTCTATCTCGTTATCATTTTGATTTCATTCTATATGCATGATTGGTTCATGTGAAGCATGATATGAATATTTGGGTGATATCGATTTATTTGTATGGTTTCGTTGACAATGATTGTTGATTGTTAAAGTGGTGATCGTGAATTATTGAAATTTCTGATAATTAATTTGGGGGTGAGAATTTAAAACTTGATATAATGGGTGAATTTTGATTAGTTTGATTCATTGGTTGTTTGACTTGAAATGAATGTTAATTGAACTTGGTAGTATCATGATACGTCGATTGGTTTAGGCAAACATAGGTTGGGAAGGAAAAGTTTAGAATTTGTGGCTCTGGTTGAATGTTGGAAATTCTGTGGAATATTTGAAATTTTATTGAATAGTTTGATTTTCTCGCACTAAAAATGTATTCATTTGGTCGGAGAATGACTCGAGGTATTTGTATTGATTTATCCTGGGAATGACCTGAAGTATTTTGTACTTGGAGGATGTTCATGATGAAGGCCCGAGGCGTTGGGTAGTGCATACTCTAGGACTAGTTTAGAATAGGATTTATATTTTTCATTTTTCCATTTTGGATTGTATAATTCGACTGGACCTTATATTTTGAATTTTTTTTTGCGTTGTTTGTTTGATTGATTGTTTTATGTGTTTTTTGTGGTTTATACATTCGTAGTGTCAAATTAGCCGATATGCTCCACAAGCGATAGTGGTCGATTCACGGGATCAAGGGGTGCCTAACAACTTCCCTTCGGTCAACAGAATTCCTTAACCGGAATCTCTATTCGTGGATTAGTTTTAAAGTCAAACTGTTTCGAGAAAGGATTTCCAAAGGTGACTTGGAGCACCCAATTTATGTCAAGTGGTGACTCTGAATTTAATTCTAAATAATCCTTTTTATAACAAATTTTCATCTTTTGTCACTTCTATACAAAAAACCCTTTCAAACTTTTGAAACTTAAAATCGAATCTTTTTGGTCAAAAAAGGGGTGTGACAGCTCTAGCGACTCTGTTGGGGACCATTTTTCAGAATTCAATCTTATTTTGGATTTGTATCGGCTTAGTTTGGCACTATAGATGTATAGACATTTTTTGTTGTGTTGTTTGGTGTTATTGCTTATAATTGTTGAGTTTATGCGTGCTCTTTGTTTACTATTTTTACCTTATGTGTTACCATTTTATATCTGGCATTATGTGCATAAGCCGAGTCATTCTTTCTGCAATAAGTCCGTAGTACACGTGTGTACACGACCTATAGTTAAGTCACCCTTATTTTAGGAAAGGAATCTATTGGGTTGTATGAAGTAGGTGGAAAGCTGTCACAGCCACTATCCACTATACGCTCCCCCGAACAGCCTTGTTAGTAAACTTAAACGTAGGTCAGCCTTTATGTCATGCTTATCTGCTTCATATTGAGACCTAGTGGGACTCACTTGGTTCTTTGTAGGAGACTCACCTCTAAAGAATCCCTACATGCTAAATATTGAATCTTTGAGGGTAGCGTGGTCATTTGCCGGACTTATTTGGGGAAAAACATGTGTTAGAAGTGAAGTGTGTAGACAAGAAAGTGTTGGAAAAAAAGGAGAAAAAGAAAAGGTGAGCCAAAAAAAAAAGTTTTCGGACTTTTTAGAGTTCTTTATGGCTTTTGTTTTTCACAATCAAAAAATTCAAAAAGATTTTTTAACTTTCGTACTCATTTTCTCAAAAACATGAAAAAGATTTTCCTTTTGTTCCTTTACCACGCATTCATAATTCGATAATTTCAAAAATAAAAAAATTTGATTGGAGTTTTTTTATAAAGAAAAAATGCTAAATAAGATGGTAGAAGTTTTTAACATTTCATATAACGAAAATACCAAAAAGGATTTTTTTTTTCTTTTCATAGTTGTTGTATCAGTTTTATGTGAAGTGTTAAATTAAAAATTCAAAAAATATTTTATTGACGTTTTTCATCGTCTGTCTTTGGTTGTGTCTCTTAAGTCAAGGTTTAGTCTTTTAGTTAATCATTAATTGTCCAATCTGAATGAACTACGCACCCCTGATTCTCCTCTCTCGGGAGTGAGATACGTAGGCAGCCAATTGTGGGTTCGGGGATCTTATTTGAAAAATTCAAAAAGATTTTCTTCACTCTTTATTTAGAGTAAGTGTTTCATATATATCTTTAAAAGAAAACTACAAAAAGAATTTTCTTTAATAGGTTCGAGTTTCATTTTCATATGGAATTCAAAATTCAAAACCCAAAAAGATTTTTCTTTGGTAATCATAGGTTTCATTTTGTATATGAATTTAAAACGTGAAAAATGCAAAGAGATTTTCGTCAAATCTTTTGATAATTTGTTATTTCCTTTTCTTTATAAAGTTTCAAGAAAAAAAAGAAAGGAAAAATAGTTTGGTTGGCATTTAGGCAAAACTTCATGAAATACAAACTCCTGATTCTCCTCTCTCGGGAGTGAGATACGTAGGAGCCCCCCTCATGGGTTCGGTGACCTTTTCAAAAAGAAAAAAAAAGGATTTCGAAAAAAATTATTGAAATCTAACACATTTGCTATCTTTTGTTCAGTTAGTTTAAGGTAGTTGGTTTGTGGCATTTTGGCTGGTCCTCCATATTGTACCAAGTCACAGAGAAAGTTATGGTCAACAAGGATATTGAGTTTCTTGTCACTAATAAGATAGGGATTTCGGGCAATGAGAATTTAGGATCTAATGAAGAGATTCAAAAATTAGGGCAACAAATGATAGAAATGCATCGAGCTTGCGCTAATGGGTTGCCACCTCCTCCATTTCCCGCTAATAATCTGGAATATCTTTCTAGCTTGCCTCCAGTGTCACATAAACAGTTTCCTATTTTTGTTGACACACCACAACATGCATCAGGATCTACTCTGGGGCAACATTATCCAAACACTTCTAATATTCATTTCCTTACTCCTCAACACAACGCTACCACATGCTTGGCTCTACCTATTGTTCATGTTCTTGCAGCACCACCCCCACCTGAAGCTCCTACTTTTGAAATTTATCCACAAGTTATGCCTCCCCACACTGTGAGAGAGCCTGTATTGAATATTTTTCCTGATCAACATCATTCTATTGAGCCCACATTTACGTCGACTAATCATTATGGCTATACTCACCCACCTAAATTTCCTTTTAACACTGAGAAGCCTATTATAATAGAAAAACAAGAGAAAATGACCAAAAAATTGAGAAGTTTGGAACTAGCTATGAAAGACCTCCAGGGACTTGGAGGGTAAAAAAGTGTCTCATATAAAGATCTGTGCATGTTTTCAGGGGTTCATGTTCCTTTTGGTTTTAAAATGCCAAAGTTTGAGAAGTATGATGGACATGGAAATCCTGTAGAAAATTTGAGACGTTAGTGCAACCAACTAAGCGGTGCTGGGGGAAGGAAGAATAATTCATGGCATATTTCAGTGAGTATTTCAGGCCTAGCTTCGGAATGGTTTGTTGAATAAGACATCGACAAGTGGATTAGTTGGGATGACCTAGCTAATGAATTTGTCCAAAAATTCCAATACAATGTAGAGTTGATTCCTGATGATAAATACCTAACTAACATGAAGAATAAGAGTACTGAAACTTTCAGAGAGTATGCAATTAGATGGCGTGAACAAGTTGCTAGGGTGAAATCGTTAATTAAACAAAGTAAGATAGTGGAGGTATTTATTCAAGCGCAGGATAAAACATATTATCAACACTTGTTACCTACATTAGGCAAGCCATTTACTGAGGTCCTCAAAATGGGGGAGATAATAGAGGATAGAATTAAGATCGGTCGTATTGTGAGTTTTGCAATATTGAAAGCGACTACTCAAGCAATTAAAAAACGTTTGGGAAGTCTTAGAAGAAAGAAGTATGAGGAAGATCTACCATTGTAGTTGCATAAAAGGCACGAGCAAGAGAACCATATCATCGTTACCCACAGGCTCAAACCCAAGCTTATGCCCAAACTCCACAGAATCTTTCCCAAAATCCATTATAATGTATTCCCCCACCTACATATCTAATATACAATGCACAAACCTATGGTTAATTCCCTTCTTACCCATAATGGCGTGCCCCAACTCTTCAGAGTCATCCTCAAACTCTAAAATCATACCAAAGCCCTTCTAGGTCCATTTTTGATTCAAGCCAAAT
The DNA here is from genome assembly GCA_030864225.1 of Capsicum baccatum var. pendulum. Classification (NCBI taxonomy): domain Eukaryota; kingdom Viridiplantae; phylum Streptophyta; class Magnoliopsida; order Solanales; family Solanaceae; genus Capsicum; species Capsicum baccatum. The sequence continues at coordinate 190,206,916 of CM061560.1, forward strand.
AATGAAATGAGTTAGAAGTCAAGAAATAGCTTCATACTAATCGGAGAGTCGTATGCAAGTTTATTCCAAATATTGGTAAAGCAGGACATGATCACTCCTCTCCTTGGGTATACTCCTGACCCACATTCAAGAAGTTTTGATCCTAATATACGATGTGCATATCGTTCTGATGTTCAGGGTCATAGAATTTAAGATTTTCGTGCTTTGAAAAGAGAAATTGAAAATAAGATTCAAGATAAAACAATTATGGTGCAGAACATTGACAGTGAGGAAAGCTATAGTCGTGCTGATATGCAACCTGGTGGATAAGATGTCAAGATGAATATTTGAGAAGTCACCCCTCTCCCTACTAGGAAGAGGTCTAGTAGCTTGTTTTGTTTTATTTTATGTTGTCCGAATTATTTTTGGGTTATAATTTGGGATCTATCTTGTTTTTTCCTTTTGTCGTTTATGTTCAAACCCTTCTATCTTTTTTTTTAACTAAATAAAGTGTCCCATTTTTCTTTGTGTTTTAAATATGTGTTATTTGTGTGTTTTCTTTACATAGTACATTTTATGTTGACTTTTACGATATGACATGCAAGTGAAATTTTTAGCCAGATCTTAAAATCCAGTTTAAGCATGAACATTGAATCAGAGGGTTAAAGTTAAAAAAGAGAGCATCTGAGAAAATAGGTAGATGTTGAGACATTTGGTGACAAGTTCAAGACTTCTTTGAAATTAAGGCAATTATGGTGAAAATCATTAGAATAACATGGTCATTAATTGAAATACCTATCTAAATTAGGTCAAATGGTAGAGTGATACGTTGAACAAAGTGGAAGAGTAGTGATGCACAAATTCAGTTAAAGTTAGTGTTGTAGAAATGTCACGAATGATCTCCATCTTTGTTTTTCACATTGCATGATGTATACTAGTATTTTCAAGGATTGATATGATGAAGGCATTTCATTCTGCTATCCATACATTATGTTATCCTTTGTGTGCCCATTTGATCCTAAGTGTTATTTTCTTTCATACACCTCTTTTGGAATCAAGATAGAGTCAGCAAAGCTTAAAAGAAATGTGTTAGAAAAAAAAATAGTGTCCAAAAAAAGAGAAAAAAATGTGTCCAAAAAGAAAGAAAAGAAAAGAATCTCCAGAAAAGAGTCAGAAAGGTTCCAAAGAGAAAAAGTCAATGAAAAAACAAAGTCATAATCAAGAAAAATAAGCCGCCAAAACTACGCGTGACCTGATTCTCTTCTCTCGGGGGTGAGATACGTAAGCTGCCCTACTCTGGGCTCGGTCCAACTAAATTAATAATTTAAAGTCACCTAGTCAAAAGAAACTGGGGCATAAGTTAATCCTCATTATTTGAGTCAATTCTAAAAGTTGTAAGTCCTACCCCACTTCAAGTGTCGTTTGAGCCTCATGTCATCCTTTTTGTTATAACCCTATCCAAAAGCCAAGTTACAACGAAAAAAAGACCTTCAGATCAATCTTTGAGAATGTTAAGATTAAGCATGAAATAAATGTTATGATATATTTTGGGAACTACTTGTCTTCCTCAGCAATATGAATCGGGAGGGAAATAAAAAATAAGAGAGACTTATTGGTGAAAACCCTCACAGGCACCATAAGACAACTGTGAGTTCAGAGAAATGAAAATAAGAGAGTCTCAATGGTGAAAAACCCTTACAGACACCATAAGGCAATGGTGAACTGAGAAAAATAAAATAAGACAGGCTTTTTGAAAAGAAACCCTTCAAGGTGTCGCTAGCCGAATGAGGTCTTAAATGAAATTGACCTAATGAAGCAACTCATTTTCAAGGCCATTAACTTAACAGCAATTGGTGAAAGTGTGGATGAAAGATCAGCCAGATTAATTCAAAATGTATGGTATAATCATTAGAATTGACTATCATTTTTAGATAAATTTTTCATTTCTTTGTTTCAAATGGTGACATTCATGGTCTTTTCTTTTCTTTTTTTATTTTATTTTCTTGAGTAAGTTATCCAAAAAATCATTGTCATTTTTCTTTTGTCTTTAAGTTAAGTCTGTGCCAAAACAAGTGAGAAAAGATTTCAAAACTGGCTACCAGCTTCTTCAATTACACAAAGCAAGATCAAAGGGCCAGCACATGCAAAAGACATGATTGTGAGCCAAAATAAGGCATACAAAAATTGTTTCAACAGACAAGTTTGGAAACTCATAGAAATACCAAGGTTCAAAGGTTTATCTGATGAGCATACTGAAATAGAGATACCGTGTTTGTTTCAAAGTCATTCTTAATAATCTGAGTTTGGGGAACGATGCAACAAGTCCATGACTTATGCTAATGGTTGCAACCAAGGTTAAACGTGATCGGGGCAAGAGCAATTTCCACGAAAGGTAAAGCCACAAACTAGCCACCATGTTTTTAAACTTACAAGTTTTCTTTATATAAAACAGGAACAGATGCTACCTTTGAATAAAGGATTTCAAAGCCTAAACATCAAAGGCCATAATATTCTCACTTCTACAAATACAAGAGGCAATATTGCTGCGTAGATTTGGTATTCAAAGCCATCGCAAGACTCATAATCCAATATCTCTAGGAGACATACTTCCTTATTTGGTAATTCCAGCAACATTTATAAGGAAACGTACTTTCTTGTTTTGTAATTCAAGAGGTATTTGTAAGGAGAGGCACTTCTTTATTTGGTAATTCAAGAAATATTTATAAGGAGATGCACTTCCTTGTTTTGTAATTCAAGTGGCATTCGTAAGGAGACACACTTTATTGTTTGGGTAATTCCAGCAACATTTGTAATGAGACGCACTTCTTTGTTTTGGTAATTCAAGAAGCATTGGTAAGGAGACACACTTCCTTGTTTTGCTAATTTAAGCAACATTTGTGAGAAGACGCACTTCCTTGTTGGATTAATTCAAGTGGAATTGGTATGGAGACGCACTTCTTTGTTTTGGTAACTCAATTAGCATTGGAAAGGAGATACATTTCCTTGCTTTCATAATTCAAGAAACATTGGTAAGGAGATGCACTTCCTTGATTGGATAATTTGAATTTTTCTTTTTAGGTGATGCACTTCCTAACTTATGTCTTGGTTCCTAGTAGATAGACTTCCTAGTTGATTCAGTTCCCTTGATTTCTAGAAGATGCAGTTTTTAGTCGAGTTATCACACTTAACCCTTAGGAGACCCACTTCCTTGCTAGTTTTCATTTGTCAGGTGGCACACTTTTTAACTTAAACTTGTATCTCTAGAAGACGTACTTTCTAGTTAGAATCCCTCACTTTAATTCTTAGGAAACACACTTCCTAATCTTGGTTATTCAATTTTACTCTCAGAAGTTGCATTTCTTGGTTAGAGTCTTGATTCATCATTGCAACATGAAAGTAGGTATGATGTGACTTTCTCAAAAGTCTTCTGATGATAAACTGGGGAAAAAATTTAATTTTTGTTTGGGAAATTTACTTTTCTAGCCAACAGAATTTCTCTTTACAATAATTATGTTTGGAATAATTTTCTTTCTTGTTTTGATATGATTTCAGGAGCCACGCAAAGAACAGGGCAAAAAAATAGAAAGTCAAGTAACAAGGTGAAGAATTTGAAAGCCATGCAACAAGGTGAGGAAGTTGAAAGCCAAGCAACAAGCTGAAGAAATGGCAAGTCAGGAGCCCGCCTGAAGAACAAGGTGATGAAATAGCAAGTCAAGAGTTAAGGAAATCTGTGTAGATAGAATTTTTGTAATTTCATTTATGTTTTAACTTGTACTAATCTTTTTGATGTAATGACAGAGTCGCAGACTGGAACCTTGGTGAGACCTCACTCGACTCTCCAACTTGGTTGTCCTTCTTCCTTCTCTTTTATTCCTTTGAATAATAACTGGGACAAAATTTTATCTCGTTATCTACTTCTTTGTCTGAAAACACTTCGTTTTTGCATTCAAAGGGGGCATGATGTTGACACCTAATTTTATCCCTTCCGAAGTCCAATTTTATCCCTTTTAGCTCACGTCACCACGTACCCTCACCCGTGTGATTATATCCCACTAAAATACAAAAATTAATAACCCTTAACAAAATCCCTAACTAATTTTATCTTATCCTAACACCATACCCTATCAAAATAAACCACCTCACTACCCTCTTCCTTACATTTTTTTGTTCTTTTTAACCATAAACACACTATTAAAGGGGGGAAATAAAAAGGGAACTATTTTCTTTGTTTCCAAGGAAGGAGAAGGGAGACACCTACTTCTACTTCTCCATTATCTTCTTCACTGGAAAATACAAATCCACACACTATCAACACAAATACAACCTTTATTCACATATATCCATTTATTCGCACACACTTACTCTCATAGGATCATACATAAATATATCCTTCATTATCTTTACATGGATTAAGAACAAGAAAATACACACACTATTAAGGGAGATGGGGCATCGAGAGAGAGCTGTAAGGTGGGAGATAGACAGAGTTTGAAATTGGGGAGTGAGCTGACCAGTAAGAATGAAAGATAAATAGAGAGAGAGGCTGAAATAGGAGAGATGCAAGAGAGAGTCGTAAAGAGAGACGGATATTCACTAAAATAGAGGGGTTATCCTCCTTACCAAGATTTGGCACAAATCATACACACAAAAAATATTCCATCAAAAAAGGTAAATTTGGTTTATGTTTTGGCTGTTGATTCGAACGGAGGTCCGATCGATATTTGACGAGTTTGAACGGGCTGTTGTTTGGATAATTCAAGCATCATTGGTAAGGAGACGCACTTCCTTCATTGGTCAGGTGGCACACTTTTTAACTTAAACTTGTATCTCTAAAAGACGTACTTTCTAGATAGAATCCCTCACATTAATTCTTAGGAGAAGCACTTCCTAATCTTGGTTATTCAATTTTACTCTCAGAAGTAGCATTTTTTGGTTAGAGTCTTGATTCATCATTGCAACATGCAAGTAGCTATGATGTGACTTTCTCAAAAGTCTTCTGATGGTAAACTAGGGAAAAAAACTATTTTTTGTTTTGGAAATTTACTTTTCTAGCAAACAGAATTTTTGTTTACAATAATTCTGTTTGGAATAATTTTCTTTCTAGTTTTGATATAATTTTAGGAGCCACGCAAAGAACAGGTCGAAAAAAATATAAAGGCAAGTAACAAAGTGAAGAAGTTGAAAGCCAAGAAACAAGTTGAAGAAGTTGAAAGACAAGCAACAAGCTGAAGAAATGGCAAGTCAGGATCCCGCCTAAAGAACAGTGTGATCAAATAGCAAGTCAAGAGTCAAGGAAAGCTGCATAGATAGAATTTTTGTAATTTCATTTATGTTTTAACTTGTACTTTTATTTTTGATGTAATGACAGAGCCATGGACCAGAACCTCGATGGGACCTCACTCGACTCTCCAACTTTATTGTCCTCCTTTCTTCAATTTTCTTCTTTTGAATAATAGTTGGGATAAAAAATTTTCTCGTTGTCTACTTCTTTGTCTGAAAACACTTCATTTTACATTCAAAGGGGGCATGATGTTGACACCTAATTTTGTCCCTTCCGAAGTCCAATTTTATCCTTTTTTTAGCCCCCCTCACCATGTACCCTCTTCTGCATGGTTATATCCCACAAAAATACAAAAATTAACAACCCTTACCAAAATCCCTAACTAATTTTATCTTATCCTAACACCCTACCCAATCAAAATAAACTACCTCACTACCCCTCCTTTATGTTTTTTTGTTCCTTTTGACCATATACACACTATTAAAGAGGGGGTCCCACAGTGAAAAAGGGTGCATATATAAAAAGGCCAAAATAAGGCATACAAAAATTGTGCCAACAGATAAGGTTGGAAACTCATGGAAATACCACGGTTCAAAGGTTTATCTGATGAGCATGGCGAAGTAGAGATACCGTGTTTGTTTCAGAGTCACTCTTAATAATTTGAGTTTGGGTCAACGATGCAATAAGTCAATGATATATGCTAATGGTTGTAAGCAAGGTTAAACGTGATTAGGGCAAGAGCGATTTCCACGAAAGTTAAATCCACAAAACAGCCACAATGTTTTTAAACTAACAAGTTTTCTTTATATGAAATTGGAACACATGCTACCTTCGAATCAAGGATTTCAAAGCCTAAACATCAAAGGCCATAATATTCTCATTTCTACAAATGCAAGAGGCAATGTTGCTACATAGATTTGGTATTCAAAGCCATGGTAAAACTCATAATCCAATATCTCTATGAGACACACTTCCTTATTTGGTAATTCCAAAAACATTTATAAGGAAACGCACTTCCTTGTTTGGTAATTCAAGAGGTATTTGTAAGGAGAAGCACTAATTTATTTGGTAATTCAAGGAATATATGTAAGGAGACGTACTTCTTTGTTTGGTAATTCAAGCGGCATTTGTAAGGAGATGCACTTCCTTGTTTGGGTAATTCCAGCAACATTCATAATAAGACATACTTTTTTGTTTGGGTAATTCAAACAGCATTAGTAAGGAGACGCATGTTCTTGTTTTGCTAATTTAAGCAATATTTGTGAGGAGATGCACTTCCTTGTTTAAGTAATTCAAGTGGCATTGGTAAAGAGACGCACTTTTTTGTTTTGGTAATTCAAGCGGCATTGGTAAGGAGATGCACTTCCTTGTTTTCATAATTCAAGCAACATTGGTAAGGAGATGCACTTCCTTGATTGGGAAATTAGAATTTTTCTTTTTAGGTGATGCACTTCCTAACTTAAGTCTTGATTCCTAATATACGGACTTCCTAGTTGAGTCAATTCCCTTGATTTCTAGAAGATTCACTTTCTAGTCAAGTTATCACACTTAACCCTTAGGATATGCACTTCCTTGCTTGTTTTTATTTGTCAGGTGGCACACTTTTTAACTTAAACTTGTATCTATAGAATACGCACTTTCAAGTTAGAATCCCTCACTTTAATTCTTAGGTGATGCACTTCCTAATCTTGGTTATTCAATTTTACTCTCAGAAGATGCATTTCTTGGTCAGAGTCTTGATTCCTCATTGCAACATGCTAGTAGGTATGATATGACTTTCTCAAAAGTCTTCTGATGATAAAATGGGGAAAAAATTTAATTTTTGTTTTGGAATTTACTCTTCCAGCAAAGGGAATTTCTCTTTACAATAATTATGTTTGGAGTAATTTTCTTTCTAGTTTTGATATGATTTTAGGAGCCAGGCAAAGAATAGGGTGAAAAAAATAGAAAGTCAAGCAACAAGGTGAAAAATTTGAAAGCCAAGCAACAAGGTGAAAATTTTGAAAGCCAAGCAACAAGCTGAAGAAATGGCAAGCCAGGAGCCCGCCTAAAGAACAGGGTGATGAAATAGCAAGTTAAGAGTCAAGGAAAGCTGCATAGATAGGATTTTTGTAGTTTTATTTATGTTTTAACTTGTACTTTTATTTTTAATGTAATGATAGAGCTGCGGACCGGAACCTCGACGGGACCTCACTTCACTCTCCAAATTTGCTGTCCTCCTTCCTTCTGTTTCATTGTTTTGAATAATAGTTGGAACAAATTTGGGCTCGTTGTCTACTTCTTTTTCTGGAAATACTTCACGTTTACATTCAAAGGAGGCATGATGTAGACACCTAATTTTGTCCCTCACAAAGTCCAATTTTACCCTCTTTTAGCTCACCCTACCATGTACCCTCACCCGTGTGGTTATATCCCCCAAAAATACAAAAATTAACAACCCTTAACAAAATCCCTAACTAATTTTATCTTATCCTAATACCCTACCTAATCAAAATAAACCACCTCACTACCCCCTCCCTCACATTGTTTTTGTTCCTTTTGACCATATATACACTATTAAAGAGGGGGCCCACAGTGAAAAAGGGGGCCATATATAAAAAGAGATCCATTTCTTTTTTTCCTAAGATGTAGAAGGGAGAGACCTACTTCTGCTTCTCCATTATCTTCTTCACTAAAAAATACAAATCCACACACTATCAACACAGATACGACCTTTACTCACATATATTTATTCATTCACACACACTCACTCTCACGAGATCACACATAAACATATCCTTCAACATCTTTACATGGATTAAGAACAAGAAAATACACACACTATTGAGGGAGAAGGGGCATCGAGAGAGAGCTGTAAGGTGAGAGACAGAGAAATTTTGAAATTAGTGAGTGAGCTGACCAATAAGAGGGAAAGATCAAGAAAGAGAGAGGGGCTAAAATAGGAGAGATACAAGAGAGGGTCAAAAAGGGAGATGGATATTAACTAAAATATAGGGGTTATCTTCCTCACCAAGATTGGGCACAAATCGTACACACACGAATAAAATTCCACCAGAAAAGGTCAATTTGGTTTCTGTTTTGGCTGTTGATTTGAACGAAGGTCCGATTAAAATTTAGTGATTTATTATTCGTCATCGAGGGGCGTTGTTCGAGTTTTTGGGTCTAGTTCGGTAGCTTGATTGCATAATTTACATAATAAAATCTCGATTTAAGGTCCAATTCTATCTCGTTCTCATTTTGATTTCATTCTATACGCGTGATTGGTTCGTGTGAAGCATGATATGAATATTTGGGTGATATCAATTTTTTTGTTTGCTTTCGTTGACAATGATTGTGGATTGTTAAAGTGGTGATCATGAATTATTGGAATTTTTAAGAATTAATTTAGGGGTGAGAATTGAAAACTTGATATAATGGGTGAATTTTGATTAGTTTTATTCGTTGGTTATTTGACTTGAAATGAACGTTAATTGAAATTGGTAGTATCATGATACGTCAATTGGTTTTAGCAAACATAGGTTGGGTAGGCTATGTTTTGAATTTGTGGCTCTAGTTGAATTTTGAAAATTCCATTGAATATTTGATATTTTGTTGAATAGTTTGATTTTCTTGCACTAAAAGTGTATTCACTTGGCCGGGGAATGCCTCGAGGGATTTGTATTGATTTATCTGGGGAATTCCCCAAAGTATCTTGTACTTAGATGACATTCGTGTTGAAGGCCTGAGGTGTCGGTAGTGCATACTCTACAACTAGTTTAGAATAGGATTTATATTTTTGCATTTTTTCATTTTGGATTGTATAATTGGAATGGACCCTATATTTTGAATTTGTTTTACTTTATTTGTTTGATTGATTGTTTTATGTGTTTTGGGTGGTTTATACATTCTTAGTGTCAAATTAGCCGATATGCTCCACCAAGCGACCGCGGTCGAACCACGGGATTGAGAGGTGTCTAACACCTTCCCTTTGGTCAACAGAATTCCATAACCGGAATCTCTATTCATGGATCAGTTTTAGAGTCAAACTATTTTGAAAAGGGTTTTCCAAAGGTAAGTTGGCACACCCAATTTATGTCAAGTGGCGACTCTAAATTTAATTATAAATAATCCTTTTCGAAACAAATTTTTATCTTTTGTCACTTTAATAAAAAAAACCCTTTCAAACTTTCGAAACTTAAAATAAAATATTTTGGGTCAAAAAAGGGGTGTGACAAATCCAGTAAGTCACCATGAAAGTTCCATATCGCGGTGCTATTCCCTTTGGCATTTACACCGCATCACGGTGAGTAAAATGCACAACAGCGATTAGACCACATTGCTTTGAGAATGCTAAGCGCAGTTACAAATTTAATTGCCTAAAAGGAAACTATGTCTTTTCCCCTCAATCAAATTCATTATATCATGACTTATATCATCAGTTAAGGCAGTATTCTCCCTTCTTCTTCAATTTTCCTCTAAATAAAACCCTCTTTATCTCCCAAGAACATTAATCCAATTATTTTCTCTCTAAGGAAACCAAGAATTCAAGTTTCTAAATCCAAGAACCTCCAAGAAATCATCAAGATTGGTGCTTTGCTTCCAAGATTAAGAGTTTAAGGTATGTGTGATGTTCATCTGTGAGCCCTTTTCTCCTATGGAGTCCAAGAATCCACTTTTGTTCTTAAATAAGGAGTTTTACATGTTTAACTTGAACTATGTCCATGGATATCTTGATAGTATGATTTCATGTTATGATTATAAGTGTTTCCAATTGGAATGAGCCTTTACATGTTTTGAATATTTAAATCTTCATATTTAAGTCCCTAATTCATGGTTTTAGTATTGTAACTATGTTGTTATAGCATGATTTACCCATTCCCATGCTTAAGTTTATGACTCTCATGTTTTTGATGAATTTCCTAAGTTTGAGTTTTGAAGGTTTTTAAAGATTTTATATGGCATTACTATTACTCCATTTAGTGCTTGTGGATTATGAACTCCCAATACCTAGTTGTTTATATAATTTCAGTATCCTCGGAATAATTTCAGATAAATCATGAATATTGTCATTCAGTCAGTTATTATGATCAGTTTTTTGCTCAGTTAAACTTAGTACAGTCTAGTAATCAGTGTCAGTTAGTTGGGAGTAGGATTCTACACCGAGTGAACTTAGGGATTCAGGCATTCCTTCCAGTTTAGGGTATGACCCTTAGTAGCAATCCTTGAGTTATAGAACTACATAGCCAATGTAGGTTTGAGATATATTCCTACCAGTTTAGTGTTGACACATATCTCATGAGTGCACCTGCCAGTATAGGGTGACTATAGAGTCCTTTGGGATGCCATTTTAGTGGATCTATGCAACCAGTGTTAGTACCCATGGCATGATACTGACACCTTTCCAACTAGGTTACAGGTTGGACCACGATTAGTTCAAAATAGGGCATGTCGGTTAGATGATACCTCCCACAGTCTCAGTGCAGTATTAAGAATAGAATTCAATTCAGAATTGCTTGACCAAAACATTCAGATTATGAGTTATTTACTTATTTGATTTCAATATTTTAGTTTACAAATTATTTCAGAAATATTATATGCTTGTTCTTGCATAATCAGATAATTCAGTTTCTCATGCATTCATGATCTATTATCTCATGCTATTCAGTTAGTACTTATTTCATATGCACGGTACCTCAGGTATATCAGCTTAACCTCATCTCATATACCAGTATATTCAAAGTACTAATTGCATACTCTTCTTTGCGCTATGATGTCTGATATCATAGGTTCAAATGCTCAGTTTCTTGATCATGGTTAGAAAGTTCAGCATTACAATAGCAGCAGGAGTGGTAAGTCCTCATCCTTTGAGTGTAAGGTTATCTTTCATTCAGTTATTTAGCATTTCTTTTACCTAGTAATTGGAGTTAGTTGGTGGTTTGTTCCATCAACTCTATAGTCAGTCTTAGAGGCTTTTCAGACATTCGGATAGTTAGTTAGTTTATCAGTCTTATCTGTCATATTTTAGTATTATTATGTAGATATTATAGACATGTGATTGAACTATGTTTTCAGTATTCATATTGGTTTTACCTTATTAGTTTATGTTTTGTGTACATGCTTTATTACTAGTTTACTTAGTGCTCACAGTAGGTACCTACTCATGGGTTAACTTATAGTCACTTATGATCGTAAGCAACTTTATCGTGACTAGGGGGTAGCCTTGGATTGTGGTAAAACTTAGTATCAGATCCTAAGGTTTTACAGTTTCCTATGGAGTCTAAAAGTCGTGTTTAGTAGAGTCTTGTTCATCGGTGTGAAGCATGCCACACTTATGGACAAGACGCTACAAGTCATTTTAGGAAAAGTTTTCCTTCTTTCAGTATTCATGTTGTGTGATTAAGCATGAGATTTATTTAAACTCTCCTTCTAACTTATCCTTTATTTTTTTTACAGACCATGCCTCCCAAAAGAAACAACAGAAGAACAAATGAGGACCATCCCGCACCTTCGGCTGCTTAGGAAGATCCCCTAAATAAGCATGTCTCTCACACCAAGTTTAGAGTTGCCTTCATTACCTTAGCTCATTCTATAGCAACTTAAAAGAATCAGCAGAATATTTCCCCAGATAATCCAGTGGAAAATATAGTTGCATCTAGGGTTCGGGATTTCACTCGGATAAATTCCTCTTTGTATTTGGGTTCCAAGTTTGTGGAGGATCCGCATGAGTTTCTTGATATGGTTTAGAAGGTGACTGATATTTTAGGTGTAACTTTGAGTGAGAGTGCAAAATTATCTGCTTATCAGTTACAGAATATAGCTCTCACCTAGTTTAAATAGTGAAAGGAGGATAAGGGCATCAAGGCATGGCCTATAGAGTGGGAGAAGTTTGCCACCACTTTTTTAGTCAGGTTCTTTCTGCTAGAGTTGAGGGAAGCTAAGATGCAAGAGTTTATAAATTTAAAGCAGGGTACTATTAGTATGAAGGAATAATCGCTTAAGTTTATTCAGTTGTTGAGGTATGCTCTTAATGTGGTGGCTGACAATAAGTCCAGAATAAGTAAGTTTTTTTGGGTGTAGCTTGCAGTGTAGTCAAAGAATGTAGGACTATCATGTTGATTAGGGAGATGGACTTATCTAGGTTTATGATTCATGCTGTGTAGATTTAGAAGGAGAAGTAAAGATAGAATAGAGGGCTAGGATAGGTAGTTTCAACATTTTGCAGCTAAGGTTAGAGGGTGGTAACCGACCTCAGTTTCGTTAGAAATTTTCAAATCCACCTCTGTCTTCAGCTAGTGTGCCAGTTCCTAAATTCAGGAATAACAATTGGGAAAAATCACCAGTCTCTAAGTCTCAGGGTAGCGTGAATAATGATTGCACTAATCCACTTTGCTATAAATGTGGTAGGAATTATCAGGGTGTGTGTAGGGATGGCAGTGATGTGTTTTTTTATGTGGCAAGTGAGGCCACAGAGTCAGAAAATGTCGAAAGGTTGGTCAGCAGAGTTAGCACAGTCGTCTTTCCAGTTCCATTCGGTCACCTTACTCAAAAGGGTATCGCTTCTAGTGAAACCAGTGGGCCACATCAAAATAGGATGTATGCACTCTAGTCATGACAGGAACAAGAAAGTTCTCCTGATGTAGTTACGGGTACATTATATGTCTTTCATCTTTATGTGTATGTTTTATTATACCTTGGAGCCTTACTTTCTTTTGTAACTCCATGTAAAGATTTCAATTTTGATGTCAATTCTGTAACACTAACAGAACCCTTCTCAGTGTCTACCCCCATGGGTAAGTCTATCATAGCCAGGCGTTTATACAGAAATTGCCCGATTACAGTATCCCAGAAAATTACTTCAGTTGATCTTTTAGAGTTAGAAATGATTGATTTTGATATTATTCTTGGCATGGATTGGATCCAATCATGCCATGCTTCAGTTGACTATAGAAATAGAGTCATTCAGTTTCAGTTTCCTAGTGAACCAGTTATTGAAAGGAGGGGTAGTACTTCAGTGCTTAGGGGTCATGTTATGTCATTTCTTAGACTGAGAAAAATGATATCTAAGGGGTGTGTTTACCATCTTGTCCAAGTTAAATAATCTTGTTCTAATACCCCCCAGTATCGAGTCAGTTTCAATACTAAAGGAATTTCTAGATGTGTTTCCTTTAAGATCATCCTAGAGTTTCTCCCGCAAGAGAAATTAACTTCAAAATAGATCTCCTTCCAGATACCCAGCCTATCTCTATTCCATCCTATAGAATGGCTCCACTTTAGCTTAAAGAGTTGTTAGAATAGTTAAAATATCTCTTTGATAAGGGATTCATCATGCCCAGCATTCCCCATAGTGCACTCCAATTCTTTTCATACGTAAGAAATATGATTCTCTTAGAATATGCATCAATTATCGTCAGTTGAACAAAGTCACTATTAAGAATAAGTATTCACTCCACAAGATTGATGACTTATTTGACCAACTTTAGGGTGCCAGTTATTTCTCTAATATAGACCTCAGATCCGACTATCACCATCTTAAAGTAAGAGAATGTGACATTTCGAAGATAGCCTTCAGAACTATATATGATCACTTTGAATTTCTAGTTATTTCTTTTGGACTGACAAATGCCGCAACAGCTTTCATTGACTTGATGAATAGAGTGTTCAAGCAGTACTTGGATATGTTCGTATAGTCTTTATTGATGATATTCTTGTCTATTCCGATTGTGAAAGTGATCATGCAAACATTCTCAAAATTGTATAACAGACTCTTAGAGTCCATCACTTATTTTCCAAATTCAGTAAGTGTGAATTTTGAATAAGATCAGTAGCTTTCCTTGGCCATATTATTTCTGGTGATGGCTTTAAAGTTGACCCTAAATAGATTGAAGTAGTGAGAAACTAGCCCAGACCCATCTCTCCATCAAATATCAGGAGTTTCTTGGGTTTGGTTGGCTATTATAAATAATTTAATGAAGGGTTCTCATCTATTGGATCCCCAATGTCTCAACTGACTCAGAATAAAGTCAAGTTTAAGTGGTTATATTCTTGCGAAAGGAGTTTTCAGGTGTTGAAGACTCCACTGACCTCAGCCCCAATCTTGACTCTATTAGATGGTTCAGATGGGTTTGTTGTTTACTGTGATGCTTCTAGAGTTGGTCATAGTTGTGTTTAGATACAGAGAGGTTCATCAGCTTACTAAATTATGTTCGATTGGTTAGATAAGGGTAGTATATAGGTTCTGAATAGTTCGAATCTTCTTTGGTTACCAAAGTGAAAGAAAAGAAAGATAGGGATTCCAGTTTGGTTAAGTTAAAGAAATCAGTTAGAGATCAAAAGATAGAGTTTTTCTCCTAAAGGGGAGATGGTGTTGCGTATCAGGGTAGGTTGTGTGTGTCGTGTGCTGATAGTTTGAGATAGTGGATTTTAGCAGAAGTGCATGGTGTGTGTTACTCTATACATCTAGGAGCCACTAAGATGTACCATGATTTACGAGAAATTTATTGGTGAAGTAGTATAAAGAGTGATATTACAGAGTTTGTAGATAAGTGTTCTAACTGCCAGCAGGTCAAGGTTTAGGGCGAAAGGCCTAATGGTACATTGCAAGAGTTTAGTATTCCCACTTGGAAGTGGGAAGAGATGAACATGGATTTTGTGATGGGTCTACCTCGTGCGCGACGTTAGCAAGATTTGATTTGGGTTGTTGTTGGAAGAATGACCAAATTAGCTCATTTCTTGCCAGTTCATACTTCTTATTCAACTGAGTATTATGCTAAGCTCTATCTCAGAGAGTTGGTTAGGTTGCATGAAGTCCTGTTGTCTATTATTTCTGATAGAGGTACTCAATTTACCTCTCACTTTTAGAAGGCTTTTCAGAAAGGCCTTGGTACCCAAGTTCCTCTCAATATAACTTTTCACCCTCAGACAGATGGTCAAGAAGAGAGGACCATTCAGACCTTATAGGACATATTGAGAACATGTGTTATTGACTTTAAAGGTAGGTGGGAGACTACTTACCTTTGATCTGGTTTTCCTAAAATAACAGTTATCACTCCAGTATTTAGATGGCTCCATTTGAGGAGATGTAGATTTTCTATTGGTTGGTTTAAGGCAGGAGAAGCTACTTTGATAGAGCAGATTCATTATTTGATGCGATGGAGAATGTTCAACTGATTAGGGAAAGGCTGAAGAGAGCCTAAAGCTGTCAGAAATCTTATGCAAATATGAGGAGAAGAAATCTTGAGTTTGAAGTTGGGGATTTAGTATATCTCGAAATCTTGGCCATGAAGGAAGTGAAGAGATTCAGCAAGAAGGGAAAGCTTAGTCCCTAATATGATGGCCCTTACAGAGTTTTGAGCTATTTTAGGAAGGCAGCTTATGAGCTAGAGCTGCCTGCAGATTTGAGATCAGTGCATCTGGTATTTTATGTTTCTTTATTAAAGAAGTGCATTAGTGTTCCTGTTGTTGTAGTTCCTTTAGAAAGCACGGACGTTCAGGATATCCTTTCTTACGAAGAAATCCCGATCAAGATCCTTGATAGTTAGATTCGTAGACTAAAAAACAATGAAGTTCCCTTGGTCAAAGTTCTTTGGTAGTATCCGTCCGTTAAGGGAGCCACTTGGGAAGCAGAAAAAGATACGCGCACCAAGTACCCCATCTTTTCTCTGAAAACTCAGACTTATCTTAAGGTATCAGTTCTCCTTAGATTATCTCTTTTTCATTCTCAATTTCAGCTATATAATCATTTTTATGTCATTGCATAATTTCACGAAATTAGATCAGTTCATGTATCATGTTTCAGACTCATTCATGTAATCATGTTTCCATTTATGCATATTCAGTATATGATCTCAGTTTTCCAAGTTTTCGCAGCTTAATCAGTCTCATTCGAGGATGAATGTTCCCAAAGGGGAGATATTTTAATACACTGTACTATTCTTAGCCCAGTTCAGCTATTAGTTGCATGCATAAGAGGCTTAAATCGTGAAAATTTCATAAAGTGTTGGGGACATAGTCATTTTTAAGGTCTCTTAACTTAGAAGATTATTAAATTAATCTTCCAAATCCTAAGATATTAGTTTTTGAGTTAATTCATGTTCATGGGTGTAAGAAGCATGTCTTAGAGAAGTGTTGGATTTTTCAGATGAGGATTGGGTCACATTAGGATCATGATCTAGTAAGTCACCGTGAATGCACTGCATCGCGGTGCTATTCCAATTTTCACGTACACCACATCGCGGTTATCAAAATGCATCACCATGATTAGACCGTGTCACAGTGAGCATGCTCATGCTGTTACAAATTTAATTTCTTAAAGGAAAGTTGTGTCTTTTCCCCTCAATCCAATTTGTTATATCATGACTTATATCATTAGTTAGGGAATTATTTGCCCCTCTTCTTAAATTTTCCTCTCAAGAAAACCCTCTTCATCTCCCAAAAATATCAATTCAATTACTTTCTCTCCAACTAAACTAAGAATTTAAGTTCCCAAATCTAAGAACCTTCAAAAAAGCATCAAGATTGGTGCTTCTCTTCCAATATTAAGGGTTTAAGGTCTGTGTGATGTTCATCCGTGGGGCTTTTTCACCAATAGACTCCAAGAATCCCTTTTTGTTCTTAAATCATGAGGTTTAAATATTTAAGTTGAACTGTGTCCATAGATTTCTTGATAGTTTGATTTCAAGTTATGATTATAAGTGTTTCCAAGTGGAATAATCCATTACATGTTTTGAATATTGAAATCTTCACATTTAATTTTCTAATTCATGATTTTAGTAATGTAACTATGTTATTATCGAATGTTTAATCCATTCTCATGCTTCAGTTTATGACTCTCGTGTGTTTAATGAATTGCCTAAGTTTGAGTTTTGAACAATGAGTCGCTATTATGGTTTTTAAAGATTTTATATGGCATTACTATTCCTCCACTTAATGTTGTAGGTTATGAACAATTGATACCTAGTTGTTTACTGAATTTCAAAATCCTTAGAATAATTTCAGATAAACCATGAATATTGCCATTCATTTATCAAATTTTAGTATTTCAGTTTACAAATTATTTCAGAAATATTATATACTTGGACTTGTATTCTCAGATAATTCAGTTTCTCATGCATTTATGATTTGTTGTCTCACGCTATTCAGTTAGTACTTGTTTCATATGCACGGTACCTCATATATATCAGCCTAACCTCATCTTATATACTAGTAGATTCAAAGTACTGATTGAATACTCTTTTTTATGCTATGATGTCTTATATCATAGGTTCGGACGCTCAGTTTCCTAACCGCGCTTAGGCAGTTCAGCGTTACAGCAGTAGCAATAGTGGTGACTCCTCATCCTTCGAGGACAAGTTTATCTTTTGTTTAGTTATTTCAATATTGTTTTTACCTAGTAAGTTGTAGTTAGTTGGGGGTTTGTCCCATCAACTCCACAGTCAGTCTTAGAGACTTTTGATAATGCTCAAACTACAGCTCTCATAAGAGTGTAAGCGGTCGCTGTCAAATATAGAACCCAACTGGGTTGGGTGTCGAATCCCATAGGGAATACTCGGTCACTAAGTATGCAACTATTAGTAGACTGTTGGTCGAAAATTCTATGGAAAGAAGGGGGGATTTTTATGCGTGAAGTAAAATTATCACAATAGCAAAGTAAAAACGGAATGTTTAGTAAGATTTTAATCAATGATAATTGTAAGTTAGGGTTATGTCCACCTTATGAGTTTTATGTATCTATTGGCTATGAGTTATGCGGAATTCAGACATGCATGCGCTTATAGAGATTCGTATTCTATGGTAAATCCTAGTTTCTTTCGACCATCAAGGATTATTTCAATTTAACTCTTTCGAGCTTAAAGCGTATAACTAATGGTACGAATTCTCTAAGAGGTTAATCCAGTTACGGCACTAACTTTTAAACAGGGGTTGGTAGCTCTATTTCCTTGTCACTCTGTCTTTTCCAGACATGTAACTTTTCTTTCGATCAAGCTAATGTTATACTGGCGTATTCTATATGTTTGCAACCACAAGAATTCAATTAAGATGAAGAGAGTAATGATATATGCAGCATACGTATCAAGAATTCACAAACTCATAGCAATAAATAGTATCTCATAAGGCTTCCATAACCCTAAAAGAGAAGTTTAGCTACTCATGAGTGCAAAGGAAATCGCAATAGACATCATCATCATACCAAAATATAGAATAATCTTCGCAATGGATGATTTTAACGTCAACTAGAGTTGGACATTTTTTCTTCCTCTATCCATGCCTCAAGTGAGCCGTGGTTCTCTGTTAGTAACTTACAGAATCTGTAAATTATTGAATACTAAAAGTCGAATGAAAGAGTAGTAATGTAATCGGAAATAACTAATAAGAATGGGGAGGAATGAATGGATGCTGAAAAGTTCAGCAAAATAGGATTTTTATAACACCCATATCCTATTCCTACTAAGCTACTGCATACTTGTCCTAATCCTAATAGGTTACTGCATCCTTTTCCTAATCCTACTAAGTTACTGCTGATCCCCAAGTCTTTGGAAATGCTGTTTTTGCCCAGGACAAGTTTTCCATGCATCACTTTCAGTCCATAGGCTTCCAAAAGCTGCCTTCCTTCTTACGTGAAGCTTCCTTTGGCGTCAACCAGTCCATAAAATGCTAAAATCTTCATCATTTGTACCTGAAAACTTGCTAATCACGTTGGTTAGCTCACTTATAGGAAAAAGGACTAAAAGTGCAAGAATTATATATTTTTTCCTCTAAACTTAGCTAAAATATGGGTAAATTAAGGTGCTTTAGGCATGTAAATAAGCCTAACATCAACACCCCACACTTAAAGCTTTGTTTGTCCTCGAACAAAATATCATGTCCATATAAACATCTACTTAGGGTTTCACAGTAACAGCACAAAATATTCATCAAGATAGGCACGACAATTATTAACAAAGAGTAGTTTTCTGATCACTACTAGAAACAATTCAACCTCCAACCTAGACTCGGGATGATGGTTAATTCGTATCCTAAAGTTAAGGCACAAAGAATCATACACAACTACCCAAAACTCATCAACCATGTGTGTCTCACAATATATCACCCATAATCACTCATAAGTATTTCATTTTTTGAAACATGGGTATAAGATTTTCCTTGCTCTCACTCTCACAAAGAATTCATATGTTGCAACTGATGGCCATAGGCTTGACCTTAGTGTAATGCTCCACTAATATCAGAATGCTAAGCTTAGGATCAAATAGGTATTTACAGGTTGTAATGTAGGCTAAGGGACGGGTAGGACTATTTTGGCCAGAAATAGTGACTAAGTTCCCTAAGCGCTTTAATACATCACATTATGTCATTTACACTTTCTTTCAAACAACCTTTCTACTTTCTTTTAATCTACCACCCCTTGTCACCTCTTTTGTTATTCAATTTTAAACAGAACTAACTTTTTAGTTTTCTTTTCATTTTTCTTTTTTTTTATAACACACCTCTATGATAGCCACTCTTTTTCATAACTAATTCAAGCACCAATACATTCGAAGGCATCACTCTTACCCAATTTCCTCTTATTTTGTCATATGACTTTACAATTTAAAGCGCTTAGGAATTTGGATCAAATTATGGTCTTGAAAAAAATGGATTAGGCTTACATATGAGGTTGTCCAAGAAAATAGCTAAAGGCTCAAAGGGGGTTAACTAGGATAATTTCAACGGGTAGGTAAAAAGAAGGTAAACAAGTACAGGTTGCCAAAGAAATGCCTAAATCATCTCCTAAATTTACACTTTTTATTTCGCTTTACATACACACCAGGCAAGTTCTAGCATCAGCCACAAACATAGAATATACTATAATCTCACACACACAAGGCACATGGTCAACTTTATTGGGAGTATTATAGACACTTGACCCTAACAGATGAATGAATTCAACCACACACTTATCACATAGTGAGTCACACTTAGAGCCTAAACGTCTCAATAGTAATGATTTTAGCACAAACTCTTGTCATAATACCATGCTACCTAACAGAAAAAGTCCATGCAAAATCTTAAAAAAATCTAAAAAATCTAAAAAAAAAAAAAATTTAACTACAAACAAGAATAAATGTAGGCAAAGAAGTACAATACAGCATACAAATTCCCTCACCCCATACTTAGATGGGACACACTGCCCTCAATGGAAATAAATAAAGAAAACCTGATTCCAAGAGCGCGTCGAGGTATTTGCAGCGAGGAAGATTCACCTTGCTCTTTTCTTCCCCTTTTCTGACCTTTTTGCGAGGTGGACACTTTTTCTTTTCCTTGTCGTCCTTTTTGTGCCATTCTACCTGAGATCTTAATAGAGTCATGTTAGCTTCATCTCAGAAGATTCAATCAACAAACAAACAATATTGGCACCACCCCACACTTGATTTGTTAGTACAAACTAATTAAGTGAGTGATGTCGATTACTCAGACTTCATCGACATACGTATAGGCGATATGTTCCAACAACACATTTAGCACAGTCATACTTTCATGTCATCTTTAACTATCCTTTCCAACTCTATTTCATCTAATCTTGATAATACTTTCATGTTTGGATTAATGCACCTTTTGAACAAGACTACTACATAGAGATCGTATCAAGTTATGCGATAGAAATAATTACAATATCTCATGCTTGTATTCAATCATGATCTTTATCTCGATGAACGAGTCATTTAACCATTCAAGCATTCAATTTTGAAGATTATGCAATTAACTTCACCATGTCGACTCCGCAAAAGTATGACAGTGTATCAAAATCAAATACAAGTTAGAACCAAGTCAAGAACACCCACACGTATTCTTTTACTCAATTAGATGTATCATAACAAACCAAGCACATTCAAATCACCAACACCAATTCAAGATCTAACAAATCATTATAAGCTTAGTATTGTAATACTTACGGAATATAAAATAAGAACTTACTTGGTGATAGACTTGGATGATGATCTTGCAAGGTTAAAAAAGCAAAAGGAAAATTTTTGAGAGATTTTGGAGAGGTAGGCGGCGCTTAGGTTGAGTTTGCAATGCATTTTTGTTCTAAGACTAAGGTTCTATTTATAGGACAAGCTTGGGTCAGGTTTTGACCCGTTTGGAATTGGATAAGGAGACCAAAAAGTGAGCATAGGCGGCACCTAATGCTTTGCCTATGCTTGGCATAGGCGGCGCCTTTTGCAAAGCCTAGTTGAGCATAGGCGGCGCCTATGCTATGGCATTGTTAGGCATAGGCGGCGCCTATGCCATGACATTCTGCATTCAAAGACAAAAGGCTTTTACATAGGCGGCGCCTATGCTATGGCATTGTTAGGCATAAGCGGCGCCTATGCTATGGCATTCTCGATTCAGAGAGCTTAGGCCATAGCATAGGCCTTGCCTTGTTTGTTGCCTAGATTTACATAGTCCTTGCCTTGTTCGTTGCCTAGATTTACATAGGCAATGACTAACTCATAGCCTTTTTTCTTTCACTCCAAACTTACCACCTTCAACATGAAACACTTCCAAATCAAGATTTGAAACCAATCTCCTTCTTTATACCTCTTGCACCTACACTTACTCAAAAACAACAAAAATGATTAGAACGATGGGTTGCCTCCCATCAAGCACCTTAGTTTTGGTCGTGGATCAACAAAATCCTAAGAAAACAAAACAATTACAAACGATGGGTTGCCTTCCACCAAGCGCTTGATTTATTGTCACGGCACGACATAGCTATCTCGATTACTTAGACTTCATCGAGATAGATGGTGCATCATTTTCTGAATGGATTCAGACGACATCGGTGCTTACTTATGGGCATGCAATCTTCTTCGCGATGCCTCTTGTGAATCCATACCCCAGGAGGGATACCAATTATATCATCAATAGACCACCCAATGGCTCTCTTGTACCTCTTCAGAGCAGAGATGAGTGCCTCTACTTGCTATTAACCTAAATCATCCGCAACACTCACCAAAAGTATATTTCCACTTCCTAAGAATGCATACCTTAGGTGACTGGGGAGCTCTTCCGATTCTAGCACTGGTGGCTCTTCTATGGAAGTCTTCACTGTTGGTGAAGGTCGATTCTTAGGATCAAGTTCCAGCTTCTTATGGGCATGAGAATAGGACTTTATTCCTGTTAGAGCACAAACGGTTTCTTCATATTGTTAAACATCCTCATGCTCACAATTCGAAAGCACATCAGATAGTGTCTCAACAGTAAGCTGATTCTCTACAGATAATTCTTTCTCATCCTCATAATAAACATCATCTACAGAGAACACATTCATATCGCTGGATTGCTTCATTGCTTTGCATACATCAAAATGGACCACTTCGTCATTCAATCGAAATAAAAGCTCATTAGCTCTTAAGTCAATAAGCACACTTCCAGTTGTGAGGAAAGGACGACCCAAGATTATGGGAGCTTCAGAATCCACCGCGTAATCCAAAATAACAAAGTCTACAGGAAAGATGAAGGTGGAAACCTTCACCAACACATCATTCAAGATACCCACAGGTCGTTTTACCGACCTATCTGCCATCACGAGCCGCATATTGGTTGGTGTAGGGTCACCCAACCCCAACTTTCTGTAAATAGATAGCGGCATCAAATTGATGCTAGCTACCAAATCGCATAATGCCTTAGCAAAATCCAACGATCCAATTGTGCAAGGAATAGTAAAAGCACCAGGATCTGTCTTTTTCTGAACTAGCGATCTTATAGCAATTGCACTGAAATGATGAACATTATCTGCCAGCTTATAGCTTACTGCCCCCTTTTTTGTCAAAAGGTTCTTCATGAATTTAGCGTATCCAGGCATCTGTTCCAGTGCCTCCACCAAAGGAACATTAATAGTCAGCAGCTTCAATATAGTCATGAATTTACTGAATCTTGTATCATCAGCTTTCTTCTTCAATTTGTGAGGAAAAGGTGGTAGTGGAAGGGGAATCATTTTCTCCACCACTTTCTCTTTATCTTGCGTCCGATTATCAACCTTTTCAGGTTGCAGACATCTAGGGGTAACGTCATGAACACACTCTTCATCTTCTTCGGCCCCTTCACATTCTGCATCAATAACATTATCCGCGACATCATCAACTACCTGCTTGCCTTTAGACGGACTTTCTAACACTTTACCACTCCTGGTAGTAATAGCCATACATGATCCATCATTCCTTGGATTTTGCATGGTTTTGCTAGGTAAAGTGCCAGTTTTTCGTTGATTGAATGCCACTGAAAGTTGACTCAATTGCTGCTCTAGTTGTTTTATTGCAGTAGAATGCAAGTCAACCAATTGATTTATTAAAGACAAATCATTCTTCACCTCTGTTATGCCTATGTTGGTCGCCTTCACTCTTTTCAATAGCTTAGCCATCATATCCTCTATAGACATCTTTCCAGAACCAGATGCAGCGGCCTCACGGCTTCCAAGAGGAACATACAAACCACTCCTGTCAGTCTTATTCTTCCAACTACCTTGATCGCGGTCCTTGTATCCAGATTTATCATAATAGTTCCAACCTTGGTTTCCTTGGGCATTGCCTCGGAAACCCTCCTGATTATTCAAGTAGTTAGCTTCTTCCTCAGAATCAGATTCATCTCTTCCTTGCAACACAACAGCCTTGACTTTTTCGGTCTTTCCTAATAATAAGTGCATGGTGAGAAGATCCATCTGTGTTTTCATGTGAGCCATATCTTGGTCACGTTTCTCTTGCCTACGTCTCTGTTCTGCAGTCATGCCAATAGATATAGTAGAGCTTGCTACCTCAGAATCCCTGGTATGCCAAGCTCTACTTTGCTTTGTCATACGATCTGGCATATCACTTGCCTGAATAAAAGTAAGGTCCATGAATGACCCTCCTGCAGCATTATCAACCACTGGCTTAGTCACCGAATTCAAAGATCTGTATAATATCTCCATCAAGTGGACATTGGTCATATGATGGTTTGGGCACCGCATAAGCTTCATCTTGAACCTCTCCCATGTTTCGTGGAAAGATTCAGTTGGAAGCTGTCGAAAATTACTGATTTCATCTCTCAACTGTGCTCTCTTGGATGACGGAAAGAATCTTTCTAGGAAAGCGTCTTTCAATTACCTCCAATTCATAATAGAATCAGGAGTTAGCCCATTCAACCATAGAGTTGCCTCCCCTGATAGAGACAATGGAAATAAACGCAGCCGAATTGCATTCTGCCCAACGCCTGGGTTGTTGAATGACTTGCATATAGAGATAAAGTTGATCAGATGCATATTCGAATCATCGCCTGCTAGTCCACCAAATAATTCCTTGAGTTGCAAAAGCTGAATCATGGTGCTAGTGATATTGAACTTGGCTCTGGGTGCCAATGGCGGAGGAATAATAGCTCCTATGGCACCAGCTCCGTCCAGATCATAATCATCATCATCAAAAGGGATCTTCATAACTCGGCATTCAGGTCTAAATCTAGCTTGACGATCTCTTCTATTAGCAGGTGTTGCCACCTCAGCATCACACCTAGGGTTTAGTAACTCGTCATCACCTAGGTCCTCATCGTCAGGATTTGTTGCTCGCCCAAGGTTATCAATATTCTGTTGATGTACTTGGGCAGCGGCTAACACAGCTAGTCTAGACTGCTCCTGTTGAGCAGCCCTTCTTTCAATGTCACGTTGCACCTCCATTCTGCCAATACGATGTGGTTCAGGATTTATAGGTAATAATGGTTGTCCCAAACTTCGAGTATGGGGCATGCACTGAACAAAACCTGAATAAAACAAAAACAACAACTAAAAGTAAAATCTGAGAATCTTTGACCAAAGGGTCTAGTAATTATCACAAACTGAGTTGACAACCGTATTCCCCGGCAACGGCGCCAAAATTTGATAACGCTCAAACTACAACTCTCGTAAGAGTGTAAGCGGTTGCTGTCAAATATAGCACCCAACTGGGTTGGGTGTCGAATCCCATAGGGAATACTCGGTCACTAAGTATGCAACTATTAGTAGACTGTTGGTCGAAAATTCTACAGAAAGAAGGGGGGATTTTTATGCGTGAAGTGAAATTATCACAGTAGCAAAGTAAAAACGGAATGTTTAGTAAGATTTTAATCAATGATAATTGTAAGTTAGGGTTATGTCCACCTTATGAGTTTTACATATCTATTGGCTATGAGTTATGCGGAATTCAGACATGCATGCGCTTATAGAGTTTCGTATTCTATGGTAAATCCTATTGTCTTTCGACCATCAAGGATTATTTCAATTTAACTCTTTCGAGCTTAAAGCGTATAACTAATGGTATGAATTCTCCAAGAGGTTAATCCAGTTACGGCACTAACTTTTAAACTGGGGTTGGTAGCCCTATTTCCTTGTCACTCTCTCTTTTCCAGACATGTAACTTTTCTTTCGAACAAGTTAATGCTATACTGGCGTATTCTATATGTTTGCAACCATAAGAATTCAATTAAGATGAAGAGAGT
Source organism: Capsicum baccatum var. pendulum (assembly GCA_030864225.1). Taxonomy (NCBI): domain Eukaryota; kingdom Viridiplantae; phylum Streptophyta; class Magnoliopsida; order Solanales; family Solanaceae; genus Capsicum; species Capsicum baccatum. Next base: position 190,232,615 of record CM061560.1, read on the forward strand.
AATGATATAAGAAGCATATGTATCAAGAATTCACAAACTCATAGCAATAGATAGTATCTCATAAGGCTTCCATAACCCTAACAGAGAAGTTTAGCTACTCATGAGTGCAAAGGAAATCGCAATAGACATCATCATCATACCAAAATCTTGAATAATCTTCGCAATGCATGATTTTAACGTCAACTAGCGTTGGACGTTTTTTCTTCCTCTATTCGTGCCTCAAGTGAGCCGTGGTTCTCTGTTAGTAACTTAAAGAATCTGTAAATTGTTTAATACTAAAAGTCGAATGAAAGAGTAGTAATGTAATCGGAAATAATTAATAAGAATGGGGAGGAATGAATGGATGCTGAAAAGTTCAGCAAAATAGGATTTTTATAACACCCATATCCTATTCCTACTAAGCTACTGCATACTTGTCCTAATCCTAATAGGTTACTGCATCCTTTTACTAATCCTACTAAGTTACTGCTGATCCCCAAGTCTTTGAAAATATTGTTTTTGCCCGGGACAAGTTTTTCATGCATCACTTTCAGTCCATAGGCTTCCAAAAGCTGCCTTCCTTCTTACGTGAAGCTTCCTTTGGCGTCAACCAGTCGAAAAATGCTGAAATCTTCATCATTTATACCTGAAAACTTGCTAATCACGCTGGTTAGCTCACTTACAGGAAAAAGGACTAAAAGTGCAGAAATTATATATTTTGTCCTCTAAACTTAGCTAAAATATGGGTAAATTAAGGTGTTTTAGGCTTGTAAATATGCCTAACATCAACTTTTCAGAAAGTCAGTTAGTTTATCAGTCTCATCTATCTTGTTTAAGTAATTTTTACAGATGTTACAGACATGATTGAACCACATTTTTAGTATTCAGATTGGTTTTACCTTATTAGTTTATCTTCTGCGTACATGTTTTATTACCAGTTTACATAGTGCTCAAAGTAGGTACTAACTCATGGATTAGCATGTGGTCACTTATGATCGCAAGCACCGTTGTTTGGACTAGGGGGTAGCCTTGGGTCATGATAAATATGTTAGAATAACTCAATCAAGAAGAAAGAAATATATTAAGTTCTTCCAATAGATGATCAATCTGTTCCAATAGATAGTCCTTTTTGTAGGAAAAATTCAATCCAGTGGGGAGGGTTTGAGTTCTTCAAATAGATAACCTATTTTTTATAATAGATAGATCATCTGTTGAAAGAATACAATACAGTATCAAAAACTGTATTGTGATCTTCCAGCAGATAGACCATCTGTTGTAATAGATGGGTCATCTGTTGGTAGAACTCAATCCAGTAGCAAGGGTTGTTAGTTATCCAAATAGATGAACAATCTGTTGTAATAGATGAGCCATCTATTGAAAGAACTTAATCCAGGTTTTGAGTTATTCCAACAGATGAGCAATCTATTGCAATAGATGGACTATCTATTGGAAAACTCAAAATAGTAGCAAGAACTATATTGTGTTCTTCCAGCAGATGACTCATCTATTGCAAAAGATGGGTCATCTATTTGAAGAACTCATTCCAATAGCAAGGGCTTTAAGTTAGTCCAATAGATGGCCCATTTGTTGCAACAAGTGGGTCATCTATTGAAGAACTCAAAGGTCATGACTTTACAATTATTTAATAAAAAAATAGTTCATAAATACATAATAAGAAAAAATATGATAAATATAATTTGGTAGCTATTTAATTTATATAACTAATGTAAATATTAAAAAGGTAAAAATTCATGACTTTTCACCTTTTTTGCATTAAAAATCTATTGTTAATTTAAATAATAAAAAAGTCTCCTAGTTTTATTTAATTAAGGGATATAGTTATTGAAAAAGAGGTGATCAGTGGTGATTTTTTTCCTAACACACTACACTACTCACACTCATTCAATTCTCTATAAATAGGTATCTTCCACTTTATTTTTTGCATCTTGTCTTGCATAAAAATGTCATTACATATTTAACCACTTCTCATGCAAAAGAAAATTCCTTTTGCGTCCATTGAGGTATGTTTTATTTTCTTGTTCTAACGTGAAAATTGCTAACATGCATCCATTTTCTTGTTAAGTTTCACATTTTTTTAGTTAATCTTGGTAGTATACGTTGTTTAGTGTGTTATATTATTTGTCCTTGCATGTTGTGGCTTATTTGGTTTGGTACATAGCGATTATACTCGACACCGTGTAGGAACTTGGAAGGCTGGTTCATAAACTTTAGTGATAGTTGGGCGCCATGAGAGAAAAGGTGATACATGAGATTCAAAGGCTAATGGACCTCCTACTCTATGGGCTTCCGATTGATAATTATAATAATAATAATAATAATTAGGTATTTTTTTTATCTTATGTATTTTATTTTATTTTAATCGAGTCTACCTACTATTGTAAATGTTTGGTATATAATGAATGAAAAATCTATGTTTGGTGTACTAAGTTTATTCTTATTTATTTTTTTTCATTCTGTCTATGTCTTTTTTGTAGGTTTTTTAGTGTTTGGGAGTGAAAAGAATCAATTACAATAAAGTGTTTGGTTGAACCTATCACAAAAACAATCTCACAAGAAATCTATTTGATGAATTTTTTAATGACAATTTATTTAGTCTATCACTTAAACAAAATCACAAGAAATATAATTGAATTTGACACAATTTATCCAATAGCAAGGGTTGTGAGTTCTTCCAACAAATGGCCCATCTGTTGCAACAAATGGATCATCTGTTGGAAGAACATAATCCAGTGGCAAGTCTATTTTGATTTCTTTCAACAAATGATCCATATGTTGCAACAGATGGGCCATCTGTTAAAAATATTTTTGTACTCTATTATTTTTATTTAATTTCCTATTACCTTTTTTTGTTGATGCACAAGTTAATTATTGTACCATAAATAAAAATATATTTCATATCATAAATAACATACACTCCCAACAATGAGCTAAAATTATTGAAGTCATAGACTAAACCCAAACAACAACAAAAGACTATTTTGTAATGACCCTCACAGTCATTTTTCCTATTTTCATACATATTCGGTTTCTAAAGCTTCTCTTTAACTGTGCCAAGTTATTTATGACTTGCTGGAATTGATAGATCAGTTTTGAGTGGTTCGTTTGAGAATTTTTGTGATACCAAATATATTATAGAATACTTAATTTAAATTGGCATTTAGAAGAAATATTATTTATTACCTTATAAAATATTTTTTAGTGACAAAAATTCCTTCGTTAAGATATATTAATATTACTTTATAATAACTTTTATAGTTTATTAATATTTTAAGTAGAGATAGTAAATCTAGAAATATTAAAATATTATTATTATATAACAGAGGTTTTGTTAGAAATATTTTTCTATTAATTTGATATATTCAAAATATTATAATTATTTCACCACAAACCTACGCGATACCCGAGTGTGAATATAACAAACAGAAAGAAATGGGGCTACCACACCCACTACGTGGAAACTAGGCAGAAAGGAAACCAAATTGAAGTGGCGGAACCATGTTAACAATGTAGTGATTAGTCACTACAAAAATAGGTATTAAGATATATATACTTTCTTATATATTACAAATTCAATTAAAACATCTTTTGGAAGTTTTAAAGATTCTTTTTGTAACTTTTCTTAAAAAGAGTGTGGTTAATTTATTGTTCATGCTTATTACATCACGAAATAAAAAATTTTAGATACTGCTACACCTATTTCAAACTCGGGTTCTAGCATGACACTATTTGGAAGCTTCTTGGAGAGGTTTTAGCTTTAGCGTTTATGTAGGCTAGGCTTACCCTATGTTCCGATTGAATTTTTTTATTAAAAGTGTGCACTAATATGTTAGTTTTGGATAAGTGCTTGTAGTTATATACCATTTGACATATAACATGCCTTATTTATCTAGATTAGGACCCTGTTCTAGTAAATTTTAGTATGATATAGCATTTATCACTTTAGGACATGCAATTAAGTTGTGAAACCTTAAATTTGCTCCTTTTTAGTTAAGCTATGCGAATGATGAATTAAATATATGTTAGTTCCGGCTTTGATTCAACATAAACTTTATTTTTGTCATTAATTATGAATTTTGGTACCACTATGACATTGGTTGTTTTGTGGTTTGAATTTTAATATTATAGTTGGATATAGTTACTATGAATTTTGGTTCGAGTCCGGCATTTGGTTGTGATGGTTGGGAGTTGTAGTATTAATTATGGTTGTTCTTGAAGTTGTTGCTTTGCTGAGTTCCGGTATGAGTTCCGCATCTTATTATGAGTTCTACTATATATCATATATTTGGCCTCTTATTATTACCCACTATTTTCAATTTGAATCTGGCATATGGCTTATTCTTATTATCTACCACAACCAGTTCAAGCCCAGCGTCTGGCCCCGCCCCTTGTTACTACCCATTGGTGGGGTTCAAACCCATTTCATATATTGATGAATGCTATGATTTCTTGGGATCGGTTTAGTTATGGATTGTTTATCTTTATCTTTATTACTTCTTGTATATCCCACCGGCTTATGGGGTACGGTTGGGTAAATTATCTTCTTTATTGTGTCTAGCGGGATTTGGGGCCCTAATTAGGTTATATTTGATTTGTCTGTTATTAATGAATTATTTTTTTTTGTCTGTCATTAATGAATTATTTATTTTCTGTATTGCATATATTTATTCCTTTACCGTATTTGCATAGCTTGTAGTTGTCTACCTTTCTATCCCTGTTTACTATTGATTTAGATTACACCCTTTCATTGTAGTTATACTTTTTTTGTATTGAGCTCAGTCGGCCGAGGATGCCTACAGACTACCCATTGCATTGATACTCATACTACACTTCTTTATCTTTTTCTTGATATAGATTTGGGTACTAGCAGTCAGTGTTGATGTGGTTCCTACCTTTCAGTACTAATTAGAAGTATGGTGAGCTTACTATCATTCGAGGTTGATCCTCCTCTATCTACTCTAATTTTAGTCTTTTTTACTCGAGACTTCTTATGTATGTTGTGTATATTTTAGATTCTATCTAGTACTCTATGTATCTTTTTATTGTGGCTCTAGTACTGACCTTAACAAGTCTTGGGAGGGATTCATTTGTATATTTGGTTCTTTTTTCTTCTCTCATTTTGATATATCATATATATTTTCTTCTTGTTTTTCACTTATTACTATATTTGCTATCATTATATGTGATTTTTCTAGTTTTTGTTTGTTAGCTCGTTACCTATTTTTTCGGGCTATGGCTTGGCTTGCCTACTGGTTGATTAAGATAGGCGCCATCACAACTTGAGAAATCGGGTTGTGAAAACTTGGTATCAGATCCTAGGTTTCACTGGTATTATTGGTACTAGAGCTAATATTTAGTAGAGTCATGTGGATCGGTGCAGAGACATCTGTATCCTATCCTTGGGAGGCTACGATGTATTTTTAGGAAACAATCTCACCCTTTTGATCCATTTTTGTATGTTGGGTCTAATTTGGTTTTTAATCTTTATTGGTTTACTCTTTACGTAGATAGTTAGGAACTGAGGTGCGTGAGTTTAGGATTGGGACCTCAAGTCTGCTTTTAGAGTTTCAGTTAGGGATTGAGGTCGACCTAGAGGTCCAAGGAAGGATAGAGCAATAGCCCTAATTTGAGATCAGACTAGGGATCCATCACCTAATTCTATCATAGCTCCTAAGACTGAGAGAGCTCCATGTATTTTGCAACAATAGCAGGTGGGCCATGTGGCAGCCCAGGCTCCACCTAGTTTATATCCTATTTGGTCCTTTGAGATGCATTAATACAGTTATTGGGGTTAGTCGATGGTCTGTCGACCGAGAAAGCTCTGCCAACAATACAGGGTGGTGTTAATTTAGGGGCATAGCCTACGATAGCAGCGCTTAGGGGAAAGGTTTCGCTAACACTAGTAGTCCCACAGTCGCTGGTAGCCCAGCCAGTTATGTCTTTAGAGGATCAGAAGATGCTGAGATAATTTTTTAGATTGACTTTACCCAGGTTTGCTAGGACCCTAGGAAAGGATTCTAATAAGTTTTTATCCAGTTGCGATGAACAATTACAGAATTTTGGATTGCTTGAGTCGCGAGGAGTGGACTTTATTGCTTATCAGTTTTACACTACAGCGAGAAGGTAGTGGAGAGGTTATCTTGTTTCCAGGTTAGCTGGATCTCCATGAGTGACTTGGACTCAGTTCTCCGGGTATTTCTTTGGGGAGCATATGCCTTGCTGCATGCACGAGCATCTTTGAGATTAGTTTATAATATTGAGATGGGATTTTATGTTTTTGGCTGAGTATAAGGAAAGATTCCATAAGCTAGCCAGACACGCCACTATGATTCTACCTACGGAGTATGAGCGAATTTGATGCTTTGTTAGGGGATTAAGACTATCACTTCGTAGGGCTACACAGAGTTTTATGACTTTAGGAAAGTCTTTTTCTAAGATAGTTGAGCATGTTTATTCTATAGAGGAGATGGATTGTGAGGCCTATGGTGACAGCGATAAGAGACCTCGTTATCAGGATATTTACAGTGAGAGACAAAATGGTTTATAGTCCAAAGGTTAAGGATTTTATGGTAGGTACCCCATACAGCAGCCTTTTCAGAATACGGGTTATCCTAGTTATCCTATTTAGGCATTACTTCAAATATCAGATAGGGGTTATCTTGGTTACAATGATTCTAGTGGTCAGAGCAACGGTTATCCGTAGAGGGTCACTTAGTCATGATCATTGAGTTAGGGTGGTTATTATGGATCCATCGGACCTTCTAGATAAAGCTGGGTGCATGGGGCATGTTATCACTGCAGATTTGTTGTTCACTCCGCCAGTAAGTATCCTCATCATAGGATAATTAAGCCTTTAGTTATTATTGTACAACCATTCAGATCAGTGTTACTGTTAGGTAGGGGTGGTGTGTAGGGTTATGAGAATGGTCCCCATGGTTCTAGAGGTGGTCTGCAAGGAGGTTAGATAGGTGGTCGTAATGGGCACCCATTCTAGTAGTGGATAGGGTCATTTGCATGCTATACCAAGTAGATCAGAGGTTGAGGCTTCAGATGCAATGATCACAAGTATGATTTTCGTATTGTCGTCAGCAAGATTCTACTTTGCTTGATACTATTTCCATATATGTGTATGCATTTCTACTTATTTTGCAGCACGATTGGGTTTATGTTCAGAGTTCTTATCTGTATGTATAGCTACCCCCATGGGTGATTCTTTAGTAGTGGATCAAATATATAAATCTTAGCTGGTGACTGTATAGGAACTTGATACTCAGATTGATATCATTGTGCTAGGTATGGTAGATTTTGATGTGATTCTATGAATATATTGGCTATCTCCTTACCATGTGGTCTTGGATTATTTTTCTAAAATTGTTACCTTAGCCTTGCTTGGCGTTCCCTTGATTATATGGTAGGGTACTTTTAGTCGCGTGCCAATGAGGATTATTTCTTAAATTCAGGACAGGAGACTGATATTGAGGGGTTGTGAGTCATGTCTTTTATATGTTCGAAAAGTTAGTGTTGAGAATCCATCGATTGAGTTCGTCCCTATAGTTCACTAGTTTCTTGATGTATTTTTGACCAACCTACCTAGCCTTTCTCCTGAGAGTGATATGCATGCCCATTATCCCTACCTGTTTGAGCCTTCAAGTATTTTTGGATGCTTTACTTTCGTAGACAAAAGTCCTTTAAATAGGGGATGTTGTAATGACCCTCATGATCATTTTTCTTATTTTTATTTTTGGTGTTTAGAGCATCTCTGTAACTGTCCCAAGTTATTTATGACTTACAGGGACTGATAGTTCAATTCTGGGCGGTTCTTTTGAGAATTTTAGTGATACCAAATATATTGTATAATACTTAATTTAAATTGCCATTTAGAAGAAGTATTATTTATTGCCTTCTAAAATATTTTTTTAGTGACAAAAATTCTTTAGTTATGATATTGTTATATTACTTTATAATAGCTTTTATAGTATAATAACATTTTAAGCGTAGATAGTAAATCTAGAAATGCTAAAATATTTTTATTATATAATAGAGGTTTTGTTAGAAATAATTTTCTATTAATTATGGTATATTCATAATATTATAATTATTTTACCACGAACCTATATGATACACGAGTGCGAATATAACAGAGAGAAAGGGGTGAGGTTGCTCCCCCCTCTACGTGGAAACGAGGCAGAAAGTACACCAAATTGAAGTGGTGGTACCATGTTAAAAATGTAGTGATTAATCACTAAAAATATAGGTGTTAAGAATATATATACTTTCTTATATATTATAAATTCAATTCAAACATCTTTTGGAAGTTTTAAAGATTTTGTTTGTAACTTTTCTTAAAAAGGGTGTTGTTAATTTCTGGTTCATGCTTATTGCATCACAAAGTAAAATTTTTAAGATAAATCTACATTATTTCAAACTCGGGTCCTAGCGAGACACTCTTCGGAGGCTTCTTGGAGAGGTTTTAGCTTTGATGTTCAGGTAGGCTAGGCTTATCCTATCTTTAGATTGAGCTTATATATTAAAATTGTGTACTATTATGCTAGTTTTGGATAAGTATTTGTAGTTCCACATGGTTTGATATATAACATACCTTATTTATCTAAATTAGGACCCCATTCTAGTAAATTTTTGTATTTTATTTTTTAGTATGATATATCATCTATCACTTTAGAACATGAAATTAAGTTGCAAAACCTTGAATTTTCTCCATTTTAGTTAAGATGTGCGAATGGTGAATTAAATGTTTGTTCGTTCTGGTTTAGATTCAACATATACTTTATTTTTGTCATTAATTGTGAATTTTGATATCACTTTGGCATTGTTTATGGTATGGCTTGGATTTTAATATTCTAGTTGGGTATGGTTACTATGAGTTTGGGTTCGAGTCCGGCATCTGGTCGTGATGGCTTGGGTATTTTGGCATTGATTATGGTTGTTCTGAGAGTTGTGGATTCGCTGAGTTTCGGCATCTTATTATGATTTCTTTTGTAAATCATATATGTCGCCTCTTGTTATTACCCACTATTTTTGGTTTGAATCCGGCATATGGCCTCTTTTTATTATCCACCACTACTGGTTTGAGCCCATTTTCTGGCCTTTCGTTACTACCTATTGGTGCTGGTTCAAGCCCGATACACATCCAGATGACTACTATGATTTCTTGAGATATTTTCAGTTATTGATTGTTTATGTTTATCTTCATTACTTGTAGTGTGTCCCATCTGCTTATGAGGTACGGTTGGGTTAATTATCTTCTTTAGTGTTTCTAGCGGGCTTATGGAGTCCCAGTTAGGTTGTGTTTTTTTTTTTTGATATTACTGTGTTATTTATTTTTTGTATTGCTTATATTTATTCCTTTATCACATTTGTGTAGCTTGGTAGTTGTTTACCATTCTATATGTATTTGTTGTTGACTTGGATTACACCCTCGCATTGTAGTTATACTTTTTCTATATTAAGCTCATTCGGTCGATGATGCCTACTGAGTACCCACTGTTTTAGTACTCATACTACACTTCTACATCTTTTTCCTGATGTAGATCTGGGTACTAGCAGTCGGCGTTGATGTGGTCTTACCTTTCATTCCTAGTTTGGAGCAGGGTAAGCTTATTGTAGTATGAGGCTGATCTTCCTCTGTCTACTCCAAGTTTAGTATTTTGTACTTTAGACAACTTGTATATGTTGTGTATATTTTAGATTCCGTCTAGTACTTCAGTCTATCTTTTTGTAGTTTCTCTAGTACTAACCTTATCAGGTCTTAGGAGGGATTCGTTTGTATATTTGGTCCTTTTTCCTCCTTTCGTTTTGATATATTAGATATGTTTCCTTCTTGGTTTTCACTTATTATTATTGTTTCAATCATTATACTTGATCTTTTCTGGATATTTCCTATTAGCTTGTTACCTATTATTCCGGGCTGTGACTTGGCTTGCCTACTAGTGGGTTAAGGTAGGCGCCATCAAAACTTGAGAAATTGGGTCATGACATATTTACTATTACTAAAAAGTTAACTAAACTAAACTATTTACTATTACAATGATCATGGTGCATTAAGAACTGGGCATATAGTTCTTTAGTGGCCATAGTTCTTATATATAGAGCACTGACTTTTACTTGATGAAAATGATTCTCTGACTCCACGTCTCTTCTTATATTGCCTTTTTCCTGGTATGCTACTACTTGGATCAATATATGGAGGAGGTAATAATCTCTCCAAAAGCTCTGCGGGAACAACCCAAGAAAATTCAGGAGGCACCACATTAATATTCTCACAATACGCTATTATATATCTTTCTACCAAATAATATGGAGATAAGTACTCATAAATTTAAGGTCCATATTGTGCACCATATTGTGCTCGAAGCACTGCCATAGAATGTGGAAATGGTATTTTTTCTAAGTCAAAAATTCTACATATACAAGATCTTCTTTGAAGAACGACCATGGCAATATCACTATGACTGTCGATACTGAACTTTTAATTTGCTATTTGATGAGCCAATAACTTATTCTCTGAACTGACATACTTTGATATTTATTTTACCATTAAAGGGACATGCCCATTTGTTGACTTCCCCAACTTCATACGCCTTTCATGAAATAATTTGGCAAACCTCTTGTTTATTTCATCAAATAGCGCCACAATGGAAAATTCTCTTTCAACGCCAAATATTAAATTCATCGATTCAGCTATGTTTAACGTCATAATAATATACCTATACAAGAAAATCACTTAGTATGACATAAAATATTACAATAAACTTAAACAAGACATTAAATTTATAATAATGTACTTATATCCCAAACAAAATACGCGACACCATCTCTCGAAACCAACATGTTTGAGATGTTGTGTTTACTTGGGTATCATATTCCTTATTTAATTGAAATTGTCAAAAATGTTAGCTCTATCATATGCTTTAGCTGCTCTATAAATATAAGACATGACCTTTGAGTTGTGATAGTTGGTTTGAATATTTTTCCTAAGATACTTCATGCAACAATCAAAGTGACCTGAAGAGTAGGAAATTGAACCCATATTTTGGATACTTCAATGCCTATTCAAAATTAAACACAACTCATCGGTATCATCTACATAGCTTTGCATTTGTTTTTAAAAATTTGATATAAGGCATCACATTCTTTGTCTACTACACAAAAAATGACAGAAAAGATGTGATTCTCTGCATCTTGTGCCACTGCCGATAACAAAACTTCTTCATACTTGCTCTTCAAGAAATTCATGTCGACGGCTATGACTTTTCTCAATTGTTGAAAACCAAGAATTCAAGCACTATAGGATACAAAAACATACTTGAACCTTCTATTTTCATCAACATGCAATGTTGTCTTACTTTCAAGATTTGTGGACACAAGCATGTAATGGTAGGCATTAAGGACTTTATACCCGTTCTCATGTGTCCCCCTAACAAAATACTTGGCAATCCCCATGCCCATATAAATCTTTCAATAAATAACCTTATAACCTAATTTTGTATGGAGTTTTTTTGCCATATCATTTATAGAATGGCCTTTGCAATTAGGGGATTTATTTTGAAAATATTTACCAATGACCTTTGTCGTGGCATGAAGATTATAGCTCGTAATATGCTCCGAACAATATGTATGATACTTTTCATAAACATTAATGACCAATCTATCAAAACTTAAGTATTTCATTGCCCTCAACCACCACTTGCAGTCCGAATGAGCATATCTAAAATAATACACATTGCGCGAATAAATCGCCTTCTTTAGTCAAATATTTTTCCAAGCAATCAATATAGAAAAAAGGGATAGTTCGTCCTTAATCTTGAATGTCATTCCCTTGTAAAAACAAATTTCGTTATCTTGAATATTTCCCGACTGTGTTGATTTAGAAGAACTGCCCATTGTATTGCTCGCAAAAATTGGCATAGGTGTTTGATCCTCCTTCACCTTCACATGATCTCCACTCTCATCTTACTATGTAATATTTATGTCCACATCATCCAATATATTCAAACATATCTTCTTGTTCTTATTGTTTTTTTTCAACATTCTCTTTCTTTTTTTCAACCCGTACACCTTTAACACCAAATTAGCTTAATCACTTAGATAAGCATGCAACAAAACCTGATCGCGTATTTTGAAAGGTAGGACCCTCTGATTTTCAACGGAGTTGTGCATATAGTTAATGATAAGATCTTTTGATTGACAAATTAGTCCTCAATAGCTGATGATAAAATCATCATACAAAATATTACTTTGGACTATCATCACTATCATCTCTAATATTTTACCCTCTTTCCAATGCCAAATATATTGATTATTCTTCTCGATCCATACTATGAGAATCTACCCCTATTGTTATTGATCCATTCATTAGTGGTACCCAAAAACATTTGTTAAAAAAGCTAATAATGATATGATAATAAAATTAATAATCATATTATTATATATACAACATAAAAAATTATATACAGTACACTATTATTATCAATGTTCAAACAAAAAATACATCAGTTGGATTATGCTTCAGTTTTTTTCACAAAATAGTAATATGAATCCCAACAGATGAGCCATCTGTTGCAAGAGGTGAGTACTTTGTTGTAACAGATGACTCACCTATTGAGATTCATATTAAAGTACTTTAAAACCTAAATTGATTCCAATAGATGAGTCATCTGTTGGAAAATGTGAATCATTTATTGCAACTGATTATCCACTTGTTGTAACAGATAACTCACCTGTTGAGATAGATATTATAGTACTATAGAACCTGAAGCTGAATCCAACTGATGAGTTATCTGTTGTAATAAGTGAGTAATTTCCTACAACAGATTATCCATCTGTTGTAATAGATGACTCACCTATTAGGATTTATGCTATAGTACTATAAAAACTGAAGTTGATTCCAACAGATGAGTCATCTGTTGTAACAAGTGAGTAATTTATTGGAAAAGATGACTCACCTATTGGGATTCATATTACATACTATAGAACCTAGAGTTAATTCCAAAAGATTAGTCATCTGTTGTAATAGATTACTAACCTGTTGCAATAAATTACTAAAATATTTCAACAGATGAGCTTTAGGTTCTATAGTATTGCAACACGAATCCTAATAGGTGATTCATCTATTGTAATAGATCACTCATCTTTTATAATAGATTACTCGTTTGTTGCAACAGATTACTCATTTGTTGTAAAAGATGAATCACTTGTTTCAATAGATGACTCATCTGTTGGATTCATTTTAAGGTTTTATCCATTGTTGAAAAAACAGTAGTAGCAGTGTACTTAGATGAGAAATTCAACTAAAAATCATAATTTTACTTACCAAAATCACCTATAAAGTAATGCCCAAGTAATATACGAATAAATTTGACCTAAAAATTTGGTCTAGTAGCAGCAGTAGCGGTAAAAACAACAACAATGGTCAACTAGAAGATGATGATGATGATGAAGATGAACAAGAAGAGATGATGATGATAATGAATAAGATGATGAATAAAACAACAGCAATAATGAACAACAATGAAAGCGAAGAGAGAAAAACAACAATAAAGTAAAGAGAGAGAAACATGCTTTTCCCCCCTCTATTTTTAGTTATATTAGGGTTTACATTGGATCAAAGTATAAATTAAAAACATGTGGGCTATGCTCAAACTTTCTTAATTCATAATCAAATAATTGTCACCTGCACTCAAATATTCAAACTTCAATCACCTACACTTCATTTTCAAGCTCCTTTGTCACCTATAACAAAATCCCTGAAAAGTATATATAAGATAATTTTTCACATTATTAAAATGTTGATATGACTTCCTTAATTATGGGCTTGTGTTTGTTGTTTCTTAAATTTTCTATTATTGAATTGCAATGCATCGTGTATTTAAAGTTGGTTAGAATAGTTACTCCCTTCGTTCCTAACTAGTCGTCGTCCTTATTAAAAAGAGATATTCCTACCTGTCGTTTCACACAATCAAGGCTTAATTAGTTGCTTGTTTCCACTTTCACCTTTAGCAATATATGAAGAGATATCAATCTAGTGCAAAAAAAAAAACATTAAAAAAATGAATAATAAATAAGGATAGTTTAGTCAAATTTTCTTCTATTTAATGTTTTACTTAAAAATGTAACAAATAAATAGAAACGGAGGAAGTATGACTTAAGTGCAACATGCTTTTCTTAGGTTCGTTGATAGTGTCATGTGAATTTATTACCTTGATTATGCATTAATTAAGCATAAATGAAACAGTAAGGGTCACTTGCATCAATAATTAAGCATAAATGTAACAGTAAGGGTCACTTGCATTTTGTCCCTATTTTGTAGTGATCTTTAAATTTTGTCCTCAAGCAAAATAATTTTTTCGTGTCATGTAAGTTTATATTTTCGCATCATAATATTCCGTAAGTTATGCACTACTAGACATACGTTTGATTTCTAAGGATAAAAATTAAAGATCAGTCCATTTGAAGAATAAATCGTGTAATAAAATGTAAAAAGACTTTAAAAAGTAACCACTTCCCCTTGGGGATTACTTTTATTAGTGGTTGGAATGAAATATGGAAAATGGGAATTTAACCCAAGCTTTAAAAGGGAAAGTACTTCAATGAATGATAATTGAAGCAACGATCCTGGGAAAAACTTAATATGTGATATATAACCATAAAAATCAAATTTCACATTATGTATTGTCTTAAACTTATTTGGATAAGTACATTAGTGATCATGTAACACTCTATTGAAGATAACTCTATTATATTCTTCAATTTAAAAAATTTACTGAATCTTGACAACTGTGACTACAACAGTACAGGCAATATTTCCTTGACTCTGTTGACTGAATGAGATATGAAATTGGAAGGATCCATTCCATTTGGATTGTAAGTGAAATTGGAAGTACCAATTCCATTTGACTTGTAATAGTCTTTCTGTGCATTTTCTCCCTAGATTGAAACATTGACCATTCCTTTTAACATCTCTTTCGCATCTTCCACGACAAAAACAAGCTCAATTAGTCACACATCAAGTATTAAAGTGCAAAAGGATGAACCACAATGTAGCTAAATAGACATATGAAGTTAGGTAGTATGACAGATGTAACAGAGAATTGCTTACCCCTCGCCATATGGCCTCCCCGTCTTTTACTTGCCCCTGTATACAACAGATAAGGAAATAATTGAGTGGTCTTTAGTAGAGTGTATAGGAATAGTACTGAATAGGATGTATTAGTAATATTGGAATTAGTTATGTTGGGATTATGTTCTTCAACATTTGATTTGATGTATTAAGGCAATTCTTCTTTCCCCATGTTTATCCATGTATTGTTAATATTATGGTTTTCTATATATTGGTCAACAATTTATACCAATAACTTTGACCCTTAATTCAGGAGTTACAAGGCCTCCTCCCCTTTTAAGTGAGGCTGATCTATTGGGTTGTATGGACAAGGTATGGATTCTGTGATGCTGGTTTGTTTTTTCAGAACAGACCATATTTTTCTGATATACATTTTCTTTTCATGTGTCTAACCTTCAGTTACCTTGTGTACTATTCTCTATTTTGAGCCGGGGTTTATCGGAAACAGCGTTTCTACTTCTTCGGAGGTAGCGGTATGAACTGTGTATATTTTACGTTCCCCAGACCTCACTTTGTGAAAATACACTGGGTTTGTTGTTGTTGTTGGTTTGCTATATATTAGATATATAGCCTATAACACAGAATATGAGTGTATAGCTGATAAATGTATTAGTTATACATTGGCTAAATTTCCTGCCAAACAAAGTATTAAGTAATACCATTAACAATACATGAATTAGATTCTCTAAAGTTTTCCATGCTTTTAAATGATACATTCTCTTTATTTGTTACCTCATTTACAAGGGAAGGGACACTTTGGTGAATAATCCATTGAGCATCTACAACTCCAATTTTCTCATGAGTAGGCTTTGAAAGAGAATACACTTCAGTGACTTTGAATAAATTGGTACTAAGACAAATACATGTGAATGAGAGTAGACAAGATATCAAATTCAATGGAAGAGCTGAGCATACCTCAAGGAATTTATGAAGTGCAAAGTCAAGTCTCCAACCATGGATCAAGTCATTCTACATGTGACAAAACAGTACAATCAATCTTAACAATGCACTAATGTCTATGACCTTTTCTTTGTTTTATGTGGAAGGTACGATACCAGAATCATATGCCACACACAACGCCATACATCTCGGGAAAAGACGGGAGCCATGATCTCTACAAATCTGAAAATAGAGGAGCACATGGTAAGGATAACTTAACAAATGAAACAAAACAGCTAACAGGAAAATTGTTCATACGCTACAAATAAAGGCAAATGGGGTTGTGAGCATCTCTGCATGATTTATTTTCTAATAACCTGACCAGATAAAATAAGAATAAAGAAGAATAAACAGACAGAAATCATCAAGAAGTAAATAATAGTCAAAAATATGAGAATGAAATAGGACTCTTGGATAAATAATATCTTGGGATTCCTGGCACTTATGTGTGAACTTTATATTTCCTCTTTAATTGTCATTGGCCATGTTATTCCTTTCCTGGGATCCAAACCTGGCTGTGAAATTTCCAAATCGTGCTTCCTTACTAGTTTAATGTACCTGATGTTGGATGGACCGATTTAGAAAAACAAAGATATTGGGTTAAATAAGTGTTAATCATAGGAACTCGATACTTACTCCCTACCATCAAAATGCTCAACTCCTAGGTCTTCATCCCAGATAAAAATATAGTCATATAGGGCAACAATGTCTAGATGCAGAAACCTTTTCGTATACCACCTTATAAAGAGGTAAAGTTCTTGTCACTGACATGGTTTAAAGGAGTCTTTAAAGTTGATTACAGTTCCAGTCCAAAGCAACATTCTCATATTACTTACCATTTTATTTTTTTCTAGCACTTATGTGGATGGCTCGTTGTGACCACTCAAATTCATCCCATTCTGTTGTCTTTCTATCAAAGTGAAAAAAAAAGAATTGTGAAGTCATCTGAGAACTGCACAGGTGAAATGATCACGATGAAGAGGAATTGGGAATATATATAGAGAGGAGAAACCTATACAAGCAAAATAGATTGATATACCTTCGTTACACAAGCATCAATATTATGCTTCTGCTTAATACCAACAGTAAATTTTACCTGACATACTGGCTTGTTGAGAAGATCCTGCAGATAAAATATGATAAGAAGCTTCCTCTTCCCAATGTTTTATTCTGGATTTATGAGTAAAATGTCTTCATTATTAAGGTTTGCAAATCAAAACAGAACACATACCTCACTGGGGTTTCCCCACAATATCCGGAGATAGTAGTTAGACTCAAAGCAACGAGCCCTGGGGGTAATCATTCTGCCCCTCTTGGGTTTTAATAGGTAGTAGGTAAAAGCATCTATTGTGACTGCAAGAAGGTTGGAAGAATGTTATCAGTTGCTACAAAGGATAGACTTGAATTGGAATGTTTATGAATACCCCACGACTTTGGTCTATCTCTAACAATGTAGCGCATGATGTGTGGATTAGGCGCAAATCATGAATTCGAAATGAGTGCCACTGGCCCTTAGGAACTTCTCGGTTATCAAAAAATATACTTTTGATGACCATATGTTCAGCTTGAGCAGGATCTATGCAAAAGCATCTCTCACTTAGGGTGGCAATTAGGCGGATTGTGTTAAATTTTAGAGGTCAAAATGGGTCAAGACCCAACCCGACCCAAATTTATTTGAGTCAGAACAAGTTATAATCAAACTATTCAATTCTTATTAAGTTTTAATTATTTTATTTATTTTTTTAATAAATTTTTAGTATCGAATAAAATTATTTTTGTCTTTATTATAACTATAGATAAATATCAAATAAAAATAGTCTTTTTAAAATATTTTAATAAGATTTCTCAAAAATTAATCTAGGTTACATATCAATCCAATTGTTAACGGATTAAAATAGGTTGAGTTGAAATGGGTTGATCTAACAAATGGATGGGTCAATAACAAACCCAAACTTGAATGGGTTGCATTGGGTTGGGCGGGTTGAGTTTGATTTTTCCACCTCTACCCTCGCTCAATGTGCATACGAACTCTTTATAAAGAAAATAGCAAGAAATGTTAGAAAGATTCATCATGCATATCATCGCAAAAGGATAAGTGTCTACGCAAGTGTCGTTCACATTTAACGATTCGAAGTTTCAGTAGTGAGTATGAGTTGTAAATTTTTATTTACTTTGATCCTTTTCTCCTTCCTATATTTCACACTGAATAACATGGCCAGTTAAAATTTCTATAAAATTATGACTTCTGGAAGAAATGCAGAAAGAAGGCGTGCAAGAATAAATATTTAAGCGATTGCAGCAAAATAATACTATACTATTTGTCAAAGCCCAAGACTTTCTTGACGTTTAAATCAATTTTGTGCTGGCAAGGAAGGATGCATATACCTTCCATTGGTCTGTAGCATTCTTATTTTTGATTGACGAATCTGTATCATTTTGTGATGAAACAACATTATTTCTGTCTCTAGCAACTGCGAAGTTGCTTACAATACTAGCTGTAATATTTAGCTTCAAACTTAGAAGCAAAAGAAGTTGTTTCATTATATATATGAAAACACAAACTGCCACAAATAAGACCACTATAATGTGATTGCATATGAATAATAATGACATTGTCCATACCTTAGTCAATGAGCTAGTAGGAAATGAAATTCCTATGAATAAGCCAAGCATGACTCCACAACCTATGGAGAAAATAAGCCTCATAGTTTCGACTTTAATGAATTGGAACTGCAGAACATGTTACAAGCGTTGGACAAACCATTATGGAACAAAAAACATCTAAAACTTGGTATGATCACAAGAAGTTAACAAACCTTCGTCCAAAGTTCTTCATGTTAAATACAGAATCTGAATTGATAAGTACAACCAAAATAGTCAAAGAAGCTTTACTACAACCCAAATAAGCGTATAAGCAACCACTTTTTCAGTAGGGAGTGAACATAACAAGGGCATGAAGAACCTGAAATATCAAAAGAAAAGTTGCACCATCCGGCAAAAAAAGAGTGAGCAAGCTAATGCGCCTCTCTTTTTTTCTTTCACAACACAAAAACTCAAAAGGGAAAAAGATTCATAACCAATAAAGAACGCATAAAGATTTCCTCATACTATATTTTTATACTATAAACTAGCAAAGTCAAATTGTTAGGGATTTCTTGGGAAGGATCGAGTCACAGGACGATGAATAGAAAAGTCTGACTCAATTAATGTTGACTTTCCCTTGCCTTTGTTTGAATTTCGAGATCGACCTATTTTGTAAATAAATTCAGCTCATCAAAGGGAGGATGAAACCTTAGAGTACAATAGAAGAGAGAACTTCAATCTCTTCAGCTCATTAAAGGGAGGCTGAAACATTAGAGTTCAATAGAAGATAGAACTCGAACCTCTTGTTTTTAACTGAAACTATCCATATGTATTATTCCTCACATCTCCCTTTAAATAGGAGTCTTATTACATCAATAGAAAGCTTAATCCTTATGAAACTAGGAAACATAAAACCCTATTCTAGAAAAATGAATAGAAAGCTTAATCCTTATGAAACTAGGAAACATAAAACTCTATTCTAAAATAATAAATAAAGCTACTTTAAATATAAATATATAATAAATAAAATTACTTAAAATATAAGCAAATAATAACCATATTCCACACATCCATAACATTACTCCCCTCACGTTGAAAGAGTTTTCCCTCAAGCTCGAATTTCAGTGTAGTCATCTAGAACTTCTGAAATAGTGTCAACTGAATCATCCAATTCCAACCAGAAAAGTCATTTGCAATGGTGAGTTGCTGAATTCTTCACAATTACTTAAAATATAAATAAATAATAACCATATTCCACACATCCATAATATTACTCCCCTCACGTTGAAAGAGCTTGTCCTCAAGCTCTAATTTCAGTACAGTCATCTAGAACTTCTAGAATAGTGTCAACTGAATCATCCAATTCCAGCCAGAAAAGTCGTTTGCATTGGTGAGTTGCTGAATTCTTCACAATTATAGCATAACACCTTAACTCTTCTCTCTGGCATTTTTGCACGAGTTAATTGCTTAACAAAAAGGGTTTGATTGTTGGTTTGGGTATTAGCTGAGGTAAACGAGGCAACTAAACTAGTACCAGATTTTGTCGAGTTTGTTTTGCTGCCCAAACTTGTCCGAGACCGCTAACATGACTTTTCACCAAAATTACTTAACTTCCGCAGTTGGTGATTTTGTTCTAAAACCCTGGATACACTCATGGTCGCTGATAAGTTAGGTGGTTTGAGTAACTGCACATCCAGTCTGATTGAATCATCCAACCCCGCCATAAATATACCCATATGCAAGTGTTCTGGTATAAGCTCATCAGCCCTAGCCAACTTCTCTTGAAACTGATGTTAAATTTCAACTATACTAGTTTTCCGAAGCATGACTAATTCTCTCACTGGGGTTCTACTTTTAGGAGGTCCAAATCATTGGAAACAATGTTTCTAAAATTCTTCCCAACTCATTGGGTCCTTTGCTCATGTAAGTTGATAGTAACATAACTGTGCTTCTCTCAACATGTGAAATCCAAGGACACCAAGCTTTTTCGCTTTCATTATATGTTTATTTTCAAAAAATTATTCACAATGATGTGCCTAAATTAATGGGTCGTCAGTTCTGTCATAA
Source organism: Capsicum baccatum var. pendulum (assembly GCA_030864225.1). Classification (NCBI taxonomy): domain Eukaryota; kingdom Viridiplantae; phylum Streptophyta; class Magnoliopsida; order Solanales; family Solanaceae; genus Capsicum; species Capsicum baccatum. Next base: position 190,253,337 of record CM061560.1, read on the forward strand.
GTAGAAAAATCCATCTTTGCATACCTTGGTACTGTCGAATATGAATTACCTTTTAATGGATGATTCTGGTCCGATAGTTGAATAGGTAGTGTAGCAACAATTGTTGAATTTTCAGTTATTAGGGCACTACTCGACTTAGTTCCCTACGTTGCTGATTTTGTGGAGCTAATTCCCATGCCAGAAAATCATTTTTGGATGACTTGGATAATTTTTTCACCGAGGCATTGTTCCATCGCTGAAAGTTTAGAATCCATCAGGGTTTTTATAGCTACGTGTCCTTCTTGTAATCAGGAATTAATCTCAACCTCCACTGTGTTAGGCTCTGATGCCAAATTATAAGGGATCTCTTGGGAAGGATCGAGTCACAAGACGATGAACTGAAAAGTCCAACCCAATTGATGTCGACTTTCCTTTGCCTTCATTTGAATTCCAAGATCGGTCTAATTTGTAGATAAATTCATCTCGTCAAAGGGAGGCTGAAACCTTAGAGTTCAATAGAAGAGAGAACTCTGATCTCTTCAACTCGTTGAAGGGAGGCTGAAACCTTAGAGTTCAATAGAAGAGAGAACTCTAACCTCTTATTTTCTACTGAAACTATTCATGTGTATTATTCCTCACATCTCACTTTAAAGAGGAGTCTTATTACATCTATAGAAAGCTTAATCCTTATGAAACTACGAAACATAAAACCCTATTCTAGAATAATCAATAGAAATGCCTAATTCTTATGAAACTAGGAAACATAGAACCCTATTCTAAAATAATAAATAAAGCTACTTTTTTTTTTGGTTTGCCATCCGATGTCCGGTGCCCGCATTGTAACCCTGACTAATTCGGATCGCGCGTTGCAGGGCCTATTAAGGTGGCAGCACTCCCAACAGAGTTTTCTCTATACCCAGGGTCGAATCCTCGATCTCTGATTAAGGGTGAAACAGCCCCATCCACTGCACCACAACCAATGTTGGTAAAGCTACGTAAATATAAATATATAATAAATAAAACTTCTTAAAATATAAATAAATAATAACAATATTCCACACATCCATGACACAAACAGGATGCTCAGTTAAAAAAAATAAAGAAGACATCACTGCATCCACATTCAACAGAGTGACTTATGTAACTATACAAATCCACAAGAAAACATATTCAATTGTTATTGCAAGTTCCCATCAACATAAGATACAAAAGCACAAAGCTAAAAATAAAAACTCAACTCTTGCGAGCTAAGCAAATATAACCATTCACACACACATAGATTACACCTTTTACAATCCACAAGCAACTACAAATTGGCCATGTGTCTAGCTTTTGACGATAGCAACTTGACCAACCCCTCCCCCGTAGATCAAGCATTAGCTAATTTCAATTCTCGCACTATAATTTAAATTCTCTTCAATTTTATGCATATATAGCAACTAAATCTCAGTGTAAATATCATGGCTAGTATATAACAATAGGCACAAAATCAAAATTTCTTGGATATTGACAAACTTTGGCAATAATGACCTAAATAGCTTTAAAATTATTGCTGCAATGAATTTTTCTAGCTAATCATACATTTTTGTTACACATTTAAAGTTAGTGTAGCAATAAGTAATTAACATTTTAGTCACAATAAAGAAGCGACCAAATACATAGGCATCCCCTAAACTTTTTCTCATACTTCGGTTTGACAAATAAGGACCTTTTTGTCCTATTATACACTCTTTTTGCCATCACCTATTATACACTCTAACCTTAACAATTATGTTCTGAATAAGCACGAAATGAAATGTAAATGGATGTAATTCACATGTGGATGTCGTGGCTAATGCACAAATGAAATGAAATTTCAGAAATAACAACTCTGTAGCCTTAATTATAACTTTTATAGCAACAGTTTCATAATTATGAAAAATAGCAAATTGTATTTGTATTTAAGTAAAATGTTTCTATATAAATACATATACAAATATATATGTATTACTCATAAATACATGTGCACAACTGAAAAATACATATTCTTCTATTACTATGAAGTGGGTAAAATATTGCTACTTTTTCTATAAATTGTAATTTTGAAGAAGTGTTGCTATTTATTGTAATTATAGTCTTAAGGATGCTAGTTTCTATAATTTTTCCTTTCTTTTACTAGATAGGTATACCCATGCATTGCACGGGCCCAACGTGTATAGTAGAATAAAATGAAGATATAACAGTAAGGGACTATTCCGTTTGACTGGATTAGTTGATGGAAATGATTTCCAATGTATTTTTTATACAATCATGGGAATAACATACTACTGGATGCTCACATTTACATCTTATAGTGATTGTTGTCTATTACATTGCTAGGGATAATATTTATAAATTCTACACTAGGGGATGCAATTGTTGTTGTGATCAATCTCTTGAGCATTCTCGATGAAACACCTTTAAAATTAGATTTAAAGATTAAATTAGTTAAGAAGTTCAAAATGTGATGATAAAACAAATTAGAATAAAATTTCCAGTAACCTAAGCTATTATAGTATCGGAATGAAAATCCATTTGTAAAATTGAAAGAATATTGTAAGTATCATTTGTAACACTGTATGTATCTCTTTGTTTTAAAAATGATGGATAAAAATTTATATACCTATTGACAAAATAGCTGGATTGTTGTGAAATATTGATACCATTGACACACATAGATGTTAAAAAAGTGAAACCGTCTATGATGAAAACTAAATGTCAAAGTCAAAAACAACCACCTGTGAAAAGACCTAATATCAGTGTTGTCAGTGTCCACAAACATCAATTTGGAATCAAAAGCTCATTTAAAGGACAAGTGATAGCCTAAAGGACTATTAAACACGAAATTGAATACTAAGATGCAAAAATCAGCAATCACACAAAGAGAAAACAACACTTAGAAAGGAGATGAAGGAGAAGAATTGCATGAATGTAAAGATAGTAGAGTGACCCTTTCTTCTACTTGATAATTAACAAAAGGAGATGTATCTAATCTCCAATCACACCTTACAAATGAAAGTTCAAACCACTCTCTTAGGTGACCCAAAAGACTCACACTTCCTCAAGCACACCTTTCTTGCCAAATTATTCAAGAAAAGTGAAAAAATAATTTCAAATGTTCAAGGACCAAGTTTCGGATTCTAGGGTTCTAAACTAGAAGACTAAGCTACAAACTATGAGTAATATTCAATGTCATCAAAAGTCTAATAAAAAGAGTGAAGAAATGGTATATTTATACTATTACATGTCAAATGACAAAAATACCCTTAAAGAGAGTTTAAAGGAGGCGTCTCTTGAGTGTCATTTTGGAGTGTAAAATGTCTTCATTAACCTTCACTTGAGGTTCCTCTTGAGTGCATAAGTTCTCCTCCTTTTCTTCTCTTGAACAAGGCTTCAAAATGATCCAACCACTAGCCAATTCTGAAGCTTGGTCCTTTGAGAAGTCCTTGCAATCCGTAAGCACTTTAGGCTTGTATCATCCTCTCCGTCTTGAAAGGAATTTATCCTCAAATTTGCACCTTGAAAAATCAAGGAGAGGGAAAACAAGAAAACATTCCTCAAGGGAAGAGGGTTAGCATTAGTACCACAAGTTATATAGACAAGCCAAGGTTGTTCACTTTTGACATACATCCATACATCCTTGGTATTTGGCATAAAAAACATAGAACAAAAGATATAAAATAAGTGAATGGCATCAACATCAAAAGGAAATGTACATGACCAGAAATTACTCCTCCCACATCCCAAAGGAACTCTTGTTGGATCCTTTTTGGTTATCATTTCATCTTGTACCTGCAAATAATAAGAATCAAAGCTAGGAAAAATGCTAGCTTTTGGGTTAGGAAGTAACAAGGCACATTTGAGGGCAAGTCCCACAATCAAATTTGTTTTTCCCTTTCCAAGTGAATAATCCAAGGCCTTTCCTTCCTTTTCCTTCTTTCTTTTCTCATCCAACTTCTTGGTTTTCTCTTGGATTTCATTCACACTAGATGGTGAAAGAGGTAGAAGAGTGAAATTTTAGCTATTATGCACAAAGGTGTACCTATTAGACCTTCCATCATGTATAGTGTGCCTATCAATTTGCCAAGGCCTTCCCAACAATATGTGACATATTTTCATGGGGATTACATCATACAATACTTCATCATGATAATTACCTACCTTAAACCTAATCACACATTTTCTTTTGACCTTCAATTCACCGCATTTGTTTAACCATTAAAGCTTAGATGGATTCAGGTGAGGGATAGTGGATAATTTCAAGTGGTTAACCAAAGTGACACTAGCAATATTCGGACAACTCCTACTATCTATGATCATTGAACTCAAACTTTCTTTAATAAGGCACTTGGTATGAAAGAGGTTCTCTTTTTGATCATCCAAGATCTTACTAAATAAAGTTCTCCTAACAACATGACTAGGCACATCACATTCTCCTTCACAAGGCAACACATCTTTCTCACTTCCTTCTCCTTGAGTTTCAGGTTCTATACACTCTTTATCTTGAGAGTTGTCATCATTACCCTCAATTTCTAACTCAACTTCTTCACCAAAATAGTACAACCTCCTCTTTTTTAGGATTACCTTACGCCGGTTAGGACACTCACTTGCCCTATGACCCCACCCTTGACACTTGAAACATTGTATACCCTTAGACTGAGAATTAGAAGTTGGTTTACCTTCAAGATTTGGAGAATGGTGTTGGGCAGCCATGGTCATGACTTGAGGAGGAGCTATTGATGCCAAAACCATGCCCTTTTCTTTGGACCAATCCGAGGAGGTGTAGGAGACCTTTGGCTTATACCTTTCCTTGTTCTCTCTCTCAATTTCCATAGCCTCTTGGAAGATTTCAATCACGGTTTCAAATTTGTGAAGGTTCAAACGGGAAGATACTTCTTTATTCAACCCAACCTTGAAGCGAATGACATCATATTACACTTGTTCACCTCTATGGTCAAGCTTCAAAACAATTTATTAGAATTCATTATAATAGGCCATGACACTCTTGATTCCTTTATTGAGATTGTAAAGCTTGGCAAGAAGATGGACCTTGATCTCAAGAATCGACCCACACCACCAGCTAAGCCATCTATTGAAGAGCCACCCACCTTAGAATTGAAGGATCTGCCAAGTCATCTAAAGTACGCATTCTTAGGAAGCAGAAACACACTTCCAGTCATTGTGGCAGCCGATTTTGGTGAGCAACAAGTTGCAGCTCTCATTGCTATTCTACGGAAGTATATTAGAGCCATTGGATGGACCATTGCGGATATTATTGGTATTCCACCTGGGATTTGTACACACAAGATTCAGCTTGAAGAAAATTGCACACCCACCATTGAGCATCAAAGGCGTCTAAACCCACCTATGCAAGAAGTGGTGAAGAAATAAATTATCAAGTGGTTAGACACAGGAGTTGTATATCCACTCTCTGATAGTACATGGGTAAGCCCGGTACAATGTGTTCCTAAGAAAGGAGGCATGACGGTTGTCGCGAATGTGAAAAATGAGCTTATTCCACTCAGACCCGTCACTGGATGGAGAGTATGCATGGACTACCGAAAGCTAAATTCTTGGACACTCAAAGATCACTTCCCAATGCCATTCATGGACCAAATGCTAGATCGATTAGCGGGGAAAGGATGGTTTTGTTTCTTGGACGGTTATTCAGGCTACAATCAGATTTGTATTGCACCCGAATACCAAGATAAGACAACGTTTACATGCCCATATGGTACATTTGCCTTCAAACGTATTCCATTCGGGTTATGTAATGCACCAGCCACCTTTCAACGTTGTATGATGTCTATTTTTTCTGATATGGTTGAAGACACTTTGGAGGTCTTTATGGATGATTTTTCAGTTGTTGGTGAATCTTTTGAAGAATGCTTGGCAAACTTAAGCATGGTATTGCAAAGATGTGTAGAATTCAACCTAGTGCTGAATTGGGAGAAGTGCCACTTCATGGTAAAAGAAGGTATCGTTCTTGGGCACAAGATCTCCGAAATAGGGATTGAGGTTGATCGAGCAAAAATAGAGGTTATTGAGAAGCTACCGCCTCCAATTTCGGTGAAGGGAGTTCGTAGTTTTCTCGGCCATGCAGGTTTCTATCGTCGGTTCATCAAAGACTTCTCCAAAATTGCTAGTCCATTGTGCAAACTCTTGGAGAAAGATGCGAAGTTTCACTTCAATAAAGATTGCTTAAAGGCATTCGAATGCCTCAAAGAAAAACTCATTGAAGCCCCTATCATGGTAGCACCAGATTGGTCTCTCCCGTTCGAAGTCATGTGTGATGCTAGTGGTGTAGCCGTTGGAGCTGTGCTTGGTCAGAGAAAGGAGAAGCTATTTCATCCTATCTACTATGCGAGTAAGGTCCTAAATGAAGCCCAAAAGAACTACACTGTGATAGAACAAGAGCTCCTAGCAGTTATGTATGCGTTTGAGAAGTTTCGTGCCTATCTATTGGGTACTAAGGTGATCGTTCATACAGACCATGCAGCTCTTAGGTATCTAGTGACAAAGAAGGATACAAAACCAAGATTAATTCGATGGTTATTGCTGCTGTAAGAGTTTGATTTCGAGGTCAAAGATAGAAGAGGTTTCGAGAACCAAGTGGCCAACCACCTATCTAGACTCGAGAATGAGCATGTGGCGCAACCTGAAATTCAGATTGATGATGCATTACCTGACGAGGAGATATTAGCGACAACAATGGAGAAATTACCATGGTATGCCGACTTTACAAATTTCATGGTGAGTAATGTGATACCTGCCAATTTATCTTACAACCAAAGGAGGAAGTTTATGCCTGACGTACAACACTACTATTGGGATGAGCCATATTTGTTTCAACGATGTGCGAATGGTATTATTCGACGATGTATATCTCATGTAGAGGTGCCTAATATTTTGGAAGCATGCCACACTTCCCAAGTTGGAGGACATCATGCAGACAATCGGACGACAAGAAAAGTATTGCAAAGTGGTTACTATTAGCCTTCGATATTTAGAGATGCCTATGACTATGTTAGAATGTGCGACCAATGTCAGTGTCAAGGTGCTATTTCAAAACACCATGAGTTGCCCATGTCTAAAATTCTTGAGGTAGAACTCTTTGATGTATGGGGTATCGATTTCATGGGTCCATTCGTGAATTCGTTTGGAATAAAGTACATCTTAGTTGCTGTAGATTATGTCTCGAAATAGGTTGAAGCTGTAGTGTTGGATGACAATGAAGAAAAACGTGTTGTAGCGTTCTTAAAGAGGAATATCTTCTCTCGCTTTGGAGTACCACATACTATCATAAGTGATGGAGGATCTCACTTTTGCAACAAGCTATTCAAATCCGTATTGGCCAAGTATGGTGTCAAGCAACATAAGGTAGCCACGCCTTATCACCCACAAACTAGTGGACAAGTAGAGGTTTCCAATCGGAAGATCAAGCAAATCCTTGCGAAGACGGTCAATGCTAATAGGAAGGATTGGTCTCGGAAGCTAGATGATGCACTATGGGCGTATAGGACTGCATTCAAAACACCCATCGGCATGTCCCCTTATCAACTAGTTTATGGGAAGGCTTGTCACTTACCCATCGAGCTCGAGCATAAGGCATTGTGGGCATTGAAGCAATTGAATTTGAATTGGGATGATGCGATGAATCTGAGGTTGGAGCAGCTGAACGAATTAGATGAGTTCCGTCTCCATGCATATGAAAGATCGAACCTATACAAGGAGCGGATGAAGAAGTATCATGATCAGTGGATTGTTCGACGAAACTTTCAAAAGGATGATATGGTGCTTCTCTTCAACTCTAGATTGAAGCTTTTCCCAGGTAAGTTAAAGTCTAAGTGGTCTGGTCCATACAAAGTTATCCATGTCTACTCGTCTGGAGTAGTTGAATTGGAAGACAATAATGGTGTTGTCTTCAAGGTGAATGGTCAACGTGTTAAACCTTATATCGGTCCTCTTGACTCAATGAATTATATGGCCATCAATTATCTCGACAAAGTCTAAGTACCCGAGGTAACTACGTCGAGCCACGACAATAAATAAGGTGCTAGATGGGAGGCAACCCATCATTTATCGTTTATCGTTTATCATCTTTCATTTTTTTAATATGTGTTTTGCTTTTGATAAAAGAAAATCCAAAAATAAGAGTCATGCCACGACCAAACCTAAGGCGCTTGGTGGGAGGCAACCCATAGTACTAATCGTTTTCATTATTTTTGAGCAAATATAGGTGCAAGAGGTATTCAACGAGGAGATTGGTTTCAAATGACGATTTGGACGTAGTGTATGGTAAAGGTGGTAAGTTTGGAATAAAGATGCATAAGGATATGGATTGAGCATTGCTCATGACAAAATAGGCATCGAGCAAGGCTAGGCCTAGGTAAAACTAGGCCACGAACAAGGCAACGCCTATACTATAGCCTAAGGTCTCGGATTCTAGTATGCAAAGGCATAGGCGCTGCCCATGCTCAAGTATGCTATAGAATAGGCGCCGCCTATGCAAAAGAATTTGGTCTCGGAATCTCATATGCCATGCACTAGGCGCCGCCTATGGTCCCTTTATGCATTACACTAGGCGCCGCCTATGCTAGCTTATGCTTTGCATTAGGCGCCGCCTATACCATGCTTAGGCAAAGCTAAAGGCGCCGCCTATGGTCCCCTTTTGTCTCCAAAACCGATTTTAAATGGGTCAAAACCCGACCCATTCTTTTCCTATATAAAGGGGACTTAGTCTTGAAACATAAACACATTGAAACTTGACCTAAAGGCGCCGCACATCCATTCCAAATCATCTCAAAATTTTTCTTTTTGCTCTTTCAATTCACAAGAACATCTCCAAAGGCTTCAATCACGTAAGTACTCTTTTATTCTTCATCTATTTCTCGTAAGTACTACGTTGCTATGTCTATCATGAATTGCTACATCTTTACGAAATATTGGTGGTGTTAAAGTGTTTGAATTGTTGATGCACAACCATGTGAGTGAACATGTACGTTAGGATAATCTTAACTTGTTTCCGACTTGAATTTGGTTTTAATTGCATTGTCATACTCTTTGCGGAATTACTATGGTTATGAACATTGCATAGTCTTGTCACTTGTATACCTATATGTTAGAAGATCCCGTTCATCAGGGTAAGACTTATAGTTGCCTACCGACATAGGAGGTTGTAATTGTTGATAGAAACTATACCATAATGAAACCCCTATGTAGTAGTCTTGTTTTATCTAACATGAACATATTGCAAAGGTTGCAAGAAGTGCTACATCACTGATTTTCTTGTCGGAATATAGATCCTTAAACGTATGTCGACGAAGTCTAAGTAATCGACCACTTTCACTTCACTGATTTATATCAACGAACCTAAGTGTGGGGTGTACCACGCTGGCTTGTTTATTGATTGTTTCGATTGAGTTGATGCTAACATGAAATATCGTTTAAATCTTAGGAACAATGGCACCTAAAGCGAGACAAGATAAGGCTACCACATCCCAAAAGGGCAAGAAAAGAGGTCGCAAGGACCAAGGAGAATCATCCTCAATGCAATTACCCCGCCGAATGTTTGGAATAAAATGGGTTCTTGAGGAGGAAGCCAAAGAATGGTATAGGAACAACAAGGAAAGCAAATATGTTCATGTCGACTTGATCAACAAGGACAGCCTAGCGAAGAAGGAACCGCGTATGTTGGCAAAAATCATGGCATTAAATCTGGATTTCATCTTCCGCGACATAGGAGAATGTAATCTTGATTTGACAAGAGAATTTTATGCCAACTGGTCGCCGACAACCACAGGCAGCGAAGTAAAGATTCGGGGCAGGGTTTTACAGCTTAACGCGGATTTGATTAACTCCTTTCTTGGCTTACCTTCGGTCGATCCAGCACCATTCAAAGAGCTGTACAGTAGACCTCCTTATAGAGAAATTCGACACACACTTTGTGGAAGTAAATCCATGGCAAGGTGGAGCAGACACCAAGACACCGGACGACACAACACCTTCCCCTATGCTTCTTTGAATAGGGAAGCAAGAATCTGGTTGCGCATCGTCAACTCATGCCTTATTCCTGGGACTCAATACACCAAAATAAAAAGAGATAGAGTGTGTTTGGTCTATGCATTGATGACAAATATCCCTATCAATATTGGGGCAATCATTCGCCCTACAATGCGGAAGGCTAGACTACACAAGAGGTCCCACTTCACTTTTGGTAATCTGTTGACAGCAATCTTGTGGAAGGAGGATATCGAAGAGGAACCAGCTGATCACAAACTCCCACATAACCTGAAGAAGGTTGACCTCACAAAGCTCAAAGATTCTGAAACAACACATGGTGTCAACCTTACTACTGCGGAGAGACATGCTCGTGATGAGAGTTTCTTCCGTCATCTTTATGGCATGACACAGTTCACAATGATGAGTGGAGGTCGTGTTCCAACTGCTGCAGAGCTCCAACAGCTGGACCATGACTATCCAATGAATATGCATGCACGGGAGATGTGTGGAGTAGGCACATACTTTGAGGAACCTCTAGACGATGATGTGCCGACCGATGATGATCGACGCTTGCCAGATTCCAACGTAGAGGAGAACTTTGATGATTACTCTTATGATGATTCCGACGAAGGTGGTATGACCCCCGACATTGAGGAAGAGTCCGACTGACCAGGTTTTTCGTATTTATTTTCCACTGAGGGCAGTGTTCCGTTTAAGTGTGGGGTGGCGGTATTGCATGCTATACTTCTATATTCGCATCTATGTTTGTTTACTTTGTTTTATTTCTGTTTCATTTTTTAGTTTAAGTTAAGTTTTTTTAGTAGTAATTTTTTTACTTAGCTTCGCATGAAATTATTCCAATAGGCAGCATGAGATCATAACAAGAGTAGGTGCTAAAATCATGACTATTGAGACGTGTAGGCTCTAATTGTGACTCACTATGTGATATTGTGTGGTTCAATTCCCTCATCTGTTGGGTCGAGAGTCTATACTACTTCCAATAAAGTCGACCATGTGCCTTGTGTGTGTGAGATTAATAGTATATTCTATGTTTGTAGCTGATGCTAGAACTTGCCTGGTATGTATGCAAAGCGAAAATAAGGAGTGTAAGTTTAGGAGATGATTTAGGCATTTCTTTGGCAACCTATACATGTTTACCTTCATTTTACCTACCCGTGGACATCATCCTAGTTAAACCCTTTTGAGCCTTTAGCTGACTTCTTTGACAAACCACATATGAAAGCCTAATCCATTTTTTTCAAGACCGTAATTTGATCCAAATTCCTAAGTGCTTTAACGTATAAAGTCATGCGACAAAATAAGAGGAAATTGGGTGAGTATGATGCTTTAAATTGTAGTGGTGCTTGAATGTGTTATGAAAAAGAAAGTGCTACCATAAGAGGTATGTTATGAAAAGAAAAAAGGAAAAGAAAGATGAAAAGTGAGTTATGCTTAAAATTTAAAAACAAAAGAGAAGAACAAGGGTGGTAGAATAAAAGAAAGAAGAAAGGTTGAAAGAAAAATGTTGATGATACAATGTGATGTATTAAAGTGCTTAGGAACTTAGTCCCTATTTCTGGCCAAAATAGTCCTACCCGTCCCTTAGCCTACATTACAACCATCAAAAGACCTACTTGATCCTAAGCTTAGCATTTTGACATTTAGTGGAGTATTACACTAAGGGCAAGCCTATGGTCATCAGTTGCTGCATATGAATTCTTTGTGAGAGAGAGAGCAAGGATATTTTTATACCCATGTTTGAAAAAGATGTTATACTTGTGAGTGATTATGGGTAATATATTGTGAGACACACATGGTTGATGAGTTTCGGGTAGTTGTATATGATTCCTTGTACCTTAACTTTTGAATATGAGTTGACCACCATCACGAGTCTATACTAGAGGTTAACCTGTTTCTACTAATGATCGGAAAACTACTCTTTGTTGGTAATTGTTGTGCTTGTCTTGACGAATATTTTATGTTGATACTGTGAAACCCTAAGTTGATGTTTAGACGGACATGATATTTTGTTCGAGGACGAACAAAGCGTTAAGTGTGGGGTGTTGATGATAGGCGATATTACGCGCCTATATCAATATATTTTGCCCATATTTGTGCCATGTTTTGAGGACAAATTATATATTTCATGCACTTTTAGTCCTTTTTCCTGTAAGTGAGCTAACGAACATGATTAGCAAAGTTTCAGGTATAAATGATGCAGAATTCAACATTTTATGGATCACTTGATGCCAATGAAAGCTTCACGGAAGGAGAAAAGAAAGCTTGGATGCCTAAGGACCAAAAGTGATGCATGGAAAATCTGTCCCGGGATAAAACAACATTTCTAAAGACTTTGGGGAGTTGCAGTAACTTATTTGGATTAGGATAATAATACATTAACCTAGTACAATTGGGTTAAGTATTTCATTAGTTTATTTGGATTTGGATAATGTTACATTAACCTAGTACAATTGGGTTAAGTATTTCATTAGCTTAGTAGAATTTGGATAAGTATTTCATTAGCTTAGTAGGATTAGGATATGGGTATTATAAATACCCTATCATGCTAGAGATTTTTATACATTCAGATTCTTACAATCATCTTTCCATCCTTCTATTATACATTCACTACTACTTCTAATCTTTCCATTAATTCTATTTTTCTTCTTCTATTCATCTATTTTTAATTTCCGCAACAAGAGAATCGTTACTTTGCCTAGGAATTCACGCCTAAACGCCTACCACTCTTGTGCTACACGAAATTAATCATTATTGTGGTATAATAACAATGTCAATCGTGATATCCTTCGCATTCATGGGTAACTAAACTTCTCTATTGGGGTTATGGAAGCCGAATGAGGTACTATCTATTACTATGAGATTGTGAGTTCCTGACACGTATGCTGCTTATATCATTATTCTCTTCATCTTAATCTAAATTCTTTGTGGTTACAAACACAAGAATACGCCAGTATAACATTTAACTTGTTCGAAAGAAAGGTTATTTGTCTAGAAAAGAGATAGTGTCAAGGTAGTAGGGTCCCATCCCCTATTAAACAGTTAGTGCCATAACTGGATTAACCTCTTGGAGAATTCGTACCGTTAGACACGCTTTAATCTCGAAAGAGTTAAAGTGAAATAATCCTTGAATAGGTCGAAATATGCCTGGATTTACCATCGAATACAATTCTCTATAAGCACATGCATGTCGGAATTCAACACACTCATAGCCAATAGAGACGTATAACTCAGAAGGTGGACATAACCCCAACGCTTCAATTCTCATTGTTTTACAACATACTAAACATTCTTTCTGTTTACTTTGCTATTTTCAGTTTTTACTTTAATATTTTGATTACACATTACAATCCCCCTTCTTACGAGACTTGTACTAAAAGTCTAGTAATCATTGCCTACTTGTTGACCAAGCTATTCTCTGTGGGATTGATACCCAACCCAGTTGGGTTCTATATTTGATAGCGACCGCTTTACACTCCTACGAGAGCTGTAGATTGAGCGTTATCAAAAATTAGGCAACGATTACTAGACTTTTAGTGCAAGTCTCGTAAGAAGGGGGGATTGTAATGTGTAATCAAAATATTAAAGTAAAAACTGAAAATAGCAAAGTAAACAGAAAGAATGTTTAGTATGTTGTAAAACAATGAGAATTGAAGCGTTGGGGTTATGTCCACCTTCTGAGTTATACGTCTCTATTGTCTATGAGTGTGTTGAATTTCGACATGCATGTGCTTATAGAGAATTGTATTCGATGGTAAATCTAGGCGTCTTTCGACCTATTCGAGGATTATTTCACTTTAACTCTTTCGAGCTTAAAGCGTGTCTAACGGTATGAATTCTCCAAGAGGTTAATCCAGTTATGGCACTAACTGTTTAATAGGGGATGGGACCCTACTACCTTGACACTATCTCTTTTCTAGACAAATAACCTTTCTTTCGAACAAGTTAAATGTTATACTGGCATATTCTTGTGTTTGCAACCACAAAGAATTTAGATTAAGATGAAGAGAATAATGATATAAGCAGCATACGTGTCACAAACTCGCAAACTCATAGTAATAGATAGTACCTCATTCGGCTTCCATAACCCCAACAGAGAAGTTTAGCTACCCATGAATGTGAAGGAGATCACGATTGACATTGTTATTATACCACAATAATGATTAATTTCGTGTAGCACAAGAGTGGTAGGCGTTTAGGCATGAATTCCTAGGCAAAGTAACGATTCTCTTGTTGCGGAAATTAAAAATAGATGAATAGAAGAAGAAAAATAGAATTAATGGAAAGATTAGAAGTAGTAGTGAATGTATAATAGAAGGATGGAAAGATGATTGTAAGAATCTGAATGTATAAAAATCTCTAGCATGATAGGGTATTTATAATACCCATATCCTAATCCTACTAAGCTAATGAAATACTTAACCAAATTCTCCTAAGCTAATGAAATACTTAACCCAATTGTACTAGGTTAATGTAACATTATCCAAATCCAAATAAACTAATGAAATACTTAACCCAATTGTACTAGGTTAATGTATTATTATCCTAATCCAAATAAGTTACTGCAACTCCCCAAAGTCTTCATAAATGTTGTTTTATCCCGGGACAGATTTTCCATGCATCACTTTTGGTCCTTAGGCATCCAAGCTTCCTTTTCTCCTTCCGTGAAGCTTTCATTGGCATCAAGTGATCCATAAAATGCTGAATTCTGCATCATTTATACCTGAAACTTTTCTAATCATGTTCGTTAGCTCACTTACAGGAAAAAGGACTAAAAGTGCATGAAATATATAATTTATCCTCAAAACATAGCACAAATATGGGCAAAATATATTGATATAGGCGCGTAATATCGCCTATCATCAACACCCCACACTTAACGCTTTGTTCGTCCTCGAACAAAATATCATGTCCGTCTAAACATCAACTTAGGGTTTCACAGTATCAACATAAAATATTCGTCAAGACAAGCACAACAATTACCAACAAAGAGTCGTTTTCCGATCATTAGTAGAAACAGGTTAACCTCTAGTATAGACTCGTGATGGTGGTCAACTCATATTCAAAAGTTAAGGTATAAGGAATCATATACAACTACCCAAAACTCATCAACCATGTGTGTCTCACAATATATTACCCATAATCACTCACAAGTATAACATCTTTTTCAAACATGGGTATAAAAATATCCTTGCTCTCTCTCTCACAAAGAATTCATATGCAGCAACTGATGACCATAGGCTTGCCCTTAGTGTAATACTCCACTAAATGTCAAAATGCTAAGCTTAGGATCAAGTAGGTCTTTTGATGGTTGTAATGTAGGCTAAGGGACGGGTAGGACTATTTTGGCCAGAAATAGGGACTAAGTTCCTAAGCACTTTAATACATCACATTGTATCATCAACATTTTTCTTTCAACCTTTCTTCTTTCTTTTATTCTACCACCCTTGTTCTCCTCTTTTGTTTTTAAATATTAAGCATAACTCACTTTTCAGCTTTCTTTTCCTTTTTTCTTTTCATAACATACCTCTTATGGTAGCACTTTCTTTTTCATAACACATTCAAGCACCACTGCAATTTAAAGCATCATACTCACCCAATTTCCTCTTATTTTGTCACATGACTTTATACGTTAAAGCACTTAGGAATTTGGATCAAACTACGGTCTTGAAAAAAATGGATTAGGCTTTCATATGAGGTTTGTCAAAGAAGTCAGCTAAAGGCTCAAAAGGGTTTAACTAGGATGATGTCCACGGGTAGGTAAAATGAAGGTAAACATGTATAGGTTGCCAAAGAAATGCCTAAATCATCTCCTAAACTTACACTCCTTATTTTCGCTTTGCATACATACCAGGCAAGTTCTAGCATCAGCTACAAACATAGAATATACTATTAATCTCACACACACAAGGCACATGGTCGACTTTATTGGAAGTAGTATAGACTCTCGACCCAACAGATGAGGGAATTGAACCACATAATATCACATAGTGAGTCACAATTAGAGCCTACACGTCTCAATAGTCATGATTTTAGCACCTACTCTTGTTATGATCTTATGCTGCCTATTGGAATAATTTCATGCGAAGCTAAGTAAAAAAATTACCACTAAAAAATCTTAACTTAAACTAAAAAATGAAACAGAAATAAAATAAAGTAAACAAACATAGATGCGAATAGAGAAGTATAGTATGCAATACCGCCACCCCACACTTAAATGGGACACTGCCCTCAGTGGAAAATAAATACGAAGAACCTGGTCAGTCGGACTCTTCCTCAATGTCGGGGGTCATACCACCTTCGTCGGAATCATCATAAGAGTCATCATCAGAGTTCTCCTCTATGTCGGAATCTATAAAACGTCGATCATCATCGGTCGGCACATCATCGTCTAGAGGTTCCTCAAAGTATGTGCCTACTCCACACATCTCCCGTGCATGCATATTTATTGGATAGTCATGGTCCAGCTGTTGGAGCTCTGCAGCAGGTGGAACACGACCGGCACTCATCATTGTGAATCGTGTCATGCCATAAAGATGACGGAAGAAACTCTCATCACGAGCATGTCTCTCCGCAGTAGTAAGGTTGACACCATGTGTTGTTTCAGCATCTTTGACCTTTGTGAGGTCAACCTTCTTCGGGTTATGTGGGAGTTTGTGATCAGCTGGTTCCTCTTCGATATCCTCCTTCCGTAAGATTACTGTCAACAGATTACCAAAAGTGAAGTGGGACCTCTTGTGTAGTCTAGCCTTCCGCATTGTAGAGCGAATGATTGCCCCAATGTTGATAGGGACATTCGTCATCAATTCATAGACCAAACATACTCTATCTCTTTTTATTTTGGTGTATTGAGTCCCAGGAATAAGGCATGAGTTGACGATGCGCAACCAGATTCTTGCTTCCCTATTCAAAGGAGCATAGGGAAAGGTGTTGTGTCGTCCGGTGTGTTGGTGTCTGCTCCACCTTGCCATGGATCTACTTCCACAAAGTGTGTGTCGAATTGCTCTATAAGGAGGTCTGCTGTACAACTCTTTGAATGGTGCTGGATCGACCGAAGGTCAGCCAAAAAAGGAGTTGATCAAATCCGCGTTAAGCTGTAAAACTTGGCCCCGAATCTTTACTTCGCTGCCTATGGTTTTCGGCGACAGTTGGCGTAAAATTCTCTTGTCAAATCAAGATTACATTCTCCCATGTTGCGGAAGATGAAATCCAGATTCAATGCCATGATTTTTGCCAACATACGCGGTTCCTTCTTCGCTAGGTTGTCCTTGTTGATCAAGTCGACATGAACATATTTGCTTTCCTTGTTGTTCCTATACCATTCTTTGGCTTCCTCCTCAAGAACCCATTTTATTCCAAACATTCGGTGGGTAATTGCATTGAGGATGATTCTCCTTGGTCCTTGCGACCTCTTTTCTTGCCCTTTTGGGATGTGGTAGACTTATCTTGTCTCGCTTTAGGTGCCATTGTTCCTAAGATTTAAACGATATTTCATGTTAGCATCAACTCAATGGAAACTATCTATAAACAAGCCATCGGGGTACCACCCCACACTTAGGTTCGTTGATACAAATCAGTGACGTGAAAGTGGTCGATTACTTAGACTTCGTCGACATACGTTTAAGGAGCTATATTCCGACAAGAAAATCAGTGATGTATCACTTCTTGAAACCTTTTCAATACGTTCATGTTAGGTAAAACAAGACTACTACATAGGGGTTTCATCATGGTATAGTTTCTATCAACAATTACAACCTCCTATGTCGGTAGGCAACTATAAGTCTTATCCCGGTGAACGGGATCTTCTAACATGTAGGTATACAAGTGACAAGACTATGCAATGTTCATAACCATAGCAATTCCGCAAAGAGTATGACAATGCAATTAAAACCAAATTCAAGTCGGAAACAAGTTAAGATTATCCTAACGTACATGTTCACTCACATGGTTGTGCATCAACAATTCAAACCCTTTAACATCACCAATATTTCGTAAAGATGTAGCAATTCATGATAGACATAGCAACGTAGTATTACGAGAAATAGATGAAGAATAAAAGAGTACTTACGTGATTGAAGCCTTTGGAGATGTTCTTGTGAATTGAAAGAGCAAAAAGAAAAATTTTGAGATGATTTGGAGTGGATGTGCGGCGCCTTTAGGTCAAGTTTCAATGTGTTTATGTTTTAAGAATAAGTCCCCTTTATATAGGAAAAGAATGGGTCAGGTTTTGACCTATTTAAAATCAGTTTTAGAGACAAAAAGGGACCATAGGCGGCGCCTTTAGCTTTGCCTATGCATGGTATAGGCGGCGCCTAATGCAAAGCATAAACTAGCATAGGCGGCGCCTAGTGTAATGCATAAAGGGACCATAGGCGGCGCCTAGTGCATGGCATATGAGATTTCGAGACCAAATGCTTTTGCATAGGCGGCGCCTATGCTATAGCATACTTGAGCATGGGCGGCGCCTATGCCTTTGCACACTAGAATCCGAGACCTTAGGCTATAGTATAGGCGTTGCCTTGTTAGTGGCCTAGTTTTACCTAGGCCTAGCCTTGCTCGATGCATATTTTGTCATGAGCAATGCTCAATCCATAGCCTTATGCATCTTTATTCCAAACTTACCACCTTTACCATACACTACGTCCAAATCGTTATTTGAAACCAATCTCCTCGTTGAATACTTCTTGCACCTATATTTTCTCAAAACCAATGAAAACGATTAGTACGATGGGTTGTCTCCCACCAAGCGCCTTAGTTTTGGTCGTGGAACGACTCTTATTTTTGGATTTTCTTTTATCAAAAGCAAAACACATATTAAAAAAATCAAAGACAATAAACGATAAACGATAAATGATAAACGATAAATGATGGGTTGCCTCCCATCTAGCGCCTTATTTATTGTCGTGGCTCGAGGTAGTTACTTTGAGTACTTAGACTTCATCGAGATAAGCGATGGCCATATAATTCATCGAGTCAAGAGGACTGATGATAGGCGAATTTACACGCCTATATCAATATATTTTGCCAATATTTTATCCTAGTTTTGAGAACAAATTATATATTTCATGCACTTTTAGTCCTTTTTCCTATAAGTGAGCTAACGAACATGATTAGCAAAGTTTCAGGTATAAATGATGCAGAATTCAGCATTTTATGGCTTACTTGACGCAAAAGAAAGCTCACGAAGGGAGGAAAGGGAGTTTACACGCCTAAGGACCAAAAACGCTGCATGGAAAATCTGTCCTGGGCTAAAACAACATTTCTGAAGACTTTGGGGACTTGCAGTAACTTATTTGGATTAGGATAATAGTACATTAACCTAGTACAATTGGGTTAAGTATTTCATTAGTTTATTTGGATTTGGATAATGATACATTAACCTAGTATAATTGGGTTAAGTATTTCCCTAGTTTAGTAGGATTTGGTTAAATATTTCATTAGCTTAGTAGGATTAGGATATGGGTATTATAAATACCCTATCATGCTAGAGATTTTTATTCATTCACCATTCCCCCATTCCATTAATTTCCATCCATCCACCATCCATCCATCCATCAAAACAATTCTTTTTATTAATTCTTATTACTTTCTCTTCATCTATTCTTAATTTCCGCAACAAGAGAAACGTTACTTTGCTAAGGAATTCACGCCTCACGCCTACCACTTGTGCTACACGAAAATCATCAATCTTGTGGTATAATAACAACAATGCAAATTATGATTTCCTTTGCATTCATGGGTAACTAAACTTCTCTGTTGGGGTTATGGAAGCCGTATGAGATACTATCTATTGCTGTGAGTTTATGAGTTCGTGACACGTATGCTGCTTATATCATTATTCTCTTCATCTTAATGCAAATTCTTGTGGCTGCAGACGCATAGAATAACGCCAGTATAACATTTAACTTGTTCGAAAGAAAGGTTATCTGTCTGGAAAAGAGATAGTGTCAAGGTAGTAGGACACCCTTTCCTATTAAAAAGCTAGTGCCGTAACTGGACTAACCTCTTGGAGAATTCGTACCGTTAGACACTCTTTAAGCTCGAAAGAGTTAAAGTGAAATAATCCTCGAATAGGTCGAAAGACGCCTGGATTTACCATCGAATACAATTCTCTATAAGCACATGCATGTCACAATTCTACACACTCATAGCCAATAGAGACGTATAACTCAGAAGATGGACATAACCCCAGCGCTTCAATTCTCATTGTTTACAACTCACGTAACATTCTTTCTTTTTATTTTCAGCTTTTATTTTGATACTTTATTTAAATTACTTGCACGACAAGAATCCCCTCCTCATACGAGACTTGCACCAAAAGTTTAGTAATTTTGCTTACTTGTTGGCCAAGCTATTCCCTGTGGGATTGATACCCAACCCAGGTTGGGTTCTATATTTTGTAACGACCGCTTTACACTCCTACGAGAGCTGTAGATTGAGCGTTATCAAAAATTGGCGCCGTTGCCGGGGAATACCAGTGTCAATTATGTTTGTGATAGTTACTAGACCCTTTGGTCAAAGATTCTCGTACTTTTACTTTTAGTTGTTGTTTTTGTTTTATTCAGGTTTGTTCAGTGCATCAATGGATGCACAACGTGAAATTGAAAGGATGGCTGCTCAAGTGCATCAACAGAATATTGATAATCCAGGTCGGGCAACAAATCCTGATGATGAGGACCTGGGCGATGAGGAACTACTAAACCCACGACATAGTGCTGAGATGGCTGCACCCATGCAGAGAAGAGATTGTCAAGCTAGGTTTAGGCCTGAACGCCGAGCTGTGCAGATACCGTTCGATGATGATGATGATGATCTTGATGGAGCCGGTGCCACAGGAGCCATTATTCTTCCACCATTAGCGCCCGGAGCCAAGTTCAACATCACAAGTACCATGATTCAGTTATTGCAACTCAAGGGATTATTTGGTGGACTAGCATGCGATGATCCAAATATGCATCTCATCAACTTTATTTCTACATGCAAGTCGTTTGACAATCCTGGTGTTGGTCAGAATGCAATTCGATTACGTCTATTTCCATTGTATCTGTCTGGGGAGGCAACACTATGGTTGAATGGGCTGACTCCTGATTCAATTACAAATTGGAGGCAATTGAGAGACGCTTTCCCAGAAAGATTCTTTCCGCCATCCAAAAGAGCACAATTGAGAGATGAAATCAGCAACTTCCGCCAGCTTCCCACTGAAGCTCTTCATGAAACATGGGAGAGTTTCAAGACAAAGATAGCGAGATGCCCAAACCATCATATGACTAATGTTCACCTAATGGAGATCTTGTATAGAGCCTTGAATTCAATAACTAAACCAGTGGTGGATAATGCAGCTGGGGGATCTTTTATGGACCTCACCTTTGGTCAAGCAAGCAATATGCTAGATAGTATGACGAAACAAAGTAGAGCTTGGCATACTAGGGATTCTGAGGTAGCAAGCCCCACTTTATCTATTGGCATGACTGCAGACCAAAGAAGAAGAGAAGAAGAACGTGATCAAGATATGGCGCATTTGAAAACACAAATGGATCTTCTTACAAAGCATTTATTATCAGGGAAGACCAAAAAAGTGAAAGCTATTGCGTCAAAAGGAAGAGACGAATCTGATTCGGAAGATGAGGCCAACTACTTGAACAATCAGGGGGGTTTCCGTGGGAATGCCCAAGGAAACCAAGGTCGGAACTATTATGATAAATCTGGAAACAAGGACCAAGGTAGTTGGAAGAACAAGAATGAAAAGAGTGGTTTGTATGTTCCCCCTGGTAGACGTGATACCACCACATCTAATTCTGGAAGTATGGAAGACATGATGGCTAAGTTATTGAAAGGAGTGGAAGCAACGAGAACGGGAGTTACGGAGGTGATTAATGATTTGTCCTCCATGAAACAATTAGTTGATTCACATTCCACTTCTATCAAGCAAATATAGCAGCAATTGAGCCAACTTTCAGCAGCACTCAATCAAAGAAAGGTCGGCACTTTACCTAGCAATACTGTGCCAAACCTAAGGAATGACGGGTCATGCATGGCCATCACTACTAGAAGTGGTAAGGTTCTGGAAACTTCAGCAAAAGGCAAGCAAGTGGTTGACGAAGTTGCGGACATGGATGACAACACAAAAGGAGAAGATGTCGCAGCACCCACTCCTGACGTCAAGGACGCCACATCCAGCACCGTGCAACCTGAAAAAGTGGAAAAACGAAAGCAAGAGGAGAAGAAAACCATGGAGAGAACACTTCCATACCCACCACCACCTTTTCCCCAAAGATTAAAGAATGTGGCGGATGATACAAAGTTCAGCAAATTCATGAATATGTTAAAGCAGCTGACCATTAATGTTCCATTGGTGGAGGCACTTGAACAAATGTCTGGATATGCAAAATTTATGAAGGACCTGTTGAAAAAGAAGCGGGCATCAAGTTATGAGTTAGCGGATAATGTTCATCATTGTAGTGCAGTTGCTACCCGATCGATAGTTCAGAAGAAGGCCGACCCCGGAGCTTTCACTATTCCTTGCACTATTGGATCATTGGATTTTGCCAAAGCATTGTGCAATCAAGGTGCTAGCATAAATTCGATGCCACTATCCATCTACAAGAAGTTGGGGCTAGGCGATCCGACACCAACCAATATGAGGCTCGTGATGGCTGATAGGTCGGTAAAAAGACCTGTGGGTATCTTGAATGATGTGTTGGTGAAGGTTTCTTCATTCATATTTCATGCAGACTTCGTTATTCTGGATTGTAAGGAGGATTCTGAAGTTCCCATAATCCTGGGACGTCCTTTCCTTGCAACCGGAAGTGTGTTTATTGACATGAAAGATAATGAGCTTTTGTTTCGAATTAATGACGAAGTAGTACGGTTTGATATATGTAAAGCCATGAAGCATCCCAACGATATGAATGAGTTATCTGTAGCTGATGTTCATCAAGAGTATATGAAAGCATTATCTATAGAGAAACAGCCTACTATTGAGCCATTGTCTGCTGCGCCACTGAATGTTGAGCATGAGGATAATGAAGATTATGAAGAACTTATGGGTGATCTAACAGAAATAGAGTCTTATACTCCTAAGCAACCGGATTGTGATCTCAATAATCAACCAACAACGAAGACTCCCATTGATGAGCCACCAATGCTAGAATCGCAAGAGCTCCCCGATTATCTAAGGTATGTATTCTTGGAAAGTAGAAATATACTTCCAGAGAGTGCAGATGATTTAAGTGAACAGCACGTAGGGGATCTCATCTCTTCTCTGAAGAGATACAAGAGAGCTATGGGTTGGACTATTGATGATATAATTGGTGACTCTCTGGAGAAACGTATAAGCCATCTCGAAAAAGATCGCATGCCCACAGGTAAGCCTCATTGTCGTCTAAATCCTTTCAGAAAACGATCCACTATTTACCTCGACGAAGTCTGAGTACTCGAGGTAACTATGTCGTTCCACGACAATAAATAAGGCGCTAGATGGGAGGCAACCCATCGTTTATCATTTTTCATTTATTGTTTATCATTTTTCTTTCTTTCATTCTAGTACTTGTTTTGTTTTGCTAAATAAAAAATCCAAAAATAATAGTCGTGCCACGACCAAAACTAAGGCGGTTGGTGGGAGGCAACCCATCGTACTAATCGTTTTCGTTTGGTTTTGAGCAAAAATAGGTGCAAGAAGTATTCAACGAGGAGATTGATTTCAATTGACGATTTGGATGCATTGTATGGTAAAGTTGGTAAGTTAGGAATAGTGATGCATAAGGCTATGGATTGAGAATTCCTCGTGCCCAAATAGGCATCGAGGAAGGCTAGGCCTTGGAAAAACTAGGCCACGAACGATGCACAACCTATCCTATAGCCTAAGGTCTCGGAATCTAGTGTGCTATACACTATGCGCCGCCTATTCCTAAGTGTGATTTTGACTATGCGCCGCCTAGGCTATGGCATTTGGTCTCAGTATCTCATATGCCATAGACTATGCGGCGCATATGTCTACCAATGCCATAGACTATGCGGCGCATATGTCCCATTATGCTATAGACAATGCGCCGCATATGTCATGTCTATGCCAAGCATTATGCGCCGCATATGTGGGATTTTTGTCTCCAAAACCAATTGTAAATGGGTCATAACCCGACCCATTCTCTTCCTACATAAAGGGGACTTAGTTTTACAACACAACCACAGTTTTACAACACAACCACACTAAAAATTGACCTAAGGGCGTCGCATATACATCCAAATCCTCTCAAAACTTTCTTCTTTTGCTCTTCCAATTCACAAAACCATCCCCACAAGCTTCAAGCAAGTAAGTGCTCTCTTATTCTTCATTTATTTCTCGTAAGTACTATGTTGCTATGTCTAGTATGAATTGCTAAATCGTATAAGATTGTTGGTGATGTTTATGTGTTTGGATAGTTGATACAAAATCATGTGAGTGAACATATACGTAGGAAAATCTTGACTTGTTTCCGACTTGAATTTGGTTTCAATAGCATTGTTATGATATTTACAGAATTACTATGGCTATGAACATTGCTTAAGATTATTGTTTGGATACTTACATGTTAGACTATCCCGGCCATCGGGATAAGACTTATAGTGCCTACTGGCATAAGAGGTTGTGATTGTTGTAAGAATAACTATTCCATGTGGTAACCCCGATGTAGTAGTGTTGTTATATCTACCATGAAAGTAGTCCAATGGCTGAAATTAAGTGATGCATTGCTGATTTTCTTATCGGAATACAATCCTAAAACGTATGTCGACGAAATCTGAGTACTCGACCACTTTCACTTCACTGATTTGTGTTAACAAAACTAAGTGTGGGGTGGTACCCCTAATGCTTGTTTATAGATTGTATCGATTGATATTGTGCTGCCACTAATACTATTTCTAGTCTCAGGTACAATGGCACCTAAAGCAAGGCAAGGCAAGGAGAAGGCTACCACTTCCCAAAAGGGCAAAAAGAGAGGTCGCAAGGACCAAGGAGAATCATCCTCAGCACAACTACCCCGCAGAATGTTTGGAATAAAATGGGTTCTTGAGGAGGAAGCCAAAGAATGGTATAGGAACAACAAAGAATGAAAATATGTTCACGTCGACTTGATCAACAAGGAAACCTTAGCAAAGAAGGAGCCGCGTATGTTGGCAAAAATAATGGCATTGAAGCTGGATTTCATCTTCCGCGACATGGGAGAATGCAACCTTGATTTAACAAGAGAGTTTTATGCCAACTGGTCACCGAACACAACAGGCAATGAAGTCAAAATTCGGGGCCAAGTGTTACAGCTCACCGCGGATTAGATCAACTCCTTTCTTGGCTTACCTTCGGTCGACACAGCACCATTCAAAGAGTTGTACAGCAGGCCTCCTTATAGAGCAATACAACACACACTTTGTGGAAGCAGATCGATGGCAAGGTGGGGCAGACATAAAGAAACCGGCCGACACAACACCTTCCCCTATGCTCCACTAAATAGGGAAGCAAGAATCTAGATGCGCATTGTTAACTCATGCCTTATTCCTGGGACTCAATACACCAAGATATCAAGAGATAGAGTGTGTTTGGTCTATGCTTTGATGACGAATGTCCCTATCAACTTTTGGGTAATAATTCGATCTATCATGAGGAAGTCCAGACTCCACAAAAGGTCCCACTTCACATTTGGAAATTTGTTGACAGCAATCTTGCGGAAGGAGGATATCGAAGTGGAACCAGCTGACCACAAACTCCCACATAACCGAAAGAAGGTTGACCTCACCAAGGTCAAAGATGCTGAAACAAATCATGGTGTCAACCTTACTACTGCGGAGAGACATGCTCGTGATGAGAGTTTCTTCCGTCATCTCTATGGCATGACACGATTCACTATGATGAGTGGTGGACGTGTTCCAACTGCTGAAGAGCTCCAACAGCTAGACCACGACTACCCAATGAACATGCATGCACGGGAGATGTGTGGAGTGGGCGTATACTTTGAGGAACCTCTAGAGGATGATGTGCCGACTGATGACGATCGACGCTTGCCTGATTCTGACGAGGAGGAGAACTCTGACGACGACTCTTATGATGATTCAGGCGAAGGGGGTATGACCCCCGACATTGAGGAAGAGTCCGACTAACCAGGTTCTTCGTATTTATTTTCCACTGAGGGCAGTGTCCCGTTTAAGTGTGGGGTGGCGGTATTGCATGCTATAATTCTCTATTTACATCTATGTTTGTTTACTTTGTTTTTGTTTGTGTTTCATTTTTAAGTTTTTTTAGTAGTAAAATTTTTTTTAGCTTCGCATGAGATTATTCTAGTAGGCAGCATGAGATTATAACAAGAGTATGTGCTACAATTATGACTGTTGAGACATTTAGGCTCTAGTTGTGACTCATTATGTGATATTGTGTGGTTCAATTCCTTCACTTGTTGGGTCAAGAGTCTATATTACTTCCAATCAAGTCGACCATGTGCCTTGTGTGTGTGAGATAATAGTATATTCTATGTTTGTGGCTGATGCTAGAACGTGTCCGGTATGTATGCAAAGCAAAAATAAGGAGTGTGAGTTTAGGAGATGATTTAGGCATTTCTTTGGCAACCTATACATGTTTAACTTTGTCTTACCTACCCATGGACATCATCCTAGTTAAACCCTTTTGAGCCTTTAGCCTGTTTCTTTGACAACCGCAAATATAAGCCTAATCCACATTTTTTCAAGACCATAATTTGATCCAAATTCCTAAGTGCTTTAAAGTGAAAAACTCATGTGACAACATAAGAGGAAATTGGGTAAGTATGATGCTTTAAAATGTAATGGTGCTTGAATGTGTTATGAAAAAGAAAAGTGCTAGCATAAGAGGTATATTGTGAAAAGAAAAAGGAAAAGAAAACTGAAAAGTGAGTTATGCTTAAAAATTGAAAAACAAAAGAGGAGAACAAGGGTGGATGAATAAAATAAAGAAAGGGTTGAAAGAAAAAAGTGTAAAGGATACAATGTGATGTATTAAAGTGCTTAGGAACTTAGTCACTATTTCTGGTCAAAATAGCTGATCCTACCCATCCCTTAGCCTACATTACAACCATCAAAAGACCTACTTGATCCTAATCTTAACATTCTGACATTTAGTGAAGTATTACACTAAGGGCAAGCCTATGGTCATCAGTTGTTTCATACGAATTCTTTGTGAGAGCGAGAGCAAGGATAGTTTGATACCCATGTTTGAAAAATATGCTATACTTGTGAGTGACTATGGGTAATATATTGTGAGACACACATAGTTGATGAGTTTTGGATAGTTGTACATGATTCTTTATGCCTTAACTTTTGAATATGAGTTGACCACCATCACGAGTCTATGCTAGAGATTAAATGGTTTCTACTAATGATCGGAAAACTACTCTTTGTTAATAATCGTTGTGCTTATCTTGACGAATGTTTTGTGTTGTTGCTGTGAAACCCTAAGTTGATGTTTAGAGGGACATGATATTTTGTTCGAGGATGAACAAAGCTTCAAGTGTGGGGTGTTGATGATAGGCAAATTTACACGCCTATATCAATATATTTTGCCCATATTTTAGCCTAGTTTTGAGAACAAATTATATATTTCATACACTTTTAGTCCTTTTTCCTATAAGTGAGCTAACGAACATGATTAGCAAAGTTTCAGGTATAAATAATGCGGAATTTAGCATTTTATGGCTTACCTGACGCAAAAGAAAGCTCACGAAGGAAGGAAAGGGAGTTTACACGCCTAAGGACCAAAAACGCTGCATGGAAAATCTGTCCTGGGCTAAAACAACATTTCTGAAGACTTTGGGGACTTGCAGTAACTTATTTGGATTAGGATAATGATACATTAACCTAGTACAATTGGGTTAAGTATTTCATTAGCTTATTTGGATTTGGATAATGATACATTAACCTAGTACAATTGGGTTAAGTATTTCCCTAGTTTAGTAGGATTTGGTTAAATATTTCATTAGCTTAGTAGGATTAGGATATGGGTATTATAAATACCCTATCATGCTAGAGATTTTTATTCATTCACCATTCCCCCATTCCATTAATTTCCATCCATCCACCATCCATCCATCCATCAAAACAATTCTTTTTATTAATTCTTATTACTTTCTCTCCATCTATTCTTAATTTCTGCAACAAGAGAAACGTTACTTTGCTAAGGAATTCACGCCTCACGCCTACCACTTGTGCTACACGAATATCATCAATCTTGTGGTATAATAACAACAATCCAAATTGTGACTTCCTTCGCATTCATGGGTAACTAAACTTCTCTGTCGGGGTTATGGAAGCCGTATGAGATACTATCTATTGCTGTGAGTTTATGAGTTCGTGAGACGTATGCTGCTTATATCATTATTCTCTTCATCTTAATGCAAATTCTTGTGGCTGCAGACGCATAGAATAACGCCAGTATAACATTTAACTTGTTCGAAAGAAAGGTTATCTATCAGGAAAAGAGATAATGTCAAGGTAGTAGGACACCCTTTCCTATTAAAAACCTAGTGCCGTAACTGGACTAACCTCTTGGAGAATTCGTACCGTTAGACACTCTTTAAGCTCGAAAGAGTTAAAGTGAAATAATCCTCGAATAGGTCGAAAGACGCCTGGATTTACCATCGAATACAATTCTCTATAAGCACATGCATGTCACAATTCTACATACTCATAGCCAATAGAGACGTATAACTCAGAAGGTGGACATAACCCCAACGCTTCAATTCTCATTGTTTACAACTCACGTAACATTATTTCTTTTTATTTTCAGCTTTTATTTTGATACTTTATTTAAATTACTTGCAAGACAAGAATCCCCCCCTCTTACGAGACTTGCACCAAAAGTTTAGTAATTTTGCTTACTTGTTGGCCAAGCTATTCCCTGTGGGATCGATACCCAACCCAGGTTGGGTTCTATATTTTCTAAATACCGCTTTACACTCCTACGAGAGCTGTAGATTGAGCGTTATCAAGGACCGATAAAAGGTTTAACACGTTGACCATTCACCTTGAAGACAACACCATTATTGTCTTCCAATTCAACTACTCCAGACGAGTAGACATGGATAACTTTTTATGGACCAGACCACTTAGACTTTAACTTACCTGGGAACAGCTTCAATCTAGAGTTGAAGAGAAGCACCATATCATCCTTTTGAAAGTTTCATCGAACAATCCGCTGATCATGATACATCTTTATCCGCTCCTTCTATAGGTCCGATCTTTCATATGCATGGAGACGGAACTCATCTAATTCGTTCAGCTGCTCCAACTTCAGATTCATTGCATCATCCCAATTCAAATGCAATTGCTTTAATGCCCACAATGCCTTATGCTCGAGCTCGATGGGTAAATGACAAGCCTTCCCATAAACTAGTTGATAAGGGGACATGTCGATGGGTGTTTTGAATGCAGTCCTATACGCCCATAGTGCATCATCTAGCTTCCGAGACCAATCCTTCCTATTAGCATTGACCGTCTTCGCAAGGATTTGCTTGATCTCCCGATTGGAAACCTCTACTTGTCCACTAGTTTGTGGGTGATAAGGCATGGCTACCTTATGTTGCTTGACACCATACATGGCCAACACGGATTTGAATAGCTTATTGTAAAAGTGAGATCCTCCATCACTTATGATAGTATGTGGTACTCCAAAGCGAGAGAAGATATTCTTCTTTAAGAACGCTACAACACTCTTTCCTTCGTTGTCAGCCAACGCTACAGCTTCAACCCATTTCAAGACATAATCTACAGCAACTAAGATGTACTTCATTCCAAATGAATTCACGAATGGACCCATAAAATCGATACCCCATACATCAAAGAGTTCTACCTCAAGAATTTTAGACATGGCCATCTCATGGTGTTTCGAAATAGCACCTTGACGCTGACATTGGTCGCACCTTCTAACATAGTCATAGGCATCTCTAAATATCAAAGGCCAATAGTAACCACTTTGCAATACTTTTCTTGTCGTCCGATTGCCTGCATGATGTCCTCCAACTTGGGAAGTGTGGCATGCTTCCAAAATATTAGGCACCTCTACATGGGATATACATCATCGAATAATACCATCCGCACATCGTCGAAACAAATATGGCTCATCCCAATAGTAGTGTTGTATGTCATGCATAAACTTCCTCCTTTGGTGGTAAGATAAATTGGCAGGTATCACATTACTCACCGCGAAATTTGCAAAGTTGGCATACCATGGTAATTTTTCCATTGTGTTCGCTAATATCTCCTCGTTAGGGAATGCATCATCAATCTGAATTTCAGGTTGCGCCACATTCTCATTCTCGAGTCTAGATAGGTGGTCGGCTACTTGGTTCTCGCAACCTCTTCTATCGTTGACCTCAAAATCAAACTCTTGCAGCAGCAATACCCATCGAATTAATCTTTGTTTTGCATCCTTATTTGTCATTAGATACCTAAGAGCTGCATGGTCTGTATGAACGATCACCTTAGTACCCAATAGATAGGCACGAAACTTCTCAAACGCATACACAACTGCTAGGAGCTCTTGTTCTATCACAGTGTAGTTCCTTTGGGCTTCATTTAGGACCTTACTCGCATAGTAGATAGGATGAAATAGCTTCTCCTTTCTCTGACCACGCACAGCTCCAACGGCTACACCACTAACATCACACATGACTTCGAATGGGAGAGACCAATCTGGTGCTACCATGATAGGGGCTTCAATGAGTTTTCCTTTGAGGCATTCGAATGCCTTTAAGCAATCTTCATTAAAGTCAAACTTCGCATCTTTCTCCAAGAGTTTGCACAATGGACTAGCAATTTTGGAGAAGTCTTTGATGAACCGACGATAGAAACCTGCATGGCCGAGAAAACTACGAACTCCCTCCACCGAAATTGGAGGCGGTAGCTTCTCAATAACATCTATTTTTGCTCGATCAACCTCAATCCCTCTTTCGGAGATCTTGTGCCCAAGAACGATACCTTCTTTTACCATGAAGTGGCACTTCTCCCAATTCAGCACTAGGTTGAATTCTACACATCTTTGCAATGCCATGCTTAAGTTTACCAAGCATGCTTCAAAAGATTCACCAACAACTGAAAAATCGTCCATAAATACCTCCAAGTGTCTTCAACCATATCAGAAAAAATAGACATCATACAGCGTTGAAAGGTGGCTGGTGCATTACATAACCCGAATGGCATACGTTTGAAGGCAAATGTAAACGTTGTCTTCTCTTGGTCTTCGGGTGCAATACAAATCTGATTGTAGCCTTAATAACCGTCCAAGAAACAAAACCATCCTTTCCCCGCTAATCGATCTAGCATTTGGTCCATGAATGGCATTGGGAAGTGATCTTTGAGTGTCCAAGAATTCAGCTTTTGGTAGTCCATGCATACTCTCCATCCAGTGACGGGTCTGAGTGGAATAAGATCATTCTTCACATTCGCGACCACCGTCATGCCTCCTTTCTTGGGAACACATTGTACCGGGCTTACCCATGTACTATCAGAGATTGGATATACAACTCCTGCGTCTAACCACTTGATAATTTCTTTCTTCACCACTTCTTGCATAGGTGGGTTTAGACGCCTTTAATGCTCAATGGTGGGTGTGCAATTTTCTTCAAGCTGAATCTTGTGTGTACAAATCCCAGGTGGAATACCAATAATATCCGCAATGGTCCATCCAATGGCTCTAATATACTTCCGTAGAATAGCAATGAGAGCTGCAACTTGTTGCTCACCAAAATCGACTGCCACAATGACTGGAAGTGTGTTTCCGCTTCCTAAGAATGCGTACTTTAGATGACTTAGCAGCTCCTTCAATTCTAACGTGGGTGGCTCTTCAATAGATGGCTTAGCTGGTGGTGTGGGTCGATTCTTGAGATCAAGGTCCAGCTTCTTGGGAGCATAGCGATATGTCCTTAATCCTGATAGAGCACAAATAGATTTTTCACAATTTTCAGCATCCTCTTTCTCTCCATTCATGAGCACAACCGCTAAAGGGTCATCAATAATTTGCTCTTCTTCAAGTAATTCTTTCTCATCATCAAAGAAAACATCAGCCACCAAAAATACACTCAGATCTTTGGGTTGCTTCATTGATTTGCACACATCAAAGCGAACCACTTCGTCATTTATTCGGAATGAAAGCTCATTAGCTCTCAAATCAATGAGCACACTTTCTGTAGCAAGGAAAGGGCGTCCCAAGATTATGGGAACTTCTGAGTTTGCCTCACAATCCAAAATAACAAAGTCTGCCGGAAAGATGAATGAAGAAACCTTTACCAATACATCACATAGAATACCAACAGGTCGTTTTACCGACCTATCCGCCATGACAAGCCTCATGTTGGTTCGAGTAGGATCACCCAACCCCAACTTCTTATTTATTGATAATGGCATCAAATTGATGCTGGCTCCTAAATCACATAATGCTTTAGAAAAATTCAAAGATCCAACGGTGCAAGGAATAGTGAAAGCTTCGGGGTCGGCCTTCTTCTGAACTATCGTTTGGGTAGCGATTACGCTGCAATGATGAACATCTTCTTTCAACTCATAACTTGCTGTCCGCTTCTTTCTTAAAAGATCCTTCATAAATTTCGCATACCCAGGTATTTGTTCAAGTGCCTCCACCAATGGAACATTAATGGTCAGCTGCTTTAACATAGTCATGAATTTGCTGAACTTTGTATCATCCGCCACCTTCTTCAATCCTTGAGGGAAAAGTGGTGGTGGGTATGGAATTGTTCTCTCCACAGCTTTCTTCTCCTCTTGCTTCCATTTTTCCACTTTTTCAGGCTGCACGTTGCTGGGTGTGACGTCCTTGACGTCTTCCGCAGACTCCTCTTCTATTGCATTGTCATCCAAGTTCGCAGCTTCGTCAACCACTTGCTTGACTTTTGCTGAAGTTTACAGCACCTTACCACTTCTAGTAGTGATGGCCATGCATGACCCATCATTCCTTGGGTTTTGCGCAGTATCGCTAGGTAGAGTGTCGGCCTTTCTTTGATTGAGTGCTGCTGAAAGTTGGCTCAATTGCTGCTCTATTTGCTTGATTGAAGTGGAATATGAATCAACTAATTGTTTCATGGAGGACAAATCATTAATTACCTCCGCTACTCCTGCGCTCGTTGCTTCCACTCCTTTCAATAATTTAGCCATCATGTCTTCCATACTTCCAGAATTAGATGTGGTGGTGTCACGTCTACTAGGGGGAACGTACAAACCACTCTTTTCATTCTTGTTCTTCCAATTACCTTGGTCCTTGGTTCCAGATTTATCATAATAGTTCCGACCTTGGTTTCCTTGGTTATTCCCACGGAAACCCCCCTGATTGTTCAAGTAGTTGGCCTCCTCTTCTGAATCAGATTCGTCTCTTTCTTTTGACGCAATAGCTTTCACTTTTTCAGTCTTCCCTGATAATAAATGCTTTGTAAGAAGATCCATTTGTGTTTTCATATGCGTCATATCTTGATCACGTTCTTCTTCTCCTTTTCTTTGGTCTGCAGTCATGCTAATAGATAAAGTGAGGCTTGCTACCTCAGAATCCCTAGTATGCCATGCTCTACTTTGTTTCGTCATACGATTTAGCATATTGCTTGCTTGACCAAAGGTGAGGTCCATAAAAGATCCTCCAGCTGCATTATCCACCACTGGTTTAGTTATTGAATTCAAGGCTCTATATAATATCTCCATTAGGTGAACATTGGTCATATGATGGTTTGGGCATCTCGCTAGCTTTGTCTTGAACCTCTCCCATGTTTCATGAAGAGCTTCAGTGGGAAGATGACGGAAGTTGCTGATTTCATCTCTCAATTATGCTCTTTTGGATGGCGAAAAGAATCTTTCTAGGAAAGAGTCTCTCAATTGCCTCCAATTTGTAATAGAATCAGGAGTCAGCCCATTCAACCATAGAGTTGCCTCCCCAGACAGAGACAATGGAAATAGACGTAATCAAATTGCATTCTGACCAACACCAGGATTGTCAAACGACTTGCATGTAGAAATAAAGTTGATGAGATGCATATTCGGATCATCACCTGCTAGTCCACCAAATAATCCCTTGAGTTGCAATAACTGAATCATGGTGCTTGTGATGTTGAACTTGGCTCCGGGCGCTAATGGTGGAGGAATAATGGCTCCTGTGGCTCCGGTTCCATTAAGATCATCATCATCGTCGTCAAAAACTGGTTGCATGGGTTGGCGATCATACCTAAACCGAGCTTGTCGACCTCTTCTATTGGCAGGTGTTATGATTTCAGCATCACGCCTTGGGTTTAGTAACTCGTCATCACCTAAATCCTCATCGTCAAGATTTGCTGCTCGCCCAGGGTTATCAATGTTTTGTTGGTGTACTTGAGCGGCAGCAAGGGCAGCTAATCTCGCTTGCTCCTGTTGAGCAGCCATCCTTTCGATTTCTGCTTGTGCTTCCATTCTGCCAATACGTTGTGGTTCAGGTTGATAGGTAATAATGGTTGACCAGAACTTCGAGTATAGGGCATGCACTAAATAAAAACCTGCAGTAAACAAAAACAACAACTAAAAGTAAAAGTACGAGAATCTTTGACCAAAGGGTCTAGTAATTATCACAAACTTAATTGACACTTGTATTCCCCGGCAATGGTGCCAATTTTTGATAACGCTCAATCTACAGCTCTCGTAGGAGTGTAAAGCGGTCGCTAGCAAATATAGAACCCAACTGGGTTAGGTATCGATCCCACAGAGAATAGCTTGGTCAACAAATAGGCAACGATTACTAGACTTTTAGTGCAAGTCTCGTAAGAAGAGGGGATTGTAATGTGTAATCAAAATATTAAAGTAAAAACTTAAAATAGCAAAGTAAATAGAAAGAATGTTTAGTATGTTGTAAAACAATGAGAATTGAAGTGTTGGGGTTATGTCCACCTTCTGAGTTATACGTCTCTATTGGCTATGAGTGTGTTGAATTCCGACATGAATGTGCTTATAGATAATTGTATTCGATGGTAAATCCAGGCGTCTTTCGACCTATTCGAGGATTATTTAACTTTAACTCTTTCAAGCTTAAAGCGTGTCTAACGGTACGAATTCTCCAAGAGGTTAATCCAGTTACGGCACTAACTGTTTAATAGGGGATGGGACCCTACTACCTTGACACTATCTCTTTTCCAGACAAATAACCTTTTTTTTGAACAAGTTAAATGTTATACTGGCGTATTCTTGTGTTTGCAACCACAAAGAATTTGGATTAAGATGAAGAGAATAATGATATAAGCAGCATACGTGTCACGAACTCACAAGCTCATAGTAATAGATAGTACCTCATTCGGCTTCCATAACCCCAACAGAGAATTTTAGTTACCCATGAATGCGAAGGAGATCACGATTGACATTGTTATTATACCACAATAATGATTAATTTCGTGTAGCACAAGAGTGGTAGGCGTGAATTCCTAGGCAAAATAACGATTCTCTTGTTGCGGAAATTAAGAATAGATGAATAGAAGAAGAAAAATAGAATTAATGGAAAGATTAGAAGTAGTAGTGATTGTATAATAGAAGGATGGAAAGATGATTGTAAGAATCTGAATGTATAAAAATCTCTAGCATGATAGGGTATTTATAATACCCATATCCTAATCCTACTAAGCTAATGAAATACTTAACCAAATCCTACTAAGCTAATGAAATATCTAAGCCAATTGTACTAGGTTAATGTAACATTATCCAAATCCAAATAAACTAATGAAATACTTAACACAATTGTACTTGGTTAATGTATTATTATCCTAATCCAAATAAGTTACTGCAACTCCCCAAAGTCTTCAGAAATGTTGTTTTAGCCCGGGACAGATTTTCCATACATCACTTTTGGTCCTTAGGCGTCCAAGCTTCCTTTTCTCCTTCCGTGAAGCTTTCTTTGGCATCAAGTAATCCATAAAATGCTGAATTCTGCATCACTTATACCTGAATCTTTGCTAATCATGTTCGTTAGCTCACTTACAGGAAAAAGGACTAAAAGTGCATGAAATATATAATTTGTCCTCAAAACATGGCACAAATATGGGCAAAATATATTGATATAGGCACGTAATATCGCCTATCATCAATGGTGTAACATGAAAAGAAAGCACCATAGCGCAAATGCGTCAGTGCAACTGGAGTACTGAGTATACGAGGAAGGTAGGCTGACATAAAGGGTTTCATGCATGAGCAACACTGACTGACTAATATGAACGTGGGAGTGCAAACAAACATATATAAAAACTGGGACCATGAATATGTGATAGCATGACTTGTAAACTAATACATAGTTTACTGATAATTGCCCTGACTGATACTAAAACAGATAACATGGATGACTGTATCTGACAGTCCTATATATACTAAAATCTGAAGAACTATCTGAGTTCTTTTACTGAGAATGATACTAAAACTGTGGGAAGTAATCTTTAACCGACATGCCCCATGAATGCTATTATGGCTAAGCTGGGGTCCAATCTCTGCCTCGACTGGAGGGGTGTTAATACCGTGCCACGGGTAAGGACAATCTGTGAGTGACCCTTATCTGGCGGGTACTCAATGAGAACGGTGGGAACCCTAAACTGACGGGTTAAGCCACCTCATCAACCCTAATCTTACGAGTTAAGATGTCTCAACCTACGCTGGCTACGTAGTTTTGGAACACAAGGATTGCTACTAAGAATCATACCCTGAACATGCGGGTGAGTTCCCATCCTTGGGTTCACTCGGTGCTAACCTCTACTCCCATCTGGAGGGACTGGACATGAATAACTGTGCATGACTTAATCTTACAGGATTTCGTTGACTGGCGGAATGTTACTAATATCTGATAACTAACTAAGATCATAAGGTTTTCCTGAGTCACATGACTGACTGAACTCTATGGAATCATAGCTTGAGTTCGGATATCGTGAACATGACATGGATCTAGGCACACAACTATAGTTTTCGGGTACAAGTACCCCCAGGACTCGATGGAAGGAAACTGACACATATGACTGAATTGATCATAAGAGTAGAGTCCATAATATATAATATCATAAGTAGGGATCTCATACTATGCATGGTTATCAACAATGTATTGCATGGAAAGAATTTCATATCACATGGAAGTACTTGCACAATCTTAATATTATGTTCATTGCATAATCATATTGGCAACACATACCAATAGCATGGAAGTTCATGTGGATTTCATAGTTATCATACATCTTGTTCATAAGTAGCATTTGCAAGTAAACATAGCATAATCTCATAAGAATAGTTCATGAGTATTCCAACAACATTTACAAGGCACATTAACAACATAGAAGTCATTGGAACGTAAGGGCATATCATGAATCCTTCACTTAGTCACAATTTAGTCATATTGCATGCTTTCTAGTTCTTTAGGCATTTTATCAAACACCTTACATGCACATCTTAAGCATAGGTGAATTCATCAAATTATACATCATCAACAACCAAATTTACATGTTTCCATCTCATATGATATCATGAATTCACAAAAAAACATATAAAGATTCTATCTTGGGAATCACCCAATATCAACAACATGATCATCAACACCCAATAATATAGAAATCATACTTTATAATGAAAAAGAGGAAAACAAACAAGCATCAATATGGGTATGATCATATCACCGCAATCAACCAAGCTTTTGTATTTGAAAGATTGATTCTTGAACTCTATGAACGAATTGAATCCATAGATGAACACTATGCATACCTTAGAAGGAACATTCTTGATGATTGACGGAGGAATTTCCTTAAAATCGGATCTTCAAGCTTAATTATGCAACCCTAGTTGTTTTTCTCCTTTAGTGATCTTGGATGATGAGATTTGAGATGAAAATAGGGTTGTAATATGTTTAGAGGCTATATATTTCATAGGGTTAAGTTTAGGGACGTGTAAGGAGTATTTAAAGACTTAATTACCTTTAAAATAACTCAAGACAGAGTGTTTTTGACACCTGAAATTTACTTAGGTGGCGCCCAAGTGATCTCCTATGCCTGGGTTAGGCGGCGCCTAACCTATCGCCTATGCTTGGGTTAGGTGGTGGCTAACCAATCGCCTATGCTTACTGTCTCTCACAAAAATGGGCATAACTTTTTGCTCGGGCATTGGATTAAGGCGAAATTGGTCTCGTTGGAAAGCTAATTCGATTCTATACAATTTTGTGGGTCTAAATCAGCCAAAATACCACATTAATATCGAGTTATACTTGTTCAAAGATGACCCTTGTAAAATCGAATACTAAAACTTGATGGATTCAAAAACTCTTAGCTTGTATTACTTTAAGTGACTCATATGAACATGCTTATTGCATCATAAGCTATCCTATCACTAGGATATTCATTGTAAGTCATGTACTTAAGTATGAATCATAGGATCGGAGATTTAATACGTAGGAATATGTAGTCACTTCCTGGCTTAGAAACATATGGGGTATTACAATATCACCCCCTTGGGAACATTCGTCCTCGAATAAGAATTTACTGAGAAGGGGTACAAGACAATAAAACCTGAACTGAACATGAAGAACTGAAACTTGATCTCATGACTGACATGCTAAACATACTGAACTCGTGCATATTTGATGCATGGGCAACTGACACATAAATCCATGAGTGAGTATGAAATGGTTAACAGGTACCAAGTTTATACTAGAAACATGAACATGAAATTGAATAAGCTTAAGGAGAAATGTTACCTTGATCTTGATCTGAATTGGCGGGAAAGAGGTGAGCATACTTCGTACGCATATCTGCTTCAGCTTCCCAAGTAGCTCTCTCATGAGACTGATTCTGCCAAACAACCTTGACTAGAGAAACTTCTTTGTTCCTCAATCTACGAGTCTGATAATCTAAGATTTAGACTGAAATCTCTTCATAAGAGGGGCTATTCTGAATGTCGATGCTATGAATAGGGACAACAACTGATGGGTCACCTATGCACTTCTTTAGCAAAGAGACATGGAAGATTGGATGGACTGAGTCTAGATCTGAAGGCAACTCAAGATCATAAGCTACCTTGCCGAAACGACAAAGAATTCTGAAGGGACCGACATACCAGGGACTGAGTTTCCCTTTCTTGCCGAACCTCTTCACTCCTTTCATGGGAGAGATCTTAAGATAGACATAGTCATTGACCTCAAACTCGAGATCCTTTCTACAAACAATTGCATCGGACTTCTGTCAGCTCTGAGCAGCCCAGAGTCTCTCTCTGATCAACTGAACTTTCTCTAAGGTGTCAAATACTAAGTCAGGACCTATGACTGAGGCCTCACTAACTTCGAACCAACCAATCAGAGATCTATTTCTCCTACCATAAAGAGCTTCGAATGGAGCTATCTGAATACTAGAATGCTAGTTATTGTTGTATGCGAACTCAATCAGAGGAAAGTGGTCGTCCCAACTTCCCTTGAAGTCAATTACACACGCCCTTAGCATATCTTCAAGAGTTTGAATGGTCCTTTCTGCGTGACCATCTGTCTGAGGATGAAATGTTGTACTGAGATGGACTTGGGTACCGAGACCCTTTTGGAATGCTTTCCAAAAGTGAGAAGAGAATTGGGTACCTCTGTCTGAGATGATAGATAGTGGAACACCGTGTAATCTAACTAACTCCCTGATATAGAGTTTGGCATAATCCTCGGTGGAATAAGAAGTACGAATAGGAAAGAAATGAGCTGACTTGGTCGTTCTATCTGTAATGACCCAGACTGAATCATACTTATGACGAGTTCTAGGCAAACCCGTCACGAAGTCCATGTTAACTTATTCCCACTTCTAAGTAGGAATGGTGAACTCTTGCATGGAACCACTATGTTTTTGATGCTCTATCTTAACCTACTGATATGCAGAGCACTTAGCCACAAACTCTGCAATATCTCTCTTCATTCCACTCCACTAATAGATCTCCCGCATGTCGCGGTACATCTTAGTGTCCCCTGGATGAATAGAGTATTGCGCACCATGCGCTTCTGCAAGTATTCGCTTCCTCAATTCATCTACACCTGGAATACATAGACCACCCTAACAACGAAGAACACCATCTCCCCCTTGGGAGAAAACCTCGACTTTTTGATTCTGAACTGACTCTTTGAGCTTTGACAAGGCTAGGATCCCTGTCTTGTTTCTCTTTCACCTCGAAAACTAGAGATGACTCTGAACTACTATAAACACATACACCACCCTCTGAAGAATCGACTAAGCAAACGCCTAGTTAAGCTGATTGATCTCCTGAGCCATTTTTTTCTTACTATCCTCAATGTGAGAAATACTACCCATGGAGAGTCAACTGAGAGCGTCGGCCACAACATTGGCCTTGACCGGATGATAAAGAACACTCATGTCATAATCCTTCAAGATCTCTGACCACCTTTTATGGTGAAGATTGATATCTTTCTGGGAAAAGACATACTAGAGGATTTTATGGTCTGTGAAGATATCTACATGAAATCCATAAAGATAATGCCTCCAAATCTTCAAGGCAAAAACTACCGCTGCTAACTCAAGATCATGAGTAGGAAAATTCTTCTCATGCGGCTTTAATTGTCTAGAGGCGTAGGCTATGACCTTACCATGCTGCATGAGGATACAACGTAAACCCACTCTGGATGCATCACAGTAGACTACAAAACCATCTGAACTATCTAGAATAGCTAGAACTGGAGCGGAGGTGAGTCGAGTCTTCAACTCTTGAAAGCTCTTCTCGCATGAATCTGAACACTGAAACATAATCTTCTTCTGAGTCAATCTGTACATGGGATATGTAATAAAAGAAAATCCATCGACAAACCGTCTGTAATAGCCACCAAACCCAAGAAAATCTTAATATCTAATGGAGATATGGTTCTGGGACAGTTTCTTACTGCCTCAGTTTTATGAGGATCTACTCTAATTCCATCACCGAAAACAATATGGCCACGTAATGCTACTGATCTTAGACAAAATTTGAACTTGCTGAACTTAACGAATAATTGGTGATCCCTGTGAGTCTGAAGAACAATCCTGAGATGGTCTGTATGATCACGCTCTGTGCAAAAATAGACCATAATATCATCTATGAAGACTATGAAAAACATGTCCAAGTACTGATCAAACACACAGTTCATCAAATCCATACAATCTACAGGGGCATTGGTAAGACCAAATAACATGACTAAAAATTTGAAGTGAGCATACCAAGTATGAAAAGCTGTCTTCTGAATGTCACATTCTCTAACTCTGAGATGATGATATCCTGATCTGAGGTCTATCTTGGAGAAGTAACTGGCACCCTGAAGTTGGTCGAATAGATCATCAATCGTGGGAAGAGGATATTTATTCTTGACTGTGACCTTGTTGAGTTGACGGTAATCAATACACATCCTGAGAGAATCGTCTTTCTTGCACACGAATAATACTGGAGCACCCCATGGGGAAATGCTGGGTCTGATAAATCCCTTATCTAAGAGATCCTTCAACTGATCATTCAGTTCCTTGAGTTCTATTGGTGCCATTCAGTATGGCAGAATAGAAATAGGTTGAGTATCCGGAAGAAGGTTTATGCTGAAGTCTATTTCCTTTTCGAGAGGAATGCCTGAAAGATCTTCGGGAAAGACATCTGAGTATTCATTAACAACAAGGACTATTTTGAGGCTGGGAGATTCATAACTAGAATCTTTAACATGCACGAGATGATACACACAACCCTTAGAAATCATTTTCCTTGCCCGAAGGTAGGAAACAAGTTGACCCTTGAATGCTGAAATGCTACCCTTCCACTCTAGGGTGGGCTCATTCGGGAACTGAAACTGAACTATCCTATTTCTGCAGTCGACTGTGGCATAGTAGGAATGAAGCCAATTCATGTTGAGAATGACATCAAAATCAGTCATCTCTAATTCTACTAAATTCGCTGATGTGGATTTTTGAGATATCATAATCGGGCAGTTCCTGTATACCCGCCTAGCTATGATGGTTTTATCCACTAGAGTAGAGACTGAGAAGGGCTCTGCTAGGACTTCGGGACTGATTCTGAAATTTCCTGCTATGTATGGAGTAACAAAAGACAAAGATGCACCTGGGTCTAGCAAAGCATAAACATTAACACGGAAAATCTGTAATGTACCAGTAACGACATCAGAAGAATTTTCCTGATCCTGTCGAGACTGAAGAGCATAGAGTCTGTTTGGGTGTTGCACACTGGTAGCACTGGAAATGGCACCCTGCTGATTCGAGCGACTAGACTAAGCTGTAGAATGACTTTGCTGACCCTGAAGACTTGACAGCAGAAACTCTCCAATCTTGTGGCCTGGCTTGCCACAACCAAAACAGATATCACTACCGGCTCTGCAAATGCCCTTGTGGTTCTTACCACAAGTCTGGCAAATGGGATTTGTTCGGGCACTGCTAACACTGCCCTGAGATTTAGAGCCTGGTGCTTTATTTCTATTGCCATCTCAAAACTTTGGCACTGGAGTGCTGGCAGAAGAAGGAGCTGGAACGACTAACTTAGAGTGAAACTGTGAACGGTTTCCTCCATCTGACTTGGGGTGAGCAAAGTTGAAATTACCTAACCTTGCTCTCTTGTTCTGCCTCTCCCTAGTCTTAAACTTCTGCTTTTCTACTTGTTGGGCATGGTTCATGAGTCTTGCTAAGGTCATATCACCGATTAGCATCGCAGAGCAACACTCATTTACCACGCTATCATTGACCCCTGACACGAACTTGCTCATCTTAGCTCTATTGTATACAACCACATGAGGAGAATACCTGGCTAGCTGAGTAAATCTGAGAGAATACTCCCTAACCATCATATTCCCCTGCCTGAGGTTGATGAACTCAAGTACTTTGGCTTTCCTCAGCTCTTGGGAAAAGAATCTGTCTTAGAAGGCCGTGACAAATTCCTCCCACTCGATAAGGCCTGTATCATCTAATCTCTCAGACTTCTACTGTTTGTACCAATCATGAGCAACATCATGTAACTGGTAGGCGGCTAAGTCAGCACTCTGAATAGAAGTAGCACCCATGATGTCAATGACCTTCTGGATTTGGTCAATGAACTCCTGAGGGTCCTCATCAGACTTAAACCCATGGAAAGATAGAGGGTTCATCCGGGTGAAGTCTTGAACCCTAGGTGCTTTGGGAGTGGCCACTGGATTAGCCGAAATAACTGGTGGCCGTTCATTTTTTGCAGCCATGGATTGAGCAAGTATGGTAAAAGAGGCTCTAAACTCCACATGGGAAACATGTTCGCCCAAAGGATCTTCGGGCTGATAAGCTAGCTTGTTTCTTCTCTTTGGGGCCATGGTCTGGAATAAGAGAAGAATGGATTAAACTGAGAGTATAACTTATGATTATGCTCACTAGCATGACATGAATAATGAAGAAAGGTACTATTCCTAAAACATTTTATAGTCTCCCGCACATAAATATGGCGCGCAACACACCCATGTACAAGACTCTACTAGATGCGGCTTTCAGACTTCCTAGGACTCTATTTAACC
This sequence comes from Capsicum baccatum var. pendulum, assembly GCA_030864225.1. Classification (NCBI taxonomy): domain Eukaryota; kingdom Viridiplantae; phylum Streptophyta; class Magnoliopsida; order Solanales; family Solanaceae; genus Capsicum; species Capsicum baccatum. The sequence continues at coordinate 190,296,844 of CM061560.1, forward strand.
TTAGGCTCTGATACCAAGTTTGTAACACCCCAATTTGCTGAACCGGAATGCTACACGGTGCTCATGACCTCGAGGGACCACAAGCTAACCCATGACTGATATATGTACCTGTATACAACAAATCATGATATAATAATGTGGAATATATGGAACTGTAAGGCCATAAGGTTCTACTGAATACAATCATGTGGATGAAAATACCCAAAACAACTCAATCTGAACGTGAATTTGAAAGTAGATCTGAAAGACTCTAAACTGTCTGAATAAGGAGTTGAAGGAACATGTCTCCATCTAACTCCATAAAACTGAACTGAAGAAATAAATAAATGTATCAAATCATATTATCCTCGAATAAATGAGGACTCACTGTGTCTCTGCGACTGGAATGCTACCACTACTGCTGGGCTGGAGCTTGTGTCTCGGAACTTATGGTGTAACATGAAAAGAAAGCACTATAGCGCAAATGCGTCAGTACAACTAGAGTACTGAGTATATGAGGAAGGTAGGCTGAACATAAAGGGTTTCATGCATGAACAACATTGACTGACTAATATGAACATGGGAGTGCAAACACATATATATAGAAACTGGGACCATGAATATGTGATAGCATGACTTGTAAGATAATACATTGTTTAATGATAACTTCCCTGACTATTACTGAAACTGATAACATGGATGACTGTATCTGACAGTCCTATGTATACTGAAATCTTAAGAACTATCTGAGTTCTTTTACAGAGACTGATACTAAAACTGTGGGAAGTAGTGTTTAACCGACATGCCCTATGAATGCCTTTATGGCTAAGCTGGGGTCCAATCTCTGCCCCGACTGGAGGGGTGTCAATACCGTGCCACGGGTAAGGACAATCTGTGAGTGACCCTTATTTGGCGGGTAATCAATGAGAATAGTAGGAACCCTAAACTAACAGGTTAAGCCACCTCATCAACCCTAATCTGATGGGTTAAGATGTCTCAACCTACAGTGGCTACGTAGTTCTGGAACACAAGAATTGCTACTAAGAATCATACCCTGAACTTGCGGGTGAGTTCTCATCCTTGGGTTCACTCGGTGCAAACCTCTACTCCCATCTAGAGGGACTGGACGTGAATAACTGACTATGCATGACTTAATCTTACTGGATTCCATTGACTGGTGAAATATTACTGATATCTGACAACTGATTAGGATCATGAGGTCTTCCTTAGTCACATGACTGACTGAAATCTATGGAATTATAGCTTGAGTTTGGATATCGTGAAACATGACATGGATCTAGGCACACAGCTATAGTTTTCGGGTACAAGTACCCCCAGGACTCAATGGAAGGAAATTGACACACATGACTGACTTGATCATAAGAGTAGAGTCCATAATATATAATATCATAAGTATGGATCTCATACTATGCATGGTTATCAACAATGTATTGCATGGAAAGGATTTCATATCACATGGAAGTATTTGCACAATCTTAATATTATGTTCATTGCATAATCATATTGGCAACACATACCAATAGCATGGAAGTTCATGTGGATTGCATGGTTATCATACATATTGTTCATAAGAGGGATTTGCAAGTAAACATAACATAATCTCATAAGAATAGTTCATGAGTATTCCAACAACATTTACAAGGCACATTAACAACATAGAAGTCATTAGAACGTAAGGGCATATCATGAATCCTTCACTTAGTCACAATTTAGCCATATTGCATGCTTTCTAGTTCTTTAGGCATTTTATCAAACACCTTACATGCACATCTTAAGCATAGGTGAATTCATCAAATTATACATCATCAACAACTAAATTTACATGTTTCCAACTCATATGATATCATGAATTCACAAAAAAACATATAAAGATTCCATCTTGGGAATCACCCAATATCAACAACATGATCATCAACACCCAACAATATAGAAATCATACTTTATAATGAAAAAGAGAAAAAAAAACAAGCATCAATATGGGTATGATCATATCACTGCAATCAACCAAGCTTTTGTATTTTAAATATTGATTCTTGAACTCTATGAACGAATTGAATCCATAGATGAACACTACGCATACCTTAGAAGGAAGATTCTTGATGATTGACGGAGGAATTTCCTTGAAATCGGATCTTCAAGCTTAATTATGCAACCCTTGCTGTTTTTCTCCTTTAGTGCTCTTGGATGATGAGCTTTGAGATTAAAATAGGGTTGTAATATGTTTAGAGGCTATATATTTAGTAGGGTTTAGTTTAGGGATGTGTAAGGAGTATTTAAATACTTAATTACCTTTAAAGTAACTCAAGACGGAGTGTTTTTGACACCTAGAATTTACTTATGCGGCGCCCAAGTAATCTCCTATGCCTGGGTTGGGCGGAGCCTAACCAATCGCCTATGCTTGAGTTAGGCGGCGCCTAACCAATCGCCTATGCTTACTGTCTCTCACGAAAATGGGCATAACTTTTTGCTCGGGTATTGGATTAAGGTGAAATTGGTATCATTGAAAAGATAATTTGATTATCTACAATTTTGTGGGTTTAAATCAGCCAAAATGCCACATTGAAATCGAGTTATACTGGTTCAAATATGACCCTTGCAAAATCAAATACTAAAACTTGATGGATTCAAAAGCTCTTAGCTTGTATTACCTTAAGTGACTCATATGAACATGCTTAATGCATCATAAGCTATCCTATCACTAGTATATTCATTGTAAGTCATGTACTCAAGTATGAATCACAAGATAGGAGATATCATACGCAGGAATACTTATTCACTTCCTATCTTAGAAACTCTCGGGGTATTACATATCACAACTTTTCTTTTCTTCGGAAAGGTCATTTACTTGAAAAATAATTTCACAAGCAGATTCCCAAGATAAGTACACTTCCGGGTCACTCTCACCTTTGAAAATTGGAATACCAACCTTGATTGAATTAATGCCAATGTCTCAAATTCCTTGATGATCATCATGGCCTTGTCTTGCCTCATGCCCTCGGAATCTTCCATAATGCCATCTTTGAGCATGTCTTACCCTCATTTATTCTTCAAACCAATAGTCATCATTAGGAACATCATAACCTTCTTGATCCCCTCTACCATAATCTTCAATTTGGAATAGGTAGTTTCAGTTTTGGGGTCTTTGTGGAGGGTTATGAGGCATTTGGTTATTTGGAGCTTGGACTTGTGGTCTTGGATGTGGTGGTGGGTAAGGTATTTGGTTTATAGGATTTGGTATTTGATAGTTATCATTTTGTGGAGGTGTTTGGTTATGTGGGGTAATTGGTCTTTGATCCAAGGGATTTTGCACTTGTAGGTTCAGATTTGGTGGTGGAATTTGAATTCCAAGTCCCTCTTGTTGTACTTCGTCCATTTGGTGATGTAGTGGCCTTTGTAGGTTCCGGTTAGGAGTAGGTTAGTCGCTGTTTTTGTGGATCTCTTTGAGGGTAAAGCATTTGATGTAGGGTCTCGGAGGTAATAGTCATGGATGAGTTGTTAGCTTGAACACTAGAAGACGCTTGGTAGGGATTAGGAGTAGAAGGTTGTGAGTTCCTCTTACTTTCAACACAATCAATACTTCCACTAAGAGTCGACACTTCACTCCTTATAGCGTCCAAGTCACTCTTCATATCTTTCCTCCAAGCATCATAATTATCCTCCATTTTTTAGGCAAGGGCCTCAAACAGAGCCATCAAAGCTCCAATAACATCATTTCCCAAAGGTTGGGAAGTAGTACCTTTGGATTCCAGGGCAAAAGTACTTAAAAAGACCAAAAAAATAGAAATCAAAACCCTAAAAAACGAACAAACACGTTAGTTCAACTAAAGGCTCACTTCACTCACACTCAACCTCACCTCACACTTGGCGTCACAAGTGTTGGGGAAATGACAACACTTGCAAAGTTACTTAAGAGGTGATAAGCTTTGGTCTGGAATCGATCTTTGTTTGAAATGACTCAAATAAAGTGATGCACGAACTTGAACCAACAAATTACTATGACTTCAAAATGAGAAATAACACAAAAAAAAAACCGAAGACACAAAATAAACGAACTTTAGACTAATTACCAAACCTAGTAGGTACTTACTAGTTTACTAATTAGTGATAGAATTAGCTTAAAAGAAACTAGAATAAAAAAATAGAAACTAGGGAAATCTAATTTTAGAGATGAATTTTGGTTGATCAAAAGTGATGATATGGCACTTCGTGGTTGGTTGTCACTTTTCAAATTTTTAATTTTCAAAAACATTTTCTCGGCCAAACACTACCATTTGGCAAGGAGAGTTTCAAATTTGAGGGTGTAACGATGCAATTTAGAGCTCTTTCAAGCCTTCAATTGAAATGAAAAAGAATTGGTCCCCCCCTTGTACTTGCAAGTGTACTTTGTTGTCCCCTTGTCCCCTCCTTGTTTTGGACGAATGGAATATTCTTTGAATATGACTTTGGACTAAGAATTTTTTCACTCTCTTTCTTACCTCCTTTGTATCAAACAACACCTTTGAATATTATTCTTCACTAAGATATGAAGACCATGGATGAACAAGATTAATATTCAAGTGATGACCAAGTTTACCAACGAGCAAATTAACTCCAAATCTGATTTTTTTTGTAGATCTAGGTTCCTTAGGCCAAATCAAATTCAACCAACTAAAAATCATCAAAAAAATTCGTTCAAATATCAAGGTCAATTTTGGATCTTAGCTAAAAAGCTTCAAAAACACCATAGCCAAGGTGGATCTTAGCCCAAACTCAACCAAACTTCACTCTAAAAATAGATCTAGACACTTTTTGTCTTAGAGAACAAGAGTCTAACACTAGAAACTATCAAAACAAGCTAAAAATTAGTAGATCTAACTTCTAAATTTTCATTTAACACAAGACAACACTAGATTTTTGACTCTTTTTTTTTAGATTTTCTTAATAAGAATACTAAAACCAAGATTTAAAGATGTAGGAACACCCCTAAACAAGGCTTTAATACCAAAGATAGCCTAAAGGACTATCAAACACGAAATTGAACACTAAGATGCAAAAATCATCAAGTACACAAAGAGAAAACAACAGTTAGAAAGGAGATGAAGGAGAAGAATTGCATGAATGTAAAGATAGTAAAGTGACCCTTACTTTCACTAGATGATTAACAAAAGGAGATATTTCAAATCTCCAATAACTCCTTACAAATGAAAGTTCAAACCACTATCTTAGGTGACCCAAAGGACTCACACTTCCTCAAGCATAACTTTCTTGCCAAATTATCCAAGACAAGGGAAAAAATAATTTCAAATGTTCAAGGACCTAGTTTCAGATTCTAGGGTTCTAATCTAAAAGACTAAGCTACAAACTATGAGTAATATTCAATGTCATCAAAAGTCAAATGAAAGAGTAAAGAAATGGTCTATTTATACTATTAAATGCCAAATGACAAAAATACCCTTAATGAGAGCTTAAAGGAGGCGCCTTTTGAGAGTCATTTTGGAGTGTAAAGTGTCTTCATTAACCTTCACTTGAGGCGCCTCTTGAGTGAATATGTTCTCCTCTTTTTATTCTCTTGAACAAGGCTTCAAAATGCTCCAACCACTACCCAATTCTAAAGCTTGGTCCTTTGAGATGTCCTTGCAATGGTTAAGCACTTTAGGCTTGTATCAACAAGTAATTACAAGCCAATAATATTCCCACACTGAAATATTCACTTATGTAATCCATAGTTACATCACCATTAACTATTTTTTGCAATATCTGTTTGATCTCACGATTAGACACCTCTACTTGGCCACTTTTTTATGGGTGATATGATATGGCTACCTTGTGTCTAACACCATATTTTGCCAACAAATTTTTAAACTGAGTGTTCACAAAGTGCGCGCCTCCATCACTGATAATAACTCTTGGTGTGCCAAAATGAGAGAAAATTTGCATCTTAGCAAACTTCATCACTACTCTCACATCATTTATAGGGAGAGAAGTCGCCTCTAACTATTTTGACACATAATCAACAGCCACTAGAATGTACAAATTGCCAGGAGATGGTAGAAATGGCCCTATAAAGTCTATACCCTATACGCCGAAATCTCTACTTCTAGAATATTATTCAAGGGCATTTTATGACGCCTTGATACTGTGCCCATTCTTTGGCACTGTTCACAACTTTTATAATAATTCAAAGCATTTTAAAATAATATGGGCCCAAAAAAAACAGACTGTAATACCTTCAAAACTATCCTTTCTCCACCATGAAGACCTACATAAGGCATCAAATGACAACTTTCAAGTATCTCTTTACATTCAACTTCTAGAACACACCTTCTCATAATTTAATATGCACCCTACTTAAAGAGAAATAGCTCATCCCATATATAGGTATGAAAATCATGAAACAACTTCTTCTTCTATTGACTAGTGGCCTCTTGAGGATAGATATCAGCTACTAGTAAGTTTGCTATGTCAGCGTACCGTGGAACATCAGCTACATCCAATGCCAATAGCTTCTCATCCAGAAAATCCTCACTAATACAAAGTCTATCATCCGCTACATGATCATGACTCTCAAGTCTCAAGAGATGATCTTCCACTTGATTTTCAACTCCTTTTCTATCACGAACTTCTAGGTCAAACTCTTGGAGCCGAAGAATCCAGCTAATCAACCTTTCTTTGAATCCTTCTTGTTGAACAAATACCGGATGTTGACATGGTCAATATGAATAATAACCTTTGTACCTACAAAGTATGATCTGAATTTATCGAATGTATGCACAAGTGAAAGCATCTCATTCTCTGTGACTATGTAATTTATCTAGGTTGTTACTTACACTTTTCTTGCATAGTAAATAGAGTGAAATACCTTGTCTCTTTGCTACCTTAGTACTGCTTCAACAGCCACATCACCTACATCACACATCAAATAGAATGGTAATACCTAATCAGGTGAAATCTAGATGGGTACCTCTATCAATCTTTTCTTCGAACCCTCAAATGCTTTCTGACACTTAGCCCTAAAATCAAACTTAGCCTCCTTCTCCAATAAATTGCACATTGGACTTGCTATCTTTGAAAAATATTTTATAAGGAACCTGTAAAATCCTACATGCCCAATAAAGTTTCTCACTCCCTTTAATGTCATAGGATAAGGTAGATTTTCAATTACTTTAACTTTGACTCTGTCTTCTTCAAGTCCTCTGTGTGATGCCTTATGACTAAGGACAATTCCTTCAGTGGCCAAAAAAGTGGCACCTTTCCCAGTTCAATACAAGATTTGTCTCTTCACAACAGGCTAAGACTCGGTCTAGATTCTGTAAGAAAATATCAAATGAGTTACCATAAATAGAAAATTCATCCATAAATACCTCGACGAATTCTTCCACCATATCATAGAAGATAGCCATTATGCATCTATGGAATGTTGCTGGAGCATTACAAAGGCCAAAACGCATGCATATGAATACGTATATTCCATATGGATAGGTAAAAATGTTATTTTCTTGATCTTTTGGTGATATTATGATCTAATTATAACCTAAGTAGCTATCTATAAAGCAATAGTATTCCTTCTCTACCAGCCTGTCTAGTATTTGATCAATGAACGAAATAGGATATTGATCATTTCTCTTAGTATCATTCAATTTCCTATAGCCTATTCAGATCCTCCATCCAGTCACTATGCAGGTTGGAATCTTCTCATTATCTTCGTTAGTCATAATAGTCACCCACCTTTCTTAGGGACACAGTGAACAGGGCTGACCCATTTGCTTTCGGATATGGGATAGACTATCCCAGTATCAAGCCACTTAATGACTTCTTTTATGACCACTTATTTCATCATCAGATTCAGTCTTTGCTGGTGTTGCACACTCGCTTTGTATCCCTCTTCCATATATATTTTGTATATACAGAAAGCAGGATTAATTCCTATGACGTCGGACATTTGCTATTTGATTTCTTTCTTTCTTATTTTTAACACTGCCAATGCCTCTCCCACCAGCACATTAGACAAACCTACAGACAAAATCATAGGCAAAGTATCATCCTCACCAAAAAAGCATATTTTAAATGAGAAGGAAGAGACTTAAGATCTAGTTTTGTGCTTTATCTACAGACACCTTCGAAGATGGTCTAATTGGTCTATTCAACTCCTAAAATTTAGTAACTCTAGTGTCAATCAATGCCAAATATATAAATTACACCATATCAAGTGCCTCAACATCACCATAGAGATCATATCCTATCAAAGTTCGCCCAAATGGGTCATTAGACAAAAGAAGATGGAACTCAGACTCAAGGTCTATGAATATATTAGTAGATAATTCTTCATATATAGCAGGAAACTTTATTTCCTTATACACATTGATAGCCTCTACCTTATCATGAGCACTTATGGTCATCTTTCCTATAGCTATACCAATAAGGGATTGCTCAGATGCTGAGAATGAACGTCATAAAATAAATGGAACAATCAGATCAGCATCAAAATCAAGAATAACAAAATCCGCTGGCAAAATAAAACATCCCACTTACACCATTACATCTTAAATAATCCCATCAGGCCTAGCAAGGGACCTGTTGGCTAATTGCAAAATAAGGGTCATGAGTTTGGGACTTCCAAAACCCATCTTTCTGACCCAAGATATAGGTATGAGATTGATGCTTGACTCTAAATCACTTAAACCCCTAGCACTGATGGTTTTTCCGATAGTAATTTGCAAAGTGAAGCTTCCTGGATTTTTAGCTTTGAGGGTAATTTATTCTGAATTATGGATGTGCACTCCTCAGTAAGTGATACTATAGCATATTCAGTCAAACGGTTCTTGTTTACCAAAATGTACTTCACATAATTTGCATACTTTGGAACACTCTGCAAAATATCCACAAGAGGGAGATTTATATGAACTTGTTTCAAAAGTTATAAGAACTTTTTTGAAGTAGTCTCCTCGTGGAGCTTCCGAAGCCTTTGGGGGAAAGGTAGAGGTAGAGTTGTCTTCTCTACTTTGGTTTCTTTACTTGAAGGTTTTCCTTCAACCACTTTCTCTCCATTCTTTTCACTATCATCATCAGTAGTCTTGTGCTTACCTACTCAGGTTCCAACTCCTTTAGATGCTAACCACTCCTATTTGTGACTGCATTTACCTGTTTTGGATTCGTTTCAGTATCACTAGGTAGACCTCCTTGAAGTCTGGTGTTTTGCGCTCTAGCAATCTTACCAATTTACATCTCCAAGTTCTTTGTAATCAACTGTTGAATCTTCTCATCTGCTACCACCTATGCCTGAGTTGCCATAATTTGCTTTAACATCTCCTCCATATTGCTCATTGGAGTCGTGGCCTAATTACTCTGAACATACTATTGTTGATTCTATTGTATTGACCCCCTGTACTGATTGTTATTTTGTGCCTGATTTCCACCCCATGAGAAATTGGGATGGTTTCTCAAATTTAGAGTGTAAGTGTTACCAAATTTCTACTGTCCTTTATCATTAGCATTCCCCACATAATTAACAGAATCTGGATTAACTGCACTAGCGTCCGCTTTATGCTTACTACTTCAACAAATCTCACACCAAGTACTTGCCTGATGAACTGCATTAGTTGTTGTTGTTGGCTATGTGACCCCCAACTTTATATTACCAAATTGAGTAGTTAACTGATTTTGTAGTGCAACAAGCTGAGCTGATAAAGCAGTAAATTGGTCCACCTCCATCACACTTGCAGCCTTATTTGATGCACTTCTTGAGTCAGCATGCCACTCAGGATTCCCTTGTGAAATCTGATTCAGCAGTGTGTATAATTGATCATACATCTTCTCAAGAGCTTGCCCATCTGCTCCTAAATCCATGACATGACCCAAACTAAGGCCTTATTATAATGGGCTTCCCAAGTCCAACCAGGACCGAGGACCACCCCCGTTACCCAACCCATTCTCCAAACACGTACCCTGAGTTGGATGAATTCCGAACATATAACAAGATAGTGTTTTGTACAATTCTCGATGCTAGTATATTTCCATAATTGTGACCAACCCAAGCAAGTCCAACCATCTAATACCTAACCAATAACCATACCAAATCCAAAACAATAACCAAGTACAAGTTTATAACATAATAGGATGGAACAATCATAAATACAGTCAAATGGTATTAGCCATGCTACCAATGCCAATGTCAAGGGTGCCACCACTACCGACACCACCCATACCAACCATAGTAGTCCCACAAAGACTCATACCAAAAGTAAAAGAATATCTGGTTGGTACATGTCCCCAACTATAGCAAAACCATAGTCTATAAAATGACCCAAGTAAAGACGTCTATGACAATAAATAGAGCCTCCCAAATTATGAAAGATCACCACCTCAATCCAACCGAGCTGATCCCGAATCCGATCATTGAGTAGAAGGAGTAGAATGACTGGTTCCTGCATTGAGTGGAGATACAGTTTCCCGAAGATGGGTTAGCGGGTGAACGCTAGCATGGATAAGGATAAAATAATATCAACCTTTAAAACCAAGTAAACCACCATATGCATTCACAACCACACATATATATATATATAACCAAGCTGGTAAAGGGAACCGGGTTTAGCATGCCTTTAAAATCATTAACTTGGGTATATGTACCTTAATCATCCTAAAACCACCCATGGGCTATATGGTTCCAGTGTATTCTCGAGTACCCTTCACTTTACATGATACATATATATAAGTATACTTGGAGGATTCCTGTGTACCCCGTAAGTATCATATATGGTCGCACTGACCAATCCTCATATTGTCAAACATGAGTTTCCAGTGTCCGTCTATTGGACTCACACCTTCAGGGTTATCTTTCACACCCCATAAATATTCCCAATTAAAATCATTACCAAACAACCATTCCATTCATTATTGACCAAGTCTCTAAGTAATGGTATCATTATACCGACTATAGCTTACAAGCAATGTCCTTATCCATTATTTTTAAGAAGAAGGGATTCCCTTGTACCCATAGATTACATTAATAAGTTGTTTTGGGGGAATCCCATGTACCCCAAAAGATGTTTGTTATTAAGTTTGCATAGAGGATCCCCTTGTACCCCACAAGACTTTTAACTAGACCAACCATAACCACCAAGACCTTACATTTTAACCATTCTAAACCATTTAAATAATTTATACCATTTAGGGTTTCATTACCAAGTTATACCATGCATTTTTCAATGAAAGTCCAACAATTTAACCAAAAACATTCTCATAGATATTTTATCTAACCAATTAGGGCATACTATTTCCAAAGCCAAAACTATGTACCAATTAACCATTTCCATGCAACCAAATGTTCAAACCACCATAATAATATGTAAACCATAAGTAAAGACATAGGAAAATCAGAACCACCCATTGTAACTAAAACCCCTAACATTTATTTGAAAACCCAAATCCATACAACATTTATTCCACGAAAACAATTCATAAAACATGCCTTTAGTTAGAATTAACAATGAAAAAGGAGTACATGCCTTAGATTATGAATATGATAAAGAGAATCACCCTTGTAAGTTCAAAATTAACTACCTTGAAGGAAACCCAAGCCTCCCTTAACCCAAGAGCCTTGAGAGAATTTCAGAGTGTTTTAGAGAGCTTGATTGATTAAAAATAGGATAATGAAGCCCCAAAGAGGTGCTTTATGTCGTGGAGTCATAATAGGTTAAGAGGGGAAATATCATGATTACCCTCAACTTAAACTTCTTAAAATTCCCGCAGGTTGCTCAACCACCCACCCCAACCATACCCTAAGGTATGAGTAGTACCCTTATCTTATACCCTAGACCTCCCATTAGACCCCAACACTATCCAACAAATGACCACCCAGTCCTGACCATGCCCAACCATACCATTAGTACCATGAAATCGTACCCTAGGCAAAATAGAATCACCTAGACTAAACTTAGGGCAACACATGATTGATACTTTACCATTAGTACCCTAACATTCGACTTGTATTTTCAAACTGTACCTTGGAAAGAAATCATCCAACCCACACTGTTCACCATACGACCAAGACCAACCAAATCGTACCATATCATACGAGAAGTGCCGCAATTCGTATGATGTCCAAAAGCCAAAAAACAATAAATTTTCTAAGATCCAAAACCCAGGGTGTTTTAGTCTCTCCTACTAGGATCATTTTTCCTCGATTGATGGACAAGGTAGTGCAAGAATGAATTATACCCCAACATAACCATTCAAACCTTTAACTAAGTTAGAAAACAAAGATGTAAGGAAATTAACCTTCTTTTAACCAAGTTAGAAAACAAAGATGTGATCAAGAACACATACCTTCTGCACGAATATCTGAAGTAGAAAACAAATGCAGATACTTGGACTTTATGTCCTCTTCCGCTACCCAAGTAGCTTCTTCCACTATGTGGTTTTTCCATAGAACCTTAACCGAAGCTACATTTTTGGTTCGCAGTCGATGAACCTACCGATCCAAGATCTCAATCGAGACCTCTTCATAAGATAGAGAATCTAAGATACCTTATCCTTCCAAAGGAAAAAACAATGATGGATTACCTATACACTTTCTCAACATAGAGACATAAAATACCGGATGAATCGAGCTCAAACTAGAAGGAAACTCCAGTTTATTCGCAACATTACCATCCCTACTCAAAACCACATAAGGTCTAATATATTAGGGATTGAGCTTCCGTTTTTTCCTAAATTGCATTACTCCCTTTATGGGAGACACCTTTAAAAACACCCGACCCCCAACCTCAAACTCCAAGTCCATACACCTTACATCTGCATAAAACTTTTGGCAACTTTGGGAAGCCTTAAGCCTATCCCTAATCATCTTTACATTCTCTATAGCCTGATAAACCAAATCTATTCCAAATATATCCTCCTTACCCAGCTCAAACCACCCAATAGAAGATCTACACCTTCTACCATATAATGCCTTAAAAGAGGTCATCCCAATGCTAGAATGATAGCTATTATTGTAAGCAAACTCTACTAGAGGTAGATGCTCAACCTAATTACCACCATGACTATTCATACTATGAAGCATATCTTCTAATGTCTCTATAGTCCTTTTTGCTTGCCCATCCATCTACGGGTGAAAAGTAGTACTTAGGCTAACCTTAGAACCCAACCCCTTTTGAAACGACTACTAAAAGTGAGATGAAAACTGTGTACCATGATCAGAGATAATCGAAATAGGTACCCCACGAAGCTTCACAATCTCATGAAGATACAACCTCACATATTTCTCAGCCAAAAAGTTAGTCCTTACTGGTAAGAAGTGAGCTGACTTTGTCATCCTATCCACTATGACCCAAACCGAATCAAATTGGTTTCTAGACCGAGGAAGATCGGTAATGAAATCCATTTTGATCACTTCCCATTTATATTCAGGCAATTCAATTTCCTGATGCAAGCCTCCAGGCCTCATGTTCTCAACTTTCACTTGTTGATACACCAAATATTTGGCCACCAAATCAGCCACATCCTTCTCATACCTTTCACTAATACATCTCCTTGAGATCATGATACATTTTTGTCAAATCAAGATGAACAACGTAGCTCAATTCAACCATGTTATACAATACCATTACTCGCAAACCATTGAAATCAGGAATACATAACCTCTCCTGGTACCGCAAGGTACCATTAGCACTAATCTTAAATACCATTACTTTTTCCCTACTTACATCACCCTTGATTTTTATCAAGACAAGATTTAGCATTTTCTTCTCCTTGATCTCTGCACCAAGAGATGATCAAACCACTTCTTATACCTACACACCACCATTCTCGGAGTCTAAAAGCCGAACACCAAGATTAGATAAATAGTGAATATCCTTTACCAACTCTCACCTCTCCTTATCCATATGAGCTAAACTCCCCAGAGACAACCTGCTAAGAGTATCAACAACAGCATTATCCTTTCCTATATAGTAGTAAAGACTCATATCATAGTCCTTGAGAAGCTCAAGCCATCTTTTTTGCCAAAGGTTAAGCTCTTTTTGAATAAACACATACTGTAGACTCCTATGAATCGAAAAGATGTCCACGTGTACTCCATACAAATAGTGTCATAAGATTTTTAATACAAACACCATGGCTAACTACTCCAAATCATGAGTAGGATAATTTCTATCATATACCTTCAACTGTCTAGAAGCATAGGCTATCACCTTACCATGGTTCATCATAACACAACTAAGTCCCACCCAAGATATATCACAATAAACCCCAAACCCTTCAATGCCTTCAATCAAAGTCCAAATTAGAGCTGAAATTAGCCTATTCTCCAGCTTCTTCAAACAACCGTTACAACCGTCCAACCAAGAGAACTTTACCTTATTCTAAGTCAACTTAGTCAATGGGGTAGCTATCATTGAAAAACTCTCCATAAATCCTCTATAGTACTAAGCCAAACCCAAGAAGAACTAAATGTCAATTGGAGTGGTGGGTCAAGGCCAATTCTTAACCACCACCACATTTTGTGGATCCACCAGGATCCCCTCATAAGAAATAATTTGACCCACAAAAGTGATAACATTCAACAAGAATTCACATTTGGAGAATTTAACATACAACTACTGCTCTTTTAAGGTTTACAACACCACACAGAGGTGATTGGCATGATCCAGCTCACTCTTAGAGTACACCAAAATATCATCAGTGAACACAACAATAAATAGATCCAGAAACTGATGAAATACCCTATTCATCAAATCCATGAATGTTGTCAAGGTATTGGTCAAACCAAATGACATAACTAAGAACTCAAAGTGCCCATATCAGGTATGGAATATCGCCTTAGGGATATCTACCTCCATAATCTTAAGCTAATGATACCTAGACTGAAGATATATCTTTGAAAAGAATTTAGCACCTTGCAACTGATCAAATAAGTCATCTATTCTAGGAAGAGGATACTAGTTCTTAACCGTCACCTCATTCAACTTATGATAGTCAATACACATCTAAAAAGAAACCATCTTTTTTATGCATGAATAACACTGGTGCACTCCATAAAGACATACTAGGATAGATGAAATCCTTA
This sequence comes from Capsicum baccatum var. pendulum, assembly GCA_030864225.1. Lineage (NCBI taxonomy): Eukaryota > Viridiplantae > Streptophyta > Magnoliopsida > Solanales > Solanaceae > Capsicum > Capsicum baccatum. The sequence continues at coordinate 190,311,884 of CM061560.1, forward strand.
TCCAAGAAATCCTTAAGTTTTTCCTTGAGTTTCTTCTAGCTGAAGCTATTCTTTAAGGAGGAATAAAAATGGTATGAGTGTCCAGAACCAAATCAATCCCAAACTCAATCTCTCTATCTGGAGGAATACCAGGAAAATCATTTGAAAAGACCTCAAGAAACTCATTTACCATCGAAACTGAATGAAAAGAAGGACCTTTCGAGTAAGAGTCTTTAGCCCAGACAAAATGATAGAGACACCTTTTAGAGTTAACCTCTGAGCTCTAAGATATGATATAAACTTCCTCTTAGGAGATAAGAAACCACCCTCCCATTCAATATCTGGTTCACCAAGGAACTTAAAGACAACCTTACGAGTTCAACAATTTAAGGATGTGTAGCACGAGTGTAACCAATCCATCCAGAAAATGACATCAAAATTCACCATATCTAATTCGAACAAATCCACCAAAGTCTTCTTACTACCAAATATACCAGACATACCCTATAAACTCTTTAAGCAATAACAAAGTCACCAACTAGGGTAAAAATAGAAAAAATATCCAAAATAACCTTAAGATAAAAAAAACACAGCCACAAATAGGGTCACATAAAAAAGAATGGACCCCAAATCAACTAAGCAATGCATGTCACAAGAAAAAAGTTGTAACATATTATTTATGGCATCAAGTGATGCCTCAAAATCCTATTGGGATGAAAGAGAATATAACCTATTCCGGCATGTGCTAGTACTAGAAGCAAAGACAGATACAGAAGTAGTACCCCTGGGTGTAGGAGCAAATAGAGAGGTAACTGGAGCCTTTTTCGCTCCCGAAGCACCTTACCAACGAATAATTTCTAAGCATATGTCCTAGCTGACCATATTTGAAACACCTCTCCCTCCCCTCATCATAAAAGCCCTAATGCAACCAACCATAGAATCTATAAGGAGGATATGATGAAGTCAACTGAGCCCCATTAGCCTAAGATTGAAAACCATATGCCCTAAAATTATCACTACTCTGCTTCGAGTAGGGAGCACTAGCTATCGAGAAACAACCAGAACTCCCCACTTATTCTTTGGCTGCTTACCACCATCCCAACCAGTTTGCTATTGACCACTACCCTTCTCAGAGAATTTAAACTTCTTACCCTACCTTTCACCTACCTCAACCTGCTTTCTCTTTTCCTCCTCCACCTATTGCATATGAATAACCAACCTAGAGATATACATGTCTTTGATCAGCAATGCAGTCTTGCTTTTAAGGATCAGCTCACGAGAAAGTCATAAAGAAAACTTTCATATCTTGGCCCTTATATCCAACACTATTAGACAATTAGTGAAATTTCAAGACATACTCCTTGACCGACATTTTCTGCAATTTTAGATTAACAATTTTTTTTTGCTTTTGCTTCCCTCAACTCCTAAAGAAAGAAGAAATCCAAAAAAGAATTAGAGAAAGTATCCCACAAAAATGACTCATCAACCTCACCCTTTGCTTGATCCTATTTCTCGTACCATTGGTAACTCATATCTTTTAGCTGATAGGCAACAAAATTCACCCCTTCCATATTCATGGCCTTTATTACCTTGAAGATCTTTTCTATCTCATCCAGAAAACCCTAAGGATCCTTCTCCACCTTAACACTAGTAAAAGTTAGAGGATCCAACCTCATAAACTGGTCAATCCTTGTAACCTCAAAATATAGAGTAGCAGATATACCACGCTCAGCTTAAAAAGCTACCAACTAACAAATCACATGGATCAATTGACAAAACTCAATATTTATCACGTCTACCTGAGGAACCTGGGGAGGACTAGAAAGAACTGATGGAACTATGAAATAATCAAGGACGAGACCTCTAGACCGAGTAAGGATCCCAAGAGTAGAGTGTGTCCCATCAACATTATCCCTAATGAGGACAGAAGAGTTTTCATAAACTTTAGATCATCGAGGCATGATCTAAAAGATGAACAAAGAGGAATTAGAGAAGATACTCGGACTTAGAATCCAAGATTGGAAATAGAACATAAAGAAAAAGAAATATTCCTAAATGCCTTCTAGCCTCTCTCTTATGAGTGTCGCGTGCTACCCACCCTTAAAAGAGACTGTACTCTTCTAATTGACCATGAACCTAAAGATCTGATACCAACTTGACACAACACAAATTGGGGACTTGTCTTAATAGGCATCCCAAGTCCAACCAGGATTGGGGACGACCCCCATTACCCAAACAAACCTCCAAACAAGAACCTTGAGTAGGATGAATTTCAAACATATACCAAGATAGCATACAATAATAGACTCTGGAATAATTTAATAACTGTGACCAACCCAAGCAAGTCCAGCCATCTAATACCTAACCAATACCCATACCAAAACCCAAAAAATAACCATGTACGAGTTCATAACATAATAGGATGGAACTATCATAAATATAGTCAAACGGTATCAGCCATAATACCAAACTAATGTCAAGGATGGTACCACTACCGACACTACCCATATCAACCCATACTAGTCCCACAAAGCCTCAAAGCAAAAATAAAACAATATATGGTTGGGACATGCCCCCAACCATAGCGTAAATTATAGTCAATAAAATAACCAAAGTAAGTAAAGACATCCATGACATGAAATAGAGCCTTCCAAAATATGGAATCTCACAACTTCAATCTAACCAAGTTGATCCCAAATCTGATCACTGAGTAAGAGTAGTAGAATAGCTGGTTCCTACATCGGGGATGTGTCTACCTAAAGATGAGTTAGCGGGTGAACACTAGCATGTACTCAGGATAAGGATAAAATAATTCAACCTTTAAAACCAACTAAACTAAACATATACATTCATAACCATACATACATATATATATAACTACGTTAGGAAAGAGAATCGGGTTTAGAATTCTTTTAAAACCATTAACCTAGGTAAGTATAGCTTAGCTATCCTAGAACCACCCATGGGCTATATAGGTCCAGTGTAACTCTCTTAATGGGCCCCGATACGTGAAGCGCATGAACCAAAGATACCATAGGAGTAGGGGATTCTCGAGTACCCTTCGCTCTCCATGATATATATGTACAATAGTACTTAGGGGTTCCCGTGTACCCCGTAAGTATCATATATGGTCACCATGACCAATCCTCATGTTGATAAATATGAGTTTCCAATGTCCGTCCATTGGACTCACACCTTCATGGTTGGCTATCACACTCCTCTTTTATTATCCAATTAAAACCATTACCATACAACCAAACTACCATTTTATTTATTATTAACTAAGGCTATAAGTAGTGGTATTGTCATACCGACTTTAGCTTGTAAGAAATTTCCTTAGTTATCCTTTTTAAGAAAAAGGTATTCCCATGTACCCATAGATTACATTATTAAGTTGACTTAAGGGAATTTAATGTACCCCACAAGATGTTTGTTTTAAGTTTGCTTGGGAAATTCCCTTGTAACCCACAAGGGTTTCAACTAGTCTAACCATAACCACCAAGACCTTACTATTTAACCATTCCAAAATAGTTAAACCATTTATACCATTTAGGGTTACATTACCATATTATACCATGCATATGTCAATGATAGTCCAACAATTTAACCAAAAACATTCGCATAGACATTTTATCAAATAAGTTAGGGGCATAGTGTTTCCAAAGCCAAAACCATGTACCAATTAACAATTTCCATGGAACCAAATATTCAAACTGCTATAATAATATGAAAACCATAAGTGAAAGACATGGCAAAACCATAACCAACCATTATAACAAAAAATCCCAACCTGTATTTGAAAATCCAAATCCATACAATATTTATGCCATGAAAACAATTCATAAAACATGCCTTTAGTTGGAACTAACAATGAGAAAGGAGTACATGCCTTAGATTACAAAGATGAGAGAGAGAAATCAACCTTATATGTCCCAAATTGACCACCTTGAAGGAAACCCTACCCTTTATTAACCCAAGAGCCTTGAGAGAGTTTGAGAGTGGTTAAGAAATCTTGATTAATTGTAAATAGGTTAATGAAGCCCCAAAAAGGTGCTTTATGTCATGGGGTAATAATAGGTTAAGAGGGAAATCTCCAGATTACCCCAACTTAAACTGCTTAAAATTCCTTCAAGATGGTAAGACCCCCCACCCCAATCATATCCTAGGGTACGATTCGTACTCTTATATTATACCCTAGGCCTCCCTTTGGACCCCAATATTGTCCAACATACGACCACCCAAGACAAACCATACCCAACTATACCATTAGTACCAGTAAATTAAACCCAAGGTAGAATAGAATCACCTAGACTTAGGGCAACATACAATTTACACCTTACTATTAGTAGCCTAACATACGAATTTTATGTTCCAACCATACCTTGGATAGAAACCATCCAATCCACATTGGCCATCATATGAACAAGACTAACCAAACCATACCATATCATATGAGAAGTACCCTAAGTCGTATGATGTCCAAAAGCCAAAAATTGAGAAATTTTTTAAGGCTTAAGACCCAAGGTATTTCAATCAAAGAGAATCTTGGTATTTGGCTTAAGACCCTCTATGAAAGTATAAACCAGTATATTATTAGACTGATGATAGTGCAGGAAATTTCTAACCATACCCTTAAATCCATCCCAAGCTTGGTAAAGATTTTCTCCTTTTTTCTGCCTGAAACTCAAAATCTTACTTCTCAGATATGCGGTCATCCCAGATGAAAATAATCAAATAAGGAATACCTAATCTAGATCATGCCAGAAAGTAATGGAGTTTTATGGTTCAACATATAACCACCTCTTTTTTTTCCTAATTAGAGAAAAGGGTAAGAGAGTCAGTCTGACATAATCAGTAGATACCCCAATCAAAATATAGGTATCACTAATTTCCAAGAAATTTTGTATCTACTATTATGGGTATTCATATAAGAACACTGCAAATTGTCCACTCGAACACAATAGCTATACAATATTTTGCTTCAATTCAAACCGACAACCCGTACCTGGCTTATAGATGCAATTAATAGCATAGTTTTGTAAGTGTGATTGCCACTTCACAAAAAGGTCTGGCTTCTACTCAAGCAATAGTAACTGGAATCACTGGAGCTGGAGCACGTATAGCATGTGGATCAATTGGATCTATAAGATTAAGATCTCTTTGCTCCACTACTTAAACTTGATAAATTGGATGGTAAGTTCTTTGCCTCTGATGAAATACATGTTAAGCTTCCAAATAAGTCTCTACCAACTCCCTATCTCTTGCCAGTCTGGTACTTCACTATTCCTGCAAATGTCAGCCTCTAAGATCAAGTCGTTAATATTTAAACTTATAATCAAAAACCAAAATTTAGTAAATTGCTAATTATTTCTTCCTCGAAAATGGTGCCAAAAAATTTATTTCAATTTATCACACATGCAAGTGCACACAATCATACACGCAATATAGTGACTCAGAAAGTCAAATATTATATCCACGAGGACTACTTAACTGGCAGTTCTTCTTATTTTAGTTTTGATAATATTGTATTAAGTGTTTTAAATAATCAAGGATTTTGAAGATTTAAGTAATAATCTAATTAATAAAGAAATAACACCGTGTGACAATAGCTATGTAAGCAAGGTTATAAATAATACTAGTGAGAATTCCAGGGTTGAGACACTTTAAACAATCTTACAAATCTCTCTTCTTATCATAGTTTTGTTGATTATCCGGTCATTGATTTGCAGGATTAAAGTATGATCATGGTCTCTTGATCCTCTAATATTCTACCAAAATGGAAATTACATCTACATCATTGAGCAGGGATGCAATAATCCATTTAGATACATTAAGATGCCATCCTACAAGTGAACCAAACAAGGGTTCTAGGTATATCTCTATCCTAGACGCTAGTTCAAATCCTTTATTATATAAAAGAATAACAAACTTGTTCCTTAAGCTCTTTAATCTAAACTATGATTATCCCCTCAGATTCACAAAGGAATATGGTGTATTTTAATGGTGGTCAATCATTAAATTAGTAAGCATAAGAGATTAAGAATAACCCATTCGATAATTCAACAATAAACTACTCTATAAATAGCAAAGTATAATCATGTTTTCGGCCTCAACCCTACAACAAGGGTGTTTATCCACTCATGTTTGAATTAAACATCAAAAACAAATAATTAATCTTACCAAAATTTAATGTTAAAATAATAAAGTTCCAAGAACCCTAAAAGAAGTATCGTAAGTGTTCTTAGCCTCTGTTGTACCTATGGAAAGTGTCATCCATTATGTTGAAGTGTTCCTTTTATAGTAGGACAAATTTGACCCATTTATTATCCATCTCTATGTCATGGAGCTTAGAGCGGGGAATAAATGCCACATCACAACAGACATTGCATAGGAATAGGGTCTGCACCGTGACAGAGGGTGCAAAGGAATAGGGTCCACACCATGAGGCTTTTATGGACCCTCACTAAATTTCATGTTGCGTAAAAAAATTCTTGGGGCGAAGTGGGGCTCAACATGAGGAATAGCTTTTGTGCTGCCTAGATCACTCTTTCTTTTGATTTCCAGCTTATTGTTTTTTTCCTTGTTCCCATCTTTAAATTCACGCTCTCCTAGCTCAATCCAAGTATCCTCATGTACATAAAATCACTCTTATAGCTTCAATATTCATTATCTTCCATAAATTCATCCAATTATGTGAAATTTCATCATGATTCAACCCTGTATCAATTAATCATGTCCATTAGCTAATTAATGCAATTATAACTATAACACAAAAAAGAATAACAACTTTTATCTTATAGAACAAGTCCTATTATGGGTAAATATTGGTGTTGGGACATAATAAATACGCCCAAGATCAATATGGATACAACTTTATTGATGACCTATGCTCATTTGATTGATGTTGGAGAAATTGAAGAAAAGAGAAAGGGAGACTAATAGGTCCAGACCTGGGATAGTTTTATTATAGTCATCATAAGTTAAGATAGGGAAATTGTTCTCTATCTTAGATCCATTGCACCTGCACCATTCTCAATCAGAGACCCTGCACTCAGGACCAAGCATGAAATGATGGGTAGAGCTATCGGCCACTAGCTCTCAAAGAAGTATTTCTGGGGAATTTGTGTTCCCTGCCAGAAAGAAGTATGGTAGAAGTTATTTAGGTGATTTCTTGATAAGTAAATATGGTTATTATGGTTGTGGTAAGACATGCCCCGGGATCAAGGAATATTCTTTTGGTAAGTAAAGAAGTAGAGATGTCACCCTCAGGCTCAGTACATTATTTCAGTAGCTCAATAGGATACCCAACTCCTTAGCAGGGTGCATCATCCAGTATCGGTGGAGGTCAGCATTCGAATCAATTTTATGCTATACCTTCAAGCCAGGAATAGAAAATCTTCCCAGATGTAGTCACTAGTATGTTTTATATCTTTCACCTTGATGCTTATGTATTATTAGATATAGGGTTAAACCTTTCTTTTATAACCCCACTTATTGTTGTGAACTTTGGTGTAAATTCTAAGAGTCTTTCTGAACCTTTTTCCATTTCCACTCCCACTGGTGAGTCAGTTATTACAGATGAGTATGCATAAAATGCCTTATTATAGCTCTCCATAGGGTTACCTTAACAAACCTAATAGTTTTATAGATGATAGATTTTGAGTCATCATTGGTATGGATTAGCTCCATTCATGTTATGCCTCAGTTAATTGTCATACATTGGTGAAGTTTTAGTTTCCTAATGCGTCAGTACTCGGGTAGGAGGGTAGTTCAGTATCTCTTAAGGGTAATTTTTATCTCTTATGTTAAATAAAAAAAGTTAATCTTAAATAAGTGTATCCATCACTTGGTTCAAGTTAAAGATACTAAGTCTAAGACCCCTACTATTCAGTCAGTTCATGTAGTCAAAGAGTTACCTAAATTCTTTCTAGAGGATCTACCCAGGGTACCCACAATAGAGAAATCAAATTCGAGATTGATATCCTTCCAGATACCCATCCCATCTCTATTCCTCCCTACCATATGGCTCTAGTAAAACTTAAGAAGTTGAAGAAGTAGCTTATGGACCTCTTAAATAAGGGGTTCATCAAGCATAGTATTTCTCTGTGGGGTACTTCATTCCTATTTTTGCACAAAAAGGATGGTACTCTAAGAGTGTATATAGATTACAAATAGCTAAATAGGGTCACAAAAAGAACAAGTACCACACCCATAGAATTGATGACTTATTTTACCATTTTTAGGGTGCTCGTTGGTTTTTGATAACTGATCTCATGTCAGAATATCACTAGTTGAAGGTCAGGGAATGTGACAGCCCAAAAGACTACAGTTAGAATACGGCATAGTCACTTTGAGTTTAGAGTTATATCTTACGGTCTAACAAATGCTCCTGCGACTTTTATGGACTTAATGAACAGGGTCTTCAAATAGTATCTAGATATGTTCATCATTATCTTCATAGATGATATACTTGTCTATTTTCTGAGTATGGAGGAATATGCAGACTATTTGAGAATAGTATTGCAGACCCTCAAAGATCACCAATTGTTTGCAAAGTTTAGTAAGTGTGTATTTTTGTTGGAGTCGGTTGCCTTTTTGTATCATGTAATTTTGGGTGAAGGTATTCTTGTAGACCCTCAGAAGATAGATCCGCTGAAAAGCTAGCCTAGGACCATTACTCCATCTGATATTAAGAGCTTTCTAGGTTTAGCAAGTTACTATAAGAGATTTATTGAGGGATTTTCCTCAATAGTTGCACCCTTGACCAAGTTAACACAAAAGAAGGTGAAATTCTAATGGCCAGACAAATTAAAGAAGAGCTTTTAAGAGTTGAAGAATAAATTGGCTTCAACACTGATTTTAGCATTATCAGATGGGTTTATGGTATACTGTGATGCATCCAAAGTTGGGTTAGGTTATGTTTTGATGTAGAATAGAAAGATAATAGCTTATGCCTTCAGACAACTTAAGGATCATGAGAAGAATTACCTGCTCACAACTTGGAGTTAGAAACTATGGTTTTTTCTTTGAAAATTTGAGGACATTATTTGTATGGTGGGCATGTGGATGTTTTTACCGATCATAAGAGTCTCCAGTAGGTGTTCTCACAGAAGGAGTTAAATATTGGTTAGATAAGGTAGTTAGAATTACTAAAGTACAGTGATAATAATGTGCTCGACCATCTGAGTATGGAAAATATAGTAGCTGGTTCTTTAAGCAGGTTTTCTATAGGTAGTGTAGATCATGTGGAAAAGGAGAAGAATGAGTTATCCAAAGAGGTACATAGACTAGCTCAATTAGGAGTATGTTTGATTGGCACAAATAATGGTGGATTAGTGGTTAAGAATGTTCAGAGTCATCTTTAGTACCTAAAGCGAAAGAGAAATAATGTAATGATTATATACTTAACCAGTTATTAGATGTAGTTCGTCAACCAAAGGTTGAGGTTTACTCCTTGGTGGAGATGGTTTTCTATGTGATCAGGATCGATTATGTATCCCAAATGCTTATGGGTTGAGAGAAAGTATTTTAGAGGAAGCTCATAGTTCTAAGTATTTGATTCATCCTAGTGCCACATAAATGTATCACGGTCTGCGAGAAGTGTTTTAGTTAAATAGTATGAAGATGGATATAACTGAGTTTTTGGCTAGGTGTCTCAATTATTAGTAAGTGAAAGTTAAGCACCAAGGACCAGGAGGTACACTCCAAGATATTGGCATCCCTACTTGGAAGTGGGAGGTCATTAATATGGATTTCATTACGGGACTTCCTCGTACAAGACGTCAACATGATTTGATTTGGCTAATCATTGAATGAATGACTAAGTCAGTCCAATACTTGCTAGTTAAAACCTCAGATAACGCATAATATTATGCTAAGTTATATGTTTGGGTGTTAGTAAGGTTCCATGGGATTACCTTGCCTATTTTTTCAGATCAAAGTACTCATTTTATGTTGCAATTTTGGAAATTATTATAAAAGGGCCTTGGTGCAAAGGTGAAGCTTAGTACTTCTTTCCACCCACAGACAGACGGTGAGAACAAACTTATTATTCAAACCTTGAAAGACATGTTGAGAGCTTGTGTGATTTATTTTAAGGGAAGTTGGGATGAATAACTACCTTTGATTGAGTTTTCTTTACAATAAATGTTACTATGCTAGTATTCAGATGAATTCATTCAAAGCCTTATATGGGTGAAGATGCAGATCACTAATAGGTTGGTTTTTAGTTGGTGAAGAGGCCTTGGTTAGGCCGAATTCTATTCTCGAAGCTATGGAGAATGTTCAGTTGACTCATGAAAGGTTGAGAAGTGATCAAATTTAGCAAAAATTGTATGTGTGTTAGGAGGAGAGAGCTAAAGTTTATAGTTGGTGATTGGGATTTCTAAAGGTTTCACCCATCAAGAGAGTGATGAGATTTTCAAGAGAAATAAATCTTATTCCCCGGTATATTGGTCCTTATAAAATCATAAAGTTTGTTTGGGATGTCGCACATGAACAAGATCTTCAGTCAGAACAAGTCTTTGTTTACCCAATTTTTCATATGTCTATGCTGAAGAAATGCAGTGGAGACCCATCCTTAATAGTGCCCCTCTAAAGTACTGGATTTAAAGATAGTCTATCCTATCCTAGCTGAAATTCTTGATCGATAAGTTCAAAGGATAAAGAATAAGGAAATGGCTTCAGTGAAAGTACTGTGGAAAAATCAATAGGTTGAGGGAGCAACGTGTGACGCAAATGAAAAAATAATGAGTTGATATTCTCCCCTATTTTCTGCTAGTACAGAGATATCTTGAGGTAAGAAATCCCTTCTAATCTACTCTACTCACCGCTATCCTGACTCTTATCGACTTACTATGGGAAGTTTAAGAGTAATAAGTCATTTCAATTGTAAAATTTCAGTTGTGGTGAATAATTTTAGATTTAAGGAAATATAAGATTTGGGCCATAGTCTAACGTACCCATACGATAGTTCTTTCCCCATCCCAACCTTCATTCGTGGACAAATGGTCCCAACAGGGAGATAATGTTAGACCCCAAAATTTCAATGATTTTATTTGGATAGCTCAATCGTGTTCTAATATTATTTCTAAGTTGAAAAAGGATAAGGAATGTTAATAGGACCATTAGAAATTTTTTTGAAATATTTAGAATATATTTTGGGATAATTTGGATCCCAAAAATAGAACGGGTCAACAATTAGGGTATGTGTTGCGGTCTAACACACATGTAAGTGCACACGATCATACAAGTAATATAGTGACTAATGTAGTCAGATATCGTACCCACGAGGACTATGTAACTAGAAATTCAAACCAACTTTAGTTTTCGAAAAAAATGTATTAAGTTTTGTAAAGTATCAAGTTAATTGTGAAGTTTCAAATAAAAAAAATTAATAAAGCACTACAGAATGTGACAATAGTAACATAAGAAGAGTTGTAACCAATAATAGAGAGAATCCGTGGTTGAGACACTTTTAATAATCATACATATCTCTATTCCTATGTAGTTTAGTCGATTATTGGGTTATTGGTTCGCATGGTTTATAGTATGATCATAGTTTTCGGACCTCTAATCTTATACCTAACTGGACATTGCAACTACATAGTTGAGAGGGGATGCAATAATCCATTTAGATTCATAAAGCTATCTTCCTGCACATGAACCAAACAAGGCTTCTAGGTATATCCCTATCCTAGACGCTAATTCAGATCCCTTATTTTATAAAAGAATGAGAACCTTGATCCTTAATCTCTTCGTTATATCCCATGATTCTTCTCCCGAGTTCACATATGAATATAGGCTTATTCCAATGGTGGCCAATCATTAAAATAGTAAGTACAAGATATTAAGAACAACCCAAACGACAATTCAACAATAAACTATGATAAATAATATCAAAGGCCAATCACGGCTTTGTCCTCAACCCTAGAACAAGGGTGTTTAGCCACTCATGTTCGAATTCAACATCAAAAATGAATAATCAAACATACCATAAAGTAATATTTGAATAATGAAGTTCAAAAAACCCTAAGAGAAGTATTGAAAGTGTTTTTGCCTCAACTGTACATTTCCAAAGTAGTCTCAATTCTGTTTTAGGGTCCCTTTTATAGTAGGATGAATTTATCCTATTAGAGAACCACTTTCATTCTATGTGGTTCTGTATAGTGGAGAATACTATACACTACATAGTTCTGTCTGGTGGGGAGAGATGAACATTGTGTTGGTTAGCTCAGAGAAGAGAGGTGTTGCGTGTAAAATCCGGAACCTTACTAGAATTGCTCTCTAATTTGAAAGTTCACTAAGGAAAAATCCTCCTTTGCCAGTTGTTTCTCTACTTGCTTCAGCCTTCCATGTATGCTTTTCGAACTCATTGAAAGTGTATTCTCGAATCTACATAATCAATTCCACATCATCAATCACTACTGTTTCCTGTTATGCATTTCATTACATAAAAATCCACCCTGCATCACTAAACACGTCCATTAGTTAACTCATTCAATTACACCTCAAACACAATAAGAATAACTCATTTTTTATAATAGAACAAGTTAAATTATGGGTGAATATTGGTTCTTGGACATATAAATACACCCAAAATCACCACCCCACACTTAGAACCTTGTTCGTCCTCAAACAACTTCAAGCAACACTTTATTCCTCTGAGCTGAACATCACAACCAAGGCAAAATACTTGTGTTGGGTATTCTTAAACAAAACAAAGACTCTTAGCTTAAAACAAGTCAATTCACTTCTAGAAACATGGGATCACTCTTTTAAAACATCCTTACCTTAAAAGTGAACTTCTGATTTGTTGGAAAACTCAATCAAGTTACTTAATCGAGAACATCATAAGTCATCTGACTAGCATCCACATGCACCCTTACAATAAGAAAGATTCCCACATTCACTTATAATCTTACAATATATGACAGAATGGGAATATCAAAAATAAATCGCATACTCTTAACAAAAAATTCATAAACAATAGACAATGACGCATAAGCTTGTCCTTAGTGTACTACTTCACTAATTGTCAAATGTTGAGTTGAAGGATCAACTAGGTCTTTAAAGGTTGTAATGTAAGTTAGGGGAGGGGTAGGAACTATTTGGCTAAATAGTTGCTAATCTTGCTAAGCACTTTAGTATATCACATAAACATATAAATCATCAGGTTAACAACCAAATTCTTTCCTCACAGCCTTTCCTTATTTTCTTACTTTAGCCCTATCTTTTTAAAACTTATTACACACTATGGTAGGAGGGTCATCTATTCACCTTTTTTTTCTTCCTTTCAATATTTTTTTCTTATTTTTATTTTCTTTATTTCACACTCTCAACCACCACAGATATCAATTTCCTATCTCAATAGAAATCTCTTAAGGGCTTCTATTTCACCATAATCCTTATTCAAATTTCTACTCCTTTCTCTAGTAATTTCAATTAAAGCACTTTAGAGTTTTTGGATCAAATTATGGTTAAAGAATAAAAAAATAATAGGCTACTTATGAGGATGCCAAAGAAATTAGGCTATAGGCTCAACGGGGATAACTAGGAATATGTAAAAAGGTAGGTAAACAAGGTCTAACAATTCAGCTATCAACAAAAATGTTTACATCATTTCCTAAACCCAACATCCTTAATTTTGCTTCGTAAACACCTCGGGTAATTTTTACTTATCACTATGTTTGTAGAATAACTAAACACCTTTCTCACTCTTGGTGCATATTAGATTCAAGTTGGATCCCTATTGTTTTTTAATCTCGCACTTGTCAAATTCAAATTTAAGCCAACAAACTGATAATTGCACCCATTCAGATTAAGTTTCTAAAACTGGCTTCCTTTTTTTTAATTAATGACATAATTCTATTTCAAAACAAGTATGTTTCAAGTTAATCAACTACATGGCCCAACACAAAGCATTCCTCCTTAATCTTATGATTTGGTTCTTATCATTTCTCAAATTTCTACAACTAACTCCCCTTAAGATGGTCGTTATCCATCCATCATAGGGGAGGGCACCTAAATATGACTACTTATTAAGAATTTTCTTGAGGGAAAAAACAAAAATTTACTCCTAATTTTAAAACACAAGTACTACTAAGCAACACAATTGAAAAACAAACTACTATTAAGCCAATTCCATCAGTACTAACTATTATAGACCATATAGTTCCAAATAGCTAGAATAAATTAATCCCACACACAAAAAGAAAAAGAAAAATATCCAACAAAAATAATTAATAAGAGTACAAGGAATGAGATTCCACCACCCCACACTTAAAATAAAGCACTGTCCCAGTGCTCGCAAAGTAAGCCAAGTATGAGGTGAGGAGCAACTCCCTGATCATATCTTGTCCATGTCATTGCCAGAATCTAGACCATAGGAATCCGCCCCCAAGTCTGAATTATAAACATCCTCCTCCTTTTCTGACTCTTCATCTAAATCATATAGACAACACTCCTCTTCAGTTGGCACACTATCATCTACCAGGTCTATAAAGTCAGGGCCAATACAACATGGTCCTGGTATAATGACCAAGAGGATAGTCAAGCTCAATAGCTCTAATCTCATATGGTGTTGCTGGGCATACCCTTATCCTCAATTGAAGCATCTATGGTGCATACATCTAGGTTGTGATCTCATCATTCCATGACCCCAGTGTTCCCCTTAGTATGGGATACATCTACCGGAGGAGTGTTCACTGTCGGCTTATAATTAAGGTCTTCCTTCTCTACACCCTATTCTGACAGAAACTGTGTAATTTAACTGAACCATATTGGTGCCTAGCATTAAACCTTGCTTTCCTCATGGCCAAAAAGATGACAGCATCTACATTTATATCAATATCATCATGCATTAAGGCATAAATAAGAAATATTCTATAATGTTTCACCTCAATCAGGTGTGTCCTATGTATGAGATAAGAATAGATAATCTTAGCCCATAGACGGGCCTCTCTATTCATCTAACTGTAGGGAAAGAAATGGTTAATGTTGCTCTCCTTATGAGGTATCCACCTGGCTATGGAGTGGTTCTCGCATAATAGATATCGAATGTCTGCATAGGGTGGCTTGATGTTCATAGATTTCAGAGGCTCAGCATCCACCTCAGGTGTACTTAGAAGGAGATTCAAAGAGTGAGCAGTCAAAGTTACCACCTGGCCCCATATCTTGACTTCTGAGTCCCTCTCCCATGGGTCACAATTTGAATAAAACTTACTAACAAGTCTCAAGTATTCACTGGGCTGCTTAAACAAGAAATTCATGTGCAGCTCCTCTATGTGGCGCACCATGCTGGGGAACTCTCTCAACAGGCTGACACGATCAATGAAGTGATCCACAGAATACTTAATACTTATTGTGCCTTGCATACCACTTTTTTCCAACCTCCACAACCCATATAGTGTTGAACCTCCTAGATTGCCTATGTGGAATAGCCGGAGGTTAGGGCACATGATCAGGTTGCCTATTTCTTTTGTGTGTTGGGTCAGAGGGTCCAGCCAAAGTCTTACCTTTTTGCTGGTAATTAGACATATCACATGTTAATTACTGTATTCAGAAAACATATTAAACAATGGACCTTGGTTGAACTAGCAAACACTAAGAGTGAAAAGGTGTTGAAACCACCCCACACTTAGTTGCTAGCACAGGTATGTAAGTATGAGAACTAGGGTACTCAGACTTCCCCTATTCAATATACATTTTTCATAAGCACAACTCCGCATATATTATGCAATCATTGATTCAATCCATTATTCAATATTATGGTATTGATAATCCAACTCACTTTATAAAAAAACTCTAGGTGTACCAATTTCATTGTGTCAATATAACCGCACCAACATGTACTCAATCATAGACCCCATCTAACACTTTTACACAAGTTCATTCATAATTTCAAGAACAAACTCACATCAGTGGCACACATATCAGATTGTTGTAGCGATCACTAAGTGGGTGTGAGATTTGCAATCCACCCCATACTTAGTTGCTATCATGGTAGTGTAACATATAAATCCCAAGGTAATTAGACTTTCCTTGCCAATAACGTACACCACACATACTAAATTGTCACCATCCAACTCATTCTTGACTACATATTTCTCAAAAATGTGTGCTACCTATATTTGGTATATTCTGATAACAACCCATGACATCAATTTATTTCCACAAAAATAGAATACGCAAAACTCAGGTAGCATCATAAAATTATTTGAAATTATGAGCATTCTTTATGAACTCACTTATCTCACATAGGATCAAGAAAAATAATTTGGTACTTCAATTATACCTAGAAAATCAATTCACTTCTTGCACACACATGAGTTAAAGGAATAAATATATGAGAACATACCTTAATTTTCTTAATGAAGATGAGTGAAAAGCTTTTTGTTGTTTGATAGAGAATACCATAAAATAAAAGAGAGAATTTAGTTTGGGAATAGGGGGCGATGCGCTAGGGTTCCTATGTGAGATGGGAATTGTGAACATAAGGGAGTATTTAAAGGAGTTAAGGAGTGAAAGAACAAGTTAGCCATGTGTCACGGGCCTAGTGCATGGGAGAGAGATCCACTCCGCGTTGGTTAGTTCATGGGGGAGAGCTTTGCGCCTCATTAGTTAATTCATGAGAGAAAGCTCTGCATCACAGCCAATTTTCATGTAGCTATTACAATTCCATTCTTTTACGACAAATTTTAGCATTTGGGAGGAATATTTCATTCCCCTTTTTCTTTTTCACCCTGTGCCTTTCAGCAGCGCAGAATTTACTTACCCGTAAGCTTCCCTTGACATAGTTTCACTCACTTCTAATTCTCCCTCATACCTCCAAGTTTCTCATTCCTACACACTAAACAAAAACAATAACTAACATAAGAAAAAGTGGGTTGTCTCTCATTCAGCACCTTAGTTTTGGTCGTGGCATGACACTTCTTTTTATATTTTTCATTTATTTTCTAGTATAGTTTTTTATTTCTTTTTCTTTTAATAACTAAGAAATAAACTACACCATTACATTACATTCATGGGTTTCCTCCCACGTAGTGCCTTAGTTAATATAATGGCACGACATGACTCACTTCATTTATTTGCAAAGGTGATGGATATATTGTGTTAATCCCTATTATCCATCAAATAATGCTTCACTATCTATCCATTCACCATGAATTATTCAGTGTTCTCCTTGTTCCACAGCTCAAAAGCTCCATGACATGTCATTCTCACCACTTTAAATGGCCTAGACCACTTAGACTTCATCTTACCTGGGAACAACTTTAATCTTAAATTGAATAGCAAAACAAGTTGTCCAGGCTCAAAAGCTCAATTTAGAATATATTTATCATGCCATTTATTGGTCTTCTCTTTGTATAATTTTGCATTCTCATAAGCATGTGAGCGAAACTCCTTAAGTTTATTCAGTTTGAGCAATCTCTTCTCTCCAATAGCCTTTATATCTAGATTCAATATTTTCACTGCCCAATAATCTTAATGTGCAAGCTCCACAAGTAAGAGGCAAACTTTACCATACACCAAGCGATAAGGAGAGGTATCAATGGGCATTTTATAGGCTGACCTATACTCCTATAGTGCATCATTCAGCTTCTCTGACCAATCCTTACGCTAACCATTTACTATCTTTTATAATATTTGTTTGATCTCATGATTAAATGCCTCTACTTGGCCACTTGTTTGTGGGTGATACATTGTGACCACCTTATGCCCAACACCATATTTAGCTAAAAGAATTTCTAACCAAGTGTTCATAAAATGCGTACCTCCATCAATGATAATAGCTCTGGGTATGCCAAAATAAGAGAAGATATGCTTCTTCGCAAACTTCATCATAACGCTCACACAATTCGTGGGTAGGGAAGCAGCTTCTACCCACTTAGATATGTAATCAACTACCACTAGGATATACAAATTGCCAAAAGATAGTGGAAATGGCCCCATAAAGTCTATCCCCCAAACATCAAATACCTCAACATCAAGAATATTATTCAAGGGCATCTCATGGTGACCGGATATTGAGACTACTCTCTGATATTGATCGCACCACCTTACAAAGGAAACCGTATCTTTGAACAATATTGGCCTAAAAAAACCTGAATGTAGTACCTTTCTAGCTTCCCATAAGGATATGAATGACACATTTGTAGAACTTATTTAGATTCAGCTTTGGAAAAACATCTGTGCTTAATCCCATCAGCACCCTATTTGAAGAGATAGAGCTCATCCCATATGTATGCAATAGAGTCATTTAATAGCTTTTTTCTCTGTTGACTAGTAGCTTCTAGATTGTAAAGATTACTTACTATTAATTCATAGTCTACATACCAAAGGGTCTCACACACATAGAGTACCAATAATTTCTCATCTAGAAACTCTTCCCAGATGCAAAGTGTATCATCAACAATGTGATCACGATTCTCTTGCCTCGACATATGACCTTTCACTTAATTTTCAGCTCCTTTTCTATCGCGCACTTCTAGATCAAATTCTTGGAGCAATAGAATCCACCTGATTAACTATGGCTTTGCATCTTTTTTGTTGAACAAATACCTGATAGCAACATGGTCTGTGTGAACAATTACCTTGGTGCCCACCAACTATAATTTGAATTTTTCGAACGCATATACAAGCGCTAGCATTTCTTTTTTCGTGACTGTGTAATTTACCTAGGCATCATTTAAGATTGTACTTGCATTATAAATAGATTTAAATACCTTATCTTTTTGATACCCAACACTTCTCTAACAACTACATCATTGGCATCACATATCAACTCAAATGGTGATGCCCAGTCAGGAGAAATCAATATGGGTACTTTTGTCAGTCTTTTCTGTAGGCCCTCAAAAGCTTCCTGACACTCATCCAAAAAGTTAAACATAGCTTCTTTTTCCAAAAATTTGCACATAGGACTTGCGATCTTCAAAAATTCTTTGATAAACTACTTGTAAAATCCTACATGCCTAAGAAAACTTCTCACTCCCTTTACTATCACAGGGTATGGTAGCTTTTCAATGACTTCAAATTTGGCTCTCTCTATTTCAAGTCATCTATATGATACCATAAGACCAAGGACTATTCCTTCCTTGACTAAGAAGTGGCATTTTTCCCAGTTTAGTACAAGGTTTGTCTCCTCACAATGAGCTAATACTCGATCTAAATTCTGTAAGCACAAATCAAACTAGTTACCATAAATAGAGAAATCATCCATAAATACCTCAATAAATTCCTACACCATATCATAGAAAATTGTCATCATGCATCTCTAGAACTTTGTGGGTGCATTGGAAAGGCCAAAAGGAATACGTCTGAATGCATACATGTCGTATAGACATATAAAGGTGGTCTTTTCTTGATCTTCTGGAACTATTGAGATCTGATCATACCCTAAGTATCCATCCAAAAAGCAATAGCATTCTTGCCCTGCCAACCTATCCAGCATTTTATCAATGTGTGGAATACGATCATGATCCTTCCTGATGGCTTCATTCAACTCCTGATAATTAATGCAGATCCTCCAACTAGTCACCATGCGAGTGGGAATCATCTCATTAGCTGCGTTGGTCACCATAGCCATGCCACTATTTTTTGGGACATAGTGTACAGGGTTTACCCATTTGTTGTCAAATATGGGGTAGACAATCCTAGCATCAAGCCACTTAATGACTTCTTTATATACCACTTCCTTCATCACCGAATTCAATATTCGTTGTTGTTTCAAACTTGCTTTGTAGCCCTCTTCCATATATATATATTGTGCATAAAGAAAGCTAGATTGATTCTTGTGATGTTCAGCATCTACCATTCTATTGTCTTTTTCCTTCTTTTCAAAGATACCAATGCTTTTCTCACCTACACGTTAGACAAACTTGTAGAAAAAATCATAGGCAAAGTATTATCATCATCAAGTAAAACATATTTTAAATGAAGAGGAAGAGCCTTGAGCTCTAATTTTGGTGCTTCATCAACAGATGTCTTAGGAGATGGGCCAATCGATCTGTTCAATGGCTCAAAAGGAATCATTCTAGTGTCAATCACTGCCAAATCCTTAACTTGTGCCATGTCCAGTGCCTCTACATCACCATAGAGATCATGTCCCATCATAACTCGCTTTAGTGGATCTTTGATAACAACAAGTGAAACTCGGATACAATGTCTACAATTGTACTAGCAGATATTTCCTCATACATAGTACACAACTTTATTGCCTTGTATACAACAAAAATCTCTAATTTTTCATGAGCTCTCATGGTCATTTTTCCTATAGGTACATTAACAAGTGACTTCCCTATTGCTAAAAATGGGTGTCCCAAAATAAATGGAATGACCGGATTAACTTTAAAATTAAGAATGATAAAATCCACTAGAAACATAAGTGATCCCACTTGTACTAATACATCTTCAATGATCTCGCCAGTCCTAGCAAGAGACCTATCACCTAACTGTAAAATAATGGTTGTGGGTTTGGGACTTCCAATTCCCATCTTCCTGAAACAAGATCTTGGCATGAGATTAATTCTCTCCCCTAAATCACGTAACCCCCGAGCACTGATGGCCTATCCAATGCTGATCTATAAAGTGAAACTACCTGGATCTTTTAGCTTTGTGGGTAATTTATTCTAAATCTTGGATGTGCACTCCTCAATAAGTGATATTGTAGCATATTCTATCAAATGGTTCTTATTTTCTACTATGTTTTTCACATACTTTGCATACATTACAACACTCTACAAAATATTAATAAGACGGAGAATTACATGAACCTGCTTTAAAAGCTATAGAAACTTCTTATAACTGGTTTCCTCTTTGTGCTTCTGAAGCCTTTGGAGGAAAGGTGGAGGTAGAGTTTTCTTCTCTACTCCGGTTTCATTACTTCCTGCTTTTTCTTCAACCACTTCCGCCTCATTCTTTTTATTACCATCAGCAGTAGCTACGGGACTTATATGCTTATGTTCCTGCTCCTTTAGCTGCAAAATGCTCCTAGTAGTGACTACATTCACTTGTTTTAGATTTGCCTCAGTTTCACTAGGTAGACCTCCCTAAGGTCTAGTGTTTGGTGCTCCTACAATCTGACCAATTTACATCTCCAAATTCTTTGTAATCATCTATTGGTTCTTCATATTTTCTACTAACTGTGCTTGAGCAGCTATAACTTTTTTAATAGTTCTTACATATTGATCGTTTGACTTGTGGCCTGATAATTGTTAACTTGTTACTAGGCCCTTGTACTGATTGTTGTTCTATACCTAATTTCCACCCCATGAGAAATTGGGATGGTTCCTCCAACTCAGATAATAAGTGTTACCATAGTTTTGCTGCCCTTGACTATTAGCATTCCTCACATAATTGACAAAATTTTGATTCACCGCACAAGCATCCACTGCATGCTCACTACTCCCACACACCTCACACTATGCATTCACCTGTTGAACTGCAATAGCTATTATTGTCGGTTGTGTAACTCCCAACTTCATGCTGCTGGACTGATTAGTTTTATGATTTTGTATTGCAGTAAGTTGAGCTGATAAAGAAATGAACTAATCTACCTCTAACACAGCTGCAACTTTATTAGGAGCACTCCTTGAGTCATTATTCCACTCAATATTCCCTTATAAGATCCGATCAGTAGTGTATATAATTCAACATAAATTTTCTCAAAATTTTGCCCACCAGTTGTTGAATCCAAGAAAATCTTGGTATTTGGCTCCAAACCCTCTATGAAAGTATGAATAAGAACATCATTAGACTGATGATGGTGAGGCCAATTTTTTAGCATACCCTTAAATATTTCCCAATCTTAGTACAGATTTTCTCCTTCTTTCTACCTGAAACTCATAATCTCTCTTCTTAATCGTGTTTTTTCCCAGATGGAAACAATTGAATAAGAAACTTCTGAGCCAGATCATCCTAAAAAGTGATGGAGTTCAATGGTTCATTATATAACCACTTCTTTGCTTCCCCAATTAATGAAAAGGGGAAATGCTTCAGTCTAACATTATCAGTAGACACCCCGTAGAAATATAGGTATCACTGATCTCTAAGAAAGTCTTTATGTATTGTTGTGGATCTTTATGTGAGAACCCTGTGAATAGCCCATTCGAACGCAACAGTTGTACCATATTCTGCTTTAATTCAAGCTGACCACTTGCCTCTGGCTTGCGGATGAAATTACTAGAATGATTCATAAGTAGGATTGCCACTTCATCAACGGGCCTATCTACTGCTTGAGTAGGAGCAACTGGAGTAGTGGGAGCTGGACCACTTGTAGCATTAGTATCAATTGGATCAATGAGATTAGGATCTCATTATTCTAGCATTTCAAAGTGTTGAATTAAGTGTTAAACAGCTGGTTTCATCTGCCTTTGATGAAATATTTACTTCGATTCTAAATATGGCTCAACCAATTCTCTCTTCCTTGATAGCTTATTGTTTCAATAACCTGCAAAAGTCAGCCAGCCAAGATTAAGTCATTAATACTTAAACTTAATATAAAAAACCAAAAAATTAGAAAATTACAATTGTCCCCTACAAGGCACCAAAAAACTATTGCAGTCTAAAGCATACGCAAGTGCAGGCGATCGTACAAGTAATATAGTGACTAATATAGTCGGATATCATACCCACGAGGACGATGTAACTAGTACTTCAATCAACATTAGTTTTCGACAAGAATGTAATAAGTGAAGTATCAAGTTGATTGTGAAGTGTCAAGAAAAAATAAAATTAATGAAGCAATACAGAATGTAACAATAGCAACGTAAGTAGAGTTGTAACCAATAATAGTGAGAATTCCTATGTTGAGACACCTTTAAAAATCATGCATATCTCTTTTCCCATTAAGTTTAGTTGATCATCAGGTTATTGGTCTACAGAGTTTATAGTATGATCAGGGTCTCCTGACCTTTAATCTTCAACCTAACTGGACATTACAACTACATCATTGAATAGAGATGAAATAATCTATTTAGATGAATAAAGTTATCTTCCTGCACATGATCAAAACAAGGCTTCTAGGTATATACATATCCTAGATACTAATTCAGATCCCTTATTTTATAAAAGAATAAGAACCTGGCTCCTTAATCTCTTCATTCTATCCTTTGATTTTCCTCCCAAGTTCATATAGGAATATAGGTTTATTCTAATGGTGGCCAAATATCAAAATAGTAGTCACAAGATATTAAGAACAACCCAAACAACAATTCAACATTAAACTATGATAAAGAATATCAAAGTACAATCATGTTTTTGGCCTCAACCCCAGAACAAGGGTTTTTTGCCACTTATGTTCGAATTCAACATTAAAGACCAATAATTAAACATACTACAAAGTAATCTTCGAAAAATGAAGTTCAAAGGACTCTAAAAGAAGTATTGAAAGTGTTTTTTCCTCTACTGTACGTTTCCAAAGTAGTCTCAATTGTGTTTTTGGGTGCCTTTTATTATAAGACAAATTTAGCCTATTGGAGAACCACCTCTGACCGCTTGGGTCTGTCCAGTGGGTAATACTCCACACAACATCATTTTGTCTGGTGGGGAAAGATATGCATCACGTTGGTTAGCTCAGGGAAGAGGTGCGCACCATGTGTAAAATGTGGACCCTTACTGGAATTGCTCTCTAATCCAAAAATTCACTAAGGCAAAATCCTCCTTAGCTAGTTGCTTCTCTACTTGCTTCAGCCTTCTATGCATTCTTTCTAAGCTCATTGAAAGTGTCTTCTCGAATCAATATAATCAATTCCACAACATCAATCATCATATTTTCCTGTCATGCATTCCATTTCATCCAATTTGACATAAAAATCCACCCTGCATCACTAAACACATCCATTAGTTAACTCATACAATTACACCTCAAACACAATAAGAATAACTCATTTTTGCTCATAGAACAAGTCCTATTATGGGTGAATTTTGGTGCTTGGACATATAAATACACCCAAGATGAGTGTGCCATGAAGGAATGGCATACCCTGACATGAAAACCGGTGGCTTGAAAATTTAAGGGCTTGCCACACCAGCTCATTGCCATGATAAGGGTGTTCCACGCCCTTGGTGTAGCATGATGTCACCCAAATTACACCTCCTAAAAAGTATAACATAGTTGGCAGTGCACACGCAAGTGTACGTGGTCTTATCAAGTAGTAAAGTGGCTTCAAGAAAGCCCAAGTATCGATCTCTCAAGGACTTGTGTTCGCCGACTATCAAATTCTAGTTTAACGATTGAAAAAAAGTAAACAATAGAGTTTTAGAATTGTAAATTAAAAGTAAACTAAACTAATGTAGAAAAATAATGACTTAGGACAATCAATGGATAGAAACCCAGGGTTAAATCTTAAGAACAATCATACTATGCTATTGAACTTTATTTATTAGTTTGCTTATCTTTGTTGTTGATTCGTAGGGTTGATTGCATGATCATGGTCTCCTGACCTCTAATCATTTACCTATTATGAACATTCCAACTACATCATTGAGCGGGAATGTAATAATCCAATTAAGTTTCTTAAAACTATCATCCTACATTGAATCAAGTAAGGCATCTAAGTACATCTGTGTCCTAGATGCTAATTCAAATTCTTTATTTAATAAAAGAATAAAAAATCATACTTTGTTTATTCCTATGTTTTATCACCTTATTACCTCTCCCGAGATCAAAAGGTTGACAATTGATGTATTCTAAGGGTAGTTAATCCTTAAAATAGTTAAATTAATAATAAACAAACAACCAATGATAATAAGCAAATTAAATAAAATTAATTCAAAACGAAAGTATTCATGATCTTGGCCTTAACCCCGAAAAGGAAGTTTAGCCTTGAATGGAAATATTCATCATCCAATACATTGGAGTGATGATACAAACCATACAAAAAACTAAATTAAAGAATGATAAAACCTAAAAAGAAGTTATGGTAGCCTCCAATGATGTCCAAGTCGATCTCGGGTGTTCCAAGATGTCCCAAGATGGTTAAAACGTGATTTAACATAATATATTTATAGTAGAAGAGTCATAAACCCATTAGGATTGTATTTCCACGTAACAATTTTTCATCAAGACACTTTTTTCTGCTTTTTATGGCCACCGCGTTGCGGTGACAAGCCAATCGACAATTGTCAATTTCCAGAATCTCACCGCAATTTCACTGCATCGCGGCGCCTCCTTAAACTCCACAAAAAGCAACAGGCGCCAGTGGGTCAAAAATTTGAGACTATTTTGAATACATTTTCGTTTTGCATGTGTCCATTAGACACTCCTACAGACCACACGACCCCCATACATTTCAGGGGTCCAAATTGCATCAATTTTTGTATTGTGCTTTCGTTGATCCATTTCGAGACTTTTGAGTTGTTTACACCTGATTTGAAGCTTTTATATCCTTCATATATCATCATAATCCGTTCACCAAGTATTCTAAAGAATTTAAAACAACAATTTATAGCTCAAAGTAACACAACATCCAAGATGGTGAATCAAAAATGCGAGCTAAGCATAGGTTAATTTCACTTTGATCTCTAACTCAATGTTTTGACCCTTGGCTTGATCCAATTGACCCTTGAACATTATAAACAAGTTTTTTCACATATAAATACATAATAAAAACCTTTGTAACTCATTAAAACACATTATAACCCAACACAAGAGACTAGACAACACCTAGCTCAAGCTAGTCACACTAGTTTTCTCGGGTGAACTCTAAATGGTCAAATTGAATCAAAACTTGTGTCGAAACACCATTAAACATTGTAAACACATACTTGGACACATATATGCTCATTTATATTATTATCAACACATATATCATAAGAATCATCCTCAAAACAAGGCTAAATAGGCATGAATAATATCGCTAGAATGCATAAATACACCGAACATCACCACCCCACACTTAAAGCCTTATTAATCCTCGAACAACTCTTAACTATAAACACTATGAGATGAAGAGACTCCACACTTCTACTACATGCAAGAAATTTAAGCTAGCACTATCTATACGAAATGCAAGTTTACAACACTAAGCATGTTATACATAATTGAAAGCTCAAGAATGCTACTTCTAAAACATTCTAGCCTCAAGAATGGACTCCACAAGTGAAAAACTCATGATATTGCTCAATCAAAGACATCATACAACTCACCCCCATTCATGAAACATATGCCCCTCAAAACAAGAGAGTTACCCATAATCACTCATAATAATGCAAATTTAGAACACAATGGGTATACAAATCAAGTTACACTCACTCTCAAAATGAATTCACAAATTACACATAATGAACAATAGGTTTTCCTTTAGTGTAGTACTCCAATAATATTAGAATGATGAATTTTAGGATCAAATAGATCTTTTTCGGGTTGTAATGTAGGCTAAGGGACAGGTAGAAACTATTTTGGCCAAGAATAGTGACTAACCTCTCTAAGAGCTTTAATATACTACATCATACTTGTAAAACCAATATCCAACAAGCAAATTAAACTTTTTCCATCCATATATCCATCACTTTTATTTTGCCCCATCTCTTTTAAGCATTTTCACAAACACATGGTAGGCGTATTGTTTATTCCTTCAAGATTCAATTTTTTTATTTTTCTACAGTCATGGAAATATTTATAACACCATTTATATCACTCCCAACCATCACACATCAATTATAAATGCCAATAACTATTACCTTCGGGCATCAATTTTACCTTTTTCTTCTTCAGTTACTCAAACTCCTTTCTTAATTATTATTATTTTTTTCAATTAAAGAACTTAGAATCTTTTGGATCAAATTATGGTCTATTAAAGAAGGGGATTAGCATATATATGAAGCTACCAAAGAAAAGGATAAAGGATCAATGGGGTTAACTAGGATAAAGCACAATGGGTAGGACAAATAGAAGGTATAAAACAAGGCTATCAAAGAAATACCTAAATCATCTCCTAAGCCCACACTCTAATTTAGCTTTAAACACACACCGAGCAAGTTCTAGACATTACATGCAACAAGGAATATACAAAAAACCTTACACGCACATGGTACATACTCAATTCAATAGGATCATCATATACTCCCAACTAAATAATAGAATGAATTCAAAATTAATCCACAAAGTATAAGAGTCACAAAAATGATCCTAGGAGTCTCAAAAATAGTTATTCCTTCATCCCACATATATTTATGTAATACCCTATACTTTTTCCTATCTTAAAATCATCTCAAGAATGTTAGAAACTTACTTTGAAAGATAAATCCACTTTTGTATTACATGTGGTATTTTCGAGATTTTCACTCTTTGTCAGATGGAAAATTCAATAAGCTTTACATCGATATAAATTTTATCAAAATTCAATAACCAGGTAAGAAGATATGACTATTTCAAGTTCCCATCGTAAAACAGCGCCATATTGATCAGTGGCGCACCGCGCCATAAGCTAAAATATCAATTGTCCATTTCCAGTGTCTCAACGTGATTTTCTCCACATCGTACCAAAGTTTCAGGTCACAAAAGAAGGGGAAATGCGATGGTTGCACGTCACGCCATCCCTTAATTTTCAAATTGTCAAAATCCAGTGACACAACGCGATAGCGCCCGCGTCGCGCCAAGGGTCCAATTCGGGAAATTTTCACTAAAATTAAATGATGCATCCAGGGTTAAAAGGGTCAACTTCCCATCCTTATTTTATCCCTTTAACACATGATTTAGCCACTTTTCACCCAAAATATACTAGTTTCTCTCAAGTTTCTCTCAAGAACAAGCTAGGGTTTTCATAGAAGATCCAATTTCAAGAAAGTTTCACCATCAAGCTTCATGAAATCACGAACTAAGGTATGTGTTGTGTTAATTCATGGATTCCTTCCATACATGAAGCTCAAGAACCTTGTTTTATCTATAAATCATAGTATTTATGTTGTGTGTTATTTTTAATCATGTTGTTGACGTTGATTGATTTCAAAGTTGAAATCTTTGTGTGTTTATCATGATATTCTGTTACCATGAAAGATAAAATCCATGAATTTAGTTACTTATGGTGTGTAATTTGATGAATTTACTGACGCCCTTAGTTGTGCATGCAAGGTAGTTGATAAAATGCTTGGAAAGGTAAAAATAATTCTTTATAGCTCAAAACATAAGCTAAATGTGACATGTTTGTCATCCTCTTATGTTTAAATGGTTTTCATGCTATCATTGTTAAATGTGTATATTGTTGGAATGGTCATGATATTAGAATATGAGATTATGATATGATTATCAGCATTCGCATCCATAATAGATAGTATGATAACCCTGTACTTTGTGAAATCTATAACTTATTAAATTATGTATTATTGATATGGGTCTTGTAATTGATAAAGTCATGCTTCATCAGTTCCATTCTATCAAGTCCTGGGAGAACTTGTACCCAAAACATTAGTTGTGTGCCTAGAGCTATTTAATGTTTTCTCAATACTCTCAGTCAAGCTATGATCCTTAGACTTCAGACAGTCTTATGACTCAAGAAATCTCCATGATCTTATAAACTGAGCTAGCTGTCAGATATCAATAGTATTTTATCAGTCAACGAAATTCAGTAACTCAGTCCAGGTTTAGTTCAGTAAATCATGTTTCGTATCTATTCATATGGGAGTAGAAATTAGCATCGAGCAAACCCAAGGATGGGAACTCACCTGTTATATGAGGGTGTGATTCTTGGAAGCAATTCTTGCATTACAGAACTATGTAACCAGCATAGGTTGAGACATCATAGCCTACTATTTTAGGGTAGATGAGGTGGCTTAGCCTGTTATATGAGGGTTCCCACCATTCTTACTAGAGTTACTTATTATATTAGGGTCACTCACATGTTGTCCTTACCAGTGGCACGATATTGACACCCTTCCAATCAGGGCATATATTGGACCCCAATTCAACTGTAATGCATCAATTGGGGCATGTTGGTTAGATGACTACCTCCTGTGGTCTCAGTATCAGTCTTAGTAAAAGAACTCATATAGTTCTTCAGAATTCAAGACTATCAGATACAGTACGAAACTCAACTAGTTCCATCAGATTTAGGACTGTCAGATACAGTAACTCATTTTATCAGTTATCAAAATTCCATTATTAGTTATGTTAGTCATCAGCATACTCATGTTATCATAATTCCAGATATAGTTACTATGTATGCATGCATGTATTCTCATATTCATATTAGTCAGTTAGCCAGTTGTGTTTATGCATATGAACCCTATGCATTCAGCCTACCTCACATACATACCAATACATTCAAAGTACTGACGCATTTGCGCTATGGTGTCTTATACCATTGGTTCAGAGACTGAGCTCCAGAGCATCTGTAGATTCCAAATATAAGCAGTCAGAGTTAGCAGTGAGTCCTCATCCTTTGAGGACATGATTATTTCCCTATTATCTCATTAATTAGTTTATTAGATGGAGTTAGTTGGGGATATGTCCCATCAACTCCTTACTCAGATAGTTTAGCCAATTAGAGGCTTTCCAAACTATCATGTTTAGACAGTTATTTTAGTTGTTTTAGGTATTTCATACCCCATTTAGATGTTATGTTTTACTTCAGTTATGTGAACCTTATAGCCTTTCAATTCATGTTTCTGCATTATTCAGTATATTATGCAGTATACAGGTACAAATATCAATCATGAGTTAGCTTGTGGTCCTTCGGGGTCATGAGCATCGTGTAGCATTTTGGGAACCAGAATTAGGGTGTTACAAATTTGCTATCAGAGTCTAAGGTTCAATAGAGCCCTAGGAAGTTTGAAAGCCACATCTAGTAGAGTCTTGTACATGGATGTGTTGCGCGCCATATTTATGTAAAGGAGGCTATAAGATGTTTTAGGAATAGTTTCCCGTCTTTCAGTATTCATATCGTGCCAGTGAGCATAATCTCAATCTAATCTCTCAGTCTAATCCATTTCTCCTCCTTATTTCAGAACATGCCTCCAAAGAGAAGAACCCAGCCTGTCCAAGAAGATCCCTTGGATGAACATGTTTCTCATACAGAGTTCAAGGCCGCATTCACTACTCTTGCTCAATTAGTTGTTGCTCAGAATAAACGACCAGCTGTCGTTCTGCCAACCCAGTGGCCAATTCAACTGCATCCAGGATTTGGGACTTCACCTGATTGAATCCTTCATCCTTTTTTGGGTCTAATACAGACAAAGACCGTCAGGAATTCCTAGTTCAAGTACATAAGGTTATAGACATAATAGGGGTTACGTCTAGTGAGAGTGTTGAGCTAGATACATATCAATTATAGGATATGGCTCATGCTTGGTTAAAGCAATAGAAGTTAGAGAGGGTAGATGATGCAGGGTCAGTTAAGTGAGAGGAGCTTGCTTCAGCATTCCTTGATAGATTCTTTTTCCTAGAGCTTAGAGAATCTAAGGTGCTAGAATTCATCAACCTCAGGCAGGGCTATATGACAGTGAAAGAGTATTCTCTTAAGCTTACTCAATTAGCCAGATATATCCCTCATGTAGTTGCAGATAGTAGGCAAAGGATAAGTCAGTTCATTTTAGGGATGAATAATAGTGTGGTTAATGAGTGTAGATCCACCATGTTAAATAGTGACATGACTTTATCCAGGCTTATAACCCATGCTCAGAAGATAGAGGAGCAGAAGATTAAGTTGAGGGAAAAATAGAATAAGAAAGCTAGGACATGTAGCTTCAATTTTAGTTAGCCTAAGTCAGAGGGAGACAATCTTCTCAGTTTCATCCTAAGTCATCAGTTCTAGCTCCTTCTTCAGACAGTGCTCCAGTTTCTAAGTTCAGAGAGGGTAACAAAGATAAAGCGCTAGGATCTAAGTCCCAAGGCAGTGTTAGTAGTGCCCACACCTATCCTCTTTGCAAGACTTATGGCAAGCACCATCAGGGTATTTGAAGAGCTGGCAATGGTATTTGTTTTGGATATGGAAAGTCAAGCCATAGAGTCAGAGACTATCCCTATCCAGGTCCTCAGGGTTAATAGAATCACTCCTCAGCTCAGTACGGTCACCCAAATCAGTATGGTTCCACCTCCAGTTCTAATAGTAGGCAACACCCATATTATCTCTATGCTCTTCAGTCCCAACAAGATTAGGAAAATTCTCCTAATATGGTTACCAGTATGTTACAGATCTTTTATGTACATGTTTATGCTTTGCTAGATCTGAGAGCTTCTTTGTATTTTGTCACTTCTTATATAGCAGTCAGTTTCAAAGTCAGTCCCGAAATTCTAGTAGAGCACTTTTCATTCTCTACCTTAGTGGGTAAAACCATCATAGCTCAATGGGTATACAGGAACTGCCCGGTTATAATATCTCAGAAAGTCACCTCAGCAGACTTAGTCAAATTAGAGATGATTTATTTTGATATCATTATCAACATGGATTGGCTTTATCCCTGCTATGCCATAGTCGACTGCAAAAACAAAATAGTCCAGTTTTAGTTTCCGAATAAACCCATCCTAAAGTGGAAGGGTAGTGTATCCGCTTTTAGAGGTCATCTTATTTCCTACCTTCGGACATGAAAAATGATATCTTAAGGATGTCTTTATCATCTTGTTCAAGTTAAGGACACTAGTTCTAAAAGTCCCAGTCTTGAATCAGTCCCAGTAGTGAATGAATATTTAGATGTCTTTCCCGAAGATCTTCCAGGAATTCCTCCCGAAAAGGAAATAGACTTTGGTATTGATCTTCTTCCAAATACTCTGCCTATCTCTATTCCTCCATATAGAATGGCACTAGCAGAACTCAAAGAACTAAAATAATAGTTGAATGATCTCTTAGATAAGGGATTCATCAGATGCAATATTTCCCCGTGGGGTTCTTCAATTTATTCGTGCACAAGAAAGATGGTTCTCTCAGGTGTGTATAGACTACCGTCAACTCAATAAGGTCACGATCAAAAATAAGTATCCTCTTCCCAGAATTGATGACTTGTTTGACCAACTTCAGGGTGCCGGTTATTTATCTAAGATAGATCTCAGATCCGGCTATCATCGACTTAGAGTTAGGGAATGTGACCTTCCAAAAATAGCTTTCCAAAATCGGTATGGTCTCTTTGAATTTATAGTCTTACCAATTCCCCAGCCGCTTTCATGGACTTGATGAACAATGTGTTCAAGCAGTACTTGGATATGTTCATCATAGTCTTCATAGATGATATTCTAGTCTATTCCTGCAGTGAGCGCGATCATGCAGACCATCTCGGGACAGTACTTCATACTCTCAGAGATCATTAGCCATTCGCCAAATTCAAAAAATATGAGTTTTGGCTAAGGTCAGTAGCATTCCTTGGTCACATTATTTCCAGTGATGGCATTAAAGTAGATCCTCAAAAGACCAAAGTAGTAAGAACTGGCCTTGCCCTGTGTCTCCATCATATATTAGGAGTCTTTTGGGCTTGGATAGCTATTACAGATAGTTTTTTGAAGGATTTTATTCTATTGCATCCTCTACATATATATTGACTAAGAAGAAAGTCAAGTTTCAGTGGTCAGATCCTTGCAAGAAGAGTTTTTAGGAGTTGACGACTCGACTCAACTTAGCTCTAGTTCTAGCATTACCAGATGGTTTAGATGGGTTTGTAGTGTATTGTGATGTATCTAGAGTAGGCTTAGGTTCTGTACTCATGTAGTGTGGTAAGGTCACATCCCTCCAGACAGCTTAAACCCCATGAGAAGAATTATCCTACTCATGATCTTGAGTTAGGTAGTCTTTTCCTTGAAGATTTGAAGGCATTATTTCTATGGATTTTATGTAGATGTCTTCATAGATTATCAGAGCCTTCAGTATGCCTTTTCTCAAAAAGATCTCAATTTTCATCAGAGAAGGTTGTTAGAGATCTTGAAAGATTATGACATGTCCTTTATCATCCGAGCAAAGCCAACATAGTGGCCGACACCCTCAGTAGACTGTCCATGGGTAGTGTTTCTCATATTGAGGATTGTAAGAAAAAGTTAGCTTAGGAAGTCCATCAGCTTGCTAGACTAGGTGTTCGCTTAGTCGACCCTTCAGAGGATGGTGTATGCATTCAGAGTAGCTCAGAATCATCTCTAGTTTCCAAGGTAAAATAAAAGCAACATAGAGATCCCAGCCTTGTCAAGTAGAAAGAGTCAGTCCATAATCAAAAAGTAGAGGTTTTCTTCCAAGGGGGAGATAGTGTTCTTCATTGTCAGGGTCGTCTCTGTGTTCTAGGTGTAGATGAAACAAGGCAACAAATTCTTGCAAAAGTGCATGGTGTATGCTACTCTATTCATCTAGGGGCCACAAAGATGTACCGCGACTTGCGGGAAGTCTATTAGTGGAGTGGGATGAAGAGAAATGTTGCAGAGTTTGTGGCTAAGTGTTCTATATGTCAGCAGGTTAAGATAGAGCATCAGAAGCCTAGTAGTCCTATGCAGGAGTTCATTATTCCTACTTGGAAGTGGGAAAAAGTAAACATGGACTTTATGATGGGTTTGCCTCAAACTCGTCATCAGCATGATTCAGTCTGGGTCATTATAGACAGAATGACCAAATCATCCCATTTCCTTCTAGTTCATACCTCTTATTCAGCCGAGGATTATGCAAAACTCTACATGAGGGAGTTGTTCAGATTGCATGGTGTTCTGCTATCTATTATCTCAGAAAAAGGTACCTAGTTCACCTCTCATTTCTAAAAAGCATTCCAAAAAGGTCTTGGTACCCAAGTTTATCTCAGTATAGCCTTCCATCCTCAGAAAGATGGTCAAGAAGAAAGGACCATTCAAACTCTAGAACATATGCTAAGGGCTTGTGCAGTTGATTTCAAGGGTAGTTGGGATAACCACTTGCCTTTGATTGAGTTTGCATACAACAACAGCTATCGTTCCAGTATTCACATAGATCCATTCGAAGTTCTGTGCAGTAGGATATATAGATCTCTAATTGGTTGGTTCGAAGTTAGTGAGGCCTCAGTTAAAGGTCCTGACTTGGTATTTGATGCCTTAGAAAAAGTCCAGTTGATTAAAGAAAGACTCTGGGATGCTTAAAGCCAACAGAAATCTTATGCAGATGTTCATAGAAAAGATCTCGAGTTTGAGATTGGTCACTATGTCTATCTAAAGATCTCTCCCAAGAAGGGAGTGAAACAGTTTGGCAAGAAAGGGAAACTCAGTCCCCGATATGTCGGTCCCTTCAAGATTCTCAGTCGATTCGGCAAGGTAGCTTATAAGCTCTAATTTCCTTTAGATCTGGCCTCAGTTCATCCAGTCTTTCATGTATCCTTACTCAAGAAGTGTATAGGTGACCCAGCAGTTGTAGTCCCTATTCATAGCATCGATTTTCAGAACAGCCTCTCTTATGAAGATATTCCAGTTGAAATCCTAGACTATCAGACTCGTAGATTGAGGAACAAAGAAATCCCTCTAGTTAAAGTTCTTTGGCAAAATTAGTCCATCGAGGGAGCTACTTGGGAAGAATAAGTAGATATGCGTACCAAGTATCCTCACCTCTTCTCTGCCAAGTCAGATCAAGCTCAAGGTAACAATTCTCCTTAAGCTTACTCAGTTTCATATTTAGTGTTCATCACAAACTTGGTATCAAGTACCATTGCATATTCAGTCATGCATTCATGTATTAGTTCAGTTATATAATTATGCATCAGAAATGTATTCTCATTGGGAGACATTTAGTTCCTCATAACACTCAGTCATGCATGCATGAATTAGCTACATACGCATTAGATATGCATGTTCAGTATGATATATTCAATTATCAATCATATCAGTCATGAGATCATTTTCCAGCTATTCATGTTTAGTATGTACATAGATTATCTTCTTCCCTCACTCTCAGTCTCATTCGAGGATGAATGTTCTCAAGGAAGAGATATTGTAATACCCCGTACTTTTTCCTAGCTTGAAATCATGTCAAGAATGTTAGAAACTTACATTGAAAGATGAATTTAGTTTTGTACTACATGTGGTATTTTCAAGATTTTCACTCTTTTTCATGTGGAAAACTCAATAATCTTTCCATCGATATAAAATTCGCCTAAATCTGATAACAAGAAAAGAAGCTATGACTATTTCAAATTCCCATTATTAAATAGCGCCATATTGGTCAGTGGCGCACCGCGCCACAAGCTAAAACGACAATTGTCCTTTTCCAGTGTCTCAGCATAATTTTCTCCATGTCGTGCCAAGTTCTAGGTCATAAAAGAAGGTACAATATGATGGCTCCACGTCGCGCCATCCCTTAATTTTCCAATTGTCAAAATCCAATGACACAGCGCGATAGCGCCGCGTCGCGCCAGGGGTCCAATTCGAGAAATTTTCACTGAAATCAAATGACACATCCAGGGTTAAAAGGGTCAACCTCCCACACCTACTTAAGCCCTTTAACACGTGATTCAGCCACTTTTCACCTAAAATATACTAGTTTATCTCAAGTTTCTCTCAAGAACAAGCTAGGGTTTTCATAGAAGATCCAATTTCAAGAAAGTTTCACCGTCAATCTTCACGAAATCACAAACTAAGGTATACATTGTGTCCATTCATGGATTCCTTCCATCAATGAATCTCAAGAAACTTGTTTTATCTATAAATCATGGTATTTATGTTGTGGGTAATTTGTAATCATGTTGTTGACATTGATTGATTTCAAAGTTGGAATCTTTGTGTGTTTATCATGATATTATGTTACCATGCAAGATAAAATCCATAAATTTAGTTGGTTATGATGTGTAATTTGATTAATTCACTTATTCCCTAAGTTGTTCATGCAAGGTGGTTGACAAAATGCTTGAAAAAGTAGAAATCATGCTTTATAGATCAAGACATAAGCTAAATATGACATGTTTGTCATCCTCCTATGTTTAAATGGCTTCCATGCTATCATTGTGAAATGTGATTGTTGTCGGAATGGCCATGATATTTGAATATGAAATTGTGATATGATCATCAGCATTCTCATCCATTTTAGATAGTATGATAACCCTGTACTTCATAAAATCCATAACTTATTAAATTATGTATTGTTGATATGGGTCTTGTACTTGATAAAGTTATTCTTCGTCAGTTCCCTTCTATTAAGTCCTGGGGGTACTTGTACCCGAAATATTAGCTGTGTGCCTTAAATGCACATGGCACATGCTCAATTCAATAGGATCATCATAGACTCCCAACCAAATAATAACATGAATTCAAAATTTAGCCACAAAGTATAAGAGTCACAAAAATGATCCTAAGAGTCTCAAAAATAGTTATTCACTCATCCTGCATATGTTTATGTAATAACCTGTACTTTTTCCTAGCTTGAAATCGTCTCAAGAATGTTAGAAACTTATTTTGAAATATAAATCCACTTTTGTACTACATGTGGTATTTTCAAGATTTTCACTCTTTGTCATCTAAAAAATTCAATAAGTTTTCCATCGATATAAAATTTTCCTAAATTCAATAACCAGGTAAGAAGATATGACTATTTCAAGTTCCCATCGTAAAACAGCGCCATATTAGTCAGTGGCACGCCACGCCACAAGTTAAAATGGCAATTGTCCTTTTCCAGTGTCTCAGCGCAATTTCCTCCATATCACGCCAAAATTCCAGGTCACAAAAGAAGGGGCAATGCAATGTCTCCGCGTCACGCCATCCCTTAATTTTTCAATTGCCAAAATCCAGTGACACGGCACGTTAGCGCCGCGTCGCGCCAAGGGTCCAATTTAGAAAATTTTCACTAAAATTAAATAATTCATCTAGGGTTAAAAGGGTCAACTTCCCACCCTTATTTAAGCCCTTTAACACATGATTCAGCCACTTTTCACCCAAAATATACTAGTTTCTCTCAAGTTTCTCTCAAGAACAAGCTAGGGTTTTCATAGAAGATCCAATTTTAAGAAAGTTTCACCATCAATCTTCACGAAATCACGAACTAAGGTATGTGTTGTGTTCATTCATCGATTCCTTCCATCCACGAAGCTCAAGAACCTTGTTTTATCTATAAATCATGGTATTTATGTTGTGGGTTATTTTTAATCATGCTGTTGACGTTGATTAATTTCAAAGTTAGAATCTTTGTGTGTTTATCATGATATTCCGTTACCATGAAAGAGTTGCTTATGATGTGTAATTTGATGAATTCACTTATGCCCTTAGTTGTGCATGCAAGGTGGTTGATAAAATGCTTGAAAAGGTAGAAATAATGCTTTATAGCTCAACATATAAGCTAAATGTGACATGCTTGTCATCCTCCTATGTTTAAATGGTTTTCGTGCTATTATTGTGAAATATGTATATTATCGGAATGGCCATGATAGTAGAATCTGAGATTATGATATGATTATCAGTATTCACATCCATGTTAGATAGTATGATAACCCTGTACTTTGTGAAATCCACAACTTATTAAATTATGTCTTGTTGATGTGGGTCTTGTACTTGATAAAGTCACGCTTCATCAGTTCCTTTCTATCTAGTCCTGGGGAACTTATACTCGAAACATTAGCTATGTGCCTAGAGATATGTCATATTTTATCGATACTCACAGTCAAGCTATGATCCTTAGACTTCAGACAGTCTTATGACTTAGGAAATCTCCATGATCTCATGAACTTAATCAGTTGTCAGATATTAGTAGTATTCTGTCAGTCAACGAAATTCAGTAACTCATTCCATGTTTAGTTCAGTAAACCATGTTCAGTGTCTATTCAGATGAGAGTAGAAATTAGCACCAAGTGAACCCAAGGATGGGAACTTACCTGTTATATAAGGGTGTGATTCTTGGAAGCAATCCTTGCGTTCCAGAACTATGTAGCTAGCATAGGTTAAGATATCATAGCCTGCTATATGTGGGTAGCTGAGGTGGCTTAGTCTGCTATATGAGGGTTCCTACCATTCTCAGTAGTGCTACCTATTATATTAGGGTCATTCATATGTTGTCCTTACCAGTGGCGCGATATTGACACCCTTCTTCTAATTAGGGCATAGATTGGACCCCAATTCAACTGTAATGCATCATTTGGGAAATATCGGTTAGATGACTACCTCCCACAGTCTCAGTCTTCATATCAGTCTCAGTAAAAGAACTTAGATAGTTCTTCAGAATTCAGGATTATCAGATACAGTCAACTCAGATACTGTACGAAACTCAGGTAGTTCCATTAGATTTAGGACTATCAGATACAATCACTCATGTTATTAGTTATCAGAATTCAGTCATTAGTCATGTTAGTCATCAGCATACTCATGTTATCACGATTTCAGATGTAGTAACTATGTATACATGCATGTATTCTCATGTTCATATTAGTCAATTAGCCAATATTGTTCATGCATATGAACCCCATGCATTCATCCTACCTCACATGCATATTAGTACATTCAAAGTACTGATACATTTGTGTTATCGTGTCTTATACCGTAGGTTCAGAGATACGAGCTCTAGAACATCAGTAGATTCCAGATATCAGTATTTTGAGTTAGCAGTGAGTCCTCATCCTTTGAGGACATGATTATTTCCCTATTATCTTATTAATTAGTTTATTCGTTGGAGTTAGTTGGGATTATGTCCCATCAACTCCTTACTCAGACAGTTCAGTCAGTTAGAGGCTTTTCGTACTATTATGTTCAGACAGTTATTTCAGTTGTTTTTGGTATTTCATACCCCATTTAGATGTTATGTTTTACTTCAGTTATGTGAACCTTATGTCCTTTCAGTTCATGTTTCTGCATTATTCAGTATTTTATGTAGTATATAGGTTCAGATATTAGTCATGCGTTAGCTTGTGGTCCTTCGGGGTCATGAGCACCATCTAGCATTATGGGTACCAGATTCGGGGCGTTACAGTTTACCAAACAAAATGCTTGCACCATGTAATCAAAAATAGCACCAATAATAATATCTTACTCAAAAAAAAATTAAATTGAGCCAAAATTTAGGAATTTCCCCACCCCATACTTAAAATCTACTTTTTTCCCAAAGTGAATTTAAAAGTAAGAGATAGAAATACTCCCTGAGGC
Source organism: Capsicum baccatum var. pendulum (assembly GCA_030864225.1). Lineage (NCBI taxonomy): Eukaryota > Viridiplantae > Streptophyta > Magnoliopsida > Solanales > Solanaceae > Capsicum > Capsicum baccatum. Next base: position 190,350,834 of record CM061560.1, read on the forward strand.
CTCTAGGCCTATCTAGTAGCATCTTTATACATTAAGGAGGTCCATGGACCCCACACTCAGTCTTCGCATGCTTAAAGCACAGGTTAATGGTACTCAGACTTCCCATTAACCTATGACTCGACCAAAAATGAAAACTATGTGAAATGAAAAATAAAAACTAAAAAGAAAACATACCTTAGCTTGGGTTACCTCCCAAAAATCTCCTAATTTAGTGTCACAACATAACCCAATCAACTTTTTTCTCAACTTTAAGGATATAAATTTCACTCCCAATATTGCATCCATCTTTTTTCCACGGTCATAGGGTGGTAGTACAAAGACTAAGGAACTTAGTGGTGGATAATGCATGGTAAAACACTCGGCCTTAAGGTGAGGTGCATTTTTATGTTGTTTATCCAGTGTAAAATCAAAAATATAGGATTTTTGTTCCTCATATTCACACTCTTCCACTAATTTAAATAATTCCACAGACAAGAAATCATCTAAGCATAATGTATAAAAGTGCCTTGAGTGAGGCCCAACCAATCCAACTTCTAAATTTACATAATCTACTACACACTCACTATCATTCACCTTCTCAATTTCAGTCTCAAGATAGAGATGACAATTGAGTGGCTGTGATTCTTGTGTTTTTCTCTGCCTCTATGGAGATGGTGGTCATTGCATTTCCTGAACCTCCTTAGTTTTTTGTTAAGCATTGCCCACAAACATGACTGAATTGATATTAAAAGAACACATATTTATAGAGTGATAAAAATTGCCACAAACCACACACCAACTTTTAGTCTCCTGCATAGGTCAAAAACAAGCAGGTCCCCTCCAAACGCTTGGATCAAAATCTGAACAAAAAGCCTTATGGTGCGATCCTCCACAATAATGACAAGAATCATCATCCCTCAAAATCCATCTATCTAAGAATGATATCTGAAGAAGAGTGTGAGAAAAATAAAAATAAAAGAAACTAAAAAAAATATTTACAACTCAATATAGAAAAACTAAAAATATGATGGTTGCCTAGTTACAAGTCCCCGGCAACGGCGCCAAAAAATTGACAGCGCACACGCATGTGTACGTGGTCTTATCAAGTAGTAAAGTTTCTTTAATAAATCTCAAGTATCGATCTCTCAGGAACTTGCATTCGCCGACTATCAAATTATAGTTTAACCATTGAAAAAAAGTAAACAATAGAGTTTTAGAATTGTAAATTAAAAGTAAGCTAAAATAATGTCAAAAAGTAATAAATTAGGACAATCAATGGATATAAACCCAGGGTTAAAGCTCAATAATAATCATACTACGCTATTGAACTTTATTCGTTGATTCGCTTATCTTGGTTGTTGATTCGTAAGGTTTATTGTATGATCATGGTCTCCCGACCTCTAATCATTTGCCTGATCTGGACATTACAACTACATCATTGGGCAGGGATGTAATAATCCAATTAAGTGTTTTAAAAGATTCATCCTAAATTGAATCAAGTAAGGCATCTAAGTACATCCCTATCCTATATGCTAATTCAAATTCTTTATTTAATAAAAGAATAAAAAGCATACGTTATTTATTCCCATGTTCTATCTCCCTATTCCCTCTCTCGAGATCAGAAGGTTGACAATTGATGTATTCTAAGGGTAGATAATCCTTAAAATAGTTAAATTAAGAATAAACAAACAACCAATAATGATAAGCAAATTAAATGAAATTAATTCAAAACTAACATATTCATGATCTTGGCCTTAACCCCAAAAAGGGAGTTTAGCCTTGAATGAAAATATTCATCATCCGATCCCTTGGAGTGATAATACAAACCATAAAAAAAACTAAATTAAAGAATGATAAAACCTAGAAAGAAGTTGTGGTAGCCTCCAATGATGTCCAAATTGATCTCGGGTGTTCCAAGATGATTAAAACGTGATTTAACATGTTATATTTATAGTAGATGAGTCATAAACCCATTAGGATTGGATTTACAAATAATATTTGTTCATCAAGACACTTTTTTTCACTTTTGATGGCTATCGCATTGCGGTGACAAGCCAATCGATAATTGTCAATTTCCAGAATCTCACCGCGATTTCACCGCATCGTGGTGCCTCCTTAATCTCCATGAAATGAAACACGCGCCAGTGGTTCAAAAATTTTAGCATATTTTGAATCCACTATTGTTTTTCATGTGTCCATTGGACACTCCTACAGCCCTCACGCGCCCCTTACATTTCAGGGGTCCAAATTTCATTAATTTTTGTATTGTGCTTTTGTTGAGCCATTCCAAGCCTTTTTGAGTTGTTTCTACTTGATTTAAAGCTTTTATATCATTAATATTTTATCATAATACATTCACAAAGAATCCTATAGCATTAAACACTACAATTTAGATCTTAAAACAAAACAACATCCAAGACGGTGAATCAAAAATATGAGCTAAGCATGTGCTAATTTCACTTTGATCTCTAACTCATTGTTTTGACCCTTGAACATTATTAACAAGTTGTTTCACATATAAATACATAATAAAAAAATTATTAAATAATTAAAACACATTATAACCTAACATAAGAGACTAGACAACACCTAGCTCAAGCTAGTCACACTAGTTTTCTCGTGTGAACTCTAAATGGTCGAATTGAATCAAAACTTAGGTGGAAACACCATTAAACATTGTAAACACATACTTGGACACATGTATACTCATTTATATCATTATCAACACATATATCATAAAAATCATCCTTAAAATAAGGCTAAATAGGAATGAATAGTAGCGCTAGAATGCATAAATACTTCGAACATCAGTAATCACTTGTCAAATATAGAACCCAAAAAGATTGGGGTCGATCCTACAATAAATAGGATGAAAAACTATCACAAGATAACTGATACAATTGGAAAATATAGATGGTAAATGGGAGGTTTTGTTAGAACAGTAATAATAGTAATAATACCATCAAATAGGGTTGTTATCAGTTCTAGATGATCACTAGGATTGTGTTCCCCGTGACTTCTTAACTCCATAGACTTATCATGCTTGTCAAACTATCTCGGTATCTTGCATACAAAATCTAACAAGGCATGTATCACCTAACCATCTCTCGTCCTTGGTTTGGGTGAATTTCACTCTTTTCCTCTTAATGTTAGAGTGTCACATTACTAACCCTTGTTCTGGATCCAAGATTAACTATCACATCTCAGTCTCAAGTTATTTATATGAAGGTGGTAGCTTTAAATTATTATTGTGATTTTTTTCCTAATATCAACCTATCTCTACAGTTAGTATCGAATACAAATGGGTTCCTAATATTTTCAACCATCAAGAAAGAAATCAATATGAAAGAAATTACTATAAATATAAGAACACCAATTTAGAATGACTTTGCACTTCCTCTGCATTGTTAATCTATTAGGGTTACCACAATCCTAGTTATGGGGTTTAGCTACTCATGATTGTAAGAATAGACATTAAATGCATAGATGAAAGCATACGAATGATCTTAGGAATAATTAAGAATGAAAATCAAAATCTCAAATTAATATCAAACCCTAAAAATCAAGAACAAGAATTCCAAGATCAAAAGTATATCTCAGAACTAAAAACAATGTAATAAGTGTATCAAGTGTGTAAACTAACAATGAAACATCCAATGGGTATTTATAGATACATCATAAAATGTAGAAAACATATCCTAAATAAAGTAGAAAAATAGAGTTGACACCAACCTACGACCCCACTTAGGGATCGTAGGTAGTACCTACGGGGCATAAGCAGGTCTGTAGGAGTTATAGGAGTTAAGGTCTTCAGAACCCTACCTACAAGGGGTATCTATGGGATGTTGGTACTAACTATGCGTCATAGGTAGTCATCACTGGAATAAAAAGAAACAACCCACTTTCAGAATCTCAGGAACACTACATATAGACCCAGCCTACGGGCCCGTGGTACTACCTATGACCCATAGGTAAGGCTCATAGGTAGCCTTCCTTATATGCTTTATCAATTTTTACTCCTTATCTTCTCTAAACTCTATTTTCCTGCAAAACCAACATAAAAACACATCACATCTAACAAAAAGACCTAAGTACTTGCATAATTTCCTTGTTTTAAGCATCAAAAGTGCCATGAAACCATGGCGCATCAACACCCTAAACTTAGAACATTGTTATGTCCTCAGGAAACTAACATATAACAAACAAACACAACTCTTAACTAAACGAAACCTAAGGGCACCTACAACAGTCAACTCAATTTAGCTTAAATTTCCTTAACCCCTCTTATTTATATCTTTCAAATCCACTGTGTGGATCCATGTAGCATAATAGTATTACACAAGGGAATCATGTGATGGCATTACATCAGCAATAAAAACCAAGCATATATGTAATTGACACTCTCCAAATAGATAAGCAGCTAACAATACAACTCAAGTACCCTCACAGCAAGGAATTCCTAACTCTCATAATATATTAATGCATGTAAATGCAGGGACGATATCAAGACACTCATTCTCTCAAAAGAAGTTGCATAATATTCACAAAATATCATAAGCTTGCCTTTATTTTTTATACCTTAGTTTTTTTGGACAGTTGGACTAGATTATTATAGGACTTTTCACCACTTTTCATGTACGCTTGGAGGAAGGTATGGTACCTATGGGATATAGTGACTTAACCTCCTTGTAATTTGCCCGAGTGGAGGTGCCCAGTGTCCAAGGAGGGACCAGGGCCAAAATAGGTTCATTGTAATTAAATGGGAAGGTGAAAGGTAAAATAAGAAAATAGGTAAACTTAGGTTCAAATTAAGGATCAAGAGATACTTATTCTCATTTGGTCAGTCTTTTAGGCTAAAAGTGGACTTACAAAAAAATGACTTATGATCATCTCCTAAACAACTATCTTACAACCCACGAAAGACTAATCGAGCAAGTTCTTGATTAAATGCACAAAGTGAACTGGGTAAATGCCTCACACACATATGGTACAGGGTTATATTATCAACTACTACCTATCCAATTCATGCAATGCTAACCTTTGGTTATTTTGTCCCTAATAATAATGCCATAACAAGATTCAAACAATGGTCACACATATATTCACAATACACATTTCACAAAAAAAATTTAGGGATAATTTTTTTTCAAACATATAAAAACTCAAACTAAAAAATGTCATCTAAATTTAGGATTCTTATTTTTCTTCTAATTAAACATAAAAAAACACATAACATATATAATGACAAAAACAATACCTAATCATGCCAGTTCTAACTAAGATAAAGCAATTGATGAGAAAAGTAGCATGTGAATAAAACCCTCAGTTGTGGTAAACTTCCACCATCACTTAAAAATGATGCACTGTCCCAATGAGTACTAGAAACCAAAAAAACAAAAGGGTGTAGGGACATACTTGGGATGCTCTAAGTGTCAGAAGTTGGATTTCCCCCATCTAAGGCATCATGTGGTTCATTGCTAAGAGGAGGTGGTGGTGTATGACTAGAAGAGGTGCCCAATACTATTAGTACACCTCTACTTATCAATAATATGAAACACCCTAAACTCGATAGTGGCCTTCTTAAATTCCTACCTAAACTCTATATCATGGTTATTTAACTCCTTCTCAATACATCTTCTCCCCAATAGGTGGGGCCTCATCATTGTCATCAAATAATTAAAGATCATTGATGAAGGTCTGGGCTATGGCTGTGTAAAAGAAGGAATCACTATAGAGAAAACTAGGATATATCTCTTATCTAAATAACTCACCTCGCATCTGAATACGGCCATCTCCTTACGTAGACCCAATAAATCAACTGCCAAGGCTTTGCATAGTCGTGCTCCTATTTATGCCATAAAACTATCAATACGCCCTTGCAGCTCTCCCATGAACTGCTCTATAGTGGCCATAATCCTACCCTCAACGCTAGCCTCTAATGTGGTCCAAACCCATGTCCTAATCTGACCAAATAATATGGCCAATTGGGTCTCTATTTAGAAATCAGTCAACTTCTACTACAGCTCCACTATCAGCTGTAATAAATCCTAAAACACAATCACAAAAGTAGAAATTAGTAGTCAAGGGGGCAAAGTTAAAGCTAAAGTGTCCACAACCCTCTCACTTCCTATAGTAATCATAGGCTTTCCCTACTTACTACCTATATTCATATCACCAATTGGTGTTAGCCTATCAATATGCTCGACCAACATAGCAAGAACTTAAAGTTGACCACACCCAAATAAGTGTGCTCTGTGTAGTCCAATAAGGTGGTATGCATCCTTAATTAAACCAATATCTAACATGAGGGCAGCCTCGACCCTATGATCAACCTTTAGAATAGTTGACACTACAGTCGAATCACATAGTCTTTGTATTAGATAAGAGAAAGAAAGGGTGGTAAACTTATGGAATTCCATCTCATAGATCTCAGTGCATATCCACCTAGCAAAGTCAATATCATAGCCAGATATTAGGCTAGAAATCAGTAAGGATCCATCCCAAGTGAGCACATATTTTTAGATGTTGAACTCAGACAATGCTTAAATATCATCCACCAAAACATTATTGTAAGTACAACTACGCCTTCTTAATCTTCCCCTTCCCTCGACCAAAGGGTATCAGTACCTAACTCAATAATCTGCTCAGCTACCTCTCTAGACAAGTCTACCCTTTACGCTCTTTGCTAAACATCTCACATCATTTGCCTACTCCCCACAAGTCTAAATCGATAGTAAACCCCAATTGTAGTGATTTCCCTTGCAAACTCCAGCCTAAATAAGAACCATCTAATTATCTCCTCAGATACATTGACCCTAACCTCTTTGACTAGTATGTGAGTCAGTAGAGGTTGGTTTACTCCTCTCTCCTTATTTAGGGTAATTAAATGCACCAATGTTGCATATAACATATAAAACTCCTAGATAATATATAGGTAGTAAGAACCTGAAGGTTGGGTCATCCACCTAAGTCAATATCTGTCAAAAGTAGCCTGCAGGTCTGGAGCTCCTACCAAAGCAGCTATCTCAATTTAGGGCTCCTCAATAATATCATGTTGCAGTCTACCCTACTCATCAATGGAACTATCTGATCATAAATACTCTGCATTCCCTCCATACACTATCTTCGATTAACCTGAGCTAGTGGGACTACGGAGAAGTGTATGGACTCTGAATCTTGAGTAGTAGAACCAAAGAGGTAGCAACCTAAGTATTTTGAGTTGAAAAAAAAACTCCTGAGGACCTTTAGCTACATTATCACCCTTATTAGACTAGGGCATATATGAATTAGATGTAGACTCATTATCACCTAAATCAGATGCAGACTCACTATCACCTAAATCAGATGCAGACTCTGACCCCTCCTTATACTAGAGGCTGGCTAAATCCTCCTCCTCATCAAAACTAGAACCTAACTTTTCTTCTTCCTTATTAGACTACGGATATACCAAAACATATGAGGGTGAAGTCTTGGTTGACTTTATCCATGTACCAGTATAGATAATGCACTCTAGTCATAGTTAGGGCACTACCTACAGTATCTATGGTGGTACGAGATGAGAGCCCGACTAAATAGTAGCTGGTCTAGGCTAAGAGCCTGGTTGAATAGCTACCCTGGTTGTAGCCTGCCTCTGTTCCTAGTCCCATAGTCTATCATGGGACCAAAGTTGAATTGTCCTCACTCATAGGGTACTCCTCAACTGATCCTAATGTTCTATAGAAATATAGCACTTTCGGCGCTTAAAATGATAAAAATATGCAAGTTTCTTAGGTAATTTTGTTAGATATGATATGTTTTAGGTATGTTTTGTAAGAAACTAGGTTTGGATGCTAAATTTTTCAAAATATGAAAATGCAGTTTTTGGCTACTTGATCAATTTTGGGTATTCGTGACACTTTCAAGATATCCGTGACCAAAGCATGTGATGAAAGCTAAAGAATTGAAGTTTGGTTGGAAGTATTGGAAGGCCTAGCACTTACATATGTCTACATGTTGTCTATATGAGATTAAGGTTAGTACTAGAATTAAAGATACAGAGAATGAAAGAGATTAAAAAGAACTTCCAGTACTTACCTAAGTCAACATGTGGACTGTATGTAGTATATGTGGACCGCATATATGCAGGGTAAGTGTCAAAAGTCCAAAATCCCGAGAAATGAAGGTGCAGGAAATTTGTTTTGCACTTATATGTGTCTACATGCACCCAGGTTTAGGCAGTATATATCACATATGTCCAAGCCAGGCTGCATGTAGACACAAAAAAGTGCTAGCGACCCTTTTTGTCCTTTTTTATCTGGGCTTTAATTTTAGGGTTTCCTCATGTACTATAAATACCCTTTATGTATTCTCTTAGTAGAAGTTATGCACTCTTGATACTTACAAACATATTTTAATTCCGAGATTTGATTTAGGTCTTGGAATTCTCTTGTATAGATTTTGATTGATCAATTCAGTTAAAGTTTTGGGTTTTCTAGTTGTGATTATTTTGATTTGTATTATGCTTTTAATCATGAATGTTGTTAATTATTTCACAAGCATGAGTGGGTTAAAATACTTAGCTTGGGTTATGAAAACCCAGGCAAAGTGATGAAGTAGAAAAAGTGTGATTGTTGTTCCAAACCGGTACCTGTGCATGCATTGTATTATATTGACTATAATTGATATCTTAGAAGTTGCAAACATTAGCATCCCATCTAGATTATTTCTACTTACTCTAAAAGAGGAGAGTGACTAGGAAAAGATAACTACAATAGTAATTTAAAGTTTAATTGTCAATCCACTCTACTAGGTATTACCTAAGTAAGATGGTTAGATGTAATCTAATAAACTAGAGACTCAAAAGGTAAAATTTAATTGGGATATAGGATAAGGGTTAGTAAGGCAACATACTGAGACTCAAAATGTAAAGGGTGAAATCTGTTAGCTAGTCCAAAAGATGGTTAATGGTACATAACTTAACAAATTCTGCATACAAGGTATTGGGTTGTTTTAACAAAGCACGATGAGCCTACGAGGTTGATAAGCCAGGGAGGACACAATCATATTATTCACCGATGACTGACTACAACTAAAGCTTATATTAGCTATTTGTTTGATATTTCAACTCAAATCTCCCCATTTACTTTACCAGTTTTGTCTGTTGATTTCAATAATTGAGAGCCATGATTCTATGTATTCCCTTAGGATTCATCCACAAACTTGTTAGTTTACTATATTTGACAACAATTACATAATCTTAAGATTAAAGGTGTAGCTTGGGCATCATCAAATTTTGGCATCATTGCTGGGGAATACAATGTTGAGTTATAAGAGGTTGTTGTAGTTTTGGGGTCTTTTTGTTTTTGTTCTTAGTTAGATCTACGCTAGTGTATGCCATGCACATGGAGTAGAGGTAATCCCTTACTCCCAATGAATTTTAATCTAGAGAGGATCCTACAAACACCTTGTAGGATGACAGAATATAAAAGAGATAACATTCCTGAAGGGGTTCATGATGATGTGCCTCCTTGTCCCCCTGAAGGAGTTTAAGACATTGTTGATCAGCATATGAGGGTGATTTTAGTATAAGACACTAATGAAAGAAGGGAAGTATAAGAATCTTAGTGGATAACTAGGGAGGAAGAGCTAGTTGAGCAGAGACAAGAAGCAGACATCGAGCAGCACTCGGTGGAAATCAAAATAGAGTTAGAGGAGTGTAATACCCCGATCGTTCCTTAATTCTAAATTCGTATTTTAAGTCTATGAAAATGACTTCCAAATTTAATGATGATTAAACCATGTATAATTTTCCTAATTTTAACTTTTTATCCTGTAGAACATTCAATAAGCTATCCATCCATACCAAATTCGCCCAAATCCAACACTCAGGTGAAGAGTTAGAGCCATTTCAGTGAGATAGTGTACCACCTGGCACTTCAGCAAGTCGCGGATCCTGCCAAAATGGCAATTGTCAATTTCCAGCGAGCCTTTATGATATTGGCGCATCACACCAAGGCTCAATTTTATGATTGTCAAATTCTAGTACACCAACGCTAATTCCACCGCGTCGCGGTGCCCTTCCAGGTTACAACTAAGGTGACAATATGATTTATCCGCGTTGCGCCACTGAGCAGTTTCCCAATTGTCCAAATCCAGTGAAGGACCGCAATCCTAGCGCGTCGCGCTAAGGCCAAAAATTAGGCTCCAGTTCTAGAATTTCCTCTAGTATATTTCGATCATTTCCGCCCATTTTTACCTTTATATATATATCCAAGTAGAGGAGAGAACTACATTTCTCTCTAATTTCTTTCCAAGAACATTCATGAAGCTAGGGTTTTCTCTCAACCCAAAAATCCAATATTCTCCAAGAAAATTTAAGAACCTTCCATAAATACCTTCAAATAGTTCAAGATTTAAGATATCTAAGTCAAGGCATCAAGAAATATATCTCATAAGTGTGATAAATAAGTTCCAATCAAGTTTCTTCATCTCAAAAATCATAATCAAGGTATGTGGGGTTTGAACAAGAATATCCTTTGATTCTTGTGCCCAAAAAATTGATTTTTACTATTGGAATTTCATGATTTTGCAAGTGGGTTTATACCCAAATTACTTTATCATTGATTTATGAGAATTGAGCTATTCAAGATTGATATACATGCCTATTTCATTTTCTTATTTCTTAAATTGAGAATTTATGCTATGAATTGTATATTGCTATTATGAAGTAATGATTTCCAAGTGATAAATGATAAGAGCCATGATTTTAAGATTTTGCATGAGAAGTTGATCATTGAATATATATTGACATTTGATCTTGAGAGTCAAGAATGAATCCCATGATTTTTTCTCGAAGCTTTTGATACTTGATATGATTTGATAAGCAAATATACTTGATGATGAGAAAGATCATTTTGAGATTAAGTCAAGTTAGGAATCCATAAGTTGTTATGATTTATAGATGAGATATATATTTATGATTTTGGTCTCTATGATAGACCCTTGAGTTGATTGAGGTGGATCTCCTAACGCGTTCTGAGCTGAGTCTAGGAGGAGTATTTAACACCGAGCAGAAAATATGGTATTTCCCCAAAACTACGTGCCACCATAGGATTGATATTGATAATTGTGGTCCAGAGGCCGAGTATGAGATTGTTGTCACAAAGTTGAGGTTTTACTCCTTGGCAAGAGTACGATGCTCCCGCCAATGTGGGGTCCTCTCCTAGGGAGGGAAAAACGTTGGACTCCATGCGGCCCACATAGTTTATGTCGGTTATAAGAAACTCCCAAGTCCATAATAGTCCAAGTTTCTTGAGTTACTGAGTCACTCTAAGTCATGAGTCACAGAGTTTTGAGTTGAGTCCAATAATTTATGACATTTATGTAGCATGTGTTACTGTTGATGATTTATGAGAAATAATATTACAGTTTAATTCAAGAGAAGAGAGTCATTATTGTCAGCATGCATGATTTTATTTTACACTTATTATATTATTTAAAAATATTGCATACACCTCCATATACTCAGTATATTCCTTAAAGTACTGACCCCCATATATTTCTATGCTACAGTGTCTTGTAATGTAGGTACAAGTTATAGCACAGATACCATATTTAGTTAGTTTGCAGCTTCCCATCAGCAGGTGGTGAGTCTTTTTGATTCAAGGGCTTGAGTTAGATATACAGTTGGAGAAGTATTGTATTTTCTTATTTAGTCGAATTGAGCTTCGATAGTTAGGATTCATGACCCAGCTATCTAAAGTCAGTACCAGTAGAGGCTTCATAGGCAGTCAGTAGAAGTTGATGTACTCAGTTTCAGTTGCATTTTGTAAAAGCAGAGTTGTAATCTTGTAAAGTTCATACTTGTATTGATCAAGTTCAGAGAAGTGAGATGTTTTTTCTGATTTTATATAGATTTAAGTCTTTTATTCAATTGCTTATGAGTTATGCCAGCAGGAGGGTTAGCTTGGGGTCACTTGTTCCCCTAAGCACCGTATGACATCTCAGGACCCAAATTTTGGGCCGTTACAAGGAAGTTTTCCTCAAGTGATCCTAGCATCTCAGTATGTGCAACCATATGAGAATGATAAAGAGGATTTGGGTTACATTGAGCCAGCAGAGACTGGAGCCATTATTCCTCGTCTTTCCCCTCGATGTCAAGTTTAATATTTAGTGCTATGATCCAGCTCTTGTACTTAAAGGGCATGTTTATAGGAATTCCTACAGATGATGCAAATATGTATCTATCCAATTTTACTTGGATCTGTACTTTATATACCATTCTTAGGGTAGATCAGGAGGTGCTTAGACTGAGGTTATTCCCCTTCTCACTTACTACAGAAGCATCTTTATGGCTGGGGGGAATTCCAAGAGCATCTATCACTGTATGGAATGAATTACGTAGATAATTCTTGAACAGGGTCTTTCCTCTATCTAGGGTGTTGCAACCCAAGGATGAGATTTATAATGTTAGACAGCTGCAGTCAGAATCTATGTATGAGGCATGGTTCAGGTTCAATAAGAATCTTAGCATGGTGCCTACCCATCAAATTTTAGGGGCAAGCTTGTTGGAGATATTCTATAGAGCCCTAACCATCAGTTCCAGAGCAATACCATACACTATTTCTGGAGTAGCCTTTATCAAATTTCTATAGGAGAAAGCTTCTAGTATTATGGATCAGATCTTGATAACTAATCTAGGGTAGCAACTCAAGAGGCTGAGAAGGTTTCTGGCACATTTAATTTTGCTACCCCCAGTGACCAGAGAGTAGTTGATGATTCGGTGGCACAAGAGATTTCTCTACTGAGGGCTGATCTTGGGTTGCTGGCTAAGTAGTTTTTGATAAAGAATTTCAAGAAAGTGAACACAATAGGGGCACAGGGTATAGCTTCTAGATCTTATGAGTATAAATTAGAAAAGGAGGCTAGGTGTTTAGATCGTTAATTGGTAGGTTTCTGAGACCAAGGGAAAGGAAACCAAGGCCAGACTAAGATAATAATAGATATAGAGATCGTAGTAGAGACAGAGACGATGACTGGAGACAATGATATAATTACAAAGAGAAGGAAGACATGTACATTCTGCCTGACAGACGAGATACAGAATCAAGAATGGAAGAAATGTTGACCAAACTGGTGAATAGGCAAGAAAGTTAGGAGGCTAGCCTTAAGAAGATTAAGGCTGATATTTCAGGTTTGACCCAGAAGGTTGAGTCTCATAAAATGTCTATCAAGAAGTTAGAGCATCAGTTTATCCAGGTATTTTCCCTTCTGCATCAAAGGCATTCAGGTACCCTCTAGAGTAAAATGGTGCAGAATCCTTCAAACATCAGTCATTGTCTAGCTATTACCGCTAATTATGGCACCACTACTGATGAACCCCTTGTATCTACTATTAAGAAGTTAAAGATTGACAATACTGGGAGCGATAAGACACATAAGGCAGAGTTTAAGAAATCAAAATAGGGTGATAATAATTTTAATTATGATAGTGGTGAGGATTGGCTTGTAGATACCAATGATCATATGCACCCTTATGGTGCAACCCCTTTCTTACCACTAGTAGAAAAGAAGGAGAACCCCAGAGCAGTCACCATTCCGTATTCTGTTGGGCCTTTTAATGTCAAATAAGCTTTAAGTAACTTGGTATTAGGAGTAAATATGATGCCAGTAGGTATACAAGCTATTGAGGATGGGGGGAAATCAAACCTACTTATATAAAGCTATTGATGGTTGACTCATCTGTGAAGAAATTGATGGGTATTTTGTGTGACGTAGAAGTAAGGGTGGCATCCTTTATGGTCCTCATTGATACTATGGTTCTTGATTGTGAGGTAGATTTTCAGGCCCCTATTATATTGGTTAAACCCTTCCTATCTACTGGTAGGGTATTTATTGATATGGAGTTGGGGGAGATCACTTTCAAACTGAATGATAACCAAGTAGGTTTTGATGTGTATATGACAGTACATCAGCCTGATAATATGTGAGTGGTATCTATAATAGAGACTATTGATGAGGATATTGTTGCAGAATTCAGTATGCCAGATATAACAGGTATTGATGAGAGAATAGAGGTGACAACCACTCGACTATCAATTGTTGAGACTAAGGTGATGATATTATATGAGAAGATCTATCCATGGGTCCAGACTACACTAGAGACGACTAAGGGTAGGTTGTAGTTTGTGCATCGGGTTGCGATGTCAAAGTTATAAGATGAGTTATACTTAAAAATAGATGCTTTTGAGAGTATAGTAGTGGCTCAGTTTAGCAGGATTGAGATTTCAAATTTAGGAGATATTAGGAAGGTAGTGTGCCTACTTAGAGTAGAGGTATGCTCTCTTACTGAGAGCCACATATCAACCACTCCTCTATTTGATCCCCAATTATTCAGCCATTACTTCCACATGGTCCCAGATACTTTGATGTATTCATGGAAGATGATGTTGTGGTCCCCGTAGTTGGGACCAAGAGAGGCCGAGAGGGGTGCATACAAAATCTAGAAATTCCATATGATCAAGCCGTGAAAAGGGCCACCCAAGATTATATGGAGATTGTATTTGCTTATAGGCAGAGGCATGCCAAGTTAGCGGTGGTAGCATCTTATCATGGTGCACTTCTACCACTATGGCCTCTGCTAGTGGATATACCCCCATCTGGGGAAGATCATGACATGAATTCCTAGCACATCCCCGGTATATCCTCATTCCCTTTGTTTTATATTATTTTAGCACATTGGGGATAGTGCGTACTCTTTTACTTAGGGGTAGGGTATACCATAGCCACCATGATTTTTTGTTGTCGTGCTTCTTTTTATGTCAGTCGCGGTATGGTTGTAGAACCGGCATGTCTAGGTTAAAACTTGTGTCGTATTATGTTGTTTTTATATGTAATTAGGAGATTTTTAAGTATTTAGGGCAGTTGTTATGTTTTTGATTAATTTTTCTACTCCTCCAAAATTGTGTTTCAGAATTGTGTTAATGTATATATGCGTAAATATTGTGGATCCTGTTATGGAATTAAGATTAGGGACATAATAATCACATGCTAACAATTGCATGAGCCGGATAAGTATTAGTATGTAATTTGACTCTATGCCATGTGTGTGTGAGAAGTTACCTAGTTCCCTTTGTGTGGTGAATTTAAAACTTGCCCGATTAGTCTTGCCTGGGTTGTAGGATAGTCGGTTAGGAAAGGATCATAGGTCATTTTTTATTTTAGTCCAATTTTACCCTAAATGACCTTTCTTGTGTGAAATAGTATCCCTTGATCCCTATGTTGAGCCTTATAGCATGTGTTTCTTTTTTCACCTATCATCTTCCTATTTGTGTTACAATAACCTATTTTGGCCCATTCCACCTTTAATATTTTGCACCTCAACTCAGGCAAATCACCTAACTTGAGGGTGGCGATAATAGGGTGTGTGATGTAAAGTGGGTATGTAGAAGGGTAAAATAAGAGAAAAAGTTAGTAAGGCTGGGTGTGGTGGCAAAAGAAAAGAAAAAGAAAAAGAAAAAGATAAGAAAAAATTTTGAAAAGGTGAAAAAGAAAGAATAAAAGACCACACCCAACCTGACTGAACAATAAAGAATAAAAAGGGAGAAATAAGGGTGGAATAAAAAGAAAGATGGTAAATGAGTAGGCCCCAGAGTTAGTGTAGTGCCAAGGTGACACAACCCACCCTGGGTGTAATACCCCGCAAAGTTCTCTTCTAGTCTAAGCCTTAGAGCATATCCAGCAAAGCAGAAAATATAAGTCTAAAAGTTTCAGAAGTATCTTCCCAAGCATGAAACACTTTGAACAAGTTTTCCATCGATACCACTTTCATCAAAATCCGACATCAGATGAAGAAGTTATGGCCATTTTACTGAGCGTTGTTGGAATCGCAGGTTTGATGGTCGATCTGACGAACTACCAAGTCCTTGGTAGACCGTCAAGTGTCTCGTCAAACCAAGGAAGTGGCTTCCTTTTTTGGTCATTATGTGATGGTCAAAGTGTTGGACCGTCAGAAAGTTGACGAACCGTCAAGGGGCCCGTCAGACCGAGGGCGAATGTCCCATTCCTGGACCCCGAGTGACGGACGACTTGGTGGACCGTCAAAAGACCCCAATTAGAATTTTCTATAAAAATTTTAAAGGGGAATTTTATTCTTTTCCACATCCTCCCCCATCTCTATAAATCCCAGGCCAAGGGCCTTCAACTTTATTTTTCTTTCTTCCACCCAAAAATTAGGGTTTCCAAAATCAAAATACTCTCTTCTCCTTTCATAAAATTGAAGTGAGATCAAGAAGGATCTAGAGAAATCAAGAACTCCTTTCAAGAGCCTTTAAGAAAAGAAATTCTCAGGTATGTAGATGTTGATTCTTGGGTCCCTTTCACCCATGAAGCTCAAGTACCCTTTTTTAAACTTAAGGATTTTATGTTTTATGATATTCCATGATTTGTATGAGTTTAAGTTGATGTTACTTATGTTGTTTAATTTGGATTCATGATTGTTTGCAGGATTTATGGTCTTTGACCCTAGTATGTGGAATTTATGTGATGTTGTGATGAGCCCTTTTGAAGTTGGTGTCTATGTGAGGTGTTCATGATATTAGGGTGTAGATATAGTTGAATAAGTAGAGTATGCACCCCATAGGTTGGATGAAAGGATGAGCTGAAGCATAGAGGGGCATTGTAGTATGTTAAAGGGGAAACCCAAAGTTGTGGGCTATTCCATGCACATCTAGCGTTTGATAAAATGCCTTAGTGAGCGGAATGAGCCATAATAATAATATGGAATCCCCAAGTAGGTGTAGAACCAAACATGTCTAGTGGTTGTCAAAAGACCGTAGTGAGTAAGTTGAGACGAAATAGCGATAAATCTCCCAAGTGAGTGCTCTTTGATTTATTTTAAGTTTTGATACATGCTAAGTGGTTATCAAGAGAGTAATGACATGATCGTGTGAAGTTTTCCCAAAATCTCATGATATCTAGATATATGTCGAGACCGATATAGGTGTGAAGTACTTGATGCAGGACTTCGTTGAATGGCGTATAATTTAATAGCATGTCTTCCTTAAGGTAGTTTGTGATGATGAATCGATATTAATGACCCCCCCCCTAAATGTTGGGAGCGATCCTTTGGTAATCATGATGGTGAATAGAGGTTTATATTTCCTAAATGATAGATGCAATGACATAAGGTTTGTGAGGGGGAAAGTATGTTATGATCCTGAAATGCTTAGAGTGGCCCCTTGGTATTTGTGATGATAAGTAGACGTTTGTGAATCCTTGGAGGCTTGAGGTGATGTTCTAATGATTGTGAAATTGAATATATGGCATGATTTATGAGTTTCTTGTGAATATGCCTGAATGATGGTAATGATGCATGAATGCTTGTGATGCTTGAATGAATGATGATGCTTTACTTCTATGTTATCGAGTCCTGGGGGTATTTATACCCGAAAAATAGAGTTGTTGTCTAGAGCCCATGTCAGTTTCTCGATAATTCCAACCAAGCCATGATTTTCAAAACTTAGTGAACTATAGAACTCTATATCCTCAGACAAGTGCAAAGCTTAATAAATCCTAGTAATCTCAGTTATCTCTGTAATCTCTGTATCGCTAGTAATCTAGCCTCAGACCTGTACTCATCCCAGTCCTAATGGAACTCAAGTGATTCAATTCAAATCTCAGAAATGATTCAAATAATCTAATCAAGTTATGTATCGTCAGTCAGATACCGTGATTCGATATTGTTTCTGTCAGACATTGAACCAAGTGATCTCAGCATATTTCAGCCAGATCATTTGAGAAACATGATCATGTAAATAGATTCAGCTTTATTGTGTTCATTCTAAGGATTCAGTGAGAGCCTTTTAGTTAGTAGTAGAAACTAGCACCGAGCGAGGGAAGGGATGGCGATTCCTCCCATCAGAGAGAGAGGCTGGAGTCATTAGTAGCAATCCCTGAACTCCAGAACTGCGTAGCCAGTGCAGCATATAGGATTCCCCATCATTAGAGGTTGTCACCGTCAGAGAGGTTGACTATTATATTGCCTCAATTCTACTTCCTACAAGGGTCATCCTATCAGAGAGGCTTCACCCGAAAGTGAGTCTTTACCCGTGGCATGGTATTGATGGCCTTCCAACTGGGGTTACAGGTTGGAACCCACCTGTGGTAGGTTGGGGCATGTCGGTTAAGCGACTACTTCCCACAGTTGTAGTTTTAGTATCAATCTTCAGAAGTCAAGACCGTATGGTACAATCATCTATCTCAGTAAGGAACTAAGATAGTTCTATTGATTCATGGACCATCCCGTCAAATAGGCTTGGCCTCCTATACAGATGCTTACTATCATATTTAAAGATCTCCCGTCAGATAGGCTTGGTCTCCTTCTCAGAATTTGTTGAGTATTCTTGTTGTTGGATTCAGATATAATCCTATTTTCTTATCATTGATAAAGCTTCTGAAGTTATCTATTAGAAAAGTTGAATCTCTAATTCTGTCAGTTGAAAGCGGTAAGCTCAAAACTCAGTATTTGATATAAGTATACTCAGATCCTCAGTTATCAGTAGCAAATGAGTCAGTGGTTCAGTATCTCAGTGATGGCAGTGAGTTTAGCTCGCAGTAAAGCGGTATCCAAGGTCAAGTCTCTAGAGTTGTGACGATTATGAGTATGATTTAAGCATTCTTGTATGTGTGATTGTTTTCGTGCGGTATTCTCATGATCATTTAGGTTATACATATTTTTCATGCATGAGCCCTTGAATTTAGCCTTACCCCGTCTACATATTCACTACATTTTGTGCTAACGCATTTGCGCTATGGTGTCTCATTTGACACCATAGGTTTAGAGGAATAGGACCCAGAGTATTATCAGCAGATCAATCCCAGTCAGCAGCAGTAGCAGTAAGTCCTCTTCTTTCGAGGATGAGTTTCAATTTTCTATTATTGTAATCAAAATTTTATTTACTTTCAGTTGACGGAGTAAGTTGGGGACCTGTCCCATCAACTCCACAGTTCAGTCAGATTAGAGGCTTTTCAGACAAATGTATTGGATAGTATTCAGTTTTATATTTTGAGTATTTATCGATGTGTTGAACCTTATAGCCAGTTTCTGCATTTATTCCAGATATTATGCAGTGTACAGGTACAAATATCATTAAAGGGTTATCTTGTGGTCCTTCGGGGTCACAAGTACCATGTGACATCTCGGGATGGGATCTCGGGGCGTTATACTGGGATCTTGTCATAATGGGCATCCCAATTCCATCCAAAACTGGAGACCACCCCCATTACTAACCCAACCTTCAGTCGCCTACCCTAAGTTGGCTGAATTCCGAACATGTAACAAAATAGTGTAATAGCTCACATAATTACCCTAGGATAAGACCACAATCGTGAATGACCCAACCGAGTTCAACCATCCCACACCAATAATCCAACCATACCAAATCGTTCCAAAATAAGGGCCATAAACTAGGCCATAACCAAAGATGTTCCAAACATAATATAATTAATCCTAAAATAAAATAGGATAGAACCACCAACAATATCGTCCAATGATTTCAGCCCTTCAGCTTATTATAATGTCAAGGCCGACACCACTACCGATCCCACCCATTCTAACCCATAGAAGTACCATAAAGCCTCTAACCAAAAGAGTAATAAAATTTGATTGGGACATGTCCCCAACCATAGCCAATACCAATATCCAAAATAAAACTAAAATCTCTAGAAACATCCATAATATGAAATAGAGCCTTCCAAAAGGATGGAAGCTCACCACTTCAGTACAAATGTTGATCCTGAGTCAATCACTATGTAGGAGGAGTAGAATAGTCAGTTTCTGCATAGCATGGGTATACAGCCGCCAGTAGATAGGGTTAGTGAGTGACCAATAGCATGATCTCAGGGAAAGAATAAAATAATGCCATTTATAAAACCATGTAAAACCATCCATATGCACACAACCATACATATTTATATATAACCATGCCGGGAAAAGGGACTGGGTTTATCATGCCTTTAAAACCTTTACCTGGGATGTGTAGCTTTGTTGTCCTAAATTATCCACGGGCTATGTGGGTTCAGCTTTCCCTACTGAAAGGTCCCCAGTGCGTGTAGCCACACGACCAAGGAAATATCCCTTGGGATGACTAGTACATCCCCAAAATATAGTGTGACATCATATACACGATCGCCAAGACCAACATTATATCGGCAAATAATAGTTTCCAGTTTTGGTCCCCCCCCCAGACCTCCACCTTCCATGGCTTAACTACACCTTCTACCATTATTTCCTAATTAAAACCAATTTCTAAATAACCAAACTATTATCCATTTATTAACCAAGGCCCTTGATATTAGTATCTTTATACCAACCCTTACTTGCAAGTATCATCCATAGCCAACCATTTATAGGTTTAAGGGGACTTTCCAGTGCCTTTCAATTTACCATATTAAACCACTTAGAGGACTTCCATGTTCTCCACAAGCTTAACCATTTATCCTTTTACCATTCCAAATCATTTAAACCATGAGCAATTCCTTTACCAAGTTGTAAAACATGCAAGAGTTCCATTAAAATAGCCAATGCAATGAACATATCTTTATAAGCATTTTATCAAACACATTAGGGGCATAATATGACCAAAAATAATTCCAGTTACCATTAAAACATTGCTATACAATCTAATTATCCAAAACAACCATTAATGCACATAAAAGCATAATTAAAACCATGGAAAACCATAACCAACCATTTAACATCAAAAACCCAATTCATATTTGAAAAACAAAATCATACTGTTAATGAAATCATGAAAACATTTATAAAACCATGCCTTTAGTTAGAATTAACAATGACGAAAAAGAACATGTCTTAAACAAAGATGATGATGGAAAGAGATCACCAAGACAAGCCCCAAATTAATTTTTTTGTTGAAACCCTAGCTTCTCTTGCCCAAAAAGCTCTAAAGAGAATTATGGAGTGTTTTAAAAGAGTTTCTAAGCTTTAATGAATGAAATAATGGGGTAAATAGCCTCTTAAATAGGTTAGAAGTTATGGGACCCTATTAGGATAAGTGGAGAAATGTCTAGAATACCCCCACTTAAGTTGCACCAAAATCCCATCACAAGGATATGATTTACCCACACGAGTCATACCCTCTTATACAATTGTTATCCTCCGCTTGTAACCTAGAATCAACCCTTGGATGAAACACTGTCCAATATACGAATCATCCAACTAAGCTGTATTGACAACATACGATTTGTACCCTTCATCTTTACCCCTAGCATATTTATACCCAAGGAAGATTTAGAAACTTTCCACCATACGAGTCCTAGGTATGACTCGTACCCTGGCTTACAGCTCATGGTGAGCCACTCGTATCCAACCTAAGTAACCAAGTCTAATATTAAGTTTAGGAACCAAACGATCCATAACCATAAATATGACTCACACCCTAAAGTCGTATCCACTCCATTAACCAAAATCCATCCCACCAACCAACATTGGTCAGTATACGACTGAACCATACCATATGTACCCCAACATATAGCTCATATCCATAAGTCGTATTGGGTCCAGAGATTAGAATTTCAAGAAATTTTCTACGGTCCAGAAACCAAGGTGTTTCAAAAGGAGGCTTAGTCACTTGATATCCATATGTACCATACTAGCCCCCAAGCCTACAATATAATTTGAGAGAAGTCATATAGTGATCCTAGCTTGACTGTCTGAAAACTAAGGTAATGAAAATAAGGGCAAGATTATGGTATTTGATGCACATTTCTTGGAACTTCTCTTCTGAGTGTGAGTATCACTGGAATGTCCCTGCATTGACATTCATTATTTCATATTAGTTAGTAGGACTTCTTTGTTGTGAGGGCGCATGTGTCATATTACTAACTGCTTACGTGTTTGGGTAGTGTAACTTGTACATATGCATGGTTGTCTGTTACTAATGTAATGCCATACCTTGATCCCATTGTGTCACATCATTGTGCGTCACATTTATACATAGTTGATTTTGAAAAGTTGAAATAAGAGAGGGTATTGTGGTTTGAACTTAAAGTGTTGATTGTCTACCTTGAATAGCTTAGATTCTCCTAGTTAAGCGTCCTGTTTGTTTTGTTTTATCTTATTGTGTTTTATTGTCTGACGATATGCAAATGTTGTAAGTTGAGGGTGTTGATGTGCTATAGAAATATAGCACTTTCAATGCTTAAAACAATAAAAATATGTAATTTCTTAGGTTTTTTTGTTAGATCTAATGTGTTCTGGGTATGTTTTGTAGGAAACTAGGTTTTGGATGCTATATTCATGAAAAAGATGAAAAATGGATTTTTTGGCTACTTGATCAATTTTGATTACTCGTGACACTTTTCAAATGTACGTGATGAAAGTTGAAGATTTGAAGTTTGGTTGCAAGTATTAGAAGGCCTGACACTTACCGATGTCTACATATGGACCACATGTAGCACATATGGTCAGTATGAGATTAAGTTAAGTACCAGAATTAAAGATCCACTGAGGGAAAGAGCTGAAAAAGAACTTTTGACACTTATCTATGTCAACATGTGGACTGCATGTGGGTAAGGTAATTGTCAGAAGTCCAAAATCCTGAAAGCTGAAGGTTCCAGAATTTTTTTTGGCACTTATATGTGTTTACATGTGCCCAGGGTCAGGCCACATGTGGAACATTCTCCCAAGGTCAGGCCGCATGTAGACACAGGTAAGTGGCCACCAACCTTTTTTTTTTCTTTTTCATCTGGGATTTGATTTTTGGGTTACCTCGTGTACTATAAATATCCTTTATGGATTTTTTAGTAAAAGTTACACACTCTTAATACATACAAACATATTTTGATTTTGAGATTTGATTTTGGTCTTGGAATTCTCTTGTATTGATTTTGGTAGATTAATTCAATTAAAGTTTGGAGCTTTTCAATTGTGATTATTGTGATTCATCTTATGCTTTCAATCATGAATGTTGTTGATTCTTTCACAAGTATGAGCAGCTAAAACCCCTTAGCTAGGGTTGTAGAAACCCTGATGGAATGACAAAGTAGGGGAAGTGTGATTGTTATTTCGAACCAGTGCCCATGCATGCATTGTATTATATTCACTATAATAGATATCTTAGCAGTTGCTAATGTTAGGATCCCACCTAGATTATTGCTACTTACTCTAAAAGAGGAGTAGTGGCTAGGAAAAGATAACTACAATATTAATTTGAAGTTTAACTGTCGATCTACGCTACTAGGTATTATCTAAGATGGTTAGTTGTCATCTAATAACTAGAGACTCAAAAGGTAATAGTTAACTGGGATCTAGGATAGGGTTAGTTATGCAATATCTTGAGACTCAAAAGGCAAAGGGCAAAATCTATTAACTTGTCCAAAAAACCGTTAATGGTACATAACTTATTCGATTCTACATGCAATGTATCAGATTGGTTCAACAAAGAATGAAAAGCCTACAAAGTTGAGAAGCCAGGGGGAATACCATCCTAGTGTTCAATGACAACTGATTACAATCGAAGTTGATATTAGCTACTTGTTCGATATTGCTACTCAAATCCCCGATTTACTTTTCCAGTTTTACCCGTTGATTACAACATACGAGAGCCACGATTATACATATTTCCTTGGGATTCGACCCCAATCTTTTTTGGGTTACTATATTTGACAGCGATCGCATAATCTTCAGATTAAAGGTGTAGCTTGGGCGTTATCAAATCCACTCTGCTCAAGAGACTCATCTCTTAACCTGAACTGTACTTCATTCGTTGGTGTAGCCTTTGGTTCCATAGTACCTGTAAAAAAGAGTTTTTAGTGATTGAAATACAAGAATTAAACAGAGAAAAAATAATAGTTGCATTCCAATCTGGAGGCGACCTATGACCCCTTCTTATAGGTCGAGGTAGTAATAATTAGGTTATAGGAAGTCTTCGTAGTAGACAAAGCCCTGAACCTTCAGGTCTTCAAGTCTGACACTTACGTAACAATATATTGGTTTTAGGTACAACTTATGTGCTCATAAGTAGGTTTCATAGGCTCAAGCTGAGGGACAGACTATTTTTTCTCAAATTCCCATCCAACATAGTTAAATTTTCAATTTTCAGATGAAATTCAATCACTAAAACATGCAACTAGTCAAGTTTTATAGGTATTTCACACATTATTCAACTTAATCAACTTCTACTTCTACTTTTAAAGTGATTGAGGGCTTCTTAAGTCAACAATCGTACCTTAACTAAAATTTCACAAGGTTTAGGCTCCAGCTATTTCAGGAACTGAGAGAATTTAGTAATTTCAAGTTTATTCCAAGTACAATCTCAAGGTCAATGTTCAAGAACAAAATTTTCAAACTAAATAGAACCAAGAACTCTTACCTTGAATAAAGATTTTAGAAGAAAAAGATGAACAAGTTACAATAGTCCTAACTTCACTGTATAATGCGTGCAAGTGGTGTGATGTGGAGTATGGTTTTCCTTTTAAGCATATGAATAGGAGTTGAAAATTTAGAATAGAAGTGGGAGTTTCTAATTTGAATAGTTAAGGCATGAGAGGGTCGGACCTGAGGGTTTTAAATCTTGGGCATGTCGGACCGGATCAGGTCACATGGGCCTGGCCCATATTTTTTTGAAAATTTGGACCAAAAAAATGAACCCTACCTATGACCCTACTTACAAGCCATAGGTAGTACCTATGCCCCCGTAAGTAGGGTTAGTAGGTATGACCTGGGGAATTTTTTTCGCTCTGAATCCTACGACCCCTGCCTACGAGCTAGTTGGTTGGGTCTGCAAGTTGAAGTTCAAAGACCCAAATTTGTTTTTAATTCCCACGTCTCATCTTACATGTCGTGCGTTGGACCTACAATCCTGTAGGTAGGGTTGTAGGTCCACTTACCAGGAATTGTATGAAATTTTTCAATTGTTTTACCATTCTCCAGGTGTTTCTCCATGCTTTAAACCTACAAAACAAAAAAAATTGAAAACTAACCTTGGGTTGCCACCCAAGCAGCAATTGATTTAACATCAAAGCGTGCTCAAACTTCAACAACAAGCCCATGGGTTTCCTCCTATGGAACTCCTAATTTAATGTTGTGAAACAACTCATGTCCCTTAGCTATTCAGACTTCGCCAAGGCTAACATTCTCACACACTTTCAACTCTTCCATGTTTCCCGTGTAATGCTTAATACGATGCCCATTCACCTTGAATGGGAAATCACCATATAGTTTTAAATTAATTACACTATGTGGAAATACTCTAACAATGGTGAATTTTCCACACCACCTAGACTTCAACTTTCTAGGAAATAAATGAAGCCTCAAATTATACAACAAGACCACATCATCGTATTAGAATACCTTTTTCTCAATTTTGTTTCCATGTTACTACTTCATCTTCTCCTTATACAAGGTTGATATTTCATAAACACATAAGAGGAACTCATCTAACTCAATAATCTTACCTATTCTCAAGTGTACGGCATCACTCCACTCAAAATTCAGCATTTTTAACGTCCATAGTATCTTATGATCAAGTTCGACCGGCAAGTGGCATGAACCTATGGTAGTTTTTTAAGCAGTATAGTAGGCCCAAAGTACATCATCTAGCTTTCTCGACTAGTCAGTCCAATTGAAATTCATAGTCTTTGCCAGAATGGACTTGATCTCATAATTGGAGACCTCAATTCGCTCACTTGTCTGCAGATAGTAAGGTATATCTACCTTGTGTATTACAATATTTCTCAAGTTGGTACTTGAATAGATGATTGCAATCATAGGATCTACCACCACTAATGATAGCTCGTGGAGTACTAATCTAAGAGAAAATATTCTTCTTCAAAAAGGTTGTGACACTTTGACCCTCGTTATTGGGAAGCTCAACAGCTTCCAGCCACTTATATACATAGTCGACTACCACCAATATGTATTTTATTCCATGAAAACTCACAAATGGACCCATGAAATTAATTCCCACATATCAAACCGATCAAGGTCAGGAACAAGTCATGGGGAACTCATACTTTCGTGAGATACTTTCCTGTCGCTGGGTTTGGTCATAGGAACGAGCATAGTCATGTGCATTTTTATAAATAGTCATCCAACATAACCACACTGTAGAATCTTATGGATCGTGTGAGTACCTACATGGTGACTCCCAACTGGAGATGAATGATAAACCTCATGAATGCTTATCATCTCAACTTCGATAATACACCTTCAAATCACACCATTTGTACACACCCAAAATAAGTAAGTCTCATACCAAAAGAACTTTCGTACCTCATTGATAAATCATTTTCTCTACTGAAATGACATGTCTTCTAGGATGAGGTCACATGCCAAATAATTTGCAAAATCAGCAAACCAGGGGATTAAGTCTTATGATGCTACCAAGACATGCTCATTAGTAAAAGTATCATTAATATCAACCTCATACCTAATTGAAGCATATCCTCCTCTTCTAGGCATGATAGATGTTCTGCAACCTAATTTTTTATGCCCTTCCGGTCATTAACCTCAAAGTCAAACTCTTGCAGCTATAGTAACCATCAAATTAATCTAGGCTTTGCATATTTCTTCGACATAAGGTACCTAAGAGATGTATGGTCAGTATTAATAATGACTTTGGTCCCAATCAAAAAGTATCAAAACTTCTCAAAAGTAAACACCACTGCAAGTAACTCCCATTTCGAAACCATGTATTTTTTTGTACGAGGTTGAGTGATTTGCTGACATAGTAAATGGGGGAAAGTATCTTATCGTGTATTTAGCCTTGAAAGGCTCCTAGCTACACACCACTGGTGTCACACATTACCTCAAATAGAATGGTCCAGTCCAAAGACATATCGATAGGAGCAGAAATCAATGTCTTTTTTAGGTACTCAAGGCCTTGAGATAAGCATCATCAAACACAAAATTCATCTCTTTCTCTAAAAATTTTCACAATGGATTTGATATTTTAGAGAAGTACTTAATGAACTACCTATATAACCCTGCATGACCCAAGAAACTCTAAATACCTTTGATAGAAATCAGTGGAGGCAATTTGTCAATCACCTCAATTTTAGCCCAGTTGATCTCTCTCCCATTACTAATCTCATGAAAACTAACTCGTTCTTCTTATTTGGGACCATAGTGATCCCGCCCATCTTTGACACACACTGTACTAGGCTTACCTACTTGTTGTTGGTAATAGGGTAAACCACACTTATATCTAACTACTTATTGATCTCTTTTTTCACAACCTCTTCCATGAATAAGTTTAGACGATGCTAAGGCTCAATGCTAGGTACACACTTCAATTTAAGCTAAATCTTGTGAGTGCAAATTTTGGGTGAAATTCCAATAATATCCATAATAGTCCAACCAATTGCTTATCTAAACCTCTGTAATATTGAGATGAAAGCCTCAACATGTGTATTTAAAAAATCTATAACAACAATAATTGGTAAGGTATTGTTGGCCCCCAAGAATGCATAATGCAAATGAGAAGGGAGGGCCTTCAATTCAAAGATCGGTGGCTCCTCAATAGATGGTAGAGTTGGTGGGGTTTATCTATTCTTCTAATCAAGATCCAAATTGTTTGGCGCACATGAATAAGAACCTCTACCAATAAGTGCACTAAATATCTCATTATACTCATCAATACCATCACTAACAAAGTTTATGATCACTACTGCTAATGTCTCAACACCTAGTCTTTCCTTAATGGGTGCAATCATTGCATCTTTATATATGAGGTCTATCAGAGACACCACCCTCATATATATTGGATGCCTCATCGACTGACACACATTGAAAGTAACATGTTCATCATTGATCTTGAATTTTATTTATCCCATCTCCATGTCAACCAATGTCCTACCCATTGCTATGAAAGTCCTTCCTAAAATGATAGGGACGTCAAAATCTACCTCACATTCAAGAATTAAAAAATTAGATGGGAATATGAATGAAGCTACCTTCACCAACACATCACATAACATACCAATCATCTTCTTCACCGTGCGATCAGCCATCAATAGTCTTATAGATGTCATCTTAGATGACCCCAACGCGAACTACTTTGTACAAATAGTGGCATTAGATTAATACTAGCTCCTAAGTCACATAATGCTCATCCAAAATTTAGGGAACCAATAGTGCAAGAAATATTGAAAGCTCCAGGATTCTCTTTCTTCTCAACTAAAAATTGAGAAGCAATAGCATTGCAGTGCTGGTGCATATTATCAATGAGCTTAAAACTCATTGTCCACTTTTTAGTCACTATATCATTCATGAAATTTGTATATCCAAGCATTTTCTCCAATGCTTCTACAAGAGGGATATTTATATATAATTTCTTCAACATCAACATGAATTTATGATTTTTCCCTTCTTCCTTTTTCTTCTTTAACCTTTAATTAAAAGGTGAAAAGGTCGTGGAATAGGTTTCAAGAGTTGTTTGACCTCCTTACCCTTTCCTTTATTAAAATTAGCTCATTTTCTACACTCATTAATTTTTATGATGTATCACCATTAGTCACCAACTTTTCAATTTCAAAATCGAGTGAATCATCTACATCAATAGAATCATCCCTTACCTCATCAACTATAGCCATAGGTGGATCAATAATAGTGTTATCACTCTGAATGGTGATGGCTAGGCAGTGACTGTCATTCTGTGGATTCTAAATAGTATTGCTCAAAAGATTTCCCAGTTGATGCTGATTCAATGTAGTTAACATCTAACTAAACTGTTTCTCAAGATTCTTAATTGTGGTAGCATGCAATTCTACTTTCTGTCTTAATCCTAAAATGTCTACCTTTATCTCCTTAAGACAAGTCTCTTGACTCTCTGAACCCTTCACTATCTTATCAAACATCACTTCCATTCTTGAGTTATCTTCATAGTTTCCCAGTGGAACATACAAACTACTCTTCTCCTTATAATCATTCTTTCTCCTTTAGTCACCATCTTTATCTCTTTTCCTATCCCTATACCTATCTTCATAGTAGTTCTAACCTTGATTTCTTTTCCTTGAGTTCCAAGAGTCCTGATTGGACCCTTGGTCCTTGGCTTGGAAACCCTTTATCTCTCTATCTAAATATTTTTCTTCCTTCTCAAAATTAGATTCATCATGCCTAGGAGATTTACATCGAGCACCCATAGTGTTTACCTTTTTGCTTTCATGGAAACAAATTTCTTAGTAACAAATCCGATCTCAGTCCTCATCTGCACTATCTCCTAAGCCACTATCTCATCTAGGGCTCTTTGCTCACTAGAAGCACCAATAGTATAAGTTGCAGCTCTCTTATTTCTTCCCGAGTATACCATCCTCAATTGGTTTTAGTGATTCGATCTAAGATCTCTGTGGCCTGATCCCATCACATACTCATGACAGATCCACCTATAAATGTGTCATCCACAACCTTTGTATTAGTATTCAAGGATCTATAGAATATCTTCAGTAAGTTCTTGCCTAAAATTCCGTGGTTGGGAACATTCATCAACTTCGTATTGAACCGTAACCATATCTCATACAATGCCTCTGGATGTAATTGTCTAAAATTATAAATTTCATCCTTCAACTGCAGTATAGAAGGCCGGAAAAATTAGACCAAGAATTTCTATATCAACTTACTCAAAGTGGTAATGGACCCATGAGGCAGTTTCCTTAACCATAAAGTTGCTTAACTTGTAAGAAAGAATGGGAACAACCTGAGTTACAAAGCTTCTTGAATCACCCTCGGTAGATTATACAAAGTGCATATTCCAATGAAGTTCATAATGTGTATATTGCATCATCGGTAGGCATACCAGCAAACATACCCTTCAAATTAAGCAACTGAATTATTGCAGTTGTAATATTAATTTTGTTTCTTGGGGAAACTCTGGAGGAATAATAGCACTTATCTCAATAAGTTTAACATACCCTAGTATTCTTTCAGATCAACATATAATAGAAGATACTGATAAGCAGGTGGTGGTTGAACTCTGTTTCTTCTAGCTTTGTCCCTGTCGAGTGTTTCTCAACAATATTCCTCCTACTGTTTAGCCCTTTTCTCAGCACGTCGAGCTAATGATAACCTTGCTTTTCTAAGGCTATTAATCAGGTCGTGGTTTGCTCAGCTATTTCCTAAATACCAAATAGAGGTGGCCAATTCAATACAGTTGGATCATCATGAACACCATTATCTCATGCTCCATGCTCATACTCTTCTTGTCTCTTTATCTTAGGATTCTGTCATAAGGTTCGCTCAAACTCAAGATCACTTAGAATAAAAGGATTTCCTTAACTCCAAATACTGGGCATACATCATTGTATACGTAAAAAGTGATAGAAAACTAAAAAACCAATAACCGCAATAAACTTAATTAATCAATCTATAATCATATTCCCCAACAATGGCACCAAAATTTGATGTCACCCAAATTACACCTCCTAAAAAGTTGTAACACCCCGTAAAAGTCGTGCATGGATTAGCTTTTAATAGAGTGCTCTTAAACTTAAAAACTTGAAAATTTTTCTAAGTGTAACTTAGAGTCATTTTAGCTGACAACCTTCGGGATACAACTTCTCGACCTTCTCGACCTTCATTTTAAGATTTTCAAGTTGCGTTATGATCGTAAAATCTCATAGTACATCTCGGATAAGTTTTGGAATTTTTCGGAATGCATAAGGCTGCGTTTGGATTTCAAAACAGTAGCAAAACGCATAGCCTGTTGCCCAGTTTTTTTCAGCATTTCAGGGTCAACTTCAAATGCTCATAACCCCTGTATATAATGAAATGTATGAGCTATAATATATCAAACAAAAGAGCTTTGAGTCCTCTTTCCACTGCAACTGGTTTCATCCAAATACAACATCGGAGTAAGAAGTTATATCCGTTTTACTTCAGCCTGTCAGTTTGTCAACTGAGGGATAGTTTCGACTTTTCTAGTTTTCTTAGGGGCATTTTAGTCATTTCACTTCACCCAATTCCGTCTATAACA
Source organism: Capsicum baccatum var. pendulum (assembly GCA_030864225.1). Lineage (NCBI taxonomy): Eukaryota > Viridiplantae > Streptophyta > Magnoliopsida > Solanales > Solanaceae > Capsicum > Capsicum baccatum. Next base: position 190,381,778 of record CM061560.1, read on the forward strand.
CCAGATTTAGCCCAAATTCAGCAGAATACAATCCTTTTTCTCAAATTCTCTCAAGAACACCTTTTAGGTTCCAAACAAAAATCCCAAATAACTCAAGATTCAACCGTAGAAAATTCAAATTGGTTCCGTAGTTGTGTTCACCATCTCGAAAGCTTCGAGAAGTTATGTAAGGAGGATTCAAAATACAAGAGTCCATTGTTAAGGTATGAATATTGTTTATTCTTGATTCTTATCCATGAATAAGTATTGATAAAGGATTATGAGTATTGTCTTGATGTTGGAAGATAACTAGAAACATAGTTATGAATTGTTGTGTATAAATTGTTAGTAGTAAATTATGGAAGTTACTGTATTGGATTATGAAAGATGAATTGTGGTGATATATCATTATATTAGTGGTTATGTATGCCTAGTGATCATGTTGGTATTGGATGGTTTTAAGAAGGGAAATAAAGGCTAAGAGTGATGTTGAGGGATATTTCATGAAAATTCATGATATGTGAATGTAATAAGAGTATAAGAGGATGTATGTAGTACTCTTATTGATGAGCTAAAGGATTACTTCCTAGACGTTAATTGGTGAAGTTAATACCTAAATGGTAAGGTTTGGTTGCTAATGCTAGTTTGCCACAAATGACTTATTGTAGATAAGTGTTCGAAGAGTACGGGAAGTCACTTGTATTGAAGTGGTTATATCAAGGTATGTAAGACATACTCTATCTATTCTTTGGCATGAGTAATGACCCATGGCACTCTCAAGTAAGCTTCCAACATTGTCCTACGACACATGACACATACTAACATCATATGATCTTCGACACTACCAATTGAACTTGTTTTCACTTTTAAGATGTCCGGCTAGTCAAAAAAATATCCATATACTATTGTTGACTCCGAAATGGTTTAATGAGGTATCCATGATTCTCTACTTCATTTTCATGATAATGATTACCTATTTACATGTTTTTCCTATTGAGGTATCATGGTTTCAAGTTCCATAAAGTGTGACCACAAAGTAACCAATCTCAAAGATTAATTGAATTAAGAAATGGAATGTCTATATTTTAAATTGATGATATGATGTATTATATTAGTACCACTGATCAGTTGGCCATTGTATTATAAAGATTATGTATATGTATGCTATTCCAGGGGTGGTCGCTGATGTATTGTATTAGTACCACTGATCAGTTGGCCATTGTATGACATATGTTATGTATTGATAAGGATTACGGGAAGTAATGATATGAAAGTAATGTGCAGGTATCCCATCAGTTCTTTTAAGTGTGGTCTACTCATACTGTTTATTCACTGGTATCTGGGTTCTGTTGATCTTTTGTATCTCATGTTGATGCTCCCTTCCTTACATACTCAGTACATATTTCCGTACTGAAGTCCCTCACGGGGGACCTGCATTCATGCCTACAGGAACAGGTACTTCAGGTCGTACACCTCCGCAGTAAGAGCCAGGACATTCTATTGTTAGTGGTGAGCTCCAGTTGTTTCGGGGCATCCCAAGTCGTCTCTATATGTACCTTTGGTATTTGTATAAAAGTCTTTTATGGGCGGGAGTTCGTCCCGACCCCAACTCGGTTGTGTATCTATGTAGAGGCTTTTGTAGACATATTGTACAGCCATAGGAGTGTTTGGTTGATAGACGTGATGGCTCTGACGGCCAATTACTGTTCATATATATATTTATGCGTGTCTGTTGGGTTGATACAGGTACTGTTTTCTTCTATTTACAACGAAGTACTGCCCAAATTTCTAATTTTCATAAGTAATGTAAATGTGAAAGTATAGGTTATGAACGGGTTCTCCCGGGCCTCCTCGGCTACGGGTGCCAGTCCGCTCCAATGGGATTTGGGGTGTGACAGAAGTGGTATCAGAGAAGTTCGTCCTAGTGAGTCTACCAAGCCGTGTCTACGTAGAATCTCGTTTATCGGTGTGTTGTGCACCACATCTATAAACAGGATGCTATTGGACATTTAGGGATTATTTCCACTCTCCATTTCTTAGTTCGTGCAATAGAGTCAGAATGTTCCTCTTTCATACTCTTATTCGTGCTTTGATGTCGCCCATATGAAAGTAAAAAGTCATCCCAAATTCTTTTCTTACTCTAATGTATTCCGATATGTCTCATTATTGAGGTGATTCAAGTGTAGAATTTTAGAATCTAATGGTATGGTCCTTTCTGATTGAACCATATAAGAGTTAAAATTGTGCAAGGACTTGAGAATTGCATTTAGTCCCTTTCAAATTTATGTTACAAATGTCTTGCTTAAGGGAGGATGATGTGTAGTAGAATGTTGGAACTGTATTTCCACCCGAATAGTAGTATGCATTAAAGTGTTGTTGTCATGACCTATTGGTAGTGAAATTAGACCAAGAAGTTGGTGATGTGAAGTCACAAAGTTAGAAGTCAGAGTGAGGGTGACTTTTGTGTAAATGAATATTTTAGTTGAATAACCAATGTTCGAGAATGATTTACCCCCCTTATGGTGATAGACTAATGTGGTAACTAGTAGCATGTGTGGATGGTATGGTAGTCCGTGGAGGAAGTGCTTGACTCCGATTTTATTTATACAGAGTAAGATGTGTATTCATAGTTCATTGGATATTGCGTATTAAATCTCTATCTCATGTAATCTTGTCATCAAGGTGTTGTTGAAAAAAAAATAATAAAGTCTAGTGAAGCCGTGTGAGGCCTATTACGATTCACTAGCAACTTGTTGTCCAACTTGTTGTTCTTGTGTTGGTTTAATAGATGTATAGCTGAATTTGTTTGCATGAGATTGAGTTGGTAAAGAGGTGATTCATCCTTGTGTGTTGTTTAGTAGATGGTAGAGAAGGAGTTGTTAGTTAGGATGATTTGTAGGTTGCTTGAAGTGTGAAAATGGCTATATTAGCCAGTAAGTTGTAAGTATAGACTCATGGTTGTTTGTGGAACTTGAAGGTAGTCTAAATGTATGCTTAAGTAAGTAAGCGTGATGTGAGAGGCCGTATAAGTAGATAAGATTGTATGGGGTTACAGTATAAGATTAATGTCAATCATGTCTATTATGTGACTTTACCCCTTGACCTTCTTTTCCTTGGTAGTTATAAACTAGTACTACTAGTGAGAAGATATGTAGTAGATTTTTGAGGTATAGTAGTAATGTTGTAAAGGTGCTTTGGTCGTGGATAGTATCTAGATAAAATCAAGTATTTGGGGTAGAATGTCCCAATTTGATGGACTAGTAAATTATGTTGTATTCTTCATGGGTGGTATTTACTGAATAAAACAAGTATGAGCTAATGCCTATGATGCCTTACACCATGTATTTATAGTACCTAAAAGTCCCTAAGTCAACAAGGTACAAAAATGCAAGCTATACAATTATCAACTGCAAGCTGAAAATCTGAAAATCCTGCACATGCATGCTGAAATTTCTGCACATGATTGCCAACCTTTGTGGACCTTTTAAAGTGGAAAATTTGCAATTTCATACCAGCCTGTGTGAACTTCCTAAAGTCTAATAAATGTGCTGCCAGACTATTTTGACCATCTAGAAGGTGCTGGAATGTTGGCAGCAATGCGGAGCATTTATCGAAGCCCCGCCAAGCTCGAAAATGCGCCCGAATAGTCCGAAACATGCCGAAAACGTGAGGAGTTTAATGGGTTGTGACGTTGAGCGTCACAATGTGGTTGTCACAATGTGGTTGTAAAAATAGTGACTTAAGATTATGATGTATGTTTTGTAAGAATTATGTATAAGGTTGGGTTGTAAATCATGTTAAGCACTAGACATTAAGTTTGAACAATTGATGTCCATGAAGGTGGATGTGATGATTTCTTGGTTGATGATACTAGTTTTATGGAAGTAATCTAATAGGCTTGAATGGTGTATGCAAGAGCCTAAGTTTATTTGATTCGTAGTGAAGTATGATGTTGCATATATAATGCAGAAGTATGCCCAAGGTGATCTGAGGTTGCGGTATTTTCTAAGACTATTACACGTTTTGTGGGACGAGTGGTACCGTTGATTTGCTAGGTGGAGGAAGACTAGTTAGATGGTATATGGTGTTCTAAATAGTCAAGTTAAGAAGTTTTGATTGATAGTGTTGAGCCTTTTTATATGATCTTGATTCTCATAGTAGAGAGATGTAAGTTTGGAGTCACGATATTGATAGACTATGTCGGAAGTAGTATGATTCATTGAAGGCTTGGTGACATCCATGTTGAATACTAGATTCTAAGTTTGAGTTTTTGAAGGTTGAACTAATAGAAATAAGAGTTAAAGCACTAGACGGTGCGCACTCCGACTATGGGGATACTCATGAAGACCCAAAGTTAGTAAGTGTGCAAGTATTATATGATGACTGGTGGGTCTATAGAATGATAAAGTGTATCTCAGAAGGTAGTATTAACAGTGTGTCTTCCACTTTCAGGTGTGGTCATTTGGGTTAAGTGCCATGATATGCGTGTATAATAGTTTTTCAGACCCCAGAGTACAGTGAGTGTACTTCAGTTTAAAGTCTAGTAAGGGATCTCCCAAACTTAATATCATGGTTTGAAGCTAAGGGGGAGATGATAGAGCGAATAACCAAGTCAGGCCTTCAGATTCTAGTCGTGATGTCATGATGATATAGAACGTCAGAAAGTGAGGGTGAGACAACCCATTCTTATCTCAGTATATTTTTTTTTCAGTTATCCCAATATCTACTCATGCCTTACGTTTCAGTCCAATGATCAAAATTCATGTTCATGCTTATGATAGAGAACCGTGTACTCTTCGAGTTCTAAAATGAGAAGTTTCAGTTCATTCAGTAGTCGGAATCCCATTCCATAAGTTATGAACTCCAGTTGAGGTCATGTAGCTCATGACTCATGTACTCCCGCTTTATAGTATGCTTGTTTTAGATAAGACCATAAGTGTGAAGTAAGATCTGGGGCCAAGTTTTTGATATATGTGAGTTTTAGTGAAAATTTGTATGTGCATGTTCTTGGGGTAGCACGTGGTAGTTATATTAAGAGTGGTTTAGAGAATATGAGAAGTGTTTCTTCATGGGTGTTTGGGTTGAAGTTCATATGAGGTTATGAAGATAGGCTTGAATGACATGTTGGGATTTTAGTGAAGTGACGCAATATGCGCTAGTGAATCTATAGTAAGAGTTCAGAGTTAAGTCATTAATGTAGGAAGGCATGATATGCTTAGGGTGTAAACTTTAAAAGGATATAGAAGATTGAATCATATTCTTTAGACTAGTATCATGGTATGACATGTTGTATTTTTGGGACTTGGAGTTAGGCTTGATCGCAGTGAAAGGATTTAAGCTACTATAGACATTGTAGAAAGAGCTATCAATGCCCATATGAGAATTATAAGTTGAATCGAATGAATGTGGTATCTAAGGGAAATAGTACAGTTAAGGGAGTATTCGTGGAGTGTGCTGATCTTGGAAGTAAGAAATCGCATTGACTAAGGACTGACAATTCTATCATGATTTATGAGTTATATGTCTATATTCCAGGCTGCAGAGTAATGTCAATGTTGGGATCCTATAGTCGGATGTCTTATGTGACTCATGCCCAAGATCTTTTGCTGCCTAATGCTACTAGAATTTTTTTTTCTACGAAGAGTGTTGATAAGATACTCCAGATTGGGTATAAGTTTCCTGTGTAGTTCAGTCTGTTCAGCCAGTAAATCAGTTCAATAGTCAGAATGTCAAATTCTCATGATTTGTTTTCTTGTTTTTTTCAATTAGTCATGCTACCCGAATTCTCAGATATGTTACTATTCCAAGATTGAGTATACTAGTAGTTGCGAGTATAATTCAGTTCATGAGTCATGTACTAGATTCAGATTCCAGAGGTTCAGTTATGAATCAAAATCGTAGGTGCCGTGTACATTTCCTCCATTTTCCAAGTATCTTAGTGAATTGAACACTCATAGAGGGATATAGGATCCCAAGGGGGAGATACCCCATTTGGTTGCGTGCATAGATTCTTATTACAAGCTTCGCATCAATTGATATTGCGTATTCAGTCATACGTTCTTGTGTCAGCTCAGTCAGATATGCCTGCATTAGAAATGCACGTTCAATAGAAAAAGTTCATCTTATCTATGTATTCAGTTCTGCGTTCATGAGATCAACTCAATAACAAATCCATACATTAGGTTTGCATGTTCATTATGAGAACTCAGTTTATGAGTGGCTCCAGTCGTGTATTCCATGCATCAGATATGCATGTCCGATATAAGAATTCAGAATATCAGTAGTTATATCCATATGGTCATGTTTCAGATCAGTGTATTCTTTATTAGAAAACATGTCGTGCCTGCGTTATTCCATACCTTTAAGGCTTCAACATTTCCAATCCATCATTCGGGGACGAATGATCCCAAGGGGGAGATAATGTAACACCCCGTAAAAGTCGTGCATGGATTAGCTTTTAATAGAGTGCTCTTAGACTTAAAAACTTGAAAATTTTTCTAAGTGTAACTTAGAGTCATTTTAGCTGACAACCTTCGGGATGCAACTTCTCGACCTTCTCGACCTTCATTTTTAGATTTTCAAGTTGCGTTATGATCGGACAATCTCATAGTACATCTCAGATAAGTTTTGGAATTTTTCGGAATGCATAAGGCTGCGTTTTGATTTCAAAACAGTAGCAAAACGCATAGCCTGTTGCCCAGTTTTTTTCAGCATTTCAGGGTCAACTTCAAATGCTCATAACTCCCTGTATATAATGAACTGTGTGAGCTATAATATATCAAACGAAAGATCTTTGAGTCCGCTTTCCACTGAAACTAGTTTCATCCAAATACAACATCTAAGTAATAAGTTATATCCGTTTTACTTCAGCCTGTCAGTTTGTCAACTGAGGGATAGTTTCGACTTTTCTTATTTTCTTAGGGGCATTTTAGTCATTTCACTTCACCCAATTCCGTCTATAACACCAGATTTAGCCCAAATTCAGCATAATACAATCCTTTTTCTCAAATTCTCTCAAGAACACCTTTTAGGTTCCAAACAAAAGATTCAACCGTAGAAAATTCAAATTGGTTCCGTAGTTGTGTTCACCATCTCGAAAGCTTCGAGAAGCACCCCATGGTTATGTAAGGAGGATTCCAAATACAAGAGTCCATTGTTAAGGTATGAATATTGTTTATTCTTGATTTTTATCCATGAATAAGTATTGATAAAGGATTATGAGTATTGTCTTGATGTTGGAAGATAACTAGAAACATAGTTATGAATTGTTGTGTATAAATTGTTAGTAGTAAATTATGGAAGTTACTGTATTGGATTATGAAGGATGAATTGTGGTGATATATCATTATATTAGTGGTTATGTATGCCTAGTGATCATGTTGGTATTGGATGGTTTTAAGAAAGGAAATAAAGGTTAAGAGTGATGTTGAGGGATATTTCATGAAAATTCATGATATGTGAATGTAATAAAAGTATAAGAGGATGTATGTAGTACTCTTATTGATGAGCTAAAGGATTACTTCCTAGACGTTAATTGGTGAAGTTAATACCTAAATGGTAAGGTTTGGTTGCTAATGCTAGTTTGCCACAAATGACTTATTGTAGATAAGTGTTCGAAGAGTACGGGAAGTCACTTGTATTGAAGTGGTTATATCAAGGTATGTAAGACATACTCTATCTATTCTTTGGCATGAGTAATGACCCATGGCACTCTCAAGTAAGCTTCCAACATTGTCCTACGACACATGACACATACTAACATCATATGATCTTTGACACTACCAATTGAACTTGTTTTCACTTTTAAGATGTCCGGCTAGTCAAAAAAATATCCATATACTATTGTTGACTCCGAAATGGTTTAATGAGGTATCCATGATTCTCTACTTCATTTTCATGATAATGATTACCTATTTACATATTTTTCCTATTGAGGTATCATGGTTTCAAGTTCCATAAAGTGTGACCACAAAGTAACCAATCTCAAAGATTAATTGAATTAAGAAATGGAATGTCTATATTTTAAATTGATGATATGATGTATTATATTAGTACCACTGATCAGTTGGCCATTGTATTATAAAGATTATGTATATATATGCTATTCCAGGGGTGGTCGCTGATGTATTGTATTAGTACCACTGATCAGTTGGCCATTGTATGACATATGTTATGTATTGATAAGGATTACGGTAAGTAATGATATGAAAGTAATGTGCAGGTATCCCATCAGTTCTTTTAAGTGTGGTCTACTCATACTGTTTATTCACTGGTATCTGGGTTCTGTTGATCTTTTGTATCTCATGTTGATGCTCCCTGCCTTACATACTCAGTACATATTTTCGTACTGAAGTCCCTCACGGGGGACCTGCATTCATGCCTGCAGGAACGGGTACTTCAGGTTGTACACCTCCGCAGTAAGAGCCAGGACATTCTATTGTTAGTGGTGAGCTCCAGTTGTTTCGGGGCATCCCAAGTTGTCTCTATATGTACCTTTGGTATTTGTATAAAAGTCTTTTGTGGGCGGGAGTTCCTCCCGACCCCAAATCGGTTGTGTATCTATGTAGAGGCTTTTGTAGACATATTGTACAGTCATAGGAGTGTTTGGTTGATAGACGTGATGGCTCTGACGGCCAATTACTATTCATATATATATTTATGCATGTCTGCTGGGTTGATACAGGTACTGTTTTCTTTTATTTACAACGAAGTGCTGCCCAAATTTCTAATTTTCATAAGTAATGTAAATGTGAAAGTATAGGTTATGAACGGGTTCTCCCGGGCCTCCTCGGCTACGGGTGCCAGTCCGCTCCAATGGGATTTAGGGTGTGACAAAAGTATAATATGGTCATTTTTCAAATATAGAACCCAATAATTTTGGGGTTAATCCCACAGGGAATAGGCCAAAAATCTATCGCGAGTTTGCTGATGCAGTTGGAAAGTATAGAAAGTAAATGGGGGATTTTTGTAAGAATAGTAGTACTAGTAACAATGCTGGCAAATAGGGTTGTTATCAAACTATCATGATGTTTTTTATTCAGAATCAAACAAGTTATATGCCACCAATCGCCTCTTAACCTTGGTTTGGGTGAATTTCACTCATCTCTTCTCGATCTTAGAGTATCACATTACTAACCCTTGTTCTGGATTTAAGATTAACTATCTCCTCTTGGTGTCAAGTTAATTATATGAAGGTTGGTAGCTTCAAATTATTATTGTAATCTTTTTTTCCTAATCTCAACCCTTTCTCAAGTTAGTATCAAATATAGATGGCTTTAGTATCGAATATAGATGGGTTTATAACATTTGCAACTGTCAAGAAAGCTACCAATACAAAAGAAATCAAAATACATGCAAGAACACCAATTTAGAATGACTTTGATTTTCCCCTACATTGTTAATCAATCAATGTTCCCACAATCCCAGTTATGGGGTTTAGCTGCTCATGATTGTAAGAACATACATGGAATACATCTATGAAGGGATACAGAAGATTTCAAGAATAATTAAGAATAAAAAGAAAAATCTTAAATTAATATCAAACCCTAAAAACCAATAACAAAAATTGCAAAATCAAAAGTGTATATCAGAACTCAAAACAATGTAATAAGTGTATCAAGTGTGTCAATTAATAATGAAACGTCCAATGGGTATTTATAGATACATCAGAAAATTTGGAAAGCCTATATCCTAAATAAAGTAGGAAAATAGAGTCGGCACCAACCTACGACACCACTTATAGGTCGTAGGTAGTACCTACGAGGCGTAAGCAGGTTTGTAGGAAATATAGAAGTCTTAAGGTCTTCATAACCCTACCTATGAGGGTTACCTATGGGGTCATAGGTACTACCTATACCTCGTAGGTAGTCATCGTAGGAATCAAAAGAAAAACAAACTTTCAGAATCTCAAGAACGCTACTTACAAACCCAGCCTACGAGCTCATAGGTAGGGCTCGTAGGTAACCTTCCTGCTATGCTTTATCACTTTTTGCTCCTTCTCTGCTCCAAACTCTATTTTCCTGCAAAACCAATATAAAAACACATCACATCTAACAAAAAGACTTAAGTACTTGCATAATTTCCTTTTTTGAAGCATCAAATGTGCCATGGAACCAAGGGACGTCATGGCGTAATAATGGCATGCCATATCCAAGGGTGAAGTGATGCCAAATTTTAGTTTTCCCTTTACCTTTTTGAGGAATTTTTGGTCTTTTACCTCGTAATTAATCGCACAACAATATTAAACATGATTACACATCCTCATAAGTTAGAATACGCAATTTATCTCCTACAAATTCTCAAGAATACCAAAAAAGAATTCTTCTCCAAAATTCAAGCTCCCAAGGCACAAATTCAAGATTTCCTCAAAGAAAATTCATCAAGTTCATGTATGTGGGGTTTGAACATGGATTTTTCTGTCCTTGTGCCCAAAAGTTTGACTTTTAATATTTAAGGAAAAGAATTATCATGGTTCATACCCATTTTTCTTTTGATTTAATATTATGTGTTTCGTCATGAGATAAGACTTATTTAGCGCAAGATTTCATATTTACTTATGTGTGTATAAATGAAAGTGATCTTATGCATTGAGTTTGGTATTTTGACATAAAATTTCTTTCTTTGATTTGGTAAATAATTACAATTTGAGCATTATGTACTCAGTTTACTAGGTGTTCAAGCTTACTAGTTCAAGTTATAAAGTATTACAGCATGATTAATGTTTTAGTTTTGATCTCATGATCGCAGACAAGACTTGAAATTCACATAATTATTTAAGAGCAAGATTTAGCAAAAAAAAAAAACATGATTGTTTTTCAGATTTATAAGCCTATATGCTTATTTCAAGGTGAATTTCATGAAGTATGAGCACTAGTATGTGTGAAGTTAGTACATCCTATTTCTCACAAACTGTGTGCCACCGTAGGTTTAAGGGGTCTCGCCATATATTATCTCCTTATCTTCTTGTCCCAAGGGGCTATGTTTAGTAATCACTTTAATTTAAGGTTCTATTTCGATGGAAAGAGCAGAATAACTCTCCTCAATATGGGTAAAATGTTGAACTCTATGCTAGCTCACATGGTTTACATCGGTTATAAGAATCTCACACAAGAAAAATAAAGAAGATTTTTGAAACTAAGTGTATTTGGCTCATAAAATTTTCTTAGTTGTTGATTTATGATTTATGCTTATGAACTCGGGTCATCAGGTTATGCTTTACTATTCATTTTTTAAGATAATTTGGTTTTCCATTTTATTGACTATCAAGGCGAGCCTATTTATACTTAGCATGCATGTTTATAGTTCATGGCACATGTCAGTTTTACTTATTGAATTCACCCACATATAATCAGTACATTCCATATGTACTGACCACATATATGTTTTTATGGCTACAATGTTTCATAATGTAGGTTTTGTTGTTTGTCCTCAGTAGTATGATTAGCCACGACCATCATTTCCTGCATCCTGATAACAGGTGAATTCCCATGCCTCAAGGTCTGAGACTATGTTTTATTTAGATGTTCAACTACTAAGTAGAAGTGCAGAATTTATATTTTCCTTCGATTCAGCTGGGGTTTGTCCCAATGGCTAGTCAGATTTTTTAGAGGCTTGTCAGAACCCATCAATTTCCTTCTTTTAAACATTCAGACTTTCTTTTAAACATTCAGACTTTTAGATGATGTTGATTTGTCTTGTTTTATTGAGATTAATATTCGAATGAACTTTTGTTTATCAGATTAAGTTTTTGCTTACGTCCATATAAGTTGTTTTCTTATTCCATGCTAAGCGAGTAGATATTATGGATTATCTTTGAGGTTACTTGTAGTCCTAAGCGTTGTGTGACGTCCAGATGGTAGCTTCGGGGTGTTACAATAAGTAAACAGAACTTTTATCCAATGAACTACATTTAATTATAATATTTTGATGAATAGCAAGAAGGGATTCAAAAAAACATTATCAAGTTTCAATCTATATAAACCATCAATAGGAATACCAAAATCATAAAAAACATTCTTATATAAATTGAAACATCCATATCCAAACTTAAATTTATATTTGTAGTTTGGATCATAATGAATTTCTGTAACATAATGGATACATGAATAGTTTCACCAGAATCTAGTCACCAAGTATTATTAGGAACTTCCCATCCTTATGTAAGTGTCTTAATTTTTCCTTTATTATTTCTACCTTATCTATTGAAAATATGGTTATTTCTTTTTTATTTATCAAAAATACAACTAGTTCTATTGTGTCTTCTGTATTTTTTATATTTTCTAACTTTTGTGTAATTTTTTCACTTCTTTTTATCCAATCAGTTTTCTTTCTTATTTTATTAATAACTCTTTTTGCTCTTACTTTTTGTTTACATGGTGTTGTAAACCTCCAATCTATTTTAGTTATTATATGTGATTAGTAAATCACATTATATGTTGATATATAACCTATATACCAATTGTAAGGGGATTGGTATATAACCCCCCTACAATTGATAGATGGTATTTGATTAAATGTTTTACTGTAATATTCTTTAGTTTTTTGTCTTAGTCTTTGTAATTCTTGTATATTATTTTGAAGGTATTCTAAATATTCTATATCTTTTGTTCTCATATATTCTTCTAAATTTGTTTTCATTGATTTTTCTTTTAATTGTATATTTTTCATATCCGTTTTTCAATTTTCCTAATTTATCATGGTTGATGTGTAGGTTTGATATGTAAGTATTTGTGAGAGTAGGTAGGTAGGTGTGGTGTATAATTAATTCTAGTCATAAAATATTTATCAAATATTTTTTTCAATATGATTTTTCTTATGTCTACAATTTCTATATCCTTAAGTATATACAAAAAAAGTATTTTGAATTTATCTACCATTTCGTCAGATAAATAAGTATTCATTTTTCATATGATGCTTTTTTAAAATATTCCCTTCAATCATATACATACCAAAATATGATCATTTTAGATTACTATATATTAGATTATTCTTAAATAACATATTCTTCGGTCACTATTAGCATGATAATCTGGATACTTTTTCCTTAAACAGCACCTCTACTCTGTCTACTCCCCTATCACGGCTTCTTATTTCATCAAATATATGACTATCAAATATTATTTTTTGATGTGTTCCTTCTTCATTTAAATATTCTTCCTTTATTATTATTTTTATATCTTCTTCAGTTATTTGGTTCATTTTTATATCTTCTTCAGTCATTTGATTCATCTAATTCACTATCTATTTCATTATTTGTTTCATTCTTCGAAATTTCATATATACTATCTTCACTTTCTAATTCGTAATCTAAATAATCTATCTGCATATATTCTGTATTTGTTTCTTTTTTAGGTTTTTTGGTAATTTACAATCTCTAGCTAAATGTTCTAGTTTTCCACAATTATAACAAGTACATTCTTTTTACTAGATATTTTGCTATATAATTTTCTTCTTGTCCTGTTTTTAAGAGTATTAAATATTCTTTTTCATTTATTGTTCCCGTTATGTAATATTAATTTAAATTAACTATTGAAGTTGTTTCATAACTTGTTCTTTTTTATGAGCTTGATGATTCTAGTTTTTCATGAGCTATTCTTTTTTATGTACTTATTCTATCATTTATTATTTCTAAATCTTCTTCTATGTCTATATTTTTGTAACTATAATCATTATTATCAATGTTTTTACAAATTTGTTCAAAAGGACTTTTTATTTGTATTTTGTTAATTTTATTTTTTCCTGTTATTTTATGTTTTGTTGTTAATACATATAGATTCTTACATCTTGCTGTAAATAGTTTACTTCATAGGGTTAGTTCTATTCCTGATATTTTCCAATATAATACTAATGATTTATCTATATTTTTATCTGTTATTGCTACTGAATAATTCCCACTTATTATAAATTTAAATTTTTGGTATATTAAATTTTCTTTTATGGCTGTTATTATACTTTTTTCTATAGATTTTATAATTCTATCATCTGCTAAATATAATTCTGTTGGTGTATCTATTCCTTCTCTAGAACATGCTTTTATTAATATCTCTGTACCTCCAAGGTGTACATTATTTATTGGGTCTTTACTTTTTATATCGTTTATTTCTTTATTAATTATTCTTTTTGTTACTAGGAGTACACTAACTCTTCCTTTTGCATATCTACAGTTTATTACATGTTCTTTTTGGTGTACTACGTAGTATTCTTCCTTTTTTTTACTAAATATATTTTTTATTGTTGGTATTTTAAATATTTTTTCTACAATGTATATCTGGGGAGGTATAGATGACTCTGGTTTTGTATATTTGGTGTATATGGTTTTGAGAATATCTGGTTGAGGTTATAACTCTTTTTCTTTAGTAGTTCAGGTTTATTTTGAGTGACTATATTCTTTCCCTTGGATACTTCACTGGCGCCTGCAGCTGTAACTATAATTTCGTTAGTAATTTGAGTTTTTAGGTGTTTCTCATCGTCACCTTCTAGGTCTAGTTTTTTAATGTGCTCTTCCTGCATAGTATCTTTGCTAATAGCTTGTTGTTTTTTATAGTGTTCAACCTGCACTTTTACATTTGTAACTTCGGTAGTTAATGTGATAACTCGTTCTTGTTATAACTTCATTTGTTCAAACACTTGTAATATTAAGTCTGTTTGGGTATCTTTGACATCAGCTTCTTCCATTGGTAAATCAGTTTGAGTGGTTTTGTCTTGATATGTAATCTGCAATAAGATTCTTGTCAGTCATGATTACTTCAATCGTAAATGTAAAATTTAATATATTCAATACTAATCTCCGAATTTCCTTCGTCGTAACTGAGTTTTGTATTTTTCTTGTTAATCACCATCGAACTTGGGTATTATCTGTTCTCACAATAAATTTGTTATATACAATAAATGGTTCAAATGCTAATAAACATTTATATAATAAACATAATTCTTTTCTATTTATTTCCCATTTTGTTTCTATTTCATTAAATGCTCCTGAATAATATCTACAATGATGTTCTATTTTTTTATTTCCATACCTATATTTAAGTACTCCTCCATAACTATATTCACTTGTGTTTGCTTCTACTATATATGTAAATTTTTTATTTTCATCTGGAAATTATAATTTTGGTAATTCTTTACAAAGTATTTTTATTTTCTGAAATTTTTTTTATCTTCCTCGTTATAATTATATTCTACATCCTTTTTAAATTTTTTCTGCAAAGGCTTTAGATTTTCTGCTAATTTTGGTATATTTTCTCTTACTTGGTTTACTAATCCTAAAATATTTTAGGGGGGTTATATACCATCTATAAATTGGTATATACCACCAATCTGTTTTAGTTATTCTATGTGATTAGTTATTATATGTGATTAATTTTCATCTCTGATTCCAATTATAGGGGGGTGCGGATAAATCGGGTAACTTAAATAGATCTATTATAGCTCTAATGGATCCATTTTTATGTGTGTGTGGATATTTCTTAACTTCTCTAAACATTTTTATTTTTAATGTATTTATTTTAATTTTATTAATGTTCATATCTTGGAGGGTAATTAGATGGTATTTGATTAAATGTTTTACTGTAATATTTTTTAGTTTTTTCTCTTAGTCTTTGTAATTCTTGTATATTATTTTGAAGGTATTCTAAATATTCTATATCTTTTGTTCTAAAATATTCAATTAAATTTTCTTTCATAAGTATTTTTGTTAATCTCATTTCTTCCATATCTTGTCTCCAATATTTTAAATACTCATAGTCTATCATTTTATCCTAAAGTAGTTGTGATACTGTAAATTTTTTTGTAATAATTTATTCTAATTTTACTATATCTGATATTAAATTCTAGGTTATCTATTTCATTAATTATCCTATCTTTTTCGTCTATGAATAATTCCATGTCTAAATCATATTCTAAACTATCTTTTAATTCTAGTTGTTTTATGATTTTATTTATCCAAATTAATCTTTCTTTTAATTGTTCTCTTCATTTTCTAAGCTGGTTTCTATAATTAATTTCTTCGTATAGCCAACTTTATTTTTTTCTAACTCTTTGAATATATTCTAGCATTTTTAATCTGTATAATATCCATCTGAATTATTTCTACCATAAAAATATATATTTTCTAATTCATCTTCTATCCAATTAGTACTTAGTAACTCATCTTCATAATCAAATATTTTTTTTCAAATTATTTTCTTTATGTCTTCTAATATTAAGTCTTTTATGATATATAAAACTAGTATCTTAGTTTCATCAGATATATATCTTGTCATATTATCCATATTATGCTTAGGTTTCTACGAATAACTTGGATAACTTGGAATTGGATTCTAGTAATTAATTGTTTTATCGTAGTATTTATTAGTTGTTTGTTTTAATCTTAATAATTCCTCTATATTTTCATAAAGGAATTCTATATATTTTATATTTTTAGTTCTCATATATTCTTCTAAATTTGTTTTCATTAGTTTTTTTATTAATTGTATATTTTTCATATCCATTTTCCAATTTTCGTAATTTATCATGGTTGATGTGTAGGTTTGGTATGTAAGTATTTGTAAGAGTAGGTAGGTAGGTGTGGTATATAATTAATTCAAGTCATAAAATATTTATCAAATATTTTTTTTCAATATTATTTTTCGTATATCTACAATTTTTATATCCTTAAGTATATACAAAACAAGTATTTTGAATTTATCTACTGTTTCGTCAGATAAATAAGTATTCATTTTTCATATGGTGCTTTTTCAAAATATTCCCTTCAATCATACACATAACAAAAAATGATCATTTTAGATTACTATATACTAGATTATTCTTAAATAACATGTTCTTCGGTCACTATTAGCATGGTAATCTGATACTTTTCCCTTAAACTGCGCCTCTACTCTGGCTACTCCCTTATTACGGCTTTCTTGCCTCACCGATTTCACCTTAAGGATGGCATAGTTCTTAGGGATTGTTCTTCTTTTTCCTCTTTGCTAATAAACTTCTTAACATGCTATTTTTCGAATAATTCTACTATAAAGCAACTAACATGAACTTATTTTATCATATTATGATTGTCAGGAATTTATGAATTTAGCTATTCTTAATCATAAATATAAATACCTGTTCTGGTAAATCTGATAATTCTAGATTTTCCGTTAGTTTTTGTGTATAGTAGTATATCATCTATGTATACTATACAATTAGGTAATTGTTTAAAGTAACTATCCATAAAGTGTTGGTATCTACCTGGTGCATTTTTATATCCAAATGGTAATATGTTCCATTCATAAAATTCTTGTGGTACCGTAAATGCGGTTAATTCCTTAGAATCTTCATCTAACTTTAAGTGGTAAAATCTTGATTTACAGTCAAATTTACTAATGTAGTTATATCCTTGTATTTGTCTTATTTTTTATATCTTATTTGGTATTGGATAATTATATGTCATAATTTTTGCATTTAAATTTCTATAGTCAATAACCATTTTACTTTTTCCTCTTTTTTGTTCACTATGTTTATTTACTATAAATGCTGGACTATTACGTTTACTATTACTTTTTTGTATATATTATTTTTCTAATAATTCATCTATATGCATTTTAAATTCTTTTAAATCGTCAAAATTATATGTTAATGGTTTTTGAGTTATTATGTTATTTTTATCTATTAATTCAATTTTTATAGTATTTTTATGTTTTTTCCATCCTTTTAATGGATCTTCACTATATAAGTGTCTTAATTTTTCCTTTATTAGTTCTACCTTATCTATTGAAAATATGGTTATTTTTTTTTATTTATTGAAAATACAACTAGTTCTACTGTGTCTTCTGTATTTTCTAATTTTTGTGTAATTTTTTCACTTTCTTTTATCCAATCAGTTTTATTTCTTATTTTATTAGCAACTCTTTTTGCTCTTACTTTTTGTTTACATGGTGGTGTAAACCACCAATCTCTTTTAGTTATTATATGTGGATATAATTTATCTAAAAATGGCTCCTAAAAGCATATCTTTTGATGTTAGTTCATAATTATAGATTTCTTCTATTGTTATCATTTTATCCCATAGCTGTATTTTTACATTTTAAGTTTTATATGTAATTAAACTTCCTTCATTATTAAATCCTTTGACTACTATTGGTATTTTTAATTTATCCCATTTACTTTCTGGTAAACAGTTGTATCTACATAAATTTACTTCTGCTCCTGTATCTATCATAGGTGTATAATACCTATTATAATATCCTTCTATTATTATTTTTACAAGTACATATATTTTCATATCATGTTAAAGTTCTTTTTATGAATAATTTCTCTTTATTATATGTTATAGATAATTGTGTATGTTCTATATTGTATGGTTTTACTTGTTCTAACCATTTTATTCCTAATATTATATCTTTTTTTTGCATTTCTTCCTCTATTTCAAATTCTATTTTTATTTTCCTAACTCCTATTATTATTTCTTTTTTCTGCCGTATCCTTAATGTTTATTAGACTTCTTGGTTGATCTGGGCATATATTACTATTAGATTTTATTTCTTCATTTTTTATTAGATATTTTGCTATATAATTTTCTTCTTATCCTGTGTTTAAGAGTATTAAATATTCTTTTTCATTTATTGTTCCCGTTATGTTATATTGATTTAAATTAACTGTTGAAGTTGTTTCATAACTTGTTCTTTTTTATGAGCTTAATGATTCTAGTTTTTCATAAGCTATTCTTTTTTATGTACTTATTCTATCATTTATTATTTCTAAATCTTCTTCTATGTCTATATTTTTGTAACTATAATCATTATTATCAATTATTTTTACAAATTGGTCAAAAGGACTTTTTATTTGTATTTTGTTAATTTTATTTTTTCCTGTTATTTTATGTTTTGTTGTTAATACATATAGATTTTTACATCTTGCTGTAAATATTTTACTTCCTAGGGTTAGTTCTATTCCTGATTTTTTTAATATAATACTAATGATTTATCTATATTTTTATCTGTTATTGCTACTGAATAATTCTCACTTATTATAAATTTAAATTTTTGGTATATTAAATTTTCTTTTATGGCTGTTATTATACTTTTTTCTATATATTTTATAATTCTATCATCTGCTAAATATAATTTTGTTGGTGTATCTATTCCTTCTCTAGAACATGCTTTTATTAATATCTTTGTACCTCCAAGGTGTACATATTTTATTGCGTCTTTATTTTTATATCGTTTATTTCTTTATTAATTATTCTTTTTGTTACTAGTAGTATACTAACTCTTCTTTTGCATATCTACAGTTTATTACATGTTCTTTTTGGTGTACTACGTAGTATTCTTCCTTTTTTTTTACTAAATATATTTTTTATTGTTGGTATTTTAAATATTTTTTCTACACTTAGGTCTAACTCTTTTCCTTTTATTTCATCAAATACATGACTATCAAATATTATTTTTTGATTTGTTCCTTCTTGATTTAAATATTCTTCCTTTGTTATTATTTTTATATCTTCTTCACTTATTTGGTTCATTTTTATATCTTCTTTAGTTGTTTGATTCATCTAATTCACTATCTATTTCATTATCTGTTTCATTCTCCAAAATTTCATAAATACTATCTTCACTTTTTAATTCATAATCTATATAATCTATTTGCATATATTCTATATTTTCTATTTTTATTTCTGATATGTGTTTCTTTTTTGGGTTATTTTGGTAATTTACAATCTCTAGCTAAATGTCTTAGTTTTCCACAATTATAACAAGTACATTCTTTTATAGATTTCTCTTTCCTATATGGTCTTTTATGTTTATAATTTTTGACATAATATCTTTTTCTTGGTTTCTTATATTTATATTTTGATTTTGTGTATTTCTTATGTCTTTTTCTTTTCTCATAATATTTTTCTTCACATCCAAATTGAGGTGCTATTTTATCTTTGCAACATGCTAAATTTCTTATTAATGTTTTTTCCATTTTTATTTCTTCTCTATATTTTTCACATAGATTTCTATACCATTGTTGTAAAAATTTTATTCTTGCTCCTAGGGTATCTACTGTTTTTTCTTCATTCCAACTCTTTATTATTTTTGAACTAAATGGTTCAGGTAATTTACTAAAATATAATCTTCTTATTTCTTTACTTTCTTCTATATTATATGTTCCTTTATAATAATATTCTTTAAATCCGCACGTATACTCATCTATATAGCACATATTACATATTGCTAGTTTAACATTAAATTTTTATTTGTATCTTTTTCTTTATTTTGCTCTTCTTCTTCTGTTGTTACACTGCTAAATTCATCTCTTATAGCTATTTCATATTTTTTCAATATTTCTGTTGGTAGTATTTTAGTAGTTGTTGATGTTCCTTCTGTTTCATTATCAGATCTTAATACTTTTTTACTTTCTTCGACTTGGTTTAAAATCATAATTTTACTGTTCCTATTAATGTCTTTTCTATATATTCTGGTGTGTTTGTTGTATCTATTTTATTATCTAATAATTGTTTTGACCTACCCATAGTTATATTTTTTTATTTATGTCTATTATACAATCTAAATCTAAAAAGTTGTAATTAATTATTTGTTTTGATGTCCATTCATTATATTCACCCTTTGGATTATAACTTTAAACTTACTTTTGTAATTATATGTTGGTTTTCCTATTTCTGATGTAGTAGGTACTACATTTTTATCTAGAGTATTTACTTCTGTATTTATTAGTTCTAGATTTTCTTTATTAATTACTTTTTGTTCTTCATCAATCTCTAGTTTTTCTATGTTTTCTAGAATTTCTGTATATGTTTCACTATCTTCCGAATCATAATTATCTGTTTCTTCAGCATCTATTGTATTTATTTCTAATTCACTGGTTTCTGGTTCTTTATTTCTTATTTCTAATTTTTCTTTAAATTTATTTATCCCGTTTAATAATTTTTGTTCTTTATTTTTTTTCTTCTTTTTCTTTCTGTCTCTTTTTATATAAATCTTTTAGCATTTGTAGTTCTTTTTCTAATTCAGCAATCCTACTATTTTTAGTTTCTTCTATTTTTCGTATTTCTTCTGTGGTTTGTTGTTTTATTTTATCTCTTTCCTTTTTTCTGTCTATCTCTTCGTTTTCTCTTTTTATTCTTACCATGGTTGTCAACTTATCTTCTAATTTTAATTCTTCTTTTTTCTAACATTAAATATAAATGTTCACCTATTTCTTATATCTTCTTCCTAAATTAGAGAATACTATTTTTATTTTTAATCATTCGTGATTTTTATATGTTTTTTAATCTATTATAAATTCTTCTTTGTTCATTTTATTTAAACGTATATAGGTTATGTTGATATATAACCTAAGATTTGACATAACCTAAGATTTGACTCCTCCTATGTTAGCATACTAAAAAATTCATTCACGTCTCACTTATCCTTAATAGTGTTATAGTTAATTTGGAATGGGCCACACTTACGAGGCAATGGATTCAGAATAAACTAAACTAAGAAGGTGTCATCTACTTTCATCCCCAAGGTCCAAAGTCGTGCTGCAGTATTAGTCATCTCGATGATATGATTTTACATACTACGTAACCATCAAATTTCATAGTCGTGAGTTCATCCATTAATGTACTAGTGAGAGACTTATTAGTAGAATGAATTTGTTTTTCACAAACTTCAGGTATTCCCTGGCACTTTCTATTTTTGGAATAGTACTCTTAATGTTGTTAGCAATAGTCATTGACATGAATTGAGTGTTTCCATGCTTTGTGGAAAGACTTCTCATCCTCACTGCTTATATCATTAATTGCAGTAGTTTATCATTTAGCATAGCCAAGTCAAGATCCATCACACCTAAGTGGAACTAGACTTGTTCATGCTGTTCCGAGAAGTTTAATCCATTAAACACGGTAACAGATGAAGCGAGTGAATGAAGAGGAATAGCTGCAAAACAGATATATATATATATATATATATATATATATATATATATATTAGAATATAATATGGATTCAGCAAAACAATAAAAGTATATTGTAATTTTCCTTTGGATAAATACCCCGACACCATAATTTAAAGTATAAATAACATAAATATCAACTCTTTTGGAAGTAATTACACTCTCTCCCACTTTTTTAATTACTTTACTTTCTCTCCCTATTAATATACATAACATAGTCAACATATACATAACATTCTATGTATATGTTAGGATTTTTGTAATATGTTTAGGGAGTTGGAATTTTTTGTAATATTGGAAATATAAGTTGTGTACTTGTATAATTTTTAGTAATTTAAATGTCATTTTCAACTTTAATAGGCAATCAATTATTTTTAGTCAAACATATATGACATCTATGGATATACAATATATATTCGATTAAAATAATTTCTTTACTTCATAATGTTCACTATTCATAGAATAATTGATACACCTTTGGGTAAATCATGAAGTTCTAGCAATTGTGAAAGTCAATTTATCCATTTATTTTTCAATAATAGGCATTTCATTAGTTTCGTTGATAAATGTCAAATTTATGTATGCATATTTTTTTAACCATGCTAGTTTGGCCATTTTGGTGACTAATAAACTATATGAATATAAATGCACACATAACATCATAAAATTTTATGCATGTAAATAATTTTTAAGGATTCTAATTTGACCCCTTTGGTGACTAACAAACTGTAAACATAACACACACATCAAGTGGTTATAAAAATAGCAAAAATTACCTAAAACCACAACATAACTATCTAAACTTCTAAAAATCCCCCTACTTCATAAAAATTACTTAAATCCCAATATTTCATATTTTTTACTATTTCTGAGATACAAGTTAACCCTACATGTATCTAATGTATGTATCTACTGTGATAAAAGTTAATCACATTAGATACATGTATCAACAATATGTATCTAATGTAATTAACTTGTATCATCAGAGGTCAAATGTTGAGATTTTAGGAGATTTTGAAAAATATTAAAATTTTTAATAATTAATGATAAACATGTTGATATATATGTAAAATTTACATAAAAATATGGGAAAAGGACACTACATGCCCCATCTCAAAACAAATGGCCTAAGTTGAGCCATTAGACATGGAGTGGTCAGAGGGCCCAAATAATTTCCATAAAAAGCTATTTCAATTTTGCTTTGACCTCTTTTTTTTAAATATTTGTGGTGTTGTTTTTCCCTTTTTTCCTTTGTTTCGCCCCTATTTTTTTTTTTTTTTTGGCTAAAAGAGCTACTTGTCTTTTTTTAAAAGAAAAATAAATACAACTATATAAAAATTATATAATTGTTGTATAAAATACGTATCTGTATAAAAATTATATGAAAACTTTATAAAATATGTATAGAAATGGTATAGTTATTGTATAATTTTTGTATAGGACCTATATAGAGATTATATATTTTTTGTATAGAACATGTAGCTAAATAATTTGTAGGTATATGTTGTATAAGATGTATAAAAATTGTATAGAATATGTATGTATGTGTCTCTCTCTCTCTCTCTCCCTCCATAAATATATATATATATATATATATACATATATATATATATATATATATATATATATATATATATATACATATATATATATATATATATATATAAATTATATAGTTATTGTATAAAATACATTTCTAAATATAATTACAGCTAAAGGTTGTATAAAATATATATATAAACTATATAATTGTTGTATAAAATGAATCTGTATAAAATGCATATAGAAATTGTATTATTTTTGTATAGATTATGTATACGAATGATTATTGTAGTTAAAATTTGAATAAGATGTGTCTAGAAACTATATAATTAGTGTTATGATGCGTATCGAAATTGTATCATTGTTTGTATAGAATATGCATACGTTTAGGATTTGTGTAGAAATTGTACAATTATTATATAAAATGTGTATGTGTATTTGCTATCAAAGATTCACGTAGTTATCAAATATTGCATTTGATTGATAAAAAGAGAAGAGCAACAATTATAATGTTACCAAATTGTATTTGTTGGTTAAAAAAAAGTACACCAATTAGATGAATAGTTTATTTTTAAAAAAAAGGAGTCGCAAAAAAAAAAAAGCAGTGGAAAAATAAGCAGTAACTTTTTTTAAAAAAGAAGTAAGGCAATGATTTTTTTTAAAAAAAAATCAGGTGTGGCAACAAAATTATTTTAAAAAATGACGAAAAGATTAAAAAAAATTAAAAAAAGAACAAGAAGATAGTAACGACAAAAGGCCTATGGCTATATTTTAAAATGCAAAACCAATGGTCAGCCGGTGGAAATTCTTTCGGCGAGTGGACGAGTGGCCGAATGGACATGGGTTTGCTACTCAAAAAAATATTGGCCCGTGTTTGGGTCTATAGACACTTTATGGTCAATCAGCACAAACCATTGTCATTCAATGGTCATTGCTTTACTTCAGCCCTACTTTTACTTCTTGCGTCTTTTCATCTATTTTCAATGTTTTTTTTTTAATTTGGGTCATTCGGCCCTTCTTATTAAATTTTTCAACTTTTTAATTATAAATTTTTTAACTAAAAAAGTCTTATTTTTTGTTTAAGAGTAATAACTAAATACAATTGTATAGAAACTGTATAATTGTTGTAGAGGATAAGTATCAATATAAGATATATATATATAGAAACTAGACAAGATGTGTATAAGGATTGTATCAATATGGTATGGGGAATGTATCAATATGATTATAGAGACTGTATCGATATGGTATAAGGATTGGATGAATATGATATAGAATTGTATCAATATGGTATAAAGATTGTATCAATATGATACAAAAACTATATATGCATAAGTTTTTCCGTATAAACCATAAGAATGTGGTATGGGGACTGCATCATTATGATACAGGAACTGTCTATATCATAATGATACATATGTATGCAATGACCAAATGTTTATTTCAATTATATGAATAATAATTGCATCTAAAGATTGCATAGAATTTGTATAGATTTATGTAATTATTGTATAGAATGTGTATATAAACTCTATATTTATTCTATGATATATATATATATATATATATATATATATATATATATATATATGTCGTTCGCCTCTGAAATCCTGGGTTTTTGAAAATGAATTTTTTTAATTTTCATATATCTATTTTTTATATAGATCTATGTGTACACTGATCTCCGTGTGAGATTTCTTTAGTCATTTTCTTTCTACTCAATTTCTACTCATTAGCTTAAAAAGAAGCCTCTCTTAAGTTCAAGAGTTTAGAAAGACTCTTAGCATGGGAAGGAGCTCAGACTTCCCTAGAAGGAGATAAGCTAGAACGATCTTATGTACGGGTGTCGGTCATTATATAGACTCGATCTAGAGAAAATAGGGCAATGAGTTGTTAGAATGAATGAGGTCACCACTTCGCCCTTTGGAAACTAACCTTAGTGTCCATGTCGCGGGAAAGAAGCTTTTTGAATCAATAAAGGAATCCTATTGAATCAGCTTTTGGGAATAAAAGGGGAAGGGGAATATGCCAATGAACTTGTTGCAGGGGACAAAGTTGGGGATGACAAGGTTCTTTATCAATGATGCGGCATTACCGCAGTTGTATGTACTTGCATTTCTTTTTGTTGTTAGCATGCTTTGATGACATAGAATCAATTGTTGACACACATAAAACAGAGTAGAAAAAAGGGCTCTTTGAACGAATCCGGTACTATCTCATCTGCTGCTCTAGCTAATTGTCCCCCCTTTGCAAGTGTGATTTCTATCTTATGTATGGCCGTCCCTAAGGGCATATCGTTTGAATTAGATTCTTCTTTTGATCAATTCCCAAACTTGATAACGCTCAAACTACACTCTAATAACGCTCAATCTACAGCTCTCGTAGGAGTGTAAAGCGGTCGTTAGCAAATATAGAACCCAACCTGGGTTGGGTGTCGATCCCACAGGGAATAGCTTGGCCAACAAGTAAGTAAAATTACTAAACTTTTAGTGCAAGTCTCGTAAGAGGGGGGATTCTTGTCGTGCAAGTAATTAAATAAAGTATCAAAATAAAAGCTGAAAATAAAAAGAAAGAATGTTACGTGAGTTGTAAACAATGAGAATTGAAGCGTTGGGGTTATGTCCACCTTCTGAGGTGTACGTCTCTATTGGCTATGAGTGTGTAGAGTCTTGACATGCAATTGCTTATAGAGAATTGTAGTCGATGGTAAATCCAAGCGTCTCTCGACCTCAACAAGGACTATTTCACTTTAACTCTCTCGAGCTTAAAGTGTGTCTAGCGGTACGAATTCTCCAAGAGGTTAGTCCAGTTACGACACTAGCTTTTTAATAGGAAAGGGTGTCCTACTACCTTGACATTATCTCTTTTCCAGACAAATAACCTTTCTCTCGAACAAGTTAAATGTTAGACTGGCGTTATTCTATGCGTTTTCTTTTCTAGACAAATAACCTTTCTCTCGAACAGGTTAGATGGTAGAATGGCGTGTTCTTGTGTTTTTAACCGCAAAGAATGTAGTTTAAGATGAAGAGCGTAATGATATAAGCAATATACTTGTCTTGAACTCACTAACTCACAGCTATAGATAGTAACTCATTCGGCTTCCATAACCCCAACTAAGAGGTTTAGTTACCCATGAATGCGAAGGATATCACGTTTTGCATGGTGAATGGCGTGAATAGTAGGTGTTTGGTGTGTGGTTTTGGTGATTCCGTAGCAAGTAACGATTCTCTTGTTGTGGAATTTAAGAATAGAAGAATAGATTAGAAGTGTTTGTAGTGGAAGATGAGAAGGATGGAAGAAAATTGATTGTTGAATTGATTTCTGAATGAATAAAAATCTCTAACATGATAGGGTATTTATAATACTCCTATCCTACTCCTACTAAGCTAATGAAATAAATAACCAAATCCTAATATACTAATGAAATCCTTGACCCAAATGTACTAGGGTAAGGTTACAATATCATAATCCAAATAGATTAGTGAAACACATAACCTAATTATACTAGGTTAATGTATCTTGGTAAAAATCCAGCTTTGTGTCTGTAAGTCCCCAAAGTCTTTAGAAATGTTGTTTTAGTCCTGGACAGATTTTCCATGCAGTCCCCAAAGTATTCAGAAATGCTGTTTTAGCTCGGGACAGATTTTCCATGCAGCAGATTTGGTCCTTTAGGCGTCCAGCTCCTTTCTACTTTGTTTGTGAGCTTTCTTTTGCGTCACGTAAGCCATAAAATGCTGTATTTTGCATCATTTATACCTGAAACTTTCCTAATCATGTTTGTTAGCTCATTTACAGGAAAAAGGACTAAAAGTGCATGAAATAGATAATTAGTTCTCAAAACTAGGCTAAAATATGGGCAAAATATATTGATATAGGCGCGTAAATTCGCCTATCATCACACTCTTGAATGAGTGTAAACGATCGTCGTCAATATAAAACCCAACTAGGTTGGGGTCGAATCCCACAGGGAATAAGGTGTGAACTCAAGTCGGTTGCGATTTAATTCACTGATAGTTTAATGTTTCCTGAAATAGGGGTTTAAGTTTTACAAGTAATTGTTTGACACTTTGATTTCGATGTTTGTAACTAAGATTTCATGAGATAACCAAAATTATGTTCACTAGGGCTTATGGTACATGACAGATGCTAAAGGTAACCTATGATTCTTACGGTGGTTAGGATAATAAGCTATCTTTATCGATGATATGCTCAAATGTCTCTCGACCTATTTAAGCATCTAATTTCCTAATCCTCATGGACTTAGGAAATCGCTATTCGCTGCCCAGATTTTACCTCAGGTTAATCAACCTAGTTACAACACTGATTATTAAACGAAGTATTTCCGAGTCGCTACTGATAATTCACTTCCTACTGTTTATGATTTCTTTCTCAAGTAAATCAAAGTAGGTATGCCTGTTGTTTGTAACCAACAGACATCAATTAAAATCTCAGAATTATCAAGAAATCCTAACACCAATTGAATCTTGAGTATTTAACACCTTTTCATGACTTAACCCTAGATCCCATAATTCATGTTAATGAGGTTTAGCCACTCATGATGCAAGAAACAAGTACACAAATTGAATTCATAATTGAGAAAATTATCTTACAACTATTATGAAGATAAAAAAGTATAACTTGAATTGATTTACAAGACAAAACTCCCAAAATATTGGTCTAGAGAGAGAAAGAGAGAGAGAAAAATTGTCTGTTGGAAAGTATGTTGATTGATAAGTTCTATATCTAGAAAACCCTAAAACAAGGCTTTAAATAGTTAACCTTAAATAAGGAAACAAAATAGAAGTTTCAGCTTTTTGTCGAAATAAACAACGACGTCAGTGATGGCTTATCAGGAGCTTGACGGCTTATCACGGATGTCGTCAGCTCCTCTGCATTTTTGGCTCTTGCTTCTTAAGGCTAACGACGACGATAATGGCCTATCACCATCTTGACGATGTGTCATAGATGTCGTAAAAAAACTTTCTTCAACTTTCATCTTCTGTTTAAGGCTGACGATGCTCCTGACGCCTTATCACCAGCTTGACAACATGTCATAGATGTCATCATAAAACTGTCTTCAACTTTCATCTTCTGTTTAAGGCCGACGATGCTCCTGACGCCTTATCATCATCCTAACGCCTTATCATAAAGTATCGTCACAACTTTAACTCATGCCAAATCTCTGGTTAAGTCTGACGACAACTGTGATATCCAATCACAGGGCTGACGACTTATCACAGATGTCGTCAGCCACACTTCTCTTCAGATTTCTCCAGATTTCAACTTTTTTGCTTCCATTTTTGTTGGTTCTCTATCCCATCAGCTTAAACTATAAAATCAGACATAAACAAATCAAAAACGACAAAAGTTGCTTAAGACTTTGCAATTATTCTTGGTTAAAGGTCTTAAATGTGTTAGTAATTGCTCACACATCAATACCCTCAACTTAAAACAATTGCTTGTCCTTAAGCAACTCAACACAACTAAGAGAATACAAAGCATATTCAGCAGCCAATTTTTTCTTTTAAGTTCAAAACATAGTTACCACCTCCAAGGTCTATCCAATTAAAACCAACTGTGTACGTCATTGAAGAACAATAATATAACACAAAGGACTCAAGCGATGGAATCAATCTTAGCCACAACAACCATTCATATACCATTGCTGCACTATCTAAATAAGCAAGTAGCTAGAAACAATACCATTGTACACTTACAACAAAGAAATCCCCCTCCCCGCATATAATAAACCAAAAATGTAAACGTGGGGATCATCAAAAGACTCTCACTCTCAAAACAAAGTACCAATCAGTGTATGCCAAGTACCATAGGCTTGCCCTTATTTTCATTACCAAGACCTTCAGATAGGCCAGCTAGGATCACTATAGGACTTCTTTTAGGCTTATAATGTAGGCTGGGGCTGGTATAATATTTAAGGTCATTTAAAGTGACTATGCCTCCTTGACACTACACTACTCTCTTGGGGCTCACTTATTCACCTTTTTTTCATATTTTTTCCATTGATCGCACATGTTCAAGTTGGGTGCCTCTTTTTTTTTTAGATTAGCACCCAACTTTTATTCTTCTTTTTCTTTATTCTATCCTTCTTCATACTCATCTTACACCATGAACCCCTATGATAGCCACCCTCAACTTAGGTTGTTTGCCTAGGTTAAGGTGCACAGTGTCCAAGGAGGACCAGGGCCAAACAGGTTCATTATGGTATAAATGGGAAGGTGAAAAATGTCATAAGTAAAAAAATAGGCTAATTAGGCTCAAAACAGGGATAAAGGGATATAATGCACATAGGGTAGGCTATTTAGGCTAAAAGTGGGTTAATCAAGAAAACGACCTATGATCCTTTCCTAACCCCTATCCTTTAACTATGGTAAGACTAACCAGGCAAGTTCTGGCTTAGCATACAGAGAGAATTAAGTAGTTGCTCATACACATATGGCACACAAGTATATCGTAGATCACCACTTATCTAGTTCATGCAATTGTTCAGCAATGATCATCACACAGCTAGAACTAATGCCATAAAAAGATTCACAATGGTCATAAGTAAATATAATTCACACAGTCTTTGCCAACAAAACATTGGAGAGGTTTTTAAAAATCAATTAAAAATATGTTAACTGCTTTTTGTACTTGTATTTCTCCTAGTTACCACAAAATATATTACAACAACAGACTACCTTACACCCTCAACTTAAAATCAATGCAAAATTAAACTAAGGGTTAGAGTATACCTGGAATAGATCAATCTCAGGTGTCATGAGTTGCCTCTCATTCAATGCCTGATTTAACGTCATAGGACAACTCAGGTATCTCGATTACTTCAGACTTCATTGAGACAGATAATGGTGATACTTTTCATTGATTTTTTTGGGCCAATGTAAAGCTTGACAGGTTGCCCATTTACCTTGAAGGTACTACTGTCTTCATTTTTGAGTTCCACTACTCCAGATGAGTGGACTTGACTAACTTTAAAAGGGCCTGACCACTTAGATTTCAGCTTACCTGGGAACAATTTGAGTCTGGAATTGAATAGAAGCACCAAGTCACCTTTTTGGAATTCTCGTTTCTCTATTCTCCAATCATGGTATTTTTTCATCTTTTCTTTATACAGATCTGCTCGTTCATAGGCCCTGAGACGAAATTCATCCATCTCATTCATTTCATTAGCAACCACCGTCATACCTCTTTTTTTGGGTACGCATTAAACTGGGCTCACCCCTTGCTGTCAGAAATAGGGTAAACCACTCCTGTATCCAACCACTTAATAATCTCCTTCTTAACCACCTCTTGCATTGGTGGATTAAGACGGCGCTGATGCTCTATGGTTGGAATATAATCCTCCTCAAGCTGAATTTTATGCGTGCAGATTCTCGAGGGAATGCCAATAATATCTGCAATGGTCCACCCTATAGCTTTCTTGTGCCTCTAAAGTATTGACATAAGTGTATTCACCTATTTTTCTCCCAAATCAGCTGCCATAATAACAGGTAGTGTGTTCCTATGGCCCAAAAACACGTACCGTAGGTGCCCACGCAATTTCTTCAATTCCAACACTGGAGGCTCCTCAATAGATGGCTTGGCTGGTGGTGTTGGTTGATTAGCCAGGTCAAGGTATAGCTTTTTAGGAGCATAAGGATATGAACCCATGCCTGTCAAGGCACAAACAATCTCTTTATACTCCTTAATGCCTTCACTATCATAATTCATCATGACCGCGGCTAAAGGTTTGATAATAAGTTGCTCAGCTATGGGCACCTCCTGTTCGTCCTCATAATACACATCAACTACTGAGAACACACTCATATCTTCATGATTCTTCAATGATTTGCCCATATAAAATCGTACCACTTTATCGTTCATCCTGAATAAGAGCTTATTCGCTCTCAAATTAATTAGCACACTTCCTGTTGTGAGAAAAGGTCAACCCAAGATTATGGGCACCTCAAAGTCCACCTCACAATCCAAAATAATGAAGTTTGTAGTGAATATAAAGTTGGAAACCTTCAACAACACATCATACATAGTGCCAGCAGGTCGCTTTATTGACCTATCCACCATCACGAGTCTCATGTTGGTGGGTGTGGGATTTCCCAGACCCAACTTTCTATAAATAGTCAGTGGCATCAAAGTAACGCTTGCTCCCAGATAACATAGTGCTTTGGTCAATTCTATTGTCCCAATTGTGCAGGGAATAATGACTGCACCTGGGTCTGGCTTTTTCTATACTAAGGTGGAGATCTTCCTCTAATTCGTAGATCACCGCTCATTTCTTAGTCATAAGGTCTTTCATGAATTTTGCATGTCCTGACGTTTGCTTAAGTGCTTCAACCAGGGCACATTTATTGTCAATTTCTTGAGCATTTCCATGAATTTGCTGAATTTGGCATCATCAACCTTCTTCTTCAATCGTTGAGGAAAGGAAGGTGGTGGTCTCGGGATAGATTTCAACACCACTTACTCTTTCTTCTCTTTTTCTTTCTCTGAAGCATCAACAGAACTATCCAGCTTCTCAGACTCCACTGGTTTGCTTTTTTTGGATTCATCAACAACCACCTCACATTTATAGATTTGCCCACAGAAGGTCCAGGTATGATCTTACCACTCCAAGTGGTAATTGCCATACATGAGCCATCATTCTGCGGATTCTGAATCGCATCATGAGGTAAAGTACCACTTTTCATTTGGTTCAGTGTTGAGGAAAGTTGGCTCATCTGCTGCTTCAACTGC
This sequence comes from Capsicum baccatum var. pendulum, assembly GCA_030864225.1. Classification (NCBI taxonomy): domain Eukaryota; kingdom Viridiplantae; phylum Streptophyta; class Magnoliopsida; order Solanales; family Solanaceae; genus Capsicum; species Capsicum baccatum. Next base: position 190,413,962 of record CM061560.1, read on the forward strand.
TTGATAGAAGTGGAGTATGAACTAACCAACTCACTCAGGGTAGAGAATTCACTCTTAATAGTGGTTATCCCCGAGCTGGTAGCCTCAACTCTCTTTAATAATTTTTCCATCATATCCTCTATGGATATCTTGCCAGATCTAGTTAGTGCAACACCCCAACTTCCAGGAGGAACATACAAACCACTTCTATCATTTTTGCTTCTCCAGTTTCCATACTCCCTATCTTTATAATCAAGCTTGTCATAAAAGTTCCAACCTAGATTCCCTTGGCTATTGCCTCAGAATCCCCCCTGATTATTAACATAATTTGCTTCCTCATCTGCATCAATAACAACAGTGCACTGATATTTCATAGCCTTAATCTTTTTAGTCTTACCTGATAGCAAGTGCTTGGTCAGCAAGTTCATCTAAGTATTTAAGTGAAAAATGTCTTGGTCTCGCTCCTCATCCCTTCTGCACTGCTTTGCAGTCATACCACCAGAAACATTCGGGTTAGCTACCACAAAATCCATGGTATGCCAAGCCCGACTCTGTTTGGTCATTCTATTCAGCATATCTGAAGCATCTTGAAAAGCATAGTCAATAACGAGCCACCTACAGTATTATCTGTAATTGGATTTGTCACAGAATTAAAATCTCTATACAAAGTCTCCATAAAGTGCAAGTCCGTCATGTTGTGGTTCGAATATTGTTCCATCTTCTTCTTGAATCTCTCCCAAGTTTCATGCAATGCTTCAGTCGGGAGTTGCCTAAAGTTACTAATTTCGTCCCTCAACTGTACCCTCCTGGAGGGTGGAAAGAAACATTCTAGGGACGACTCTTTCAACTCTCTCTATTTGGTTATTGAATCGGGCTCCAACTCATTTAACCACATTGTTGCCTCCCCAAATAGAGACAGTGAAAACAATCTCAACCGGATTGCATTCTGGCTCACTCCCGGATTATCAAAAGATTTGCAAATGGTTATAAAGTTCACCAAGTGCATTTTAGGATCATCACTAGGCAAGCCTCCAAATAACCCCTTCAGATTCAGGAGTTGAATCATAGTACTTGTTATGCTGAATTTTGCACCAGGTGCAAATGGTGGAGGAATGATAGAACCCGTTGCACCTGCTGTATCCATTTCTTAGTCATCATCATCAACCTTCTAATGGACAGGCTGTTGCCCATACTTTCCTGTGATTGGACGGTTTCTGTCGAAATTTTGCTGCATTGGTGCAGCAATTTGCTTAGCTCGCCTTGTGTTTTGAGGATTCAGAAATTCCTTATAACCCAAGTCTTCATTATCATGGTTCGGGTGACGTACTTGTTGAACCTAGTTCTGTACGTCCACCTGAGCCCTAGCCAAGGCTGCCAGTCTATCAGCCTCTTACTGTTCTGCTATTCTCCCGATCAGCTGACGTTTTGAATTAATTGGTAATAATGGTTCTTCAAAACTTCTTATTTTTGGCATAAACAACAAAGAATCTGTAATAAACAAGAAAAACAAGTAAATGTAAATCTAGGAAAACTAACTAACAGTCAATTCGCGCACATAACTTTCAATTTTCAATTGTATTCCCCGACAATGGCGCCATTTTTGATAACACTCAAACTACACTCTTGAATGAGTGTAAGCAATCGTCGTCAATATAAAACACAACTGGGTTGGGGTCGAATCCTATAGGGAATAAGGTGTGAACTCAAGTCGGTTGCGACTTAATTCACTGATAGTTTAATGCTTCCTGAAATGGGGGTTTAAGTTTCACAAGTAATTATTTGACACTTTGATTTCAATGTTTGTAACCAAGATTTTATGAGATAACCAGAATTATGTTCACTAGGGCTTACAATACACGACAGATGCTAAAGGTGACTCAAGATTCTCATGGTGGTTAGGATAACAAGCTATTTTTATCAATGATATGCTCAAATGTCCCTCGACCTATTTAAGCATCTAATTTCCTAATCCTTTCGAACTTAGGGAACCGCTATTCACTGCCCAGATTTTACTTCAGGTTAATCAACCTAGTTACAACAATGATTATTAAATGAAGTATTTTCGAGTCCCTGTTGATAATTCACTTCCTACTATTTATGATTTCTTTCTCAAGTAAATAAAAATAGGTATGACTGTTGTTTGCAACCAACAGACATCAGTTAAAATCTCTGAATTATCAAGAAATCCTAACACCAATTGAATCTTGAGTATTTAGCACCTCTTTATGACCTAACCCTAGATCCCATAATTCAGGTTAATGAGGTTTAGCCACTCATGATGCAAGAAATAAGTACACAAATTAAATTGATAATTGAGAAGATTATCTTACAACTATGATGAAGATTGAAAAGTATAACGTGAATTGATTCACAAGACAAAATTCTTCTTTTTGTTTATTCTCCCTTTTTTCATACTCATCTTACACCATGAACCCCTATGATAGCCACCCTCAACTTAGGTTGTTTGCCTAGGTTAAGGTGCACAGTGTCCAAGGAGGACCAGGGCCAAACAGGTTCATTATGGTATAAATGGGAAGGTGGAAGGTGTCATAAGGAAAAAAATAGGCTAATTAGGCTAAACAAAGGGATCAAGGGATATAATTTACATAGGGTAGGCTATTTAGGCTAAAAATGGGTTAATCAACAAAACGGCCTATGATCCTTTCCTAACCCCCATCCTTTAACCATGGCAACACTAACCAGGAAAGTTCTGGCTTTAGCATATAGAGGGAATTAAGTAGTTGCTCACACACACATGGCACACAAGTATATTGCAAGCCACCACTTATCTAGTTCATGCAATTGTTCAGCAATGATCATCACGCAGCTAGAACTAATGCCACAACAAGATTCACAATGGTCATAAGTAAATATAATTCACACAGACTTTGCCAACAAAACAATGAAGCGGTGTTTAAAAATCAATCAAAAATATGTCAACTGCCTTCTGTACTTGTATTACTCCTAGTTACCACAAAATATGTTACAACAACAGACTACCCTACACCCTCAACTCAAAATCAAAGAAAAATTAAACTAAGGGTTAGAGTATACCTAGAATGGATCAATCTCAGGTGTCATGGGTTGCCTTCCATGCAGCGCCTGATTTAACATCGCAACATGACTCAGGTATCTGGATTACTTCAGACTTTATTGAGACAGATAATAGTGGTACTTTTTACTAATTCATTTGGGCCAATGTAAAGCTTGACACGTTTCCCATTTACCTTGAAGGTACTACCGTCTTCATTTTTGAGTTCCACTACTCCAGATGAGTGGACTAGACTAACGTTAAAAGGGACTGACCATTTAGATTTCAGCTTACCTGGGAACAATTTAAGTCTGGAATTGAACAGAAGCACCAAGTTACCTTTTTGGAATTCTCGTTTCTCTGTTCTCTAATCATGGTATTTTTTCATATTTTCTTTATATAGATCTACTTGTTTATAGGACTTGAGATGGAATTCATCCATCTCATTCATTTCATTAGCAACCACCGTCATACCCCTTTTTTTGGGTACGCATTGAACTGGGCTCACCCACTTGCTATCAAAAATAAGGTAAACCAGTTCTTCATCCAACCACTTAATAATCTCCTTCTTAACCACCTCTTGCATTGGTGGATTAAGCCGGCAGTGATGCTCTATGGTTGGAATATAATCCTCCTCAAGCTGAATTTTATGCGTGCAGATTCCCAGGGAAATACCAATAATATATGCAATGGTCCACCCTATAGCTCTCTTATGCCTCTGATGTACTGAGATATGTGCGTTCACCTATTTTTCCCCCAAATCAGATGCAATAATAACAGGTAGCGTGTTCCCATTGTCTAGAAACACATACCATAGGTGCCCAAGCAATTTCTTTAAGTCCAACACCGGAGGCTCCTCAATAGATGGCTTGGCTGGTGGTATTGGTCGATTATCCAGGTCAAGGTCTAGATTTTAGGAGCATAAGGATATGAACCCATGCCTTTCAGGGCACAAACGGTCTCTTCATACTCCCCAATACCTTCACTATCATAATTCATCATGACCGCAGCTAAAGGTTTGATAACAAGTTGCTCAGCTATGGGAACCTCCAATTTGCCCTCATAATACACATCAACTACTTAGAACACACTCATCTCTTTATGCTGCTTCATTGATTTGCCCACATCAAATCATACCACTTCATCGTTCATCCTAAATAAGAGCTCATTCGCTCTCAAATCAATCAGCATACTTTTTGTTGTGAGGAAAGGTCGACCCAAGATTATGGGTACCTCGAAGTCCACCTCGCAATCCAGAATGACGAAGTCTATAGGGAATATAAATTTGGACACCTTCACTAACACATCATAGAGAATGCCAACAGGTCACTTTATTGACCTATTCGCCATCACGAGTCTCATGTTGGTGGGTGTGGGATTTCCCAGACCCAACTTTCTATAAATAGTCAGTGGCATCAAATTAACGCTTGCTCCCAGATCACATAGTGCTTTGGTGAATTCCATTATCCCAATTGTGTAGGGAATAGTGACTGCACCTAGGTCTGGCTTCTTCTGTACTATGGTCCTTGTAGAAATAGAGCTTCAAAGGTGGAGATCTGCCTCTAATTCGCAGATCACTACTCATTTCTTAGTCACAAGGTCTTTTATAAATTTTGTATATCCTGGCATTTGCTCAAGTGCTTCAACCAGGGGCATATTTATCGTCAATTGATTGAGCATTGCTATGAATTTTCTAAATTTGGCATCATTAGCCTTCTTCTTCAATCGTTGAGAAAAAAGAGGTGGTGGTCTCGGGATAGATTTCAACACCACTTCCTTTTCCTTCTCTTTTTCTTTCTTCGAAGGATCAACAAAACTGTCCAGCTTCTCAGACTCTACTGGTTTGCTTTCTTCGGATTCATCAACAACTACCTCACCATCTATAGATTTGCCCACAAAAGGGCCAGGAAAGATCTTACCACTCCTAGTGGTAATCGCTATACATGATCCATCATTTTGCGGATTCTGAACCATATCCCTAGGTAAAGTACCAATTTTCCTTTGGTTCAGTGTTATAGAAAGTTGTCTCATCTGCTGCTCCAATTGCTTGATAGAAGTGGAGTGTGAACTAACCAACTGACTTAGGGTAGAGAATTTAGTCTTCATAGTGGTTACCCTCAAGCTGGTAGCCTCATCTCCCTTCAATAATTTTTCCATCATGTCCTCCATGGACATCTTGCCAGATCTAGTTGGTGCAATATCCCAACATCCAGGAGGAACATACAAACCACTCCTATCATTATTGCTTCTCCAGTTTCCTTGCTCCCTATCTTTATAATCAGGCTTGTCATAAAAGTTTCGACCTTGATTCCCTTGGCTATTGACTCGGAAACCCCCTAATTATTAACATAATTTGCCTCCTTATCTGCATCAATAGCAATAGTGCACTTAGATTCCACAACCTTAACCTTTTCAGTATTGCCTGACAGTAAGTGCTTGGTCAGTAAGTCCATCTTAGTCTTTAAGTAGGCCATGTCTTGGTCTCACTTCTCATCCTTTCTGTGCTACTCCGCAGTCATACCACCAGAAATAGTTGGGTTAGCTATCACAGAATCCCTGGTATACCAAGCCTAACTTTGTTTGGTTATTCTATTTAGCATGTCTGAAGCATCTTGAAAAACATGGTCAATGAACGAGCCACCTGCAGCATTATCTATAATTGGCTTTGTCATAGAGTTAAAAGCTTTGTACAAAGTCTCCATTAAGTGCAAGTCCATCATGTTGTGGTTCGGATATTGTGCTATCTTCTTCTTGAATCTCTCCCAAGTTTCATTCAATGCTTCAGTCGGGAGCTGCCTAAAGTTACTAATTTCATCCCTCAACTGTAACCTCCTAGAGGGTGGAAAGAACCATTCTAGGAATGCCTCTTTCAACTGTCTCCAGTTGGTTATAGAATTGGGTTCTAACTCATTTAACCACATTGTTGCCTCCCCAGACAAAGACAATGGAAATAATCTCAACCGGATCGCATTCTTGCTCACTCCCAGATGATCAAAAATTTTGCAAATGGTGATAAAGTTCACCAAGTGCATGTCCGGATCATCACCAGGCAAGCCTCCAAATAACCCCTTCAGATTCAAGAGTTGAATCATAGTACTTGTTATGCTGAATTTTACACCAGGTGCCAACGGTAGAGGAATGATAGCACCCGTTGCACCTTCTCCATCCATTCCTTCGTCATCTTCATCAACCTCGTAATGGACAGGCTGTTGACCATAACTTTCTCTGACTAGATGGTTTCTATCAAAATTTTGCTACACTAGTGCAATAATTTTCTCAGCTCGCCTTGGGTTTTGAGGATTCAGTAATTCCTCATCACCCAAGTCTTCATCATCATGGTTCGGGTGACGTACTTGTTGACCCTGGTTCTGTACGTTCACCTGAGCCCTGGCCAAGGATGCTAGTCTGTCAACCTCTTACTGTTCTGCCATTCTCCTGATCAGCTAAGGTTCCGAATTAATTGGTAATAATGGTTTTCCGAAACTTCTTATTTTTGGTATAAACAACAAGGAACCTGCAATAAACAAAAAAAACAAATAAACGTAAATCTAGGAAACCTAACTAATAGTTAATTAGCGCACACACCTTTTAGTTCTCAACTATATTCCCCGGTAACGGTGCCATTTTTGATAACGCTTAAACTACACTCTTGAATGAGTGTAAGCGATCGTCGTCAATATAAAACCCAACTAGGTTGGGGTCAAATCCCACAGGGAATAAGGTTTGAACTCATATCGGTTACGATTTAATTCACTGATAGTTTAATGTTTCTTGAAATGGGGGTTTAAGTTTCACAAGTAATTGTTTGACACTTTGATTTCGATATTTGTAACCAAAATTTTATGAGATAACTAGAATTATGTTACTAGGGCTTACGATACATGACAGATGCTAAAGGTGACTCAAGATTCTCAAGGTGGTTAGGATAACAAGCTATCTTTATCGATGATATGCTAAAATGTCTCTCGACCTTTTTAAGCGTCTAATTTTCTAATCTTCTCAGACTTAGGGAATCGCTATTCACTACCCAAATTTTACCTCAGGTTAATCAACCTAGTTACAACATTAATTATTAAGTGAAGTATTTTCGAGTCCCTGTTGATAATTCACTTCCTACTGTTTAGGATTTCTTTCTCAAGCAAATCAAAGTAGGTATGCCTACTATTTGTAACCAACAGACATCAATTAAAATCTTAGAATTATTAATAAATCCTAGCACCTATTGAATCTTGAGTATTTAGCACCTCTTCATGACCTAACCCTAGATCCCATAATTTAGGTTAATGAGGTTTAGCCACTCATGATGCAAGAAACAAGTACACAAATTGAATTCATAATTGAGAAGATTATCTTAAAACTATGATGAAGATCAGAAAGTATAACTTGAATTGATTCACAAGACAAAACTCCCAAAATATTGGTCTAGAGAGAGAGAGAGAAATCATCTGTTGCAAAGTATGTTGATTGATAAGTTCTATATCTAGAAAAAACTAAAACAAGGCTTTAAATAGTTAACCCTAAATAAGGAAACAAAATAAAAGTTTTAGCTTTTTCTCGAAATAAACGACGACGTCAATAATGGCTTATCAAGAGTCTACCAGCTTATCACATATGTCATCAAATCCTCTGTATTTTTGGCTCTTGTTGCTTAAGGATGATGACGATGATGACAGCCTATCACCATCTTGACGATGTGTCATGGATGTCATCGCAAAACTTTCTTCAACTTCCATCTTTTGTTTAAGGCTGACGACGCTCCTGATGCCTTATCACCAGCCTAACGATGTGTCATGGATGTCGTCTCAAAACTATCTTCAACTTCCATCTTCAGTTTAAGGCTGATGATGCTCCTGACGCTTTATCACCATCCTGATGCCTTATCACAAAGTATCGTCATAACTTTAACTCATGCCAAATATCTAGTTAAGTCTGATGACAACTGTGATAGCCTATCACAGGGCTGACGACTTTTCACAGATGTCGTCAGCCACACTTCTATTTAGATTCCTCCAGATTTCAAATTCTTTTCTTCCATTCTTGTTGGTTCTCTATCCCATCAGCTTAAACTGTAAAATCAGACATAAACAAATCAAAAATGACAAAAGTTGCTTAAGACTTCGCAATTATTCTTGGTTAAATATCTTAAGTGTGTTAGTAATTGCTCATACATTAAAACTCTTTTTTGAGCTTCTTCCAAAGCATATGGCTTTTTGTATGTAGATGATGATATCTATAGAGATGGATTTTCTATATATCGTAGAATGAAGTAGCACGTGGGTGGATATATATATATATATGAATCAAAATCTTCCGAATCACTCATGTTATGATCTTCTACATCCTGGGTCTTCCCGTTTTGTCATCTGGCTTATGTTCTTCATGTAGCATTCAGACCAAATAACTCTATGAAATTAGGTTGATACTTCCACATATTATGGGTAAGGTAGGAGACATTTCTATTTTTCCCCCTAAAAATCTTTTGAATTCCCACTGCTTAGCTTTCAATTCGCCTCTGACCATCAAATGAAATATGAATAATCCATCCTACTCTCTTTGAAATAAGGGGCACTTCTATTTTTGTCGGTGCTTGAAAGAATTTTTTTCTCTATTTTACTATATCTCATCAGTCAATAATTTTATATGAGGAACTACTGAACTCAATCACTTTCTACCCTTACTCTTTAGTTTTCTGTTAAGGTCTATCCTGCAGAGGTACTCAAATTGGATCAGTGATTGATTTCTAGGTTTCATCGTAAACCTAATTTGTTATTTCAAATTACGTTAATCAATAGTTCAAACTGCACTCAAAGGTAGGGCATTTTCCATTGCTCCTGGATGAGATTCGCACTCTCATAGGCCACTCATAAGAATCAAACATTCAATACCCTGAAAAACGTGTCATTAAGAGAGTCATAATCTTAGTGGGTCAATTCCCACCTTCAGGATAAGATTGCAAAATGAATGAGTTTTGTCCTCTGTGCTTAAAACTAGATTTAGGGATAAGGGCATTATCGACCACCGCTTGCTGACGATGAAACACATCATCAATTTCAATGAAAGGCTCCTCGCAAAAAAAAAAATAAACAAAAATCCAAGATCCCTATTCTCTTTTGATTAAGAATAGAAACTGACATACTAGTAAAGAGTAATCGAGAAAAGGAAAGAAAGAAGGAAGCTCATAGCCCTCCTTTTTCCTTTAGTTACGGGCTGTCATGCTTTTATTAAGATTAAATGTATGGAATTTGATCGAAGAGTTGACTCAACCCCTTTTTTAGACGCGCAGGAGTGTTCTTGCTCGTTAGCGCTGTCAACAATCAAACTCATCCTCTTGTCAATTCTTAGTGTCAGACTCACTCAGAATCTTAAGAATTGGCTCTGCACAAGGAATGAAAGAGTTTGATGCTCTCTCGCTTTATTTTTTCTTGTCTTTCATTTCTGTCAGTCAAAATTCTTGGTGTCAGAATGTCGGGAAAAATGAAGGGTAGCACACTTTGGGTAAAAAGGATCCTAACCTGGACATTATGATTCCGAAGTTAGATTGACCCTTTTATATTTCCCACTCAAGAATCCTTTTGGCCAAGGCATCTCCGATCTTCTTCCCCGACCTAGATCCCCTAAAGGCTACTGATTAAGCTCATCCATAATTTGATCAGTTGTCTGCATTTTGCCGCTGTTGAGGACTGTATCTTCTAAGTTCATCAAACATAATGGATAAGATGTCGCTCCGTATCGAGATGCGGTTAAAAGAGGATTCTCAATCGCCCACCGCACTTCCATTATGGAAGGTACGGGGAGGGGACCTTGGGGTTGCTGTCCAGGGTGAGCATTTTATATTGATGAGGATGGCCTCCCCATGCGGCAAAAAACTGATTCCATCAAAGTGGGGAGGAGAGGGTGAATGAGCCCGAACAAGGCATCATCTGGGATTCAACTCATCTAGTAATGAAGGCCTTCACAGCCAATGCAATAGTTAAGGCCAGACAATAGGGGAAGCCCATCCAAATTGAAATACAATGTAGGTTTTTCGACTCCACTCATACCGATCAGGTATGCTTTTAGTGAGTTTTATAACTAGAAGTACAGGTGCATCATAGCGTCATGGTAGCCTAGAGCTAGCTATGCTCGACTTGCTCTACAAGATGAACTTAGAGATTGATGTCAAAGTCCAGAAGATGGAAAAGGATTTTTATTTTAGTCTTTAGTTCTTTTGTGACTGACCTAACGGTAGGACTTAATTGAGATCAACTTCAATCTGCTGAACCTCTCTTGTTTTGATGTTTTTTTTTTGAAATCCCTCACACTAGCAAGTAAATCCTTATTCATCTGACTAAAGAGTATCCCACAATCCTATGAGTACAGATGTCTTTTGTTTGCATCTTTCATAAAAAAAACAATCGGGTTTCTACAATGAGGCATTTTTTAAAAAGCGCTTGGTCAAACCAACATGGGAGTTTTAGGCGTCAAAGTGGCTTTCTTTACGATCTTTCTAGTTGGATGACAATCTCACTCCTAAATGAAGCCTTTCTCAACTATAAGAGAACAAGACTGAAATTCTTCCTTAGTATGAGATCATAGTCTTTCTGCTTTGAATAAGGTTCAGAGCGAGGAGAACGAAGGAAGAAAGGCACAAACGACCTTATGCTACATTCGCTTTAAGATAGAATGCCACTAGATCACTGACTAAATGATGAGAAGATAGAAGAGAAGATAGGATATGAATACAGTAGTCGCTCTCTTACTGAAAGAACTGAATTTGACGAGTATCGATAAGTAGATTCGGGATGGGAAGATTCCCTTAGAGCACATCGTTACTTAAATAGAAATCAATGTGTTAAGAATATAGTAGCATTTGAATGCTAACTGACAGGATGTCATTTATGAAGTGGACCAAACTAATAAAAGTCAGATCAATAGTAGGGATAACAAAGGAGGAAGAAGGAAAGAGGAATATCGGAATGAGCATAGAAGTAGCATACTATTACTACTCTTTAATTTTAATAAAAAGAATGAAGGATTGATGCCAAGAGAGTCCAAACTATAAATGGAATGGATAAATCAGTCAAGCTACTTTCATTAAAGATCCGCGACTCTTTCATGAATCATTGACCCTCCTAAGATAGATTCGATCTTCAATCTATTCTCTAAGAATGAAATGAATCATGTGCTTAAATGAGATAAGACATGTTCAAAGGCGCAATAAAGTTCATCCTTAGCTCCACTCTCAATAGAAGTTCAGGGTACTTTAATTGATTTGATTCTATTTATATGTTTAGGCTTTTTAGCTTTATGTGTCAAATCAAAAGGGCTTGAAAGACAGTATTGTTCTCTCTAGTTAGCAGCAAGTACTAGAGCCTTTAGTTTAGCCGTTGTACAAGTGTCTATTAGATAACGGGAAAAGAATGTATTTATTAGAGTGACCTTTGCAAGGATAAGAAAGATAATAAAGGACTGACTGAGTAGGCATTTGATCACTTTCTATACGAAGATGGAGTTATACACTCCAATACAATACATCCTATATCAGTCTGTCTATTTTCATTCATTGTCCACTCTTTTCCGATAAACTACAATTAGGCAATCCTTTGTGGTAGATTCTGAGTTAGTTAAAATCTTCCGTTTATCACTTTACCCTTAGAGTCGTGCCATGGCCCTATACACAAATGATATCTCTCGATTCTCTAGTCTTATTTTTGAGTTAAAAAAGTAAAACTTTCTTGGAAGAATCCTTTTTATAGGTGAAAGGGCTGACCCTTGGACCTATTCTATTCAGTCCAAATAAAGAACAATCAATGATTTCTTTGATGGCATTTCTAAATGAGAATGAGTCAAAGGAGATGGTGGTTCTTTTTTATTCTTTTCCTAGAAAACGTCAAATTGAAATCCCTATAGAGGCACCGAGAGCTTTAATGATGAGTAGAAACATAAAGTTGACCATACCAAAAAAAGATATTAGAATGCATGGGATAGGAGGAGAGTGTCTCCTACCTCTAAATGGCAAGCTTGAGTTTGAACCTGGTCTATCTCATTGGTTAGCCAGTCCCACAGACAGAAAAAAACTGATAGAAAGATTTGGGCGATAAAGTCTGAGACTCTGAGATCTTATTATGACTACGAGCAGTAGCTGTGGCCAAGACACGAGCAAGAGAATAGCCATTCTATCGCACCTTCTTAACTGGACACCTTTCTGACATCAAGGCAACTCCAACTACCAGAAACGACCGTTACATTAGCTCAAATATTCGATTTAGAGATGAAATTAAACTCTCACCTCCCTTCAAGAAATTAAATTGAGTCACTTATCCTCTATTAGAGAGTAAGAGTGGCGTTGTGTCCAGTCATCGTCTATTTATATTTAACTAAAATAATTGGACTTTCACTTAGAGTTTGATTAGCATAAAGTGCCAGCCCAGCTAGGCTGAGTTCTGTTCCATTACTTTCCCAATAAGTGAAGTAGCAAAACCTCCCTCTGAATGAAAAGAAGTGGAATGCAACTCAAAAAAGGTTCTAGGATCACAATGAGTTCCCACAAAAAAATAAGCTGAAACGGAGAAAAAGGGAAAGCCTGCGCGCAGGAAGCAAAGTACCATCGCGTAAACTTATCAAACCAATGATCACTGCCAAAAATACGGTGAGTTCGAAGCCACTTCCTATATCCAATATCCGAGGAGATGGAATTGTGAAGAACTTGACAAAGATGATGATGTCCAAAACCTGGTAGAACTAAGGTAGTTAAGTTCCTCGAGGTTTAATCTCCTACCTTGATTCCATTCTCTAATGGCATTCTGCAGTTCAATGTCGGCGAAACCTTGTATTGAATAGGTTGTTATAAGCCTGACTTGGATCTAGAAAGCAGATTCATTAATATAGCCTTATAATCTAAGAAGGTCAAACATTGTGCTGTGGCATAAGCTTTATCTTCCTCTGCCTTTGGATTGAGAGTTTATCTGGACTGAGTAAGCACTTTAAAGGAAGGAATTAAAAAATTCAATCAGATCAGAAGAAGACTGACTTCAGCTTTGACTTTCTCTCAAGTGAGAGCGATCTAAGGACTGGCAGAGGGAAAGCAAAATCAGAAAGAAAAAGGATTGAGACAGGACTCTTTTAGCATAGGCTTTCAGCCATTTCTTCCTATAGTAAGTGGAAGTCATAAATCCTATCCATCTTGCTCAAACCCTTTGCATGATTCAGAAAGTAGTCTACTTATGGCATCGAAACCACTAATGCCGTATCTCTCGGTGAGAAAGAATCAAGAAAAGAAGAGAAACTTTTTCCTTCTTTGATCTTCTACCCAAGAAATTAAAAACATAAAAGTAGGCTGTGAGACTGATTCTTTTCCTTCTTTCAGGCAAAATAAGCGTCTGCCAGCGGTCAGAGTGTCAATTTGTACTCATGATTGCACTTCGCAGTCGAAGTTTGCTAGTTTTGCACACTGGCACAGCTGAATCCTAATATGCTGGCTTAGATGGGTGGCTCTTGGATTACTGAGAAGGGCTTTCTGTAACTAAGAAATGAGAATTGTTGATCCATATGATCTCAGGAAACTTTCGTTGATGAAACTGACAATTTAACACTTAGAGATTGAGCTACTCAGTCTTGGTTCCATGGATATCTTAAACCAGTTTGCTTACCCATCATTATCTGGAGGGAAGTGAGCCACCTAGCCTACCTTCTCTCTTTCTCTTAAGCAATTTTATGTCACCTTAACTCTGCCCTTGGGAAACTTCTCTCCCTTAAGGTAGCATTCATAGTTTTGAGTCAACGTTTTGAGTCAACAAGACTTAGATTTTCTCCATCGCCTCTGAAGTTCAGGTCAAAATCAGAATTGGAATTTGAAATCCAGTAGGAAAAAGAAATGTACACTGTTGATACTTGTTTGTTTCTAAACATCTTGTCTGGGGTTTTTTCTAAAAAATTGAAGATATCCTTGCATTGCATATTTAGGCTTAGGCTAGGCTTCAAGGAAATATTCGAATGCTAGAGGGGCTATCAAGACTTTGCAATTACCTTCTACTACAAATAAAAATTTTATATTATTAATCCATTGTATAATAACTGGACCTTGGGTTAGATTGGAGAGCCCGATAGGAAATATAAATAGTTGTGGAAGGGGGAGGAAGATACTTTATTATATACGAGGAACTCACAAAATATATGAGTGCTCAAGCATCCAATCAATTGAAATGAGGGTCAACAAAAAAAGAATAGGACCTATTATTCCTACATGTTCCATTAGTAACATTCCCTTGAGATGCTACTGTGGATTTTTCTTGTGTTTATTGTTTCTTATTTTGAGCTTGAAAGAAGAACTGGTAGGCTTGGCGCCTTAGGCCCGTTTACGTCAAACAATTTCCAATGGTTCCCTCTTAGCCCTTTTCTCTATCTATTCTAATAACCTTTCAGTATTCTATTAGTTCAATCGACGGTTGTAGAAATAAAGTCTATTGGACGTGGGAAAAACTGACTGATAGTGAGAACTATTGAAAAGAGACTGATAGTGAGATTGAGAGTGAGAACTATTGAAAGATGATAGGCTTGTCACCCGGGGAGAATGTATGTATGTATGTATCTGTATGTATGTATGTATGCATGTATGTATGTATGTATGTGTATGTATGTATCATTATTGTATAAAATATATATTTTTATATAACAAATAAAGTACATTCTTTTTGTATTTGATTAATAGAAAAAAAGTAGTAACAACCACAATATTACAAATTTGTATTTAGTTGTTTTAAAAAAAATACAAATTTTATGTGATTGTTTTTTTGATAGAATTATAAAAAGTTTAGAACAGTTTTTGTAAAAACAAACAAACAAATGCAACAACAACATTGGTAAAAGAAAAAGGAAAAGAAATTAACTAAATAGGAGGTCAGGTGCCTTTTCAATGGCTGGATAGAGGAATTTAAATTTGGGTAACTAACATAAATCCCTGAATCTTTAAGTAATATTACATTTTATCCCAACTATTTGGTTAATTACATCTTATCCCGGTTATTTAAAATCGTGATACATATGTTATAAGGTGATACATATAAAGAGTGATACATTTAAAACTGACTAGATATTTATATAAGGAAGTAATATACTCTCTTTTATTTTGTGGAACAAATCACGGACAATTAATTACACAATGAATTAATGAGATTCACAAAATCAACAATACCCCAATCAACTTTTAAATTTCAAGCGAACAAATCGAGTCAAATTGAATTTCTTCCTTCTTCTGTGTGATACATTCAGTAAAAGTTTTTCGCAGAACTCAGTGGTATCAGGTAATTCATCGGGTGCAACGGAAGCATTTTGTCGCCGTAGAAATGGAACGCAACCGTCGGAACACTCACTCTAACGTGTATTTTATGAATGTGTCACGTAGAGCATTGTATACACTACTTTGTAACTGAGTCACTATCATACCGGAATCAACAATTATCCCGTCGTTACCACTTCCATCCACCTAAAACACCAATGCTGGAATTGATAACATCTGGCCGTCAACGTTGATTCCGGTAAGTTCGACGTAGAAGTAAGTGATCCTTCTTGAGTTTCGTAGCAATGAGGCAATCGCAGAGTTGCAGACTAGTACGCCGTCATCAACAGAAGTGAATGAAGAAGAGGAGGAGAAGAGAAATTATTATTTGAATACGTGATACATATGAAAATCTGAATTATTATTTGGCGGCGGAGGATTACTATGTGATACATCTGAAATATGTGTGACATATTTGGTTATATTTCTATGATTTTATATGATTCATATTAAATGTTTATGAAAGTTTTATGATTCATATTAATATTGTTTGCATTAGTTTAAAGAGGTTATTTGTTATATTAGTGATATATTTTTATAGTTGAAATAAATATATGTATCACCAATAATCTGACCGCAAATGTATCACTCATACATTGTCAATACAAATATATCACCAATAATCTAACAACAAAATGTATCACTCATACACTGTCAACAAAATGTATCACTCATACACTGTCAACAAATGTATCACCCATATACTGATAACAAAAGTATCATTCATATGAATCACCATTAGACTATGAAAATGTATCTAGAAAATTAATATTTTTATATATGTATCAATCGGATTAACAAAAAAATATGTATCACCTATATGTATTACCGACGAATTTCATACTAATATTAACTTAAACATGTATGAATAACTAAATAAATTTATATATGTATCAATCGATTTAAAAAAAATGAATTTGGGAGAGATTTTAGTGGAGGAAATTGTAAAAAATAATAATTTAATGGAGGAGATCAAATCGGGAAGGAAGATCCTTGATTTAATATAGTGATGCGACCATTTTCAATTTGGTGTTGTCCATTTTGTGATTTCCATGTTTGGACTTTGAATGTTGGAAATTTTACAACCTGACATTTTATTGTAAATACTTATGTATTAAAAAATTAAAAAATATGTGTATAATTTGGGAGAGATTTTACGGAAGGTAATCTTTGAAAAAAATTATCTTGCATGAATTAATAGTTGAGTAAAACTAGGATATGAGATTTTGTTGATATGTATCAACAGTAAAGTTGAAAACCGGGATTTAATGTAAATTTTAAAAAAAGTAAAGTACATTGGATAATATAGTCTCTTAAGTTTGAAATTTCGTGTAATTTATCCTTTAAATTTCATGGGCCATTTTGTGAGATTTATATGGTACAAAGGGCCTAAAAGTCTGTTTTTTTTAATAAAAAATAATGATAATAATTAAATATAATTATATAGAAACTGTATAAATATTATATAAAAGATGTATCAATATATGATATATGCATAGAAACACTAGATTGTGTATATAAATTATATAGTTGTTATATAAAATATATTTTTTTAACATTATATAAAATATGTATATGTATAATATATATATATAGTGAGTAGAAATTGTATGGTTGTTGTATAAAATATGTATTTGAACAATGATTGTAGCTAAAAGTTGTATAAAATAAGTATAGAAACTGTATAGTTGTTATATAGAATATGCATATGTGTAAGATATATATAGAAATTGTATGATTATTGTATAGAATATGTTGGTATATAAAATATATGTATAGAACAATGAATGTGGTGCAGGGACTGCATCAATATGGTATATAAGTTGTATCAATATGGAACAAGGACTACATCCATATGGTTATAGGGACTGTATCAACATGGTATAAGGATTGTATCAATATGATATAGTATATGATGTTTCTTTTGTATATGTTGTGTATAGAAATTGTATCATTGTTATAAAATATATTTGCATAGGATGTGCATAGAAACTATATCATTGTTGTAAAAAGTATTTGTATTACTATTATATTATATTGTATATATGTAGATAGATATTGTATTGTTTCAATATAATACAATTAAAAAAATAATTTTCTTATAAAAATAAACAGCTGCAAAAAAGAGTATAAAAAGGCAGTGAAAACAAAACACAAAAAAGCAACGATTTTTTATAACAGAATGAAGCAGCAAAAAAATAAAATAACCAACAAAATTAACAAAAATGAACCAACGAATTTATATTTAAAAAAGTGGAACAGCGATATTTAAAAAAATTAATAAGAAGACTGTAGCGACAAAAGCCTAAATGGCTATTTTTTGTAAATGCCAAAATAAGAAGGCAGTAGTGACAAAAGGCCTAAATTGCTATTTTTTGGAACTGCCAAAATCAGTGGCCAGTCGGTGGCAATTTTTTTGGCCGACTGGCCACTTTTGTCCTTTCCCCTGTAATATTATGTGTGTAAATATTAAACATTGTAGTTTGACCACTTTAATGACTAATAAACTATATCACTTTAGCATGCAAATATTATTTATTACTTAGTGTAATGACCACTTCAATTATTGCACAATATAAAACAATCATAGTAAATATTATATGATGTGAAAGTAGAGCTTTTCAAAATTGTGCAAATTAACTTCATCAGTAGAACTTCGAGTAAGCTAAGATGTAAAAGGTTTGAATTGAATTTAATTTGAAAAAATTGAGTTTTTCAAGAAATCATAACAGATCCAATTAATTAAAGTCATAAAACTAAACCCAAGTATCATAATGCCTGTACAGTAATGACAATTTGGGTAGATTGTCTCATGTAAGTTCAACGCATAGGGAAACAATATAAATTCCCTTAGCCAACCACCATTACTTACGGTAACTTAACGACCATTACAATAAATATCAAACAAGCAAGATAATGTCTGCCGATAAAAATAAACATGTGTCCACATATACTCGTAATTTCATAAATCTCAATTTAATAATAACAACATAAGTTCAAAAACCTTTTAATAAATCAATAATGATCCCTTCAAATACAGTTATATATATGTTATCTCACGGAGAAGGTTATCGGTTCACGCAATTCTAACTTGGATGTCACATGTTAGCTTTAAACTTTAATGCACATCAGGATCTTGAATACAAAAACATTATAGAACTACGTCATAGAAAACATGACAAGGAAGACATCTTTACAGAGAAGTGGAAGCGTTAGTAGAAAATTGGTTTCTACCTCCTTGCCCTAGCCTGAAGTTACCACAACCTTAGTGATGGAAGAGAAAAGAGTATGCGTGATAACTTTAATGGGCGGAGGGAGGATAAATTTATAGATATTAAGACTTAATCCGATACGTTCATCAACTGACCAATCTACTAATAAGATTTATTCTTTAATTATAGACATTACTTGGCAATAAGTATACTTGAGATACAAGTAAGATTGGCCACAAGTAACTTGGTCCATAAGTTAGATAATATTCTTACAAGAATTAGGAATGAAGTTACACAGGACAAGATTAAAGTAGCTTCGTAGAGGATGAGATGAGTAAAGTAACTTGGTCCATAGTAACTATACATATGCTACAGCTGTTCATGATTGAAGATAGATAATACAATTATAATTTTCAGATGAAACAATAACAAATCTGGATCTCAAACTATAATGACCCTTCTGGTCATTTTATATAATAATGTTTATTTTCACTGTTTGAGCTTCTTTATAGTTGTCTCAAGTCATTTATGACTTGCTGGGATTTACCATTCGGTTACCGGGCAATTCGTTTGGCTTTTAGAGCCATTTTCCTATTTTGAAGTCTTTGCTGATTCCAAATGGCCACCGAGTAAAAAATTTAGCAAAATGATCTTGAATGCAAATTTTGACTACTCTAGAAGCTTTGAAATATCAATTTTAGGCTAGGTAAACCATTGGTTCAGGTCCCAAAGCACCTAAGCTCATCAAACCTATTGGTCGGAATGTTGGAAAATTAGTAATTTGGCTGTAGGACCCAGATTTGGTCGAAACAATCTTAGATGGAAAATCCAACTTCTCCAACGCACCCAGAATGTCAAATTTAGTATGGTTACATAGTTCATTTACAAAAATTAAATTTCGAATGAATCCCATAGCATCATTACAAACATGAAAAAATTTCCAAGTTTGCTAATATCTGGTGCATCATGATCGCACAAAGTGGATCATGATCGCTGTAATACCCCAGGTATGGAAGTTTTTGTAAATTATACAACTCCTTTCTTGAGTCATACATCCAATATATAAGTGGTATGTTGTAATCGTATGCAAGACATATCGCATGGTGAATATTCTGTTATGGGTATGATTTGACCCCTCGGAGTCGTCAAGTAGTGTACGAGTAGTATGATGCTAAATCATAAGTTCATCAGTATAGACTCCCTAAGATTTTGTCCAAGCTACGAATAGGGAGTTAAGAGTTATATGAAGATGATACTAGTCGTAAGTGGAACTCGTATGTTAACCAGTGTGTGTCCTCTTTGAGCTTGTTAAGCTTATGAATTGAAGAGCCTAGTAAAGACTGACGAGATTTTCTATAAAGTTTTGATAAGGGATTTTTGGTCTTTTCCTCTCTCATAACTTCCCATCTGCGACCTGTAACCCTCAAAGAGGCGTTATTTTCCAACTCTTTCCAATAAAAAAATAATACTTACATCCTCTCATCTTCAAGAATATCAAGATTTAGGATTCTCTCATAAATTCATTCTTTAAGTCACAATATTCAAACTTTCTTCACAAGTCAAGAAACTACATGTAATACCTCGAGAAATTTTTCATTGAAATTTTATGCGTAAACGTGTTGGGTTCTATCTTCTAGAATAAATTATAAATTTTCCATGTGGAATGTATTATATTATGACCCACCATTGAATATAGTATCAAATAATAATTCCAACGATATGTGGATCATCTAAAACGGACACCCGAGCGACGAGTTATGAATATTCCGATCGAACTGTGAATAGTAGTGAACCGTAAAACGTGCAGAAAAAAGTACTGGGGCCTGGCGTATTTTTGATCCAACTTTAAACAATCATAACTCCTTGTACATAATGATCTAGGTAATTTACTATATATCAACAGAAAGATCTGCGAGTCATCTTTTCAATGAAATTGGTTTCATCTAATTTGTCTATAGCAGCAAAACGTTATGGTTGATCTACTTCAGCCTATCAAAAGTAAATTTTTGGGTCAACTTCAAACGATCATAACTCCTCGTACACAATGATCTGGGTGAGTTACTATATATCAATGGAAATATATAAGAGTTCTCTTTCTAATAAAATTGGTTTCATCCAATTTGGATATCGGAGTAAAACGTTATGGTTGATCTACTTCAGACTATCAAAATAGTCCACCAAAGGATAGATTCAAGATTTTTTTTGATTTTTAAGGGCGTTTTGGTCATTCCCCCTCACCTAAAATCCGTCTAAACCCTATATTAAAGCCTATTAGAAGCATTATATGTTATATTTCATCAAATTCCCTCAAAAAGAAAACCCTAAGCTCCTACATCCAACTTCAAGAACCTCCAAATTTCACCATTAATTCTGCAAATTTATTCAAGATTTCAAGTTTCTAGTTCAAGAACTCCAAGAACCATCATTCAAAGGCACGATTAATATCTCAAAAATGAGTATCGATCTAAAGTTCATCATTCAAGGTATGTGGGGTTTTTCAAAAAGAACTCTCTTTCGTTCTTGTGCCCAAAAGTAATTTTCTTTACAAAGACATGATTTTTATTTGATTTTTATGAATTTGAAGCATAAACCCATATCTTATGATGATTATTATGAAATCTTGATGTTTATGATTTTGAAAGATGAATTTACATGTGTGGAGATATAAAGCATGAATCTTGAATGATATTTATCATGATTTTGATATTTGAGTCGTGAATCCCCATTGGAAATTGTATTTTTTTGAGAAAGTATGTGTTATAAGCACGTTGATGTTGAATATTTCAGATATTTTGAATGATTTGACCTTTTGGTCTTAATGGAGTTGTTTTGAACTCGAGTATGAAAGAAATCTACAACGTGGTTGATTTTGATAGATGGAAAGCATGATGGCTCCCAATGTATATTTATATATTACTGAAATTGTTTTGTTGTGAATTGTCTTTAAAATGATCTGAGTTAAGTTTGGGATAAATTTTTAGCACCGAGTGGGAGGTATAAAGCGACCTTACTTCTCTAGAACTACGTGCCCCCGTAGGAGTGAGCCTGAGACTGATTTATATAGTGATCACTAGTTTGTGTGGATTTGATATCGATAGTCCTACTCCAATGGAAAGGATAGGACGGCTCTCCCCAACATGGGTTGTACGTTGGACTCCGTGTAGCTCACATGGTTTATGTCGGTTATAGGATCTCCCAGTGTGTGTGTGTTTCCTTGTGTCTATGGTGAATGGTGAAATGATTTGAAAGTGGAATTATGAAAGTTATTCTTTTGAAAGATTTAAATGATATTTACATTATGAGAATTGATATTCTTGATGAATTGAAAGTGATCGACAAATTATATGATGACTCACATGTGTTATTGTACTTATTTCATCCTCTCATGATTATGATGATTTTCTTCGGGCTATGTGAGTCTTTCATACATCCTGCATATTTCTTATAATATTTATGATGATGATGTTTGTATAACTGCATACACCTCCATATACTTGGTTCCTTTCCATGGTACTGACCCACATCTTTGGATATGGGCTGCATTTTCTAAGAATGTAGGTTCAGGTGCTCAATTCCAGGTTCGACAGTAATTCTTTGGGCATGCTGTTCTACATTCTCTGTTGTGGTGAGTCCTCATGTTCCGAGGACGTGATGTCTGATGTTGGTTTCACTGAATTGTTTACATTTGATAACTGAGTATGGGTCAGTTGGGGCATGTCTCAATGGCTCACTGGTTTTATTGATTCTCTTAGAGGTTTGTCAGACTAGTATAGATGTTGAGAGTTGACTAATAAGTCGTATTTTTTTATCTTTCTGAAATTCTTTTATTCTTGGATGATGATTACTCTATTGATATTTGAGGTTTATTTATGGAAACCCCATTGATTTGTGTTGAACTGAATGAAAATGGCTCAAAGGGTTAGCTTGGGGCTACTCGTAGCCTCAAGCACCGTGTAACACTCCGGGACCCATTTTCTAGGGTGTTACAAACTTGGTATTAGAGCCTATGGTTTTAAGTTGTCCTAGGGAGTCTGACAAGCCATGTTAAGTAAAGTATTGATCATCGGTGTGTAGGCACCACATCTATGAGCAGGAGGCTACAAGACATTTTAGGTAAAAGAGTGATTCTTTCTTTCAGAAGTCTATCGTGCTTAAAGTGTCTCTCTCTGCTATTGATTCGTGCTCTCTTCTTTTAGAAATATGCCTCCACATCGATCAAGAAGAAATAATGATGGTCAACAACCTCAACCCACTGACCTATTGAATGAAAATGTGTCTCATGCTGACTTTCGAACAGCTTTTCAGGCGCTATCCCAAGCTGTTACTGCAAATATTCAGGCCAACCCGGCCCTGGCTCCACAGCAGCAGGGAGGTGATTCAGCTGCTGCCAGGATCCATGACCATGCGGATGAATCCTTCGAAATTCTATGGGTCTAAGTCTGATGAGGATCCACGGTTGTTTTTAGAGGAGGTGCAGAAGATTACTCAGGTGATGTATGTATCTGAGGAGCATAGTGTGGAGTTGGCTGCATATAGGTTGAAAGACCTTGCTTATGACTGGATTGTTTGTTGGAGGAAAGGTAGAGGTAAGGGAGCTGTCCCTACAACTTGGCAAGAGTTCCTGGATGAATTCCTGGATAAGTTTTTCCCTTTAGAGATGAAAGAGGCAAAGGTGGAAGAGTTTATAAACATGTGATAGGGCTCTATGATTGTTAGGGAGTACTGTCTAAAGTTCAATCAGTTAGCCAAGTATGCTCCTAACTTAGTGGCTGATAATCGGGCTATATGAGTAAGTTTGTGACTGGAGTGTCTAGTTATGTGGTTAAGGAGTGTAGGTCTGCTATGCTGAATAGTGAGTTAAATCTTTCTAGGCTGATGACTCATGCCCAACAGATTGAGGCAGACAAGATTAAGGAGAGAGATGGAATAAGAGGGAATAAGAGAGCTAGGTCCGAGTAGCACGAACAGGGTCAGACTAGATCGCAGGAAAGGAGTCGCCCTCAGTATCAAGATCGTTCATTTATGCCAGCACCATCATCTTCTAGTACTCCCATGCCTAGAGGTAGACAGAAGCAAGGTAGCAGGTCATATGCATCTAGGTCCGAGTACAGTACTGGCAGTAAGCCAAATCATCCCCTGTGTCCTAAGTGTGGTAGGGCTTATTCGGGTGAGTGTTGGGGTGAGAAGAGGGGTTGTTTCTGGTATGGTGACATGGGTCACAGAGTTAGAGATTGTCCACAGGATGTACAAGGGCGTCGTGACAATTGCCCTCAAACCTAGACTCAGACTGTTAGTGCTCCAGTTCCATTGACTCGCACAACCCCAGCTTAGGGTGCCTCTTCTAGCAATGCTGGCGGGCAGCACCAGAATAGATTCTATGCTTTACCGTCCCGCCAGGAACAGGAGGACTCTCCCGATGTTGTTACTGGTATGTTTTGTATATTTTAATTTGATGTGTATGCTTTGTTGGATCCTGGATCCAGTTTCTCATATGTTACACCTTTGATTACTTTGAATTTTGAAATGAGTCCTGAGATTATTGCTGAGCCTATCCTAGTTTCTACCCCAGTGGGTGATTCGATTGTTACCCAGAAAGTATATAAAAAGTGTCTGTTACCGTTCTTCATAGAGTCTTGTTGGCTGATCTGATTGAGTTAGACATGGTAGATTTTGATGTGATTCTGGGTATGGACTGGCTGTATTCTTCTTATGCCTCTATTGATTGTCGAATCCGAATGGTCAAGTTTCAGTTTTCGGGTGCATCTGTGTTTGAGTAGTCTGGGAATTCTGTGTCACCCAAGAGTCATTTATCTCTTACCTCAAAGCTAGAATGCTTATTTCCAAGGGGTGTATTTACCATTTGGTTAGAGTCAAAGACACTACGTCTGAGACTCCAACTCTCCAGTCTGTTAACGTCGTCAATAAGTTTTCTGATGTCTTTTTGGATGATCTCCCAGGAGTACCTCCTGATAGAGAGATAGAGTTCGAGATTGATCTTCTTCCCGATACTCAGCCCATTTCTATTCCTTCTTATCGTATGGCCCCTGCAGAACTTAAGGAGTTGAAAGAGCAACTCAAAGATCTACTAGATAAGGGTTTCATAAGGCCAGTGTTTCTCCTTGGGGTGATCCTGTGTTGTTTGTGAGAAAGAAAGATGGCTCTTTGCGTGTGTGCATTGATTACCACCAACTGAATAAAGTCACCGTAAAAAATAAGTACCTCCTTCCGAGAATAGATGATTTGTTTGAACAATTGCAAGGTACAAGTTATTTCGCAAAGATAGACCTTCATTCTGGCTATCATCAACTCAAAGCTAGGGAGTGTGACATCCCGAAAACCACTTTTCAAACTCGTTATGGCCATTTTGAGTTTCTTGTTATGTCTTTCAGGTTAACTAATGCCCCATCAGCTTTCATGGACCTCATGAATTGAGTGTTCAGACCATATCTGGATATGTTTGTCATAGTGTTTATCGATGATATACTGGTGTACTCCCGTAGTGAGGATGAATATTCTGATCATTTTTGAACTGTCTTGCAAACCCTTAGAGATCAAAAATTGTTTGTCAAGTTCAGTAAGTGTGAGTTTTGGCTAAGGTCAGTTGCTTTTTTGGGTCATATCATTTCTTCCGAG
This sequence comes from Capsicum baccatum var. pendulum, assembly GCA_030864225.1. Lineage (NCBI taxonomy): Eukaryota > Viridiplantae > Streptophyta > Magnoliopsida > Solanales > Solanaceae > Capsicum > Capsicum baccatum. The sequence goes on from CM061560.1 coordinate 190,439,130, forward strand.
GGTATTAGAGTTGATCCCCAAAAGACCGAAGCTGCTAGAAATTAGCCTAGACCTATTTATCCGATTGATATTTGAAGTTTCTTGGGTTTAGCTGGCTATTACCGCCATTTTGTTGAGGGTTTCTCCTCTATAGCGTCTCCTATGACTCGGTTGACCCAAAAGAAAATGAAGTTCTTATGGTCCGAATCTTGTGAGAAGAGTTTTTAGAAGTTGAAGACTCGACTCACTTCAGCCCCTGTTTTGACTTTGCCTGATGGTGTTGATGGTTTTGTGGTGTACTGTGATGCTTCAAGAGTTGGGTTGGGTTGCGTATTGATGTAGAAGGGTAAGGTGATAGCTTATGCTTCTAAACAGTTGAAACCCCATAGAAAAATTACCCCACCCATGACCTTGAGTTGGCTGCTGTTGTGTTTGCTTTGAAAATTTGGAGACACTATTTGTATGGTGTCCATGTTGATGTTTTCACTGATCATAAGAGTGCAGTATGTGTTTACACAGAGATAATTAAATCTTAGGCAGAGACGATGGTTAGAATTGTTAAAGGACTATGATATGAGTGTGTTGTACCATCCGGGCAAGGCAAATATTGTGGCGGATGCCCTAAGTAGAGTGTCCATGGGTAGTGTTTCACATGTGGTAGAAGGTAAGAAAGGGTTGGCTCATGATGTACATCGTTTGACTAGATTGGGGGTTAGGTTATTTGACTTTACTGAAGCTAGTATAGGGGTTCAGAGTAGTTCCGAATCCTCCTTGGTTTCAGAAGTGAAGGAAAAACAATACTTAGATGCTAGTTTGGTCAGACTGAAGGAGTTAGTCAAGGACTAAAAAGTAGAGGTTTTCTCCCAAGGGGGAGATGGTGTGTTGAGATTGCAGGGTAGATTGTGTGTCCCGAATGTTGATGATTTGAGATAGAGGATTATGGCTGAAGTGCACGGAGCATGATATTCTATTCATCCTGGTGCCACCAAGATGTACCGAGACTTGCAGGAAATTTATTGGTGGAGTGGCATGACGAAATATATAGCAGCGTTTGTATCTAAGTGTGCAACATGCCAACAGGTTAAGGTTGAACACCAAAGACCTGGTGGTATGATGCAAGAGCTTAGTATTCCCACCTGGAAGTGGAAAGAGATAAATATGGACTTCGTGATTGGTTTACCTCCTTTCCGACGCCATCATGATTCCATTTGGGTTGTGGTTGATAGGTTGACTAAGTCTGCTCATTTCTTTCCTGTTCATACTTCATATACTGGTGAGGATTACGCTAGATTGTATATTTGAGAGCTAGTCAGACTGCATGGAGTTCCCTTGTCTATCATTTCGGATAGGGGTACTCAGTTCACTTCACAATTTTGGAAAGCTTTTCAGAAGGGTCTTGCTACCCAAGTGCTTTTTAGTTCTGCTTTTCATCCGTAGACCAATGGTTAGGCTGACCGGACCATCCATACCTTAGAGGATATGTTGAGAGCTTGTGCACTTGACTTTAAGGGAAGTTGGGATGATCACTTACCGTTGATAGAGTTTTTTTACAATAACAGTTTCCACTCTAGTATTGGCATGGCTCCGTTTGAAGCCTTATATAGGAGGAAGTTTAGATCACCCATAAGTTGGTTCGAGGTGGGTGAAGAGGCTGTGAGTGGTCCTGATTCGGTATTTGAGGCTATGGAAAAAGTTAAGTTGATTAAGGAAAGGTTGAAAACTGCGCAGAGTCGTCAGAAGTCATATGCGGATGTTAGAAGGAGACACCTTGAGTTTGAAGTTGGTGACCAGTGTACCTAAAAATTTCACCCATGAGGGGGGCGAAGAGATTCGGAAAGAAAGGAAGCTTAGTCCCCATTCTGTTGGTCCTTACAAAATTCTTAGCCGTGTTGGTAAGGTAGCTTATGAGGTCGAGTTGCCTTCCGAGTTGTCCTCTGTTCATCCAATATTCCATGTCTCCATGCTTAGAAAGCATATTAGCAATGCTGTGGTAGTGGATTCCACTGTGAGTGCTGACATTCAAGAAAATCTTTCTTTTGATGAGATTCCTGTGGAGATTCTTGATTTCAGTGTCCGAAGACTAAGGAGCAAAGAAGTTCCCTTGGTCAAGGTGTTGTGGCAAAACCAATCTGTTGAGGGTGCAACTTGGGAAGCTGAGGTGGATATGCGATCCAAGTACCCGCACCTATTTTCCGCAAACTCCGATCAAGCCGAAGGTACCGTTCTTTCCTAAATCATGCAGTTTTGATAAAAGTTGTAGCAGTTCAGCTGTCATATATTATGTGTTCAGCTATAGTTTCTTGAATTTATGCATTGTATGTTGGATTCGGAGTGAGAAACGATGTGATGATGAGTCTAACGAGTGGTTTCAGCTGTATGATCTATTCCCTATCTAATCTTGGCATGTCTATTGTAATTCGAGGATGAATGTTTCCATAGAGGGGATGATGTAATACCCCGAAAAGTTTTTCGTTGAAATTTTGTGGGTAAACGTGTTGGGTTCTATCTTCTAGAATGAATTATAAATTTTTCATGTGAAATGTCTTAGATTATGACCCACCATTGCGTAGAGTATCAAATAAGCTTTCCAACGATATGTGGATCATCGAAAACGGATACCCAAGCGACGAGTTATGAACATTCCGATCGAACTGTGAATAGTAGTGAACAGTAAAACGTACAGGAAAAAGTACTGTGGCCTGCCGTATTTTGCTCCAACTTTAAACGATCATAAATCCTTGTATATAAAGATCTGGGTAATCTACTATATATCAACGAAAAGATCTGTGAGTCATCTTTCCAATGAAATTGGTTTCATCCAATTTGTCTATCGAAGCAAAAAGTTATGGTCGATCTACTTCAGCCTATCAAAAGCAAATTTTTGGGTCAACTTCAAACGATCATAACTCCTCATACACAATGATCTGGGTGAGATACTATATATCAACGGAAAGATATGAGAGTCCTATTTCTAATAAAATTAGTTTCATCCAATTTGGATATCGGAGTAAAATATTATGGTTGATCTACTGCAGACTATCAAAACAGTCCACCAAAGGATAGATTCGAGATTCTTTTTGATTTTTAGGGGCGTTTTGGTCATTTTCCCTGACCCAAAATCCGTCCAAACCCTATATTAAAGCCTATTAGAAACATTATATGTTATATTTCATCAAATTCCCTCAAAAAGAAAACCCTAAGCTCCTACATCCAACTTCATGAACCTTCAAAGTTCACCATTAATTCTGCAAATTTATTCAAGATTCCAAGTTTCTAGTTCAAGAACTCCAAGAACCATCATTCAAAGGCACGATTAATATCTCAAAAATGAGTATCGATCTAAAGTTCATCATTCAAGGTATGTGGGGTTTTTCAAAAAGAACTCTCTTTCGTTCTTGTGCCCAAAAGTAATTTTCTTTACAAAGGCATGCTTTTTAATTGATTTTTACGAATTTGAAGCATGAACCCATATCTTATGATGATTATTATGAAATCTTAATGTTTATGATTTTGAAAGATGAATTTACATGTGTGGAGATACAAAGCATGAACTTTGAATGATATTTATCATGATTTTGATATTTGAGTCGAGAATCCCCATTGGAAATTGTGTTTTTTTGAGAAAGTGTGTGTTTTAAGCACGTTGATGTTGAATATTTGAGATATTTTAAATAATTTGACCTTTTGGTCTTAATGGATTTATTTTGAATTTGAGTGTGAAAGAAATCCACAATGTGGTTGATTTTGATAGATGGGAAACATGATGGCCCCCGATGTATATTTATATATTAATGAAATTATTTTGTTGTGGATTGTCTTTGAAATGATCTGAGCTAAGTCCAGAAGAAATCTTTAGCACCGAGTGGGAGGTATAAAGCGACCTTACTTTCCTAAAACTACGTGCCCCCGTAGAAGTGAGCCTGAGGCCGATTTATATAGTGATCAGTAGTTTGTGTGAATTTGAGATCGATAGTCCTACTTTGATGGCAAGGATAGGACGACTCTCCCCAACGTGGGTTGTACGTTGGACTCCATGTAGCTCACATGGTTATTTTGGTTATAGGATCTCCCAGTGTATGTGTGTTTCCTTGTGTCTATGGTGAATGGTGAAGTGATTTGAAAGTGAAATTGTGAAAGTTATTCTGTCAAAAGATTTAAATGATATTTACATTATGAGAATTGATATTCTTGCTGAACTGAAAGTGATTGACAAATTATAAGATGACTCACATGCGTTATTGTACTTATTTCATCCTCTCATGATTATGATGATTTTCTTCGGGCTATGTGAGTCTTTCATACATCCTGCATATTTCTTATAAATATTTATGATGATGATGTTTGTATAACTGCATACACCCCCATATACTCGGTTTCTTTCCATGGTACTGGCCCACATCTTTGGATGTGGGCTACATTTTCTTGGAATGTAGGTTCAAGTGCTCAGTTCCAGGTTTGACAGTGATTCTTCAGGCACGCTGTTCTACATCCTCTATTGTGGTGAGTCCTCATGTTTCAAGGACGTGATGTCTGATGTTGGTTTTATGGAATTGTTTACATTTGATAACCGAGTATGAGTCAGTTGGGGCATGTCTCAATGGCTCTCTGGTTTTATTGATTCTCTTAGAGGCTTGTCAGACTAGTATAGATGTTGAGAGTTGACTAATAAGTCGTATTTTGTTATCTTTCTGAAATTCTTTTATTCTTGGATGATGATTACTCTGTTGATATTTGAGGGTTATTTATGGAAACCAAGTTGATTTGTATTGAACTGAATAAAAATGGCTTAAAGGGTTAGCTTGGGGCTACTCTAAGCCTTAAGCACCGTGTGACGCTCCGGGACCCATTTTCTGGGGCGTTACACTACAAGTATATAGGATTTATGAACAAGGTTATTATTTCATCCTTGTACCCAAAGTGCATGATTTTAAGGTTAAATTTATTTATTTTTGAATTAGGCTTCATACCCAAATATCCATACTCTTGAATTATGATATTACTATGAGATTGAAAGCTTCAAGTGCAACTAGAATTATATATATTCATGTTTTGACAGATAAGATTCCTATTGTGATTTTAATTTCATTGTCTTGACTTGGGTTGTTGAAAGATTTTAAGGTGATTATTGAGCATCGAGTTTTGTCATGAATTTCTATGAATTAAAGCATAAATTCTAAGTTCTAAGTTCAAGTATTGAGTTTATAAGAAGATTATGATCTTAAGCCTGATTGATAAGTTTATTCTATGATTCAAAGCAAAGATTGATCTTTTGATCTTAAGATAAGATATGGAATCCACATTTGTTCATCTTGACTATAATTTAAAGTAAAGAGAAACATAATTGGTTTTCACTCTATAAAACTCTTATGCTAGTTTGAGGTGGATTTCCTAAACTATGAGATTATAAGTATTCTAGGAGTAGTATATAGCACCGAGAAAGGAATACGGATGGGCGTATCCTAAATACCTAGAAACTATGAGCCACCGTAGTTTAATATTTTTTCTAATATGGACGAAGTTCAGTGATCACTTAAGATTAAGATTCTATTCTATGTCAAGGATAGAACAACCCTCCCCAACATGGGTAAGGCGTTGGGCTCTATGATAGCTCATATGGTTTATGTTGGTTGGAAAAAAACTCCCAAAAAGAAAAAAATAGTAAGTAAATCTTTTAGAACTAAGTGTTATGGCTTACAAAGTTTATCCTTATGCTCCATTACTCATGTTTATGATTTTGCAGTCTTTGTTTTATTCAAGCTCAAGGTGAGTCATTTACACTTAACATGTATTATTATTGAAAGTTATTATGTATATTTAGTTATTGTCTTACTTATGCATTCACCCCACATACTCAGTACGTTCCAGAAGTATTGACCCACATATTTTTTATGTGCTACATTGTCTTATAATGTTGGTTCTAGTGCTCGTTTCCAGCAACACGATTGACTACGGGCATTATCACTTACATCCTAACTTTTGGTGAGACCTCATAGTCTGAGGACCCATTTTATTAGATATCTGTTCATTATTTGAAGTGTTTTTGATATGTGATTTCTATATATGTTTGGGTCAGCTGGGGTCTGTCTCAGTGGCTCTCTAGTCATCAGTAGAGGCTTGTCAAACTATTTAAGTTTAAGTTCAAAGTATTGTTTGAAGATTCCCTAGTTAAAGACTTTTATTAAGATATGTCGTTGTTTACCTTTAAGTTTCTATTTATGATTAGTTTATGTTTCTTACAAGCTTCAAGTTAAGTAGGATTTATAAGTTAGCTTGGGACTACTCGTAGTCTTGAGCACCATGTGACTTCTAGAGGGTACTTTTGAGGCGTTACAAACTTGGTATCAGAGCCAGGTTTTAAAGAGTCCTAGGGAGTTAGACAAGACGAGTTACGTAGAGTCTTGATAATGGATGTAAAGAGGGATACATTTATAAGCAAGAGGTTATGGAATGAGTTAGGAATCATCATTTGTTTCATGATCTATCATGCTGACAGTTATCTTTATTTGCCTTAACTCATGCTTTTACATGATAGAATATAATCCTCGCCGAGCTGATGCATACAAAAATAGTGATCAACCACCACTACATACCGACCCTTTGAATGAGAATGTATCTTATACTGAATTTCGAGCTACCTTTTAAACATTGGCCTAAGCTGTGAATGCCAATGTTCAGGGAAACCAACAGGAAACTGTTCTACTTTAGCAAAATGGTAACTTAGCTACTGCTGAAATTCAGGACTTTATGAGGATAAATCCACCTGAGTTCCATGGGTTAAAGGTGTATGAGGATCCTTAGCTCTTTATTGATGAGGTAAGAAATATTACTCAAATTCTACATGTTACTGAAGAGTATATTATAGAGTTAACATCCTATAAGCTGAAGGATATTGCTTATGATTGGGTTGTTATGTGGAAGGAAGGTAAAGGTGAGAATAAAGGTTCTATGAGTTGGTAGGTGTTTCAGAATGCTTTTCTGGAAAGGTTCTTTTCACGTGAGATCATGGGGGTTAAGGTGGAGGATTTTATGAACCTGAGGCAAGATTCTATGATGGTAAAGGAGTACTTTCTTATGTTCACTCAGCTATCTAAGTATGCTCTCGAGTTGTTATCCGACTCTAGAGCTCGTATGAGTAAGTTTGTTACTGGGTGTCTGATTTGGGGTTCAAGGAGTGTAGGACTACTATGCTAATCAAGGATATATATATTGCTAGGTTGATGAAACATGCTTAATAGATTGAGGTGGAAAATTTGAAGGAAAGGGAGAAGAGAAAAATGATGGTTAGAACTGGACAGTTTGAGTATAATTAGCCAAAGTTTGGAGGGGGAAGCCAGTTGCAGTTTTAGGGTCATTCATTAGTGCATGCGCCATCTTAAGTCAGTGCCTCTGTACCAAGGACCAAGTCGGAGCAATGGGGAAGTACTTTAAATTCCAGGTCTCAGAACAATGTAGTTGGGAGGCTTAGTTACCTGATTTGTGGAAAGTATGGCAGGACCCATCCTGGTGAGTGTTTGAAGGGAAAAAGGGGTTGCTATAGTTATGGCAAGTTGGGCCATAGGGTCAAGGTATTTCCGTATGTGAAGAAGGAAAGCAAAGATGTTCGTCCTCAGACTCATGTTAATAATACACCAACTCATCCAGGTCGCCCGGTTCCTCCATAGGGCGTATCTTCTAGTATTGGTGGCGGTCAGTGCCAGAATTAGTTCTATGCTTTACCTTCCCGTCAGGAGCAGGAGGGCTTAGCAAATGTTGTCACTGGTATTCTTCATGCCTTTCACCTTGATGTATATGTGTTATTAGACTCGGGATCAAATCTCTCTTATGTAACTCCTTTGGTTGCTGTAAATTTTGGGGTAGGTCATGAAAATTTCACTAATTCCTTCTCAGTTTCCACCCTAGTGGGTGAGTAAGTTGTTGTAAGACGAGTCTATAAGAAGTATCATATCCTCCACAAGATCATACTAGTAGACCCAATAGAGTTAGAGATGGTAGATTTTAATGTTATTCTGGGCATAGATTGCCTCCATTCATGTTATGCATCGATAGATTGTCGCACCCATGTAGTGAAGTTTTATTTTCCTGATGAGGCAGTTTTTGAGTGGGAAGGTAGTTCCGCGTCTTCCAAAGTTCGTTTCATATCATATCTTAAGGCCAAAAAGTTCATATCAAAAAGATGTATTTGTCATTTAGTTCGAGTCAAAGATACTATGTTTGAAGCCCCAATAGTTCAGTCAATCTGCATTGTCAACAAATTTTCCGAGGTTTTCCCCAAATATTTATAATGGGTACCTCCAGATAGAGAAATAGAATTAGGTATTGATCTTTTTCCTAACACGCAGCCCATCTCTATTACTCTATATCATATGGCTCTGGCCGTGCTTAAAGAGTTAAAAGAGCAGCTTAAAGACCTCTTAGATGAAGGTTTCATTAGGCCTAGTGTCTCTCCGTAGGGTGCTCCAATCCTCTTCGTGTGCAAGAAAGATGGTACTCTCAGAATGTGTATAGATTATAGGCAGCTAAACAAGGTTACCATGAAGAACAAGTATCTCATTCCTAGAATCGATTATTTGTTTGACCAGCTTCAGGGTGCCAAGTGGTTTTTTAATATTAACCTTAGGTCAAGATACCATCAGTTGAAAGTTTGGGAGCAAGACATTCCAAAAATAGCTTTTTGAATGGGGTATGGAAATTTTGAACTTGTGGTTATGTCATTTGGACTGACAAATACTCCTGCAACCTTTATATATTTGATGAACAGGGTCTTCAATCAGTACTTGGATATGTTTGTTATTATCTTTATTGATGACATACTGGTGCATTCCAGAAGTGAGGAAGAGCATGTATACTATTTGAGAATAGTACTGCAGACCCTCAAGGGGCGTCAATTTTATGCGAAGTTTGGTAAATGTTAGTTTTAGTTGAAATCCATTACTTTCTTGGGGCATGACATTTTAGGGGCTGGTATTCATGTGGATCTCCAGAAGACTAATGCAGTGAAGAACTGACCTACACCCATCACTCCTCCGATATCCAAAGCATTTTGGGTTTGGCTGGGTATTATAGAAGATTTGTACAAGGATTATCCTCTATAGCCACATCGTTGACTAAGATGACTAAAAAGAAAGTGAACTTCATATGCTCAGATAAGTGTGAGAAGAGTTTCTAAGAATTGAAAGATAGATTGTCTTCGACAACAATGTTAGCCTTACCAGAAAGGTTAGATGAGTTCTGACATGAACCAACCAGGGGCCTTGTCGTAATAGGCATCCCAAGTCCAACCAAGACTGGGGACCATCCCATGTTACCCAACCTAACCACCATTAGCATTCCTTGAGTCGGCTGAATTCTGAATATATAACAAGATAGCATAACTGGACAACGACTAAATTTGGGATAGGTCTACTCCTAGACCAACCCTATCAATTCATCCCATCACACCAAACTGTACCAACCAAACCACTAAGACAAACCAATACCGAAACAAGGGCCATAAACCAGACCTAAAACCAAATGAGTTCTAAAACATAATATAATTAATCCCAAAATGAAATACGTTGGAACAACCAACAATATCGTCAACTGGTATCAGCCCCAATACCAATGCCAATGCTAAGGCTAACACCAATACTAATCCTGCTCATTAAAACCCATAGTAGTGACACAGAGCCTCTAACTAAAAAAGTAAGAATCTTTGGTTGGGACATACCCCTAACCATAGCCAAAACCAATATCCAAAAATAAATTAAAATTTCTAAAAATATCCATAAAATGAAATGGAGCCTTTAATAAAGATGGAATCTCACCACTTTAATCCAACAACTATCCCCGAGTTAATCACTATGTAGAAGGAGTAGAACAGACGGTTCCTTCATAGCGTGGGTCTATATCCACCCAAGATGGGTTAGCGAGGAATCACTAGCATGAACTTAGAATAAGGATAAAATAATTCCATTTATAAAACCAAGTAAAATCATCCATATGCATACAACCATATATATATATAACACCATGCCGAGATAGGGGATCAGGTTTAGCACGACATTAAAACCTTTAACTGGGTTGTGTAGCTTGGCTGTCCTAAATCACCCACGGGCTATATAGGCTCAGTTTCCCTTTCTGAAAGGGCCCCAGTGCGTGAAGCCATACGACCAGGGAATAAGAACTTAGGATGACTAGTATATCCCTTAAATATAAAGTGTGACATCATGCATATGGTCACCAAGATGAAAACTCACATCGGAAAATATGAGTTTCCAATTTTGGTCCCCTCAGGATATCTACCTTCCATGGCTTTGCTACACTCCCCGCCATTATTGCCCAATTAAAACCATTCCCAAGAACCAGCCCAATTCATTAAGCAAGGCCATTAGTAGTGTATCGTTATACCAACTATACTTGCAAGTTTTGTCCATAGCCAACCATATATAGGTTTAAGGGATTCCATGTACCCTTCATGATTTTCATTTAACCAAAACCATGGCCACCAAGGCCTTTCCAATTCATTAAAACCATACATACCATTTTGGGTTCCATTACCAAGTTTAAATCATGCATAAGTTCCATTGAAAAACCAATATTATAGTGAAAACATTGTTAAAGACATTTTATCAAACACATTGAGGGCATAGTATTTCCAAAACCAAAGTCCATTAACAAAGAACCATTCCATGCAACCAATTATCCAAAACCACTATTAATACACACAAAGCATAATTAAAACATGGAAAAACCATAACTAAGCATTTATAACCAAAACCCCCAAATCATAGTTCAAATCCAAAATCATAAAACAATGAAATCATAAAGATATTATATAAACCATGCCTTTAGTTGGAACTAACAACGAGGGAAGAGAACATGCCTTAATTGAAAAATTTGATGGAGAGAAACCATTAACAAGATTCTTGGATTAGTCCTCTAGTTGAAACCCTATCTCTCCTTGCCCAAAAGCTTTTGAGAGAATTATAGAGTGTTTAGAAAGAGTTTCTAAGTGTTATGAATAGAATAATAGGGTAAATATCATTCCAAGAGAGTTAGAAGTTATGGGACCTTATTAGGATATATGGGGAAATATCCAGTAGACCCTCACTTATGTTGTACAAAATACCGCCATAGGGGTACGACTAACCCTCATGTGTTATACCCTTCAATACAAGTGGTACCCATCACTCGTATCCTAAGCCTTAACCTTTAGACCTAACACTATCTAGTGTATGACTCATCCTACTTAAGTCATATTGATAGCATACAAGCAGTACCCTTCACCCGTATCCCTGGAAAGATATAATCACAAAAGATTTAAATAGTGACCACCATACAAGTCCTGGGTACAACTTGTATGCTGGCTTACAGTTCTTGGTGAGCCACTCATCCTCAGATCTAACTTAATTTACAAAGTTTATGGTTAAGTAAAGGAACCAAATGATCTGTATCCAACCATATGACTTATACCACCAAGTCGTACCTATTCTAGTGAACAAAATCCACCTCACTAACCAATACCGGTCAGCATACAAATGGACTATACCATTCGTACCTGAAATACCCCATAATTCTCCTAGTTTAACTTCATTTCTAGAACACCAAAGATCTTGATTCAAAGATGAATATATTTTATTCCATGTGAAATTTATAAGATTTTAACTTTTTATCATATGGTAAATTGAATAAGCTTTCCATAGATACCAAATTCGCCCAAATCTGACACTCGGGTGAAGAATTAGAGCTATTTTAGTGAGATAGTGTACCACCTGGTACTTTAGCACATCGCGGAGTCAGCCAAAATGGCAATTGTCAAAATTCAGTGAGCCTCCGCGATTATGGCGCATTGCACTAAGAATCAATTTCAGAATTGTCAAATTCCAATAGCTCACCGCGATCCCACCGTATCGTGGTAAAGCTTTTATCGGTGTTCCAGTTTTGGATTTTAATTTCGTGGGCAAAATGGTCATTTTTCAATCCCTATATATACTCCTTAACATGAGATTCAGCCATATTGAACCCAAATATTATTATTTTCTCTCAATTTTCCTCAAGACCAAGAGCTAGTGTTCCAAAATCAAGACCCCAATCATTAAGGTTTCACCATTAATCGTTCGAAGATTAAGTAGTAAGGTATGCAGATGTTGATTCTTGGCTTCCTTCCACCCAAGAAGTTCAAGAATCACTTTTTAAATTCAAAGATTATGATTTTATGAGTTTTTCATAATTCATGTGAATTGAAGTTCATGTTTATGTTATTGTTGAGTTATAATTCATGCTTTAGAATACAAGTTGCAAGTTTTGATCTTGATTTGGGTTGAATTGTATTATGTCCATGTTAAACCCCTAAATTTGCATGTTAATTGATGTATTTATGATAATTAGATGTGGAAATTATTGAATAACAAAAGCATGCTCCACATAGGTTTGATAAAATGCTTATGTGAAGGAATTAGAGCCATTATAGCCTGTAGACTAGAAATCCCCAATTGTGTGTAAGTTCATGCATGCCAAGTATTTGTTGAAAAGCCTTAGTGAATGAATTGTGACATGTTAGCATGAAATTCCCCGATTATGTGCTCTTTAATTCATGTTAAGCGTTTTTTGTAAGACCTTGTTGAATGGAGTATGAGCCAATAACATATCTCTCTATATTATCTGTAATATCCTGCACTTTTACCTAGCTTAAATTCATCCCAAAAATGTTAAAGACTTGTTTCAAAGATGAATTCACTTTTATACATGTGGTATTTTAAAGATTTTTACTTTTTATCATGTGAAAAATTCAACAAACTCTTCATCGATACCAAATTCGCCCAAATCCAACACCCAGGTGAAGAGTTAGAGCCTTTTTAGTGAGACAGCATATCACCTGAACCATCAGCGCATTACAGAGCAGGTCAAAATGACAATCATCAAAATCGAGTGAGCCTTCACGATTAAGTTGTGTCGCGCTAGGGCTTAAATTGGAAAAATTTCTCAAAAATAAAATACGCGCCCAAGGGCTAAAAGGGTCAATTTTTCAACCTTATATAAACCCAATAACACGTGATTCAACCATATTTTATCCAAAACATAGAGTTTCTCTCAAATTTCTCTCAAGAACAAGCTAGGATTTTCAATTGGGGATTCATATTCAACACTCAAATTCAAGAATCTCTACGTCAATCTTCATAGAATCAAGAACTAAGGTATGCACAATGTTCATTCATGGATTCCTTTCATCCATGAAGCTCAAGAATCATGTTTTAAATCTTGTAATGTGAATATTTTATTGTAGGTTGATTATATTTATGTGATTATAATTGTATGATTCCTAAGTTGAAATCTTTATGTATTGTTCATGAACCAATGCTAGTATGTGGTCTGAAATATGTAAAATTGAGTTGAAATATGAATTTTTGTTGTGTTAAATTGATGGTAATGCCTATGCCCTAATTTATGCATCCTAGGTGTTTGATAAAATGCTTAAGAGAATAGAAACTATGCACTATAGCTTAATTGTGACCCAAGTGATAAATGCATGCTTTACCCTATGACTAAGAATAACTTCCATGATATTGTGTGCATTATGAATGGTTGAGAGAATGTCCATGAGATTAGGTTGATGGAAGTATGAAATGTCTATATGCAATTCCATCCACGTACAATATTATGATAACCATGTGCTTTATGAAATCCCTAACTTATTGTATTATAAATTGTTGATATTGGTCATGTGTTCAAGAAGTGTCAAGTCTTGTCAGTTTCATGCTATCGAGTCCTGGGGGTACTTATACGCGATAATTTAGCTGTGTTCCTAGAGACAGTATCATGTTTTCATGATACTCTCAGTCAAGCCATGATTTGTAAAATTCAGTCAGCCATGTGACTCAGAAAAACTCAGTAAACTCAGTATCAGTCCAGTCTTATTCAGTAATCTTAGTAATCCCAGAAATCTTAGCAACATCAGTACTCTTAGTTAGTTATTAGTTCTTAGTAATATTCTATCAGTTAACGAAATTCAACTAATTCAATTAATTTAGTTAATTCAGTTCAATTTAGTAATCCATGTTCAGTATCTATTCAGATGAGAGTAGGAATTAGCACCGAGTGAACTCAGGAATTGGGACACACACTGTCAGATGAGGGTGTGATTCTTAAAAGTCATCCTTGCATTACAAAACTATGTATCTAGCATAGATTGAGACATCAACACTGTCAGATGAGGGTTGATGAGGTAGATAAAAACTATAAGATAAGGGTCCCACCATTCTCTTTTAGGGGACACTATTAGATGAGGGTCACCCACAGCTTGTCCTTACCGGTGGTGCGGTATTGACATCCTTCTAATTGGGGTTACAGATTGGATCACAACTCATCTATAATGGCATATTAGGGGCATGTTGGTTAGATAACCACTTCCCACAGTCTTAGTTATAGATCTAGTCTCAGTAATAGAACTCAGTTCAGTTCTGCAGAAATCTAGGACTGTCAAATACAGTCAGCTCAGTACAGTGTGGAACTCAACCTATTCCATTAATATAAGGACTGTCAAATACAGTCACTCATGTTATCAGTATTCAAACTCGGTAATCATGTTATCACAAACTCAGTTAATATTATTAATTATACTAAACTCATGTTATTATTATTCAATCTCAGGACTATCAGATACAGTCAATCAGACCAGTTCTTCATAATCAAAACTGTCAAAAATAGTCTTCCCTTTATCTATAATATGACATTAGTTCCTCAGTACTTAATAGACTTTGTCATTCAGTATCCCAGTATTAGTACTCAGATATTAGTAAATCCATATTATCAGAATTCTTGAGTCAGCGTTATCACAATCTTAATTACAGTTAAATATTCATGCATGTATTCTCATATTCATATCATTCAGTCAGTTAGTGTTGTCTATGCATATGAACCCTTTTGCATTCAGCCTACCTTACTTGCATACTAATGCATTCAAAGTATTGACACATTTGCACTATGATTTTTTATACCATAGGTTTAGAGGCACGATCTCCAGAGCATCAGTAGATTCCAAATATCAGCAGTCAGTTAGCAGTGAGTCCTTATCCTTCGAGGACGATATGATTTGTTATTTTATTATTTTACTACTTAGTTATTTTAGTAGTCAGAGTTAGTTGGGGACATGTCCCATCAACTCTATAGTTTTCAGACAGTTTAGAGGATTTCAAACTACAACATGTTTTCATACAGTTTATTTTAGTTTTTAGGTATTTTTATACCCCACTTCAGACATTGTTCTATATTTAGTATTAGTGCAGTTTTGAAACTTATGGCCGTAAAACTTATATTCTACATATTTATAGTGTATTATTCAGTGCTTAATTACAGATATTAGTCATGGGTTAGCTTGTGGTCCCTCAGCGTTATGTGCACCGTGTAGCATTTTGGGTACCAGATTCAGGGTGTTACAAACTTGGTATCAGAGCCTAAGGTTCAACAGTGTCCTAGGCAGTCTGTAAAGCTACATCTAGTAGTGTCTTGTACATGGGTGTGTTGTGCACCACACTTAAGTACATGAGGCTATGAGATGATTTAGGAATAGTTTCCCTTCTTTCATGCCTCATCTTATGCTATAGAGATGTTCTTTAAGAAACTTATGTAGATTCTCCTTATGCTTCACTTATGTCAACTTTACCTTACTTTCAAGGTAACAGAAAAGGTGAAACTCAAAGTCCTAGAGATAGGGCTTTCTCAGGCAGTCCCTACAGATAGTTAGTATGGGATTGCCCACAAGCTCAAAAGTATCCCATCAGTTCAGTTATGCTTCAAAGTTGTACAACTCTTATTCATGATCATGAGAACTCATATGTCATTAGATCCCTTCTTAAAATTCTATGATAGCATATGACCTAGAGTTAGAAGCATGAACTCAAGAGTTTAGCAGTAGTAGAGTTGGGATAACATTATCCAGGTTGAACAGATTATGTATTCATAGGGATAGATGTACCAGAGTAAATCAGTAGGCTTGAATAGTGAAAGCTAAGTTATTAATTTGATACTAAGTATGACGGTGTGGATGTGATTGGGGTGATTTGGTATTAGTAGTCTATGAAGAAACAGAAATAGATAATGTGTTTAGTAAGGTAAGCATTTGTCGAACAAAGCATTAGTCGGTGACAATGTTTGCAGTTTAGTTTAGAGTTTAGTAAAGTTCTCACAGACTTATGATGATGGCTTAAAGTTAAGGTGGATATGATAGATCAAGTGACCAAGTAGGCTTTCAGATCCTAGTAGTAGTGTTAGTACATATAGAAAAGTAATAAGGGGAAGACGACTCCCTAACCCATCCTTATCTCAGTGTAAAGTTTGGTACTTCAGTCAGCATGATGCCTACATATGCTTCACATCTCAGTTCCATGAATACAACTTATTCACATATTTTTCATAAAATCATGTACAATTCTAGTTTCCCAGAATAAGGAGTTCAGTTCTATTCCCCCTAGTAATACAAATCATGTCCCACGAATGCAGAAAACTCCAAACTCAAGTCATGCAGTTCATGACTCATGTACACATATCATGCTTTACAGTATACTCAGCTTCCATGGCTTATGCCATGCCTCTACTGATCAGTTAAATTCAGACTATGTTATGCATATCCTCAGTTTAGACCTCTTGGTAAATCCTTGATGTATATATTCTATTCCTCAGGATTTAGTGAAGTGTCAAGTTTATTTAGTGTCCATTTATGATTCATGTCCTCCTGATTTAACTCTTCAGTGAGCTCTCTTTATGAAAATAGTGTAGGGGAGAGCAGTTTCTTAGAAGGGAGAGAGTGGATATTTTATGTTAATATAAGATTGTTACATGCTTATTTTACATAAGGGTGTAGTGGTGAAGATAGGCTTGAATGTCATATTAGTGTACAAGTGAATGGCTAGCAAGAGGTTGTATTTAGAAGTTGGGAAAGTACAAAGTGTGAGTATGCATTCAAATCCCTAACTTATGTCAGCTCCCATCATGTAACTATCAGAATTCAATTTCTATCTCGTTACAGTTTCAGTGTTCAGTACTTAATAATCAGTGTTAAGTCTCAAAATTTAGAACTCCAGTATCAGTAAAAACCTTAGTTATCAGAAACTAGTATTCAGTCCCAGTTACAGTCTTAGTTACAGTTACAGTCTCAATTACCGTCTTATCTATAATCTCAGTCCCAGTCCTAGTTCAGTAATTAGGTCAGTAACTCAATTTGGTTTTGGGTTTACTCGACTATAGCGTATAGTTATCAGCTACTCAGTTGACAGCCTTCCAGTACCTCAGTTTACAAGACTGTTCTAGAAGCATGATGTACTCTAGGTATTGCATTATTAAATAATACAATTACCCTCAGTTCATGCTCAGTATATTATGTCAACCAGTCAAACCTTATCGCCTATGCATAATGCTTTGTAGTTGTACTCCAATTATTCAAGACTATATACAGTTCAATATTACATGCCCAGTATTCACCTATCATTTATCCAGTTAATCAAATAAGTTAGTGTATTTATGCACTCATGTTCAACACCCATGTAAACCTTTTCAGCTGTCTCAGTTATAGTGCATAAGGTTTGGTCACTTTATCTTAGATGATATTTCATAGAACTTTCCTCCTAATACAAGAACCCCAGCCATGTAGCGATCTCCCATTCAAATGTCCTACTCGAACCAGGTCAAGATTCTCTTTCTCTCAATAGTTATTAGAACTCTATAGAAAGAGTGTCATAGAAATGCTCCGATTGAGTATAAGTTTTCAGCATGAGTTAGTCCGCAAAGCCAGTACTTTTAGTTTAGTAGTCAGAATGGATAAGTTCAGATGGTGTGGTTTCCCCATCTTTCTATCTAATCGCATTATTCAAAATCTCATGAATATGATCATTCTAAGATGGACCAACTAGGTAGTTGCGTGTTCAACTTGGTCCATGTATCATGCTTTAGTTTCAGATCCCAGATATTCAGTTAAGACTCAGCTCATAGATACCTTGTGCATCGCTTCAATTTTCTCAGCCAAGTCAGTATTCTTCGTGGGACATAGTGTCCTAAGAGGGAGATATATTGTGAACCCCCACACTTTCATGACAAGAACATCCCATTCTTTCTTCGTATAAGGAATCCAGTTTAGGAGTAGGGGGTACTCATAGGTTGACCCTCTAGCTCCAATATCAGCTATAAGCCATGTACTCAATGGCTCAGTTCAGTTCATGCTACCCAGTTATGTTCTCATGTTTCCGCTCATGCATATTAAGTAGTTAAACTAAGAGTCAGCCCAAGGAAATAGTTTTTCTTAAGCTTATCCAGTTTCATGTTCAAGTTTCAGTTACAAATGTGGTATTCAGTTCTATGCTCAGTTTTTATTTCTAACTTGGTATCGTTACCTTTACATATTCAGTCATATGTTTATGAGTCAGTTTAGTCATATATTCACGCATCAGATATGCATGATCAACTTATCAGTACTCTTAGTCATACATTCATACATCAGCTCAGTCATAAAAATCATGCATCGGATATGCATGCTCAGTATGAATCTCAGTACTGTCAGCCAGGTAGTCATGTTTTCATTGTTCATGTTCAATATGAACTTCAGCTTATTGTTCCTCCCATTTCAATCAGTCTCATTCAAGGAGAATGTTCCCAAGGGAGAGATATTGTAATACCCTATACTTCTGCCTAGCTTAAAATCATCCCAAAAATGTTAAAAACTTGTTTCAAATATGAATCCACTTTTTTACATGTGGTATTTTGAATATTTTCACTTTTTTGCATGTGGAAAATTCAATAAGCTTTCCATCGATACCAAATTCACCCAAATCTGACACCCGGGCGAAGAGTTAAAGCCTTTTTAGTGAGACAGTGTAGCACTTGAGCCATTAGCACATTGCGGAGCAGGTCAAAATGGCAATCATCAAAATCCAGTGAGCCTCTGCGATTATGGTACATAACACCAGGTCTCAAATTGGGAAATTTTCTCAAAAAATAAGATATGCGTCCAAGGATTAAAAGGGTCAATTTCTCAACCATATATAAACCCAATAACACATGATTCAGCCATATTTTATCCAAAACATAGGGTTTCTCTCAAGTTTCTCTCAAGAAAAAGCTAGGGTTTTCAATTGGGGATTCATATTCAAGACACAAATTCAAGAATCTCTCCATCAATCATCATAGAATCAAGAACTAAGGTATGCACAATATTTATTCATGGATTCGTTTCATCCATGAAGCCCAAGAATCAAGTTTTAAATCTTGTACTATGAATATTTTGTTGTGGGTTGATTATGTTCATGCGATTATGATTGTATGATTCCCAAGTTGGAATCTTTATGTGTTGTTTATGAACCTATGCTAGTATGTCGTCTGAAACATGTGAAATTGAGTTGAAATATAAAGTTTTGTTGTGTTAATTTGGTGGTAATGCCTATGCCCTAAGTCATGCATTCTAGGTGTTTGATAAAATGCTTAAGAGAATAGAAACTATGCACTATAGATTAATTGTGACCCAAGTGATAAATACATGATTTACCCTATGACCAAGAATGACTTCCACGATATTGTGTGCATTATGAATGGTTGAGGAAATGTCCATGAGATCAGGTTGATAGAAGTATGACATGTCTATATGCAATTCCATCCATGTACAACATTATGATAACTACGTGCTTCATGAAATCCCTAACTTATTGTATTATAAATTGTTGATATTGGTCATGAATTCAAGAAGTGCTAAGTCTTGTCAGTTTCATTCTATCGAGTCCTGGGGGTACTTATACCCCACAATTTAGCTGTTTTCCTAGAGCCTTTTAGTCAAGCCATGATCAGTAGAATTCAGTCAGTCATGTGACTCAGGAAAACTCAATAAACTCAGTATCAGTCCAGTCTCATTCAGTAATCTTATTAATCCCATAAATCTTAGTAACTTCAGTACTCTCAGTCAGTTATAAAATCTCAGTAATATTCCGCCAGTCAACGAAATTCAGCTAATTTTGTTAATTCAGTTAATTCAGTTAATTCAGTTCAGTTCAGTAATCCATATTCAGTGTCTATTTAGATGGGAGTAGGAATTAGTACTGAGTGAATCCAGGGATGGAAACACACACTGTCAGATGAGGGTGTGATTCTTAGAAGTCATCCTTGCATTCTAGAACTATGTAGCCAGCATAGGTTGAGACATCAACACTGTCAGATGAGGGTTGATGAGGTGGATAAACACTATCAGATGAGGGTCCCACCATTCTCTTTTAGAAGACACTATCAAATGAGGGTCTTCCACAACTTGTCCTTACCAGTGGCGCGGTATTGACACCCTTCTAATTAGGGTTATAGATTTGACCCCAACTCAGCTATAATGGCGTATTAGGGGCGTGTCAGTTAGATAACCACTTCCCACCGATCCGATCATTCATTAGCCGAATACGAAAGTCTTAGTTATAGATCTAGTCTCAGTAATAGAACTCAGTTCAGTTCTGCAGAAATCTAGGACTGTCAAATACAGTCAGCTCAGTACAGTGTGGAACTCAGCTAGTTCCATCAGTATCAGGACAGTCAGATATAGTCACTCATGTTATCAGTATTCAGACTCAGTAATCATGTTATCACGAACTAAGTTAATAGTATTAATTATATAAAACTCATGTTATCATTATTCAGTTTTAGGACTGTTAGATACAATCAATCAGACCAGTTCTTCATAATCAAAACGGCCAAAAATAGTCTTTCCTTTATCTGTAATATGACATCAGTTCCTCAGTACTCAATAGACTCAGTTATTTAGTATCCCAGTATTAGTACTCAGATATCAGTAAGTCCACGTTAACAGAATTCATGAGTCAGCATTATCACGATCTCAGTTACAGTTACATAGTCATGCATGTATTCTCATGTTTATATCATTCAATTAGTTAGTGTTGTCCATGCATATGAACCTTTTTTCATTCAGCCTACCTCACTTGCATACCAGTACATTCAAAGTACTGACACATTTGCGTTATGGTGTTTTATATCATAGATTTAGAAGCACGAGCTCCAGAGCATCAGTAGATTCCAGATATCAGCAGTCAGTTAGCAGTGAGTCCTCATCCTTCGAGGACGATATGATTTGTTATTTTATTATTTCAGTACTTAGTTATTTCAGTAGTCGAAGTTAGTTGGGGACATGTCCCATTAGCTCCATAGTTTTCAAATAGTGTAGAGGCTTTCAGACTATAACATTTTTTCAGACAATTTATTTTAGTTTTTGGGTATTTTTATACCCTACTTCAGACATTATTCTATATTTAGTATTAGTACAGTTTTGAACCTTATGGTGTTACAGCTTTTATTCCGCATATTTATAGTGTATTATTCAATGCTCAGTTATAGATATCAGTCATGTGTTGCTTGTGGTCCCTCGGGGTTATGAGCACCGTGTAGCATTTCGGGTACCAGATTTAGGGCGTTACACTATCACTTGTTTATGATTTCCAAGTGCTTAAAGATAAGCTTTAATGATTGTAGTAGTGAATGAAAGTCCATGGTCATGATTATTCAAGAATGGTTATGTTTTACTTTGATGTTATCAATTCCTGGGGTTATTTTTACCCAAAAAATTAGCTGCTGTCTAGAGCCAGTGTTAATTTTCATGATAATCTCAGTCAAGCCATGATCCTAAGAACTCAATCAATTTCTGAATTCAGTACTCTCAGATAGTTACATAACTTAAAAAATCTCAGTAATCTAAGTATCATTAGTATTCCAGCTTCAGTTCAGTACTCAACTCAGATCTTAGCAGTATTCAAGTATTCAAAACTTAGTAGTATTCAGTCAGATAACGATATCTAGTAGCATTTCTTCAGATAACGAAACCAAGTGAACTCAGTCAGATCAATAAGAGAAATGAATAGTAATAGATTCAGCTCAGTCTAGTATAGTCCAAGAATTAGCTTAGTGTCTTTTAGTTGGGAGTAGAAACTAGCACCGAGAAAGTGCAGGGATGACGGCTTCCCCGTTAGAGAGGAAGAACCTTTGTAATATTCCTTGAACTCCAGAAATGCATAGCTAGTGCAGGACTAGGAGTTACCCATTAGATTAAGGATTGACTATCATATTGCCTTAGGCTTGAGTTCCTATTTAGGGTTACTCGTTAGAGAGGATTGACCATAGTAGATGTCTTTACCCGTGGCACGATATTAACACCCTTCCCGTTGGGGATACAGGTTGGACCCCACTAGATCAGATTTAGGGCATGTCAGTTAAGTGAGAACTCCTATAGTTGCAGTTTTAGTATCAGTCTTTAGAGTAGAACTCAGAAATCAGGACTGTCAGATACAGTCACCTATCTCAGTAAGGAACTTAGATAGTTCCATAGATTCATGGACCACCTGCTAGATAGGCTTGGTATCACATAAATTTAATTAGTATCAATACTAATAGAACAGAGATCACCTGTTAGATAGGCCTGATCTCAAACTCAGTTCGTCATTTCTATTATTAAAAGATTCAGAGATCTTTCGCTAGATAGGTTAGATCTCACCTACAATCATTAATAGTAAATTTAGAGATCATCTGTTAGAAAGTTTTGATCACAAATTTAGTCAGTCGATATATCAAACTCAGAACGCAGTCATTGATATGAGCAGATTTAGCATTATTAGTATTCAGAGATCAATTGCTAGAGAGGACTAATCTCAACTTCAGTACTCAGTTATCAAAATCAAAATATTTAGTTATTCAGTATCTCAGTATTAGTACTGAGTTCAGATGCTAGTAAAGCAGTATTCGAGTATCAATATTCTAAGTCATGATGATTTTAGTAATGGTTTGTGCATTCATGCTTATGTCCTTATTCAGTACTCTCATGTTATTCAGTTAAGCTATGTCCATGCATAAACCCTTGTATTTAGCCTTACCTCATATAGTATACTAGTACATTCAAAGTATTGACTCATACTTTTATCTTGCGCGGTGGTGTCTTATACTATATGTTCAGAAGTGCGAGATCCAGAGCACCCTTAGCAGTCCAGACTCAGTCAGCAGCAGTAGATGTAGCAGTGATTCCTCTTCATTTGAGGATGATCCTTATTTTATTATGGCATTAGACTCAGTTTATTTTTAGTACATGGAGTTATTTGGGGACATATCCCATCAACTCCACAGTTCAGATAGTTAGAGGCTTTTCAGATAGATGTATCAATATTAAGTTTTTCAATTTTGAGTATTTTAGATGTTTTGAACCTTATGGCAAGTTTCCACTAGTTTTTGCATTTATTATATTATATTATGCAGTGCTCAGGTGTAGATATCAATTTAGGGTTACCTTGTGGTCTTTCAGGATCATGAGAACCGTGTGGCATTTTGATTTTGGAAAATAGGGGCATTACAGTACCCCAATATACGGCTCGTACCCATGAGTCGTATTGGGTCCAAAGACTAGAATTCCAAAACAATTTCTATGGTCTAGAAACCAGGGTGTTTTAGTCTCCCCCACTAGAAATATTCATCCCCGAATGACGGACAAGGTAGGGGTGACCACACACACAAGTCATTTACATTATCAAATATATTCTCAATCTTTAACAAAGTTTGAAAACATAGAGACAAGGATCTTAAAATTCCTTTAACAAACTCAGAAAATAAAGATGTGTTGAAGACACATACCTTTTGTATGAATCCATAGAGAACAAAAATAAATATGGATACTTGGACTTCATATCCTCTTCCGCTTCCATGTAGCTTCTTCCACCTTATGATTCTGCCATAGAACCTTAACCGAAGCCACATCCTTGGTTCTTAATCGATGAACCTGACTATCCAAGATCTCAACTGGGACTTCTTCATAAGATAGAGAGTCTGAGATTCCCAACCCCTCTAAAGAAACAATTGAAGAAGAATCACCAAGAAACTTTCTCAACATGAAGACATGAAATACCGAATGAAGAAATCTCAAGCTAGAAGGTAACTCCAACTCATAGGCAATATTACCAACCCTTCGCAGAATCTCATAAGGACCAACATACCAGGGATGAGCTTCCCCTTCTTACCAAACCGCACTACTCCCTTCATGGGAGATACCTTAAGGAAAATCTTATCCCCAACCTCAAACTCCAAGTCTCTATGCCTAATATTCGTATAGGGCTTTTGGTGACTTTGGAAAGCCTTAAGCCTATCCCGAATCACCTTCACCTTCTCTATATCTTGGTAAACCAAATTGGGACCAAACATATTCACCTTCCTAACACTACCAGAAATTAGGTCTATAGCAACGAACTTTTTGGCGATGGTTGTAAAAGTGTTGTAATAGATGGTCTATTGCAACACTTTCAAGCGTCGCCAAAATAATTGTTATATTAGCTATAATTTAACATTATACCCTTCACCTTTGATATTAAGCGTTGCAATAGATAAATAAAAAAGGCTATTGCAATGCTTATTTTATTCCCTCAATTTTTTCATGCTATATTTTGTTAAGTCCGCCAAAACAAAAACATACTTTAAAAAAACCCTATCTAAAGCCTAAAAAATTAATACTTTAACAAAAGCCTATGTTAAGATTAAACGATTTCTGTGGATGCTAAAAAATCCTAAATCGATATTTCCCTATTTGCTTAGTTTGCTGCGTAACTCTGTAGGAGATACGCGGATTCCCCTGCATAACTCTGTTGAAGAAAAAAGGTATGATTTTTGTTGTAAAAAGATTATTTTTGTGCTTTTGTTTGTGCAACTCTGTAGTAGATTTATGTTTATTTTTTGCATAGCCAATATTGAGCTTGGCTTTGATTTAGGGAAGGTTAGCTTTGATCCACGTAACTCTGTTAAAGGCTATCTACGATCTGGGGAGATCAGAAGGAGATGAATTTTGGAGATTTTGCGGTAACTCTGGGATTTTTGGTGATTTTATTGTAGCTGTAACTAAAGTGTTATTCCAAGGAATTTCTGCATTCATTATCAGTAAGTTATCAACCTCTTCCGTTTTCTTCTTTCAAAAGAGCCTATGATAGTTGGTCGAGTTAGATGTTACTGATTTTTGGGGATTTTTTTATAACTGTTACTGATTCATTTTGACAATAGCTTTGATTCTTTTTTGTTGAATGTTTGATTTGAGTGATAAAGTTAAGTTTGTGTTTAATTTATGGGCCTATTAATTTGCTGCTTTTTTGTTTCTTCAGAATGGAAAGAGCTGAGTAAACAAATTAAAAACATACTTGTAGTTTATGCTATGCCTATTGTGAGTATCTAGTTGAGTGTGCTGTTTTGACAATAGCTACAAGTATGCTTGTAATTTTTTTACATTGTGGTCGCTCTTAAACTACTTGTTTCTCTAGTGTTATGAACTGAACAAGATACTGAACAATATACTCTTGTAATTTTTTTTACATTGTGGTAGCTCTTTAACTACTTGTTTCTCTAGTGTTATGAATTGAACTAGATACTGAACAACCCACATAAAGACTGAAAAGGGAAAAACTGGGTATGTTGTTTGTTTGTTTGTTTCTGTCACTGCCTCAGAGGGATGTGTAGTAAGAGCTTGCGTATCTGTTCATTATTTGACTTGCTCTTGCACTGATCCTCTTCACATGTGATGCCGATAGATCTATTTCTATTCACTTGACTTATAGCATGTAGACCTATATTCAAGATAAGCTATTTTCTATCTCTTCTTTGATAACTTTTGGTTTTCACTGTAGTCATATTTAATATGGGATGCCTTTCACTCGTCGATGATTACTCACTTCCTCCCTTGTTATTGAAAATAAAAAAGAGAAGAAGTCGCCTATTTATTGGCTGCCTAGGCTTGGTTTTCCAAAAATTGTAGCTCACTTGTTGCTGACACTTATCTTTGCAAATGTTTTAAGTTCTTGAGGCTGATGTAGTATAATACTCGACCCTTCTTGGTACTAAGGTTTAGTTATTGTTGTAAAAGAGGATGATTATCTTCTGGAAAATATTTTTTTGAAAAGCTTTTACACTTATTTACACAACCAACAATAGAGAATGTTAATCATTCATAGTTTTTGACTTAATTAACGATGTGTTATATTTTAAATTTGAAAGCATGCCTATTATTTTACTAGTGATTCTATTGATTTAAGAAATCATGTTACTTTGTCTCTTAATGGATTGAAAATGTCATTCAATATATTCTACGGATTCCAGGTTCCTATGGTAATCGACTAATCGACATAATTGTTTTGATAGCTTACCAAGGTTGGCACTATAGCTATTTACATTTCTTATCGAGACTTAAGGCAAGTGTTTAACAGTCAATGTTGTGCTGATCGATGTATGTCTATAATACTACCAAATAGTCGTTCTTTGTTGCCCAATAGTTAAGTTGGTCACGATATGAGCTACTTTGTATTTTATTGCTTGAAACTCATCATAATTTTCTTACTGTAAAATACATCTTGTAAAATACAGTTCAGTAATAATTAATATCCATTACCAGGTTGATTCCTTGCTACTTTTTATCACTATTATATTTAAGTGAGAATGATCTGGTCATAATAAATGGCTCCGCTGGTTAAGATAATCTGCTAGAAATTGTATAATTGGCTTAGTGAATTCACTTTATCTGTGTGGATCTCTATGAACTTTTGTTTGCTGGGAATATTTTCATCTGAACTTGTTAAAATTTTTGTGTTTCTTGTCTGCCTATTTCATGTGGTTGAAAATGTCCATGTTTTAGCTTAGCATGAATCATAATTTTGGTGATTTTGTTGTGTTATATATGTAGGATCTTAATGGATAGTGAAGATAAAACTCTATTGTTTTTATCTGGCAAGGCAATGAAACTAGATTTTATAGCAGAAGTAATCTACATTAGTGTCACTTTTGTTACTGGTTTCATTCATTATAGGCCTACATTATTCTTGGTGGTGCATCAATATAATTGAATACCAGTATGTAAGATGACAAATAGCACCAGAAATTATGTACTCAAGCTTATAGTTCTTCGTGATTGTATTTAAAGGATGTTAGAAATTATGTACTCAAGTTTATAGTTCCGGAATGGAAGGAATTCACACATATTTCAACAAAACCAAAGAACCTGGAATCACATTCTTCAAAGGATGTCAAGTAGGCTTAAACCAAGTATACACATTTGGAACAGTTGAATATTATGCTGGTATATAATCCTCTATATTAAGCTTAAAGAGTAAGTGCTTTCATTTGAAGGTTCTTGATTCGTATTAGTCTGTGCTTTCAGTTGCTGCCTATTTATAATTTTGTGTCATCAAAGTTTTAGGCTTTTTGGTATATTTTAGCAGTATGATATGTTTACCTTTCACTGTGATATCTATTAGATTAACCTTATAACCTTAACGGCCACCGTTTAACATTATAACCTTAACGGCCACCGTTTAATCTCATCACCTTAATGGCCTCAATTTAACCTTATAACCTTTTAACCTTAACGATCACCATTTAACATTATAACCTTATAAGGTTAACGACCACCGTTTAACCTTATAACCTTAACGGCCACTTTTTAACTTTATAACCTTATAACCTTATTGGCCACCGTTTAACCTGATAACCTTATAAGGTTAACAACCGCTGTTTAACCTTATAACTTTAATGGCTACTGTTTAACCTTATAACCTTAACGACCATCGTTTAACCTTATAACCTTATAACCTTAACGACCACCATTTAACGTTATAACCTTAAAACCTTAACGGCTACCGTTTAACTTTATAACTTTATAAGGTTAACGACCACTATTTAACCTTATAACCTTATAAAGGTTAACGACTACCGTTTAACCTTATAACCTTATAATTTTAACGGCCACCGTTTAACCTTATAACCCTAATGATCACCGTTTAACTTTATAACCTTATAACCTTAATGACCACCGTTTAACCATATAACCTTATAAGGTTAACGACCACCGTTTAACCTTATAACCTTAACAACCACTTTTTAACTTTATAACTTTATAACCTTCATGACCACCATTTAACCTTATAACCTTATAACCTTAACGACCACTGTTTAACCTTATAACCTTATAAGGTTAACGACCACCGTTTAATCTTATAACTTTAACGATCACCGTTTAACCTTATAGCTTTAACGGCCACCATTTAACCTTATAACCTTAACGGCACCATTTAACCCTATAACCTTAACGGCCACCGTTTAACCTTATAACTTTATAACCTTCCCTTGAGTAGTACTAGAGTGTTTTTAGACTTCTAACTTGTAGATGAAGATTTTGGAAAATTGTTTTCATGTCAAGAAGAGTTTCTTTTCTTATATCACTAAGTAGATGACTTAGTCGACAAGAATAGATTAATAACTATACTCAAATTTGTGATCAACTGAAAGCATATAAACAATTGTCAAAATCTCATTTAAACTTTACATTTGAAGTTTTATTTTTATTTTGGGATTTAAATATTATCTTCATATTTTAGCTTATCATGAATCATAATTTTGGTGGTTTCGGTGTGTTATCTAGGATTTAAATAGATATTGAATATAAAAGTTAGATGGATTGTTTAATATGGTCTGATGAATTCGAGCGTGGAGTGAAATATTTTCTGAAAAGGCGTTTGAACGAGATGCTCAAGGAAATGAGATATTATGTCCTTGTAGAGACCGGAAGAATTAACATTGGCGTTATAGAGATGTGGTGGAGGATCACTTGCTTTCTAGAGGGTTTCTTCCTAGTTACACCAAATGAACTTTCCATGGAGAAAGCACTTCCTCCATAAAGACACATCATCTAATCAATGATAATGAAGGTTCTAATATGCGTGATGATATTGATGGACTACTTCATGATACATTTAGAAATGTAGATGCTGAATCAAGGCATGGAGAAGGAGTTGGAGAAGGATTACCTGAAGATTCAACTAAATTGTTTAAATTATTGGAGGAAGGAAAACAATAATTATATCCTGGGTGTGAGAATTTTAGTAAGATGAGTTTCACCATTCGGTTGTTCTTGTTTAAATCATTGCATGGGTTGAGTAATCCAGCATTTTCAGATCTCTTAGTGTTGATAAAAGAGGCATTTCCCTTTGCTCAGATACCAGAGTCTTTCAATAAGGTCAGAAATATGATAAGATATTTGGGTCTTGATTATGAAAAAATACATGCATGCCCTAATGATTGCATGTTATTCTGGAAGGACAATAAGATAGCTGAGATTTGCTCTATATGTGGGACTTCTAGATGGAAGACTGTTGGTGGTGCCTAAACCAATGCAATCTCTAAAATTTTTGCAAAGGTTTTAAGATACTTTTCCTTAAAGCCTAGGCTTCAGAGGATGTTCATGTGTCCTAAAATAACTGTTGCAATGAAATGGCATGCTAATGAATGACCGAATGATGGAAATCTGAGGCATCCTGCTGATGGCCAAGAATGGAAGGATTTTGATTATTTGTATCAAGACTTATCTAGATATCCTTGTAATGTTAGGTTAGGTCTCTCGAGTGATGGTTTCAATCCATTTCGAACCATGAGTATTTCTCATAGCACGTGGCCTGTTTGCTGATGAACTATAATTTATCACCATGGATTTGCATGAAGCCGGAGTATCTTATGTTGTCAATGATTATTCCAAGCCCATATTCTCCTGGAAATGATATTGATGTGTATTTGAAACCACTGCTTGATGAATTAAACGAACTATGGCAATCTGGAATAGATACTTATGAAGCTGAAACCAAACAAACATTCAAAATGCATGCAACCTTAATGCGTGCAACCTTAACAATGATATCAATTAATGCTGTGTTTAGAGGGTGTAAGTCCAGACTCAAGAAAGATCACTTTTATTCCTACCCCAATGATGAAATTCAAAGGGCAAAAAGCCCTACCTCTATTCCTGAACCTATATTTGAGGATCTCATTGTGTATTGGAATTCAGAAGAAGATGAGGTATGATATCAATATAGAGAACTTCTATATTATTGTTAGCAAGCATTTATTATTGAATTCATCATGCCTGACCTTCCTTTTCACGTTGTTCTTTCTTTCAATAAAAGGTATCAAATTCTGTGTGTTTAAACCTTCACTGCCTCAATTTCTTTATTAAAAACTTATTCATAAATATTGATTTGCAGGATACTTCCAAGACTAACAAAGAAAATAGGAAAAATTTTAAGTAACCGTACACTATGGGCAAAACAAGTTTTGCTTTAATCTGCGAGGTTTGGTGTTTTCTCATATTGTTACTATGAACTTGTTGAGTTTACTTGATAATATTCTAATGATGACTTGCATGTAACTAGAAAAAAAGATGGAAAATTCTGGTGCTTCGTCAAATAAGTTCTTTGTGGCTACTAGAACAAGGAAACCTGATCGAATATATAAGGACACATCTGAAGAGATCACAAACAAAATAGTATCAAAATTTTCTATTTCAAAATTGATTAAGATCATTGTTTTCTTAAATAATGAATCAAATAAATTTACTTGCTCTTGAATATGATATGTAGGTTGAAATGGAGATAGTAGAGACTTAATAAAGTGAAGATGGTACTCAATCAACTGATGCATTCACAAAATTTATGGGGCCTGATCATCATGGTCAAGTAAGACTACTCAGACGCGGTGTTACCAAGACTCTTTTGAAATAGAAAATAAGTTATTCTGGATCCTCTTCAAAATATGATGAACTGGTGGAGAAGAGATTGGCTGAGCTAGAAGAGAGGATGCAACAAAGAATGAATGCTCAAAGAGATGTCATTGAGCGAGAAGTTACAATGAACATCATTGCACAACTTCAGGGTCTAAATCTAGGATTAACACTTGATCCTAATATGCTAGGATTTAATGTTCATTTGTCAGGAGAAGCGTTTGCTAATCAACAAGCAAACCGTCCATCTGTTGGTAGTAACAATCAAGGTCAATTTTCGTTTCTTGATTTTTTGGTAGTAACAATCTGTTGGTAGAACTTCTCTTGCTTTTGGTGTGAGTCTGCTGTTGAAAGTTTGGTATTTGTAGTTTGATATTCTGGCCTGGAATTATTAGTTTGGTATTGTGTCCTGAAAGAATATAAAGATGATTTCATTTCAAAAGGGTAGATGCTATGTTGTACATATCAAATTTTGATTCTGAGGTTGACTACCTCAAAAAGTGATTTAAAACTCTAGAGGTAATTATTTGAACTGTGGGACTACGTGCTAAGTAGATCAGATGTGAAGCTACAGGTTTCTCTTATTTATTGATATGGTAGAATTAGATGTCTTCACCAGAAATATTGTTCTTCAAGAAAGAGATCCAGAAAGCACTAAGCTTATCGATCTATATAACCAAATGGTCCCAGGATTGGACCTTTAGGATGTTATCATCTAACCAACATAGTGAAAACTGGTTTCTCGAAAGATCTAGTTAATTTTTTGGTGACCCTTTAACTTCCCAGCTCTGTACCAGCAAAAGCACCTGAAGACGTATAAAAAAATGGGATAATTTTCCTGGTTTATAGTTTGTGTTTTTTAGTAAGTTTGGGAAATAAATGTTGTGAATTTTAAATGTAGAATTGATGCTTAAGCTTACCGTTTTGTTCAGTTTTAATGAAATGTTGTTGGATGCTGAGAGTGCAACAATATGGTAATTGGAAATGACAATGGTTGACTATATTATTCTTTTTGGTTTTTATTTTTGGATATGTGTTATTTACATTTAGTAGTGCATTATAATTGGATTAGGTTAGCTTAGTTTGTGTGGCGAGTATGATGTTTGTGCTTAGACTTGTTAAATATGTGTGATTGAGTTCAATTAATCAACTATGCTGATTGGGTGTCTACTGTCCTGCTGCTTTTTGTGGCAAAAAAAAATTACAGACTGAACTTGGCAAGAGAACTACTTTGAGAGGTATGAATCATTCTTGCTTAAGGTTCATTCTATAGATATAACTTAAAAAGGACTAATTCCCAAATTCAGAAACTACGTTCTTCTCGGAATAAACTAAAAAGGATATTCTGCCACATCAACTGGAATGGATCTAGTAATATTTAATTGGAAGATTACATACTTACTAGTGATATATTTGTTAGGGGACCTAAAGCTACAATAGTAACCTTTCCTGGGTGTAGACTGACTTGTTGAACGATAAAGTAAGAAGCATTCTGTTCAATAGGATTTCCATCCACGCCATGAAAAATATCATCAATTCAAAGTTTTGTACCTTTCTTCACATTAAATTAAACAAAGTTAAGAAGAAACATTCATAAGGAAAAAACATTTCTAAGTTTGTTGCCAATTCAGACAATTAATTTTTCTCAAAAAAAGGTTCTTTAAGAAGAAACATATTAATAAGGAAAATGAGCATTGTTCTTTAAGTTACATCAACTCCACATTTGGATGTTTGTATTTCTTTCTAACCATGATTGGTTGATTTGCCTCTTCACTAGATAACTTATATGTGGTTTATGTACTTATTTTGTTGTGGAATAGTCCTTTTTATATTGTCATTTAAGTGCTAATTTATATTATTTGTTCTCTATTTATAGGTGTCCAAAATGAAGAAAGACATGAATAAAATGATGCAAACATTGACCATACTTGAGATGATTTTTGGGTTGTGGATAAATGTTCTAATATCAATAGTTTTGTGTTGAATTTTTTTAAACTTATCGCGACTTGAACTTGATAGTATGTAAAAACTTAACAAATCATTTGGACTTGATTACATTTTACTTTTGGGTTTAAATTACTAGTTTGTTGCATATTATGAATTATGAGATTATTAATTAATGATTTTGTTGTGTGATGTGGATATATTGTGTTATAATTTATTATGTATATAAATAAAAATTTATATTAATATGACTTTATATAAATTATTTTAATTTAATAACAAAAGCATCGCAATAGATGCTATTGCAACGGTTTAATGTCATTGCAATAGAATCTATTGCAACAGTTTAATGTCGTTGCAATAGAATCTACTGCAACGGTTCGTAACCGTTACACTAGGTGAAAATAGGCGTCCCAACAAGTGATGAAATAGTTGTAATAGGTATTCAAAAAGCGTTGCAACAGAATAACAAAGGCGTCACAATAGAATCTATTGCGATGGTTCGTAACTGTTGCAATAGATGAAAATAGGTGTTTCAATAGGTCAAAAATAACCGCCGTAATAGGCCTATCAATGTCAACGGTTGTAAGAAACCGTTACTATAGCTCTACCTATGGCGACGGTTTATAAAACCATCACAAAAACCGTTGCCATAGACCTATCGCAACTCCCACCTATGGGACACTTGCTGAACCATTGCGATAGGTCTATGGCAACGGTTATTTGGACTATTGCAACGGTTTTTCAACCTCACCATAGATCTAATTTCTGATAGTGTAAGCTCAAACCAACTAATAGGAGATCTAAACATCCTACCATACAATGCCTCAAAAGGAGCCATACCAATACTAGAATTATAACTATTGTTGTAAATAAACTCTACCCAAGGTAGATGCTCAAGCCAATTGCCACCATAATCAATCATACAAGCTCGAAGAATATCCTCCAACATCTAAATAATCCTATCTACTTGTCCATCAATCTGTGGATGAAAAGCGGTAGTCAGACTCACGTTAGTCCCCAACCCTTTCTAGAATAACCGCCAAAAGTGAGACATAAACTGCGTACCATGCTAAAAAAATTGAAACAAGTACCACATGCAGCTTCACAATCTCTTATAAGATATAACTTCACATAATTCTTCACCGAGAAAATAGTCCTCACTAGCAAAAAGTGAGCAAAATTCATTATTCTATCCACGATAACCCAAATTGAATCATATTAATTACAAGATCGAGGAAGACTGGTAATAAAATCCATATTTATTACCTTTTATTTCCATTTGGGAAAAAAACTCTCTCGATACAACCCACCAGGTCTCATATGTTCAACTTTAACTTGTTGACACACCAAGCACTTGGCCACAAAATCAGCCATGTCCCTTTTCATACTATTCCACTAATAAATCTCTTATAGATCATGATACATCTTCATTGAACTAGGATGAAAAACATAGTGTGACTCATTCTCCTCAGTCAAAATCCTTTGTCGTAAACTGTCAACATCAGGAACACATAATCTTCCTTAGTATCATAAAGTATCGTCACTAGTGATATCAAACACCATCACCTTTTTCCCACCAATATCACCCTTGATTGTCATCAAGATAGGATCCAACACTTGCTTATCCTTGATATCTACACCAAGAGACAATCAAACCACTTCTTGTACTATTATACCTCCATCATTGGAGTCTAAGAGGCAAACTCTAAGATTAGCCAAGCAGTGAATATACTTCACCAATTCCCATTTTCCCTATTTTATATGAGCCAAAATACCCATGAACAACCTGCTAAGTGCATCAAAAACCACATTAGCCTTATCTGGGTGATAGTGAAGACTCATATCATAGTGCTTGAGAAGCTCCAACCATCTCCTCTGCCTGAGATTGAGCTCCTTCTGAGTGAACACATACTATATACTCTTATGATTAGAAAATATGTCCATGTGTACACTATTCAAATAATGCCACCATATTTCAAAGTAAACACAACCACCAACAACTCCAAATCATAAGTAGGATAGTTTCTCTCATGTACCTTCAACTTCCTGGAAGCATAAGTAATCACCTTCCCATACTACATCAAAACATAACCAAGACCAATCTGAGATGTATCACAATAGAACACGAACCCATCATTGCCTTCCATCAAGGTCAGAATAAGAGCCAAAGTCAGCTTATCTTTAAACTTCTCAAAACTACCCTCAAAAGCATCCGACCAAAAACACTTAACCTTCTTCTGAGTAACTTAGTCAAAGAAGCACCTATCGATGAAAAGCCTTCCACAAACTGTCTATAGTACCTAGCTAAGCCCAAGAAGCTCCAAATGTTAGTTGGAGTCATGGGTCTAGGCCACCTTTTAACCAAAACCACCTTTTGTAGATCCACCGTGATCCCCTCTATAGAAATAATATGACTAACAAAAGTCATAGAGTTCGACCAAAAATCACACATGGAGAACTTGGCATACAACTATTGTTCCTTTAAGGTCTGTAATACCACAAGGAGATGATTAGCATGATCAACCTCACTTTTGGAATAAATCAGAATGTCATCAATAAATACAATGACAAAGAGATCCAAAAACTGCCTAAAACCCCTATTCCTTGAGTTCATAAATGTCATCGAGGCATTAGTCAATCTAAATGACATCAATAAAAACTCAAAGTGCCCATACCGAGTACAAAAAGCCATCTTAGGGATATCCACCTCTCTAATCATTAGCTGATAATACCCAGACCGAAGGTCTATCTTAGAAAAGAACTTGGCACCTTGCAACTAATCAAATAGATCATTTATCCTTGAGATAGGATACTTTTTCTTGACTTTCACCTTATTCAAATACCTTTAGTCAATGCATATTCGAAGGGAACCATCCTTCTTGCGCACGAACAACACCGATGCACCCCATGAGGAAACACTAGGACAAATAAACCCTTTATCCATAAGATACATAAGTTAACACTTAATTTCCCTCAACTTATCTAGTGCCATTCAATAAGGAGTGATGTTGGGTCTATTTATGCATTCTAACGTTGCTATTTTAGCCTATTTAGCCTTTTTTGAGGATAATTCATGTGCTTGCTATGTTTATAATGATATAAATGTTCATATAAGTGTCCATGTATGTGTTTAAAATGTTTAATGGTGTTTTCACATGAGTTTTGATTCAAATTGATCATTTAGAATACAACTAATAAAACTAGTTTGACTAGCTTGAGCTAGGTGTTTGTCTAGTCTATCGTGTTGGGTTCTAACATGTTTAATGAGTTACTAAGGTTGTTATTATGTATTTATATGTTCAAAAACTTGGTTATAATGTTCAAGGGTCAATTCTATAAAGACAAGAGTCAAAACAATAAGCTTAAGATCAATGTAGGCAAGCCTAGTCTTAGCTAATGTTTTTAGTTCACCGTCATGGATGTTGTGTTGTTGTGAGCTCTAAATTATTGTGTTTAATACTATAGAATTATTTTATAATGGATTATGATGATATATTAATGATATAGAAATTTCAAATCAAGTGGAAACAACTCAACAAGGCTTGGAATGGATCAACGAAAGCACAATATACAACCTTGATACAATTTGGATACCTGGAATGTTTAGGGTGCGTGGGGGACCTTGGGAATGGCTTATTGGAATGTAATACACACCAAAAGATTCAAAAGTAACCCAAAATAGTTACCCACCACGAAATTGTCCTAATAGCAATGAAGAAGTTACTGTGTTGTAGTAATGAGCCAATCAACATTTGTCCAAGTCCAGAATCTCAATGCGATTGCACCGCTTCATGAGCTAATAGAGATGGACACTATAGAATTATTGGATGACGATTAAAAGCAGAAAAACTATGCCTAGGTGAAAAAGTACAGCGTGGACACCTATTCCTATTTGGTTTATGACTTGTCTATAATAAATATAAATTGTTAAATTCAGTTTTGGACATCTTAGAATGACTGGGAGCATTGAGGAAGCTACTACAACTTTATTTTAGGCTTTTATTCATTAATTTAGCTTTCTCTATGGTTTAAATCATTCATACAATTATTTGGATGTTGATTATGGATATGAGTGGCTAAAACTCCCTTTTCGAGGATAAAACCAAGAACATGAGTACGATTGTTTTGAATTAATTTTGTTTGATTTGATTATCATTATTGGTTATTTGTTTATTCTTAATTTAACTATTTGATAGATTGATCACCCGAAAAATACTTCTATTGTCACCATTGCAATCTCGGGAGAGGCAATAGAGAGATAGAACATGGGAATGAACAAATTATGGTTCGTATTCTTTTATGAAATATGGAATTCAAATTAGAATCTAGGATAGGGATGTACTTAGAAGCCTTACTTAATTCATATGTAGGATGATAGCTTAATGAACTTAATTGGATTATTACATCCCCACTCAACGATGTAGTTGTAATATCTGAATTATGTAAGGGTTAGAGGTTGGGAGACCATAATCATGCAATTAACCAATGAATCTAAAACCAAGATAAACAAGTTAATGAATGAAGTTCAATAATGTAGTATGATTGTTTGAAGTGCTTTAAACCTGGGATTTACTCCATTGATTGTTTTAAGACCTTTATTTTATGCATTTTCCCTTTATTTTACAAATATTCAAAACTTTATTGTTGTTATGCGCTCATCAATTGAATCAAAATTATTAATTAGAATCGAATAGTTCTGAGATTAAATCCCTGTGGGATCGATACTAGGCTTTCTTTAAGGCCACTTTACTACTTAATGGATCACATACACTTGAGTGTGTTCTTGGGCGTTGTCAAGGAGGAATAGATATTAAATGAGTGGTCGGAACCAAATCAATACCAAACCCTATTTATCTATCCACAAGAACATCAAAGGTTCATTTAGAAAGACCTCAGGAAACTTATTTACTACCTGAACCGAATAAAAATATGGACCCTCTAAGTTAGAATCTTTAACCCAAACCAAGTTATATAGA
Organism: Capsicum baccatum var. pendulum; assembly: GCA_030864225.1. NCBI lineage: Eukaryota > Viridiplantae > Streptophyta > Magnoliopsida > Solanales > Solanaceae > Capsicum > Capsicum baccatum. Next base: position 190,476,582 of record CM061560.1, read on the forward strand.
CAACCTTTAGAGATTAACCTCTGAGCTCTAAGATAAGAAATACACCTCCCCTAGGATCTACAGAACTACCCTCTTATTTTATAACTGATTCACAAGGGAACCTAAAGATAACCTTACGGGCCCGACAATCCAAAGATGCATAACAAGAGTATAACCAGTCCATTCCTAGAATGACATCCAAATCCACCATATCAGGTTCAAATAAAGCCACCAAAGTTTGCCTACCAGTAACATATACCACACCCCTATAAACTCTCTCAACAATAATCGAGTTACATATCAGGGTAGAAATAAAAAAGGGATCTGAAATAACCTCAAAATAAAAAATAATACATACAACCTCAAATAGGGTTACATAAGAAAGAGTGGACCCCGGATCAAGTAGACAATACATGTCAGAGAGATTCACATTAACTTACCTTTGCTAGATGTTTTGCAGGGTATGCCTAAGTATGCTAAGTACTTGAGGGATGCAGTTGCTAATAAGTTAAAGTTGTAGGATATGAAGGCAGTAGCATTCACTTAAGAGTGTAGTACAGTGGTGACACAAAAAATCCCTAAAAAACTGAAGGATCCATGGATTTTTACTCTCCCAATTCAAATTGGGAGTAGTAAAGTGGTCCATGCACTGAGTGACTTAGGGGCAAGTGTCAACTTGATACCCCTCTCTTTTTTTAACACTTTGGAATTAGGGAATCCTAGATCGATCCCCGTGCTTCTGCAATTTACGAATGCGATCATTGCCTGCCCGAAAGTAATTATTGAGGATTTCCTCATAAAGTTTGGTAAATTTATTGTTCCTACTTACCTTATTATTTTATATTTTCAAGTAGATGAACAGGTACCAATAAATTTGAGGCATCCATTCTTAGCAACAGGAGGAGCTTTGATTGATGTTAGAGAAGGTATGCTCACAACAAGGTTAGAGGATGAAGAGGCGGTATTTAAAGTTTACAAAGCACTTAATGCACTATCCCACTACAAGGACTTGTGCATCATTATTGTAATTGAAGGGGATAAGTATGGGGTGATTAGTCTGCCAAAGCCCTCTTCGGACTACCTCATTGAGCTGCCTAAGCCACAACCACAATATCCTGACATAATGCAAATTGATAAGCCTGAAAAGGCTAAAGTTGAAAAATATGTGGCCCTTGAGAGTTCACACCCAACAGGGGTAAAAAGAATAAGAAGATGGATACCAAGTTTGAGAAAGAGAAGGAAAGAGAATGATAAGTCATAGTTAGGTCATGCCGCGATACTAAATCAGGCGCTGCTTGGAAGGCAACTCAATTTAAGTAGGTATGTTTTCATTTTAGTTTTTAGTTTTGTTTACTTTACATAGTTTTTGTTTTGTTGAGTTTTAGGTTAATGGGAAGTCTAAGTACCACAAACTTGAGCTAAGGAGCATGGAAAAGACTGAGTCCCCAAACCCTCTTGATATGTAAAGATGCTGCTAGCTAAGCCTAGAGGTCTTAGGGAGTATTTTTATCTCTTACTTTTAAATTTACTTTGGGGACAAAGTATATTTTTAAGTGTGGGGTGGGGAAATTCCTAATTTTGGGCTCAATTTATAAATTTTTTGTGGAAGATAGTCTTGTTAGTGCTATTTTTAATTAGATGGTGCAAGTGTTTTAGTTGTATAAGCATCTTGATTGATGTGAATTACTACTTTTGAGACTCCTAGGCTCATGATTATGACTCTTGTACTTGTGGCATAAATTTGAATTCATGCTATTGGTTGGTTGAGTCTATGATGATCCTACATGAGTTGAGCATTTTCCATATGCGTGTGAGGTATTGTATATTCTTTGTTGCATGTGATGTCTAGAACATGCCTGGTGTGTGTGAAAAGAGAAATAAAGAATGTGAGTTTAGGAGATGATTTAGGAATTTCCTTGATAGGCTTGTTTTTTACCTTTTATTTGACCTACCCTTTGTGCATAATCCTAGTAAGCCCTGTTGAGCCTTTAGCTTTTTCTTTGGCAACCGCATATGTAAACTAATCCCTTCTTTGATTGACCTTAAATTTGATCCAAAACTAGGCTCCTTAATAAAAATTTAATTGAGTAAGGAGTGTGAGAAATAAGAGGAGAAAAGGTGAAATTGAAGCCCCAAAGAGATAGTTATTAGTATTCAAAAGAATTGTTATGTATTATGGTGGGGAGTTGATTGATTAAAATAATAATAAAAAATTCAAATTGAATGAGTTGTGCATAGAATACTCCAATAATGTATTAAATAAGCTTAATTAGATGGGGTGAAAAATAGAAGAATGAGATAGACAAAAATAGTGTAATTTGGTTGTTGGAGATTGGCTTTAATTATAAAAAGTGATGTATTAAAGTACTTAGGGAAGATAGTCACTATTATTCCTAAATAGTTCCTACCCGGACCTTAGCCTACATTACAACCCGAAAAATACCTAATTGATCCTAAGTTCATCATTCTGATATTAGTGGAGTACTACACGAAGGGAAAGCCTATGGTTCATTATGTTTAACTTGTGGATTCTTTGTTAGAGTGCGTGTAAATTGATTCTTACACCCATTGTGTTATAATTTATATTTATATAAGTGAGTACGGGTAACTCTCTTGTTGTGAGGGAACATGTTTGATGAATGTGAGTGATTTGTAATAATGTCTTATATTGAGAAATTAGCATGAGTTTGCCAATTTGGCAAGTCAAGTATTGAGGTTAGTATGTTTTGAAGTAGGATTCTTGAGCTTTCAATTGTGTATGTAACATGCTTATTGAAAAAAACTTGCATTCCATGTAGACATTGTAGCACTAGCTTGAATGTATTGCTTGTAGCAGTGGTGTGGAGTCTCTTTAGCTCATGGTGTTTATAGTGAAAAGTTGTTGGAGGACTAACAAGGCTTTAAGTGTGGGCTGGTGATGTTGGGTGTATTTATGCATTCTAACATTGCTATTTTAGCCTATTTAGCCTTATTTTAAGGATAATTCATGTGATTAATGTGTTTATAATGATATAAATTTTCATCCAAGTGTCCATGTATGTTTTTACAATGTTTAATATTGTTTTTACATGAGTTTTGATTCAAATTGATCATTTAGAATTAAACCAATAAAACTAGTGTGACTAGCTTGAGCTAGGTGTTTGTCTAGTCTATCGTATTGGGTTCTAATGTGTTTAATGAGTTCCTAAGGTTTTTATTATGTATTTATATGTGAAAAAACTTGGTTATAATGTTCAAGGATCAATTTGATCAAGACAAGAGTCAAAACAATAAGCTTAAGATCAACGTGGGAAAGCCTAGTCTTAGCTCGTGTTTCTAGTTCACCGTCTTGGATGTTGTGTTATTTTGAGCTCTAAATTGTTGTGTTTAATGATATAGGATGATTTTTTAATGGATTATGATGATATATTAATGATACAAAAATTTTAAATCAAGTGGAAACAACTCAAAAAGGCTTGGAATGTATCAACGAAAGCACAATACACAAACTTGACACAATTTGGATACCTGGAATGTACAGGGTGCGTGGGGGACCTTAAGAATGTCTTATTGGAACGTAACACACCAAAAGATTCAAAATGAACCCAAAATAGTGACCCACCACGAAATGGTCCTAATAGCAATGGAGGAGGTACTGCGTTGCAGTAATGAGCCAATCAACATTTGTCTAAGTCCAAAATCTCAATGCGATTGCACCGCTTTGTGAGCTAATAGAGATGGAAACTAGAGAATGATGTGATGAAAATTAAAAGAAGAAAAATTGTGCCCAAATGAAAAAGTATAGCGTGGAAACCTATTCCTATTCGGTTTATGACTTGTCTACTATAAATATAACGTGTTAAATTCCATTTTGGAAATCTTGGAACGGCTAGGAGCATTAAGGAGGCTACTACAACTTTATTTTAGGTTTTTATCCTTTAATTTATCTTTATTTATGGTTTTAATCATTCATACAATTATTTGGATGTTGATTATGTCTATGAGTGGCTAAAAACTCCCTTTCCGAGGTTAAAGCCAAGAACATGAGTACTATTGTTTTGAATCAATTTTGTTTGATTTGCTTATCATTATTGGTTGTTTATTTATTATTAATTTAACTATTTGATGGATTGATCACCCAGAAAATACTTCTATTGTCACCCTTGCGATCTCGGGAGAGGCAATAAAGAGATAGAATATGGGAATGAACAAAGTAAGGTTTGTATTCTTTTATGAAATAAGCAATTCAAATTAGCATCTAGGACAGGGATGTACTTAGAAGCCTTACTTGATTCATATGTAGGATGATAGATTAAAGAACTTAATTGGATTATTACATCCTCACTCAAAGATGTAGTTGTAATGTCCGAATTAGGTAAACGGTTAGAAGTTGGGAGACCATGATCATGTAATTAACCTACGAATCTACAACCAAGATAAGAAAGTTAACGAATGAAGTTCAATAATGTAGTATGATTGTTCGAAGTGCTTTAACTCTGGGCTTTACTCCATTGATTGTTTCAAGACCTTTATTATACACATTGTTTCCTTTATTTTACAGATATTTAAAACTCTATTTTTGTTACTCTTGTATCAATTGAATCTAAATTGTGAACTAGAATCGAATAGTTGTGAGATTAAGTCCCTGTGGGATTGATACTTGGCTTTCTTTAAGGCCACTTTACTACTTGATAGACGACATAAACTTGTGTGTGAGCTTGGGAGCTGTCAAGGAGGAATAGATATTGGACGAGTGTCAAGAATTAAATCAATACCAAACCCTATTTCTTTATCTATAGGAACACTAGGAAGATCATCCACAAAGACCTCAGGAAACTCATTTACTACCAGAACCGAATGAAAAAACTGAACCTCCAAATTAGAATCTTTAACCCAATCCAAGTAATAAGGACAACCTTTAAAGATTAACCTCCGAGCTCTAAGATAAGAAATATACCTCCCCAAGTGAGCTAGGGAACCACCCTCCCACTCTATAATCAGTTCACCAGGGAACCTAAAGACAACTTTATTGGTCCGATAATCCAAGGATGCATAACAAGAGTGTAACCAATCCATTCCCAGAATGAAATCCAAATCCACCATACCAAGTTCAAACAAAGCCACCAAAGTCTTCCTATCACCAACAGATACCCCCTCCCCATAGACTCTCTCAGCAATAATCGAATCACCTATTGGGGAAGAAATAAAAAAAAAGATTTGAAACAACGTCAGGATCAAAACCAATACATATAACCACAAATGGGGTCACATAAGAGAGAGTAGACCTCGAATCAAGTAGAAAATACACGACACGAGAGAAGAGTTGTAATGTTCTAGTAACAACATCAGGAAATGCCTCAGATTCCTGTCGAGATGCAAAAGGATACAACCTGTATCAACAAACACTAGAGCTAGGAGTAGTAATAGAGGCAGATATAGCACCACCGGGTGCAGGAGCAAAAGATGAAGCCACCGGTACCATATTTTCTCCCATAGCAACCTTATTAAATGGACAATCCCTGAGCCGATTGCCTGTCTATCCATACTTGAAGCATTTGTCCCTCCTTTCATCATAATAACCTGGACAAGGACGACCACAGAACTGATATAAAGGGCATAATATCCAAAAGTAGGACGTAGCCCTATCAACATTGTCCACAGATACAACTAAAGATTTTTCTTATGTTCTAGATTGTCAAGGGATGATATGAAAGTGAAAAACCAAGGATTAGAGATGAATTCTAGGACTTAGAATCCATGCTTGAAAATAGAATACCAAGAAAGTGAAACATTCCTAAAAGCCTTGTAGCCGCTCTCTCTTATAAGTGCAGTGCACTATACACACCTAAAAAGACTCTACTCAACATGGCTTTGTGGACTCCCTATTGACCATAAACCTAAAGCTCTGATACTAACATGATATGACCCAACCTGGGGCCTTGTTGTAATGGGCATCCCAAGTCCAACCAGGATCGGGGAACACCCCATGTTATCCAACCCAACCACTATTAGCATACCTTAAGTCAACTAAATTCTGGATATATAACAAGATAGCATAATTGAAAAAGGACTAACTTTGGTATAGTTCTATTCTTGGACCAACCCTATCAAGTCCTCCCATCATACCAAATTATACCAACCAAACCACTAAGCCAAACCAATACCGAAACAAGTGCCATAAACCAAGTCAAAACCAAATAATTTCCAAATATAATATGATTAATCCCAAAATGAAATACGATGGAACAACCAACAATATCATCAACTGGAATCAACCTCAATACCAAAGTCAATCCTAAGGCTGACACTAATATCGATCCCGCCTATTCTAACCCATTGTAGTGCCACTAAGTCAACCCATTCAGTTGGGACATGCCTCCAACCATATCCAAAACCAATATCTAGTAGTAAATTAAAATGTCTAAGAATATCCATAACTTAAAATAAAACCTTCTGGAAAGATGAAAGCTCACCACTCCAATCTAACAGCTGTCCTCGAGTCAATCATTATGTAGGAAGAGTAGAACATCTGGTTCCTGCATAGCATGGGTATACAGTCGCCCGAAGATGGGTTAACGAGTGATCTCTAGAATGAACTCAGTATAAGGATAAAATAATGTCATTTATAAAACCAAGTAAAACCATCCATATGCAAAAAACCATACATATATATATATAACCATGTCGGGAAATGGGATCGGGTTTAGCATGCCATTAAAATCTTTACCTAGGTTGTGTAGCTTTTCTATCCTTAACCACCAATGGGCTATATGGGTTCAACTCACATTGCTAAAAGGGCCCTAGTGCGTGAACCCACACGACCAAGGAATAAAAACCTGATATGACTAATATATCTCTCAAATATAAAGTGTAACATTATACACACGATCACCAGGACCAAACCTCATATCGAAAAATATGAGTTTCTAATTTTGGTTCCCCATGGACCTCCACCTTCCATGGCTTTGCTACACACCCCACCATTATTGTCTAATAAAAACCATTACCAAGAAGCCAACCAATTCATTAACCATTTATTAACCAAGGTCATTAGTATTATTATCGTCATACTGACTATACTTGAAAGTTTTGTCCATAGACAACCATAGATAGGTTTAAGGGAATCCATGTACCCTTCATGATTTCAATTTAACCAAAACCATGGCCATCAAGGACTTTCCAATCCATTAAACCATTCATAGCATTTAGGATTCCATTACCAAGATTAAACCATGCATAAGTTCCATTGAAAATCCAAATTATAGTGAAAACATTGTTTAAAATATTTTATCAAATACATTGAGGGCATAGTATTTCCAAAACCAAAGTCCATTACCAAAGAATCATTCCCATGCAACCAATTATCCAAAACCACCATTAACGCATACAAAAGCATAATTAAAACATGGGAAAACAATAAACAAGAATTTATAAGCAAAACCCCCAAATCATAGTTGAAACCCAAAATCATACAATAATGAAATCTAAAAAACATTGCATAAGCTACACCTTTAGTTAAAACTAAAAATGAGGGAAGATAACATGCCTTAATTGACAAAGTATATGGAGAGACACGACCAACAAGATCCCCAAATTAGTCCTCTAGTTGAAACCCTAGCTCTCCTTGCCCAAAAGCTTTTGAGAGAATTATAAAATGTTTAGGAAGAGTTTGTTAGTTTTAATGAATAGAATAATAGGGCAAATAATCTCCTAAGAGAGTTATAAGTTGGTAAAACTTATTAGGATAAGTGGGGAAATGTCTAGAATACCCCCACTTAAGTTGTACAAAATCCCATGATAAGGGTACAACTGACCTTTACAAGTGATACCCTTCGATACGAGTGGTACCCACAACTCGTATCCTAAGACCTAACACTTTCTAGTATATGACTCGCCCTATCCAAGTCATATTGACAGCATATGATGCGTACCCTTCACATATTTCCCTGGCAAGATAGAATCATAAAAGTTTTAAGCACTGTTCACCATACGAGTCCTGGGTATGACTCGTACCCTGGTTTATAGATCTGGGTGAGCCACTCGTATTCAAATTTAACTTTAAGTTACAAAGTCTAAGGTTAAGTGAAGGAACCAAAAGATCTGTATCTAACTATACGACTCGTACCACCAAGTCGTACCTATTCTAGTGACTAAAATTCATCAAACCAACCAACACTGGTCAGCATACAACTAGACCATACCATTTAAACCTCGACATATGGCTCATACCTATGAGTTATTTGGGTTTAGAGTCTAAAATTCTAGAAAATCTTTTAAGGTCCAGAAACTAGGATATTTCAGGTTTGTAGTGTATTGAGTTGCTTCCAGAGTTGGTTTATGCTTTGTGTTGATACAGAATGGGACAGTTATATCTTATGCCTTTAGGAAACTTAAGAATCATCCAACTCACGATTTGGAGTTAGCTGCTGTGGTTTTTACTTTGAAAATTATGAGGCACTAACTTTATGTTGTGCATGTTGATGTTGTCACTGACTATAAGAGTCTTTGATATATATTTTTGCAAAGGGAGTTGAGTCTTCATCAAAGAAGGTAGTTGGATTTGTTGAAAGATTTTGAAATAAATGTCGTCTATCATCTAGGTAAGGATAACATAGTGGCAGATGCACTAAGCAGGCTGTATATAGGGCGTATGTCTTATGTGATAAAAGAAGAGTAGGAGTTGGCTAAAGAAGTGCATAGGTTAGCTTGTTTTGTAGTATGATTGCTCAAAACTAAATATGGGGGAGTAGTAGTTTAGAATGATTCAGAATCATCTTTGGCAGTGGAAGTGAAGGAGAAATAGCAAAATAATACAATACTTAGCCAAATATTAGAGGCATTACTGTGGTAGAAGGTTGAGGTTTTCTCCGAAAGGGGAGATGGTGTACTTCATTATTAAGGCCAACTTTGTGTTCCTAATGTAGATGGGTTAAGGGAAAGGATACTAGTAGAGGCTTATGATTTGAGATATTCCATTCATCCGGGTGCTACTAAGATGTGTCGCAACTTACTAAAAATTTATTGGTGAAATGGTATTAAACGAACATAGCTGAGTTTGTAGCAAAGTGTCCCAATTTTCAGCAAGTTAAAGTTGAACACCAAAGGCCGGGTGGTACATTGCAAGAGATTAGTATCCCTACTTGGAAGTATGAAGTAGTAAATATGGATTTCATCACAGGTTTTCCTCGTACAAGACGTCAGTATGACTCGATTTGGGTCATAGTAGACCGAATGACTAAGTCAGCCCATTTCCTACTAGTCAAGACTTAAGATATCATGGAGGATTATACTAAGATGTATGTATGTGAGTTAGTAAGTCTTCATGAGATCCCCTTATCCATAATTTAAAATAGAGGCACGTAGTTTACTTTACAGTTTTGGCAATTTTTTCATAAGTGCCTTGGTACAAAGGTTAAGGTTAGTACTACATTTTATCCACAAACCAATGGTTAGGCCGAGTGGATAATTTAGACATTATAAGTCATGTTGAAGTGTATGAACCTGGGATGGACATTTACCGTTGATTGAGTTCACTTACTATAATAGTTATCATGCTAGCATTCAGATGGCTCCATTGGAAGCATTGTATGGGCTTAGGTACAGGTCACCTATAGGATGGTTTAAGGTTGGTGAAGTGGCTTTGATTGAGCTGAATTATATTCTTGAAGATATGGAGAAGGTTCAGTTGATTCATGAGAGATTGAAAATTGCTCAGAGCCATCAAAAATCATATGGTGATGTTAGAAGGAGAGAGCTTAAGTTTGAAATAGGTGATTGGATATTATTGAAAGTGTCTCTTATAAAGGGGATAATGATATTTGGGAAGAAAAGAAAGTTGAGTCCGCGATTTGTTAGTCCCTAAGAGATAGTGAGGTGTACAGGAGAAGTTGCTTATGAATTGAATCTTCCATCAAAGTTAGTTGCAATTCATCATGTGTTCTATGTTTTAATTCTTAAGAAGTGTATTGGGAATCCGTCCTTAGTATTCCACCTAGAGAGTATTCGGGCCAAGGTTAATTTGGCATATGACGAGGTTCTTGTAGAGATACTTGATAGGCAGGTTCAAAGGATGAGGAATAAGGAAGTAGCATCAGTAAAAGTTCTTTGGAGAAACCAATTAGTTGAGGGGCCCACTTATGAAGCTGAAGCAGACAAGATGACCAAGTGTCCTCACCTCTTTTCCTTAAGCTCTATTCCAACCTAAGGTAAAGTATTATTTCCAGTAAATTCTTTATCCTCAAGTCCGTTTAAGTACTACGGTATCATAGGTCATGTTATGAGAAATTAAATTCTTTTATAGTGGTAAAGTTTGATTGTACATTTCAGTGTGGAGCTATTGATTATTGTTCGAATCCCAATCCTAGATGAATCACATTCAAGGACGAATATTTCCATGGGGGAGATAATGTAACACCCTATGTCTGGAAGTTTCTGTGCATCATATGACTCCTCTCTTGAGTCGTACATACAAAATATGAGTGCTATATTATAGTAGTAAGCAAGAAAGTGTGGCATGGTGAACATTCTGTTGTGGGTTTGATTTGACCCCTAGTAGTTGTTAAGTAGGGTATGAGTAGTATGATGGTAAATTGTAAGTTCATTAGTATAGACTCCCTAAGATTTTTTCCAAGCTATGAGTAGGGAGTTAAGAGTCATATAAAGATGATAATAGTCATAAGTAGAACTCGTATGTTGACCAGTGTGTGTCCTCTTTGAGTTTGTTAATCTTAAGAGTTGAAGAGCCTAGTCATACCCTTCCATATGAGTCGTATGGAGGACTAGTAAGGACTGACGAGTTTTTCTGTAAAGTATAGATAAGAGCTTTTTAGTCTATTTCTCTCTTATAACTTTCCATCCCCAACCTATAACCCTCAAAGAGGAGTTTTTTCAGAACTCTTTCTAATCAAATAACAACACTTACATCCTCTCATCTTCAAGAACATCAAGATTAGGGCTTCTCTCACAAGTTCATCCTTCAAGTCCCAAGATTCAAACTTTCTTCATAAGTCAAGAAACTATAGGTATATGGGGTTTATGAACAAGGTTATTCTTTCATCCTTGAGCCCAAACTGCATTGTTTTAAGGTTAATTTATTTATTTTGAATTGGGTTCATACCCAAATAGTCATAATCTTGAATTATGATATTACTATGAGATTGAAAACTTCAAGTGCAACAAGAATTGTATATATTCATATTTTGACTTATAAGATTCATATTGTGATTTTAATTTCATTATCTTGACTGGGATTGTTGAAAGATTTTAAGGTGATTATTGAGCATGAAGTTTGTCATGAATTTCTTTGAATTAAAGCAAAAATTCTAAGTTCTAAGTTCAAGTATTAAGTTTACATAAAGATTATGCTCTTAAGCCCCATTGATAAGTTTATTCTATGATTCAAAGTAAAGATTGATCTTTTGATCTTAAGATAAGATATGGAATCCACATTTGTTCATCTTGACTATGATTTAAAGTAAAGAGAAGCATAATAGGTTTTCACTCTATAAAACCCTTAAACTAATTTAAGGTGGATTTCCTAAACTATAAGCATATAAGCATCGAGGGATTAGTATATAACACTGATAAAGGAATGCGGTTGAGCGTATCCTAAATTCCTAGAAACTACGAGCCATTGTAGGTTAACCTTTTTCCTAATATATATGAAGTGATTGAAGTTCTGTGATCACTTAAGATTAAGGTTCTATTTTGATGGTAAGGATAGGATAGTTCTCCCCAACGTGGGTAAGATGTTAGACTCCATAATAGCTCACATGGTTTATGTCAGTTAGAAGAAACTCCCAAAAATAAAGAATAGTAATTAGAGCTCTTAGAACTAGGAGTTATGGATCACAATTTTTGTCATTATGCTCCATTACTCATGTTTATGATTTTGTAGTCTTTGTTTTATTAAAGCATAAGGTGATTCATTTACACTTAGCATGTATTATTGAAAGTTATTATGTATATTTAGTTATTGTCTTACTTATGCATTCACCCCCACATACTCAGTACATTCCAGAAGTACTAACCCACATATATATCTATGGTCTACATTGCCTTATAATGTAGGTTCTGGTGCTTGTTTCCAGCAGCACGATTGACTACGGACATCAACACCAGCATCCTGACTTTTGGTGAGTCCTCATAGTTTGAGGGCCCAGTTTCTCAGATATTTGTTCGTTGTTTGAAGTGTTTTAGTTATGTGATTTCTAGCTATGTTTGGTTCAGCTGGGGTCTGTCCAAGTAGCTCTCTAGGCATTAATAAAGGCTTGTCACACTATTTAAGTTTATGTTCAAAGTATTGTTGAAAGATTCCCAAGTTAAAAAATTCTATTAAGATATGTAATTGTTTACATTAAAATTTCTATTTATGATCAGTTCACGTCTCTTATTAACTTCAAGTTAAGTAGGCTTTATGGGTTAGCTCGGGACTACTCGTAGTCTTAGCACCGTGTGACGTCCAGGGGGTATTTTTGGGCCATTACAATTGCACTATAGAAATTGTGGTGAGGGCTATGGCAATCAAGATATGGTGACTACAGTCCTAGTGATGATGAATACAATATTTCCTTACCTGAAGGGTCTGTATATAGACCCTATATCATGGATTTGGCATTTCCTCTTCACCCTTGAGATCTAAAAGCCATAAATGGGTATTATAACTCAAAACTGAGTCTTGTGGGTGACTTGAGAGCTCGATTAATATCTTTTATCGTGATTATCATCCAATTTATGTTATGATTCCATAAAATTCTTGGTGAATTTCCTTAGTTTGACCCAAAACCCTAATATAGCTTAGGACTTGATTTTAGCACCAAAGTTCTCTTGGTTTTCACCCATTTCTTGAGGGTTATGATTCTTTGTTCATCTATGAATGTTGGGTTGACCTCGAAGGTGCATTTTTCATAAGTAGTGCCTACAGGGGGTTTTGGTGTTGCTTTTAGACCTAAAGAATAATGGTACAATATGGGTTTAGTTATTCTCAGATTAATAAGTAGATTATGATTTTGATAGTCTGACAACATTTAGGGATTGTGAAATGAGATGAGGTTTTGGTGAATGATGTAAGGATTTGTGGTTATGATTTAAAGTAGGCTTCTGTCAAATCTTCTTTTTAAGATGATGCATGTTATATATTTCATGTGAATATGCATATTAAGTTTGATTATAGGTAGAATGACTTAGTATTGAATATTGAAGTTTAGGGTTTAGAGGAGGGTTTGACCCGTAAGTTGAAATTCTTGATACCCATTTTGAATCATATTGTCTTCTACCTAGATTGAGCTAAAATCATAGAGTGGATATTATATGATGAGTGTTAGAAGTATGATTAGCATGATGAACCTAAATTAGGCTAATTTAGTGATCTTAGAACTGTAAAATTTATTGAGTTGACTTGATTGCTCATATTTCTAGATGAAATTCCTATCTTAGGCTTGGTTATTGTAACGCCCCAAATCTGGTACCCAAAATGCTACACGGTGCTCATAACCCCAAAGAACCACAAGCTAACCCATGACTGATATTTATACCTGTATTCTGCATGATATACTGTATAAATGCAAAAACATGAACTGAAAAGGCCATAAGGTTCAAAACTGTAACATAACATCTGGGATGGGTATAAATACCCAAAACAAAACTGTCTAAACATGATAGTTTGGAAAAAGCCTCTAACTAGCTGAACTGACTAAATAAGGAGTTGATGGGCCATGTCCCCAACTAACTCCGACTACTAAAATGACTAAGTACTGAGATAATGAAATAACAAATTATATCATCCTCGGAGGATGAGGACTCACTACTGACTTACTGATGATATATGGAATCTGCTGATGCTCTGAAGCTCGTGTCTCTGAACCTATAGTATAAGACACCATAGCAAAAATGCGTCAGTACTTTGAATGTAATGGTATGCATGTGAGGTAGACTGAATACATGACATTCATATGCATGAAAAATACTGACTAAATGACTAATATGAATGTGAGAATACATGCATGAATACATGGTAACTATATCTAAGATTGTGATAACTAAAATTACTGATAACTAATCATGACTGATAACTAAGTTCTAATGACTGATATAACTGATAACATGAGTGACTGTATCTGACAGTCCTAAATCTGATGGAACTAGCTAAGTTCTGAACTGTTCTGAGTTGACTGTATCTGACAGTCCTGAATTCTATAGAACTATCTGAGTTCTATTACTGAGACTGAATGACTGTATCTGATAGTCCTAAATTCTGTAACTTAGACTGTGGGAAGTGGCTATCTAACTGACATATCCCTAATATGCCATTATAGCTGAGTTGTGGTCCAATCTATAACCCCAATTGGAAGGGTGTTAATACCACGTTACTGGTAAGGACAAGCTGTGGGTGACCCTCATCTGATAGTGTCCCCTAAAAGAAAATGGTAGGACCCTTATCTGATAGTGTTTATCCACCTCATCAATCCTCATCTAACAGTGTTGATGTTTCAACCTATGCTAGATACATAGTTTTGGAATGCAAGGATGACTTCTAAAAATCACACCCTCATCTGACAGTGTGTGTTCCCATCCCTGGGTTCAATAGGTGCTAATTCCTACTCTCATCTGAATAGACACTGAACATGGATTACTGAATTAAACTAAATTAACTGAATTAGCTAAATTTCATTGACTGGTGGAATATTACTGAGATCTGATAAGTGACTAAGATTATTGAGATTACTGAGTTTTTCTTGAGTCTTGAGACCGATTGAATTCTACTGAACCTGTCTTGACTGAGAGTATCTTGATACATGACATTGATTCTAGGCACACAACTATATTTTCTGGGTAGAAGTACCCCCAGGACTCGATGTAAAGAAACTGACAAGGCATGACATTCTTATCAAACACCTTACATGAACAACTTATGGCATAGGTGAAATTGTTAAATTTCACTAATCATAAACCACCAAATTTATGGATTTCAATTTATATGCTAACGTAGTTTTCATAATTTCACATAAGGATCCCAACATGGAAATCAAACAACAACCATCACATAACTTGAGAAACCCATAACATAATAATCATGATTCATAATTTAAAATAGGGTTCTTGAGATTTATGGATGAAAAGGAATCTATAAATCAACACAACACATACCTTAGTTCTTGATTAATCGAAGATTGAAGGAGAGATTTTCTTGAAATTGAATCCCCAATTGCAACCCTAGCTTGTTATTGAGAGAAAATTGAGAGAAACCAGTATATTTTGGGTGAAGAATGGATAAATCACGTATTATTGGGTTTAAATAGAGGTGAGAAATTGACCCTTTTAACACTAGAAGTGTCTTTTAAATTCAGTGAAATTTTTCCAAATTGGACCCCTGGCGCGACGCGGCGCTATCGCGTCGTGTCACTGGAATTTGACAATTAGAAAATTGAGGGATGACATGATGCAGAGCCATTGCGTTTCCACTTCATTTGCGACCTGGAGTTTGGTGTGACGCGCCACTATCGTGGACCCCTATTGGAATTTGACAATTTCCATTTTCTCCTATGGCGCGGTGCGCCACTGACTATGATGGCATTGTTTTGCGAAAGAAATTTAAAATAGTCATAAATTCTTACCCGGTTATTGGATTTAGGTGAATCTTATATCGATGGAAATCTTATTGAATTTTTCACATGGCAAAAGTGAAAATCTTAAAAATTTCTCATGGAATAAAAATCATTCAATTTAAAAGCTATTACTTGACATTCTTGGGACGAAATTATTTAGGAAACTTTGGGGTATTATAATCATGTCTTACTTGAAATCTAAAAGTTGAACTAGATACCTTAGACTAGTTTGGTATATAGTTGCCAAAGTATGAAAATTGAGGATTAGAAGTTGATTAATTCAGCCCACCTTAGGCTAAGCTTGTGTTAGCCATTGTGGACTTACTGACAAATGCTAGGCCTAGTTTAGACTAATAAGCCTTATTTGTGAGATTTGCTTCATGAATTGATAAATAATGATGACTTACCCAGATTACAATACATGACCTATAGATATGTGATGCCTTATAAGCGTGATGTGCCTCATGGTTATGAATTAGGACTTATTGACATTATGCCTCCTAGATGTAAGATGCCTCCTTTATGTGAGATGACTATAGATATGCTATAGGTTATAAACATGATTATTGACGTGAGATTTGAATACGTATGTGGTGCTAAGGCCATGATTATGTTATTATAATTATTCCAGATATTCTATTGGGCCAAGGGACATGTTGTGATATCAGTTGGATATTCGAAAAACATTTTATCCTTGTAAAAGATGTGGTGGTAGTTTATGTATTCATTGATGTGTATGGTTCAATTATTTGAATACTGGTGACGACATGCATAAATTTGGTACATTCATGATTATTATACTGGTAAATGACATAATTCTAGATAAAATATGATCTTACCACTATTTTTTCTAAATAAGGGTTAAAGTCACTTTTTACCTTTTTAAATGGATTATTTCACAAAAATTGCCCGTCTTAACAAATGACTTTCACGTAAAGAGATTAATAATGATGTTTTAAGATATGACCAAATCATATTCTGTTCCATGACTTTGATAGTACTATTTACTCCAGTCATGAGGGATTTCGACCATTTTTACACTTTTATAATGATTTTATCCTTGACGTTTACCCCGAGCAATGGATTTATGGATTTATACTCATTATATTGATGTTATATGTGCATGTGTTGGTGATGTGGATTATGATGATTATATAGAGGGAATTGACTATATTATGACTGGTTTAATTCTAAGTCTTAATGATATTTATGACTGGTTAAATTCTTAGTCTTGATGATACTTATGATCAATTTAATTTTGAGTCTTGACAATACTTATTCTCAATTTGATTCATGAGGATGGTTATGATGATGATATTTATGAGCGGTTTAATTCTGAGTCTTGATGATACTTATGACCGATTAGATTTTGAGTCTTGACGATACTTATTCCCAGTTTGATTCTGAAGGATAGTTATGATGATGATGGTTGCGATCATAATGGTTATGATGAGTGAGGTTTTGATATTGATTATGTATATATGTTTCATTCAACTTTGCAAGTGCATTATCGATCACCATTATGTGCCTATATCTATCAGCTCGTATGGGAAGGTTGCATAGATATGGATGATTACTTTTCCTTATGGACTGTTATATATTGATTGAACCTTCTGAGCCTAGGTAAGTGGGGGTACGTGATAGGCTCAGTTAGGTATTTGGTTGTCTGAAATAACCGATTATTCGTTCTATTATTAATATTATTATTATCATTATTATGATCATTTTTATGGCTAGTTCATGATCGATTAGTCATTGATTCAGTATGAGACTTGAGGTATGATTCTAACCTTTTTATCTTATGATTATACTACTATGCATGAACATTTAATAACTTGATATGTAGATTAGAACCCTGCATATTCTAGCACTAGCTCCTGCTATGGTTATGAGGTCTAAATAGCTAGTCTGATGATCTAGGTTGAACTTAAACTAGGATTTAGTTATATACTTATAAACATATACATACTTTTATATACTTAGCTATGATATTACCGTATATCCCTCATTTTCTTTATTTACTCAGATTATATACTCATTTCTTGGCCTTGTATACTTCTATGTACTTTTTTCTACTCTTACTTACATATTGGTCAGTGATACATAGTATAGTGTTGAGAATCCTAAGTATGGCCAGAACAGGATAGTGCATTCTTACTATTTTCTTAGCCTTAAAATGCTAGTCTCTTCGACATAAATATCATAGTTTATCCATATTATCTATGGGTTTCTTATATGGTTGTTGAATATTTAAGTGTAGTTTTTATTCTGTTTATACGTTATACATATCTGCTTTATCTTTGGAGCTTAGTTGGCAGTTGTCTACTGAGTACCATTCATTTGGTACTCATACTACACTTTTACAGCCTACAATTATAGTACGGGTTATCATCACCGATGTGTGCATTGTGCGAAGTAGCCATGGTTTGTAGACTTAGAGTGAGCTCCTGACATTAGTAGTACTAGTTACCTCCCTCTTATGTAATAGACTAGACTCTATGTTATATTCAGAGATAAGTTGTATCAGTGTAATTTATTCCATCTATTTCACTCTTCTACTGTTGTTATATTAGCAACTCATATACTGGTACCACCAGGTTTTTTGGCTTCATTATGTCTTGATTCTCTTACTTTATCTATTCTGCATTCTTTTCTTTATATATATTGAGTAGTCTATAACTAGCCATTTTAGACTACAGGTTTGGCTTGCCTACTGGTAGGTTATAGTTGGCGCTATCATGAGCAGAGAAATTAGGCTATAACAAATTGATATTAAAGCTAGGTTTCACCAATGTGCTAGTATAAGAGCTAAGTGTTTAGTAGAGTCCTGAGAAGACATCTGTAACCTATCTTTGGGAGTTTACAGGGACATTTTAGGAAATTTACTTCTTGACTCCTTATCATGTATTCGCATTGCTTTGAACCTCAAACACATTATTTGACTCTATTCTATCCCCGATGAACGATGCAAGATGGGCCACGTTATCAATAGATACGAACAAGACTACAACACACATTTCTAGAGTTTTAATTCAACGTCAAACTAAAGAGTCAGAGATGGATATCAAAGATATTCAGCATCATCCAAAAAATATTTGGAGCCAACTCAGGCTCCAATTGAGCTCGTGACTACTTTTTCCCTTTGAGGTTCAACATTGGGGATCCAATTCAGGTCACAGATCCCTCATTACCATGGATAACATTCGGGTCATTAAACAATTCTCGGGCTAGAGTTAGATTGGTTGGTGTTCATCAAGGTCCTTAACTAGTTTCTAAGTATGAGTTTGGGTTTCTTGAGTGGTCATATCATATTTCTATGCTATATTTTTTTAAGCCAGACTTGGTGCATAGATTTGTTAAAGGACTAGCATTTCCACTCTGTTTAGCGTCGGAGCATATGATAGCAGTTGGGTCTCCCTTCTCTCAAATTGTGGATTATACGAGGGCCATAGAGAGAGAATGTATTATGGCTTATAAAGGTAGTGGAAAGAGGCCATGCCATTAGTATAGTGCTATTGGTATATCATTTGAGAGCTTATTTTGGTGATGGTGAGTTCAGACATAGGTTCTAAGAGTGCCCCAGATATGAGTTAGTGACTGGGAAGAGTTAGCATATAATCCCTGCTAGCCTCGAGTTCTTGAGTCAGGCTATGATTATGGAAGGGATGGACATTATGTTAGCAATTTCTCTCAGTGTTAGTTGTCATCTATTTGGGCGTAGCTTGTGTTGCTCTCCAAGTATGAGCTTTAAGAGTTTATCACTACTGTAGAGATATTGGTTATTTGTCTAGAGAGTGTCCCCGACATGGGATTTCTAATCTTTTAGCTCATTAAGAATAGCCCCATGATATTATGGTATCTTCAATTAGAGATAGTGCATTTGGCTCATCAATGATGATTTAGTCGGTCGATTTGAGTTGGACCCATTCAGATCTATTCTCCCTTAGATACATTAGGTATGTGATTGCGGAAGTCATCATGATTGGTGTGCTTTTATTTCTAGCATTCTCACTTTTTCATTATGTGTATTGGAGTCTTTTTACCTATCAATGATTATATGCCCTGATGAACTTGTATTGATTATTATGTTCCTTATTATTGAATTCATGATTATATGATTATTCTCGTGGTTTATTTCCTTTAGTAGTGGATAGAGTAAATCTACATTGATATTTTCTCCCAATGGGTGTTGATTTGGGTTCAAGTCTTATTTATCTTGGCACATTAGCCTTATTGTGTCCCTTGAGTGGTACATGATATTGATATTCATTTTGGTACCGCATCTTTATTATACTGATATTACTGTTACTATTGCTATCACTGCTTGAGGTTATTGATATTATTTGATATTATTACTTGAGGTAATTATTCCTTGCTGGGTAGTTATTTAGACTAGTGTTATCTAGCTAGAATTTTATTTTCTTGTGATTCTTATTTGGTGGCTTGAGTAGATGTAGCCCAAATTGATGATTTCTCCCCTATAGCACGGTGAGGTTGATTTTTTCCCTCTTGGTTAGCTGTGCTACATTGATTAAGGAATGTATTGTGGTATCAAAGGTAGGTTGACCTTCCGTGGTTCTATTATGATTTTAGAGTCAACAATTTAGTTGTATTGCCCGATCTTGAGTTAGATATTCATAGACATTTCACCTGGGTTATGAAGTCTTTTATATTGACTATTCTTTCCTATTTAGCCCATTTTTAGATTGACCAATTTGGGTTCGTTCTCTATTTATGGCCATTTCTTTTCCTGATGGTGGTTCTAATATTGGGATTTAGATATCATGGATTAATCTCTTAAATCTGTTGGATTCATTTCCTTGTGATGGGTTACCCTAGCTATTAGTCTGGAGATTGGATGCTCCTTTCTTAATATGATATGGTTTTGTCTTAATTGAAGCTGGAAAGTTATAGGCAAGTGACCTTTTCTGTGACCGCTTCTTGAGTTGGGAAATTGGAAGTTCTTCATCTTGAGTTATTGATTTTCTGGTGGTGGTCTTGGCTTTGACGTTGGTTTTGAGATTGGTATATTTCTTCTTTGATGATGTGATTCTTGGGTGAATTCAAGAAATCCCTATTCTAGAGTTTGTTCTATCTAAGGAGGCTTTATGAAGTATTTCTCCTCGATTATATGTGCCTACTGCTATTCATTATCGATACGAAGTGTTGGATTGATTAGTTTCCTGGTTGAGTTACGAGAGCTCTTGCCAATTTTGGTGTGGTTCCCAGCCTTAGGGAGTTCTTAAGTATGCTTTGATAGTTCATACCCTCCAGTGGATATGGAGTGGAGCTCCTGGGTTTTAGCTGGTGATTTATCCTCTATTGTAATTTTGTGCTTCAATTGTGTTTTGATTTCAGCTCGTCATGATTTGGCATAGACATGCCTGATTTAAACAGTATGATCGATGTGAGTATTTGACTTTGGTTTGTATTTATTGGCTCAAATTTGAATTTTATTCCTTGGGATGACGATTTGGAAGTTATGATATATTTGGAGTATTAATGCCTACACGTCTCTAGGTTTGGTTTAAGCAGTATAGATCGAGTAGTTTAGCCTTGATGTTGGGATTTCATCTTAGAGTTGTAAAGCTTGAGTGCCGCATTCATTTTAGATTTGTCTCAGTTTGGATTTCATTCATAGGCTGGTTGAGCCCACTCCATAGTTGCCTATTTGGTCTTCTTGACTTTACTTGGATTATAGTTGATAAGCATTCGGATGATGGCCCATAGATCCGGTATTGGTCCCTTTAGCCTTAACCTCAAGTTTCCAGTTTTCTTTGGGAATTTTGGATCATATACTCAGTGGAAGTAATATAGTTGAGCTGGATTCAATATGGTTTCATTCTTAGTTAATGGGATATCCTAAAGCGTATCGTTCAGTATGAGTAGTTATGTCTTGATCTTTTGGATTTCTATTTGATTAATGTTTGGACTAGTTGTAGCATTCGCATAGATTGCATTCCTTGATTATCTCTATTTATGAATCCAGATAATGCTGTGTGGGGTTATTCTTGTGTTTGTCATATGGACTTTCAGCGTATTAGCTTTAGTTTTTTTAGTTCCTTATGGTGAGATTGCGCGGATAGGACTTAAGTGATTTTCCTCCTAGTTTGTAGTAGATAGCGGGTGTGGAATGGTAAGGAAAGTTATATTTGGAATTAGAGTCAGTGATATAAATCATCTCTTGGTTTGTTTTTGATTTGGAAGAGCTATTGTTGATTTGTGTGGGTATCGAGATGGTATCGGTGTGTTATGGTTCAAATTTGCATGCATCAACCTTTTTGGTTTAATTGGAGGCCAGTTGGTGGTTAAAGTTATGTTTTGGCAGTTTGGAAATAAAGAGAGAGTGTTGGTTTAAAAAGGGATACCCATGGTGAAATTCGTTGCAAGTTTTCTCTTTGTGGAGGTTATTTGGGAAGTCATTATCGAAGCATGCGGACCCAATAGCTCATCCCTTCGAGCTTTTGAGATTCTTTTTATCTATTGACTTTCAAGGATGAAAGTTCTTTTAGTAGTGGATATTGTAATGACTCTTTTGGTCATTTTACATAATTCTATTTATTTTTGACATTCGAGCATCTCCATTGCTTCCCCAAGTCATTTACGACTTGCTAGAACTGACCATTTGGTTATCGAGCAATTCATTTGGCTTTTAGAGCTAATTCCCTATTTAGAAGTTTTTACTGGTTCCAAATGGCCACCGAGCAAAAGATTCAGTAAAACCATCTTTGATGCTAATTCTAACTACACCAGCAGCTCTGAAATATTGATTTTAGCTTAGGTAGACCTTTGGTTTGGGTCCCAATGCACCTGATATCATTTCGAACAATTGGTCAAAAATTTGAAAAATCGATAATTTAGGTGTAGGACCCACATTTGGTCGAAAAGACCCTTGATGGAAAATTTGACTTTTCCAATGCATCTGGAACATCGAATTTAGTGTGGTTACATAGTTCATTTGTAAAAATTGGATTCAAAATGAATCCAGTGACATCATTGTAAACTTGGAAAATTTTTGAACTTTGTTGATATCTGGTGCATAGCGATCGCACAAAGTAGATCATGATCTTACTATGGAAATCATGGCGAGGCCTATGGAAATCAGGATGTGGCGATTACAGTCCGAGTGACGGCATCGTAACATCTTCTTGCCTAAAGGGTCTATAAATAGACCCTAATATCGCTAATTTGGCATTTCCTTTTAATCCTTAAGACCTAAAAACCCTAAGTGGGTATGATGACTCAAAATTCAGTCTTGTGGGTCACTTGGGAGCTTGATTAACATATTTTATCATGATTATTATCCGATTTAAGGTAAGACTCTATCAAATTCTTGGTGAATTTCCTTAGTTTGACCCAAAACTCCAATATAGCTTAGGGTTTGATTTTAGCCCAAAGTTTGCTTGGTTTTCACCCATTTCTTGAGGGTTATGATTCCTTGTTCACGTATGAACTTTAGGTTGACCTCAGAAATTTTTTTCCATAAATGGGACCCATTGGGGTTTTGGTGTTGTTTTTGGACCTAAAGTACAATGGTGTAATATGGGTATCATTATTCTCATATTGATGAGTAGATTATGATTTTGATTGTGTGATGTCATTTTGGGATTGTGAAATAAAGATAAGCTTGGTGAATGATATAAGGATTTGCCATTCATCTTTGGGTAGGTTTCTGTCTACTCTTCTTCGTAAGATGATGTGTGTTATGTATATTGTGTGTGAATGTGAATGTTAAGTTTGATTATGGGTAGAATGACTTTGTATTGAATATTGAAGTTTGGGGTTTAGAGGAGGGTTTGACTCGTAAGTTGAAATGCTTAATAGCCTTTTTGAATCCTGTTGTCTTCTCCCTATATTGAACTAAATTCATAGAGTAGACAAGATATGATGCTAGTTGTGGGATTTGGTTTTAGTTTTGGAAGTATGATTAGCACAATGAACCTAAATTGCGTTATTTTAGTGATCTTTGAACCGTAAATTGGGTGGAGTTTACTTAATTGCTCATGTTTCTAGATGAAATTCCTATCTTAGGATTGGCTACGGCTTACTTGACATTTAGTAGTTACAGAAGATACCTTAGCCTAGTTTGGATTATAGTTTGCCTAAGTATAAAAATTGAGGATTAGAAGAGGGTTCTTCCGACCCACCTTAGGCTAAGACTTTTGTTAGCCCTTGTGGACTTATTGATGAATGTTAGGCCAAGTTGAGACTAATGAGACTTATTATGAGATTGCTTGATGGATAGGTAAATAGTGATGGTTTTCCCCCAGATTACTATACTTGACCTATAGCCATCAGATGCCTTATTGACACGACCCGAACTAGGACTTAGTAGTGTCAGGCATCCCAAGTCCGACTCGGACCGGAGATCGCCCCTAATACCCAACCATAACCGCCCTGTACCCTATGTCGAATGAATTTCAAACATATAACAAGATAGAGCAATCATAATTGAAAGGCATTTAATAAGGTTCATAACCATAACTATCCAAAATTCCAACCAAACATCCAATCGGTGTCAGACACAATACCAATACTAATGCCAAGGATGACACCAATCCTGACACCTCCCATGCCCACAGTAGCCAAACAAAGCCTCTAACTGAAATCAAAGAACATTTGATCGGTATATGCCCCTGACCATAGCCAAAACAAAAATCCAAGAAAGAAATAAATGTATGAAAAGAAGTCCATAGCATGAAATAGAGTATTCCGGAGTATGGAAGCTCACCACTTCAGTCTAACATAATGTTGTTCCCGAATCCAAGATTACTGAGCAGAATGTGTAGTGTGGACGATTCCTATATCCCGTGGAGATACGCCGCCCGAAGATGGGTTAACGGTTGAATGCTAGCATGTACTCAGGAGTAAGGATAAAATAATGTCATTATTCAAAATCAAAGTAAATAATCATATATAATAACATACATATATATATATATATATATACCATGCCGGGTAAAGGAACCGGGTTTAGCATGCATTTAAAACCTTTAACCTGGGATTGTGTAGCTCTTCCATCCTAAATCCACCCATGGGCTATATAGGTTTAGCTCCCTCTGTGGAAAGGTCCCCGGCGCGTGTTATCCACATAAACTAGAGAAAAAACCCTGAGATGTCTAGTACATCTCCAAAAATATAAGTGTGACATGATGCACATGGTCATCGAGACTATTCTCATATCGACAAACGTGAGATTCCGATTTGGTTCCCGTAGGACCGCCACCTTCCACGGCTTTGCTAAAACATCCCCCTTTAAGCCAACATTAAAACCATTCACACACAACCAACCAATTACTAAGGAGTCCTTTTAATTAGGCATTAACCATTGGTATCATCACACCAAAACTAGAGCTTGCAAGTCTATCCATTTATTCCATACCAAAGCCATTAAACCAATTTGACTCCAATGTTTCCGTTTAAACCAATACCATGGCCACCAAGGCTTTTCCAATCAATTTAAAACCATTTAAACCAATTTAGGTTCCATTACCTTTTTATGCAATGCAAGGATTTCAATAACAGCCAAACCATGTGCTAAAAGCATCCTTATTGGTATTTTAACAAACATGCTAAGGGCGTATAGTTTCCAAAGCTAAAACCAAGTATCAATTGACCTTTCCAATGCAACCACATGCTTAAATCACAATTATGACATAAAAACCATAGAAAAACATGGAAAAGATTATCCAACCAAAAACAACCAAAACCCCCAATATACACTTCAAAACCCAAAACAATACCACAATAATGCGATGAAAGTCATTCATTAAAATATGATTTTAGTTGAACTAACAATGACAGAGGAGTAACATGCCTTAGACAGCAAGAAAGATGGAGATAAACTATCCCATTAGAACCTTAATTGATTACCTTGAAGAAAACCTTAGACTTTCTTAAAACAAGAGCATGAGAGAGATTTGAGAGTGTTTATAGAGTGTTTGATTGTGAATAATAGGTTAAGGAAGCCTCCAAAGATGTTTTACATCGTGGGGTCAAAAGGAGTTATTAGGAGGAAATGTCTAGAATACCCCCAACTTAAACTGTAAAAATCCCTCAAATAGGTATGGTTGGATCCCTAAAATCGTATCCACACCATAAGGGTGGTACCCACCTCTTGTAACTTGACCAGAAAGTTAGACACCACATTCTGTCCAACATACTACTCATTAGACTAACTCATACCATCTCCCTATGAGAAGTACCCTTCAAGTCGTACCCTAAGCAGAATATCAAGGCTAGACACTAAATAACATAGGTTTGGGCACTATACTTCTCGTATCATGAACATACAAATCGTCACCACCAACCTGTAACAATAATCGAAACCGAACTAACAAACACTGGACACCTTACAAGTTGGGTCACTTGACCCGTACCCACACCATACGACTAGTATGGTGTGTCGTATGATGACCAAAAAGCTCAAGACTCGATTTTAATTCTCCCCCACATGGATCATTCATCCTCGAATAATGGAACGAGGCAGTACAAGCATGATTATACCTCCAAACGTCTCTACCCTTAACTTTTACAAAGTTAGAAAACAAAGATACAAAGGAAGTCAATCTTTCCTTTAACAAAGTTTGAAAACAAAGACGTTATGAAGAACACATACCTTATGCACGAATTTCCAGAGCAGAAAATAGGAATTGATACATGTTTTTCATGTCCTCTTCAGCTTCCTAAGTAGCCTCTTTGACATTGTGGTTCCTCCATAGAACCTTTACCGAGGCCACATCCTTGGTTCACAACCGATGAACCTGATGATCCAAGATCTCAACCAGGATCTCCTCATAAGATAGGGAATCCAAAATACCAATATCCTTGATAGGAACAATTTATGATAGATCACTAATACACTTCCTGAACATAGAGACATGGAATATTGGGTAAATGAAGCTCAAACTATAAGGAAATTCCAACTCATATGCAGTATTACCAACCCTCCTAAAAATCACATAAGGACCTACATAACGGGGATTGAGGTCCCCTTTATTCCTAAACCGCATCACTTCCTTCATGGGAGATACCTTCAAGAACACCATATCCTCAACCTCAAAATCTAGCTTCATATGCCTCACATCCACATAGGACTTTTGGTGACTTAGGGCATTCTTAAGCCTATCTCAAATCACCTTCACCTTATCCATATCTTGGTGAACCAAATCTAGGCAAAATATATCCGCCTCACCGACATTAAACCACCTAATAGGAGACCTACACCTCCTACCATTCAATTCTTTAAATGGTGCCATCCTAATTTTTAGAGTGGTAGCTATTATTATAAGCAAACTCTATAAGAGGCAAATGCTTAACCCAGTTACCACCATAGTCAATCACACAAGCCCGAAGCATATCCTCTAACATCTGAATGGTCCTTTCTGCTTGCCCATCTGATTGCCGATGAAAAGCAGTACTCAGACTTACCTTAGTCCCAACCCTTTCTGGAATGACCACTAAAAGTGAGTTGATAATTGCATACCTATGATTCAAGATGATAGAAACAAGTACCCTATGCAACTTCACAATTTCTTGGAGATACAACCTCGCATAATTCTCAATCGAGAAGTTATTTCTCACTGGCGAAAAGTGAGCCGACTTTGTCATCTTATCCACGATGACCCAAATTGAATCAAATTAATTCTGAGACCGAGGTATATCGGTAACAAAATCCATGTTGATCACTTCCCACTTTCATTTAGGTATCTTAATTTCTTGATACAATCCTTTGTGCCTCATGTGCTTAAATTTCACTTGCTGGCACAACATACACTTGGACACAAAATTAGCTGCATCCCTCATCATATTGTTCCACCAATATATCTCCTTGAGGTGATGCCATATTTTTGTCGAACCAGGATGAAAAACATAGCATGACTCATTCGCCTCAACCAAGACCCTCTCTCGCAAACCAACCATATCAGGAACATAGTACCTCCCTTGGTACCGTACAATACCATCACCACTAATATCGAAGGCATTCACCTTCTGACCACCTGCATTACCCTTGATCCTTATCAAGATCAGATCTAATATCTGTTTCTCCTTGATTTCAATACCAAGAGATGACCACACCACTTCCTACACCATCACACCACCATCCTCGGAGTCCAAGAGGAGAACTCTAAGGTTAGCTAAATGATGAATATTCTTCACCAACTCTCACTCCCCTTTAACCATATAAGCTAGAATCCCCATAGATAACCTGCTAAGAGTATCAACAACCATGTTATATTTACTTGGGAGGTAATAAAGGCTTAAATCATAATCCTTGAGAAGATTAAGCCATCTCCTTTTCCTGAGGTTAAGCTCTTTTTGAGTAAACACATAATGCAGGCTCTTATGATCAGAAAACATATCCACATTCACCTCATACAAATAGTGATGCCAAATTTTCAAAGCGAACACCACAACTAATAGTTCCAATTCTTGAGTCGGATAATTCCTCTCATGCACCTTTAACTGTCTAGAAGCACAAGCTATCACATTTCTATACTGCATCAAAATTCAACCAAGTACCATACGGGACCATCATGGTTGACCACAAACCCCTTAGTGCCTTCAGGAAAAGTCAACACTGGAGCCAAAATTATCTTATCCTTTAGCTTCTTGAAACTTCCCTCACAAGCATCAGACCATAAGAACTTTTCCTTCTTTGGAGTCAACTTAGTTAATGGGGCAACTATAGTAAAAAAATATCCATAAACCTCTGCTATTAACCAGATAACCCCAAGAAGCTTCAAATATCGATTGGATTCGTAGGTCTAGGACACTTCTTCACCACTGCAACTTTCTATGGATCCACCATGGTCCCTTCACTAGAAATGATATAACCCAAAAAAGTGACAATGTTCAACCAAAATTCACATTATGAGAATTTGGTATACAATAGCTGCTTCTTATAGTCTGTGATATAATGTGGAGGTAATCATCATAATCCACCTCACTCTTAAAGTACACCAAAATGTCATCTATAAAAACAATAACAAATAAAACTAAAAATGATGAAAGACCCTATTCATCAAATCCATGAATGCCACAGGGGCATTGGTCAATCCGAAAGACACATCCAAAAATTAAAAGTGCCTGTACCGAGTATGGAAGGCATTCTTAGGGATGTCCACCTCCCTAACTAGTGATACGCGGATCAAAGATCAATTTTGGAGAAATACTTAGCACCTTGTAACTGATCAAACAAATCATCTATCCTTGGAAGAGGATACTTACTCATTATCGTTACCTTGTTCAACTAGCTATAATCAATGCACATCTAAAGGGAACTATCTTTCTTACGCATGAATAACATCAGCGTACCCCACGAGGTCACACAAGGATGGATGAGACCCTTATCTAAAAGATCCTAAAATTTCTCCTTAATTTTATACAACTCAACTGGAGCTATTCAATATGGGGGAATAGAAATTCGATGAGTGTCCAACACAAGATCAATCCCAAACTCAATCTCTCTATCAGGAGGAACACCAGGAAAGTCATCAGGAAAGAACTTAGGAAATTCATTTACCACCATGATAGAATATAAAGATGGGCCATCCAAGTTAGAATATTTAATTCGGACTAGATAATAGAACACCTCTTAGAGATTAAGCTCCAAGCTCTAAGATAAGATATGAACTTCCATTTAGGAGCTAGGGAACCACCCTTTTTACTCAATAATCATTTCATTATGGAATTTAAAGATGACCTTAAGGGTCTGACAGTCTAGATAAGCATAGCATGTGTGCAACCAATCTATCCCAAATATGATATCAAAACCAACCATATCAAATTCAAAAAGATCCACCAAAGTGTCTTTTCTACCAACAGATACCACACATTCTCTATAGACTCTTTTAGTAATCACAGAGTCACCTACCTAGGTAAAAATAGAAAAAGGTTTGAAACAAACTCAGGACCAAAACTAAAATACATAACCATAAATGGGGTCACATAAGAAAGAGTGGACCTTAGATCAAGTAAACACTACACATCACAAAAAAAAGAGTTTCAATACACTAGTCACAATATTAGGTGATCTTTCAGACTCTTATAGGGTAGTGAGAGAATAAAGATGGTTCCAACCAGTATCAAAACTAGACGGTGCAACCTTTTGTGCCAGAGCTGATGAAGAGGCAATTGTAACCTTATTTTCCCTCAGGCAACATTAGCCACTGGATAATTCTTAATTATGTTCCTTAGATGACTACAATTGAAATACTTATATTTTCTCTCCTAATAATAACCCTGATATAATCTACCATAAAACCTATAGAAAGGATAAGATGAAGTTGACTAGACCCCACTAGCCTAAGATTGGACACCCTCGTCCCTAAAGTTATCGCCACCTTAGAAATGCGTACCACCCGATGGCTTTGGGTAGGGAGCACTAGATATCGAGTAAGACCCAGAATTTCCCCACTTCTTCTTGGGCCATTTATCACCATCTCTGCTAGTTTATTATTGTCCACCACCTTGTTCATACAACCAAAACTTCTTGCCCTACCTTTCTCCTATCTCAGTCTACTTCTTATTTTCTTTCTCCACCTATTGCATATACATAACCAACTTGGAGATATCTATATCCTTGATCAACAAGGCAACCTTACTTTCCAATATCTAGTCTTGAGATAACTCAAAAGAAAACTTTCTCATTCTAACTCTTATGCTAGAAACCATCTGTTGAGCATGCCGAGATAACTGGTAAAACTTTAAGGCATACTCCTTGACTGCCATCTTCCCTTGCTTCAGATTAACAAACTCTTCTGCCCTTGCTTCTCTCAACTCCTAATAGAAGAAGTAGTCTAGGAAAGCATTAAAGAGATCCTCCCAAAGATCTGACTCAACATCATCACCCTTTGATTGATCCCATTTCTTGTATCATTGGTACGCCACCTCTTTCAGTTAGTAGGTGGAAAACTCCATGCCTGCCACATTAATGGCATGCGTAACTCAGAAAATATTTTCCACTTCATCCAGAATACCCTGAGGATCCTCCTTCACCTTCAAACTAAAAAAGGTTGGGGGGGTTAACCTTATGAACTGGCCAACCCTTGTGTCCTCAGAAGATGGAGTAACAGAAGTACGATGTTAATCTTGAGAAGATACCAACTTTACCAACATATGGATAGACTGACAAAACTCAACATTTATAATATCATACTGAAGATCTCGAGGAGGACTAGAGGGAATCAGTGGAACTCTAGAAGGACACTCAAGAATTAGAGCCCTAGATTCGGTCTGGACCCCATAAATAGAACGGGTCCTATCAGCATTGTCCACGGGTGGGACAGAAGAGTTTTTATGAGCATTAGATCATCTAGGAGACATGATCTAAAAAGCAAACAAATAGGGATTAGAATAGAATTTAGGACCCTAGACTCTACAGCTTAAAAATGAAAACAAAAAAAGAAACATTCCTAAATAGCTCGTAGCCTCTCCCTTATGGGTATGGCATGCTACACACCCTTAAAAGAGACTCTACTAGACATGGATTTGTAGACTCCTAAGTAACCATGAACCTAAGGCTTTGATACAAATCTGATATGACCCAAATTAGGGCCTATTCGTGTTGGGCATCTCAAGTCCGACCCAAACTAAAGATCTCCCCCAATACCTAACCATAACTGCCTTGTACCCTATATTGGATGAATTTCAAGCATATAACAAGATAGACCAATTATAATTAGAAGGCATTTAATAAGATTCATAACCATAACTATCCAAATATCCAACCAAGAATCCAACCAGTGCCAACCCCAATACCAATACTAATGCCAAGGCTGGCATCAATACCGACACTGCCTATGCCCATAGTAGTAACACAAAGCGTCTAACTGAAATCTAAGAATATCTGATCGGGATATGCCCCCGGCTATAGATAAAACCAAAGTCCAAGACAGAAATAAAAGTATGAAAAGAAGTCTATAGCATTAAATGGAGTCTTCCAGAGTATGAAAGCTCACCACTTCTGTCCAACATAAAGTTGTTCTTGAATCCAAGATTACTGAGCAAGAGGACTAGTATGGCTGGTTCTTCATCACTTGAGGATACAGTGCTTGAAGATGGGTTAGCGGGTGAACGCTAGCATGTACTTAGGAGTAAGGATAAAATAATGCCATTATTTAAAATCAACATAAATATTCATATGCAATAATACACATACATATATATATACCATGCCAGGAAAGGGAACCAAGTTTAGCATTATTTAAAACCTTTAACCTGGGATTGTGTATCTTTGTCATCCGAAATCCATCCATGGGATATATAGGTTCATATCCCTCTGATTAAAGGTCCCCAGTATATGTTAGTTTCATGAGCCAGAGAAAAAACCCTAAGATGACTAGTACATCTCCCAACAATATAAGTGTGACATAATGCACACTGTTACCGAGACCACCCTCACATCGGCAAACGTGAGTTTCCAAATTTGGTTCCCCTAGGACAACCATCTTCTACGTCTTTGCTAACACAACCCCCTTCAAGCCAATATTAAAACCATTCACACATAACCAACTAATTACCAAGGAGTCCTTTTAACTAGGCATTAACTATTGATATCAACATACCAAAACTAGAGCTTACAAGTCTATCCATTTATGCCATACCAAAGCCATTAAACCAATTTGACTCCAAATTTTCTGTTTAATTGAATACCATGTCCACCAAGTCCTTTTCAATCTATTTATAACCATTTAAACTAATTTAGGTTCCATTATCATTTATGTAATGCAAGGATTTCAATAACAGCCAAATGATGTGATAAAAGCATACTCATTATTATTTTAACAAATATGTTGAGGGTATATAGTTTCCAAAGTGTAAACCAAGTATCAATTGGCCAGACCCATGCAACCACATATTTAAATCACAATTATAACATAAAAATCATAAGAAAAATATGGGAAAACATTATCCAACTAAGAACAACCAAAACCCCCAACATATACTTCAAAACCCAAAATAATACCATAATAAAATCATTCATTAAAACATGTTTTTATTTGAACTATCAATGATGGAGGAGTAACATGTCTTAGACAATAAGGAAGACGAAGAGAAATTGCCCCTTTATAACCTTAATTGATTGCCTTAAAGAAAACCCTGGCTTTTCTTTAATCAAGAGCTTGAGAGAGACTTAAGAGTGTTTGATTGTCAATAATAGGTTAAGGAAGCCTCCAAAGGTATTTTATGTCGTGTGGTCAAAAGGAGTTATTAGGAAGAAATGTCCAGAATACCCCCAACTTAAACTATAAAAATCCTACATATGGGTACGATTAGACCCCTAAAATTGTATCCACATCATATGATTTGTACCCTTCCCTTGTAACTTGACCAAAAAGTTGGACACCATATTCTGTCCAACATACGACTCATTAACCTAACTCGTACTATCACCATACGATAAGTATCCTTTAAGTCATACCCTAAGTAGAACATTAAGGCTAGATACTGGACAACATACTTTTGGGCACTATACTTCTCATATCATAGACATATGACTCATCACTACCAACTCGCAACCACAATAGAAACCCAATCACCTAACACTGGATACCTTATGAGTTAGGACACCTAGCCTGTACCCATACCATATGACTAGTATGGTATGTTGTATGATGTCCAAAAAGCTTAAGACTCGATAAAATTGCAATAACGAGAACTAGGGTGCTTCACTTATAGACGTGATATGCCTAATGGTTATGAATTAGGCCATATTGATATTATGCCTCCTAGATGTGAGATGCCTCCTATATGAGAGATGATTATAGATATGCTACATCTTATAAATAGTATTATTGATATGGGATCTGAATAAATTTTAGGCATAAACCCATGATTATAATATTATAATTATTCCGAATGTGTTATTGGGACAAGGGTCATGTTTTGATATCGGTTGGATATCCCAAAAATATTTTATCCTTGTAAAGGATGCGATGGTAGTTTATGTATTCATTGATATGTATGGTCCCATTGTATGAATACTGGTGATGGGATGCATAGATTCGGTACTTTCATGATCATTATATTGGTAAATGATATGATTCTAGCTATAATATGATCTTACCACTATTTTTCCTAAATAAGGGTTAAAGCCCACTTTCCACATTTTAAATGGATTCTTTCACAAAAATTATTTGTTTTAACAAATGACTTCTGTATAAAGAGATTAATAATGATGTTTTTAAGATCTGACCAAATCACATTTCAATCTATGACTTTGATAGCACTATTTACTCCAATCATTAGAGATTCCAACCATTTTTATACTTTTATAAAGATTTAGTCCCAAAGTTTACCTTGAACAATGGATTTATGGATTTATACTCATTATATTGATGTTATATGTGCATGTGTTGATGATATGTATTATGTTTAATATACTAAAGGTATTGACTATATTGTTACCGATTTAATTTTGAGTTTTAGTGATACATATGACCAGTATTCCAAGTCTTGATGATACTTATTCCCGATTTTGTTTCAGAGGATGGTTATGATTATAATTCCTGTAATGAGAATGGTTATGATGATGAGATTATGATATTGATTATGTATATACATTGTATTCAACCTTGCATGTGCATTGCCTATTACCAGTATATGTCTATATGTATTAGCTCGTATGGGTGGGTTGTATAGATATAGGTGATGACTATTTCTTAAAGTATGTTGTTTGTTGATTGAACCTTTTGAGCTAAGGATGATGGGTGTGCGTGATATACTCGATTAGTTATTTGGTTGTCCAAAATATACGGTCCCTCATGCTATTATTAATATTGTTAGTATCACTGTTATGATCTTTGTTGTGGCTAGTTAATGACAGATTGGTCATACATTCAGTATCGATACTTGAGGTATGCTTTTGACCTCTTTTATTGTACGGTTATATAATTATGCATGACCATCTAATGACTTGATATATGGATTATAACCCTGAGTATTCTAGCACTAGTTCCTGTTATGATTATGAGGTCTTAAATACTTAGTCTGATGATCTAGGTTGTACTTTAAGGAGACTTTGGTTATATACTTATAAACATATGAATACTTGGATATATGTAGTTATGATATTACTGTATATCCCTCCTTTACTCCATTTACTTGAATTATATACTCATTTATTGACCTTGTATACTTACATGTATCTTCTTTCTACTCTTACTTACATATTGGCTAGTGATATACGATATAGTGTTGAGATTCCTAAGTATGGATGGAATAGGATAGTGCATTCTTCCTACTTCCTTATCCTTAGTGTGTTAGTCTCTTAGATACGAATAGGATAGTTTATCCTTATTATCTTATTGCTTGTCTTATATGGTTTCTGGAAATTTAAGTGTAGGTTTTATTCTTCTTATATGTTATATATGTCTTCTTTATATTTGGAGCTCAGTTAGCAGTTGCTTACTGAGTACCATTCCTTTGGTACTCATACTACACTTCTGCAACCTGTAAATCATAATACGGGTTATCGTCATTGATTTATGCATCATTCATAGTAGCCATAGTTTGGAGACTTAGAGTGAGCTCCTGACATTTGAAGTACTACTTACCCCCCCCCCCTTCTTATGTAATAGACTAGACTCTATGTTGTATTTGGATATAAGTTGTATTAGTGTGATTTATTTCATCTATTTCACTCTTGAACTCTGGTTATATTAGCAGCTTTTGTACTGATACCATCAGGTTTTGGGATTAATTATGTATTGATTCTCTTATTCCATCTATTTCCCATTCTTTTCTTTATATATATTGTGTAGTCTATTACTAACTGTTCCAGACTACGGGTTAGGCTTGCCTACTGGTTAGTGGGAGCTATCATGACCTGAGAAATTAGGTCGTGGCATAAACTCACTTCATTAATCTTCTCATTTACTACTCATATTGGTATTTATCTGCATCCTTGAGATTCAATGAATGCAAGGTTATATTGAAGAAACTTTACATCATCGGTGCTTTTTTCCCCTTGCCCATCACCAATTGTTTTATGACCTAGTCAACAGCTTCTCTCTTGCTTGGCATCCTTCTTGAAATATTTACCTGCAAAATTTTTTTAGCCTATTATAAACTCTTTTTATGAATCTATAGTTTGAATCATAAATTCACTACATAACAACTGAAATTTAAGCTTAAATTTGAATTTCGTAAAGAATTATAACCACATAAATCCTAAGATTCATTTAATGTCAAAAAGAATCTCATAACTCCTTTCAAGTGTTGATTAATATTTTCATTTTTCCACCATAGAAATTTGTTTGAGACGAGCCTAATTTCAATAGCCTA
This sequence comes from Capsicum baccatum var. pendulum, assembly GCA_030864225.1. Taxonomy (NCBI): domain Eukaryota; kingdom Viridiplantae; phylum Streptophyta; class Magnoliopsida; order Solanales; family Solanaceae; genus Capsicum; species Capsicum baccatum. Next base: position 190,512,431 of record CM061560.1, read on the forward strand.
AGGGATAGAGAAGATTAAAAAACATGTATAATCTGGAGGAAGGTAGTGAAAAGAAAGAGAAGTAAACATATACTCACAATAGAGATATGTCTTGTAAAATATTGGAACCACAGAAATTCTCTAGCATGAGGAATTCTTCTGGCATCGGCCTTAAGGATATTTCACTGTTAAGGTGTATCCTCCAAGATTCAACAAGTTCTTCTAATATTAAACTAGGAACCATAAACTAATAAAGATTTAACTTTAAAAAATCCAGCAACAAAAAATTAGATAGAAAAAAGTGTTTCGTCGTTGTTTGTATCTCGTCTTCTTCTATGATCTTTCATATGTTGTATCCAAAAACACATACCATATATAGGTATAAATACTTTGGCTAGTATCTTTAATAATTCACAATTAAATGGTAATAATTATCATCAAACTCATTTGACCAAATATCTAAATATAAATTGAAAAAAACATTTACCAAACGTCTGCTTTTACTTAAAAGGACATGATCATTAAGACTATTAATTATTAATTTACATTAAAAATAATAAGCAATAAAGGAAAGGTGAATTTTTTTCGGTTGAACACATAAGAATATATATATATATATATATATATATATATATGTAACTGTCTTAGTTATATATAGCAACTGAGTTGCCACCATAAAAGTTTGCATAATCAACCATAATGGGTGGGGAGTTCATATTTGTCCCCATTCTACAAAACATAGTTCCTCCAATGAATGTTCATAACGCATCCATGACAAACATGGGTGGAACTACCAAAAAGTTAGGTTTTTCAAAAAGCATCCCCCTTGATCCCTCCTTAGCTAGCAGATCTGCAACCCAATTCTACTCCTTTAAGTTATGCATCACCACTAGATTGCTCAATTTCCTCAACAAGGACCTGCATTCAAGAATGAGAGAATTATAGCATAAGTGTCAATAGTTTATCATCTGTATTATCTCGGTTGAGTAGAATTATAACATAAGTGTCCATTGTTTATCATCTGTATTATCTTGGTTGAGTACACAACAACATCAAGAGGTTGGAGATTATGCTTATGGGTCATTTTTAGACCTGGTTAAATAACCAAGAGCTTAACCCCAATGCTGGTAGTATAGTAGATGAAAAACATGAATCCCACTATCTAGTTTCCCCTATGGTTCCTTATCACACTTACAGTACAACCTTTTTAAGATTTCCAATAGCTGAGCCATCAGTATTGAGCTTGTAGCTCCCACAAGCTGGAGAAGGCCACTTAATCTGAATAGTTTGTAGGAAACCAATACTGGTGGAGGTACCTACAAGAATCTTAAACTTGATTACTAGATTAATAGCATGGGCATGTGAGGGAGTACCTTTTTTCTAGTTAAAATGTTAGTATTCATAGTCAACTAAATAGTCTAAAAGGGGGAGGGGATGAGATCATCCTTCATGAGGTAAGTGTTGAAGGACCCCATATGAAGATTAGTCCAGTTCTTTAGACCATGAACCATGCTTAAAATAAGGGGAGGTTTGGCTATTGTTTTATGGAAAGATGTTTTTCCATAAGATCTTTACATTATTGTACTCAAAGAAGATGTGATGGCAAGTTTACACTATACTATTGCAATAGCTACACAGAGGATCAATATTAAACTCAAAATGGATGAGATATTCTACAGTAGGCATCCTATTGTGGTGGAGAAGCCGAAGAAAGTACTTTATTTTATTAGGGATATGTAAGGTCCAAATCCAAGTGAAGGATTTGCTACTCTGAGTGGTAGCATGTGTTTTTTTATTACTATAGATGGAATATGCAATGATCATTGAAAAATTATTATTTCCTATTTTATTACAAATGAGATTATCCTGGGTCATGCAATCATCTGGGATGATACAAAATAGATTGATTTCTCACTTTTTCGGGAAAAAAGAATGAGATAGAGCTAAGGATCCATTTCTCAGCTCTCCTAACTAAGCTAATCTTGAGGTTCTATTCATAATCAATAAATGGACCTACAAAGCTTTTCCTTAGAACATAATGGTTAGGAACCCATTTATTAGAGAAAAATTGTGTTCTTTGTCCATTGTTAACATTCCATCTAGGTTTCTAGACACATATTTTCCACCCTCTTCTAATGCATTGCCAGGTTTTGATTGGGGCAGTGACTCTTTGGTTTGAACTCTAGTAGTGCTTATGAAATAGAACTCTATCCCAAGGAGTGTCATGGATATGGTATATCCTCCAAGCAAGGATAGTATGGAAAGCAAGGTATCTATGTTCAGCCTTTTGCATTCCCAAGCCCCCTTTGGTTTTAGGAGTTGTGAGGGTCTTCCAGCTAATGCGGTGGAGTTTATTCTTGGTTTTGGTCGTTCCCCAAATGAAATATCTCTGAAATTTTTCAATGTGTTTAGTGACATAGGCAGGAATGGTAATAAACTACATGGTGTAAGAGAGGAGGCTACCAAGGCAAGCTTTAGCTAAAGTTGTTCTACCATCCATGGTGAGGCAGTTGGTTTTCCACCCTGTAAGCTTAGTATGAATCTTGTCCAGGATGAACTGGAAGTCACTATTTTTAGGACTTGAATAAAAGTTTGGAAAGCCTAAATAGGTACCCAAAGATATGCTTACTCTAATGATAAGAAGGTTGGCTCATTGATCCTTCAACTTTTCTCTGCAGTTTGAGGAGAAGATGATTTTAGATTTGAGTAAGTTAACATTTTGCCTCGATTGCATCATGAAGGCATTAAGAGTATTATAGATAACACTACAATTCCCGGTGTTGGGTCTAGCAAAATAGGTGAGGTCATCAGCATAGAATAGATGAAAATCCTAGGTCTAGCTCTACTAATTTTTATGGGATACTAACCCTTAGTATCCACTTGGTGAGTAATATATCTAGAAAGACTTTCTATGCAGAGAATAAATAAATAAGGGGACATGGGATTACTTTTTCTAATGCCCATGGATGGGCAAAACCTCCCAGTCTTAGTTCCATTAACTAGTACACTAGTAGAGGAGGGGGAGGAGGAGATGCAAAAGAGGATGAGGTTGACCAATTAGTTAAGAAAATTAAAATTCAGGAGAGCAGTCCTAATAAAAGACCATTCTAGCCTATCAAAGCCTTTTTCCAGGTCAATCTTGAGGGTCATATTCCCATTCTTCCCTTTCATCCTCTTGAAACAAGATATTTATTCTTGAACAATAATTACATCATCACTAGTTTTTCCCCAGCAAGGAAACTGTCTGGGTCTTCCTAATAAAGGAGGGCAGGAGGGGCTTAATTCTCCTATCAATAAGTTTGTCCAATATCATGTATAAACTTATCACCAAAGGAAAGGTGACTAAACACTAGTAATAATAGATAAAAATAATAAATTATATGATTAATATTATTATTTTTAAGATACTACACTTATTTTCCCTACAATCTCGTCTATATCTCAAAAGTAATAATAAGATATAAAATAATAAAAATATTTTGTTGGATTTTCACAAATAAATATAATGCATCAAATCTGGTGTCTTATAGAATATGAACCAACCCTATATAAAATAAGCTCATAAAACTATTGGTGAAGTTTAAGACTTCGATGAACCAAGAGTTCTTTTATAAGCTACGGGTGTTATTCTATCACATTATACTCGCACAATCTTTATTGTTATCGCAGTCTTAACTAAGAGGTCATGCACATGTCCTGGTATTCCTGAGTGCTCTAAAAATCTGTCACAATTTCATGAAAGTGACACCACTCTATACTCATATAGGTCCACCTATCAAGTGTATTTTGCAGACCAATACACCACATACAAAGGATATGATAATGGAATAAGATTTTATAGCTCAACCTTACTTTGCATTGTAGTTTTACACTATTCACACACTGTAGGTGAGACATAATTTAATAGTTCATACTTAATCAACTAATGACTTGTTATGTTATCCATATGAACCCAATTCATGGAATCTTCAATCACATAGGTTAGGTGATCATTTTGACTTACTCCATGATTTAAGGGAAAGACGATCGTTGTAAAATATAATAACCCAGCTTGAGTTGGGGTCAAATCCTCAAGGAGTGAAATTAGTATTCAAATCCTATGGGTGTTGAGAGATACTAAGTGATTACCTGCAATGTAGACATAAAGTAAAACATGAATTTAAAATTTGGGGGGGGGGGGAGTGTGGTTTGGAAGATTGTTAAAATGAAACTACTTGAACTAGCAAATTAGAGCAATAATTTTTGATGAACTTTCAATAGGAGAAGAGTCTTGGAATTATGTCTTCCTTGGGGAAAATGGTGAATGGGTTCATGATATTTAAATGCAAATTCTAGTTGATGACTATATGGGTAGGCTAGGTTTGGGGTTTTGATGCTAGTTTTTCAACCAAACACCAAAAATATTGCCCATGAGTCCTTTTGGGTGTGTCATGGGTGTGGCAAACAAATCTACCCAAGGGCTCAATTAGACATCCCTATTTCTAGGAATATACCAAAGACATGGAAAATTTACAATCCACCCTCAGTTCTAAGACAATGTAAAGGAATGAGCTAATGTCTAGCTATCAAAACCCACACATATTTGCACCCTATTTAGACATAATCCCAAGTTGAATATTTAGCTACTCATGAAAATAGGAAAAAGAGAATTACCAAAGTTGAAATTTATTTCCTCAATTGAAAGTAAAGCAAGAGTAATCCAAAAATTCCAATCTTCAATTACAACTAAAAGTATCTTTCTTGGAAGATTTAATATAATTCTCCTCTCACACAAATTGGAAGTTCTTTCTCTATATTATTCAAAAGGTAGGTGGAAGAACATTCAAAATGAAAGGTTTTATTCCCATTGAAAAATTTGGGACCATCTATGGGAAATTACAACTCTGCCCCTAGGCTTAATTCCACTTCATTGTGATTTCCTGAGCTTGATCGCAAACGCGACTCCCGCTATCATGGAGAACTAATCGTGATCGCTAACTTTGAATGATTAGGGCTTGTCACGATCGTGACCCTTAGACCGCGATAATGAAAACTGAGGGTCAACTCCTGCTCTTGATTTTCCAGCTTTTACACTACTTGTTCCCTCATTGATCTCTTTTAAGCTCACTTTACTTCTTTTCTTCCTATTACCTATATACCTACAAAATATAGGACCTAGTTTATTTAAATGACAAATTTATCTCATTAACACCATTTAATCATAGTAGTGTGCATGAATTTGGGCATCAATGAGTGGTATTTACTACTCATCAACACCCCCAACTTAAACATTTGCTTATCCTCAAGCAACACTACTTCTTTACTCAATTGGACTATACAATTGTAAGCCCATTTATATTACCAAATGATCACAATGACTTCAAACTTGATTAATACCAACAAGCAGCTCTCAAACATGGGCAAAGTTATTCTTACAACACCCCTCAACATGAAGCACACTCTAAAAAATCCCTAAGACTTTAAAGGACAATAATTCAACAATCACCAACTTTTTAGAAATGGCTCCCCAGCGATAGTGACTCAATTATACTCCTTTACTTCATTTTTGGAAGATGAAAATTTCACCCCCCCCCAATTAGTCTACATGCCTTCTCACAAAAAGGAAATCCCACACACTAAATTATCTATGTGCAACAAGGGATTTAAGTGCAAAGCACTCACTCTCACACAGATTCTCTCGATGCTAACAAGTACCATACCATATGTTTGCCCTTATTTTTAATCACCATTAATTTGAATACACTTGGTTGGAGATCTCGAAGGACTTTTTCAAGCTTGTAACGTAGGTTCAGGAAAGAGTATGATATCATTTGGGTACAAGGTGACTAAACCCTCCTTGAGTATCTGCATCACACTATTAACCAAAATTTTGACCATAGGCTACTTCATTTGTTTCCAAAATTCACACATGCCTACTTTTGCTACCATGATTTACCCATCTCTTTGAAAGCATTTTCTTTATTACTATATTTTTCCAATCTATGCTATTCCTTCTTACGATGATTCCCTTTTTTTTTCTCTTTTTCACTTTCTCTCTTTGCTTAGATTTTTATTATCCACGTACATCATGGACCAAGGTCACCTCTTCTAGGACTTACCACTTTCAACTTATGCATTTGGCCTCAAGTTTTGAATATTTTTTTAAAGTTCAAGGAAGGTATGGTTCAAAAGAGAGATAAACTTTAAAAGGTCCAAGGCTTGTAATGTGATTTTGAAACAAAGGCTTGAAGGCTCAAAATGGGTAACTAAGGATACTATTCTATGTATGGGTAGGCTATTTAGGCTAAAGTCGGTTCCTATGTTCACAAAGAAGGCCTAAGAATATTTCACTGACCAGGAATAATAAAAATTAACCTTGAAATACTAACAGACCAAGTTCTAAATAGTACAATTATGCTTGAGAGTTACACAATTACACTCACCGTACTTGGAATGCAAACTTTTCATGGAGGCTAAATTTCATTTCCTACTAAAGACAGGAGGAAGTATTTACCATATACTATAATCTAAAGACTTTGGAGTCACAAAAAGAGGTAACATATTATTACAAAATTGTCCACGTCCATGCCCTTAGTTTTAAAAAAAAATTGGATGGAGGGAGGTGTTTTCTTCATATTTACACCACACAGAATTTTCTATTGATGGCACAAAACCAAGACGTCATCTCATATTTAGTCTCTCATAAGGGCAAACCATATGACTACTCAGACTTCACCATAAGTATAAGGGTGATCCCAAAACTCCAATGCTATGGGTACTTAAACTTTCCCTACATCTATGGCACAAAACCCCATCACGATGATTTTTCCTTAAGAATGTCGTCACTCAATCTACCATAGGGAAAGGCTCGTCCGAGATCAATCAAAAAAAACACAACAATCTTTTTGCTTGCGGTGAGACTTTTAGACTATGATGTTTAAACACAAACACAAACCCACCCCCAACTTAAAGAGTTTAAGTACCCTTACTACAACATATAAAAGAGGTAAAAGGGTTAGAAAGGACTCCCTTAAGAAGCAATGCAAATATCTCTAGATTATCGCAATCACGGTAGGATATAGCGGGATCGTGAGATTGAGATCGCAGCCTACGTACTGCAATCACGGTAACTAAGGTTGATTTTTCCGTTATTTTTCTCAATTTTTCTACACCTGCCAACTTCCTAACTCTATTTCCCCCTGCTTTTTAGACTGCCAACTTGTGTCAAAACACCTATAAAACATAAAAAATGCAATAAGTGTGTAAGAGATGGGTTGCCTCTCATCAAACGCCTAATTTAACATCATGGAATGACTCTTCTTTATCAACATTGAGGATATTTAAAATGCACCAACTCCACCTTGGCCACCCTGGGGCCTCCTACATTGTAGTGTTTCACCCATTATCCATTTACTACAAACCTCTTTTTCTCATGATCCTCTAATTCGATAGCACCACAAGGGTAAACACTCAAAATCACAAAGGGCCCCGACCACTTAGAATGAAGCTTTCCTGTAAAAAGCTTCAAACGAGAGTTATAAAAAAGCACACTATCATGTAAATAAAATTCTCTCCTTAGTATCATAGCATCATGCCATTTCTTCATTTTCACTTTATATAAAGTGGAACTTTCGTAGGGCTTGATTCAAAAATCCTCCAACTCGTGAAGTTTAGTGACCCTTGACTCTGAATCTTCTTCCAAATTCATATTTATCTTTTTCATTGCTCACAAGGCTTTATACTCAAGCTCGACGGGCAAGTGACATGCCTTCCCAAACACAAATTGATAGGGGGATGTACCAATCGGGATTTTTTAAGTTATCCTATATGCCCAAAGTGCCTCATCAAGTTGTCTTGCCCAATTTGTTCAGCCTAAATTTATGGTATTCTTGAATATATCTTTGACTTCTCAATTGGAAAATTTGACTTGGCCACTTATTTAGGGGTGATATGGGGTAGCCACCTTATGTTTCACCCCATATTTATCAAGAAGGGCCCCAACTTCTTGGTTGCAAATATGTGAGACTCCGTTACTAATAATGGCCCGTGGCATTTTGAATCTTGTAAAAATGTACTTTTTAAGAAGAAAGCAACGCTTTTTCTCTCATTGTTCGGAGGTGCAATAACCTTTATCCATTTGGAAATGTAATCAACTGTTACCAATATATATTTTTTACCGAAATTTCTCACAAAAGAGGCTATAAAATCAATTCCCTACACATCAAAAAGTGTAACTTCAAGATTCAATTTAAGGGGCACTTTATGTATTGTCAATATTCCACCTTGCACTTGACATTTATGACATGTTTTTACCCATTCAATGGCATCCCTATGAATGGTGGGCCAATAATAACCATATTGGAGAACTTTGATGGTAGTTCAAATCCCCCATGATGACCACCAAAAGGTTAGAAGTGACATGCGTCAAGGATATCCTTTATTTCAACTTCCATAACATGACACCTAATCACACCATCTGCACATTACCGAAATAGGAAGCGTTCATCCCAAAAATATTTTTTTTACATCAAATAAGAACCACTTTCTTTGATGATAGCTAATATCCTCAGGGCGTACACCACTCACCATAAAATTAGCATAGGCAGCATACCACAATGCAACTTTCCCTAAGATTGAAACGATGAGCTCATAGAGAAAAACATCATCAATCTCAATCTCCTCATGATTTTCATGATTACCCTTAAGACACAAAGATGGTTAGCCACTTGGTTTTCGCAACCTTTTCGGTCCTTTACCTCAAAATCAAACTATTGCAAAAGCAAGATCTATCTAATTAAGCATGGCTTATATTCTCTCTTTGACATGAGGTATTTAAGTGTGGCATGATCCATGTGCACCACCACTTTTGTTCCTAAAAATATTCTTGAAACTTCTTGAAATCATACACCACCGCCAATAACTCTTACTCCATATCTGTGTAGTTATGTTGAGCATTATTCAAGGTCTTACTTGCATAATAGATCAGATGAAATAACCTTTCTTTTCATTGACACAACACCACTCCTAATTCTATTTCACTTGCATCACACATCACTTTAAATGGAGACGACCAATTTGGAGCCACAATGATGAGAGCTGATATAAGCAACTTATTGAGACAATTAAAGGACTTCAAGCATGTATCATTAAAATTGAATTTTCCTTTTTCAAGGAGTTTTAACATTAGATGAGCTATTTTGGTGAAATCCCTAACAAATCGCCGATAGAACCCGACATGCCTAAGGAAACTTTGAACACCCTTTATGGAAGTAGGGCTGGTAACTTGGAAATTACCTCTACCTTAGCTTAATAAACTTTTATAACCTTCCCCATGATCTTGTGTCCCAACACAATACCCTCCTTGACTATAAAATAACATTTCTCCAAATTGAGGACAAGACTGGCTTCCACACATCTCTCAACCTTGCTTAGATGCTCAATGCATGACTCAAATAAGTTTCCCACCACTGAGAAATTATTCATGAAGATTTTAATCGAATCCTCAACCATATCCGAAAATATTGATAGTATACACCATTAGAATATTATAGGTGCGTTGCACAAATCAAAGGGCATCCACTTGACTGCGAATGTGTCATAGGGGAAAGTGAATGTTGTCTTCTCTTGGTCTTTCAGAGGAATACAAATTTGATTGTACCACAAATAATAATCTAGAAATCAATCTCTTACCCAACTAATCTAGCTAGCATTTGGTTCATTAAGGGCATAGGGAAGTGGTCTTTTCGGTCCAACAATTCAACTTATGGAAGTCCATACATACCCTCCACCCCTTGACTGGTCAGAAGGGAACAAGGTCATTCTTTTCATTTACAACTACCATAATGCTATATTTATTTGGGAAACATTGCTCTAGGCTACCCATGTGCTATTAGAGATTGGATAGATGACTCCCGCGTTAAGCTATTTTATAATTTCTTTCTTCACCACCTCTTGCATATGTTGATTTAGCCTTCTTTGATGCTCTAAAATCGGCACATGATATTGTGGGAACAAATATTGGGGGCTATGACTATGATATCTACAATTGTCTATTTGATGGCTCAAATGAAAATTTTTACTACCAACTTCAAAGCTTCTACTTGGTAAGGCTCGAGATCACTTGCAATGATGATAGTCAAAGTGTCTCCATCCCTAAGAACACATATTTAATGTGGGGTTGAATTGGCTTCAATTTAATTTGAGGTGGATCAAGAATGGATGGCTTTGTGGGTGGGCTCTCACAATTTATAAGATCAAGGTCTAACTTTACCGGGTTCTTGGTATAAGATTCAAGTCCCGTTAAATATGCAACCACTTCATCGAATGGTTTAAAATTTATCTCTTTTACAATTCCACAAGACTCCTACCAATGGATTATCCACCAAACTCATATCAACATAATTCGTCACCTCACCATTAATGGCATCAATCACCAAAATTACTTAAAAGTCCATTGATTGTTTCATGGACTTGCATACATTGAAACAAACCTCTTAATCATTTAGGCAAAACTTCATGTCATCGCACTCTACATCCATTAATGATCTCTCGGTGGCTAAAAATGATATTTTAAGAATAATAGGGATTTCATGGTCTAAGCACAGTCAAGAATAACGAAGTCAACTAAGAAGATGAACCGGTTGAATTTAACTAGCACATCATGAAGTATCTCAGCAGGTTTCTTAATGGATTGGTCGTCCATGAGCAATCCCATTATGGTAGGTTGTGGTTTCCCCAATCCTAGCTAGTGAAATATGACATATGACATTAAATTTACACTCTCCCTGAGATCACACAAGGCCTTTGCAAACTTGAACATTCTAATGGTGCACAGGTCACCACGGTCTTTCTTTTTTTCCGCCATTGTTATTGACATAACTGCACTACAATGATGTGTTACTTCTATTGTCTCAACCTCCACAAGCCACTTTTTGCATACCAATTCCTTCAAAAAATTTGCATACCTCGGCATCTCTTGCAAGGCTTCCATCAAAGGAATGTCGATGGAAAGATTGTAAATTTATTAAGAAACTTTTTGAACTTGACATTTTCCCCTTTTTCTTGAACCATTGAGGAAAATGGGGAGGGATTTCGATTGGTGGCATGGAGATAATTTGACATTCTTTCATCTTTGAATTTTCAACGATAGCCTCATTTGGCTTTAACTCATCATCGTTCGGCCTCTTTCTCTTTGTATTTGTTTGCTTATCATTTTCTTTTTTGCTATAATGTTTACCAAGCTATATGCCCTTACCAAGATTTTTTCTACTTTGAGTGAAAATATCATTTGTTACCATACCACTCGACATCTCTTAATTTTGTCTTTCAATGAGGTGCACTGATATTTAATTCAATTTTGCCTCTAATTGTTGGATAGCATTGAATGATATCAACCATTTGATATAGCTTAGAAAAGTCATTCCTCATTTTCTTCACTATCTTGTCGGTCCCCTCGACTCCTATCAAGATTCAAGCAAAAATATCTTCATTAAAATACTTGACTCCCAAATTAGAGCAACAATTGTAGATAAACTTTCAATAGGAGAAGATTCTTTGGATTATGTTTTCCTAGGGGAAAATAGTTCATGGGTCATGATATTCAAATGCAAATTCTAGTTGATGACTATATGGGTAGGAGAGGTTAGGGGTTTTGATGCTAATTTTTCAACCAAACACCAAAAATATCACCCATGAATCCTTTCAAATAAGTTGTGGGTGTGGCAAACAAATCCACCCAAATACTCAATTGGACATCCCTATTTCTAGGATTATGCAAAAATCATGGAAAATTTACAATCCACCCTCAGTACTAAGACAATGTAAAGGAATAAGCTAATGACTAGTTATTGTTCACAAATGTTATTCACCCACATCCCTCTTTCAAGAATTATGTGCAAATTTTATGAATATTGGGGCTTTCACCCACAAATCCCAATTTAGCAGTCAAGTACTTGTGAAACCCATCATCATCAACTAAGAATTTAAAATAATTATCAAAACCCACACATATTTGCACCCTATTCAAAAATAATCCCAAGTTGAATATTGAACTACCTATAAAAATAGAAAAAAAAAATATGCAAGTTGAAATTCATTTCCTCTATTGAAAATAAAGCAAGAGTAATCCCAAAATTCCAAGCTTCAATTACAACTAAAAGTATCTTTCTTGAAAGATTTAATTTAATTATCTTCTTACACAAATTGGAAGTTCTCTCTCTATATTCTTTAAAAGGTAGGTGGAAGAACATTCAAAATGAAAGGGTCTATGCCCTTTGAAGAATTTGGGACCAGTTGGGGGGATTACAAATCTACCCCTAGGCTAAATTCCACTTCATTGTGATTTCCTGAGCTTGATCGCGATTGAGGAGACCCAATCGCGATCACCAACATTGACTGACTAGGGCTTATTGCAATCGTGACCCTCAAACCATGATTGCAGTAATTGAGGGTCAGTTCCTACTCCTAATTTTCCAGATTTTGTACTACTTCTTCCTTTATTGATCTCTTTTAAGCTCACTTTTCTTCTTCTTTTCCCATTACTTGTATACCTGTAAAATATGGGAATTAGTGCATTCAAATGACAAATTCATCTCATTAACACCGTTTAATCATAGTAGTGTGCACAAATTTGGGCATCAATGAGTGGTAAATTTACCACTTGACATGATCCGAACCAGAGCCTTGTCTTAATGGGAATCCCAATTCCAACTAGGAGTAGAGACCACTGTTGTTTGGTGTATTTATGCATTCTATCGGCACTATTCTAGCCTATTTAGCCTTGTTTTAAGGATAATTCATGTGCCTAATGTGTTGATAATGATATAAATTTGCATAGAAGTGTCCATGTATATGTTTACATTTTTTAATGGTGTTTTCACATGATTTTTGATTCAAATTGATCATTTAGAGCTCAACTGAGTAAACTAGTGTGAGTAGCTTGAGCTAGGTGTTTGTCTAGTCTAACGTGTTGGGTTCTAATGTGTTTAATGAGATCATAAGGTTGTTATTATGCATTTATATGTGGAAAAACTAGGTTATAATTTTCAAGGTTCAATTGAATCAAAACAAGAGTCAAAACAATAAGCTTAAGATCAATGTGGGCAAGCCTAGTCTTAGCTCATGTTTCTAGTTCACCGTCTTAGATGTTGTGTTGTTTTAAGCTCTAAATTATTGTGTTTAATGCTATAGTATGATTGGTGAATAGATAATGATGATATATGAAGGATATACAAGCTTCAAATTAAGTGGAAACAACTCAAAAGGCTCAAAATGGATCAACGAAAGCACAATAAAAAATTTGGCACAATTTGTAGACCAGGAATGTCTAGGGCGTGTGAAGAATGTAGGATAGTCCTATTAGTGCGTGAGACACACCACTAGATTTAGAAGGGTACCAAACTAGTGGAATACCATATCGTGGTCCTAATAGCGATGAAGAAGGCACCGCATCGCGGTGAAAAGTAAATATGTAGTTGTCAATTTCTAGAATCTCAGTACGATTACACCAGTTCATGGGATAATAGATATGATCCCACCATCGCAAAGGTATGACCATCAAAAGTGGAATATTAGTGCCCATCTGAAGGAGGACAAAGTGGAAACCTAATCCCATTCAGTTTATGACTTGTCTACTATAAATATAACGTTTTAAATTCTATTTTTAACATCTTGGAACCCTAGATCAATCGAAAAAACACTGGAGGCTACCGTAACTTCTTTTTAGGTTTTTATTCTTTAATTTAGATTTCTTTATGGTTTTAATTATTTATAAAATTATTTGAAAGTTGATTATGGCTATGAGTGGCTAAAAACTCCCTTTCCGGGGTTAAGGCCAAGAACATGAGTACTATTGTTTTGGATTGATTTCGTTTGATTTGGCTATCATTATTGGTTGTTTGTTTATTCATGATTTAACTATTTCATGGATTTATCACCCAGAAAATATATCTATTGTCCCTCTTGTCATCTTGGGAGAGGGAATAGGGGGATAGAAAATGGGAATAAATAAAGTATGGTTTGTATTCTTTTATAAAATAAGGAGTTCAAATTAGAGTCTAGGACAGGGATGTACTTAGATGCCTTACTTTATTCAAATTGAGGATAATAGCTTTAAAGAACTTAATTGGATTATTACATCCCCGCTCAACGATGTAGTTGTAATATCCGCATTAGGTAAACGGTTATAGGTTGGGAGACCATGATCGTGCAATTAACCCTATGAATCAACAACTAAGATAAGAAAGTTAATGAATGAAGTTCAATAACATAGTATGATTGTTCGGAGTGCTTTAACCCTAGGCTTTACTCCATTGATTGTTCCAAGACTTTTATTTTCCGCATTGTTTACTTTAATTTCAATTACAATATTCAAAACTCTATTTTGGTTACGCTTGCATCAATTGAATCTAAATTGTGAACTAGAATCAAATAGCTGTAAGATCAAGTCCCTGTGGGATCGATACTTGTCTTTCTATAAGGCCACTTTACTACTTGATAGACCATATACACTTGAGTGTGCGCTTGGGTGCTGTCATGTTTTTGGTGTTGTTGCCGCGGACTTGTAATACGGTAACTGTTTTATTCTTAGTTTTACTTTAAGATTTCTTTGATGTTTTTTACGCATGGTCTTGGTTCTATTTTTGTAGGTAACAGGTTTACAATGTAGTAAGCTGGCAAGGGATCAGGACTTGGTTGAACCAAGCTCCAAACCTAAGCAACGTTTCCATCAAATGAGGAGAGAAGCAATCCTTCTCCCCCAAATTCTGCAAATCCAAGAAGACCAAGAAAATCCTGTCATCATGGCTTATGAATAAGCAGCCCGCAGGGTAGTTAGAAAGTGTCAATCCCACTTTCAACCCATTTGACTTCCCCTTTTTAGAAGTCAGCAACTGGAGGCATTTTTGAGCTCAAACTAAATATGGTACAACTTCTAACTAGTAGTAGACAGTTCACAGGGCTTTCACATGAAGATCCACGGGTCCACTTATGGAATTTTATTGAAATCAGTGACACATTTATTCCTACAGAGGTAAATGCAGATTATGTAAGGATTACATTATTCCTCTTTTCACTAATTGGGGAAGCAAAAAAGTGGTTGAATATAGAACTGTCAAATTCAATCACATCATGGGATGCCATGGCCAGAAAATTCCTTATTTGGTTCTTCTCGTCTGGCAATACTGCAAGGCTTCACAATGAGATAGTGTGCTTCAAATATAAGCCAAGTGAGAATATTTATCATGCTTGGGAGTGCTTCAAAGAACTTCTTTAGGGCTTTCCATACTATCAATAGTCTAATGAGGTACTTGCTAATACTTTTGTAGAAGTACTTGATCACAATACAAAGATTTTGCTAGATTCAGCCACAGTCGGTCAAGAATTGGAGCTAACTTATGATGAGACGTACACCTTATTGAATCGCATTACACAAGGAAATCCAGAGTGGCGTGGTGATTCTAGGAGTACCATCGAGAAATCTGTAAGTTTATTAAAAGTGGACCAATACACCACTTTATAAGCTCAGGTTGCAGCATTGCAAAATATGATAAACACTTAATTTAGCATTCTAAAATTTAGAGCAATGCAACCTACCTCAGCAGTTAATGCAGTTCATCAAACTAGTGGTTGGTGAGAGGTATGCAAAAATAGTGGTCATTCTGCAACCATGTGTGCGGCCAATCCTAAATCTGTGATGTATGTAGTCAATGTTCAGAGGCCTAATTAAGGTAATACCTACAACATAAAGTGGAAATCTCATCTACTAAATCTTTCATGGAAAGCCCAATAGCCACAATAATTTTAGCAACAACAGGCTCCACCAAATCAGTCAACTAGCAGCGTGGAGGAGATAATGAAACAACTCTTAGCTGGATAAGTGCAAATGGCTGTATATATGAAAAATAACTTGGGAAAAATAAAAAATCAGCAAGATACTACAAGAAGTATAGAGTTACAGTTGGAGAAGTTACAACAAACATTAAATACTAGGCCTCAAGGTGGGTTACCCGCAGATACAAAAAATCCAAAACAAGTTATGAAAATCACCTTGAGGAGTGGTAGAGAGCTTCAAAGGAAACTAAGGAGGTGGATGCTGATGTAGTGACCCAACAGGTATCCGAAAAAGTTATTGATAATTCAAAAAAGTCTGAGTACTTGAAAACTAAAGTTACTAAACAAGAAAAGAAGCAGATGTTGCCACTTTCTTTCCTTCAGAGGCAAATAAAAGCGAAGGAGGATGCTTGTTTCAAGAAGTTCTTTGACACTTTCAGAGAGCTTCACATTAACTTACCTTTGTTAGATATTTTGCAGGGTATGCCCAAGTACGCTAAGTATTTGAAGGATATGGTTGCTAATAAGGTAAAGTGGTAGGAAATTGAAATGGGAGCACTCAATGAAGAGTGTAGTTTTTTGTTTAATCAAAAGATGCCAAAAAAGCTTAAGGACCCAGGAAAGTTTATTCTCCTCATTCAGATTGGCAAAAGTGAGGTGGTGCAGGTAGTTAGCGATTTAGGGGTAAGTATCAACATGATTCCCTTATATTTTTTCAACACATTAGGTTTAGGGAAGCCTATACCGAGCTCTGTACTGTTGCAGCTAGCAAATAGGACCATAGCCCATCTGAAAAAAGTGATAGAGGATATGCTTATAAAGGTTGGTAAATTTATTATTCATGCTGACTTTATTGTTCTAGATTTTCAGGCAGACGAATAGGTACCAATCATCTTGGGACATCCATTTTTAGTGACGGAAGGAGCATTAATTGATGCAAGAGAGGGTACGCTTAAAATGAGATTGAAGGATGAAGAGGAAGTTTTTAAAGTTTATAAGCCGCTTAACATACTATCCCACTATAAAGAATTGTGCATGATTTCTACAATTAAAAGGGATAAGTGTGGGGTGGTTAGTCCGCCAAAGACCTCTTCAGACTACCTCATTTAGAAACCCAAGCCTCTAATACCGCAACCTAACATAATGCAAATTGATGAGCCGAAAAAGGCTAAAGTTGAAAAATCTATTGCACTTGAGAGTTCACACCCAAGAGGAGTGAAAATAATAAGAAGATAGAGAATGAGTGTGATAAAGAGAAGGAAAAAGAATGGCTAAGCTGTAAGTTGGGTTATGCAGCAACACTAAATTAGGCGTTGCTTAGGAGAAAACCCAAGTTAAGTAGGTATGTTTGCTTTTTATTTTTTAGGTTTTTTCTTTACTTCATGTAGTTTTATTTTTGTTGAGTCATAGGTTGATGAGAAGTCTGAGTACCGAAAACCTGAGCTAAGAAGCATGGCGAAAACTAGGTTGGGGTCCTTTGGATCCTTTTGATGTTAAAAGATGCTACTAGCTAGGCCTAGAGGCCTCAGGGAGTATTTCTATCTATTAAGTTTTAGTTCACTTTGGGGACAAAGTATATTTTTAAGTGTGGGGTGGGGAAATTCCCAATTTTAGGCTTAATTTAAAAGAATTTTTTTTTTTGTGTAAGATAGTCTTGTTGGTGCTATTTTTTATTACATGGTGGAAGTTTTTTAGTTGTAAAAGCATGATGAATTGAGTGAATTGCTATATTTTAGACTCCTAGGCTTAAGTTTATGACTTTTGTACTTGTTGGCTTAAATTTGAATTCATGCTATTTTTTGGTTAAAAGTCTATGATGATCCTATTGAGCTGAGCATGTGCCATGTGCATGTGAGGTGTTGTATATTCCTTGTTGCATATGATGTCTAGAACTTTCCCAGTGTGTGTGCAAAGTGAAATAAAGAGTGTGGGTTTAGAAGATGATATAGGCATTTCTTTGATAGCCTTGTTTTATACCTTCTTGTTGACCTACCTTGGTGCATAATCTTAGTCATCCTTGTTGACCTTAGATTTGATCCAAATCTCCTAGGCTCTTTAATGAAAAATTAATTGAGTAAGGAGTGTGAGAAATAAGAGGAGAAAAGTTGAAATTGAAGCCCTTATATGTTAGTTATTGGTGTTCAAAAAAATTGTTATGTGTTATGGTGGGGAGTTGAGTAATTAAAAGAATAAAAAAAATTCAAATTGAATGATTTGTGCATAGAATCCTCCCACCATTGTGTATGTAAATGATCTTAATAAAATGGGGAGAAAAAAATGGAGTAGACAACAATGGTGTCATTTGGTTGTTGGAGATTGGTTTTAATTGTTAAAGTGATGTATTAAAGCACTTAGGGAAGATAGTCACTATTATTCCAAAATAGTTCCTACCCATTCCCTAGCCTACATTACAACCTAAAAAAAAGACCTAATGATCCTAAGTTCATCATTCTAATATTAGTAGAGTATGACACTATGGGCAAGCCTATGGTTCATCTAGTGCGACTTGTGAATTCCTTATGAGAGCGAGCAAAACTTGATTTGACTACCTATTGTGTTCTAAATTTACATTATTGTGAGTGATTATGTGTAACTCTCTTGTTTTTGGGGAACATGTTTTATGAATGTGGGTGATTTGTATGATGTCTTGTATTGAGCAATATGCATTAGTTTTCCATGTATTAAGTCAATTCTTGAGGCTAGGATGTTTTGAAGTAGGATTCTTGAGCTTTCAATTATGTATAGCATGCTTAGAGTTGTAAACTTGCATTTCGTATAATTATTGTAGTACTAGCTTGAGTGTCTTGCTTATAGTAGAAGTGTGGAGTTTTTCCAGATCATGGTGTTTATAGTTGAGTTTTTCGAGGACGAACAAGGTTTTAAGTATTGAGTGGTAATGTTGGGTGTATTTATGCATTATACCATCACTATTCTAGCCTATTTAGCCTTGTTTTGAGGATAATTTATGTGCCTAATGTGTTGATAATGATATAAATGTGAATCTAAGTTTCCATGTATGTTTTTACAATGTTTATTAGTGTTTTCACTTGAGTTTTTATTCAAATGGATCATTTAGAGTTCAATCGAGAAAACTAGTGTGACTAGATTGAGCTAAGTGTTTGTCTAGTCTATCTTGTTGGGTTTTGTGTTTAATGAGTTACTAAGGTTGTTATTGTGAATTTATTAGTGGAACAACTTGGTTATAATTTTCAAGGGTCAATTGGATCAAAACAAGATTCAAAACAATAAGCTTAAGATCAATGTGGGCAAGCCTAGTCTTAGCTCGTATTTCTAGTTCACCGTCTTGGATGTTGTATTGTTTTAAGCTCAAAATTGTTATTTTTAATACTATATTATGCTTGTTTAATAGATTATGATTATACATGAAGGATATACAAGCTTCAAATTAAGTGGAAACAACTCAAAAAGGCTCAGAATGGATCAACGAAAGCACAAGACAAAATTTGGCGCAATTTGGAGACCTCGAATGTTCTGGGCATGTGTGGACTGTATGAGTATCCTATTGGAGCGTGAAACACACCACTGGATTCAAAAGGGGCCCAAAATTGTGACCTACCACATCGCGGTCCTAATAGCGATTAAGGAGGCATCGCGTGGCGGTGAAAAGTATATCTGCAGTTATCAATTTTTCAGAATCTCAGTGTGATTACAACGGTTCGCGGGCTAATAGTGATGATACCACCACCACGACACTATGACCATCAAAAGTGGTATTTTTTTC
This sequence comes from Capsicum baccatum var. pendulum, assembly GCA_030864225.1. Taxonomy (NCBI): domain Eukaryota; kingdom Viridiplantae; phylum Streptophyta; class Magnoliopsida; order Solanales; family Solanaceae; genus Capsicum; species Capsicum baccatum. The sequence continues at coordinate 190,531,959 of CM061560.1, forward strand.
CCATATTAAGGATTATAATGTGGAAACATAATCCAATTTGGTTTATGACTTGTCTACTACAAATATAACGTCTTAAATTTCGTTTTAAACATCTTAGAACCCCTAGATCGATTGGAACAATATTGGAGGCTACCACAACTTCTTTTTAGGTTTTTATTATTTAATTTAGCTTTATTTATAGTTTTAATCATTCATACAATTATTTGGATGTTGATTATGGTTGAGTGGATAAAAACTCCCTATTTGGGGCTAAAACCAAGAACATGAGTACTATTATTTTGGATTGATTTCATTTGATTTGGTTATCATTATTAGTTGTTTGTTTATTCTTGATTTAACTATTTGATGGATTGATCACCCGAAAAATATATCTATTGTCACCCTTGTGATCTTGGGAGAAGGAATAGGGGGATAGAACATGGGAATAAACAAAGTATGGTTTGTATTCTCTTATAAAATAAGGACTTCATATTAGTGTCTAGGACAGGGATGTTCTTAGTTGTCTTACTTGATTCAAATGTTGGATGATAGCTTTAAATAACTTAATTGGATTATTACATCCCTTCTCAAAGATGTAGTTTTAATATCTGCATTAGGTAAATGTTTAGAAGTCGGGAGACCATGATCATGCAATTAACCCTATGAATCAACAACCAAGATAAGCAAGTTAACAAATGAAGTTCAATAACATAGTATGAGTGATTGGAGTGCTTTAACCCTGGGCTTTACTCCATTGATTGTTCCAAGACTTTTATTTTCCACATTTTTTACTTTAATTTCAATTACAATATTCAAAACTCTGTGTTGGTTATGCTTGCATCAATTGAATCTAAATTGTGAACTAGAATCGAATAGTTGCGAGATCATATTTGTCTTTCTTTAAGGACACTTTACTACTTGATAGACCACATACACTTGCGTGTGCACTTGGGCGCTATCAACCACCTCTGTTACCCAACCCAACCCAACCAACCTACACATATCCTTAGTTGGATAAATCCCGAACGTATAACAAGATAGTGTGTACGCATAACCTAAGACCCTGGGATAGGTCTATAACCGTGACCAACCCAAACTAGTCCAACCATCCATTATCCAACTAATAACCTTTACCACACCAAACCATAAACCAAATGAATTCCAATATAAATATATAATCCGAAATAAAAGATGATGGAAGAATGATAAATTCAGTCCAATGGTATTATCCCTAATACCAATGCGAATACTAAGGCTGATACCAATACTGATCCCACCCATTCAAACTCATAGTAGTCACACAAGCCTCTAACTAAAAGAAAAACAATATCCGATTGGGACATGCCCCCAACCTTAGCCAAAACCAATATCTATAAAATAAAATAAGTATTTAAAGATATCAACGATATAAAATGGAACCTTCCGAAATATGGAAGCTCACCATTTCAATCCAATAGCTTATCCCAAATTCGATCACTAAGTAGGAGGAGTAGAATAGCTAGTTCCTACATTGCGTGGGGATACAACCACCCAAAGATGGGTTCGTGGGTTTATGCTAGCACGAACTCGGGATAAAGATAGAATAATGCATTCAATAAAACCAAGTAAACCAACTATAAACATACAAACCATACATATATATATAACCATGTTGGGAAAGGGAACTGGGTTTAGCATGTATTTAAAACCATTAACCAGTGTATTTGTAGCTTAACTGTCCTAGAACCACCCATAGGCTATATGGGTCCATTATAACCTCCTGAATGGGTTGCGATGCATGTAGATACATGAACCATCAATACCATAAGAGTAGGGGATTCCCAAGTACCCTTATCTCTCTACGATACATATGTACAGTGTACCTAGAGGATTCCCATGTACTTCATAGTATCATATAAGGTCACTATGACCACCCCTTATGTCGACAAACATGAGTTTCCAGTGTCCGTCCAATGGTCTCGCACCTTCATGGTTAGTTATCACACCCCACCATTATTGCCCATTTAAAACCATTTCCAACCAACTAAACCATTATTCCATTATTATTAACCAAGGCTATGAGTAGTGGTATCGTCATACCGACTATAGCTTGCAAGAAATGTCCTTAGCCATCTTTTTTATGTAAAGGGATTCCTGTGTACCCATAGATTACATTATCAAGTCAACTTTGGGGAGTCCCGTGTACCGTCACAAGTGTTCCATTATTATATTTGCTTAGGGGAATCCCATGTACACCACAAATTGATTTACATATTTACTTAGGGGATTCCCTTGTACCCCATAAGGAAGTTTAATTAACCATAACCATGACCACCAAACCTTACAATTTAACCATTCCAAACCATTTAGGGTTCTATTACCAGACTATTACATGCAATAGTTTAATTTAAAAGTCTAATAATATAGTAAAAGAACTATCATAGGAATTTTATCAAACATGTTGGGGGCATAGTATTTCCAAAGTCAATTCCAATAACCAATTAACCATTCCCGTGCAAACAATTGAACAAATCACCATTAAAGCATGTAAAAACATAATTAAAATATGGGAAAACCATAACCAAACATTTAATACAAAAAACCCAACATATATTTGAAAACCCCAAAACCACACAATAATCATGTCATGAAAACATTGTATAAAACATGTCTTTAGTTGGAACTAACAATAATGGAGGAGTATATGCCTTAGATTATGAAGATGATGGAGAGAAATCACTCACACAAGCCTCAAATTGATCCTTTAGATGAAACCATAGACTTCCTTTACCGAAGAGCCTTAGAGAGAATTAGAGAGTGCTTCTAAGTGTTTAAGATTAGAATAATAAGGTAAATGATGTTCCAATAGAGTTGTAAGTTATGGGGCATTAAGTGGTTAAGTGGGAAAATATCTAGATTACCCCTAACTTAAATTGCTTACAATTTTTGTCAGATGGTATGACTTCCCCATATGAGTTGTTCCCTCCCATATGAGTGGTCCCACCACTCGTACCCTAGGCCTCATCCTTTCTCCCAACACTATCCATCATATGACTTACCCAAACCAAATCGTACCCAACTATACGATCAGTACCCCAAAATCGTATCCCTGGCAGAATAAAACCAAAGAAAGTTTGAACATTGTCTGCCATATGAATTAATGGTATGAATTGTACCCTATCTTACGGCTCACAGTGAGACACTCGTACTCTGATCCAAGTTAAGTCACTAAGTCTTAGATTAAGTAAAGGAAAAACCCAAACCATATGACCTATCACCAACCATACAACTCATATCCACCAAGTCATACCCATTGCAGAAACCAATCCAACCTACTAACCAACATAGGTTAGCATACAACCAAGAGTATACCAATCATACCCCATCATACGACTAATACCCATAAGTCATATGATGTCCAAAATCTAGAATATTGAGAAATTTTCTAAGGGTCCAACTCAGGGTATTTCAACTCATCATTGGGTTACCATCATTGTTGATTTTCTCAAATTGAAAATAAAAGTCTTATTCCCCTCGATAGTTCTTATAGTCTATTAATTGGCCAAATTCACTTTTGACTTCACATATTCTATGAAAACTAGTCCATCTTAAGGCACGTGTTTTTTTCATTACAATAAATGTTGTTTTACAACCACAATATATATATATATACACACACACACACATATATATATATATATATACATACCTGAATACTCACTACGAATTATATTATCCTCATTATCAACTAACTCCAAATCACTAACTCGAATTAATGGGTATTTGGATAATTTCATATTATTACATACTATCAAAGGTAAGCTCAATACCACATGTGAATTATGATATCCACTTAGTACCATTTATGTACCCCTTTAGTACAACAAATATTAATTCATTGTAACACTTTATGACTAGTTGCATCTTTTTGAAATAATGCATCAAGAGAAGAAATATCAATGTAAAATATTTTAAAATCACTACCAACAAGATAAATATAAATATTCACCAAATTAATTCAATCTCAACCTCTAATAAAACCCTCACAAAACATCTCTTCTACTACTCAGAGAAAGTCATCTAGAACTAAAACTCCACAATTTGGCTAAAAGAATTATCACGGCAAAGAAACCTATATCCGACCCTCCACATGGTCTAGCTAGCTATGTTAGATATGATCATCTGCATTCTACTTATCAGGAATGCAATGCTACTAGCTCTACTAAGAAAGAGCCTTCTTCATACACTAAAGGAAGTACCTTATCCAGCTGGTTGAGGCCATGAAATTAGAAATTTCAGCTTTGGAATCTAACAAGACTTGGGAGATAGTATCTTTATATAAATAAAAGAAGGCAATTGGGTGCAAATCAGTGTTCGAAATAAAGTATAAAGACACGGATGAGATTAAGAGGATCAAGGCTAGGCTTATACCCAAAGGATACTTTCACAAAATAAACTAGGGCCTGGCCGTGGCAGGTATCTCAAGTCCCTACCGAGGACCGAACACCACCCCTTTTGCCTAGCCAAACAGGATGCAACACTAGGAACAACTGATATTTGAACACATAACAAGATAACATGCATAAAAACTTTAAAAAATCTAAGGTTTGTGAACAACTAATAATCACTAACCGATAACCAATACCCAGTCCACTGTATTATCAACAAAGCCTCTATTAAAATGAAAATAATCTAAGTCGGTACATACCCTTGACCCTAATAATATCATTGACAATTACAATGTTAATGTGAACTCTTTAATTCTATTTTATGAAAAGAAAACTGATGGAATGATCAAGTCCTCCAAAGAATGGAAGCTCACCACTTCACTGCAATAATCGATGAACTAGGACAATCCATCTAACACTGTGTAAGAAAAGTAGAATTTCCTTCAAACCCTGTATTGAGCACTAGCATGTAACTCAGGGATAAGGATAAAGTAATGACAATTTAATGTACTAGTTCAACTCAATGTATATGTTCACATATATGTATGCATACATATATACTTATATAAAATGTTGGGATAGGGAACAAGGTTTATCATGGGCTTTAAAACTTTAGAATGAATTTTATAGCGTAATTGTCATTTAATAGTACCTACGGGCTATATGGGCCTCAACTCTCACCCCCTGGTTGGGCCCTAGTGTGTGTAGCTGCATGAATGAATAATCTTATATATATGTACGGGGGACTCAAACCCCATGCCATTTAGACCATCGATCTATAAAATGTGGTTTCCAGTTTGGTCCCTCGGTATCGCCACTTTCACGGCCAGCTACACAACCCTCTTTTAAGCCTCATTAAAACATTTATCACACATTCTTACTCATTAAACCATAATACACATTTAGGCACACACTGTTGGTATCGTCATACCAACTACACTTGCAAGGTATCATCAACATGCCAAATCAATTCCATTAACTTAGGAGAGCAACTCCTTTTGTTCATTAGTACAAGGTGAGGGAACACTGACCCCCTTTGTTCATTAACTCAAATCACCATGTTTTAATAACCTCTTTGTATCATGAAATTATTTCAAAAATAGTTCAATGCAATTTTTACTCATACTCAAAATTGTTTTCACAAAGTTGGGTTTGGATTGTTACCAATTCAATTTTTAATATTTATAAAATTGGGGAAAATCACAATCCCCTAGTTTATTCACCATAACCATGCATCAAATTGATTTCAAAACCACCATTTAAAACATAAACAATGTTGATGTAACTATGAAACATCACATAAACAATAATTATTCAAAACCCTCAACCCATGTCCCAAAACCACCATCAAAACCACATGGATAACTATTTAAAACACAGGATTTTATAAAGTAATGGTTGGGAAAGAGTGACATGCCTGAAATATCAAGAGTTATGGAGAGAATTTATCCTTGGGAGCTCTAATTGATCAACTTCTTGGAAATCCTAAGTATCTTACTTGAGAGAATTTAGAAAGTTTGAGAGAGTATTTTGATTGTGAATAGTATATTAATGAATTCTCATAGAGGGTTTTAAGTTGTGGGGGCTAAGTGAGGTGTGAGGGAAATTAGTAGAATACCCTTAATTAAAAGATTGAAAACCAACGCACAGTCGTTACGGGTGACCTCACGACTCATAGGGTCACTCTGTAACTTATTTAGTCCAGTCATAGTCTGGACATTATCTAGGGCCACCCCATACTGTTTTGGTTATGAGTTGTACTATTCGACTCTTATTTAGTCCTTACGACTCGTAACATGTTAGTCGTAGTCATAATAGGAACTTAGGATAGTAAACTAGTTCCCCTATGATTGGAACACTACGACTCATTATGAGTCTTGATGACTCACAACCCCTAGTCATAGTCACAGGAAAAACTCTAGGCGGACATACTTTCCAGGCTATGATTGGGTCCTTAAGACCCGCTATGACTCGTAGGGAGGTTCGTCGTCTAGGAAAAAAGTCTAAAACTTCAGAAATTCTAAAAACTCAAAAATTTTCAAGGACCAAAATCTGAGGTGTTACAGATATAGTCAGTAAGAAGGTATTGACTACGAAGAAACCTTTTCTCTAGTAGTAAAGATGGTTACTATCAGGTCTATTCTAAGCATAACCTCTATTAGACATTGGCACATCTATCAAATAGATGTATACAATGCATTTCTTTTAGGAGATCTTACTAATGAAATCTACATGGATTTACCACAAGGATTTAAGAGTGATGGGGGACTTGACCATTGTGTAGACGTCTTAAATCCTTATATGGATTAAAGCAAGCTCCAAGATAATAGAACTAAAAACTACTAGAGATAATTCTATATCTTGGTTTTAGCTAAAGTCAATATGAGCATTCACTATTTTTTAAGAAAGCAGGAAATGAGTTGGTGATTATTCTAATGTATATTGATGATATGCTTGTCACTGGGAGAAATATACAACTCATCAAGGAAACCAAGTGTACACTTCAATAAGTATTCATGATAAAAGACTCAGGTGAGCTAAGATACTTTCTAGGAATAGAGTTTGCTAGATCAAAAGTTGGTATATTGATGAACCAAAGGAAATATGCATTGAAATTGATATCTAAAATAGTATTAGGTACTGCAAGACCTATAGCAACACCACTTAAACAAAATATAAGATTCACTACCATAGAAGTTGATGATTATATAAGAAAGTTGAACAAGGAACAAAATGATCAAGATGATCCACTAGAAAATATAGCTGGTTATCAAAGAATCATTGAGAATCTTTCGTATTTTACCATTACCAGACCAAACTTGGATTATAGTGTGAAAACACTCAATTAATTTTTACATCATACTAAGAAGTCTCATCTATAAGTAGCAACGAGAATAATGAGATATGTAAAAATAGCCTGGACAATGCATACTTTTATCGAGCAACAACCAAGAAGAAGTCTCAACCTACCATGATGCAGACCGGGCAATATTTTTGAACTCAAGGAAATCAGTAATAGTCTTCTTTGTCAAGCTAGGAGATTTATCGATCTCTTGAAAATCCAAAAAGAAAAGTACAATCATCATAAGCACAGCTGAAGATGAATATAGAAGCTTAAAATCAGCCACTATAGATTTAACTTGAATCTTATGGATGCTTAAAGAAATTGGAGGTCAAACTAATCCATCAGTCCAAGTATACACAAGATAGAAAGATTGCAATATAAATTTTAGAAAATCCTGTGTTTCATGAAAGAATAAAGTATATAGAGATTGATTTTCATTTTATAAGGAAGAAGATTCAAAAAGATTGATCAGAACTGAATATTTACCAACAAGACATCAATCAATTGTTCTATTAACTAAGGGTTCGAATAAGATACAACATTAAGATCTATGTACCAAGTTAGGGATGCTCAACATATTTTCACCACCTAACTTGGGGGAGCAGTATTCAAGACAATGCAACACTAAAAGAAGAAAGAGGCTAAGCCACAAAGTTAGTTAGTAGTTTCACAAAGTTACTTTTGAGTTAAAACTGTTAAGTAGTAAGTTATTTGGTACAGTGATTATGTGTAAATGATCAGGTAGTTAGTTACAACATTAAAGTATATATATAATCTCATAACACATTGATTAGTTAGTGATCATAATAATATTCTCTCACAATTCTCTCTAATGTTATCATCGTCTTCTCTTTTCTTTCCTCTTCTTCTTCTTCTTTTCTGTTTTTATATTGATCAAACTCAAGATCTTGATATATATGATAAAATCTTGAAGTCTAAAATATCAACAAAATTTTTATTTAAGAAAACAAAAAAGAATAAAAGAGACAAATCTTTAAATTTTCTAGCTACTTCTTTCAGTATCAGTAAACTTGTTTTGTCTAATTTTTCGATCGTACTTTTTTAACAAAAAGAGAAAACACAAAAAATAGAGAGAATGCATCTTGAATTATTTATCAAGTATAATTTATATATGAATTTTAAAGCTATTAACTAAACAAAGACAGAAAACATGATGATAATGAATGCAAGAAACAACTTAAAACAAACAAACTCAAAAAAGCATTCAAGCAGCATATGATGTTCTCTTGTCTACATGAAATCAAGATGCAAAAGGAAAAAAGAAGCGAGTAAAGTTGAATACTTGTCTACATGAAAGAAATTGCCAAGAAATCAAACTTGATCCCAATTCGTGAAGTTTCATCCACTGCATTGTTTGGTTCGAAATCGCTAAGGTGTCATGCGAAAGCTAATAGTTTTCAAACCGTAGAGGCAATAATTCTGATGAAAAATAAAAATATACTATAAAACATATTATTAATATAATTTGGCCAATTTTTCTACATATTAAAAGTGAATTCAAAAAACATAAAAACTTATTGGGAGAATAATCTCCCCTAAGTAAGACTCTTTAAAGACTACATTGTGGGTTTTATTATGTCATGGAATAATAAGAAGAATCCTCAATTTATAGAGTTACAAAACCTTTCTTCCAAGAAAAAGGTTAGCCAAATATGAAAATTTTATTTTCTTTCAAAAAATTAAAAGCAATTAAGGTAATACTTTTGACTTTCCTTCAATAGAAAATTGAAACTCAAATTTGGTAAGAAAATCATGACAAAAACCCTAGTAAATCTATCCATTTTGGCTTGATTTTCTTGACAATTGATCCGCCTTCTTCACATGCATGATCTTCGTTCTTCATATAATATTCATCATTGCTTCTTGACAGGCTTAAAAATGGAGCATTTTCGAGATAAAAATATGATCCCTTTCGGGTTAAAAATATTATAGAACTTTGCAAGGTGAAAAGTGATCTTTAACTATATTATATTAAAAGCATGAAGGGCCTTAAAAATGTCTTTTGAACTTTTTTTTCCTTCATTAAAAAAATTTTCTTTCTATAAAATCATCTTTATACTTTTTTCCTCCAATCAATTGTCATTAAATTATTATTCTAATATTTAGTATTTAAAATTAACTAAAGTCCTTTTTGATATAGGTAAGGAATTATACTTAATTCTTTGTAAGAAAAAATATGTATGCTAAGAAATATTAGGAGAATTAAATATTTAAGGAGTCCAAATACATGATTCTGGTACCCGAAACATTACACGATGCTCATGACCCCGAATGACCACAAGCTAACCCATGACTGATATCTATAGCTGAGCACTGAATAATATACTATAAATATGCAGAATATAAGATGTAAGGCCATAAGGTTCAAAACTGAACTAATACTAAATATAAATTAATGTCTTTAATAGGGTATAACAATGCCCAAAATAGAAATAAACTATCTGAAACATATTGTAGTCTAAAAGACTCTAAACTATCTGAAATTTGTGGATTTGATGGGATATGTCTCAAACAAACTTTGAACTACTAAAATAATAAAGTAACAAAATAATTATTCTATCCTCGAATGATGAGGACACTGCTAGTCTGGCTAATGAATGTCTGATCTACTAAGGATGCTTAGGAGCTCATACTTCTAAACATATGGTATAAAACACGATAGCGCAAATGCATCAATACGTTGAATGTACTGGTATGCAAGTGAGATGGCTGAATGCAATGGTTCATATGCATGAACAATACTAAATGACTGAATAACATGAATGGCAGAATACATGCATGAATACGTGACTGTGACTAAGATCGTGATAACACTGACTCATGAATTTTGATAACGTGGATTTTCTGATATCTGAGTACTAATACTAGGATACTAAATGAATAAGTCTATTGAGTGTTGAGGAACTCATGTTGTATTACTTATAAAGGAATGACTGTTTCTGACAGTTTTAATTATAAAGAACCGGTTTGATTGATTGTATCTAACAGCCCTAAAATCTGAATATTGGTAACATGAATTTTGTATAATTAATATACTATTAACTGGGTGACTATGTCTGACAGTCCTAAAATCTGATGGAAATAGTAGAGTTTCATACTGTACTGAGAGACTGTATCTGACAGTCCTGATATCTGAAGAACTATTTGAGTTCTATTACTGAGACTACGTGACTGTATCTGACTGTCCTAATTTTGTAACTGAAACTATGGGAGAATTCATCTAACCGACATGCCCCAAATAAGCTATTATATCTGAGTTGGGTCTAATTTGTAACCCCAATTAGAAGGGTGTCAATACCGCACCACTACTAAGGACAAGCTATAAGTGATCCCTCATATAACAGGTATTCAAAGGAGAATGGTGGGACCCTCATATAATAGGTTAATCCACCTCATCTACCCTCAAAATAGCAGGTTTGATGTCTCAACCTACATTGGCTACATAGTTTTAAAGTGCAAGAACTGCTTCTAAGAATCATACTCTCTAATAACAAGTGAGTTCCCATCCTTAGGCTCACTCAGTGCTAACTACTACTCCCATCTAAATAGACTGTGATCATGATTAACTGAACTAAACTGGACTGAGTTCATAGAGTTTCATCGACTGGCAGAATACTATAGAGATTACTGAATTACTGAGCTTTCTGAGATTTACTGGGATTATTGAGTTTACTTAATTTTCCTGAGTCACATGACTGTCTGAATTCTACTGAACATGGCTTGACTGAGGATATTATGAAAATATGACACTGGCTCTAGGCACACAGCTAAATTGTTGAGTAAAAGTACCCCAAAGACTTGATAGCATAAAACTGACAAGACTTGACACTTCTTGAACACATGACCAATATCAAACATTCATAATACAATAAGTTGGGTATTTCATGAAGTACATGGTTATCACAATCTTGTGCATGGAAGGAATGCATATAATCAATGTCATAATTCCATATTCTAGCATCATGAGCATTTTAACAAACATCTACATTGCACATCAATAGCATAGGAGTAATTTGAACATAAGGGTAAAACATGAATCCATCACTTAAGCCACAATTGAGCTATATTACATAATTTCTAGTCTCTTAGGCATTTTGTAAAACACTTAGGGTGTATGACTTAGGGCATGGCATAATTCATCAAATTAACATGTCATAACCAACTAAAATTCATGGTTTTCAACTCACATGCTAACATATTCTCATAAAAACACATAAATATTTGAACTTAGGATTAATACAACAAAAACCACATGAACATAATCAACACATAGCATGAATATCATAATTCATAGTTTAAAACTTGATTCTTGGGCTTCATGGACGAAAGTAATCCTTCAATGAACACTATGCATACCTGAGTTAATGAATTTGGAAGGATTGATGGAGAGTTCTTATGATTTGGCCCCTAAATTTGAGAGATGGGGTTCTTGTTCTTGAGTAGAGTTGATTTTAATTTGAAAGACTAATGCAAAAGTGACCAAATAATGCACTCTTAGGGTTAAATCCCGCGATAGGGCAGAGTTGAAGTCATAGGAAAAGACCAAACGGCCTCGTGGATTTAATATCACAAAAATTGGAAAATTCCAGATTTACATCCTTGGCGCAACGCGCTACTATTGCACCAAGACACTAGAACTAGACAATTGGGAATCTTCATGGTGGTTCGACATGGAGCTATCGCGTTGCCACTTTATTTGCGACCTGGAATTTTGGCATGACGTGGAGACATCACAAAAATTCACTAAAAAAAGAGAATTGTAATCTGGTCCATTGGCGCGATGCGCCAGTATTGTGAAGCAACACTGAAAATTGACAATTTCTATTTAAGCTGGCTCCACGATGTGCTGATGGCTCGGTTGATACACTGTCTCACTAAAAAGACTCTAACTCTTTGCTCGAGTGTCGAATTTGGGAAAATTTGATATCGATAGAAAGCTTATTCAATTTCCCACACAACAAAAGTAAAAATCTTGAAAATTCCCCATGTATAAAAGTGGATTCATCTTTTAAAGTAAGTCTTTAATATTTTTAGGACGATTTTATGCTATGTAGAAGTATGGGGTATTATAATATCTCCCCCTTGGGAACATTCATCCTCGAATGAGACTTAATGAAATGGGAGAAACGATAAGCAAAAGTATATTATTGAACATGAACAACTGGATCATGACTACATAACTGACATTGCTGAGATTCATACAGAGCATGTATATCTGATGCATGGTTTCATGACTGAACTAACTCATGAATGCATGACTAAGATTTCTGATAACTGAGTTTCTCACAAGGAGAATGCATGTCTGATGCAAGAACACATGACTGAATAGGCAATGGTAGATGGATACCAAGTTTAGTATAGGAATCTGAGCATGAAACTGGTTTGTAACTGGAACTTGAACATGAAACTGAATAAGCTTTAAGGAAAGTTATTGCCTTTGGCTGAGTCTAAGTTTTATGGAGAAGTGGTGAGGGTGATTGGATCACATTTCTTCTTCTACTTTTCAAGTAGCTCCCTCAACAGACTGATTTCGCCAAAGAACTTTGACTAGAGGGACTTCTTTGTTCCTCAGTCTATGAGTATGATAGTCAAGGATTTTGACTAGAATCTTTTCATAAGAGAGGTTGTTCTGGATGTCTACACCCTAAGCAGGGACTACGACTATTGGGTCACCTATGCATTCTTAAGCAAGGATACATGAAATACCAGATGCACTGAAGCTAGATTTGAAGGCGACTTGAGATCATAAGCTACTATGCCAAAGCGATTAAGAATTTTGAAGGGACCGACATATCGGTAACTGAGCTTTCCCTTCTTGCTAAACCTCTTCACTCCCTTCATGGGAGAGATTTTCAAACACATGAAATTTTTTTACCTTATCTCGAGATCCATTTTGAACATGCATGAACGGTAATTTGAGAACATGGCTGAGTCTATAACATGTGACGTGAATTGGGTATCATGAAATGAATTGAGCCATTGAGTACATGGCTTACGACAAATATTGGAGCTAGAGGGTCAACCTATGGGTACCCACAACTCCAAACTGGATTTGTTATTTGAAGAGAAATTAGAGGGTTTAGGGCATGATAGCTCAGGGGTTATACAGAATATTCCCCTTGGGACATTATGTCCCTAGTAGAATACTGACTTGACTGAGATACTAAGGAAAATTGGGATGATGCACAGGGCACCTATAAACTAAATCATGACTGAATATCTGGGATTTGAAACTGAGATATAATACATGAACTATGTTGATCTTGCAACTACTAGGACTTTTTATCTTGGAATAGTTACATTCTTGAGATTTCTGATAGTAAGACTAGGCAAAAAGAGGGGAAACCACACCATACGAACTTGTTTCTTGATTGCTAAACTGAATTACGGGCTGATCAATCTAACTCATACTAAAACTTGTACATAATCGAAGTACTTCTTATTCACCTGAGACTACTGAAAATATTCGCATGAGCACTGAGCACGAATGCCTAAGCATACTAACTTATCTGATTAATTGAATGACTGATAGCTAAATACTGGGTCTGCAAGACAGAACTGTACTTAGTCTTGAATAACTGGACTACAACTACAGAGCATTATGCATGGAGATAAAGACTAACTAAGTGACATAAGATAACTGAGCATGAATTGAGGGTAACTCTATTATTTGAGAATGAAATACCACGAGTACAACATGATTCTGGAATAGTCTTGTAAACTGAGGTACTGGAAGGCTGACAACTGAGTGACTGATAATTATACGCTATGGTCGAGCAAACTCAAAACTGAATTGAGTTACCAACCCGATTACTGGGCTAGGACTGGGACTGGGATTGTAGCTAAGATGATAATTGAGACAGTAACTATAACAAAGACTGTAGCTGGGACTAAATACTGGTTTCTGATAACTAAGGTTTAGACTGGTACTAAAGTACTGAATTCTAATAGCTAAGTAACTGATAACTGAAAGCCATGGTTTTGTAGGACTATCTAAGTCCTTTACTGAATATTAATTACTGAACTGACTCTATAACTAAGACTCAAAGGATAGAACATCATCCCAATTGATTCACCAAGGGATATAAACTGAGGGTACACATCACATAGTATGAGTTTGGCTGATCATTAGGAGTGGAACATGAGTCATGTGGGCTAAACATACTGTAACATAGGATATGAGTGTATGAGTCATAAGCTGCATGACCTGAGTCTGAAATTTCTATACTCATGGAACATGATTCGTAACACTGAGTGAACTGGGATTTCTCATACTAGAAACTTGAAATGCACAGAATCCTAAGGGAAGTGCATGAATGTAAGTTGTGTTTATGGAACTAAAATGTAAAGCATGCATAAGTATCGTGATAGCTGAAGTACAAAACTTTGCACTGAGGCAAGAATGGGTCAGGAATCATCTTTCCTTATTGAATTTTTACATATACTGGCACCACTACCAGAATTCTGAAGGCCTGAATTTCTGAGACATCATAACCGGACAGTTCCTATATACCTATCGGGCTGTGTTAGACTGACTCACTGGGGTGGAGACTAGAAAGGTCCTGTTAACATTTGGTCTGAGCTTAAAGTTACAAAAGAAAAAAAAAGCTCCTGAATCTGAAGAAGCGTAAACATGCAAGTGGAAAAACTGTAACATATCGGTGACTACACTAGGAGAACTTTTCTAATCTTGTGAGGACTAAAATTCATAGTGTCTGTTTGGGTGTTGCCCACTGATAGCACTGGAATTGGCACCCTACTGATTTGAGTGACTAGATTGAACTGAAGGTTGACTGTACTGACTTCACGGACTGGGATTAGGATAGTATCGGACCTTGTGACCTAACTCACCACATCTGAAACACACATTACTGCCAACTCTACACACACGCTTATGATACTTACCATATTATTCACAAGGTGGAGGAGTGCAAATAATGCTTGCACTATTCTAAGATTTGGAGCCTGGTGCCCTATATTTGCTACCATTTCTGAACTTAGGAACTGAAGCACTATCCAAAGAATGAGATGGAACTGAAAACTTCTAGCTATGCTGATAATGGTTACCACCTTGTGACCCTGGCTGAGAAAATCTATAAATACCTATTTTGTCTCTCTTATTCTCTCTCTCTCTTTCTTCTTAAGTTTTTGCTCTTCAATCAATTGAGCATGGGCCATAAGTCTAGATATGTCTATTTCCTTAATCAACATCGTATTCCTATACTTCTTAACCACTCTACCTAACACCCTAGACACAAACTTGCTTATTCTGGATCTACTGTCTGCTACTACATGGGGAGCATACCTGGCTAACTAGGCAAACTTAAGGGAGTATTCTCTTACACTCATGCTACCTTTCCTGAGATTGATGAACTCTAACACTTTGGCTTCTTTCTACTCTAGGGGAAGAATCAATCCAAGAAGGCTGTAGCAAAATCTTACCATTATATAGGCTCTGCATCTGTACCCCTGTCTACCTTCCATTGTTTAAACCACATATGGGCTACCTCTTGTAGCTGATAAGTGGCCAACTCTTCACTCTCACTGGAAGTCACTCCCATGATATCTGTGACTTTCTGAACCTAGTTGAGGAACCCCTGTGGACCCTCTTCAGACTTATATTTGGAGAATAGGGAAGGATTCATTCGGGTGAAGTCTCGAATCCTGGAAGTAGCTGAATTGGCCACTGTGTTGGCTGGAATAACAACTGGCTATTTATTCAGAGTTGTGCTTGAATTGGATAGAGTAGTAAATGCATTCTTAAATTATGCATGAGAAATATGTTTATCTAGGGGATCTTCCAAAATAGGATGAGGTGTTGACTGATTATCGATTCTTTTTTCGCTAGCCCCTTTGGAAGACATATTCTGTAAGCGAGAGGAAAAAATGGCTTAGACTGAGAAAATAATTAGAGATTATGCTCACTGGCATGACATGAGTACTGGAAGAAGGGAAACTGTTCCTAAAACATCTCATAGCTTCCTCCACATAAGTATGGTGCATAACACACCCATGTATAAGACTCTACTAGATGCGGCTTTTCAGATTTCCTAGGACACTATTGAACCTTAGGCTCTGATACCAAGTTTGTAACACCCCAAATCTAATACCCAGAATGTTACACGGTGCTCATGACATCGAAGGACCACAAGCTAACCCATGACTGATATCTATAACTGAGCACTAAATAATATACTATAAATATGCAGAATATAAGTTGTAACACCATAAGGTTCAAAGATGAACTAATACTGAATATAAATTAATGTCTTTAATAGGGTATAACAATGCCTAAAATAGAAGTAAACTATCTGAAACATGTTGTAGTCTAAAAGACTCTAAACTATCTGAAATTTGTGGATTTGATGGGATATGTCTCAAACAAACTTTGAACTACTAAAATCATAAAGTAATAAAATAATCATTCTATCCTTAAATGATGAGAACTCACTGCTAGTCTATTTTTGAACGTCAGATCAACTAAGGATGCTCGGAAGTTCGTTCTTCTAAACTATGGTATAAAACACCATAGTGCAAATGTGTCAGTACGTTGAATGTACTAGTATGCAAGTGAGGTAGTTGAATGCAATGGTACATATGCATGAACAATACTAACTAACTGAATAACATGAATATGAGAATACATTCATGAATACGTGACTGTGACTGAGATCGTGATAACACTGACTCAAGAATTTTGATAATGTGGATTTTCTTATATTTGAGTACTAATACTGGGATACTGAATGACTAAGTCTATTGAGTGTTAAGGAACTGATGTCGTATTACTTATAAAGGAATGACTATTTCTGAAAGTTCTTATTATGAAGAACTGGTTTGATTGACTATATTTGACAGTCCTAAAATCTAAATATTGGTAACATGAATTTCATATAATTAATATACTATTAACTGGGTGAGTATGTCTGACAGTCTGAAAATCTAATAGAACTAGCTGAGGTTCGTACTGTACTGAGTTACTGTATATGACGGTCCTGATATCTGAAGAACTATCTGAGTTCTATTACTAAGACTGAGTCTAAAACTATAACTGTGGTAAATGTTTATTTAACCAACATGCCCCTAGTAAGATATTATAGGTAATTTGGGGTCTAATCTATAACCCTAATTAAAAGGGTGTCAATACCACACTACTGGTAAGGACAAGCTGTGAGTAACCCTCATCTGGCAGTGTCCCCAAAAGAAAATGGTGGGACCCTCATCTGACAGTGTTTATCTACCTCATCAACCCTCATCTGACAGTGTTTATGTCTCAATCTATGTTGGCTACATAGTTTTGGAATGCAAGAATTGCTTCTAAGGATCATACCCTCAACTGTCAGTGTGTGTGTCCTCATCCTTGGGTTCACTTGGTGCTAAATCCTACTCCTATCTGAATAGACACTGAACATGATTAACTGAACTGAACTGGACTTAGTGCATTGAGTTCTGTTGACTAACAGAATACTAAAGAGATTACTGAATTACTGAGCTTTCTGAGATTACTAGGATTACTGAGTTTACTGAGTTTTCCTGAGTCATGTGACTGACTGAATTCTACTAAACATGGCTTGACTGAGGATAGCATGAAAACATGACACTGACTCTAGGCATACAGGTAAATTATTGGGTACAAGTGCCCCCAGGACTTGATAGCATAAAACTGACAATCCATGACACTTCTTAAACACATGACCAATATCAATAATTCATAATACAATAAGTTGGGGATTTCATGAAGTACATGGTTATCATAATCTTGTACATGGAAGAAATGCATATAATCAACGTCATAATTCTATATCCTAGCATCATGAGCAGTTCAACAACATCTACATTGCACATAAATAACATGGAAGTCATTTAAACATAAAGGTAAAACATGAATCCATCACTTAAGTCACAATTGAACTATATTACATGATTTCTAGTCTTCTAGGCATTTTATCAAACACCTTACATGCACCACTTAGGGCATAGGTATAATCATCAATTAACACCTCATAAACCACTCAATTCATGAATTTAAACTCATATACTAACGTAATTCCATAAAAACACATTGAGATTCCAACTTGGGAACCATACAACAACAATCACATAAACATAATCAACCCACAACATAATATTCATTATACATGATTTAAAACTTGATTCTTGGGCTTCATGGATGAAAGAAATCTATGAATGAACACTATGCATACCTGAGTTAATGAATTTAGAAGGATTAATTGAGAGTTCTTGTGATTTGGCCCTTGAACTTAAGAGCTAGGGTTCTTGTTCTTGAGAGA
This sequence comes from Capsicum baccatum var. pendulum, assembly GCA_030864225.1. Taxonomy (NCBI): domain Eukaryota; kingdom Viridiplantae; phylum Streptophyta; class Magnoliopsida; order Solanales; family Solanaceae; genus Capsicum; species Capsicum baccatum. The sequence goes on from CM061560.1 coordinate 190,550,522, forward strand.
GAAGGATTTTGTTCTTGAGAGAAAGTAAGGAAAAGTGATATAATAGGGTTTTTAGGGCCTAATTTTGTGGTTAAAGGCTAATCTGGGTCATGAAAAAAAAACCCAATTTCCCTTAGAAGGTTTTTATTTTTCGTTACTAAAAAATCGATTTGGGCACCTGGCGCAATCCAGTGCTATCACCTTGTGTCACTAGAAATTGCCAATTGGGAAATGGGCTGATGGTGTGACGCAGTGAAATCGTGTTGCAATACTTGATGGGACCTGGAATCTTACCATGATGCGGTGGTATCATGATGAGATACTGAAAATTGATAACTCTGTATTTTAGCCTTGGCGCGATGTGCCATAATTGCGGAGGCTCACTGGATTTTGACTATTTCTATTTAAGATGGCTCCGTGACGCGCTGATGGCATAGGTGATACACTGTCTCACTAAAAAGGCTCTAACTCTTCGCCTGGGTGTCAAATTTGGGCGAATTTGGTATCAATGGAAAGCTTATTCAATTTTTCACACAACAAAAAGTAAAAATTTTGAACATTCCACAAGTATAAATATGTATTCATCTTTTAAAGCAAGTCTTTAACATTTTTGGGATGATTTTAAGTTAGGTAGAAGTATGGGGTATTACATAAACAACGTTTAAATCAAACAAATATCTTTTACAAAAACTATGTCGACTAACAAACTAAACGTGCTTTTTTTATCAAATAAGAAAGAACAGAAAGTCTAAAACAAATTTCAATTGACTTGAAAGAATTTTTATCTCAAACATTATAAATCCATTGTAAATGACTCTTGCTTCTATTAAAAGACATCATATAATGAATAAAGCCATATAAAAGAATTTATTGAAGCAATCACTTCACCAACAAGATATGAAATCACTGCTATCTCAGGTGAGTTTCGTTTCTTCCCTATATTTTACCACTTTTTCAACGTATTTTTTTCTTATCAAAATGGAAAGAAAAGAAAGTCCAAAAAAATCTCAATTGACTTGAAAGAGTTTTTATCTCAATAATTATTAATCATTTATAAATGACTTTTGCTTCTATAAAAAGACAACATCTCAATAAATAAAGACATATAAAAGGAATTGTTGAAGCAATCACTTCTCCAATAAGATATGAAATCGCTACCATCTCAGTTGAGTTTAATTCTTTCTTTATATTTTTTCATTTTTTCACATTCTCTTAATCTCAAGAATGACTTCTCGATTAGTTCGTTTTCAATGCCTACACATTTAATTGTGATGAATGTTGTGTATTATTTCATAATGTATTGTATTGTATTGTATTAATTTGTACTCTGTCGATTGTACTGTATTATTTTAATGAATAAATATTTAAATATATCACATAAAAAATATAAGAAATAATTTAGATTATGAAAAGAAATTATCATTCAAGGTTTGTATGATATCTAATTATGTTAAGTTTTGAGTTATGTGACCATATGCAAATAAAATTTACTATTTTAACATAAGTTTTTAATAATTGACAAGGGTTCTTTGTCCAATGCACGTATATATAAACTAGTTTTCAATATGTAACAACATGTTGAAAATATGATTGACAATTAGCTCCACACGTACGGGTTTTCTTGACAAAAAAATAACCTTCATTAACATCAAGTTGTCTGCAACTTTGATCTTAGTTTGTCCACAATTTGAACCATCGGACTATTAAACCATAGGCTCTGATACCACTTGTTGTATTTGAAATTGAGAGGATGTCATGTGGTAGCTAATAGTTTTCAAACCATAGAGGCGATAGTTCTGACGAAAAAGAAAAATATACTAAGAACATATTATTGATATAATTTGGTCAATTGGCCTGCATATTAAAAACGAATTCAAAAAGTATAAAAACCTTATTGGGAGAATTATCTCCCCTAAGAAAGACTCTTTAGTGACAACATTGTGGTGTTGTGGGATAATAAGAAGGATCCTCAATTTATAGAGGTACAAAATCTTTCTTCCAAGAAAGAGATTAGCCAAATATGGAAGAAGATTATTTTTTCTTTTAAGAAAAGTAAAAACAAATATGGTAATACTTTGACTTTTTTTCAATAAAAAATTAAAATCAAATTTGATAATAAAATCAAGGCAAAACCCCTAACATGAACCACCAACTCCATCGTAAGTGTTAGGAGCCGTTGTGGAGGTTGGAGTTATTGGATTTTACCTTCTTTTTTTCTTTATATTATTAAGTTTTTTGTATCACGTGTTTCTTTTCATGTCTATATGAAATTAAACTTCTTATATAATCCTATGATTCTTTCTTAATTATTGGTATTTAACTAATTAGCTTATAATAGTAATTTATTTATTTAATCTTAAGTTTGATTATTTAATTATTTGGCTGACTATCGAATATTGCCTACGAATCTTGAATAGAATTCGAAAGTGAAAATTCCAAATTTCAATAGTATTAATTAAAGCAAATCTTAATCATAAGCATCGACAGTAGACAAAAGACTTATTATAAGGACCTGTATAAATAGTTTGAGTATTTGGGCTCCTTCCCCTTAAAAGACCATTTCCGTAGCTCTAAAATATGATTTATGACTTGGGGTAGGTGGCACAATTATTGGGGAGAGTTGATATTTTAGATACCTATGAAAACTTGTTTTGACAAAGAGACACTAGTCTTACAAAATTAGAAAAAGAGATAGCCTAATGGGACCACAAAAAAAGTGTTAACCCTAGCATACAAGTTAAAAAATGTGCACTTTAGTCCCACCTATACTTCAGCCTCTATATTTTAGAAACTACATTTTAACACATGTCCAAAAATATAAATATTATATATTTAATTGAAAAAACTCAAGCTTCTCAATTAAGTGTAACACGCGGATGTGCTGAACCAGAATACTACACGGTGCTCATGACCCCGAAGGACCACAAGCTAACCCATGACTGATATTTGTACCTGTATACTGCATAAATACTGAATAATATGGAAACATGCACTGAAAGGCCATAAGGTTCAATACTGAACATAACATGGATAAGATAACATCTGTGGGGTAATACAATACCCAAAACAAAACTGTAAACACTGAAGTCTGAAACATAATAGTCTGCATCTAGTCTGAAAGCCTTTACTGTCTGAATAATCTAAATAAGGAGTTGATGGAATATGTCCCCAACTAACTCCAACTAATAACTAATCAATCAAATAGTGGAGAAATAATCATGTCCTCGAAGAATGAGGACTCACTTCTATTCTGACTGCTGAGATTGGAATCTACAGCTAATCTGGAACTCGTGTCTCTGAACCTATAGTGTAATATAAAAAGAAAGAACCATAGCGTAAATGTGTCAGTACAATGGAATATACTGAGTATACATATGAGGTAGGCTAATGCAGGGATTAAAATGCATGAATAATGCTAGTTGACTGTCCAACATGAATGCGAGAATGCATACATAAATACGTAACTGTAACTGACACTGTGATATCGTGATTACTGAATCTGAATACCAATGACATGACATACAAATAACTAATATAAATAATAGCATAAATAGATGTATCTGAATGTAACTGATAACATAGGTAATTGTATCTAATGGAACTATCTGAGTTCCTTACTGTATCTGAGTCATCTATATCTGACAATCTTGAATCTAAAGAACTATTTGAGTTTTTAACTGAGCATTGTACTGAAACTGTGGGAGGTAGTATTTAACCGACATGCCCCTAATACACCATTATAGCTAGATTGGGGTCCAATCTGTAACCCCAATTGGAAGGGTATCAATATTGCGCCACTGGTAGGGACAAGCTGTGGGCGAGACTTATCTGGTAGTATCCCCAAAAGAGAATGGTGGGGACCTTATCTGACAGTGCTTATCCACCTCATCAACCCTCATTAGACAGTGTTGATGTCTCAACCTATGCTAGCTAAATAGTTCTGGAATGCAAGGATGACTTTTAAGGATCACACCCTCATCTGATAATGTGTGTCCCCATCTTTGGGTTCACTCGGTACTAATTCCTACTCCCATATGAACGGACACTAAACATGACTTACTGATCTGACCATGAGCTGAGTTACAAAGTTTTGTTGACTGACGAAATACTACTGATATCTGACAACTTACTGACTCATGAGATCATGGAGATTTCTTGAGTCATAAGACTATCTGAAGTCTAAGGATTCATAGCTTGACTGAGAGTATCATCAAAACATGACATGGCTCTAGGTACACAACTAATGTTTCGGGTACAAGTACCTCCAAGACTCGATGGAAGAAAACTGACAAAGCATGACTTGCTTGAATATATAATAATCATCATAATACATTTACTGAAGCATTTCATTAATCATGTGATAGGCATAAGCTTGTACGTACATGGGGATTTCATGATATCATACTAATTAGACACTTTCCCTTCATCTAGGCATTCAACCAAACACATAGTAGACAAATAATGTGTAAACAACATCATACAACAATTAACTGTCGTGATTCAATTCCAATTTAATCATTCAAGGGTGTAGTCTTAGGGTTTCATGAATCTATACCGATACAAATCAACCCATATGGAATTTAACACTCATTTATGGAATACAATTAAATTACTCATTATCAACATGAACAAAAGCAACCCAATCATGAAATTCATAAGAAAATCCATAACTTGAATTTAGAAAAGGGATTCTTGGGCTTCATGGACGAAAGGAGTCCATGAATAAACACTATGCATACCTTAGTTCGTGATTTCGTGAAAATTGACAAAGAAACTTTCTTGGAATTGGATCTTCTATGAAAACCCTAGCTTGTTCTTGAGAGGTTTTTGAGAGAAAAGAGTGTATTTTAGGTGATAAGTGGTTGAATCATGTGTTAAAGGGCATAAATAAGGGTAAGAAATTGACCCTTTTAACCCTGGACGCGTCATTTAATTTCAGTAAAATTTTTCCAAACTGAGCCTCTGGCATGACACAGCTTTATCGCATCGTGTCACTAGAAATTGACAATTGGGAAACTGAGCAATGGCGCAACACGGAGCCATCGCGTTTCCCCTTCTTTTGTGACCTGGAATTTTGGCGTGACGTGGAGGAAATCGTGCTAAAACACTGGAAAAGGACAATTCTGAATTTGGGCCCTGGAGCGACATTCCATAATTAAAAACCCATACTAGAATTTGCTAAATGCCATTTCCTCAAGTGGCGTGGTGCGCTACTAACTAATATGGTACTGTTTTACGACGGAAAATTAAAATAGTCGTAACTTCTGACTTGTTTATCAGATTTGGGCGAATCTTATATCGATGGAAAGCTTATTGAATTTCCCATATGAAAAAAAGCTAAAATATTGAAGATTCCTCATGGAATAACCATCATTCAATTTAGAAGCTAATACTATACATTCTTGAGATAAAATTAGCTAAGAAAAAGTATGGGGTATTACAATATCTCCCCCTTGAAAACATTCGTCCTCAAATGAGACTGATCGAGAGGGAAGAAAAGACAACAACGTACATACTGAACATGAATAAATGGAATATGATCTCATGACTGACATTACTGACAAGTTGAACGTCTAGTACTGAACATGCATATCTGATGCATGGGTAACTGATTCTTGAATGCATGATTGAGTATACCATGATACTTGATACCAAGTTTATAATGGGAACATGAGCATAAAACTGCATACCAAATTTGTGATGAACACTGAACATGAAACTAAGTAAGCTTAAGGAGAACTGTTACCTTGAGCTTGATCTGAGTTAGAGGAAGAAGAGGTAAGGATACTTGGTACGCATGTCTGCCTCTGCTTCCCAAGTGTATCCCTTGATGGACTGATCTTACCAAAGAACCTTAACTAGAGGGACTTCTTTGTTCCTCAATCTATGAGTCTGATAGTCTAAGATTTTGACTGGAATCTCTTCATAAGAGAGAGTGTTCTGAACATCAATGCTCTGAATAGGGACTACAACTGATGGGTCACCTATCCACTTCTTGAGCAAAGATACATGAAAGACTGGATGAAATGAGGCTAGATTTGAAGGCAATTCAATCTCATAGGCTACCTTGCCAAAGTGAATGTGAATCCTGAAGGAACCAACAAATCGGGGACTGAGCTTTCCTTTCTTGTCGAATCTCTTCACTCCCTTCATGGGAGAGATCTTTAGATAGACATAGTCATCAATCTCAAACTCGAGATCCTTTCTACAAATATCTGCATAAGAATTCTATCGGCTCTGAGCAGCATGGAGTCTTTCTCTGATCAACTTGACTTTTTCTGAGGCGTCGAATACTATGTCAGGCCCTATGACTGAGGCCTCACTAACATTAAACTAACCAATTATAGATCTACATCTCCTACCATTTAGATCTTCGAATGGAGCCATCCGAATACTCGAATGATAGTTGTTGTTGTACGCAAACTCAATCAAAGGTAAGTGGTCATCCCAACTTCCCTTGAAATCGATTACACATGCCCTTAGAATATATTCTAAAATTATAATAGTCCTTTTTTCTTGACCATTTATCTAAGGATAAAAGGTTGTACTGAGATAAACTTGGGTACCAAGACCCTTTAGAAACATTTTCCAAAAATAAGAGGTAAATTGGGTACCTCTGTCTGAGATAATAGATAGCGGAACACCGTGCAATCTAACCAACTCCTTGATGTAGAGTTTGGCATAATCCTCTACTAAATAAGAGGTATGAACTGGAAGGAAATGAGCTAATTTGGTCATTCTATCTACAATGACCCAGACTAAATCATGCTGATGACGAGTTCGAGGTAAGCCCATCATGAAGTCCATGTTCATAACTTCCCACTTCCAAGTAGGAATACTGAGCTCCTATATAGACCCACTAGGCTTCTGATGCTCTATCTTAACTTGCTAACATGTAGAGCACTTAGCCATAAACTCTGCATTGTCTCTCTTCATCCCACTCCACCAATAGGTTTCCCATAAGTTGCGGTACATCTTTGTGGCCCTTGGATAAATAGAGTAGCGCGCACCATGCGCTTCTGCGAGAATTTACTTCCTTAATTTGTCTACACCTGGAACACAGAGATGACCCTAACAACGCAAAACACTATCTCCCCCTTGGGAGAAAACCTCTACTTTCTGATCCTGAACTGACTCTTTGAACTTGACAAGGCTGGGATCTCTATCTTGATTTGCTTTCACCTCAGAAACTAGAGATGATTTTGAACTACTCTGAACCCATATATCACCCTCCTCTGTATCGACTAAGTGAACGCCTAGTCTGTAAAGTTGATGGACTTCCTAAGCTAACTTCTTCTTACTGTCCTCAATATGCGAAACACTACCCATGGATAGTCTACTAAGAGTGTTGGCTACTACGTTGGCCTTGTCCGGATGATAGAGAACACTCATATCATAATCTTTCAAGAGCTCTAACCACCTTCTCTAAAAAAGATTGAGATCTTTCTAAGAAAAGACATACTGAAGACTCTTATGATCTGTGAACACATCTACATGAACACTGTATAGATAATGCCTCTAAATCTTTAAGGAAAATACTATGGCTACTAACTCAAGATCATGAGTAGAGTAATTCTTCTCATGGGGCTTAAGCTGTCTGGAGGCGTAGGCTATGACCTTACCATGATGTATGAGTACACAACCCAAACCTACTCTAGATGCATAACAATACACTACGAACCCATCTAGATCATCTGGAAGAGCTAAAATTAGATTTGAGGTGAGTCGAGTTTAAAACTCCTAAAACCTTCTATCACAAGGATCTGACTACTGAAACTTGACTTTCTTCTGCGTCAATCTGGACATAGGGGATGCAATAGAAGAAAATCCACATAAGGGATGCAATAGAAGACAATCCCTCAATAAATCATCTGTAATAGCTAGCCAAATTCAAGAAACTCCTAATATCTGATGGAGAGATAGATTTGGGCCAGTTTCTTAATATTTTGGTCTTTTGAGGATCAACTCTAATGCAATCTCCAGAAATGATGTGACCAAGGAACGCTACTGAACTTAGCCAAAATTTGCACTTACTAAATTTAGAGAATAGCTGATGATCTTTGAAAGTCTGAAGTACTGTCCTGAGATGGTCTGTATAATCACGCTCAACGCAAGAATAGACCATAATATCATTTATGAAGACTATGATGAGCATGTCCAAGTACTGCTTGAACAAGCGGTTCATCAAGTCCATGAAAGCTGCTGGGGCATTGGTAAGACCAAATGACATGACTAATAATTCAAAGTGACTATACCAAGTACAAAAAGCTATTTTTGGAATGTCACTTTCTCTAACTCTGAGCTGATAATAGCCGGATCTGAGGTCTATCTTAGATAAATAGATGGCACCTTGAAGTTGGTCAAATAAGTCATCGATTTTGGGAAGAGGATACTTGATCTTGACCATGACCTTTTTGAGTTGACGATAGTCTTTACACTTCCTGAAAGAATCGTCTTTCTTGTGCACGAATAATACTAGAGCGCCCCACGGGGAAATAATGGGTTTGATGAATCCATTTTCTAAGATATCCTTCAACTTTTCTTTCAGTTATTTGAGTTCTGCCGGTGCCATTCTATATGGAGAAATAGAGATAGGCTGAGTAGCTAGAAGAAGTTCAATATCACAGTCTATTTCCCTTTCGGGTAGAATTTCTGGAAGATCTTCAGGAAAGATATTTGAATATTCATTCACTACTGGGACTGATTTAAGATTGGGAGTTTTAGAACTAATTTCCTTAACTCAAACAAGATGATAGACACATCCTTTAGACATCATTTTCCTTGCCCGAAGGTAAAAAATCAGTTGACCCCTGAAAGCGGGTACACTACCCTTCCACTCAAGGATTGGTTTATTTGGGAATTGAAACTAGACTATTCTATTTCTACAGTCTACTATGGCATAGCAAGAATGAAGCTAATCCATGCTGAGAATGACATCAAAATTAGTCATCTCTAATTCAACTAAGTCTGTTGTAGTGACATTTTGAAATATCATAATCGAGCAGTTCCTGTATATTCATCGAGCTATGATGGTTTTACCCACTGGGGTAGAGACTAAAAAGGGCTCTGCTAGGAATTCAGGACTGATTCTGAAATTGCCTACTATATAGGGAGTAACAAAAGACAAAGAAGCTCCTGCATCTAGCAAAGCGTAAATATGCACATGAAAGATCTGTAATGTACCAGTAACTACATAAGGAGAATTTTCCTGATCCTGTCAGGACTGAAGAGCATAGAGATGATTTAGGCATTTCCCACTAGTAGCACTGGAAGTGGCACTCTGCTGATTTGGGCGGCCGGACTGAGCTGAAGAACGATTTTATTGACCCTGAGGACCTAGCTGAGGGCAGTCTCTGACTCAGTGTACTGGCTTGCCACATCATAAACAAATACCACTATCAGCTCTACAAATACCCTGATGGTGCTTTCCATAAGTCTGGCAAAGAGGATAGGTAAGGGAACTGCTAACACTGCCCTGGGACTTAGAGCTTGGCGCTCTATCTTTGTTACCCTCTCTGAACTTAGGAACTGGAGCACTAGCTGAAGAAGGATCTGGAATTAATGACTTAGCATAAAACTGAGAACAGTTTCCTTCTTCTGAATTAGGCTGAACGAAGTTGAAACTACCTGTATTCACTCTCTTATTTTGCTTCTCCCTCATCTTAATATTTTGATCCTCAATTTGTTGAGCATGATTCATAAGCCTGGCTAAAGTCATGTCACTATTCAGCATGGCAGATCTGCACTCATTAACCACATTATCATTCACCCCTAAAATGAACTTACTCATCCTTGCCCTGCTATCTGTAATCATATGAGGGGCATATCTGGCTAATTGAGTAAACTTAAGAGAATACTCTTTCATTGTCATATTTCCCTGCCTGAGGTTGATGAATTCTGGCACCTTAGCTTCTTTATGCTCTTGGGGAAAGAATCTGTCTAAGAAAGCAATGACAAACTCTTCCCACTCTATAGGACCTGAATCATCTGACCTTTCTGACTTTCACTGTTTGAACCAAGTATGAGCTACATCCTGCAACTGGTATGCGTCTACTCAGCACTCTCAACAGTAGTCACCCCCATGATGTCTGTCACTTTTTGAAATTGATTAATGAACTCATGAGGGTCTTTATCTACTTTGGACCCGTGGAAGGACGGAGGATTCATTTGGGTGAAGTCCCAAATCCTAGCTGAAGCTGAGTTGGCCACTAGGTTGGCTGAAATGACAACTGGTCGCTCATTATAGGAAGCTACTGACTGAGCAAGGGTGGTAAATATGGTCCTAAACTCCGCATGAGAAAGATAATTGCCCAAAGGTTCTTCGGTCTGAGGGTTGACTGATTTCTTCTCTTAAGAGGCATATTCTGAAATAAAGAGAAGAAGTGGATTAAACTGAGAGATTGACTTGTGATTATGCTCACTAGCACAACATATATACTGAAAGAAGGGAAACTATTCCTAAACATCTCATAGCCTCTTGCACATAAATGTGGGGTGCAATACACCCATGTACAAGACTCTACTAGAAGCGGCTTTAAGACTTCCTGGGACTCTATTGAACCTTAGGCTCTAATACCAAGTTTGTAACACCCTGATCTGCTGAACTGAAATACTACACGATGCTCATGACCCCGAAGGACCACAAACTAACCCATGACTAATATTTGTACCTGTATACTACATAAAATACTGAATAATGTAGAAACATGCACTGAAAAGACATAAGGTTCAATACTGAACATAACATGGATGAGATAACATCGGTGGGGTAATACAATACCTAAAACAAAACTGTAAACACTGAAGTCTAAAATATAATAGTCTGTATCTAGTCTGAAAGCCGCTACTAGCTGAATAATCAGAATAAGGAGTTGATGGGACATGTCCCCAACTAACTCTAAGTAATAACTAATCAATGAAATAGTAGAGAAATAATCATGTCCTCAAAGGATAAGGGCTCACTTCAATTTTGACAGTTGAGACTGGAATATACGGCTGATCTGGAACTCATGTCTCTGAACCTATGGTGTAACATGAAAAGAAAGAACCATAGCACAAATACGTCAGTACAATAGAATGTACTGAGTATACGTGTGAGGTAGGCTAATGCAAGGATTAACATGCATGAATAATGCAGCCGACTGTCTAACATGAAAGCGAGAATGCATACATAAATACATAACTGTAACTAACACTATGATATCATGATTACTGAATATGAATACTGATTACATGACATACTAATAACTTATATAACTGATAGCAAAAATAGATATATCTGAATATAACTGATAACATGGGTGACTGTATCTAACAGTCTTGAATCTGATGGAACTATCTGAGTTCCTTACTATATCTGAGTTGACTATATCTGATAGTCTTGAATCTAAAGAACTATTTGAGTTCTTTTACTGAAACTGGTACTAAAACTGTGGGAGGTAGTAGTGTCCCCAAATCTGACAGTGCTTATCCACCTCATCAACCCTCATCGGACAGTGATGATGTCTCAACCTATGTTGGATACATAGTTCTGGAATGCAAGGATGACTTCTAAGGATCACACCCTTATCTGATAGTGTATGTCCCCATCCTTGGGTTCACTCGGTGCTAATTCCTACTCCCATCTGAATGGATAATGAACATGACTTACTAAATTAAACATGAGCTGAGTTACTAAATTTTGTTAACTGACAGAATACTACTGATATTTGACAACTTACTGAGTCATGACATCATGGAGATTTCTTGAGTCTTAAGACTATCTGAAGTCTAAGGATTCATAGCTTGACTGAAAGTATCATGAAAACATGACATGGCTCTAGGTACACAGCTAATATTTTGGGTACAAGTACCCCCATGACTCGATGAAAGGAAACTGACAAAGCATGACTTACTTGAATACATAATAATCATCATAATACATTTATTGAAGCATTTCATCAAACATGTGATAGGCATAAGCTTGTACGTACATGGGGATTTCATGATATCATGCTAATTAGACACTTCCCTTCATCTAGGCTTTCAAACAAACATATAGTAGGCATAGAATGTGTAAACAACATCATACAACAATTAACTATCGTGATTCAATTCTAATTTAATCATTCAAGGGTTTAGTTCTAGGGTTTCATGAATCTATACCGATACAAATCAACCCATATGGAATTTAACACTCATTCATGGAATACAACTCAATTACTCATTATCAACATGAACAAAAGTAGCCCAATCATGAAATTCATAAGAAAATCCATAACTTGAATTTAGAAAAGGGATTCTTAGGCTTCATGAATGAAAGGATTCCATGAACGAACTCTATGCATACCTTAGTTCGTGATTTCGTTAAGATTGACGAAGAAACTTTCTTATAATTGGATCTTCTATGAAAATTCTAACTTGTTCATGAGAGGTTTTTGAGATAAGAGAGTATATTTTTGGTGAAGAGTTGCTGAATCACGTGTTCAAGGGCTTAAATAGGGGTAGAAAATTGACCCTTTAACCCTGAACGCGTCATTTAATTTTAGTAGAATTTTTCTGAACTGCTCCCTTGGCGCAACGCGGCATTATCACGTCGTGTCATTGAAAATTGACCATTGGTAAACTGAGGGATGGCGCAACATGGATCCATCGCGTTGCCCCTTCTTTTGCGACCTGGAATTTTGGCGCGATGCGGAGGAAATCGCGCTAAGATACTGGAAAAGGACAATTCTAAATTTGGGCCCTAGAACGATGTTCCATAATCGTGGACCCATACTAAAATTTATTAAATGCTATTTTCTCTTGTGGTGCGGCGCGCCACTGACTAATATGGCACTATTTTATGATGGGAACTTAAAATAGTCGTAACTTCTGACTCGGTTATCGGATTTGGGCAAATCTTATATCGATGGAAAGCTTATTGAATTTTTCATATGACAAAAAGTGAAAATCTTGAAGATTCCTCATGGAATAACCATCATTTAATTTAGAATCTAATACTAAACATTCTTGAGATGAAATTAGCTAAGAAAAAGTATAGGGTATTACACTAAGCTCCACTACCAGCCATTATTTTGTTATTTTCCAATGATTTTTCATCGATTTTTCGGGAATCATCCAAAAGTGACATTACCTCCATTGTTTTAGGCCATTTTCTAATATATTTATCCTCACATTTTCATCCATTTTCATTCAAAAATCTTAAAAATGAGTCCCACTTTTTGAAATTGATTCTAGGCTCAGTTGTAATATTACCACACTCCTTAGATTGTTTATAAGCTCTAATCCATTGAATTATTTCGGTGAAGGTCAAAAAAGGCAATATCATGTATTGCCCGAAAAGTAGGTAAGAAAAAAACAACTATAGTCTATTAACTCTAGGATCATAAACCACTTATTAGGTCTATTAAATATTATCATCATGGTATATCATGTCTATTATAGAATTCATAGTCATTGGTGATGAATTTTTGGGTGAATGGAAGGAGACTCCTAAATGTTGGATTTGGAAATCAACGTCTAAGAAGACATTATCTATTGCCCTTCGTCACAATAGTTCATAAGTTGACATGGTTAAAAGCATAATGGAGAGCAGAGAATTAAGTTGTGATCCAGACGATGTGGTCATTAGTTACCTGATGCATGGGAGGGAAAAAATTTATCCAACATTCATAAGGAATAGGCACGTGAAATTGTACATGATTTGCGTTGATTTTGATAATTCTAGGCCTATTTTTTAAGGGTTAAAGTTGTTGAAAGGTTTGGGAAACAATCTTCCACATCATCTCCCCCACCTTCGGCAATGCATGATAGCTCAATGGAATACGATAGCATGGGTGGTCATGAATGAGATGATTTTGAAGAATTTGAAGAAGAGGGGTATGAAGGATGTGTCGAGTAGTAGTCCGAACCACAAGAAAGCCACTTTTTCTCGGATGGCACCAATCTTTGTATAGGATAAATATTCAAGGCCAAGAAAATATTGAAGCTTTTCTTGAAAAAAACATCGGTGAAGAAGTCTTTCAATTGTACTACGGACAAGACATGTAAGAAATACTACAAAGTGAGGTGTGTAGATTCTATTTGCTGGTGGATGGTGCATGTAGGTGCGAACGAAGCATCGTGTAGGTTTCAAATCTACAAGTACATGGGTGAAAATAGTTGTGGGATTGGACATGTCATGGGAAATCACAAAAATGTCTTTGTGGATGTCATTGCCTTACTTTGTTTGAACTTTTTCACTAAAAACAAAGGTCCAAGCCTAAGAGAGATCAAGAAGATCATCTTTAGGGAGTTATATGGCATGCTGGGTTATTAGAAGTGTTGGATGGGAGGCGTCATTGTGAAGAAAATAATTCAAGGAATACCCGAGTATGGATATGCAGTGCTTCCTAATTTTTCATGTGTTTTTAATGGCCTCAATCCCGGGTCTATAAATTTCCTCATGGTTGAGGAGGAGTCAGGAAAGTTTATGTACTACTTTATGGCATTTGGTGATGTTATATAGAAATATAGAACTTACGATGCCTAAACTAAGAGAATATGCATGTACTTAAGGTTATGTTGTTAGATTTGATGTGTTTTTGGGAGTGTTTTGCAGGAAATTAGGTGTTGGGATGCTAAATTCAAGAAGAACTATGAAAAGTGGCTTGAGTCATAGTCAAAAACTCATTTTTGGCCTTTACTGACCAAGGTAAGACTCCTTCTTCACGTCCCTTAAGAACACCTTACGAGTAGTAGCCTTACAAGCCTTACAAGTCGTACCTCGAACAAATTCGACACAGCTTCAGCAGTGCTTCAGTATTTTGTCCATAACATTTTACCCCAGTATTAAATTAAGGCAAAACTGGTATCATTGGAAAGATAATTCAATTTTATATCTCTTGGTGGGTCTTGAGATCAAAAATAATACGTACATAAAAAGTTATACTCAATTGAAGATGACAATAGCTAGATTCTTTACAATAACTTAGTCATTAAGGGATGTTTTCACAAGCCTGTAAGCTTAAAACTATTTGTGATAACAATATACATCTAAAACCATTAAAAAAACTCTAAGAAATTTGAAGTGTCAGAAGAATTTGAGTCAAAAGTCTGAGTACGACTCGTATGATCCAACCGTAAGAAGAACAGTGTCCAAGAACAAGAACGGAAGAAGTCCCAGGTGGCTACGAGTGAAGTCCACGAGTCATATCATCAAGGTATAACTCATGAGAATGAGTCATAAGAAGATCAAAATGTTGAATCCTTGGATGATAAGCTACTGGAATGCATACGACTGGGTCCTACAACTCGTAAGCAGACCATAGGAGACGTGGACCCAATTACACTTATATTATGTATGGGTAATTATGTTGTCATAATTTATTTAGGATTTGATTTAAAGTGTTTTCTTATTTTATTTAAGAGTTGATTTTTAGGGTCTTTATACTTTAATTAGGATTTAGTTTTTGTAATCTATAAATACCCTTTAGGCTTTGTTTATTTATCATTATTCAGGACATTTAACAATTAAAAAAATAAACTTCATCTATTCTTGGTTTGTAGTTCAATTGGAGACTTTAGGATTTATCCCTCATTATTTGGAGATTGTTTTGTAATTTTATCTGTGGATTCCATGATTGATCTCATAAATATGAGTGGGTAATTCCCTTAGCTATGGTTGTAGGAACCCTGGAAGATTAGATACGTAGAGGAAGTGTGATATTCATTTATTCTAGGGTTGTATGTATCTTAATCTTCTTCGTAATAATTAATCTTAAATATTGGCCTCACCTTGAGATAGCCTGTATTTGTATTCATTCAATAACCAAGAAGCTTGTGATTGGGAAAATAAGTTAAGACAGTGATTTAGGCTTCAATAACCAAGCGTCTCATATAATCACTTGATTCGATAACCAAGGATCTTGTGAACTAAAGTCGTAGCAAGGAGCAACAAGGCAACAACCGAAGACAATAACCAAGTCAAAGGGTGAAATTTATCTTCTAGCTTACCGAGTGTTAGATAATACCTATTTATAAACTTTGCATGCAGAATGACAGAATATTTGGGTTGATCACAAAAAATTTATGGAGTTGAGAAGACAGGGAAAACACAACCATAGCGTTCGTCTTCTATTGTCTACAACGAAAAGCAACCAATTTTTTTATCTTTTTCTATTTTTATTTCAACATATCCCTCTTTTTATTTTATGCATTGCCTAGTGATTTCAATATATTCGAGACAGGTTTCTAATGTATTCCCATGGGATTCGACCCCAACCTAGTTGGGTTACTATATTTGACGTCCATTTTATCCTTCAATTGGAGGTGTATTTTGGGTGTTATTAAATTTTGGCGCCATTGTCGGAGAATATGGTCTTGGAATTCTTGATTGAAATTGTTGGAGTTATTGGGCTTATTTCTTTTATTTTTTAATTTTATTTTATTTTATTTATTTTTGTTGAACTACTCTTCTTAAGATGATAGTCTGGCCAGAGAAAGTATAGAGTGATGATGACTCTTTATTTATTGATCCTATTCCTTATGATATGGTGCATTACTGTAGGGGTATGATAAATATATTATTGAAATATAATGAGAGCATGCTTGACACGTTAGCACTACTAAAAAAAAAGACAAGATCATATGCAAGAGGTTGACAGGTTTGTATTTGATATTCACCTCCTAAAATTAGAGTTGGATGCAAAAGTTGTTGTGTGTAACGCTCATCGACTTAGTGATAGGTGGTGTGAAACTAAAAGAATTTTTTAAATCCAACTTGAAGAGCTAAAATTAAAGGAGTCAAAAATTACTCATGCTCTTGTGGATAGCGTCACTCTTAAGGAGAGTACACGAGTTATGTAGGGATGTAAAGAAGATTGAAAATCATGAGTTGGAGTGTATTAGACCTCATTCTAAGAATTTTTCCACATTATGTAAGGGATAATAAGTAAAACATGCCACATCAATTTCTTAGGTCCTTTATTTTTATACCTCCTCCCAATGAACATAATGGGAAATTAGAGAAACAATTAGGGCTGAAATTCATAAGTTTAAAGTGGAAAGAGAAATTTGAAGGATAACTATTGGGATACCTTGATGAAGTCTGAGTAATTAAGGTACTCATGGACTTTTTGGGAAAGTCTGAGTACCCAACAAAGTCCCGTAATATCGTGATGTGAAATTAAGTGCTACTTGGGAGGCATCCCAAGGTATTTTATTATTTGTATTGGTATTGCATGATTGACGTCAGATCTCAACACCTATGGTGCCACAAGTATGTTTCTAACTCTCTTGTTTTAGTTTGATGCATTGGGGATAATGCATGATTCTAAGTTGAGGGTAGGGCTTCTTGTGGGTCTTGATGTCCTCCTGGGGGTTTTGTTGTCGTGCCTCTTTTCCCTGAAGTTTTGTTCCTAGTAGAGCCGGCATATTTAGGTGTATTATGTTTTTCTTGCATGATGTTTTGTGGTTAACTAGGAGAAAAATTAGTATCTAGGATTGTTGACATATTTTTGTTGATTTTTGATATAAATGGTAAATACCTCTCCAATTGTATATTTTGTAACCATGTGATTTGTATATATGTGACTATTGTGACTTTTTTTATGTCATTAGTATTAGGGACATGATTATTATTTCAAACTTGTGCAAAATCAGATAGGTGGTAGCCTGCAATATTGACTCTGTGCCATGTGTGTGTTAAATGTTACTTAGTTTTTTTTGTGTGTTAAATCCATAACTTGCCCGGTTAGTCTTGCTAAGTTGGAGGATAGTGGTTGGGAAAGGATCATAGGCCATTTTTTATATTAGTCCACTTTTAGCTAAATTGTCCTTATATGCATGAATGATAGCCCTTGATACCGATTTTGAACTTGTATGGCTATTTTTCTTATTACACCTCCATTTTGCATTACAATAAACCCATTTTGGCCCTGGTCCTCCTTGGATATTGTTCACTTCAACTCAGGAAAATTGCCTAAGTTGAGGGTGGCTATCATAGGGGTGCGTGATGTAAAATGGGTATGAAGAAGGGTAAAATAAGATAAAATAAAGTAAGGTTGGGTGTGGTAGAAAAAGAACAAAAAAAGAAAAGAAATTTTGTGAAAAAAAAAATGAAAGACTATAAACCACACCCAACCTGAATATGCGTTAAAAATAAAAATGAAGAAATAAGGGCGGAAATAAAGTGAAAAATTGGTTAAGTGCGGACCCCAAGTTAATGTAGTGCCAAGGTGGCTTAGTAAATTTAAATATCCATACATATTATACCAAACCCACATTACAAGCTGAAGAAAAGGTCCTATAGTGATTCTAACCTAACAATTTGAAAGCTTAGGTAAAGAAAATAAGGGCAAGCCTATGGTATCTGACAAGCATTGTTTAGAACTTCTTTCTGGGAATGAGGGTCTCTTGACCATCCCCACTTTGACATTCTTGATTTCATATATGAGTGAGGAGGGACTTCTTTTCTTTGAGGGCACATGGGTTGTATTGCTAGTTGCTTACTTGTTTGGATAGTGAAACTTATATATATGCATGGTTGTTTGTTGCTAATATAATGTCATAACTTGATTGCTTTGTGACAAATTATTGTACTTCATCAATTCACACAATTGGTTTTAAAGTGATTTAACTTGGAGAGGGTAATGTTTTTGAGCTAAAATTGATGATTGACTGCCATAGGTATCTTATGTTTCTCTTGGTTAAGCATCATCGAATTATTTTGTTATGTTTTATTTTTGGAGGACATGCAATGTTCTAAGTTGAGGGTATTAATGTGATATATAAATATAGAACTTACGATGCCTAAACTATGATAATATGCATGTACTTAAGGCTATGTTGTTAAATTTGATATGTTTTGGGAAGTGTTTTGCAGGAAATTAGGTGTTGGGATGCTAAATTCAAGAACTATGAAAAGTGGCTTGAGTCGCAGTCAAAAACTCATTTTCGTCCTTTATTGACCAAGTACGACTCCCTCCTCATGACCCATAAGGATACCTTACAAGTAGTATCCTTACAAGTCGTACCTCAGACAGATTCAACATAGCTTCAGCAGTGCTTCAATATTTTGGCCATAATTTTTCACCCCGATATCGGATTAAGGTGAAATTGGTATTGTTGGAAAGATAATTAATTTTTCTATCAGTTTATGGATCTTGAGATCAAAAATACTAATAGACAAATAGTTATGCTCAGTTGAAGATGACAATAGTTAGATTCTTCATAAGAACTTAATCATTAAGGGATGTATTCACATGCCTATAATCTTAAAACTATTTGTGATACCAATATGAATCTAAAGCCATCAAATATATTTGATATATATGAAGTGTCAGAAGAATACAAGTTGATAGTCTGAGTATGACTCGTATAATCTAATCGTAAGAAGAACAGTGTCCGAAAACACGAACGAAAGAAGTCCCAGGTGGATACGAGTGAAGTCCACAAGTCGTATGATAAAGGTACGATTTGTGAGGATGAGTCATAAAGAAGATCATAATGTTGAATCCTTGGGATATGAGCTACTAGAATGCGTACGACTAGGTCCTACGACTCATAAGCAGACCATACGAGATGTGGACTCGAGTCAAACCTTGTAACAACTTAAGTGTCTTATCCCATTTTAGTTGGGATTTGTTTCCTAGAGTTTACATATATCCCAATTACACTCATATTATGTATGGGTAATTATGTTGTCATATTTTATTTAGGATTTGAATTATAGTACTTTCCTATTTTATTTAGGAGTTGATTTTTAGGGTTTTCCTACTTTAATTAGGATTTTGTTTTTGCAATCTATAAATACCCTTTAGGCTTTGCTTACTTATCATTATTCAAGATATTTAACAATTAGAAAAAATAAAATTCAACTATTCTTAGTTTGTTCTTCAATTTAAAACTTTGAGATTTATCCCTCATTATTTGGAGATTGATTTTGTAATTTTGTCTGTGGATTCCATGATTGATATCATAAATATAAGTGGCTAATCCCCTTAGCTAAGGTTGTAGGAACCCTGGCAGATTAGCTACATAGAGGAAGTGTGATATTCATCTATTCTAAGACTGCATGTATCTTAATCTTCTTCGCAATAATTAATCTTAAGTACCGGTCGTACCTTGAGATAGCATGCATTCGCATTCATTTGATAACCAAGAAGCTTGTGATTGGGAAAAGAAGTTAATACAATGATTTGCGATTTGATACCAAGAATCTCATCTAATCACTTGATTCCATAACCAAGGAGCTTGTGAACTGAGGTCATAGCAAGGAGCAACATGGCAACACCTGAACATGATAACCAAGTGAATGGGTGAAATTTATCTTCTAGCTTAACCAGCGTTACATAATACCTAACTTGTAGAATTTGCATGCAGAATGATAGAATGATTGGGTTGATCACGATAAATTTATGGAGTTAAGACGACAGGGGGAACACAAGCCTAGCGTTCGTTTTCTATTCTCTACAATCAAGAACAACCAATTTTTTTCTCTTTTTCTATTTTTATTTCAACATATCCCCGTTTTTTCTTTTACGTATTTCCCAGTGATTTCAACATATTCGAGATAGATTTCTGACATATTCCCTTGGGATTCAACCCTAACTGAGTTGGGTTACTATATTTGACAACGACCATTTTTTACTTCAATTGGAGATATATTTTGTGCGTTGTTAAATTTTTGAGCAATTGGTGGGGAATACGGTCTTGGAATTCTTGATTAAAATTGTTGGAGTTTTGGGTTTATTTTCTTTTATTTTTTTAATTCTATTTTATTTTATTTATTTTTGTTGGACTACTCCTATTGAGATGAAAGCCTAGCCCGAGGAAGTACAGAGTGATGATGACTCTTTATTTATTGATCCTATTCCTTATGATATGGTGCATTACTATAGGGGAGTGATAAATATATTATTGGAACATAATGAGATCATGCTTGACACGTTGGCACTCCTAGAAAAAAAATACAAGATCGTATGCAAGAGGTTGACAGGTTTGGCTTTGATAATTACCTCCTAAAATTAGAGTTGGATGCAAAATTTGTTGTGTGTAATGCTCAGCGAATTAGTGATAGGTTGTGTGAAACTGAAAGAATTTTTAATGGCCAACTTGATGAGCTACAATTGAAGGAGCCAAAAATTTTCCATGCTTTTGTGGATGGCATCACTCTTAAGAAGAGTAAACTAGAGTTATGTGGGGATGTAAAGAAGACTACTAATCATGAGTTGGGGCATATTAGACCTCATTCTTAGTATTTTTCCATATTATGTTTGGATAGTTAGATCTTGATCGAGCTATTCGACCCTAAAGAAGAGTGCAAGAAGGAGGAAGAATGTGTTTATATTCTCAAATTTGCTGAGCCATAATCAAAGAACAACATTCCTCACGTAAGGGCCAAGAAGTACAATATGCCACATCTATTTCTTGGGTCCTTTATTTTTATACCTCTGCCCCATGAACATAATGGAAAATTAGAAAAACCATTAGGGGTGAAATTCATAAGTTCAAAGTGGAAAAAGAAATTTGAAGGCCAACTATTAAGCTACCTTGATGAAAACTTAATAATTAAGGTACCCATGGACTTTTCGGGGAAGTCTGAGAACACAACAAAGTCCCATCATGCCGCAATGTAAAATCAAGCACTAATTGGGAGGTAATTCAAGGTATTTTTTATTTGTATTTGTATTGCGTGATTAACGTTAGATCTCCGCACCTATGGTGCCACCGGTATGTTTCTAACTCTCTTGTTTTAGTTTGACACATTGGGGATAATGCATGATTTTAAGTTGAGGGTGGTCTGCTTGTGGCTCTTGATATCCTCTTGGGAGTTTGGTTGTCCTGCCTTTTTTCCCGGGAGTCTTGTTCCTAGTAGAGCCGGCATATTTAGGCATATTATATTTTTGTTTCATGATGTTTTGTGGTTAACTCAAAGAAAAATAAGTAACTAGGGTAGTTGACATATTTTTGTTGATTTTTGATATAAATAGTAAATACCTCTCTAATTGTCTTTTTTTTAACCGTGTGATATGTA
Organism: Capsicum baccatum var. pendulum; assembly: GCA_030864225.1. Classification (NCBI taxonomy): domain Eukaryota; kingdom Viridiplantae; phylum Streptophyta; class Magnoliopsida; order Solanales; family Solanaceae; genus Capsicum; species Capsicum baccatum. Next base: position 190,572,498 of record CM061560.1, read on the forward strand.
TATATGCGACTATTGTGAATTTTTTTATGGCATTAGTGTTTGGGACATGATTATTATTTTGAACTTGTGCATGAATCAGATAGGTGGTAACCTATAATATTGACTCTGTGCCATATGTTTGTTAAATGCTACTTAGTTCCTTTTGTGTGTTAAATCCAGAACTTGCCTGGTTAGTCTTGCTAAGTTGTAGGATAGTGGTTGGGAAAGGATGTCATTTTTTATATTAGTCCACTTTTAGCCAAATTGACCTTCCATGAATGAATGATATCCCTTGATCCCAATTTTGCACCTGTATGCCTATTTTTCTTATTACACCTATCACCTTCTCATTTTGTATTACAATGAACCCATTTTGGCACTGGTCCTCCTTGGACATTGTGCACTTCAACTCAGGAAAATTGCCTATGTTGAGGGTCATTATCATAGGGGTGTGTGATGTGAAATGGGTATGAAGAATGGTAAAAGAAAAGAAAAGAAAGTAGTGTTGGGTATGGTAGAAAAGTAAGGCTATTATGTGTCATCTCTGACAGGCATGTAAGCATAGCTAAAGGCCTTGCAAATCATTATCTTCTTGGGCATCATGGAGTTTGTATGAGGCACCTCGGTGAACATATTCAATAGAATCACCATAGTAGATATTATCTCCATGTGTACTACCATGCGGCCAAAGAGTACACGTTAGATGAGTTTAATGACTACTTCAACTTAATTAAAGTGAAATTACCTGATGTAGTAGCTTACATCAAGCATGACGTTGGATTTAAAAAGCTGATCAGGGCTCACTTTACAAGAAATAAGTTCAACGTCATGACCAAAAATATAGTTGAGTTTGTCAATGCAATGTTGTTCGATAAAAGAGAGTATCAAATGGCCACCATCTTCAATTCAATTGCTCATAGGTTTTGCAAAATATTCCGGATGAGGTATGTAGAGGTGAGAAATACAACCAAGACATTTGTTTCCAAAGCTAAGAAGATCTTGAGGAAAAATATGAATGAGGGTGACACATTGTATGTGAACAACATAAATGGAAGCACCAACAAATTCACCATGATTGTTTATGGTCCTTCCACCAAAGCTAATCTATCGAAAAGGTCATATTCTTACAGGAAGTATGACTTGGTGAAATTTTCATGCGCTCATGCAATGGTAGCCTTGTGACTGAAGAATGAGACGAGTATGGTAGTATCATCTACCACTAGTCTTATTCCATATATTTGAAAGAATCATACCTCTTTGCGTACTTGGAACCTATTTTTGCTAGTGCCTCTAGCAATGCAGGTTCTTCCACCCCATTTCAATCCCAAACTAGGGAGGAGAAAGGTGGAACATTTTAAGGAAGTGTTAGAGTATTTCAGGCCCAAGAAAAGGAACAAGTTCTCTTTGTGCAAAAGGTCGGGTCATAAAAGAAATGTAGCCTTAACATAGGAAAATAGGATTGGCATTATATCTTCTTTTTATTTTGACAAAGGCAGTAGATAAGTTGTACTGCCACTGTCTGTATTCTATTTTCAAATGTAATGAAATGCAGTGAAAATCGACTTTAATTGTTGTATATTATCGATCCTAATTTTCTATTTATATATTATGTACTAAATCAATTATATACACTTTAATCATCGACTAGATTCATAATAGGTAATAAATTTATGTGGTCTACAGAGTAAATATTTAATACATAGTATATAATAAACCTTTAAAGTTGTCTATTAACGAAACCTTATTTTGCATACACTGAACAATTCAAAGTAATAATGACGCTTAGGAAAAGGTGTCGTTTTAAAAAAGACTCGACTATCGTGACAACCGTGACTTTTTATTGCCCATTCTCACTTGCCTCTTCCCCTTCCTTCAATACGTGTATAGTATCTATTGGTCCATTTATTTCTTCTCTGGTCTATGTAAAGAAGCTACTGGTCTATTGTAAACCCACTACATCTTAATCACCAAGCAAAGAACTTATACAGAATGGAAAGAAGAAAGTATAGTCTCCATCTCCTGAGAAGAATGACAACAACACAAAACCAGGATTTGCTCCGACTAAGAAGCAATTTGGACCTCTTTTTCCAGGTTCTTTCTGCTAATCAATGGCGTCTTGACATGGGGCTCCGATGGATGGCCCGTTTCCTTCGATCCATAGGGGAGAGGCTCCATTTGGACCCCCAACGACCTCTTCACTCCCTCAAATACCCCCTAGTGTAGTGTAGTTTAGTGTACTATAGTGTTTTTAGTTGTTACTAATTTTGGTTCATTGAGGAAGCTTTCACGGTGGATCTATTTTGTAAATGAAAGCTTCCTTTTTTGCCTTTTGGGTTAGGGTTTTGTCCTAATATTAATATTTGTAATGGCAATAAACTATTTAATGAAAAATCTTTCATTTCTCTACAACATTGTGTTTAATTTAACTTCAATAATATCTTAAATTTCTGGGTTTTTGTCCCTATATTCCAATAATAGCAATTTCTGATAAAGAATATTTAGGTCATCTATAATTGATCAGTATGTTAATGTTTATTTCTTCTTTAATCAATCAATAAAATTTACTATAGACCCTTTCATTATATGGCCTAAAATGCCTATAATTTTTAACAAGGGTTAAAGAATATTATTTAATTTTAAGTAATAAAATATTGAAGAAATATTAGAGTATGCAAATTATTTATTATATACGGATGTCATTGTTAATTTCATCAAAGGATAGATAGATTATCAATTTTTAAAGTGGTTGATTATTCACTAACTCATTAGTCAATGATCAACTAACTGAATATATGGACAATTTAAAATAATGACAAAAAAGAGAATTTAAATTAAATAAAACTAAAGTATTCTAATTAACTGTAACGCCCCAATAAATACACCCTGGACGCCACATGGTGCTTATAGTCCCGAGAAACCACAAGATAACCCATGAGTTGGTTCCCGCTGTGAGCACTGAATAAAACTGATAATAAATGAACATGTGTGAAATTTAACTGAAAAACACTATAAGGTTTTAGATAATGAAAAACAATACTAAATCATAAGACTAAAACAATTGCCTTAAAACTGATAAAAACTGATAATCTAACTAACTGTCTGAAAGCCTCTAATTGACTGAGGAGTTGATGGGACAATCCCCCAACTAACTTTGACGAACTACTAAACTAAAATACTGAAATAGATAGAAAAAGTCCTCGATATATGAGGACTTACCACTGCTATTTCTATTAATGCGCTGGAATGTCTAAGTATGGCAGGGAACCTGAGCGTCCGAACCTATGATATAAGACATCATAGCGCCATAAATGAGTATGTAATTAGTACTTTTAATGTACTAGTATGCTATATGAGTTTAGGATAATATGCATGGGTTATATGTATGAGTAGTAATTGACTGAATGAATAGCATGAGATAACTGAATTATCGATATGAATGTGTGAATGTTATAAAATTTGAGAAAGCATGACCAAGCATATAATATGATTCTGAAATAGTCTGTGAACTAAAATACTGGAACCTGTTAACTGAATAATTGATAACTGTATGCTATGGTCAATGCAAACCTGAACTGAATCATATTGAATATTGTACTGAAACTATAGGAGGTGTCATCTTACCGGCATGCCCCAATCTGAGTTAATCGAGGTCCAACTTATAACCCCAGTTAGAAAGGGTGTCAGTACCATGCCACGGGTACTAACAATAGAGGTTTCAACCCTAAACTGGCAGGAGGACATCTTGTTAACCCTAAACGAACAAGAGGACTCATGAGATGTGTGTCAACCCTAAACTGGCAGAAAGACATCTCAACCTACGCTGGCTACGTAGTTCTGTAACTTAGGGATTGGTACTAAGGTTCAAACCCTATATTGGCAGGAATGCCCCCATCCCTAGGTTCACTCGGTGCTAAATCCTACTCCCAACTGAACTAACATTTATTACTAGAATGAACTAAGCTTAACTGAACCCGCAACTGACTATATTAACTGATTGAATGACATTGCTCACAGTATGACTGAAATCATTCTGTAGATGCTGAAAACTAGATAAACAGCTAAATTTTGGGTATTCATAACCCTCAAAACTCAATAACCATAATAATAGGGCATACTAAAACTTTGAAAAAAAACTAATAAGTAGTCAATGTTCAAATGCAATCATTTAAGCATTTCATCAAACACTTGAAATTCATAGACTTGAGCATGGGAATAGTTTAAGCAAGTAATAATATTGCAATACTAAAATCATGGACTAAGATTTAATAAGCGAATAAGCACTAATCAAACGTGTCAAGGCTAATTCCAATGAAACCACATGATAGACATAATTTGAATCCAAGTTCATAATAGCTTCATGAAGATAACTCACAATAACAAGTAAAAATCATAAATTTAATCTTGAAAATGGGTTATTGGACTCCATAGGTGAAAAGGACTTATGAATAAACATCTAACATACCTTAAAAACTTAAATCCTTGAAAAAAAAAACACAATTCCTTAAGCTTCCTTAGAAATTCTTGAATTTGAGAACTTGTTTTATTGATTTTTATTAAAGGAATGGAGTTTGATTTGATGAACTAAGAAAGAGCTTAGGGTTTATTTGAGAGTGAAATTGGGGATTTTGGGCATAATATGACTTAACTAAAGCCAAATCCTGTGTTAATACCGATTGGGGCAATGGAAAAAAACAAGACTGCCCTTCTAAAATTTAAATTCATAACTGGGATGCCGATTAGGCCATCACCATGATGTGCCAATGATGCCATTTCTATTCCACCATGACACGGTGGGATCGTGTTGAGCTGCTGAAATCAAAATCTAAACACGGTCCAAACCTCATTCAAAAAATCCAAAACTTCCTTGAGACATGGCCCTTACACCCCTGACATAAATTAACTCAAAAACACATGTCTCGGGGTCGGGAAGGTCACTTTAAAAATCATCGAAGTTACGAGGTGAAAAAGAAGGCTAAGTCCCCAACACTTAGCTAAATTTCAGCTTTAAGCCTCTTATGCATGCACTATAAGCTTAACTAAGCTAAGGGACGTATGAGTATTACATTAACACTATTCAAACATTGTAAAGCAATTTAGATACATCAATTGTGATACCAAATCACGCTTGAACAGGATTAAGTGCTATTTAAGGAATGCTATAGTCATAAATCACTGAGATTAGACTGAAAAGGGAAAAATAAAATAAAATAAATATGAACTATCCAAGTAATGCAAATTAACTAGATATCATTACATGAGATTAGACGTGTCTAATGAGCATAAGGAAGAGTAATAATTCTAACTTGTGGGTGTTCATGGGACAAGTAATGTTTGAGAAAAAGTAGTTTTTCTCAATGCAGATGTTTGTTCTGGGTAATTGATTGTTACTACTATTTCTCTTTCTTGTACTTATTTAATTGAGTGTACAATTATTTTGTACTCCCATATGATGATATTTAGTCACTTTTCATTACTTGAAGTTGAATGAAGCTAAGGGATGTATGGGTATAATAATATCTCCCTCTTGGGAACATTCATCCTTGAATGAGACTTATTTAGCCGAGAGTACTAAAAAAACTGAGATCATACACTAAACATGCATGAATGGGAACATGAGAACATAACTAAGTCTGAAAATTGATACATGAATTGAACTAATTTTGTGACAATATACATTGACATGAGAATGGTTATAAGGCTGAGATAAAAATGAGAGAGTCAACTTATGAGTAACCACCGCCTCAGGCTAGATCTGGTTTCATGAAAAAAAGTTGAGAGGCTTAAGACATGTGGGAAACCAAGGTATTACAACACTCCCCGAGTGATATTGACTTGGCTGAGGTACTAGGAGACACTGAGATGATGCACGAGACACTTACAAACTGTATCATGATTGAATATCTGAATTTGAAACATGATTCTTGGATGAAACTAGATTCAAAAATTTACTTGGATGAAAACTTTCTCTTGGAATGGCCATATTTATGAACTTCAGATAGTAAGATTAGATCTAAACATGGAAAACCATAGGAACTTGTTTGCCAGACTGTTAGACTGAGTTGTTTGCTTTATGGACTAACTCATACAGAAAGCTTATACTTAACTATACATTCCACTTCAATACTGCATTTCACTTAAGGCTACTTAAAACCTTCACATGGGCACTAATAACTCTATCTACTATAGTCTAAGCGGAACTGGATGTTTTTCTCACTATGTTCAAGCCTACTTGAACCAACAAAGTGTACACATAACACAATACTAGCTTAAATCATGAATTTGACATACCCTGCATTTTCACAACTCCTCATCTCATGAATAATTCTTATTATCACTTCAGCAACTACATTTAATCTCCTACTAGATATTCACTAACGCGTAATGCATTCATCTGCATATAAGCAAACATGACATTTAAGCCTATCTTCATAACCACCTATGCCCCTTCTAAACAAACACCCATAAAATCATCTTCCTCATATCCTCCAAATCTCTATCAATAACAACTTCCCTACACTACCCCAAGAGAACACACATAAAATTCAACTAACTATGATATATATCAAAAACTTGTCCTCAATCTTACTTCACACTTACACTCTTAGCTAAAACAAGAATACAACAATATTTTATCAATAAAAAATATTTACTCTCTCCCATCAATGCCATTGCTCATCACTACTATTATTTCATAAGGAAAGGTTACTGAAAGGTTAAAACATAAGGACCTGAAGCATGAATCAACACTATACATAACTTGACACTTAACTGAGCCCTGAGAAATAGAATATCAATAGCATGGATTCATCAAGAGACCTAAACTAAGGATATAATGACATAATCTGAATTTCGCCGATCATTAGAATTATAGAATGAGTCATGGGAACTGAGCATACTGTAAAACATGAATACATGAGTCATGAGCTACATGACCTAAGTTTGGACTACATAAATTCGTAGAATATGATTCGGACTGCTGGGTGAACTGGAACTTCTTATACTATGAACTAGAATCATACATAATTTTGTATAACGTATACGAATATGAGTTATGATCATATGGATAACATGTAAGGACTGAGTAGATATCACGATGACTGAAGTACAAAGAATGAAATAAGAATGGGTTGGGTATCATCCTCCATTACTGTTATTCTACAACATACTCTCATCACTACTAGAATCTGAGAGACTGACTTAGTTTCTTGTTTTATCATCTCCCTCTTAGCTTTAAGCCATCACTCTAAGTCTATGGTATAATAACACACATAAAAGTCAAACTCATCCTGAAAGACTATGCCTGATAATATAAGACCCACTACTAGTACTTCCTTTTGATATACAATTCTTAGATTTCTATAGCCTCAACAATCATCATATGATAACTGAAACACTAACTAACTTATAATTTTTAGGAGTATCACCATACCATGAGTTCATACCATCTAGTGCTTCAATTTTACTTTTTATTAGGTCAACCTTCATAGATTCAAACATAGATTCTAACACTTAACATGGATATCTCCAAACCCTTAATAAACCATACTAACCTCCATCATAGCTTACTAATATCACATCTATAAAATTATATTTCTCCCTAAACCATGAGAATTACTATTAGACTTAGACATCCGACAACATCCTATAGTCCATAACTTAGCTGGTAAGAATGCCAACTACTACATTACTAGCCCCATTTAAACTTAGAACTTAATGGCACTATATAAGCTCACCCACTAGTAAAACATAGAAATAATACAATCTCATATCACTTTGGGTATATCTCTAGATCATACACACATAATCATACTTAATTTTGAAACAACAACTAAAATTCTTACATGCAATGTTTTAAGCCTACTAATTCACTTTCATTTAACTAGCCCCACAAATACATAATCCACCAAATTTAGATAACACTATCCCTACTTTACTGCTGCTAAACTTTAAGGTTCACACTTCTAACTATAGGTCATATGCTATTATAAGATTCTGAGGAGGGATCTCAAAACACATCTTACCCCTAAGCACTGAGGTACTATCCCTCCATTCAATGATTGGTTCATTGGGAAACTGAAACTGAACGACTCTATTTTTGCTAGTAACTGAAGTGTAACATGAGTGGAGCCAATCTATGCCGAGAATGACATTAAAATCAATTATTTCTAACTCCACAAGATCTACTGAAGTGACTTTCTAGGATACTGTAATCGGGTAGTTTTTGTATACCCACCTAGATAGAATAGATTTACCAACTGGGGTAGATACTGAGAAAGGCTCTACTACTATTTTAGGGCTGACACCAAAATTGATAGTTATGTAGGGGGTTACAAAAGAAAGTGAGGCCCTGGGATCTAGCAAAGCATAAACATGAATATGAAAGACTTGTAACGCACCCATAACTATATCAGGAGAGATTTCCTAATCATGTCAGGGTTGGGGCGCATAAAGTATGTTCTGGCGTTGACTACGAGTGGCATTGGATGCGGTACTCTATTGAGTCTGATGACCGACTGGAACTGGAAGACGATTGTGCTGACTCCGTTAACCATTCTTAGGATATTTTCTAACTCTATAGCCTGACTTGCCACACCCAAAACACCCACCACTACCAGCCTTACACATACCCTGATGATTCCTATCATATTTTCTGCACAGCGGATTAGTAACAACACTCTTCTCACTACCCTGTGATTTATAGCCTGGTGCTCTATCTCGACTGTCATTCCTAAACTTAGGCACTGGATGAAGGTGGATCTAGGGATGATAATTTCTGACTGGACTGGGAATGGTTTCCATTCTCTAACCTTGGCATAAAACTATCTTTTTAGCTCTCTTTCTCTCTCTTTCTTTCTCTTTACACTTCTCCCTTGCAATCTATTGAGCATAAACCATAAGTCTAGATAGTAAAATAGACTACTGATTGTTCTGAGTAGCTACTAAGTAAGATAACATAAAGAAAGTAGCTCTGAATTCGGCATGAAAGACATGCTCATTTAGGGGTTCTTCCTAAACAGGCAGAGGTGCGAGTTGATTCCTGTTTCTTCTTCTGTTGCTCTTTCTAGGAGACATTATCACTATAAATGAAAGGAAAAATGAATGATAAAAATATTTTAAATAGATTTCATGCTCTTTCGCATGATATGAACATTGAAAAAAGGGAAACTTTTCCGAAAATGCCTTGTAGCCTCTCGCCCATAAGTGTGGAGTGCTTCACACCCATGCACAAGACTCTACTCAATGAACCTTTCATACTCCCTAGGACATTTTAAAACCTTATGCTATGATACCAAGTTAATAACGCCCCAAAAAATACACCCTAGATGCCACATAGTGCTTATGGTCCTGAGAGATCTCAAGCTAACCAATGAACTCGTACCTTTTGTGAGAACTGAATAAAATTAATAATAAATGAACATGTGTGGAACTTAACTAAAAAAAACCATAAGGTTTAAGATAATAAAAAATAACACTGAATCATAAGACTAAAATCAATTGCCTAAAAACTAATAAAAACTGATAATCTAACTGACTATCTAAAAGAGTCTGAAAGCCTCTAACTAACTGAGGAGTTGATGGGATAAGCCCCAACTAACTCTGACTGACTATTGAACAAAAATACTAAAATAGACAGAAACAATCTTTGATAAATAAGGACTCACCACTGCAGTTGATGCTGATGCACTGGAATGTCTAAGTATGAATGGGAACCTGAGTATCCGAACCTATGATATAAGACATCATAGCGCAAGAAATAAGAATGTGATTAGTAATTTGACTGTACTGATATGCTAGATGAGATTGGTTTAATATACATGGGTTATGTGCATGGGTAGTAATTGACTGAATGAATAGCAAGAGGTACTAGAATTATTGATATGAATGCATGAATGTTGTAAGATATGAGAATACATGACCAAGCATATTACATGATTCTAAAATAGTCTATAAACTAAAATACTGGAACCTGATAACTGAATAACTGATAACTAAATGCTATGGTCAATGCAAACCTGAACTGAATCATACTGAATATTGTACTGAGACTATGGGAGGTATCATCTAACCGACATGTCCCAATCTGAGCTAATCGGGGTCCAACCTATAACCCCAGTAGGAAAAGGTGTCAGTATCGTGCCACGGGTACTAACAATGGTGGTGTAAACCCTAAACTTGAAGGAAGACATCTTATTAACCCCAAACTAACAGGAGGACTTATGAGATGTATGTCAACCCTATACTGGCAGGAAGATATCTCAACCTATATTGGCTAAATAGTTCTGTAACTCAGGGATTGTTGCTAAGGGTCAAACCCAATACTGGTAGGAATGCCTTCATCCCTAGGTTCACTCATTGCTAAATCCTACTCCTAACCAAACTGATATTGATTACTAGACTGAACTAAGCTTAACTGAACCCATAACTAACTGCATTAACTGATTGTATGATATTGCTCATAGTATGACTAAAATCATTCTATAGATACTAAAAACTAGGTAAAAAACTAAATTTTGGGTATTCATAACCCCCAAAACTAAATATCCATAATAATCGAGCATACTCAAACTTTGAAAAAAAACTAATAAGTAGTCATTGTTCAAACGCAATCATTTAGGCATTTCATCAAACACTTTGAATTCATGGGCTTAAGCATGGGAATAGTTTAAACATGCAATAATAGCATAATTGCAATATAAAATGATGGATTAAGATTTAATAAGAAAATAAGCACCATTAAAATGTGTCAAGGATAATGAATGAAACCACATGTTAAACATAATTTGAAATCTAAGTTCATAATAGCTTCATGAAGATAACTCACAATAACAAGTAAAAATCATAACTTTAATCTTGAAAATGGGTTATTAGACTCCATGAGTAAAAATGACCCATGAATGAACATCTAAGATACCTTAAAAGCTTAAATCTTGAAAAGGAACACAATTCTTTAAGCTTCCTTAGAGATTCATGAATTTGGGAACTTATTTTCTTGATTTTTCATGAAAGGAATGGAGTTTAATTTGATGATATAGGGAAGATCTTAGGGTTTATTTGAGAGTGAAATTGGGATTTTGGGCCTAATATGACTTAATTGAAGCCAAATCTCGTATTAATACATATTGGGGCAATGGCAAAAGACAAGACTACCCTTCTAAAATTTAAATTCATAACTGGAACGCCACTTAAGCCATTACTATGACACACCAATGATGCCATCTCTATTCCACCATAACACGGTGGAATCGCGTTGAGCAGCTGGAATCAAAATCCAAACACAGTCCAAACCTCGTCCGAAAAATCCAAAACTTCCCTGTGAAATGTCCCTTACATACCTGAACATGAATTAACTCAAAAACTTATGTTTTGATATTGGGAAGGTAACTTTAAAATAATAAAAGTTACGAGGTCAAAAACAAGGATAAGTCCCCAACACTTAGCTAAATTTTCAGGCTTTAAGCCTCTTATAAAAGCACTATAATCTAAACTAAGCTAAGGGACGTACAGGGTATTACATTAACACCATTCAAACATTATAAAGATATTTAGATTCATCAATTGTGACACCAAATAACTTTTGAGCATAATCAAGTGTTATTTAAGGCATGCTATAGTCGTATATCATGGAGATGAGACTATAAAGGGAAGAAATAAAAGAAAATAAACATGAATCATCCAAGCAATACAAATTAACTAGATATCATCATGAGATAAGAGATTTCTAATGATCATAAGGAAGAGTGATTATTATGATTTTTAGGTGTTCATGGGATAAGTAATGTTTGATAACAAGTAGTCTTTCTTAATGCTAAACATTTGTTGTAATTGGTTGTTACTACCATTGCTCTTTCTTGTACTCATTTGATTAAGTGCATAATTATTTTGTACTCCCATATTATGATATTTAATAACTTTTCATTACTTGAATTTTTATGACTAAGGTCCCCTAACTAGTCGTATGATGTAAGTCGTAGGGTCAATAGTATGTGTGCCTAATAACACTATCTTGGCTACAACTCATAGTGATGATTTGTAATGTGTTGTTATGAGTGATAGTATGGCCTGTAGTCACTGGAATTAATTTTTTAATTTTTAAGTTGAGAGAACTTTAGACATTTTCCTCTTTTCCCTACTTAATAACAATGACCATAAGACATCCTTGGGGCATTCCTTCCACATTTTAATATATAAAAGACACTCTTTATTCTCTCTAAATTCCCTTAAGTAAGATACTTCGGGTTTCTAAGAAGTAGGTCATCTAAATACTAAAGAATTGAATTCTCTCCATAAACCTTAGTGTTTCATCATGTTACTCCTCCTCAACTATTACTTTGTGAAAGCATGTGTTTTAAATGGTTCTCCGTGTGGTTTTGATGTTGGTTTTAGAACATGGGTTGAGGGTTTTCAATTATTTTTGTTTATGTATTATTTCTTGTTTACATATGCATTGATTATATTTTAATTGGTGGTTTTGAAATTAATTTGATGCTGGGTATGGTGAATAAACTAGGGAATTGTGATTTCACTGAATTTTATGAATATTGACAATTGAATTGGTAATAACCCCAACCCAATTTTATGAAAGTGGTTTTGGGTAAGAGTAAAATTGTATTGAACTATTTTTGGAACAATCACATCATATAAATAGGTTATTGAAACATGGTGATTTGATTTAATGAAAAAATGAGTCATTTTCCTAAGTTAATGTAATTGTAATGGCATACTGATGTTACCTTACAAGTGTAGTTGGTATGACAATACTAACAGTGTATGCCTAAATGTGTATTATAGTTCAATGAATTGTAGTGTATGATAAATATATTATGGGGCTTAAAAATAGGGTTGTGTAGCTAAGTCGTGAAAGTAGAGGTCCTAAAAGACCAATATTAGAAACTGCGGTTGCCGACACGAGAGTCTAAATGATCGGGTGGTTCGAGTCCTCCATATTATGTGATTGCGAGGTTAAATTCCCCCATATTATATTACATGATTGGGTGCATATGTATATTCTTTGGTTCATGTGGCTACACGCACTAGGACCCTTCCAACTATGGAAGAACTGACCCATATAGCCCGTGGGTGCCTTCTTATGACGGTTGAGCTATACAATCCAAGATAAAGTTTTAAAGTGCATGGTAAGCCTTGTTTAATTTATCTACATGTTATTTATGTATATATATGATGATGTTCATTTGGTTTTGAATTTGATCTTGAATTTATATTATTTTGTTCCCTATTCCTGCGTCACATGCTAGTACTCAACTGACAAACTATCTCCAGACATTATATCCCTACGTGACGTAGGCACCGGAGATACTTCTACTTTTTCTGCATAGTGTTAGGTGGATCGGCTTGGTTCATCGGTTACTGGTAGTGAAGTGGTGGGCTTTCATTCTTTGAAATACTTGGACATTTCATCAGTGTCTATTCATAGATTAAAATTAAGAGTTCACATTATCATTAATATTGTCATTGTCATTGTTAGGGTCGGGGGAATGTCCCAACTCTTAATTGATTTCAATTTTGTGATAAGTCTTTGTGGATATTATTGTAGACTTGGGTGATGTTGGTTGGCTACTTTTGGTTTGTTACCAATTATTGGTTATAGACATATGTTAAATTATTTGAGCTTATCTTATGCTATATTGTTATATGTTCAGAATTCAGCCACTATTAGGAAGTATATGGTGTTTTAGCTAGGTATAGGGGGTGGTCTCCGGTACATGATGTACTTGAGATACCCATCATGGAAAAGCGCTAGTTTAGGTTGTGACAAAGTTGGTATTAGAGCCTATATTTTGTGTCATTGGGTGTCCATAAAATCGTGTCAATTAGAGTCTCTTTTTGGGTGTGTAGCGTTCCACACTTATAAGGGAGGGGCTATAAGGCATTTAGGAATGTTTTCCTTTCTTGTTGTTCTATTTTGTGCTATAGACTCTAATATCTTAAAATCTTCTCTAATTCTTATATGTTTGCTTTTCATATCATACCTCCAATAAGATCTAATATTCGCAGAAACTCCTCTGTCCCACTTGAGGACAATGTGGACAGGGATAGTTCTACTTAAGGAGTTCAGATCTGGTGTAGGGTCGCAGCTTCTAATTTCCCTAGTAGAGTTCCACCAGTTCCTACTGATCCTTCTACTGCTAGAAACACTCCTGCTCGATCATCTCTAGGAGATATTTCCAATGAGGAATTTTGTCATTCTATTAATTTATTGACCTAGTTGGTGATATCTCAGTCACGTTGGTCAGGTCTTGTTGGTGTTTTTGTGAGTTCTTCTGAGGCCACTAAAGTTGGCTAGTTTAAGATGTTGAATCCTATAACCTTTACTGGTTCTAGGGTTGAAGAAGATCCTTAAAATTTTATTGATGGGATGGAAAAGATTTTTTGTGTAATGCATGTTACTGATGTAGAGGGTATGGACTTTGCTGCTTATCAGTAGAAGGGTGTGGTGTATCAATGGTATGTGAAATAGGACCAGTATAGGGGTTATAATGTTGAGTACACTTTATGGGATGACATCTCTCGTTCTTTTCTAGATCACTTCTTTCCTCGGTAGTTGAGGGAGGCGAAGGTTGAGGAATTTATGAATTTGAAGCAAGGCAGGATGACAGTAAAGGATTATGCCTTAAACTTTCATTAATTATTGCAATATGCTTTGGAATTAGTGTCTAGCATGAGGGCTAGAATGAGGAAATTTAATTTCGAGTTATCCCATGATTTGATCATGGAAAGCAAGGCTACCTTGTTGAACAAGGATATGGATATCTCTAGACTTGTAGTGTATATGCAACAAGTGGAAGAGGAAAAGAAAAGGCAAGCAGAAATGAGTAAAATGTTGAATAAGAAGTTTTGGTATTTGGATCAAGGTGGAGGTTAGCAGCAGAGTGGTAGAGACGATGGAAAATGGTCTAAGAAGAAGTAGGGAAATTTTGGTTCCTACTCTATGGCTAGTTCTTCTTATCCGAAGTCATCGGGTGATTGTCATTTTTAGAATAGTATTGGTTCCAGGGCAAAGGGTGCCCAACCTCAGTCTTGTGGGGCTTAGGCAGCTCCATCATATTCCCCTTATAGATTTTGTGGTAAGGTGAATCGTGGTATTTGTGAAGAGAGGAGGAACAAGTGCTTTAAATGTAGTCAAATTGGTCATATGCAAAGGGATTGTCCTTCTAGGGTTGCTTCTGGGTCAAATAAGATCCCTGTTGCTACTTCATCAATTCCTTCACCAAAGGGTGCTATTTCAATTTCTGGCTTCGACACTGGTTGGAACCGTCTGTATGATCTTGCCACCCTCTAGGATTCTAAATCATCCCCCGATGTTGTTACTGGTATGCTCAAACTTTTCTTTCTTGATGTATATTATCTAATTGATCCAAGGTCTCTCTCTTATGTGACCCATTATATTGCTATTCATTTTTGTTTTGATCCTAAGTGAATTTAGGATCCCTTCTCTGTATTTACCCCGGTGGGTGACTCCATTGTGGCAAGAAGAATCTATTGGGGTTGTGTGATATCGGTCTATGGTAGGAAAACCTTAGTGGATCTAATAGAGCTGGACATGTTAGACTTTGGTGAGATTTTAGAGATGGATTGGTTGTATTCGTGTTATGTGTCTCTTGATTTTCATACCTAAAGGTTTAGTTTCCACTTCCCCAATAAGTTGGTGATTGAGTGGGAATGTAGTTCCCTAGAGCCTAAGGGAAGGTTCATTTTGTATCTTAGAGCCCAAAAATTAATTTCCAAAGGGTGCCTCTACTATCTAGTGCATGCGTAATGATTCTAGATCCGAATGTAAGTTTCCTGAGGTATTCTGATGTGGCGTAGAAACACAACACTTTTGATGCTTAAAACTGTAAATTTATGCATGAACTTAGGGTGTTTTGTTAGATGCAGGTATGAGTCATATGCGGAAGTCGTGAGCATAACGAAACCTGAGCTACTATCCAGGAGTTGAAGTGTTAGAGCTATACTAGTCGGAAGTCTAAGTATGACTCGTATAGGGATGTGATATACAAACCAGTGTTTAAGACCTAGAAGACTGAAATCCTAGGTGGATAAGGATGAAGGACACGAGTTGTACACTAAGGTACGACTCATAAGCAAAAGTCATATGCTTAATAGAGTGTTAAAGCCTTGGGCAGATCAGACACTAGAACAGATATGACAAGGCAGGGTAGGACTCATAAGCTGAGGATACGATTGAAGATCGAATCGCACCAACTATTGGCTTAACTTTACCTTTCCTATTTTTCTTATGTTATTTGGAGATACTATGAATACCCTAGGGTTTATCTTGTATTTGGTTATGCGTTGTGACATTCTTTTACGTGCTATTACACATTATTACATACTTTCACAATGTTCTTGAGATTTTAGGGTTTTATTCAATTATAGACTTTGGAGTTTATTTATCTTATTCTTGTGCAATTGCTTATATGTGTTTTTCATTGATAATCATGGTTTCTTGCACAAACATGAGCGTTTAATATCCTTAGCAAGGGTTATAGTGTAACGCCCCAATTTGCTGAATCGGAATGCTACATGGTGCTTATGACCCCAAAGGACCACAAGCCAACCCATGACTGGTATCTATACTAGTGAACTACATAATATACGTGTAAAATGCGGAAAAACATGAATAATAGTCCATAAGGTTAAACTGACTAGAATATCTGATAAACAATAACATCCATATGGAGTAACGAATACCCAAAACAATTGAAAGCTGAATCTAAAATCTAAAAACCTCTAAGTACTGTCTGAGTAAGGAGTTGAAGGAACATGTTTCCAACTAACTCCGTAAACTGAAAGCTAACTGAAATAATAAATAAAATAAAATCATATTATCCTCGAATGAAGAGAACTCACTGGAACTCTGTCTACTGAAATGTGACCGCTACTGCTAATCCGAAACTCGTATCTCTGAACCTATGGTGTAATATAAAAGAAAGCACCAAAGCGCAAATGCATCAGTACAACTGAAAGTACTAAGTATACGAGTGAGGTAGGGTAAATGCAAAAGGGCTTATATGTATGAGCAATGCGAACTGACTGACTAATATGAATGTGAGAATGCAAACATGCATACATAGTAATTGAGATCGTGAATGAGTGATATCTAGATCTGTACGCTAATACATGGATTACTGATATCTAACATGATTGATACTGAAATTCTAATAACAGGGTTTGACTGTGTCTGACAGTCCTGAATCTGACGGAACCGTCTGAGTTTTGTACTATAACCGAATTAACTGTATCTGACAATCCTGGTACTGAAATATGAAGAACTATCTGAGTTCTTTAACTGATAACTAGAATGAAACTATGGGAGGTAGTTGTTTAACCGACATGCCCCAAATATGCTATAATAGCTGAGTTGGGGTCCAATCTATACCCTGATTGGAAGGGTGTCAATATCGTGCCACTGGTAAGGACAAGCTGTGAGTGACCCTCATCTGGTAGGTACTTTAATGAGAATGGTGGGACCCTAATCTGACAGGATAAGCCACCTCATCTACCCTCAACTGACAGGTATTGATGTCTCAACCTATGCTGGCTACATAGTTCTGGAATGCAAGGATGACTGCTAAGAATCACACCCTCATCTGACAGTGTGTTCCCATCCTTGGGTTCACTCGGTGCTAAATTATGCTCCCATCTAAAGTGAATGAACATGATTAATTGACTGTACATGGACTGAGTAACTGACTTCCGTTGACTAACGGAATAGTACTACTATCTGAGAATTAACTAACATCATGAGATTTCTGAGATTTCCTGAGTGACGTGACAGACTGAGTTCTATAGATTATGTCTTGGCTAAGAGTATCATGATAACATGACATGGCTCTAGGTAAACAGCTATATTTTTTGGGTACAAGTACCCCCAGGGCTCGCTGGAAGGAAACTGACACACATGACTGACTTGATCATAAGAGTAGAGTCCACGATTTACAATATTATAAGTAGGGGATTCCACACTAAGCATAGTTCTCAACATCTTATACATGGATAAAAAATGCATACAATATGTATATACTTGCATAGCTTCAATACCGTGCTCAATCCATGTCACAACAACAACACATATCAATAACGTGGAATTCATGTGGAATCATAAAGCATAGAGCATGGACTTGTCATTTAAGCACTATTAGATCATGGAACATGAATCCTATCATCCTAGGCATTTTATCAAACACTTTGCATGTATTTTTTTGGCTTAGGTGTGTTCATGAATCTCACCATATTAAACCACCAAAAATTCATGGGTTTCAACTAACAAACACATATACTTCATTAAAATACCTTTAGATATCATCTTGAAATTTAAACAACAAATCATCAACATGTACATATTCATATCACAGCAAGAAAATAATAAAATAATATTTAAAAGATGGTTCTTGAACTCTATGAATGAAAGGGATCCATATATGAACACTACGCATACCTTAATGGTGATGAAATTGTTGAAAGATTGGACCTTCAAGCTTGATGGTGCAACCCTAGTTGTTTTTCTCCTATTGTGCTCTTGGATAATGAACTTAAGATGTTAATAGGTTTGTAATGTGATTAGGATCTATAAATTTTGTAAGGTTAAGTTTAGGGACGTGTAAGGAGTGTTAAAAGACTTAGTTGCCCTCAAAATAACTCAAAAATGAAGTGTTTTCGTCACTGGAATCCTAAGTAAGCGTCGCCCACCTTATCGCGTAAGCTAGGGTGTGCACCATACATCTTATGGCACAAGCTAAGGTATGTTTTGCACACCTTATGGAACTTTAGGGTGTACGTCACACAACCTATGGCATACCCATTCCACTAGCCTTATGCGATTTGTTAGGCGACGCACTCCACTTCGCAAAGCCACAACTTCTTGCTCGGGTGTTGGATTTTATTAAAATTTATATCGTTGGAAAGCTAATTCGATTATATACAATTTTCTGGGTCTAAATCTACCAAAATACCACATATAAATCAAGTTATTCTTGTTGAAATATTAAAAATCTAGCACTAAAACTTGATGGATTCAAAAGCTCTTAGCTTTCCTTACTCTAAGTGACTCATATAAACATGCTTAACACATCATAAGCTATCTTATCACTAGGATACTCCTTTTAAGTCATGTACTCAAATATGAATCACAGGATAAGAGGTTTCATACATAGGAACAATGGTTCATTTCCTTGTTTAGAAACATACAGGGCATTACAATATCTCCACCTTAGAAAATTCATCCTCGAATGAGACTGACTGAAATAGGGAGAGACGATAAACTGGAGTACATACAAGACATACACTACTGGAACATGATCTTATGACTGACATGACTGATAAGCTAAACATATCATACTGGACATGCATATCTGATGCATGAGTAACTGATTCATGAATGCATAACTAAGATTTCTGATAACTGAGTTCTCCCAATAAGAATGCATATTTGATGCATGATTATACACTGGAATGATACATGAATGCATGATTGAATATGCAATGGTACTTGATACCAGATTTGTGATGAAATATGAGCATGAACTGAATACCAAGTTGTTTAGAATACTGAACGGGAAACTGAATAACCTTAAGGAGAACTGTTACCTTGAGCTTGATTTGGATTGGCGAAGAAGAGGTGAGGATACTTGGTATGCATGTTTGCTTCTGCTTCCCAAGTAACTCCCTCAACTGGCTGATTTTGCCAAAGAACTTTGACTAGAGGGACTTCTTTGTTCCTCAGTCTACGAGTCTGATAGTCTAGAATTTCGACCTAAACTTCCTCACAAGAGAGACTGTTCTGAATGTCAATGCTCTGATTGGAGACCACGATGGGTCACCTTTACACTTCTTGAGCAAAGTGATATGAAACACTGGATGAACTGAAGCTAGGTCTTAAGGCAATTCGAGCTCATACGCTACCTTGCCTAAATGACTGAGAATATTGAAGGGACCAACATATCGGGGACTGAGCTTTCTCTTCTTGCCGAACCCCTTCACTCCCTTCATAGGAGATATCTTTAGATAGACATAGTCACCAATCTTAAACTCGAGATCCTTTCTGCGCACATCTTTATAGGACTTCCGTCGGCTCTGAGCATCCCAAAGTCATTCTCTGATCAACTGGACTTTCTCTAAGGCATCGAATACTAAGTCAATCCCTATGACTGAGGCCTCACTAACTTCAAGCCACCCGATTGGAGATCTTCACCTCCTACCATAGAGATCTTTGAATGGAGCCATTTTAATACTAAAATGATAGCTATTGATGTATGCAAACTCAATCAAAGGCAAGTGGTCATCTCAACTTACCTTGAAATCAATTACATATGCCCTTAGCGTATCTTCAAGAGTCTGAATGGTCCTTTCTGCTTGACCATCTATCTGAGGATGAAAAGTTGTACTGAGATAAACTTGGGTACCAAGACCCTTTTGGAATGCTTTCTAGAAGTAAGAGGTGAACTGGGTACCTATTTTTGAGATGATAGATAATGGAACACCATGTAATCTGACCAACTCCCTGATGTAAAGTTTGGCATAATCCTCGACTGAATAAGAGGAATGGACTGGAAGGAAATGATCTGACTTGGTCATTCCTTCTACAATGACCCAAACTGAATCATACTGATGATGAGTTCGAGGTAAACCCATCACGAAATCTATGTTTACTTCTTCCCACTTCCAAGTAAGAATGGTGAACTCCTACATGGAACCACTAGCCTTCTGATGCTCTACCTTAACTTGCTGACATGTAGAGAACTTATCCACAAACACTACAATATATCTCTTCATCCCACTCCACCAATAGGTCTCCTGCAAGTTGTGGTACATCTTAGTGGCCCCTAGATGAATAGAGTATCGCGTACCATGCGCTTCTGCAAGAAAGTTCTTCTTCAAGCCATCTACACCTGAAATACACAAACAACCTTGACAACGAAGAACACCATCTACCCCTTAGGAGAAAACCTCTACTTTCTGATTCTGAATTGACTCTTTTAGCTTGAACGCTAGGATCCCTGTCTTGCTTTTCTTTCACCTCGAAAACTAGAGATGATTCTGAAATATTCTAAACACATATACCACCCTCTGAAAAATCGACTAAGTGAACACCTAGTCTGGAAAATTGATGGATTTCCTAAGCTATCTTCTTTTTGCTATCCTTAACGTGAGAAACACTACCCATAGAGAGTCTACTGAGAGTGTCGGCCACAATATTGGCCTTGCCCGGATGATAAAGGACACTCATGTCATAATCTTTCAAGAGTTCTAACCACCTTCGTTAATGAAGATTGAGATCTTTCTGAGAAAAGACACACTGAAGACTCTTATGATCTGTGAAGACATTTATATGAACTTCGTATAGATAGTGCCTCCAAATCTTCAAGGTAAATACTACGGTTACTAACTCAGGATCATGAGTAGGATAATTCTTCTCATGGGGCTTTAACTGTCTGGAGGCGTATGCTATGACCTTACCATGATGCATGAGGACACAACCTAAACCCACTCTTAATGCATCACAATAAACTATGAACCTATATGAACCATCTGGAAGAGCTAGAACTGGAGCTGAGGTGAGTTGAGTCTTCAACTCTTGAAAACTGTTCTCGTAGGAATCTGACCACTGAAACTTGATATTTTTTTAGTCAATCTAGACATAGGAGATGCAATAGAGGAAAATCCCTTGACAAATCGTCTGTAATAGCCAGCCAAACCCAAGAAATTCTTGATATCTAATGAAGACACAGAGCGAGGCCAGTTTCTTACCACTTCAGTCTTCTAAGGATCTACTCTAATGCCATCATCGAAAATAATATGGCCAAGGAATTCTAATGATCTTAGCCAAAATTTGTACTTACTGAATTTGGTGAATAACTGGTGATCTTTGAGGGTCTGAAGTACTATTCTGAGATGGTCTGCATGATCGCGCTCAGTGTGGGAATAGACCAGAATATCATCTATAAAGACTATGAAGAACATTTCCAAGTAATGCTTGAACACACGGTTCATCAAGTCCATGAAAGTGGCTGGAGCGTTGGTAAGACCAAAGGACATGACTAGAAACTCAAAGTGACCATACCGAGTACGGAAAGCTGTCTTTGGGATGTCACATTCTCTAACTCTGAGCTGATGGTAGCCTGATCTTAGGTCTATTTTGGAGAAATAACTGTCACACTGAAGTTGGTCAAATAAGTCATCTATCTGAGGAAGTGGATACCTGTTCTTGACCATAACTTTATTGAGCTAGCGGTAATCAATGCACATCTTAAGAGAATCATCTTTCTTACACACGAATAAGACTGGTGCACCCCACGGTGAAATGCTAGGTCTAATGAATCCCTTATCTAAGAGATCCTTCAACTATTCTTTCAGTTCTTTGAGTTCTACAGGTGCCTTTCTGTATGGTGGATCAGAAATAGGCTGAGTATCTGGAAGAATGTCAATGCCGAAGTCTATTTCCCCTTCGGGAGGAATTCTTGAGAGATCTTCAGGAAAGATATTTGAATATTCATTTACAACTAGAACTGATTCAAGACTAGGATTCTCAAAACTAGAATCTTTAACATGAACAAGATGATAAACACATCCCTTAGTTATCACTTTCCTTGCCCGAAAGTAGGAAACAAGCTGACTTCTGAAAGTGGATACACAACCCTTCCACTCAAGGACGGGTTCATTTAGGAACTAAAATTGGACTATTCTATTTTTGCAGTCGACTGTGGGATAGAAGGAATGATGCCAATCTATGCCAAAGATGACATCAAAGTCAGTCATCTCTAATTTGACTAACTGCTGAAGTGGCTTTCTGGAATATCATAACTGGACTGTTCCTGTATACCCATCTGGCTATGGCAGATTTACCCACTAGGGTATATACTAAGAAGGGCTCTGCTAAAGTTTTGGGATTGACTTCAAAATCGGCTTCTGTATAAGGAGTAACAAAAGACAAGGATACACCTGGATCTAGCAAAGCATAAACATAAATATGGAAAATCTGTAACATACCAATAACGACATCAGGATAATTTTCCTGATCCTTTTGGGTTAGGAGAGCATAAAGACAATTTGGACGTTGCCCACTAGTAGCATTGGAAGTGACACCTTGTTAGTTCGAGCGATCAGACTGAGCTGTGGAACGGTTTTGCTGACCCTAAAAATCAGACTGGGGATAGTCTCTGACTCTATGACCTGGCTTGCCACAACCAAAAAAAACATCGCTACCAGCTCTACAAGTACCCTTATGGTTCTTACCACAAGTCTGACATTGTCATTAGTTCAGGCATTGTTGACACTGTCCTGAGACTTAGAGCCTGGTGCTCGATCTCGGTTGTTGACTCTGAATTTCAGAAATGGGGAAATAGTGGAGGAAGGATATAGAACTGCTGGATTAGGAAGAAACTGCGAATGGTTTTCTCCTTCTAATTTAGGTTGAGCAAAGCTGAAACTGCCAGACCTTACCCTCTTGTTCTGCCTCTCCCTAGTCCTAATCTTCTGCTCCTCTATTTTCTAAGCATGTTTCATCAGCCTGGATAAAGTCATATCACTATTCAACATCATAAACTTACACTCATTTACGACACTATCATTCACCCTTGACACAAAATTTCTCATCTTAGTCTAATGTCTGTAACCATATGAGGGGAATATTTGGCTAACTGAGTAAATCTAAGAGAATACTCTTTAACCATCATATTTTCCTTCCTGAGGTTGATGAACTCTAGAACTTCTGTCTCCCCCAGCTTTTGGGAAAAGAATCTTTCTATGAAAGTCGTGACAAATTTCTCCCACTCCATAGGACCTACATCCTCTAACCTTTTAGACTTCCACTATTTGTACCAAGCATGAGCAACATCCTGTAATTGGTATGCAGCTAACTTGGCACTCTGACAAGAAGTAACTCCCATGATGTCTATGACCTTCTGGACTTGGTCAATGAATTCCTGAAGGTCTTCATCAGACTTAGACCCAAAGAAAGATGGAGGGTTCATTTAGGTGAAGTCTCGAATCCTAGCTTCGGCTGAGTTGGACACTAGATTGGCCAAAATAACTGGTGGCCATTCAATTTGAGCAGCCACAAACTGAGCAAGTGTGGTAATGTGGCCCTAAACTCCACATGAGAAATATGTTCGCCCAAAGGATCTTCAGGTTGAGGAGCTAGATGGTTTCTTCTCTTTGGAGGCATGTTCTAAAATAAGAGAATAATGGATTAGACTAAGAGTTTAACTTGAGTTTATGCTCACTAGCAGGACATGAATACTAAAAGAAGGAAAACTGTTCTTAAAACATCTCATAGCCTCCTGTACATAAATGTGGCACGCAACGCACCCATGTACAAAACTCTACTAGTTGTGGCTTCCAAACTTCCTAGGACTATATTGAACCTAGATTTGATACCATGTTTGTAACGCCCTGATTTGCTGAATCGAAATGCTACACGGTGCTTATGACCCCGAAGAACAACAAGCGAACCCATGACTGATATCTACACCTGTGAACTGGATAATATACGCATAAAATGCAGAAAAACATGAACAATAGGCCATAAGGTTCAACTGACTAGAATATCTGAAAAACAGTAA
The DNA here is from genome assembly GCA_030864225.1 of Capsicum baccatum var. pendulum. Lineage (NCBI taxonomy): Eukaryota > Viridiplantae > Streptophyta > Magnoliopsida > Solanales > Solanaceae > Capsicum > Capsicum baccatum. The sequence continues at coordinate 190,597,055 of CM061560.1, forward strand.
CATCCATATGGGGTAAAGAATACTCAAAATAACTAAAAGCTGAATCTAAAATCTGAAAGACTCTAAGTACTACCTGAGTAGTGAGTTGAAGGAACATGTCTCCAACTAACTCCGTAAACTGAAAGCTAACTGAAATAATAAATAAAATAAAATCATATCATCCTCAAATGAAGAGGACTCACTAAAACTCTATATACTGAAATACAACTGCTACTACTGATCCAGAACTTGTGTCTCTGAACCTATGGTGTAACATAAAAGAAAGCACCATTGCACAAATACATTAGTAAAATTGAAAGTACTGAGTATACGAGTGAGGTACGATAAATTTAAAAGGGCTTACATGTATGAGCAATGCTAACTGACTGACTAATATGAACATGAGAGTGCAAATATGCATACATAGTAACTGAGATCGTGAATGAGTGATATCTAGATCTGTACACTAATATATGGTTTACTGATATCTAACATGACTGATACTGAAATTCCGATAACATGGATGACTATGTCTGACAGTCTTGAATCTGATGAAACCGTCTGAGTTTCGTACTGTAACTGAATTGACTGTATCTGAAAGTCCTGGTATTGAAACCTGAAGAACTATTTGAGTTCTTTCACTGAGATCGAGAATGAAACTGTGGGAGGTAGTTATTTAACCGACATTCCCCAAATGCTCTATAATAGTTGAGCTGGGGTCCAATTTTTTCCCTGATTGGAAGGGTGCAATACCGTGCTACTAGTAAGGACAAGCTGTAAAAGACCCTCATCTGGTAGGTACTCTAATGAGAATGGTGGGACCCTAATCTGACAGGTTAAGCCACCTCATCTACCCTCAACTGACAGGTATTGATGTCTCAACCTATGCTAGCTACATAGTTCTAAAATGCAAGTATGACTGCTAAGAATCACACCCTCATCTGACAGTGTGTTCACATCCTTGGGTTCACTCGGTGCTAAGTTCCACTCCCACCTGAAGAGACTGAACATGATTAAATGAATGTACATGGACTGAGTAACTGACTTCCGTTGACTAACGGAATAGTACTACTATCTAAGAATTAACTGATATTATCAGATTTCTGAGATTTCCTGAGTGACGTGACTGACTTAGTTCTATTGATCATGGCTTGACTGAGAGTATCATGATAAAATGGCATGGCTCTAGGAAAACTTCTATATTTTTTGGGTACAAGTACCCCCAGTACTTGATGGAAGGAAACTAACACACATGACTAAATTGATCATAAGAGTAGAGTCCACGATTTACAATATCATAAGTAGGGGATTCCACACTAAGCATAGTTCTCAACATCTTATACATGGATAAAAAATGCATACAATATGTATATACTTGCATAGATTTAATACCGTGCTCAATCCATGTCACAACAACAGTACATATCAATAACGTGGAATTCATGTGGAATCATAAAGCATAGACAATGGACTTGTCATTTAAGCACTATTAGATCATGGGACATGAATCCTATCATCCTAGGCATTTTATCAAACAGTTTGCATGAATTCTTTTGGATTAGGTGTGTTCATGAATATCACCATATTAAACCACCCAAAATTCATGGGTTTCAACTAACAAACACATATACTTCATGAAAACACCTTTAGATATCATCTTGAAATTTAAACAATAAATCATCAACATGTACATGTTCATATCACAACAAGACAATCACAAAATAATATTTAAAAGATGTTTCTTGAACTCTATGAATGAACAGGATCCATAGATGAACACTATGCATACCTTAATGGTGATGAAATTGCTGAAAGATTGGACCTTCAAGCTTGATGGTGCAACCCTAGTTGTTTTTCTCCTATTGTGCTCTTGGATAATGAACTTACGATGTTAATAGGGTTCTAATGTGATTAGGAGTTATAAATTTTGTAAGGTTAAGTTTAGGGACGTGTAAGGAGTGTCAAAAGACTTAGGTGCCCTCAAAATAACTCAAAAATGAAGTGTTTTCGTCACTGGAATCCTAAGTATGCATCGCACACCTTATCGCGTAAGATAGGGTGTGCGCCACACATCTTATGGAAAAATCTAAGGTATGCGTCGCACACCTTATGGAACTTTAGGGTGTAAGTCGCACAACCTATGGCATACCTATTCCAGTAGCCTGATGCGATTTGTTAGGCAACGCACTCCACTTCGCAAAGTCATAACTTCTTGCTCGGGTGTCAGATTTTGGTAAAATTGATATCGTTGGAAATCTAATTAGATTTTATACAATTTTGTGGGTCTAAATATACCAAAATACCACTTATAAATCAAGTTATTATTGTTCAAAGATTAATCTTGCAAAATGAAGCACTAAAACTTGATGAATTCAAAAGCTCCTAGCTTGCCTTACTCTAAGTGACTCATATGAATATGCTTAACACATCATAAGCTATGTTATCACTAGGATACTCATTTTAAGTCATGTACTAAAATATGAATCATAGGATAGGAGGTTTCATGCATAGGAACAATGGTTCATTTCCTAGCTTAGAAACATACGGGGTATTACATATAGGAACCCTGACGGATTAGCAACGCAGAGGAAGTGTGAGACTCAATTGTTTTAGGGTTTTTGCATGTATCTTAATTCTTCTTCACAATAATTAGCCTTAAGTAGATGCAATATCTTGAGATTGCCTATATTCGCATCCATTCGATAACCAAGAATCTAACGATTGGGATAGGAAGATTAAGAAAGTAATACAATAACTAAGTATAACTGAGGTTGTTGGAAAGGGCAACAAGGCGACACCCTAAGATGATAACCAAGTCAAAGGGTAAAATTAACTTCTAAGAAGGAGATAATACCTATCTTGGAGGCTTTCCATGTAGAACGACAGAATAATTAGGTTAATCATGAGAAATTTACGCAGTTGAAAAGACTGGGGGAACACAGACCAAGAGTTCTTCTCCTATTAATTTTAACTCAAAAGCACTCAAGAATTAGTTACTATTTATGATTGATAACAAAACCCCCTATTTACTTTCCTGTAGTGCTCGTGGATTATATCAAGGAAAGCAACTATTTATATTTTCCATGTGGGATTGATCCCAACCTTGTTGGGTTATAATATTTGCAATTGACCGTATTATACTTCAAGTTGAGGTATAGTTTAAGGCGACGTCAAATTTTTGGGATGTTGTCAGGGAAGACGATTGAGTAGTAAATTGAATTAGTGAAGTTCGCCGATTTTAAATTTTTGTTTTTTTTTGGCATACGCCAGTGTATGCCAAGTACTAGGAGTCAAGGCAATCCCTTACTCCCTTTTGATCCAGTACCAGAAAGAATCCTTCAAACACCTAGAAGGATGTCAGGACAAGTTTATGATGGGGTGCAAAACCCTATGTGTGGTCCCAAATGTGGTACTCCCGCGTGCTCCATTAGATCCATAGAATATTGAAGACTTATAGACATAACACCTGTTGGAGCAAGAATATAGAGAATCATAAGAAGCCAAACTTACTGCAGAGGTGACGAAAACTCAGCAGGGAGGACTGGTACAGCCGATATGGGTTATTGATCGTCAAGTTCAGAGAGGCAGGCTCCATTTACTCCAGCATATCAACACTTAGAACTATATGAGGAAGATGATGAAGATCTGGGTAATATTGAGCCTACGGAGTCTAGAGCCATTGTTCCTCCACCATTAGCCCTTAATATGAAATTTGATATTACTAGTTCTATGATTCAATTGTTGAATCTGAAGGGTGTATTCTCGGGGGATGCTAAGGATGATGCAAAGATGCGCCTTAAAAAATTTCTTGGGATATGCACAAATTATAATATTCTAATGGTTAATCAAGAAGCATTAAGATTGAGGTTGTTTCTATTTTCTTTAACTGGAGAAGCATCTTTATGATTAGAGGAACTTCTAAGAGGATCTATCCCTACTTGGCATGAGTTGAAGACATAATTGTTGAATAGATTCTTCCCTCCTACACGGATATTATAGTTGAAGAATGAAATTTATAATTTTAGACAGCTACTTGCGCAGAGTCTATTTATGAGGTATGGTTTCGATTCAAGAAGAATTGAGCATGGTACTGAATCATGGAATTAGAGGATCTAATTTGTCTAAGATCTTCTATGGATCATTGAATGATAGCTCAAGTGTTATGATTGATGCTATTTCAGGAGGAGCATTTATGTATCTCTGCAAGGAAGTTGTATAGGAAATACTAGATAATATTACGATTACCAACAGAGAATTTCATACTCAAGATTCAGAATATGGTGGTGGTACATATGCTATTGGAGCACTAAATATGTATGAAGCAGCGAATGATATAGTAGAATAAGAGGTTGCACAGTTTCATACAGATATTGGGTTGCTTATGAAATAATTTGCATCAATAAGTGCTGAGAAGGTAAATACAGTAGTGGCACAGGGATCTACCCCCAAACCAATCGATGTCGAATTTGAAGAAGATGCAAAGTACGTAGATCGTAGATTGGCAAATTTTTGAGCTCAAGGGTAAGGGAACCAAGCTTGAAACTATTTTAATGATAGATATAGACATAGGAGCAGAGATAGAGATGGTAATTAGCGGTATAAGGATGACTACAAGGAGAAGAGTGATAAGTACATTCCACCAGGTAGCTAAGATACAGAGTCCAAAATAGAGGCACTTTTGGCCAAGCTGGTCAAAGGGCAAGAAAGTCAAGAAAACTTCTTGAAGGATATTGAAGATAATCTGTCAGGATTAAACCAGAAAGTTGAGTCACATGCTATGGCAATCAAGAAGTTAGAACAGCAGTTTGGTCAGATATCAGTCGCAGAGAATCATAGACAACCTGGCACCCTTCCAAGCAATATAGTGGTAAATCCCAGAAATAATAGTCAATGCCATGCCATTACCACTTGGAGTAGTAGGTTACTAAAAATCCACCTGTCCCCATAGCTGATAAGCAGAAGAGTGAGGATGAGCTGATTGATGTTAGGAGCAGTAGCAACTTGAATGAAGGAGAAGAAAAGGTTATAGAGTTTATCCTTAAGCCCATTCCAAGACCACTTCCTCCCTATCTGTAAAGATTGAGAAAGAAACAAGAAGAAGGTAAGTATTAGAAATTTTTGTCTATGTGAAAAGAATTAACTATCAACATACCGCTTATAGAGGCATTAGAGCAATTACCGGGATATGCAAAATTCATGAAGGATTTGATCACCAAGAAAAGGGCAGTCAGTTATGAACCTGTTAAAAATATTCATAATTGTAGTGTTATAGTCACTAGATCTTTGGTAGAGAAGAAGGAGGACCCTGGCGATTTCACAATACCTTGTACTATTGGGTCTTTCAACTTCACTCGAGCATCATGTGCTTTAAGGGCTAACATCAACCTCATGCCCTTTGTTGTATTCAAATAGTTGGGGTTGGGTGGTCCTAAACCAACTACCATGAGACTTGGATTGGTGAACAGGACAGTAAAGAAGCTTATTGGTATCCTTTTTTATGTTTGGGTAAGAGTTTCTTTGATCATTTTTCTGTTTATTTTGTTATATTAGAATGGGAAGTAGACTTTTAAGTCCCTATTTTTTTGGGAGGACCATTTTTGTCTACAGGTCAAATGCTGATTGATCTGGAGAAAGGACATCTGATAGTGCGACTTAATGATAAACAGGTGATATTCAGTGTATACAAATCTATGAAGCAGCCTAATGAATTGAGAGCGGTGTCTGTGATTAGCGTAGATAATTAGGAGACAGATTCATTCCATAATGTTGATGCAGTTACTCTGTGGGATGATGGTTCTAATATGATTATTCCTATTAAAGAGAAGCTAGGTGTCGAAGCTCTTGCGGTTGTGATTATGAATTTTAACTCGGAAGGTATTGATGAATATGAGGATTTAATGGGTTTATTACATGTTAATGGTTATAATTATGCACGAAAAATCTTGATCTTGATTTAAAGAATTGAACTACTCCACCCACTCGCCCATCCATTAAGGAACCACTGGTGTTAGAGTTGAAGGTCCTCCCATCATACTTACAATATGTATTTTTGGGGATCAACAACACTTTATCGATTATTATTGTAGCTGATTTGAGACAGTCAGAGGTAGAAGCATTATTGTCAGTTTTGTAGAATTTTAAGAAGGCCATTGGATGGTCAATTGCAGATATAGTTAGTATTCTACCTAGTTTGTGTACTCATAAAATCCAACTTGAGATGGATTGTGTTCCCCTATTAAACATTAGCATTTAATTAATCCTCCTATATAAGAGGTGGTTAAGAAAGATATCATCAAGTGATTAGATATTGGTGTAGGATTTCGTATTGCAAATAGTAAGTAGGTTAGTCTAGTTCAATGCATCCCAAATAAGGGTGGAATAACTATTGTACCTAATGAGAAGAATGATCTAGTTCCTATGAGGCCAGTCACTAGATGGAGAGTATGCATGGATTACATAAAGCTAAATGCTTGCACTCAGAAGGACCATTTTCCAATGTCGTTCATAGATCAGATACTAGATATATTAGCAGACTGAGGATGGTATTATTTTCTGGATGGGTACTCTAGTTACAATCAGATCACCATTGCACCGAAACACCAAGAGAATGTTACCTTTACATTTCCTTATGGGAACTTTGCATTAAACGAATGTCATTCGGGCTATACAACGCCCAAGCTATATTTTAGAGATGTGTGATGTCTATTTTCTCTGATATAGTGGAACACACCATTGAAGTTTTTATGGATTATTTTTCTATTGTTGGGGATTCTTTTGATGATTGTCTCAACCACTTGGCAAAAGGTCTACAAAGGTGTGAGGAGTGCAACATGATACTTAATTAGGAGAAATATCATTTCATGGTCAAAGAAGTAATTATACGTAGGCACAAGATTTCAAAGAGAGACATAGAAGTTGATCAAGCGAAGATTATGGCGATTGACAAGTTTGAGAGGCATAGAGGTTGATCGAGTGAAGATTGAGGTGACTAACAAGTTACCTTATCCAATTTCTGTAAAGGGAATTCAGATTTTTCTAGGGCATGCTTATTTTTATAGACGATTTATCAAGGACTTCTCAAAGCTTTCTAGTCCACTTTATAAGCTTCTTGATAAGGAGATAAAATTTGATTTTGATGATGCATGCAAGAAGTCTTTTGAAAGACTAAAGGAGAAGTTGGCGTCTTCTCCAATCATTGTGTCTCCTGATTGGTCTTCCCCTTTCAAAATTATATGTGATGCTAGCAGATTGGCCTTAGGGGCTATACTACTCCAAAGAAAAGAAAAGATCCTTCATCCCATCGACTATGCTAGTAAGGCACTAAATTTTGCTCAAAAGAACTATATCATGATGGAGCAATAGTTATTGGCAATGGTTTTTTCCTATGAAAAGTTTAGATCTTATTGATTCGGACAAAGGGTGATTGTGCATAATGACCATGCAGCATTACAGTACTTAATGGCTAAGAAGTATGCAAAGCCGAGGTGTATCCATTGGGTATTGTTCTTGCAAGAATTTAATTTTGAGGTGAAAGACAGAAAAGGCCCAAATAATCAAGTTGCGGATCACTTGTCTAGACTAGAGGAGGAAGCTATGCAGAAAGTTGCTACAGGATTAGAGATTCATGACAGTTTTCCAGATGAATAGATATTGGCAACTTCCTAAGATTTAATTCCATGGTTTGCAGATTATGCAAATTACTTAGCAAGTGATCTAGTCCCAAAAGATTTTTCATATCAGCAAAGGAAAAGGTTCATGCACAATGTAAGAAACTTTTTCTAGGATAAACCTTATATTTTTAAAATTTGTGTTGATGGGATCATTAGTAGGTGCATACCTGAAATAGAGATGAAGTGCATACTTAAAGCGTGTCATTCATCACCAGTTGGGGTCATCATGGAGGGGCCCACACTGCTAATAAGATCCAGAAATGTGTCTACTATTGGTCGATCATATACAAAGATGCTCATGACTATGTTGTCATGTGTGATCAATGTCAACGATAAGGTACTATTTCTAGAAGACATGAATTACCTGTAACCCCTATCTTAGAATTGGAAATGTTTGATGTATAGGGCATAGATTTCATGGGACCTTTTGTGAGTTTGTGTGGTATGAAGTAGATACTTGTGGTTGTTGACTATGTTTCAAAGTCGGTGGAGTCAATTATGTTTTCTAACAATAAAGAAAAGAGTGTCACCACATTTTTAAGAAAGAATAACTTTTCTCAATTTGGTATGCCATGTGCTATTATTAGTGATGGAGGGTCACATTTTTCAATCATCTATTTAAGAGTCTTCTTGGAAAATATGGTGTGAATCACAAGGTGGAAACACCTTATCATCTTTAGACTAGTAGACAAGTTGAAGTGTCCAATAGAGAAATCAAGTCCATATTGGCGAAGACTGTAAATACTAATAGGACTGATTGGGCAAGAAAGTTAGATGATGCAATATGGGCTTATCGTATAGCTTACAAAATCCCCATAGGTTCTTCACCCAATCAGCTTGTGTGTGGCAAGGCTTTCCATTTACCAATTGAGATTGAGCATAAGGCACTATGGGCATTGATGATAGGCGAATTTACATGCCTATATCAATATATTTTGCCCATATTTTAGCCTAGTTTTGAGAACAAATTATATAATTCATGCACTTTTAGTCCTTTTTCCTATAAGTGAGCTAACAAACATGATTAGCAAAGTTTCAGGTATAAATGATGCAGAAATCAGCATTTTATGGCTTACTTGACGCTAAAGAAAGCTCACGAAGGAAGGAAAGGGAGTTTGGACGCCTAAAGGACCAAAAGTGATGCATGGGAAATCTGTCCCGGGCTAAAACAACATTTCTGAAGACTCTAGGGACTTGCAGTAACTTATTAGGATTAGGATAATGATACATTAACCTAGTACAATTGGGTTAAGTATTTCATTAGCTTATTAGGATTAGGATAATGATACATTAACCTAGTACAATTAGGTTAAGTATTTCATTAGCTTAGTAGGATTTGGTTAAGTATTTCATTAGCTTAGTAGGAATAGGATATGGGTATTATAAATACCGTATCATGCTAGAGATTTTTATTCATTCCTCCCTTAGTGGAGAGAAACAATCCTCCCTTAGTGGAGAGATACATTCTACTTCTCAATTACAACTCTTCTAATCCTCCCATTAATTTTATTTTTCTTCTTCTATTCATCTATTCAATTCTTAATTTCCGCAACAAGAGAAATGTTACTTTTCTAAGGAATTCACGCCTCACGCCTACCACTTGTGCCACACGAAAATCATCAATCTTGTGGTATAATAACAACAATGCAAATTGTGATTTCCTGCGCATTCATGGGTAACTAAACTTCTCTGTTGGGGTTATGGAAGCCGTATGAGATACTATCTATTGTTGTGAGTTTATGAGTTCGTGACACGTATGTTGCTTATATCATTATTCTCTTCATATTAATGCAAATTCTTGTGGCTGCAGACGCATAGAATAACGCCAGTATAGCATTAACTTGTTCGAAAGAAAAGTTATATGTCTAGAAAAGAGATAATGTCAAGGTAATAGGGTCCCATCCCCTATTAAAAAGTTAGTGTCGTAACTGGATTAACCTCTTGGAGAATTTGTACCGTTATATACGCTTTAAGCTCGAAAGAGTTAAAGTGAAATAGTCCTTGTTGAGGTCGAAAGACGCTTGGATTTACCATCGAATACAATTCTCTATAAGCACATGCATGTCTGAATTCCGCATAATTCATAGACAATAGAGACGTACAACTCATAAGGTGGACATACCCCCAACTTCTCAATTCTCATTGTTTTACAACCTACTAAACATTCTTTCTTTTTACGTTTCTATTTTCAGTTTTTACTTTAATATTTTGGTTACACATTACAATCCCCCCTCTTTACGAGACTTGCACTAAAAATCTAGTAATCGTTGCTTACTTGTTGACCAAGCTATTCCCTGTGGGATCGATACCCAACCCAGTTGGGTTCTATATTTGCTAACGACCGCTTTACACTCCTAAGAGAGCTGTAGATTGAGCGTTATCAGGCATTGAAAAAGCTAAATTTAGAGTGGAAGAATGCAGCCAAATCTAGGTTGAATGGCATAAATGAGTTGGATGAATTCTGGCTCAAGGCATATGAAAGTTCAGCACTCTACAAGGAAATGATGAAGTTGTATCATGACCAAAGGATTGAGAAAAGGGCATTTGAAAAAGGTGACCAAGTGCTACTTTATAATTTCAGGATTCATTTGTTTTCTGGTAAGCTAAAATCTAGGTGGCATGGTCCATTCACTCTGACAAGAGTTTATCTCTATGGTGCTTCATAACTAAAAAGGATGGTCCACACCCGTTCAACGTAAATGGACATAGAGTAAAGCACTATATGGGAAATATACAAGAGGTGAAGGAACAAGATGATATTGACCTTGATAAAGTATGAGTAATCAATCCAATTGTGTCGTGCCACGATGTTAAATCAAGTGTTACATGGGAGAAAACCATGAGGCTATTTGGTAAAGTCTGAGTATCCAACTTAGCCACGTCGTACCGCGACGTTAAATCAAGATTTGCGTGGGAGGCAACCCATGTTTTTATACTTATTTCATTTATAGGGTAATGTGTTTGTTCAATGTGCAGGACTAAAAGAATGTAGACAAAATCCAGAGAAGTTGAAAAGGTGTCATACGGACTCTTTACGAGTCGTATCTATATGGAACAACTCATGAGTAGGAGTCGTATTTTCTAGGGAGAAAAATAAGAATCACACATTAGTTTCTAGGATGAATATGACTCCCAATATGAGTCGTATCCTTTGGGTACGGTTCGTGACCAAGAGTCGTATCCAGTCAAGAAAACAGGTAAGTCCCCTGGCTATACGAGTCAAGGAAATAACCCATAAGCCTGGTACAAGTTGCATACACCAATTGTACCCAAGATTACTAGGTCAGTTCTCGGGTTGATCCGGCCCAAAACCTAAATGAAAAAAGAAAATAAACCTGATCGGGTAACAGACACTTTGAACTCGTAACCAACGCATTTCTCACTCAAATTTTAATCTCCAAACAATAAATCTAAGTGTTTTCAATTTGATTTCACTACCATCATCTTCCAATCTTTCAATTTCTATGCTTAAACTCAAATTTGGGAAGCAAAATGATTCAACATAGAGAGTTGCTAATTTTTACTCATCAAGTAAATTCCCAATCACATTTTCTTTGCTTTGTAAAGTGAAAATAAGTTATGCTTTGAATTGTAAATATATTTTGAGTAGGAATTATGCAAATGTTGGGTAGTTAATAGCATGGTGTTGGTATATTTGTCACAAAATTGGAATTGGGGAAGAAATAGGGTTTCGAAATGGTTTTTTGTATTTCTATGTTAAAATGTTGAATATAGCTGCTAGTAGTAGTGGGTACTTTGGGAATTTCCATCGGAGTCAAACTTTGAAGTTGGAATACTATGTTGCAGCGGTTACGAGACTCCTTACGACTCGTACCCATTGGTACGGGAGTTGTAATGGTACTCGTACCTACTAACAACATGGAAATATAAAAAATTTGAAGTTCTAGAATGGATACGACTCAACCGTATGAATTGTATCCATACCATATGACTCATACATACTTATCGTACTCACCTGAAAAGAATGATAAGAGAATAAAAGTTTTTGACCAGCTTATAACTATATTCACGAGTCATACCCAGTCGGTACGACTGGTAAGGAAGAGTCATAAGCTGGCCAGTGAACAAAGGTCATGCACTATCTAGGATACGACTCAGGCATACGATTCGTAGTCAGTGGGTACGACCAGTACCTACCACTCGTACCCAACTGAAACCGAGCACATTGAACTTTAATTTTTAATTTTTCTATTCTTTTATTTTCTTAGTTACTAATATTAGTGTACTTATAGGAAAATACCTCCAAAGAATGCTCTGTCTTCCAAAATAGTTGCAAATAAAAGGAACAAACAAGCACCAATTGAGAGTGAGGAAACCAGTCTCTCCGAGTCTGAAACAATATCAAAGAGCAGTGAAGAAGAGTATAATAGAACTAAATCCAAGAAATTCACGAACAAAGGAAAGGAACCTACTAAGTATAAGGGGAAGAAAGCAGTGCCACAAGAATCTGAACCACCACCACAAAGGGAGCCGAGAATAAAGAATGTAACTATCTCTCCTTCACACACACCAGCGCTAGTTAATAATAATGATAATGAAGATGAGTCTAGTTCTACCGAGAAGAGTGTAGATGATGCTCAGGGTCCAGAGATAGATATGACCCCTATAGACAGATAGGACCCCCCACTCACATTGATCACTGCTCTGGTTCCCATTGTTTAATGATAGGGTACCCCAGTATGTAGAAGACATTCAACATGGGACTTTTTTTTCTTCCACGTGGTAAGATAAAGAGATTATTGCACCTGGAGAGGAGAATGACTACTAAGGGGATGGATAAATTTCCCGAGTTTGAGGAGCACTTCAGGTAATACAGATTTGGGTAGATGATGAGAGCACCAGGTAGATATAACGAGGTACTTGTTCGTGAGTTCTATGTTGCATACAAAGGAGAACTTCAGCGGCAATATCCACAGGGTATGTTGTGGAAAAGAGGTGACCTTATTACCTCCCTCATAATTTGAGGTGTGCATGTTGATATTTCTCCCTATACTATTAAGAGATTTCTATATGGGCCTAAAAATCAAGCCTGGATAACACCAGATAAATGGACTATAGAATGGACGATATTAGAAAGATCATGAATCGGATGTTGGGTACTAATGATAAAATAGCGATGTTTAGATAGAAGCTGAGAGGATAGCTACACATGTTGATAAATCTACTTGGGTTGCAGAAGGTATCGATTATTCTCAGCAAATAAAGAAAGCATCCCTCAACTTTGAGGGTAAGGCATGGAGGACACTAGCATGCCACCGTCTATATCCCACAAAAGATGATGATGTGTTGAGCCCAGTTTAGGCTGCTATGATAGCAGTTTTTATAGCAGTGTACACATTTAACGTGGGTGAGTTCTTAGCCTGATAATTGAAAGATCGGGCAGTCGAGGGTGAGAAGTCATTACTAGCCTACCCCTAAATGATCATACAGATATGTATAGCAGCGGGGGTATTGGAGATACCGAGAGTTGATGAGATTATTGAGGGTCAACAGACTTTTGATATTGGCTTGATTCGAGATATGGACAACCCTATGGCTCGACCTATGCAATAGGTTGTAGATGCTATGGTGGGATTATTAACGTAAGATGACTGACAGATGGTCCTGTTCCAGATGAGACTACTAAGGCAGGTGCATAGACTAAGGCTACACCCACAAATGTAACGGGTACTTCCAATATCCCACTGCCAGTCTATTCTGTGCCACCTAAGCCATGGGGTATGGCTCTCAGTGTGATGCTGATCTCTCAGGCTGCTTGGACTACAGTTGTAACACTATTGGCTACTCTTACTGTGAAGGTAGTTTACATGGATAGCAAAGTATGAAGTTGGATGGACAGAAAGTTTGAGGCACAGGATAGGCGAGTCCAAGGATGCTAAGATGCATTTGAGTCAAGGATTACTCGACAGCTAGGTATTCGGTAGGTGCCCAATAATGCTGATGTTCAAGCAGAGACTGCAAAGATAAAGAAGATGGTCACAAAGTTGTATGAGAGGCTAGTTGTGGCTAAGCCAACTGTGGAGATTGTGATTCCCATAGTCAGGATACCTAATATTTGGGCCATCCCGGCAGATGTACAGGCTGAAGATACCAAGGAATAAATTAAAAAAAAAGGAAAGAGCTACTAAGAAGAAGGCTAGACTCTAGAGCATTCAGGATGAGGCTAATCGAGAGGCAGGACTCAAGGAAATGGCTATGGGATCTAGTAGGTTAAGAGCTCCAGTTCCTGATATAGAGGGGGTTGCTATTGTTCCCCCAACTTCTGTTGAGTTAGTTTGATTGTTAGGATAGTAGATGAGGAGAGTGGGACCCAACCTAAGGTCCCAAGTACTAATTTTGATGCTCCGGTGCCTTAATCACCTAGGTATAATCCTGATCCTTAATCTATATTATTTTTATAGCACTAAGGATAGTGCTCCATTCTTAAGTTGAGAGAGGGGTACCAAAAAATATAGGAGCAGTTTGAAAATTTTTAGATGTAGCTAAAACTAAAAATCTATTATGACTTATAGATTTGATGTGGGCAGCTGATATAGGCAATAGATCAGCACACCTATGGCAGCGGATATTGTTGATTTTTTTATCATGATTTTGAGGGATTTTGAAAGAATCTTAAGTTCTATTGAAAGATTTTGATTCTGTTTTGATTTTTACTTTGTGATGGATGAAACACTGTTGATTTACGTTGATTTTTGAAATGTTGTTTTGAAAGTGGTGCCCCCTCAAAAAATTTTATTTAAAGAATTGTGTGATGTGTATATTTGTATGAAACTATTGAATATCTGATAACGTCATTAGGATTAGGGATAGTACTGTTCGATACAAAATAATTGCATAGTTAGATAACTAGTACTAAGTAGTGTAGCCCTATGTAGGTGTGTGTGTAAGGTTTACCGAGTTCCTGATTATGTTGAAATCTAGAACTTGCATGGTTGATTTTACCCAGGTCTAGGAAGGTTAAGTAGGAAGTGATCATATGCCCTTTTTGTGTGAGAGCCTATAATGTCCTAACCAAAGGAATAAATCCACTTAATCCAAATATTTGAGCCTTTTTAGATTAATTTTTCTTGTTACACCTATCACCTTCCAGTTTAAGTTATAATGGACCTATTTTGGACCTGGTCCTCCTATGGACACTGTGTACCTCAACTCAGGCAAATCGTTTAAGTTGAGGGTGGCTATTATAGAGGTGCATAAGAGAAAATCTCGAATAAAGAAAAGTGTGTACAATGGAAATAGATGAAACATGGGCAAGTGTGATGTAAAGAAAAGAAAGAAATGTACAAGGTATAGAAAAAGCAAAAGAATAAGAAAAATAAGTGCTAGAAAGCAACACCTGACCCAAGTGGAATGTGCTTAGAAGAAAAAGGGAGACATAAGGATGGAAATAAAAGAAGTCAAAAGGTAGTTAATCTTGAGAAGAGTGTAGTGTCCATAAGGCTTAGTCACTTTAGATATCCATATGTATCATACCATCCCCAAGCCTATGTTACAAGGCAAATAAAGTCCTATAGTGATACTAATAAGACTGTCTGACAACTTGAGAAAATAGTATAAGGGCAAGTCTATGATATTTTGTGCACACCGGTGATACTTCATTGTGAGTGAAAGAGTCGTTTGTTATATCCTTGAATAGAGTAGTCTATCCATGAAGAGTGAATGGGATCTCTTTTACTATGAGTGCACATGGGTTATATTGCTAGGTTGCTAGATTGTTTGATGAATGTAAAGCATGTATATTCCCAAGTGTTTATTACTAATATAATGCCATCATCGGATTTCTTCGTGTTTCTACATGTGCTAAAATGCTATACGCAAATTTGAGTTAAAAAGTTGAAGAATTACTAGGAAATAACAAAATTAAAATTTAATTCAAAATCACTGTCATGGGTTTGCTTGAGATCTTTCTGTTTAAGCATTGGCTCTGTGCTAGAAATTAGTAATTTGGTTTTGTTTACCTGGGGACATGCAAAATTTTAAGTTGAGGGTGTTGATGTGGCATGGAAACACGACACTTTCGATGCTTAAAATTGTGAATTTAGGGTGTTTTGTTGGATATGATGAACTTTGGTGTGAATTACAGGGGAAAATAGGTTTTCAACAGTACTTGAACAAAAAAATAGAAAAAGATCTAAAAAAACAAACTCTGATCAGTATATGAGTAAGTCTCTAAGCTGTAACCAATTGATACAACTCGTATACTGAATAGTATGAATAACAGAACTAAAATCCAAATTGAGAAGTCCAGTATGAGGAAGATATGACTCAAGTACCCCAGTCATAAGACGGGGTACAAGTTGTATGCGGAAGTCGTGAGTATAACAGAACCTGAGCTACTATCTAGGAGTTGAAGTAACAGAGCTATATGAGTTGGAAGTCTAAGTACAACTCATATAGGGATGTCGTATACAACAGTGTTCAAGGCCTAAAAAGACTAAGTCCCAGGTAGATACAGATGAAGGACACGAGTCGTACACTAAGGTACGACTCATAAGAAGAAGTCATATTTTGAATAGAGAGTTGAAGCCTTGGGCAGATCAAACACTGGAAAAGATACGACAAGGTAGGGTACGATTCATAAACTGAGGATACAAGTTAAGACCGAGTCATACCAACTACCGACTTAACTTTACCTTTCCCATTTTTAATATAATTTTTATGTTATTTTGAGATACTATAAATACCCTAGGGTTTATATTTTATTAGGTTATGTGTTGTGACATTCTTTTATGTGCTATAATTTATTATTATAAACTTTTATAATTGTTCTTGAGATTTTAGGGTTTTATTCAATTAAAGACTTAGGAGTTTATTCATCTTATCTTATACAATTGATTCTATGTGTTCTTCATTGATAAACATAGTTTATTGCATAAACATGAGTGTCTAATCTCCTTAGCTAAGGTTGTGGGAGCCCTACCGAATTAGCTATGCAGAGAAAGTGTGAGACTCAGTTGTTCTAGGGTTTCTGGATGTATCTTAATTTTTCTTCACAATAATTAGCCTCAAGTAGCTGCAGTATCTTAATATGGCCTGTATTCGCATCCATTCAATAACCAAGAAGCTTGTGATTGGGAAATAAGATTAAGACAGTGATATGATAACCAAGTATAACTGAGGTCGTAGCAAAGGGCAACAAGGTGACACCCTGAGACATTAACCAATTCAAAGGGTAAAATTTATCTTCTAAGCAGTAGATAATACCTATCTTGTAGTCTTTGCATGTAGAATAACAGAATAATTGGACTAATCACGAGAAATTTAAGCAGTTGAGAAGCCAGGGGAAAAACAGACCTAGCATTTGTCTCATAACTCAAAAGCACTCAAGAATTAGTTATTATTTATTATTAATAACCCCCTTCCCCCTCTTTATTTACTTTCCTATACTATTTATGGATTATATCAAGATCAAGGTAAGCAACTATTCACGTTTTCCCTGTGGGATCGATCCCAACCTTGTTGGGTTATTATATTTGCAATCGACTGCATTATACTTTCGGTAGAGGTGTAGTTTTGGTCAACATCATGTTCCCTAATGATTTGCCTGGTGTTCCTCCTGATAGGGATATTGATTTTGGGATTGATCTTCTTTTGAACACTCATTCTATTTCTACCCCTTCCTATAAAATAGCTCCGGCTGAATTAAAAGAACTCAAGGAGTTGTTAAAAAATCTTCCAGATAAGGGTTTTATTCGCCCAAGTATTTTGCCTTGGGGTGCTCCAATTCTATTTATGTGTAATAAGGATGGATCCCTTCGAATGTGTATAAATAACCGCCAATTAAATTAGGTGACTCTAAAGAATAAGTATCTACTTCCTAGGATTGATGATATCTTTGATCAATTTTTAAGTGCTAAGTACTTTTCCAAGATTGATCTTTAGTTGGGTTACCATCATTTGAATATTATGGAGGTGGATATCCCTAAGACTGTCTTCCAAACCCGATATGGTTATTTTGAGTTTATGGTGATGTCCTTTTGTTTGACCAATGCCCCGGCGGTATTTATGAATCGAGTATTCTGTCAGTTCTTGGATTTGTTCATAATTGTGGTTATTGATGATATTTTGTTGTATTCCAAAAGTGAAGCGGATCATGCCGACCTTCGCCTTATGTTGCAAACCTTGAAGGTCAGTGGTTGCATGCAAAGTTCTCTCAGTGCAAATTTTGGTTGAATATTGTGACTTATCTGGGCCATATTGTTTTTAGTGAGGGAATCATGGTGGATCCACAAAAGGTTGAGGTGGTAAAAAAATGGCCTAGGACCATGAATTCAATCAATATTCGAAGCTTCTTGGGTTTAGTCGGTTATTATAAAAGGTTTGTGGAAAGCTTCTCTTATATTGCTGCCTCATTAATTAAGTTGACTTAGAAAAAGGTGGAGTTCTTATGGTCAAATGCTTGTGAAGGTAGTTTTGGAAAGTTGAAAGATAAGTTAACTTTGGCTCAATTTTTTACTCTACCCGAGAGTACCGAAGGTTTTTCTATTTACTATGATGTATCCTGGGTGGGACTGGGTTGTATGTTGATGTAGTATGGTAAGGTGGTTGCATATGCTTCTAGGCAGTTGAAGGTTTATGAGAAGAACTATCCGATGCATGATTTGGAATTATTGGTTATGGTCTTTACTTTGAAGATTTGGTGTCACTATTTATGTAGGGTTTATGTTGACATCTTCTCATATCATAAGATTTTTCAATATGTGTTGACCCAGAAGGAGTTGAAGCTTAATCAAAAGAGATGGCTAAAGTTGCTCAAGGACTATGACAAGAGTCTTCATTATCATCCAGGTAATGCTAATGTGGTTGTTGATGCTCTTAGTAGGTTATTTATGGGAAGCGTATCTCATGTAGATGAGTAAAAGCGAGAGTTGGTGAAAGATATTCACTGTCTGGATAATCTTAGAGTTTATCTCTTGGACTTTGAGGATGGTGGTATGATGGTGCAAGAAGTGGTGAAGTCATCTCTAGGTTCCGAGGTGAAAGAGAAATATGTTTTAGATCCTATCTTGATGCGGATCAAGGATGATGTGGGTCAATAGAAGGTGATGGCTTTTGAGATTGGTGGTGATGGTATCTTGAGGTACCAAGGCAGGTTATGTGATCCAGATATTAGTGGGATGCGAGAGAGGATTTTGGCTGAAGCTCATGAGTCGAGGTAAACTGCTCATCCTAGTTTTATGAAGATGTATAACGACTTAAAAGAAATTTATTGGTGAAACAACTTAAAGAGGGATGTGAACAATTTTGTGGCCAAGTGTATGGTGTGTCAATAAGTGAAGATGGAACACCTGAGGCCTGGTGTTTTCCTTAAGAGGTTGAGTTGCTTGTGTGGAAATAGGAAGTGATTAATATGGATTTTGTTACTATTCTTCTGCAGTCTCGTCATCAGTTTAATTTCATTTAGGTCATCGAGGATAGAATGACTAAGTTTTCTCACTTCTTGCCAGTAAGGACTAATTATTTGGCAGAGAATTATGCTAAGTCTTCATTGGAGAGATCGTGAAGTTGCATGGTGCTCTAATTTCCATCATATCTGATCGAGGTGCTCATTTCTCATCTCACTTTTGGCATTTCTTTTAGTGAGGTTTAGGGACTAAGGTAATTCTTAGCACCGCTTTCCACTCTCAGACAAATGGACAAGTGGAAAGGATGATATAGACTTTGGAAGATATACTAAGGTCTTGTGTGATTGATTTTGGTGGTAGTTAGGTTGTCCATTTGACTCTCATTAAGTTTTCTATAATATTAGCTATCATTGGAGTATTAGGATGTCTCCATTTGAGGCTTAAAGAAGGTGATAGTGATTCAAGATAGGCTTAAGACCGCCCAAAGTTGCCAAAAGTTCTATGCAGATGTGAGGTGAAGGGACTTAAGAGTTTAATATGAAAGATTTAGTGATCTTAAGGGTGTCTCCTATGAAGGGAGTGATGCGGTTTGGAAAGAAGGGGAAGCTCAATCCTCATTGTATTGGTCCATATCGTATTTTAAGATGAGTGGGAAAGGTGGCTTATGAGTTGGAATTCCCTTCGAGTTTAGTTTTCGTTCATCCGATCTTCCATGTGTTGATGTTGAAAAAGTGTGTAGGCAATCCTTCCTTGATTTTTCCTTTGGAAAGTGTGAGTACCTCAGATTTCTCGTCTTGTGAAGAGGTCTCGATTGAGATTTTTGATCGATAAGTTTGACAGTTACGAACAAAGGACATAGCTTCAGTAAAGGTTCTATGGAGGAACCAAAGGTATGAAGAAAATACTTGGGAAGCCAAAGAGGACATGAAGTCCAAGTACCTATTCTTGTTTTTGGCTTTAGATAATTGTGGAGATATATGTGTATTCCATAGCATCTTTGTTTTTTGAATTTTTTAAAAGGAAATTATGAATTCCTAGATATCTTTATTTTTTGTCTTCGTTAAAGGTAAGTGTGGTTTTGTTCGGAGTCAGATCATGCTAATAAAAGCATTATCCCATTATTTGAGGATGAACGATCCTAAGGGGGAGAATTTAACACCCCAGATTTTTGGCCCTTGGAAATTTCTAAAATTTTATCCTCACTGTCGAGACTATAACTCCTCTTATGAATCGTACGGAGTCTTGATGAGTCATTGAACCTAAATCGTAACCTAACAAGTGTGTGTGGCCAAGTTTTCTTTTCTGAGTATGAGTGGCTCCCAATGAGTATTATGGACTCATTACAAGTTGTAAAGTCCTAATCATAGTCAAACCAGTGTGTGTTCCAAGTGTTGATGTCCTGGTGACGACTAGGACCCTATGAGTCGTAGGGTCCCCTAACGAGTCGTAAGGGCCCCTAATGAGCTGTATGATGTAAGTCGTAGGGTCAACAGTATGTGCGCTAATATACTATCTTGGCTATGACTCATGGTGACGAGTTGTAACGTGTCGTTACGTGTCACAGTGTGACCTGTATTCACTAGAGACAATTTTTCAGTTTTTAAGTTGAGAGCACTTTAGACATTTCCCCTTTTTTCCTACTTAATAACCACGACCATAAGACACCCTTAGGGTATTCCTTCCATACTTTAATACATCAAAGACTGTCTTTATTCTCTCTAGATCCCCTCAAGCAAGATACCTAGGGGTTCCAAGAAGTAGGTCATCTAAGGGCTCAATGGTTGAATTATCTCCATAAAACTTGGTGTTTCTGGCATGTTAATCCTGCCCGACTATTACTCTATGAAAGCATGTGTTTTAAATAGTTGTTCATGTGGTTTTGATATTGGTTTTGGAACATGGGTTGAGGGTTTTGAATGATTGTTGTTTATGTGATATTTCATGTTTACATATACATTGATTATATTTTAAATGGTGGTTTTGAAATCAATTTTGATTCATGGGTATGGTGAATAAATAAACTAAGGGATTGTGGTTTTCCTAAATTTTGTGAATATTGACAATTGAATTGGTAATAACCCCAACCCAATTTTGTGAAAGTTGTTTTGAGTAAGAGTAAAATTGCATTGAACTATTTTTGGATCAATCGCATGATATAAAGAGGTTATTAAAACATAGTGGTTTGATTTAATGAACAAAGGGAGTTATTTTCCCAAATTAATGAAATTGTGATGGAATGTTGATGTTACCTCGCAAATGTAGTTGGTATGACGATCCCAGTAGTGTATCCCAAAATGTGTATTATGGTTCAATGAATGAGAATGTGTGATAAATATTTTAATAGGGCTTAAAAAGGGTTGTGTAGTTAAGTCGTGAAAGTGGAGGTCTCAAGGGACCAATATTGAAAACCGTGGTTGCCGATGCGGGGATCTAAATGACTGGGTGGTTCGAGTCCCCTTTATTATATTATTGAGAGGTTTGAGTCCTCCATATTATTTTAAATGAGTGGGTGCTTAAGTCACCTTGATATGCTGGGAGCTTCGAGTCCCCCATGGTAAATATGTACATCCCCTGGTTCGTATGGCTACATGTACTAGGGCCCTTCCAAATAGGGAAGAACTGGAGCCATATAGCCCGTGGGTATCTTCTGATGACGATTGAGCTACACAATCCAGGCTAAAGTTTTAAAGTGCATGCTAAGCCTTGTTTCCTTTTCCAGCATATTATTTATGTATGTATATGATGATGTTCACATGGTTTTGAATTGGATCTTGACTTGACATTATTTTATCCCCTTTCCATGATTTACATACTAGTGGTAAACTCACTAACCGTCTTTGAATGTTATATCCCCACGTGATGCAGGCACGTCTACTTTTTTCGTGTAGTGTTAGGTGGATAAGCTCAGTTCACTGGTCGTTGGTTGTGAAGTGGTGAGCTTTCATTCTCCGAAATGCTTGGACATTTCATTAGTTTCTATTCATAGATTAGAATTGAGAGTACACATTATTATTTACATTGTCATGTCATTGTCAAGGTCGGGGGTATGTCCCGACACTTCATTGATTTCAGTTTTGTTAGAAGACTTTGTGGATATTACTGTGGACTTAGGTAATGTTGGTTGGCTTTTTTTGGTTGGTTACCGATTATCAATTATAGACATATCTTAAATTCTTTGAGCTTATTTTATGTTATCTTGTTATATATTCGGAATTTAGCCGCTGTTAGGTAGTGTGTGGTGTTTTAGCCAAGTACAGGGGGTGGTCTCCGGTGCACAATGTACTTGAGATACTCATCACGGCCAGGCCTTGATTCGGGTCATGACAATTCAAGTAATGGAAAGTGACTAAATATCATCATATGAGAGTACAAAACAATTGTACACTCGATCAAATGAGTACAAGAAAGAGCAATGGTAGTAACATCCAATTACCCGGGACAAATGTCTTCATTGAAAAAGACAACTTGGTCTCAAACATTACTTGTTCGATGAACACCCACAAGTCACAAACCTCACTCTTTCTTATGCTAATTAGACACGTCTAATCTTATGTAATGATATGTAGTTGCTTTGCCTTGCTTGGGTTATTCATATTTATTTTATTTTATTTCTCCCCTTTATAGTCTCATCTCATTGATTTACAACTATAGCATGCCTTAGATAAGACTTATCATGTTCAAAAGTGATTTGGTGTCACAATTGATGTATCTAAATTGCTTTATAATGTTTGAATGGTGTTAAGTGGCATACTTTAATGTTATTTTATTTAATTTAATTTCTCTTTTTTATCATTATTTTAACTTGTCCATATATTCAGTTAGTTGATCATAGACCTATAAGTTGGTGAATAATCGGCTGCTTGAAAAATTGATAATCTATCTATCCTTTGAAGAATTCAACAACGGCATCAGTATATAATAAATAATTTGCATAGTCTAGTATTTCTTCAATATTTTCTTACTTAAAATTATTTTTTGAAACTCTAACTACACCTTGTTTAAATTACAATCCTTCCAGATCATACATTGATAGGGTTTATAGTAAATCTTAATAGTCAATTATAGAAGACATAAATATTCTTTTGACCCCCTTTGAAGTAAACGATAAACCATTTGAATGTTCCCCAATGGTCTGATCATTTACCAATGGTAACAAGTTATAATTTTCCAATGCTCACTTTTTTGGTAGCCTTACTATATAAATGAAAGGGACCTTTTTAAACTCCTCCATATTCATTTATACATTTCTTTCTCATTTTGATTCAACAATAACAATATCTCAGTCATTTCAAATGTTCAAAAGTACTTATATTTATCATTGCGGTAATCCTCCTATTTTGAAGACATCACGAACCGACAAGAATTCAGGTCGAAAATTCTATAATTGTGCAACTGGAAAGATGTGTTTTTTTAAATAAAAAATATTTATATTCACCACATAGTAAAATTTTCTAATTTATAATCGTTATTTTAAAATAATGGTGGATGCTCTTATTTCAAGTGGATTTCTTTCGATTTCGAGGAATCAAAATTTCAAGGCATTGCAAAGTTTGAAATGTTGGAAAAGCTTAGAGAATCTGAAGAAAATAAGGATCTTCTTATGACATTATATAGAGAATCAGAACACAAGATTGATCATTTAAAAGGATTGTTGTAAGGCATCGAAATTGAGAGGGATCAACTTAAGCATAGGATGGTTATGGCTGAAGAAAAAAAGAAAGGCTTAAAAATTATGGTGTATGATTTACTATTAATTTTGACATTTTGAAAAGGTGTAACAGGAGTGTGGTGGGATTGAATGTATTATGCCTCTTTTATTAATCGACTATTTTTCACTTATATTATATACGTTTTATCTTTTTCATTCATCGACTACACAATAATGTATTATATATATTTTACCTTTTAGTCAGGGTCTATAATCAACGATGACATCCATGTAGAAGTAATGAGACATTGATTATATAAATTATAAAATATTTATCATAAACTATAAAAACAGTTTTAAAAATAAAATTTTTCTGCTCTACACATCTAGAAACTTAGATTGTATCGTCTTCCACAAATAAATATCACCCACAAATAAAAATTATACATTGTTATGTGATTCCTCAACATTGTTGTCTTCCACGTGCATGTTGTTGATGTCATTAACAACTTCTTTAAGAGAATCATCTATATCCACCGATGCATTTTCTTTTTTTTCCTCCACAATAGTTTTTTTCTGGTACATTATTTTTTCTTCATCTTGTTTTTCTTTATTTTCTTCTCCTTCTGATGCTGCCTTGGTTTCTTCTTCTTCTTTTCTCTATTCTTTTTCTACTGTTGTTGTATTCTCTCCTTCTTCTTCTTCTTTCTCTACTTCTTCTCCAGATGCATTCTTTCTTTCTTCTTCTTCCTCTCCTGCTTTTTCTCCATCTTCTTAACAGATAATTTTTTAATTTTTTTCTTCTTCTTCCTGCTTACCTTCATCATGATTATCCTATTCTACAACAGCTTATTCATCAATTTTGTTTTTTTTTTCACAAACAGCTTCTTCATTTTTTTCTTCTTTTTCTTGATTACCTTGATTTGGATTTTCCTTAGCTACAACATCTAGTTCAACAGGGATCATCACCTCATCAGTATTAATCGAGGCCTGTTCCAAAGCTACTACCTTAAGGAGCACTTCTTTAATGTCGCTGTCATTGCGAACTGCCCTCACTGGTGAATGTTGACTTTGGACCTGCACACCTGCATTTTCATGTATTTACAGTTTATAATAAACTATGCTATCAGTTAATGAGGAATAACATAATTTTTATTATAACTAAATTTATTATATAAAATATACAACTTCTATAATAAACAGCGGAGATATTACCATCATCTTCTTCTTTCTTCTTCTATTTCTCATTTTCTGCTCTCCTTAGCCTCTCTTGTTCCACAAAATCAACAATACCTTCATCATCTCCTCCAGCCTAAACACGCGTTCTTCTAAATTTTCAATCATCGATCTCTTTTTTGCTGCCTCAGTTTGCTTGTCCCTGCACTGTGGGTGACATGTCTTGACACAGAATTTTCGCCCAAAATTCGATCATCGTACCTGCCCTCACCATCCTTCAATAAGGTGATGACAGTCACACTATGCAAATGAATCTTCAAGCCATCGATGAATGTGGCATTCGCCTCATTCGTGAATGCTTTAAATTTTTTCATGTATTGCTACATCATTTAACAGACCATGGGGATAAGGTACATGTGCACTCTCTACAAATAAATAGGCAAAATATGATTATCAAGAAACACAGTATTGTTAAAAATATTTTTCTAAAAAATAGATTTATACCTCTGTGCTCCATTTGTTCAAATATGGATCAACTTCGATTAGTTTATCGATTTTAGAGGTGTGCCATCTGATCAATCGAAGAATGGACAGCGGGTCTTCTATTGATTTACCATTTTCCCTTCTGAGCTCGAAAAAGGCTTCGTATATTCAAATCTATGATCAAAAGAAAAAATAAATATATAAATTAGTCAGTATACTATAGATACCATGAATAAATTACTGTATAGAATAAACTACTATAATGGTTTATAATTAATACCAGAAATGTCTAGGGGAGTTCGTTAAGCGCATACGATAAACTCCCTTTATCACATATGTATTTTTCTGCTTGGTGAAGTCTATCCGCTTCTTTAAATAGTATAGAATCAATACAAATGACTGCTTACCTCAAAGATATCTCTCAAATGAGCTCGAGTTATCCACCATTTTGATGGTGTCTATGTCTATAATTTTTGACAAATTGTGTCCAAGAAATATGCAGTGCACGAACCAAACCAAAAAGCATTTGAAGTTTTCCTTCTTGTCCAGCCTCCCACCTCTAATATGCTTTAACAATTTCTTAGCATTTACACTCCTCTTTTTTCCGATCCTTTTGAAAAAAGATTCACCTTTCTCCATCACTTTGAGATATTTTAAATCATGGGGACAACGCCCACAGTTTAACCCCGAGATTAGCGCAAACTTCTTCAAGCCAAAATATGTTGTCCTATCATTGATATAGAACCACATTTCATGCAGCATGTTGTCCTATTAAACTCGATAAAGAAGTGTATAATAGACAAGTTGTTCATTGAACTTCAAATGTTCTAGCAAGTCCCATAAATAACCAAAACAGGAATTCTTAAACCTCGTTGATCAACCACGACTTGTTTGAATTCATAAAATATTTTCAAACGATATCTTACGGATATCTTAGCCAAAAATGATCCAACATCATCCATGATTGTGGCGAGGTCGTACCTCTCAGCCGAAATAAACCTCGTACAGTGGGGCAAGGTCAATGCTTCCCCATTTATCCTATGCTCACTTTAATTTGCACCTGCTATCTCCAACCGATGCTTGAACAGCTTCATCGTTACAATTCCCATTCTCTGACTCATCGACTATCCATTTTTTTCTTTTCTCAGACCTTTCAACTTCTACAGCTTACGTTTATTACCTCTAGCCATTTTTTATGATCTACAAACAAAAAATAAGATTTCTCAATTATCATAGAAAAAACAATACCTAATAGGCCTAATAGTCTATTAACAGGACAACAACATCAGCAAATGAATGTGGAAACATAAAAGAAGAAAACCCTATCTAAAACTCCATTACAGTCACGCACAATTGAAGATCAGATTCAGAAATCAAATAAATACCTAATCAACCTAATGGTTTATTAATAGAACAATAATAATGTATGATCAAACCATCACTCACAATAATATACATCTAAAACGCTATTACATTGAATAAAAATTTGAAGGAATTTCAGTTTTGGGCACACTAATCGATGAAATTCGGAAAAAAATTCACCATGCAATTGGCAAGGGCAATCGTAATCCATCAAATATCCATCAACAAGCAAACAAATATCAACTTAAAAACACAGATATTCAGTAAAATCAAGTCCCATTTTTTAAAAATTCAAATTTTTTATTCAAATCAATCAAATACCCAATCAACCGAACGGTCTATTAACAGAACAATAAAAATATATGATCAAACCATCCCCACAAGAACATGCATCTAAAACACCATTACACTGAAGAAGAATTTGAAAAAAACTCAGATTTCTTGGCAC
The DNA here is from genome assembly GCA_030864225.1 of Capsicum baccatum var. pendulum. NCBI lineage: Eukaryota > Viridiplantae > Streptophyta > Magnoliopsida > Solanales > Solanaceae > Capsicum > Capsicum baccatum. The sequence goes on from CM061560.1 coordinate 190,624,187, forward strand.
ATTAGCCAGTGAAATTCGTGAAAAAATTTCACCTTGCAATCGCAAAGGACAGCCATAATCCATCAATATCCATCAATAATCAACAAATAATAACTTAAAAACAAATAATTTCAGTAAAATCATTCCCCATTTTTAAAAAATTAAATTTTTTTCCTCCAAAATCAACTCAATCACCAAAAACTAAAATTTAAAAAAAAAGAAAAAAATCCTATCAATATAGAGCATAAATTACTCCAAAAATAAAGAGAAATTACCTCAAATGAAGGATGAAATATCTTAGAGCTTTAGAGAGTATAGAAATTGAAAATGGAGGTTGGGGAAAGGGGAAGCGGGAATGACGATGGCCTTGGGAGTGAAAGTGAGGAGAGAGAAAAATAATATTGGTATTTTAAAGAAAAGTGGGGGTGAAAAGTATTTTAAAAAGATTTAAGGGGTGGCAACAATTTTGCAATTTTACAAATTAACCCATACCCCCACACCTTTTCTATTTTCTCTCCACAAATCCTAAAAAAATAATCCAAAAAGAAATAAGTGTCTCTTGCTTCTATTAAGTTGTTAGACTATCTCTTTTCTCAAATCTTCTTCAGTTACTGAGGCATTCGTATGCATTTTAAAGAAGGAAATCAAATTCTAGAATTTTAAAAATGTAGAAGCTTGACAAATTCAACAAAATGGATAAAAGAGTTCAGAATTAAGTTTTGACGATTTCATTAAGTTTGGAGGGTGATTTTTAACTTCGGATAATGGTTCACACAGGTTTCAGAGAATTGGGGAGTAATTCGGACGCTCAGGTGCAATTCTAGTTAAGCTATAATATGTGGTCAACATTTTATACGATCTCGGATCGATAATTTGAGAATTTAATAGGTTCATAAATATATAATTCGCACAATCTGACCAAAAAATCCTTTTGATTTGTGTTCTTTGGGACATACCTTTTTGATGCAATAGTTTGAAAAATGTGCCTTTTCGATGCCAAACTCACTTATTACTTATTAAATAGATGCATTGTCAGATCCTTTACTTTCTCAATTCCTATAAATTACTTAAGGTCGGAAACATAATGATATTAGAGTTTTTGGCTGCAAATGTTTTGTTCAGAAAATTAAAAAGAAAGCTCTAGGAAAATTTGATGCAAAGAAGGATGAGGAAAGTATTCTTGGGATATTCACCAAATATCAAAGCTCACAAAGTCTTTTATCAAAAAAAATTGTGTGTTAAAAAGAAAGTACACATGCCATATTAGATAAATCTAACAATATTTAAAGCTTTGTTCTAAAGTTTTACACATAAAATTTTGAACTACGTAACAATGATTATTTTTCAAATGCGAAATCAAAACTTCTTCATCTTTCTCAGCTTTTTAAAACCCCATTATCTTTGATTTTTTCCTCTTTAAACCAACCTCCCCTATAGAGAATTATTGAAAGAAAATCGTTTTAATGTAACCATAACAAAGTATTACACCTCTACTTGTTAGGATTTTTGCCCTGATTTTCTTACCTATTTTAAGTTTTATTTTTTTTAAAATGAAAATAAAAGTAATATCATAATTACTTTTACTTTTCTTGAAAGAAAAAATATAATTTTTTTCCATATATGGCTACCTCTTTCTTGGAGGAAAGATTTTGGACCTCTATAAATAGAATACCCCTTTTCTCATACAATAACACAATATCATTCATAATATAGTTATTAAAAAGTCTTGTTTAGGGGGAGATTTCTCCCAATAGGTTTAATGATTTTTCGATATTAGTTTTTTATATGTAGTTCGTTTGACCAAATCACATTAATAATATGTTTTTTATTATAGTTTTTTTGTCATCTGATTTATCGTCTCTATGGTTTGCAACTTTAAACTTTCAAATGACGCCCTCTCAATATTGAACCTAACAAGGGGTATCAGAGCCTACAGTTCAAAGGTTTAGTGGTTTGGTGAAACGAGGTTGAAAACAAGATCCTGGCGGTTCAAATCAATTTGATGATAATGAGGATTTGTTTCGAACTACATGTGGAGAACAAGTTTTAACCATATTTTCAGCATTAGTGTTGCTGCATCTTTAAAAATAAAAATAAAATATTACTTTTAAATCAATTTTTAAACATGATTTTTAAACCTTATTTTTAACCATGGCAAGTAGCAGTGATGAAGATTTTGTGAAGAACAAATTTCATGCATGTGAATAAGGCGGATCAAGTGAAGAAAATCAAGCCAAAAAAGAAATATTTGTTAGGGGTTTTTAACCTGATTTTCTTATCTATTTTAAGTTTTACTTTTCGTTGAAAGAAAATATAAGTAATACCATAATTACTTGACTTTTCCTGAAAGAAAAATATAACTCTTTTTCATATTTGACTAACATCCTTGGAAAGAGATTTTGGACCTTTATAAATAGAAGACCCTCTTCTTTATAAATAGAAATTTTTTTTCATATTTGACTAACCTCTTTGAAAAGATTTTGAACCTTTATAAATAGAAACCCCTCTTCTCATACAATTCATGCAATAACGCAATAGCATCCACAATGTAGCTATTAAATAGTCTTGTTTAGGAAAAACTTCTCCCAATAGATTTAATAATTTTTCGATATTAGTTTTTCATATGTAGGTCGTTTGACCAAATCATATTAATAATAGATTTTTTATTATAGTTTTTTGTCATATGATTTATCATCTTTATGGTTTACAACTTTAAACTTCCGCATGACGCACTCTCGATTTCGAACCCAACTATATAATATCACTGATGTTTTTTCGAATTAGTATATTAAAGCACATGTGATCATGCATGATACTGTAGAAGAAGCTCTATAATATTCTTCCTTCAAAAATTTAATGTATCTTAACAACTTGGCTATCAATTTTACAAGATGGAGCTACCTATAATCCTAGGCAAAGTTGCTGAGACTGTATACTATCAACTTGATCATGTTGACTTATAAAGAGATGTCAAATTGGAAGAATCAACTCCTTTAGACTTGTAATAGGCTTTCTCTGCATTTGCTACCCTAGATTGAAACATTGCCCATTCCTTTCTACATCTATCCCTGACCTGCCACGACAAACACAAGCTCAATTAATCACACAGCAATTCACCTGCTTGAAGTTTTAAAGTGGAAACGAACATGAAACACAACTAAACAGACATATCTTAAAGGAAAAGTAAAGCGTTCAGAGAAGCATGTCTAGCATATCTCTGTCATACAGTATTATGTTCTTTTTAAAAGGAAATATAAGTTTAAGGAGCCAAGGCGAATTCAAAATTTGAATTTTATGGTTCGAGTTCGGGATTCTATCCCAGCTTATTTGATTTAATGTGTTCAGATTATTTGTGCTTATTTGGTGATTTTTTTTAACATACAAGGTTTTAGTCAAAACTGCTACGTTTGGATGAACCTCTAACATGTAAAATATGTCTCTTTAGCAACTGTTCTTCAAACTGACTTTGACAATCCCCCACCCCCCACCCCCCAGCTCAAATTTCCTTCTATGGGAAAGGATGTTCCCGGGAGGAGGTTAAGTAGCTATTTTGTATAGCAAATGTAACATAGAATTACTTACCCCTTGCCAAGGAGCCTTTCCATCTTTTGCTTCCCCCTGTATAGAGTGAATGAGGAAAGCAAAAAAGTGGTCAGTTTGGTGTTAAAAGGCAATAATTATGTTAGATGCCTAAGTTTCATAAAATAAGGATCGCTTAAGGTTTTTCATGCTTTTCAATATTATATAAAAGTACATCCGCTTTTACCAATAAGCATATTACATGTCACCTAATTTGTGTGGGAATGTAGAATCAATAAGTTAGCTTCATTCACTTCATCATGTTACCTCATTTCCAAGGGAAGGGAGACTTTGATGAACAATCCATTGAGCATCTACGACTCCAATTTTCTTATGAGCAGGCTACAAAAGAGAAAGTACATTTAGAGCCTATGAATAATTTGGTACTAAGACAAATGCATGTGAAAGACATTTGCCAATAGACCGAATTCATTGGATGAGCTGAACTTACCTCAACACATTTACGAAGTGCAAAGTCAAGTCCCCAACCGTGGACCAAGTCATTCTACAAGTAATTAAACAATACAGTCAATCTCAAAAATGCAGCACGTCTCAGACCTTCTCCATGTTTAATGTGCAAGGTGTAATACCTGAATCATATACCACACACAACGCCATGCATCTCGCGAAAAGACGGGAGCCATGATCTCTATAAATCTGAAAATAGAGAAGAAGATGTAAGGACAACTTATGAATTGAAAGAAGATAGCGAACAGGAGAAACTATTCATACGCTGCACATGGAGGCAAATGGGGGTCTGGGCACCAGCCTGGTTTCTCTTCTGTTACCCTGATGAGATAAATAAAGAAAAAGAAGAATAAACGCAGAGAAACCCAAATATCAAGAAGTACAAAACAGTTTAAAGGATGAGAAAAAAAAAGGAAAAATAATATCATGGGATTCCTGGCTCTTACGTGTGAACTTCCCGATCACCCCTTCTTTTTGTCATTTGCCATGTTGTTCCTCTCTTGGGATCCAAACCTGGCTGAGAAATTTCCAAACCATGCTTCTTGACAAGTTTAATGTACCTGGGGTTGGACCGACCAATTCAGAAAACTAAGATATTGGATCAAATCTATTAATCACAGGAAATTACGCGAAACTTACTCCTTGGCATCAAAATGCTCAACTCCAAGGTCTTCATCCCAGATAAAAATATAGTCATATGGGGCAACAACGTCTGGATGCAGAAACCTTTTCGCATACCACCTTATAAACAGGTAAAAATTTTGTCACTTATAACATGGTTTAAAAAAGCATTTAAAGTTGAACGCAGCTCCAGTCCAAAATATACTTCATCATATTACTTACCATTTTGTTTGTTTCCGAGCACTCACATGGATGGCTCGTTTTGACCACTCAAATTCATCCCATTCAGTGGTCTTACTGTCATAGTGAAAAAGAAGAATTGTGAAGTCGTCTGAGAACTGCACAGGAGAAAGGGTCAGGATGAGGAGGAATTAGGAATAGAAAGAGGGAGTGGATGAACCTATGAAAGCAAAACAGATTGATAAACCTTCTTGACAGCAGCATCAATGTTACGCTTCTGCTTAACACCAACAGTAAATGTTACCAGATATTTTGGTTTGCTGGGTAGATCCTGCACATAAAATATGATAAGAAGCTGCCTCTTTGTTTTTTGGGATTTGCCAGTAAAATGTCTTCTCATTAAACAACTAAAAAATTTGTTCGTTCTTAAGGTTTGCAACTGCAACTGCCTTGATCTGGATTAACGGGGAGCAAATAAAATCAAGTTTTGCGAGATAGGTTGGTAAGGAAAACACTTAGATTTTTTTTAGATCAAAGTCAACCCAGGACAAAGGTGGGTAACAAAGGACAAAGTTTGACACTAAAAGTAACACGCAAAAGGATATGTTTTTTCTTACCTTATAAGAGAGTATTCTACTAAAAGATCACGTGACAAGCATTTGTGATATGTACCAACATATTAACTATCAGACATTTTGTAAGGTGTATTATAGCTAGATTTGCAGAACAAAGGACTCAGAGAAAAGGTAAAATGTTATACTTCCAACTTCTGCCAAGCAATTCTAAATGAGCCGGACCAATAGAATGGATCCAAGTAAAGCAATAAGTAGTTTTAAGTCCCCATCAATTAACAAAACACTTACCTCACTGGGTTTTCCCCACAATCTCCGGAGATAGTAGTCGGATTCAGAAGCAACGATCCCTGGAGGTAATCTTTCTGCCCCTTTTGGATTTGATGGGACCCAAATCTGATCAGAACAAGAACGACTATCAGATTAAAATGTGATTTTGTCTAAGCTTGCATAATCTCAAACATCAAACACCCAGTCACACACATGAAGAAGTAAAGAAGATAAAATTGGAGAAGGTTGATTCAACAGCACTTTAAGTGGCAGAGAAGTGTAGAAGACAAAGCAAAAATAACATTAAATGGGTAGCAGGTAAAGAAGATAAAACTAATATGTTAAATCCAGAAAAATCAAGAAACAAGGACATGCTTAAAAACTCCCGTCTCAGGTAACTCTGCTAGAGAAGAAAGGAAGTAAGTATTGATTACAACATGCAAAATGCTTGAACTTGCCAACATAGCATTCAAGAAAGCTCAAACGCTCCTAGATTCCCTAATAATACAGATATAGGAGTAAAGAATAGATTCTTCCAATCATCCAACCTGGACTGACTTTCAGCAATTACAATATGTCAACTAAGACAAACATGTGTCCGCTGTTTACCTAAATATGATGCAAAAGCATCTACTGGATGTGCAACTTAAAAGTTATATTGAGAAAAGAAAAGGTTAGAAGATAGTTATGCATTATTATCAGTTTCTATGCAGGGTAGGCTTGAAATTGGAATGTTTAGCTTCAATAATGGTGTTGATGACTGCCCCCAGGGCTTTGGTTTTGCTCTAACAGTGCAGTACATGATGTGTGAGTTAGGCGCATGCCATGGGTTCGAACCATGCCAAGACAGAAGCCTAATATTTAAGTGGAAAAGGGTAGAGGGCCTAGTATTTAAGTGGAAAAGGGTAGAGAGCCTAGTATTTAAGTGGAAAAGGGTAGAGGGGTGGGCCCATTATCCACTGAGTTTCGAGTTTTGTTATAATGGACCTCAGGGATTTTTGGTTATCCAAAAAATAAATAGTGTTGATGACTATATATTCAGCTCAAACAGGGATCAATGGAAAAGCAACTGTGACTCACTGTGCATACAAACTCTTTTTAAAGGAAAATAGCAAGAAATAATTTTCTTTGTATTCCTCGAAGGATGCATACTGCATGAAGATAGGTGTTTGCACAAGTATCTTCATATTTCACACTCATGAACATGATGGGTTAAAATTTCTATAAAATTGTCACTTTTGGAAGAACTGCAGAAAGGTCTGCGAGAATAAATATTTTAAGCAATTGCAGCAAAATAATAGTTCATACTGCTTGCAGAAACCGAAAATTATCTTGACCTTAAAATCAATTTTGTGCTGGAAAGGAAGGATATACCTTCATTTCATCTGTAGCATTCCGAATTTTGATCGAAGAATCTGTATGCTTTTCGTCTGAAACAACATTATTTCTGTCTCTAGCTATTGGGAAGTTACTCACAATACTGGATGTTATATTCAGCTGCCAAATTGGAACCAAAAGAAGTTGTTTTATTGTACATATGAAATTACAGCACTGCACAAACGAGACCACTTTATGAGTGTATGAGAACAGAGGGCATTATCGGTACCTTGGTTAATGAGCTACTAGGAAATGAAATTCCAATGAATAAGCCTAAAATGAATCCGCAACATATGCAGAGAATAAGCCTCATGGTATCAGCTGATTTTAAGGAGTTGGAGCTGCAGAACATGCTTCAAGAGTTAGGCAAACTACTATCATAGAACAGACAACAACATCACAAACTTGGTACTCCCTCCGTCCCATTTTATGTGTCACCATTTGACCGGGCACGGAGTTTAAGAAATAAGGGAAGACTAGATAATATTTACCAAATTGTCCTTTATCAAAAAATATGCTACTAACTTTTTTTTTAATTAAGTGGGCCCAATAAGGGTAAAAGTGTAATTGTGTTTTTAAATATTTACCAAATAAGAAAACATGACATTCTTTTTGGGACGGACTAAAAAGGAAATGATGACACATAAAATGGGACGGGGGGAGTATTTTTTATCACAAGAAAAGCTGAAATTTAACGAACCCGCGTCCAAAGCTCCTCATGTTAAATACAGAATCTGAATTGATAAGTACAACCAAACTAGTCAAAGAAACTTTACTGCACCCCAAGTAAGTGTATTAGCAACCACCTTTCAGTACGGAGCGAGCATAACAAATGGCACAAAGAACCTGAAATATCAAAAGAGAAGTATGATCTGCTCAGCAATCACGAAGTTAAGATGCATCTCCCACCCCCAAAAAAAAAAAAATACATAGTGTGCGCAAGCTAATGAGCCTCTCTTCGTTTGCTTTCACAGACAAAAACTTAGCTTCAAATTAGAAATTAACTACCTAGCCTCAAGCTCTTAGCATCTCTTACTCCTCCATGACACACAAACTCAAAAGTAAAAGTTTCTTAACCAATAAAGAACTGCTAAAAAAAATTTCCTGGTACACTAGATTGCCTCCAGTGGACTTCTATATTAGAAAACTTAAACGCCAGCGAAGATCAAACAAGTACCTAACGTAACCATACAATCCACAAGCAAGTAGAAAATTTGTCATGTGCCTGGCTTTTGACTATAGCAACTTGAATAGCCTCCCCCCCACACACACACACACCCCACCACCACCACAAAGATCAAGCACTAGACTAATTCAAATTCCTCAACTCTATGTACCCAAAAACAAGCCACTCTGTGTCTTATTTGACTTGTTCCTCACATTAAACATATTTAATAAATTTACCCCATCTTTCAAAATAAAACAACTCTACTTTCTTAAACTTAAAGGAATAGCAAGGGTTGATTTCTCGGATGATCACTCAAGTAATAGTTGTTATCTCACAAGTCACCTTTCTTGTTGATTCCGATTGTCTTCAACAAAGAAAGTGACTTTCCGAGATATTAACTATTAGTGGAGTGCCCATGTGGGAAATCAACTTGGAATAGCAGTACATATAACTTAATACTCCCTTTGTCCCAATTTATGTGGCACAGTTCAGATTTCAAGAATCAAACAGTATATTTGAGGGTGAATTAAGAAATGGAATCTTCAAATGTTTTGAAACAAAATTTATATACTTTAAAACTACATAATAATAGTATTGTAAGTCATTGACAATTCAAAATAATTGCGGTCAAAGATAGACCTTTTTTGAATCTCAAAATTTGAAAGGTGACACGAAAATTGGACCAGGAGTAATATAACCTCCTCTACACAAGTTTTCCCCAAAACAGATTTTAATTGTCATAGCAAAGTTCCCATCAACAAAAATCACAAAAACACAAAACTGAAGAAAAAAAATCAACTCTTGTCACCTAAACACATATATAACCATAAAGACACACAAAGATTGCACCTTTTAAACAAAACACTATGTAATTCTTCCCATATGTCCTAGCTTTGCCGGAAAAAGTTAGTGGGAGGTGGCAGGTACGAGGATTTAGTCGAGGTGCACCAAGCTGGCCCGAACACCACGGCTATAAAAGAGAGACAGAGAAAGAGATTACACCTTTTAAACATATAAATGCAAAAGGCAGAGTTTTTCAAAGTTACCTGTAAAAATAAGCAAAATCTTGAAGAGAAACAACAATTTTCTTGATTTTCAGAGGGAAAAAGGAACTTGGTTTTAGCAACTACACCACACCACCTTTTTAACAAATATTAACCTTTTGGGTATCTATAAATAGGTAAAAAGAAACTAAGAAAAATATTTGAAAGAGGACAAAATTCGTGAAGTAGTAAGCATAAAACTTGTGTTGAATGACAGAGAAAGAGGGGAAAAGTAGAAGCATAAATCAAGTAGAATTGTGCTTTTATATAAAATTCTGTTAAGGTTGGATTTTTAGCATCTGCTAAGATTGTAATTATCTATAAATTTTAGTAGTTAATGTTGAAGTAAATATGGGAGGAAATTTAAAATTGACTTGTTTTGGGTTAAAATTGACTTGTTAAGTAACTGTTTGGTTTGAATACTAAATTAGGACTTCTTTTTTTTCCCAAATGAGGAAATCTTTTTCCAAAATATTGCATTGGTTCATTTTTTTTTTCGTTCATTTTAAATTTTATTCAATTGATCTATTGTCTTAGTTCTTAAAAATAATTTGATGAATAAGTAACCCATGTTGTGGATAAACTAAAAAAATTAATGACTATTTAATCTTGATATGCTTAATTTAAGTATTTATTATCTATATCTACATCTATAATTTATATATATTTATATTAAAAGTGTGAAAACTCCTAAAAAAATGATTTTGAACTTTTTGTGCTTTATTAAAAGTTCATGCTTTAGACAAAATTGTCTTTTCACTTTTTAAAAAAAAATTATTATTTAATTATATTTGTGATATTGAATTCTAAACTATATGGAATTAAAACTTTAACAAATATAATAAAAATTTTTTTTAAATTAGGAGTCCTAAAATATAGGGTAAGTATTAAATTGAATCTTTTTAAATAAAAAAATAAAAAAACAAGTATTACACTTCTTTTGCAAACTTTATGGGAAATAAATATTTACATAAAATATGTACGTATAGAAGATAATTACTAGTCAATTCCTTTCTAATCTTTTTAGGGAAAAGGGAATAGAAAATGTGATATTAACCATTTTCCACCAAAAATACGTTCCAACTTCATGTAGTTATCACAAAAGCAGCTGATAGGACTCTGTCAAAGATGGTTAAAAAATTTATTAAATTGACATAAAATTTTCATAACATAATATAGGCTATTGTTTAGGTATTATTCATATAAAAAAATAGTATTTACTTTTTAAAAATTAGAATGAGGTTGAGATAATATTTTAAAAAAAGTCATACTATTGAAGTTATTGGCCGCAGGTGTTACCCCTATCTCATCAAGATAAAGAGATTGTTTTCAAAAGATTTCGACGTAGGTAAACTTGAATTTATGTAGTTGTATCTTAAAATTGTATAGAAAATTTGAATTTAATTATTGCGTTTATTTTTATTATTTAAACAGATATCGTAGTAAGTATAACATTTGCATTCATTAAAATGAGGTACACGCGCGAGGCACGTACACCTAAACTAGTAAACAACATAAACCCCAATACTTTCCTACCTAATTATACTTTTCCCCTTCTTTTATAAGAATTATTTAAAATCTCATATATGATACATTAGTCAACATAATAATACATTACTAAGTTATTAATTGCAGATTAAAAAAAAAAGAAGGATAAATTAGTCTACAGTTGAGCAATTAACGCACTTAATTTAAGAAATTATCTTTAAAAGTACATAAAAAACGTAACAGCTTCATATTCTAAACTTTAAAAAATTAAATCAAGTTGATTTCATCATATTCTTTCAAAACTAATTACTTGTCTGATCTTTCATACTGTATTCATCATGAATATATCGATTTTGTTGAGCTATTCTGAAATTTGACAAAGTGAAATTATTTATCAAAATTACAGGAGTGATGAAATTGCAGTTAGCAAAAGTGTTTCGTATATGAGATTGATTTCCGCCTTTGCAGCGGAGTTCAACATAGATGAATCAAAGAAAAAGATTGATGCCGATATATTGTTAAAGAAAATACGGTGTAAATGGTAATTAGAAACGATCATGGTGTTAAGGTTTACATTGAGTTAAAGAAAATGTTTTCAAATTTTGTAATGTATCCGTTATGCATAACAACAACGGATAAATCGACTGAAGAGATAGAAATTGATGTTGAAACTAGTGTTGTGATTTGCGTAGAAAAAACAGAATCAGATACGTTAGCACTTGTTGTCGTTGAGTCAAACTATCAGTACTCTTTGTATATACCAGAAATTGTAACTATAAAATTCATTATTGGTTGCCAGAATAAAGAAGTGAAGGTCAAGCAGTTCTACAAGGATAAAGAAACTCTTGTATCTGTAATGGCAAAATATGCGTTAGATCATAATTTTAATTTCAGAGCTACAAGATCTGATTAAAAAAATATTTTTATCTATATTTGTGGCTAGCTTTTGTTTTGTTGGTGTTTATTTTCTTAATATGATACATTAGTACTTTATGTATCTGTATTTACCTGTAAATTTATTTGATAAAAGATCATGCATTGGATGATGTTGTAGGTTTGTCAAATGCATAGTTAATTATGTTGTATAGCAATGTAATTGATTTTTTATACATAGATGGTAAAATTTTCTTGCTTGTTCATTACCTGATACATTAACAGTTTTCCTGATACATTGTGTTTTTCAGTAGAAACTGGTGACTATAGATGAATTTCTGCAGCTACTGATTGGAATGTCGTAATGAAAATTATAGTTATCTCATAAAGGCATCTTGCTTGAAGGATTTAGATTTTTTAAAAATTTGTAGATTCTATGATGAACATACATTTTCAATGAGTGATAGGGTGCAAAAACAGCTGCATGCTACAGTTAACTTTGTTAGGAACTTTACAAAGTCAAAATTAATAAACCACAAGAGAAAACACACTCCGACGAACATTATAAAAAAATGAAAGTTGATATTTATTATATGAAAGCATGGCGTTCTAAGGAATATGCTATAGAAATGCTTAAAGGTGGACCTGCTGATGAATATAGACAAATGTCCAGATACATTCGCATGCTAAACACTATGTATTCGAAATCACACATTAGAATGCATAAGGTAGCAGATAATAAATTCAAGTATTCTTTTATATCTTTATAGCCAAAATGCATAGTTTTCAGCATTGCAGATCAGTAGTTGTGGTTGACGGTGCTGATTTCAGTGGACCGTATAAAGGAACTTTCTTTTCTGCTGACACTTTTGATGGCGCAGTTATGTCATTTCATATGAATTTAGTGGAGTGAATAATTAAATTAACATAACATTATGTTTCATATTAATTTATCTTGTACCAGTAAATAACAAGTGATGCATGATGATTTTTTTATGTTTTAGATTGCATATTGCCAATAGCTTATGGGGTTATAGATTCTCAGAACGATTATGCATGGACGTGACTTTTTGAACAGTTTAGGAGTGCATATGAAGAGCGTGAGAATATGTGTATTGTATCGGATCGCAATGAAACAATAATTAAAAGTGCTGGCATTATGTATTCTAATTTTCCTCATTTTGTATGTGTTTGGCATCTTTGCAAAAATGTTTGCACAAATTTTAGAAGGAGCAAGGACAGACTTAGTGACCTGTACTATTCTATGGCCAAAGCTTATAGAAAAGAAGATTTTGAGTACCTTATGGCCAAGGTCGATAAGGTTGATCACCAAGTCAAGGATTACCTATATGATGCAGGTTATGAGAAGTGATCAAGGGTTCATGCTCCAACAAAATAGAGGTCGGATGATGACAACTAACATTGTTGAATGTATAAATGGTTGTTTAGTGGAGGCGAGTGAATCGTCGATCTTAGATTTTTTTAAAGAAGTTAAAAAATTATTTGAAATGAGGAACTGCAAAAACAGAGAAATTGAATCATATACAAAAACAACACTAGAGAGAAGGTTTGAGAATATTCTAACACTTAATGGAGTGAAAGCTTCACGAATGACGGTATATTTTATTAATAACTCAGTTTGTTAAAGTAAATAATTAAGTAATTTTTTATTATTTATTTTTTATATATATTGTTGATTATTTATTTGTTAGGTCAAGTCTGCATCAAAGTGCGTTTATTCTGTTTATGAATCTGAAAGAGTATACATCGTGGATCTGGATGGTAAAACACGCAACTGCAGTAGATTTCAATTTGACAAGATTTTATGTCCGCACGCAATTGTAGTATTGAAAAGTAAAAATATTATCAAGTTTAGCCCGTGATGCTCTGATTACTATGAGTCTGCGATATTAGCGAAGACATATAAAGTTTCGATGGTACCTATGCCCTGTAAGAAGGATTAGCATATGCGGAAGTGATCATACTACCAAAACACAAAAGATCACTTGGGAAGCTAAAAAAGGGGAGGCATAAGAAAGCAAGTGAAACACTGTTAATTACAAACTGTTGTGAAAAATGTGTGCATGAAGATCACAACATACGCATGTGTGACTTATTTTCAAAAGAGAAATGATTTTTATGTTGCATGTTACACAACATGCTTTAATGTACTCTGATAAATTGATTTATGTTGGTTTGATTTTGATTTTGACTAACGTTAAATAATGTTTGAACAATGTTAAAGTTGAATGAGTATTTTTTTTATGATTTAACGTTTTCAATTTTTTTTATATTTTATTTGATGTTTAATTTTATTTTTTTTAAGTAATATATGTCTTTGCATAAGTTTATTTTGTTGTTCAAATGAGCCTGCAACTATATCGTGAAAGGTTAATCATGTTAATATGATTTTATTCATTAAATGTATCATTATGATACATCAATGTTATCATCAAACAGATGAAAGATATAAAACGATACTTATCTTTAAAAAAAATATGTAAACTTTTATATATTAAGATTTGACTAATAGATTACAAACTCTTAAGTATCGATTATAAAGTCATCAAAATTAATGTAATGCCAAAATTATGATATAACGTGAGTAAAAATATGATATATTACTTGAATTTGTATTACTATTTATGATACATGACTTTAAATCTATTTATGTATCAAGTTTTCTATTATATCATTATGGTTTGATATATTTATGTGATACATAACTATTAGTATATAGTATGTGAAATTTTTTTGAAATACAAGATCACTGAAGAATCTTATTGCATATAGTGTTACGAACCAAATAATTCTTAATATTTCTAATTCATTAATATGTTAAAGTATTTTGGAATCAAATAAAGTACCTACAATATTTCAACTAAGAACTGGAACATTTTGAAGTACTATTCAACAATTATATATATATATATATATATATATATATATATATATATATATATATGTTATATTGAATTGCTATTGTTGAAAAAAATAAAAGTAAATAGTGAGTAAAACATCTCACAACTTTAATTGATCTAAATATTAATAATTATTTTCTCCAAAAAAAATAATTGTATTGAACTTAGTATTTGAAATAACAATAATATTGGCCATTAAGACAGTATAACAAAATTGTACAAAACATATCTGACAAAAACTTGGCAACAATAAAAAAATCATAGATCGAAGGGACATTACTTGGTCGTGGTCTTGGCAGATTATCATTGCCCCTAACATATATTATTACCTTTTTTGATTTCATAGTTCCATAAGAGTGTTGCATATCTTTTTCGATGATATTCAACATCAAAATATGATGAGGAAATCGGCATTCGATCGCTAAAAAACTCAACAAAAGCTATCACAAAAACTCCATAGTCCCTGAACAAGATTGATCGTATAGTTAGAAAATGTTCAATAATAGCAATAAGTTGAACTCTTTGTACATATATAAACTTGTGAAGATATACTTACAAACTTTCACTAGTTTGTTGTGTAATGTCTTCTACGTATTTAATATTAAATGAGTGTTGATTCACAATGTCGATGTCTTGGCTCATCTTATCCATGTACATTTTGATACTGGACCATACCGTATGTTCTGTGTTTTTCAAAAAGCCACGGTCACATAGGTATGTTGGTAGCATCATAGACAACTTGTGAATCTCAGAATGATTCTCGATTTCTTAATGATAATATTGAGTCATATACCTGAATACATCTTTTCTTTAGAGATATCATAGTCAGCACCCAGTAAAATTTTTCACCACAGTTTATAGGGACACATACATCATCGATCAAATGTCAAGGTAAAGAAGTCAGTATGTTAAATTCTTTTATTATGTTAATCAGTGGCTCTTTATTGTTGAAAATAATGCACGATCATTTATAATCATGTTGAGTAGAAACAACATCATCTGCTAAATCTTGAAAATACCTTCTGTATGTCAAATCAATGTATATTTTGAACAAAAAATTCACGTCGGTATATCTGTACTCTTGATCAATTTGTTGCTTTATTTTTTTACGAAGGTAGTAGACTATAACATCTACATGTTGCTCCAAATAAGAACATAAATCAGTGCTTGATTTTAACAGATTGATTCTTCTTAAATTATCGATTTGCCAACAAAAAATAGATTCTGATTGTTACATAATTTATGCGTATATATGTCTATCATACCTTAACTAAAGCAGTTGCATAAATAGTTCTAACATCATAAATATAACACATTTCGTATGTTATTATTGTATTATTAAAAAATCACATATTCATGATTATATGATACATTATTATAACTTATGTATCAGAAAATGTATCATATCTTACATTTATGTATCAGAAAATAGTTGGTGATATTTGTATGTAATGATATTCTAATACCTTATCGTTTCAGCATGTGTTAGGTTGGTACATAGTGTAAAATCAGTTCTTTGTATCAGGGTATGCAACAATAAAATTCAATGAAATGAATCCAAGTCCAGATTTATGAGCTTTGCAGTGATTTTTCTTAAATTTTGCATAAGAGTAGTTATGATAAGTTTCAATACATCAGAACAGAAAAAAAGCTCATATCTTGCTTATTTTCATGAAACTTCAATAATTTTTTGATAATCCATTTAGAGTACAACTCGATTAATTCGGTCGGCCATCTTCGAATATAAGAAAATCATAAAACGAATGTTTCTTAAGAAAATCATTAATCTCCTTGCCTTTACAACTGAAATTAGATTCATTCAAATATGATGACATGAATATCTTAGTTCGTTTCCTGATTCTTGGTGCAGGTGTTTTTATGTCATCCTATTTACCCAAGTGGGCGTCTGAAAAATCTAGTGAAAACTGATTATCACGGATGTATCATTCATTATTAGTGAATTTTTTTAGGACTAACAGACTTGAGCGACATTGCAATCACTGGTATGAAAATGTCAAGTATGATGTTATCTATGGATTCCTGAATCGTATCAGTCAAAATCTCAGTGCAAGACTTCTGAAAAATTAGATACATCATATCAAAAATATCAAAATTAGTTAAATGTACTAGAACTCATATCACATATATAATTTGATACATCTGTAACATATTATCTATGTATCAGGTCTTAAAAAACCCATATAACACTCAAATGTTCTGATACATTAAAATTATATATCATACACAATATCCTGAATGTATCAGATGTATTATATATCATGTATTACCTCATTAACAAACACATAGCATAACTAATTAGAAATAAGATACACTGCACATACAGTGTATTATGCATTTATGTTGTTCATTTTGAACTCCAATGTTCTCTGTCGGTACAGTTGAATTAGGAAAATTAATTTTTTGTGAATGTTCAACATTAAATTTTTTCTTCCAGCGGTCAATCTCAAATAAAGTCAGCATTTCGATCATCATTCTAGTACACAAAATAAAATTATATAACAATAATAATATACAATACACATTTTTTATTTTTCAAATCTTTTGACAAGTTTAGTACGTAGTTCGTTATAACAAGTTTAGTAAACAGATAAGTGCATACACAGTTATGTATATAAATATATAATCAGTGTATTATTCATACATTCTGTTCATTTTGAACTTTAATGGTCTCTGTCAGTATAGCTGAATCATGAAAATTAAATTTTTGAGATTGCTCAACATTAATTTTTCATACAACATTTTATCATTCTGGTACACAAATAGCATTACATGATAATAATAATATATAATATATATATTTAAAAATTTTCAGCTGATTTACCTTGTCAGGTATATTCTTTGGTTGTTCTTTCGGACTATCTAATTCATTACCATTTTTCTCATTCTTTGTGTCATTTCTATTTGGACTATTGTTGTCATAAACAACCTGAAAAATATACACCTTTTTATTCAATAATTTTCTAGTAAATTGAAGGTGCTTAAATAAAAGTTACTTGTTGAAGAGCATCAGGCTTCTCTTTTAAAGCTGTCATCAGCTCTTGATATTGCTTTTTCATTAATGCTTCAATGTGATCAATTTTTTTATAAACTTTCATAAGTAAACAAAAATACTAGATATGTCAAGTCAGCCAATTTCATATATAAAACTACATATAGCACATATATATGTCTCAAAAAATAATTGTATTGCATTCATATCAACTTTATGCAAAACTTGCTCATGATGCATGCCTCCAGACACATTATTTTTTTGTAGACTCACGCATAGAAGACACAACTTGTGGTGTCTGTATACCATGATCTATGAGAGATAATTCATCTTGAGCTTGTTCATTGATGAGGTCAACAGATGATTTTGATGTACCTGGAGGGAATATATTTATTGGTTTAACAAATGATGGAGCTTTAATCTTGAAATACCTTGGGAAATTTTTCGTTGAAATTTTGTGCGTAAACGTGTTGGGTTCTATCTTCTAAAATGAATTATAAATTTTTCGTGCAGAATGTCTTAGATTATGACCCACCATTGCATAGAGTATCGAATAAGCTTTCCAACAATATGTGGATCATCCAAAACGGACACCCGAGCGACGAGTTATGAACATTCTAATCAAATTGTGAATAGTAGTGAACAGTAAAACGTGCAAGAAAAAGTACTGAGGCCTGGCGTATTTTTGCTCCAACTTTAAATGATTATAACTCCTTGTACATAATGATCTTGGTGATCTACTATATATCAACGGAAAGCTCTGCGAGTCCTCTTTCCAATGAAATTAGTTTCATCCAATTTGTCTATCGGAGCAAAAAGTTATGGTCGATCTACTTTAGCCTATCAAAAGTGAATTTTTGGGTCAAATTCAAACGATCATAACTCCTCGTACACAATGATCTGAGTGAGATACTATATATCAATAGAAAGATGTGAGAGTCCTCTTTTTAATGAAATTAGTTTCATCCAATTTGGATATCGAAGTAAAATGTTATGGTTGATCTACTTCAGACTATCAAAATAGTGCACCAAAGGACAGATTCGAGAATTATTTGATCTTTTAGGGGCATTTTGGTCATTCCCCCTCACCCAAAATTCGTCCAAACCCTATATTAAAGCTTATTAGAAGCATTATATATTATATTTCATCAAATTCCCTCAAAAAGAAAACCCTAAGCTCCTACATCCAACTTCAAGAACCTCCAAAGTTCACCATTAATTCTGCAAATTTATTCAAGATTCCAAGTTCCTAGTTCAAGAACTCCAAGAACCATCATTCAAAGGCACGATTAACATCTCAAAAATGAGTATCGATCTAAAGTTCATCATTCAAGGTCTGTGTGGTTTTTCAACAAGAACTCTCTTTCGTTCTTGTGCCCAAAAGTAATTTTCTTTACAAAGGCATGATTTTTATTTGATTTTTACAAATTTGATGCATAAACCCATATCTTATGATGATTATTATGAAATCTTGATGTTTATGATTTTGAAAGATGAATTTACATGTGTGGAGATATAAAGAATGAATCTTGAATGATATTTGTCATGATTTTGATATTTGGGTTGTGAATTCCCATTGGAAATTGTGTTTTTTTGAGAAAGTGTGTGTTATAAGCACGTTGATGTTGAATATTTGAGATATTTTGAATGATTTGATCTTTTGGTCTTAATGGAGTTGTTTTGAACTCGAGTGTGAAAGAAATCCACAACGTGGTTGATTTTGATAGATGGAAAGCATGATGGCTCCCGATGTATATTTATATATTACTGAAATTATTTTGTTTTGGATTGACTTTAAAATAATCTGAGATAAGTTTGGAAGAAATCTTTAGCACCGAGTGGGAGGTATAAAGCGACCTTACTTCCCTAGAACTACGTGCCCCCATAGGAGTGAGCTTGAGGATGATTTATATAGTGATCACTAGTTTGTGTGGATTTGATATCGATAGTCCTACTCCGATGGCAAGGATAGGACGGCTCTCCCCAACGTGGGTTGTACGTTGGACTCCATGTAGCTCACATGGTTTATGTCAGTTATAGGATCTCACAGTGTGTGTGTGTTTTCTTGTGTCTATGGTGAACAGTGAAGTGATTTGAAAGTGGAATTATGAAAGTTATTCTTTCGAAAGATTTAAATGATATTTATATTATGAGAGTTGATATTCTTGATGAACTGATAGTGATTGACAAATTATATGATGACTCACATATGTTATTGTACTTATTTCATCCTCTCATAACTATGATGATTTTCTTTAGGCTATGTGAGTCTTTTATACGTCCTGCATATTTCTTATAAATATTTCTGATGATGATGTTTATAAAACTGCATATACCCCCATATACTCGGTTCCTTTCCATGGTACTGACCTATATCTTCGGATATGGGCTGCATTTTTACAGAATGTAGGTTCAGGTGCTCAGTTCCAGGTTTGATAGTGATTCTTCGGGCACACTGTTCTACATCCTCTATCGCGGTGAGTCCTCATGTTCCGAGGACGTGATGTCTGATGTTGGTTTCACAGAATTATTTACATTTGATAACCGAGTATGAGTCAGTTGGGGCATGTCTCAATGGCTCGCTGGTTTTATTGATTTTCTTAGAGGCTTGTCAGACTAGTATAGATGTTGGAAGTTGACTAATAAGTCGTATTTTGTTATCTTTCTGAAATTCTTTTATTCTTGGATGATGATTACTCTATTGATATTTGAGGGTTATTTATGAAAACCCCGTTGATTTGTGTTGAACTGAATGAAAATGGCTCAAAAGGTTAGCTTGGGGATACTCGTAGCCTTAAGCACCGTGTGACGCTCCAGGACCCATTTTCTGGGGCGTTACAAACTTGGTATCAGAGGCTAAGGTTTTAAGGTGTCCTAGGGAGTCTGACAAGCCGCGTTAAGTAGAGTCTTGATCATTGATGTGTAGCGTGCCACATATATAAGCAAGAGGCTATAAGACGTTTTAGGAAAAAGTGTGATTCTTTCTTTCAGAAGTCTATCGTGCTTAAAGTGTCTCTCTTTGCTGTTGATTCGTACTCCCCTCTTTCAGAAATATACCTCCACGTCGAGCGAGAAGAAATAATGATGGTCAGCAATCTCAACCCGCTGACCCATTGAATGAAAACGTGTCTCATACTGAATTTCGGGTAGCCTTTCAGGCGCTGGCCCAAGCTGTTACTGCAAATGTTCAGGCCAACCCGGCCCCAGCTCCACAGCAGCAGAGATGTGATTCAGCTGCTGCCAGGATCCGTGACTTCATGCGGATGAATCCACCGGAATTTTATGGGTCCAAGTCTGATGAGGATCCACAGTTGTTTTTAGAGGAGGTACAGAAGATTACTCAGGTGATGCATGTATCTAAGAAACATAGTGTGGAGTTGGCTGCGTATAGGTTGAAAGACCTTGCTTATGACTGGGTTGTTGCTTGGAGGAAAGGTAGAGGTGAGGGAGTTGTCCCTACAACTTGGCAAGATTTCCAGGATGCATTCCTGGATAAGTTTTTCCCTTTAGAGATGAGGGAGGCGAAGGTGGAAGAGTTTATGAACCTGCGACAGGGCTCTGTGACTGTTAAGGAGTACTATCTAAAGTTCAATCAGTTGGCCAAGTATGCTCCTGACTTAGTGGCTGATAATCGGGCTAGTATGAGTAAGTTTATGACGGAGTGTCTAGTTATATGGTTAAGGAGTGTAGGTCTGCTATACTGAATAGTGTGATGAATCTTTCTAGGCTGATGACTCATGCCCAATAGATTGAGGCAGACAAGATTAAGGAGAGAGATAGAATGAGAGGGAATAAGAGAGCTAGGTCCGACCAGCACAGATAGGGTCAGACTAGATCACAGGGAGGGAGTCGCCCTTAGTATCAGGATCTTTCGTCTATGCCAGCACCGTCATCTGCTAGTGCTCCTGTGCCTAGAGGTAGGCAGGAGCTAGGTAGCAGGTCATATGCATCCAGGTCCTAGTACAGTGCTGGTAGTAAGCCAAATCATCCCATGTGTCCTAAGTATGGTAGGGCTCATTCGGATGAGTGTTGGGGTGAGAAGAGGGGTTATTTCTGGTGTGGTGACATGGGTCACAGAGTTAGAGATTGTCCACAGGATGGACAAAGGCATCGTGACTATCGCCCTCAGACCCAGAATCAGACTGTTAGTGCTCCAGTTCCAGCGACTCGCCCGGTCCCAGCTCAGGGCGCCTCTTCTAGCAATGCTGGCGGGCAGCGCCAGAATAGATTCTATGCTTTACCGTCCCACCAGGAACAGGAGGACTCTCCCGATGTTGTTACTGGTATGCTTCATATATTTTAGTTTGATGTGTATGCTTTGTTGGATCCTGGATCCAGTTTCTCATATGTTACACCTTTGATTGCTGTGAATTTAGAAATGAGTCCTGAGATTATCCCTGAGCCTATCCTAGTTTCTACCCCAGTGGGTAATTCGATTGTTGCCCAGAAAGTGTATAAAAAGTGTCCTGTTACCGTTCTTCATAGAGTCTTGTTGGCTGATCTGATTGAGTTAGACATGGTATATTTTGATGTGATTCTGGGTATGGACTGGCTGTGAAATTTTTCATTGAAATTTTATGCGTAAACGTATTGGGTTCTATCTTCTAGAATGAATTATAAATTTTTCGTCTGAAATGTATTAGATTATGACCCACCATTGCGTAGAGTATCGAATAAGATTTCCAACGATATATGGATCATCAAAAACGGACACCCGAGCGACGAGCTATGAACATTCCGATCGAACTGTGAATAGTGGTGAACAGTAAAACGTGCAGGAAAAAGTACTGAGGCCTAGCCTATTCTTGCTCTAACTTTAAATGATCATAACTCCTTGTACATAATGATCTTGGTGATCTACAATATATCAATGGAAAGCTCTGTGAGTCCTCTTTCCAATGAAATTAGTTTCATCCAATTTGTCTATCGAAGCAAAAAGTTATGATCGATCTACTTCAGCCTATCAAAAGTGAATTTTTGGGTCAACTTCAAACGATCATAACTCCTCGTACACAATGATCTAGGTGAGATACTATATATCAACGGAAAGATATGAGAGTCCTCTTTCTAATGAAATTAGTTTCATCCAATTTGTAGATCAGAGTAAAACGTTAAGGTTGATCTACTTCAGACTATCAAAACAGTCCACCAAAGGACAGATTCGAGAATTATTTAATTTTTTAAGGGCGTTTTGGTCCTTACCCCTCACCCAAAATCCATCCAAACCATATATTAAAGCTTATTAGAAGCATTATATGTTATATTTCATCAAATTCCCTCAAAAAGAAAACCCTAAGCTCCTACATCCAACTTCAAGAACCTCCAAAGTTCACCATTAATTCTGCAAATTTATTCAAGATTCCAAGTTCCTAGTTCAAGAACTCCAAGAACCATCATTCAAAGGCACGATTAACATCTCAAAAATGAGTATCGATCTAAAGTTCATCATTCAAGGTATGTGGGGTTTTTCAATAAGAACTCTCTTTCGTTCTTGTGCCCAAAAGTAATTTTCTTTACAAAGGCATGATTTTTATTTGATTTTTACAAATTTGAAGAATGAACCCATATATTATGATGATCATTATGAAATCTTGATGTTTATGATTTTGAAAGATGAATTTACATGTATGGAGATATAAAACATGAATCTTGAACGATATTTATCATGATTTTGATATTTGGGTCGTGAATCCCCATTGGAAATTGTGTTTTTTAGAAAGTGTGTGTTATAAGCACGTTGATGTTGAATATTTGAGATATTTTGAATGATTTGACCTTTTGGTCTTATTGGAGTTGTTTTGAACTCGAGTGTGAAAGAAATCCTTAACTTGGTTGATTTTGATAGATGGGAAGCATGATGGCTCCAGATGTATATTTATATATTACTGAAATTGTTTTGTTGTGGATTATCTTTGAAATGATCTGAGCTAAGTCCAGGATAAATCTTTAGCACCGAGTGGGAGTTATAAAGCGACCTTACTTCCTTAGAACTATGTGCCTCCTAAGGAGTGAGCCTGAGGCTGATTTATATAGTGATCACTAGTTTTTGTGGATTTGATATCGATAGTCCTACTATGATGGAATGGATAGGACGGCTCTTCCTAACGTGGGTTGTACGTTGGACTCCATGTAGCTCACATGGTTTATGTCGGTTATAGGATCTCCCAGTGTGTGTGTGTTTTCTTGTGTCTATGGTGAACGGTGAAGTGATTTGAAAGTGGAATTGTGAAAGTTATTCTTTCGAAAGATTTAAATGATATTTACATTATGAGAATTGATATTCTTGATGAACTGAAAGTGATTGACAAATTATATGATAACTCACATGTGTTATTGTACTTATTTCATTCTCTCATGACTATGATGATTTTCTTTGGGCTATGTGCGTCTTTCATATATCCTGCATATTTCTTATAAATATTTATGATGATGATGTTTATAAAACTGTATACACCCCCATATACTCGGTTCCTTTCCATGGTACTGACCCACATCTTCGGATGTGGGCTGTATTTTCCCAGAATGCAGGTTCAGGTGCTCAGTTCCAGGTTCGACAGTGATTCTTTGGGCACGCTGTTCTACATCCTCTGTCGTGGTGAGTCCTCATGTTCCGAGGACGTGATGTCTGATATTGGTTTCACAGAATTGTTTATATTTGATAACTGTGTATGATTCAGTTGGGGCATGTCTCCATGACTCGCTGGTTTTATTGATTTTCTTAGAGGCTTGTCAGACTAGTATAGATATTGGGAGTTGACTAATAAGTCGTATTTTGTTATCTTTCTAAAATTCTTTTATTCTTGGATGATGATTACTCTGTTGATATTTGAGGGTTATTTATGGAAACCCCGTTGATTTATGTTGAACTGAATGAAAATGGCTCAAAGGGTTAGCTTGGGGCTACTCATAGCCTCAAGCACCGTGTGACACTCCGGGACCCGTTTTCTGGGGCGTTACAAATATTTTCTTGAATAATCGCGGATTCCTTTGACTCGGAGTGTTTCTTTCTTATTTTTAAAGGCAGGGTCAATGATGTATCAGACATAGTCTTTGACTTGATTAATAAATTGATAGATGATGAGGTAGTAAAATCATATGAATTTAATGCATCAGCTATTATTGTGGCTTCATGATTAATTTTATTTATGCCCACACGATGTGGACAGCAAAGTGGAATTGACAAAATCATTCAAATTCATCCTAGTAGATTTAAAAATTGAAGATAACTCAGATCATCTACCGTAGGACTTAGGTTGATATACACATACTGCAATTAAGATGCAAAAAAAATATCAAGATCAGCAAAATAAAAGTAACAATAATAATGTTAAATTACTTTAGTTAACAGTCAGCATTGTATCATAAGTTTAATTGTTATGTATCATGTATCAAATAAAAATTATTGAAACACTCCAAGTGTTGATCTCTGAGAATTTCTGAAATTTTATCCTCGTTGTCCTGACTACAACTTATCCTAAGAGTCATAGGAAATCATGACAATTTGTTTGACTCAAATCATAGCATAAATAGAGTATGTGTGGCTAAGTTCTGTTCTAAGTATGAGTAGCTCACTACGAGTCGTAAAGACCCATTACGAGTCATTTTGTGCAAATCGTAAGATATTCAGTGTTTACCTCAAATAATTTTTGTGTTGACTACAATTGGACCCCAGAATCGTAGGATCCCCTATGCAAGTAGTATTAGATGAGTTGCAGGGTCAATGGTATATGTGTACCTTTAAAACTATCTTGGCTACGAATCTTTGTGACCAGTCGTAATGAGTCCCTACGAGTCGTATAGTGACTCGTAAATACTGATGACTAAATTTTATCTTTTAATTTAAGGACACTTTGAACAATTTACTTCTTACCAATTAAAACTCTACGTTCATAAAGCACTCAAGAGGGTTATTTTTTATTCATGAAGTAATTAAACACTCTCAGAACTCTCTCAAGAAAAATACTTAAGGTTTTGAAGAAGTAGGTCATCCAAGGGCTCAAGGGTTGAATTCTCTCCATAATCTTGGGTATTTCAGGCATGTTATTTTTTTAATTACTAATTTATTAAAAACACATATTTTAAAGTATTGTTCATAAGGTATTGATGTTGGTTTGAAACATGGGTTGAGGGTTTTGAATGCTTATTATTGAATAATGTTTCCTATGGTTTACATATGATTGCCCATGCTTTAATTATGATTTTGAACTTATAGGGTGCATAGGTCAGCGAATAAACGTGGGGATTGTGATTTCCCCCAAATTGTGATTTTTGAAGTGGTAATGACCCTAGCCCCATATTGTGAAATTGATTTTGAATATGAAGAGTATGTACATTGAACTACTCTTAAACTATTGCATAATGTGAAAATGTTAATGAAGCATAATGATTTTGAATTGAACTTTATGGGATTATGTAAAGCTAATGCATAATTGAACCAAGGGGGCTATGAATTTTTCCAAATAATAAAATTATTTTGGCATGTTGATGTTACCTTGCAAGTGTAGATGGTATGATGATATGAACTATGTAGCTTAAATGTGTATCATGGTTCAATGAATGAAAATATGTTATAATAGTTTAATTGGGCTTTAATGAGGGTTGTGTAGCTGAATCATGAAAGTGAAGGTCCCAAGGGATCACTATTGGAAATTTCAGTTGCCGACACGGGGGTTGAAATGACTGGGTAGTTTGAGTCCCCTCCTTATTGTTATTAAATGATTAGGAGGTTTGAGTCCCCTCCCCCGTATTATATCACATGATTGGGTACTTAAGTCACCTTTGTATGTCGAGAGGTTTGAGTCACCCATAGTGCATATGTATATCCTATGATTTATGCGGTCACACGCACTGGGGCCCTACCAACTGGGGAAGAGTTGCGCCCAATAGCCTATGAGTGCCTTTTTATGTTATGAATGTTGAGCTATACAATTCAGGCTAAAGTTCTAAAGTGCATGCTAAGTCTTATTTCCCTATATTATTTATATATGTATTATGATGTGATTCATATGGTATTTGAAATGATTGAACTTGACATTATTTTGTCCCCTATTTCTAAGTTTCATGCTTGTATTGACCCCACTAATCATCTCCAGATGTTGTATTCCCTCGTGATGCAGGCACCAGAGATACTTTTACTTTTTATGCAAAGAGTTAGGTGGATTGACTCAGTTCCTCAGTTCGTTGTGGTGAAGTGGTGAGCTGTCATTCTCTGAAAGGCTCAGACATTTCACCAGTTTTCATTCTTAGGTTATAATTAAGAGTTTCATTATTATTGTCATTGTTAGAGTCGGGAGCATGTTTCGATCAAGACTGATTTTTGATTCTTTTTGCATAGAGGTTTTGTTAGATTACTGTGGACTTGTGTGACATTGGTTGGATGTGTTTAGTCAATTTTTGGTCATTGGTTATAGACATATCTTTTATTCTTTGAACTTATCTCGTGCTATCTTGTTATATGTTCAGAATTCAGCCATTGTTGGGCGGTGTGTGGTATTTGATTAGGTTCAGGGGTGGTCTCTGATCCAAGGTGGATTAAAGATGCCCATCACGGTCAGACCCTGATTCGAATCGTAATAATTGTAATTTATTATATAATAATTAAAATACTATTTTGATGAAGGCATTCCTATGTAAGATGTATGTTTACATAAGAAAAATTCTACACTATTATTGTATCAATGAGTTACATGCTTCAACATTCATTTACAAAATAATATATAATAAAAATATAAAATAATCTTCTATGTATGCAACAAAAAATAGCAAGAAGATAGAACATAACGAAAAATTATCTTGCGAAACATTTCATCCATAACCTTCTAATATTTAGGCTTTGTTTCAATCACAAATCAATTAAATATCCTCGATATAGGATTTTCTATACAATGAGCAATACCTCAATCTACTTCAGAACAATATTTGTACATCCACACATTGAGAACGTGTGGAATTTCTCTTAAACGATAAGCTGTTTTTCAATAAAGAAATCCTATCTCAACGAGTTCATCAACTTACCGAAAGCAATCTTTCCCCCCGAATAATGTTCATATCGTCCATCCTCGACCATCTTGAATTCTGAGAAGCTAACAGATGCATCACGAGATTCAGAGAACAAATATGTATGAATGAAAAATAATATGGCCATCCACAATGCATCCTAAAAATTGTCGAAATTTTCCATCATAAAACATTCAACCAATGTTTTTTGGAGATTTCATTTTTTGTCTCTAAAAAATATTTTGTTAATAAAAAATAAGGATCTGAAGTGGGATACTGAAAGTCTTCAGTGTCGGCAGTGCAGTTCAAACCACTAATGAGAGAAAATTCAAATAGAGTAAATTTCAGCACTGTTCCTTTCACATATACATATAATTCATTTGGATTCTCTTGTAGCAGCCCAAGCATCAACAAGCATTTGGTTATTTTACCTTAAAAATTTGATTTGGTCATATCAACAAATACACCAAAGAATGCTTAGATAATTTGAGTACTTTCTTATCCATAGAATTCTTAATTTCGATAGCAAAGTTAAGGTTGCACGAACTACCAAACCTTAGTGGATGAGGTGGGACAGTTTTGATCACATATTTCATCTCATGCATTAAGAAACATTGAACATAATATAACGTAACAAAGAATGATAAAGATATATTCATTTTTATAATACATTTCTTAACATTATGTCTATGTCTTAGACTCAATATTTGAATGTATCAGGTGTAAACCAATTCAAATCAAATACAAATTTTACTATGTATCAGAAATCATGATATATCTCATAAAATTAGATTTATGTATCATACTCAGTATGTTGAATGTATCAGGTGTAAAAGAACCCAGATCACTTATAAATTTTTAGTATGTATCATAAAGAATGCAATATCTCATTAAAATTAGATCTATGTATCAGACTCAGTGTATTGAATGTATCGGGTATAAAAAGAAACAAAATCACATATAAATTATAACATGTATCAGAAAGCATGAAATGTCTTAGAAATATTAGATCTATATATCAGATTCGGTATATTAAATGTATCAGGTTTAAAAAAAACTAAAATCACATGTAAATTTTAGTAAGTATCAGAAAGCATGCAATATCTCAGTAACACTATATTTATGTATCAAGCTCACAATTTACATTATCGTTTGTTACATTCTATATTATGATACATAATTATAATGTATATGGGAGAAATTTATTTATCAGATACATAAAAATTATACCTTTAGTAATGGGTCTCTTTTCACAATTTCCTTTCTTCTTCTTTTTGAAACAGGAACAACAAGCTTTTTTTCTTTACTACTAGAAACATTCCATAAATTCTTCATCATTGTAGGATCGTTTCGATGCTTAGATCTATTTTCACAAAAATCACTATCTTCAAAGTTGAATTGACCAGGCACAAACTCAACACCAATTTCAATACGAGTTGTTGCATGTAATTGAGTAAGACCAATACTAAAAGATGGTCCTGACTCCATTAATGCTGTTAAAATGATTAAAGAATATTAAATTAGAAAATAATTTGCTTCAATTTCTGAACTAATACACTTCAAAATTAAATGAAAATTAAATTAACCTCCAATTTATTTTGAATAACTAAGTTAATGGAGGTTGTGTATGGACGTTGTAACTTCAATGTTGATGGATTGGAGGAGAACCGCTTCTGCATTAAAAACGATATTTTGGCATCATCTGCACTATTATAACTGTGATTTAGGGAGAAAATTTAGGAGTTGTGTGTTGTGTACAATAGTGGATAGTAATGTATCTAAGAAATACCGTGTTTAGGGATTTAGAAGAAATTTTTATAATTAGTTTAGTGGGATGAGATTTTAAGTAATATTGAAAACTTAAGGTGTTGTTTTATGTAATTTTTCCTAAAAATAATTTGTCAAAGTAAATCTATGCACTTGGATTGAGGGTCTTGCAGAAACAGTCTCTCTATTTCTACAAGATAGTGGTAAGATTTTGTTACATTCTATCCTCTCTAGACTCTACTTATAAAAATCTATTGCATATATTATTATTGTTGAAGTGAAATCAATTTTGAAATATTGAACAAGTAAAACTGAACATATATTAAATTAGGGATTTCTTTCTCATATTAATATAAGGACCTTTTTGCCCATGATAATAAATTACATTAGCGACTTAAAAAAGTAGTTTTAAGATGATGATGCGTCTGATTCAAATTTGGTTTACTATTTGGAGTTGGCCTTTTGATTCGATGACGTGGATGAACACAAAGGTACTTCTAATTGTCCGGTTATTAAGGGTCTTATCATTTATTTTAAAAAATTGACTAAATATGTATTTCGTCATATTTTGGGATCAAACTTATCCTCGCTATCATATTGGGTTCAATTTTACTGCTCCACTTTAAAAAATTAGCTAGATATACCCTTTTATCATACTTTGGGTCAGCCTATCCTCAATGACATACTTTGGAGTTAAATTTACTTTAATTTTTAAGAAAATTTTCACACATACTCTTTCTTTAATAGAAAATCTCACATCAACGTTAAATGACTTATTTTTTAGAAAACTAATTTAGGGTACGTGTGTTGTACGTTAATTTTAACTGATCATCTTCAAACCATTACTCTTAATGCAATGCACAATAAAATTTTGAATTGGCTATTTTGAAATCCTAACTAATGAAACTGAAGCTTATCCATAGAAAATATTCATAATCTAGAATGGAATAGCATTATTAGATATGAATTCAAAGTAAGTTGACGAATGTAATTAAAGAAATTATTGTACTTGAAAAATCTCGGCAGCAACATGATGAAAAATTTATGAAAATTTCTAATAGTAAAGTTACTCTTTGTTCTGCAACAGAAAATCACTGCAATAAAAATATCGACGTTAGTACCTCGTATTAAGGAAAAATGACAGTGAAGAAAACATATCAATTAGTAACTAAAGTAGTGGATAATATTTAAAGAAATAATGCACAAACTAATGTGGTAACTGAAACACGATATACAATAGATTGCAATAGACATCAAAAGCAAGAAAATATATGTACGAGACTAATACAACATCAGGCACAATGCTCCTAGACTCCCACCAAATCTAAGTCTATTGAAAAGGAAGTCAAAGAATAACTATACCTACTAATCTTCTACACTAATCTGTGACTTCCATATCATTTAATACATTTATATATATAAAAAAAAAGAATCACAAATTTTTTAAAGCGAATATATTAAGGTCATGCAACAAAATTAGAACTAAATTGCACATAAAAACTACTACATTGCAATAAACGTGATTCATAAATCAAAAAGAATTTCACCTTCTGCCTAATCCGTGACATCCACACCCTCTTATTTAATGCATATGTATAGAAAAGAATCACAAATTTCTAAAAATAAATTACTACGGACATGAGACAATATTAGAACTAAATTGCACATTGAATCTATGACATTACATAAAACACGATTCATATATCAAGAAGAATTTAATCGTCTACCCTAATTCATGACTTCTATACCCTCCTGTATAATAGACATGTATAGAGAAAGAATCACATTGAAAACAAATAAACTAAGGCATGAAATAATATTAGAACTAAAATGCACATAAAAGTTATGACATTAAAAAAAATATGATTCATAAATAAAAAAAATTAAACCTTCTATCCCAATCCACGACCTCCACATCCTTCTATCTAATATATTTGTATAAAATACATGCTCTAAAATCTAAATGTGCAAAAAATATTTTATTTCCTTCTATCCTACTTTCTTATGATAAAACATGATAAGAAACTAAATGTATAAACAATTAAAGATCAAACACTCTGATCTCATAAATATATATAATACAATATGGAAATAGGAGTCTTGCTTTGGTCAAATACACGAAATAATAACTCAATCCAACAACATGTAATAGCTATTTTCTTATTTAAATTACTGTTATGATATCTATCAATTATAGTAAATGTCTATCGAGATCTATCAAGATCTATTTGATGTCTACAGGATTTGATGTTTTTTTCTTTTAGTGTGAAACTAGGGGAAAATTCCCCCTATAAATAGAAGGGCTTCCTTCATTGTAAATCATCCCTCAAGAAGTAATAATAATTACTCTCTCTTCTCTCTCTAATCTTCTTCTTTATTCTTTCTTGTCTTATAATACGTCATCAGCACAAGACTCTGCCAAACAAGGTGAGATTATAAATCTGAAGGATTTCAAGGTTAGTAATTCTTTATGTTATCTTTCTTTTGCTACTACTAATATAATTATTATTGGATTTGAGGAAAAATAATTAGTTTGGAACCATTTATATTTTAAATTTATTCCTCAAGAATAACATTATCAAAAAGGATGATAATATGTTGGGTTCAAGTCCCATCGATTCATGCCTAAGACGCTTTTATATGGATAAGATGTTGAGTTTGAATATCAATACACCATATTGATGATATTATGATGGCTAAGGCAAAATAATGGGTATTTAATGAAAAGTCATGAAATTCGACCCATTGAATATGATCCATTCCATGAACTGAACATGATAGCAATATATGATAAGTCTGAAATATGACAACTTATTTCATTCTTGAAGTGTATGTGGTAGCAGTGCATAATATGTCTGAAAGAGGACAAGTGATTGAATGCACGAATATATGCGTGGAGGGACAATATGATAATGATCATTAAAAGTGATGATATTTTCACACGTTTATATGATTATAAGATATACTAGAGAAAAATTCTCTACATCATATGTATGCCTCGATTTGCTTTTGAAGTAGCAAAATCTTGAAAGAGGTTATAATCTATCATAATTTGATAGGCTTAAGGCACGATTATATTTCATTCTTGGGTAATGAGAAACTTATTAATGCAAACGTGCACTTAATTGTGATTGTATCACAACTCACCTCCGAAAGAGGTTGAATAATTTTGAAATCTACTTTTGAAGTAGTAAATCTGAAATTTATTCATATAATAGTAAATCTGAAATTTACTAAAGGAAAAACACATATGATGGTAAACTTGGAGTTTACTAGATTAAAAGTTCATAAGTTGACATGAACGATTGCGAAATCCCGGAGATGTGCTTACTTAGTATTGAACATATATTGAAGAATTAGAAAATTCTTCATGAACTTTAATGTTGCTTGTTTTCATGATAAGTTGGTTGGACCAACTAATTTTGGAATTGGATCCCTCAAAATCTGAAAAGAATAAAAGGTGAATAAGGGCCCGTTCACCTATCATGTGATATGTTGAAAAGATGCATCAATAAGATGATCACATGTACATTCACGGTCAACCTACGTTTGACATTCATAAAGTTACTTGTTCAATATAAATTGAGCATAATTTTCAGATTGTGTAATCAAGATAATTCATCTTGATGATGATGGTTTAGCATTGAATGCCTTCCATAAATAGTTAAACCATTACTAATGAGAATAAAGTTTCATGTATTGGTATGAAAAATGATATATTGCATAAAACAACACTTGTATGTATTAGACCAATATATTATGATTATTTCTTCCCTTTCAATTAGTTCAAGGTCAGGAACCAACTATTCCATCTAATAATTTTGATGTGCAGTATACGATTAATAAATATACCATGATGCACAAAGATAGATTCCTCAAAGAATATGGAGGATGTATGTTAGTTTTCCTAACATAAGGGGGATATTATAAGCAGCTATGAAATATGTTAGGAATTATTATCAGATCTTGATTCAAAAGATAATTCAAGTCAAATACCGAAAACATCTCATATTTAGCTGTAACTGCTCCTATTTTGTGTCCTTAAAGGATAAAGTCTATGCATGCGTAAAGCTTGATAGACCAATCGGTTCTAAATAAAATAATTCTTGAAAAGTATAAGGAGCAAATAATTATGATAAGAAGGCAATGTGCTCTTGAAAAGCCTACGACATAACACTTCATGAAATCTTATGAGAGGTACCTGAAAATAATGAAGTGATGAGATCTCAAAATGTTATGTCGCATTGTGAACCAATATAAAATAAGAAATCATCAATGATATCTTTGATACAATATTGGCGCAATATTGTAAAAGATTATGAGGATCTGAATTCTACGTTAATTTAAGCATGCTGACGCAGAAATATTTATCAAGTGACCTGAAAGGATGTATTTTGGTAAGTGTAAAACTTATTTGATTTGCAGTCCAGACACTTGAAGATGTCACACTTGACATGTTGGATATTGTTACTTGACAAACATCCATATGAAAATCCCTAAAGGATTCAAAATGCCTGAAGCATATAAAGTTTCTGGGAAACTTTTTATTGTACTCATAAGATATAATTTGATGATTTGAGTATCATTGAAACTCTAGGAGAGTTTTCAAAAGAAATAGAGTATTTTCTTAAATGAGAAACATGCAAAAATTAAATAAGGATCCATTCCGGCCTCAAGAAAATAATGAGGAACTCCTTGGTTATGAAGTACCATATCTTAGTGCAATTGATGCACTAATGTATCTTGCAAATACTACAAGTCCTGATATAGCCTTTTTTTAGTTAATTTGTTAGCAAGTTTGCACTCCTGATCTTATTGGTCATACTGATTTTGGGTACTTATCTGACCTACTGAAATCTCGGTATCAAATAGGCTATGTGTTCATATTTGGTGGTATGTAACGCCTCAATTTTCTGAATTGGAATACTACACGGTGCTCATGACCCTGAGGGATCACAAGCTAACCCATGACTGATATTTGTACCTGTACACTACATATATAACGTAATAATGCAGAAAACATAAACATGTAGGCCATAAGGTTCAATTAAATAAAGAATTTGTCAAAATATAATATCCATATGGGTGAAAGATACCCAAAACAGCTGAAAATTGAATCAAATCTGAACATAAGTCTAAATACTAAATCTGAAAGCCTCTAAGTACTGTCTGAATAAGGAGTTGAAGGAACATGTCTCCAACTAACTCCGTAAACTGATAACTGGCTAAAATAATAATGAATAAATCAAATCATATTATCCTCGAATGAAGAGGACTCACTGAATCTCTACGACTGAATACTAAATTAGGGTTATAAGTCATGGAAGGTGAAGTAAATGACCAAAATACTCTTATGAAATAAATTCTCAGTTGCTGAAAAATCATAGCTGACGACCTTCGTGATAGGGCATCACAAATGTGATAAGCTATCACGAATGTCGTCACTTAGGAGCTGGTTTCTACCTAAGGCTGAAGACCTTCATGATAGGGCGTCACAAATGTGATAAGCTATCACTAATGTCATCACTTAGGAGCTAGTTTCTGTCTAAGGCTGATGACCTTCATGATAGGGCGTCACAAATGTGATAAGCTATCATGAATGTCGTCACTAAGGAGCCGATTTCTGACTAAGGCTGATGACCTTCGTGATAGGGCATCACAAATGTGATAAGCTATCATGAATGTTGTCACTTAGGAGCTGGTTTCTTCCTAAGGGTGACAACCTTCGTGATAGGGCGTCACAAATGTGATAAGCTATCTTGAATGTCGTCACACTGTTTCCAGCCTAACATGCTGGAGTAAAATAGGAATAACTCTTTGCTCCGATATTGGATTTAGTCAAAATTGATATCGTTGGAATTCTAATTCAATTATATATCTGTTTATAGGTTATAAGCTCAAAAATTCCAAGTATAATGAGAGATATTCTCATTTGAAGTTGACTATACCAATATCCTTCTCAAGAATTCAATCAGTAAGGAATATTTTGATTCGTCTGATAGCTGGGAGTTATTTGAAGCCTTAATATACATCTAAATTACTCATAAAACTATAAAAGAACCATGATGTACTATGCATTATCTTGGTACATGGCTCTAATATTTGTTTGGATTTTTGGGGGTATTACAATATCTCCCCCTTGAAAACATTCATCCTCGAATGATGACTGCTTGAGAGGGAAGAAAAGATAAAAAAGATGCATACACTAATCATGCTCAACTGCACATGATTTTTGGACTGAATTGAATTCTAAACTAAATATATCCTAACTGAACATGCATAATTGATGCATGACTGATAAGCTGAACTTATGAATGCATGATAAGCTATGCACTGATACTTGATACCAATTTTAAACTATAATTTTAAACATGTAACTGAATAAGCTTAAGGAAAATGGATACCTCGAGCTAAGTCTGAATTAGCAGAGAAAAGATGAGGGTACTTGGTTCGCATATATGCTTCTTCTTTCCAAGTAGCTCCCTCCATGGACTGATTCCTCCAAAGAACCTTGACTAGAGGGACTTTTTTGTTCCTCAGCCTAAGAGTCTGATAGTCAAGGATTTCGACTGGAATCTCTTCATAATATTCTGAATGTTAACGCTCTGAATAAAGACTACAACTACTGGGTCACCTATGTACTTCTTGAGCAAAGAGACATGCAAGACTGGATGAACTGAGGCTAGATCTGAAGGCAATTCGAGCTCATAGGCTACCTTGCCGAAACGACAGATAATCCTTAAGAGACCGACATATCGGGGAATGAGCTTTCCCTTCTTGATAAATCTCTTCACTCCCTTCATGGGAGAGATCTTGAGATAGACATAGTTATCGACCTCGAATTTGAGATCCTTTCTACGAACATCCGGATAAGACTTCTGTCAGCTTTGAGAAGCCCAGAGTCTTTCTCTGATCAACTGAACTTTCTCTAAGACATCAAATACTAAGTCAGGCCCTATGACTGTGGCCTCATAAACTTCAAACCAACTGATCAGAGACCTACATCTCCTACCATAGAGAGCTTTGAATGGAGCCATCTAAATACTGGAGTGATAGCTGTTGTTGTATGCGAACTCTATCAAAGGCAAGTGGTCATCCCAGATTCCCTTAAAATCAATTGCATACGCCCTTAGCATATCTTCTAGAGTATGAATGGTCCTTTCTGCTTGACCATCTATCTGAGGATGAAACACTGTACTGAGATGAACTTGGGTACCAAGACCCTTTTGGAATGCTTTCTAGAAGTGAGAGGTGAACTAGGTACCTCTATCTGAGATGATAGATAGTGGAACACCGTGTAATCTGACCAACTCCCTGATATAGAGTTTGGCATAAGCCTCAGCTGTGTAAGAGGTACGAACTAGAAGAAAATAAGCTGACTTGGTCATTCTGTCTACAATGACCCAAACTGAATCGTGTTGAGGACGTGTTCTAGGCAAATCCATCACGAAGTCCATGTTCACTTCTTCCCACTTCTAAGAAGAGATAGTGAACTCCTGCATGGAACCACTAGGTTTCTGATGCTCTATCTTGACCTGCTGACATGTAGAGCACTTAGCTACAAACTCTGTAACGTCCCTCTTTATCCTACTTCACCAATAAATCTCCCGTAAGTCACGGTACATCTTAGTGGCCCCTGGATGAATAGAGTATTACGCACCATGCACTTCTGCAAGAATTTGCTGCCTCAAGTCATCTATACTGACAACATACAGACTACCCTGACAACGAAGAACACCATCTCCTCTTTAGGAGAAAACCTCTACTTCCTGACTCTGAACTGACTCTTTTAGCTTTGCAAGGCTAGGATCCCTGTCTTGCTTCTCTTTCACCTCGAAAACTAGAGATGAATCTGAACTACTCTAAACACATACGCCACCCTCTGAAGAGTTGACTAAGCGAACGCCTAGTCTGGAAAGTTGATGAATCTCCTGAGCTAATTTCTTCTTACTATCCTCAACATGGGAAACACTACCCATGGATAGTCTACTAAGTGTGTTGGCCACCACATCGGCCTTGCCAGAATGATAAATAATACTCATGTCATAATCCTTCAAGAGCTCTAACCATCTTCTCTGACGAAGATTGAGATCTTTCTGGGAAAAGACATATTGAAGGCTCTTATGATCTATGAAGACATCTACATGAACACCGTATAGATAATGCCTCTAAATCTTAAAGGTAAAGACAACTGCTAACTCAAGGTCATGAGTAGGATAATTCTTCTCATGGGGCTTTAACTGTCTAGAGGCGTAGGCTATGACTCTACCATACTGCATGAGGACACAACCTAAACCTACTCTGGATGTATCACAATATACTATGAATCTATCGGAACCATCGGTAAGTGCTAAAACTAGAGCTGAGGTGAGTCGAGTCTTCAACTCTAAAAAACTCTTCTCGCAAGGTTCTGACTACTGAAACTTGACCTTCTTCTAAGTCAATCTGGACATAGGAGATGCAATAGAAGAAAATCCCTCAACAAACCATCTGTAATAGCCAGCCAAACCTAAGAAACTCCTGATATCTGATGGAGAGACAGGGCGAAGCCAGTTTCTTACCACTTCAGTTTTTTGAGGATCTACTCTAATGCCATCACCAAAAATAATATGGCGAAGGAATGCTACTAATCTTAGCCAGAATTTGCACTTACTAAACTTGGCGAACAACTGGTGATCCCTGAGAGTCTAAAGAATAATTATGAGATGGTCTGAATGATCACGCTCTGTGTGAGAATAGACCAGAATATCATCTATGAAGACTATGACGAATGTTTTTAAGTACTGCATGAACACCCGGTTCATCAAGTCCATGAAAGCTGCAGGGGCATTGGTAAGACCAAAGGACATGACTAGAAATTCAAAGAGACCATACCGAGTACAAAAAGTTGTCTTCGAGATGTCATATTCTCTAACTCTGAGATGATGATAGCCTGATTTGAGGTCTATCTTGGAGAAATAACTGGCACCCTGAAGTTGGTCAATCAAGTCATCAATTTTAGGCAGCGGATACCTGTTCTTGACCGTGACTTTGTTGAGATGACGGTAATCAATACATATTCTGAGAGAACCATCTTTCTTATGCACGAATAAAACTGGCGCACCCCATAGGGATACACTGGGCCTGATGAATCCCTTATCTAAGAGATCCGTCAACTGATCTTTCAATTTCTTAAGTCTGTTGGTGCCATTCTATATGGCGGAATAGAAATAGGCTGAGTATCTGGGAGAAGGTCTATGCCTAAGTCTATTTCCCTTTCGGGAGGAATGCCTGGAAGATCTTCGGGAAAGATGTCTGAATATTCATTAACCACTAGGATTGATTCGAGACTAGGATATTCAGCACTGGAATCCTTAACATGCACGAGATGATACACACACCCTTTAGAAATTATTTTCCTTTCTTGAAGGTAGGAAACAAGCTGACCCCTGAAAGATGAAGTGCTACCCTTCCACTCTAGGATGGGCTCATTCGGGAACTGAAACTGAACTATCCTATTTCTGCAGTTGACTATGGCATAGCAGGAATAAAGCCAATCTCTGTCGAGAATGACATCAAAATCAGTCATCTCTAACTCAACTAAATCTGCTGATGTGGATTTCTAAATTATTATAATCGGGCAGTTCCTGTATATCCACCAAGCTCTGATAGTTTTACCCAGTGGGGTAGATACTAAAAAGGGCTCTGCTAAAATTTTAGGACTGATTTCGAAATCTCCTGCTATGTAT
Organism: Capsicum baccatum var. pendulum; assembly: GCA_030864225.1. Classification (NCBI taxonomy): domain Eukaryota; kingdom Viridiplantae; phylum Streptophyta; class Magnoliopsida; order Solanales; family Solanaceae; genus Capsicum; species Capsicum baccatum. The sequence goes on from CM061560.1 coordinate 190,663,227, forward strand.
GAAGTGACAAAAGATAAGGATGCACCTAGGTCTAGCAAAGCATAAACATGAACATGGAAAATCTGTAACATACCAGTAACGACATCAGGAGAATTTTCCTGATCATGTCGAGTTTAAAGAGCATAGAGTCTATTTGGGTGTTGCCCACTAGTAGCACTGGAAGTGGCACCCTCATGGTTCGGGTGATCGGACTGAACTGTGGAACGATTCTACTGACCCTGAGGGCCTGGATGAGAACACTCCCTAATCATGTGGTCTGGCTTACCACAACCAAAAGAGACATCACTACCGGCTCTACAAATACCCTTATGGTTTTTACCATAAGTCTGACAAAGAGGGTTTGTTCGGGAACTGCTAACACTGCCTTGAGATTTAGAGTCTGGTGCTCTGTCTCTATTGCCTTCCCTGAACTTCAGCACTGGAGCACTAGCAGAGGAAGGGGCTGGAACTGCTGACTTAGGATGAAACTGTGAACGATTTTCTCCCTCTGATTTGGGCTGAGTAAAATTGAAACTGCCTGATCTTGCTCTCTTGTTCTGCCTCTCCCTAGTCTTAACCTTCTGCTCCTCTATCTGCTGAGTGTGGGTCACGAGCCTAGCTAAAGTTATATCACTGTTCAGCATTGCAGACCTACACTCATTTACCACGCTATCATTTACCCCTGACATAAACTTACTTATCTTAGCCCTGTTGTCTGCAACCACATGAGGGGCATATCTAGCTAGCTGAGTAAATCTAAGAGAATACTCTCTAACTGTCATATTTCCCTGCCTGAGATTGATGAACTGAAGAACTTTGTCCTATCTCAGCTCTTGGGGAAAGTATCTATCTAAGAAAGCCGTGACAAATTCATCCCACTCAACAGGACCTGCATTCTCTAACCTTTTTACTAACCACTGCTTGTACCAAGTGTGAGCGATATCCTACAATTGGTATGCGGCTAACTCGACACTCTGAGAAGAAGTGACTCCCATGATATCAATGACCTTCTAGACTTGGTCAATGAATTCATGAGGATCCTCGTCTGGATTAGACCCAAAGAAGGACGGAGGGTTCATTTGAGTGAAGTCCCAAATCCTAGATGCTGCTGAATTGGCCACTGGGTTGGCTGGAGCGACTGCTGGTTGTTCATTCTGGGTAGTTATAGAATAAGCAAGAGTGATAAATGTGGTCCTGAACTCCGCATGAGAAACATGTTAGCCCAAAGGATCTTTGGGCTGAGGAGATGGCTGATTTCTTCTCATTGGAGGCTTGTTTCTGAAATAAAAAAGAGCGAATTAGACTGAGAGACTGACTTGAAATTATGTTTACTAGCACGACATAAATACTGAAGAAAGCGAACTGTTCCAAAAACATCTTATAACCTCCTGTACATAACTGTAGCATGCAACACATCCATGTACAAGACTCTACTAGATGCGGCTTTCAGCCTTCCTAGGACTCTATTGAACCTTAGGCTCTGATACCAAGTTTGTAACGCCCTGATTTTCTGAATTGGAATGCTATACGGTGCCCATCACCCTGAGGGACCACAAGCTAACCGATGACTAATATCTATACTTGTACACTGCATATATAACATAATAATGCGAAAAACATAAATATGTAGGCCATAAGGTTCAACTAAATAATGAATCTGTCAAAACATAATATCCATATAGGTGAAAGATACCCAAAATAGTTGAAAACTAAATCAAATCTGAACATAAGTTTGAATACTGAATATAAAAGCCTCTAATTACTGTCTGAATAAGGAGTTGAAGGAATATGTCTCCAACTAACTCCGTAAACTGATAACTGGCTAAAATAATAATGAATAAATCAAATCATATTATCCTCGAATGAAGAGGACTCACTGAATCTCTGCGACTGGAAATGCTACTGCTACTACTGATTTGGAGCTCGTGTATCTGAACCTATGGTGTAACATGAAAATAAAGCACCATAGCACAAATGCGTCAGTACGAGGGAATGTACTGAGTATATGAGAGAGATAGGATAAATATAAATAGGGTTTACATATAAACAATGCTAACTGTCTGACTGATATGAATGTAAAAGTACAAACATGCATACATAGTAACTGAAATCATGGGTGCATGATAGCTAGTCCTGTATGCTAATACATAGTTTACTGATGGCTAACATGACTGCTACTAAAATTTTGATAACATGGGCGACTGTATCTGACAATCCTGAATCTGATGGAACAATCTGAGTTCCATACTATAACTGAGTCTGACTGTATCTGACAATCCTAATATACTGAAATCTGAAAACCTATCTGAGTTCTTTTACTATGACTGATTTTGAAACTATGGAAGGTAGTTGTTTAACCAATATGCCCCAATAACGCATATAGCTAAGTTGGGGTCCAATCTCTGCCCCGACTGGAGGGGTGTCAATATCGTGCCACTGGTAAGGACAGTTATAGGTGACCCTTAGCTAGAAGGTATTCAAAAAGAGAACAGTGAGAACCCTAAACTGACAGGTTAAGCCACCTCGTCAACCTTAATCTGATAGGCTAAGATGTCTCAACCTACGCTGGCTACGTAGTTCTGGAATACGAAGATGACTGCTAAGAATCATACCCTAAATTGGTAGGTGAGTTCCCATCCTTGGGTTCACTCGGTGCTAACTTTTACTCCTATATGAAGAGACTAAACATGATTCTACTGACTGTACATGGACAGATTAACGGACTTCCGTTGACTGGCGGAGTAGTACTATTATCTGAGAGTTAACTGAGATCATGAGATTTCTGAGGTTTCCTGAGCCACATGACTGACTGAGTTCTACAGATTATAGCTTGACTGATATTATCATGACAACATGACATGGCTCTAGGCACACAGCTATATTTTTTTGGGTACAAATACCCCCAGGACTCGATCGAAAGAAACTGACACACATGACATGACTTGATCACAATATTTGAGTCCACAATTCATAATATCATAAGTAGGGGATATAATATTTCATATAGTTATTCAACATCTTAAACATTATAGGGAATGCATGGATATATTTCGTGTACATATTGTATATCTCCATTATCTTACATGATTCATATCACCACAATAGCAACACATGAAAAACATGGAATTCATATTGAAGTATATAGCTAACATGGACTTGTCATTTAGACATCATAGAACCATACAAACATGAATTTCTAGCATCCTAAGCATTTTATCAAACACCTTGCATGCATTCTTTAAGGCATAGGTAGGTTTCATACTTGCACCATATTAAACCACCTAAAGTTCATGGTTTTTAATTAACAAACATATATACTCCATGAAAACACCTTTAGAAATCACATTGAAACTTAAACAACAATCGTCAACATGTACATACTCATATCACCACAAAAAGTTTACAAAATAATATTTAAAACATGGTTCTTGAGCTCTATGAACGGATTGGATCCATAGATGAACACTACGCATACCTTAGAAAGGAAACCTTAATGATTTGCTGGAGAGTTCTTGGATTGGGAAACTTAATTCTCAATTATCTTGGAAAATGGCTTAAATCTTGCTTTTGAGAGATGAGTTTGATGGAAACCCTAATCTTATGGTTGAGAGCATAAGAGAGGGTTTTTGAGATGCTTAACTGAAGAAAAATGGGAAAAATTATGCCTCTTTAGGGTTATAAGTCATGGAAGGTGAAGAAAATGACCAAAATACCCTTATGAAATAAATTCTCAATTGCTGAAAAATCATAGCTGATGACCTTCGTGATAGGGCGTCACAAATGTGATAAGCTACCACGAATGTCGTCACTTAGGAGCTGGTTTCTTCCTAAGGCTGACGACCTTCATGATAGGGCATCACAAATGTGATAAGCTATCACTAATGTCGTCACTTAGGATCTGTTTTATGCCTAAGGATGACGACCTTCGTGATAGGGCATCACAAATATGATAATCTATCACGAATGTCGTCACTTAGGAGCCGGTTTCTGCCTGAGTATGACGACCTTCGTGATAGGGCATCACAAATTTGATAAGCTATCACGAATGTCGTCACTTAGGAGCTGGTTTCTTCCTAAGGCTGATAAGCTTCGTGATAGGGCGTAACAAATGTGATAAGCTATCACGAATGTCGTCACACTGTTTCCAGCCTGACATGCTGGAGTAAAATAGGAATAACTCTTTGCTCTGATATCGTATTTAGTCAAAATTGGTATCGTTGAAAATATAATTCAATTATCTATCTGTTTATAGGTCATGAGCTCAAAAATTCCAAGTATAATGAGAGATATGCTTATTTGAAGTTAACTATACCAATATCCTTCTCAAGAATTCAATCGGTAAGGAATGTTTTGATTCGTCTGATAGTTGGGAGTTATTTGAAGCATTAATGTACATCTAACTTACTCATAAAACTATAAAAGAACCATGATGTACTATGCATGAGCTTGGTATATGGCTCTAATATTGGTTTGGATTTTTTGGGGTATTATATGCTACTGCAATATCTTGGAGATATACAAAGTAGTCTATCGTAGCCATTTCATCGAATCATGCTGAGATAATAGCTATTCATAAAGCAAGCCGAGAATTTTTATGGTTGAGGTCCATGATATATCTCATTTGAGAAAAATGTGGTATGAAATATGACAATCTACCCACAATTTTATACGGAGATAATGCATCATGCATTGCACATCTTAATGGAGAATTCATAAAAAAAGGTAGAACGAAGAACACTTCATCAAAGCTTGTCTACATACATGAGTTACAAAAGAATGGTGATATCAACGTGCAACAAATTCGTTCAAGTGAAAATGTGGTTGATTTATTCACCAAGTTTTCTCCAATTACAACTTTTAAGAAGATGGTGCACAAGATCGGAATGCAAAGATTCAAGGATGTTCTTATTAGGGGGATTTAATACGAGTTGTACTCTTTTTCCCTTACGATGTTTTGTCCCACTGGGTTTTTCTTGTAAGGTTTTTAATGAGGCAGTCCATATGTGTATTGTTAGACATTCAAGGGGGAGTGTTATGATATATATCAATTATAGTGAATGTCTACCAAGATTTTTCAAGATCTATTTGATGTCTATCAGGATTTGATGTATTTATATTTTAGTGTGAAATTAGGGGAAAATTCCCGCTATAAATAGAAGGGTTTCCTTCATTTTAAATCATCCCTAAAGAAGTAATAAGAATTACTCACTCTTCTGTCTCTACTCTTCTTCTTCTTTATTCTTTCTTGTTTTATAACAATTACCATATTTTTATACGGAGTACAACTTTATTAGTGTCATGTTTTTCTAACTCTCATATTTTCTATTTTTTAATATAATATTTCAAAACTTAATACACAACTTTTATTATGTTCAACTTAACCAATAAATATGCGAAGGTTTGCCAAAGCGCTTATTAGACTATAATATAATCTTTATATATTGATATTCATAGTAAAATATACCAAAATGTTTCCGTAATTAAATATGAATAATTATATTATTTGGACAAAGTTTAAATTTATAATTATCTATCAAAAACACAATATAATTAATTATTTTATAACTTCAAAAATAAACTAGTACAAAGGGATTCTAATTCTGGAGTGAATAAATTTTTTATTTGAACAAAGAAAAAAAAATAAACCTTGAATTTTTCAGCTGAGATGGGATCATAAAATTCGAGGGTATCTTGTCAAAACTCCAACGTTTACTGAGATGATCATGTATACCATAAGCAGATGTTCAAAATTATTATAAAACTAAATTTATCATGTCAACATTGACAAGTACAACTAAGAAGAGCCAGAAGTGATAACTCTCTTTGATTTATATATTTGATTTGAAGATATCAGAAAATAATAACTTACAAACATCAATTGCTAGCATATTGATATTAACAAATGATCTAGAATCTAGATTTATGTACTTCCAGGTGAAGAGCGATTCTAATAATTCATAATTAAAAGTTGTGTATTAGAAGTATATACAACGTTACGACCTTTTGCTTTAAGAAGGACATTTAAAGAGTCACAGAAATTAAGTCCTGTTTCAAACAGGATAAGAGGTAGTCGACGAAGAAACAAACATACCAACCTAAACACAAATAATATTGATCTTTTTTTTAAGGAAAAGTCGATGAAGCCTATTTTAATTAAAGGATTTTGTGTCTATTTTTGTTAAATTGTAAGAAATCTATTATCGTCAATATATAATTTTACAAAATGTGAAAAGATAATTTTTTCTAAACAAGAGTCTTTAATAAAGGGCAAAATGTTCAAACGATATTTTTAAGGTTTTCACACTTTTAGTATAGTATAGATAAAACAGACCCTAACCTAACCAGTTCTATCCGACCAATAAAAAATACACAAATAAATATACCTCTTCCTCAGTTCTGTTAGTCGAGTTTTCTCAAAGAACAAATATACTTCTCTTTTAGTACAGTGTTAGTAGGTTGTTTACAAATGAACAAAAAGGTAAAATAAAATGGGATAACACAGAAGCATGGAACTAGAGAAAATATCTATTACAAACTCTTATCCTATTTAATTATGTTCAAATTTTAAAATTTGGTATGTTATTCTATTTGCATCTATATTCTAGAATTAGTGAACAAGTTTTTTGAGAAAATGACAAAATGAAAAATTTATGCAAATCCAAATTAGATATAAAGACATAAGAATGAAGGGATGCCAGGATTGACACATAAGGAATAAAGGGATGTCAGGATTGACACATAAGGAGACCATTTAACTCAATCATCTAGGGAATATTCAATGGACCTAATATGTTGGATTTGATCGCTAAGTGTTTTCATGAGCTCTGCACTGATACAGATCTATAAATTGAGAGAGGGATATATTTGTTTGTGTTTACGCTGATGCAGATCCATATTTCTTAAACTATGCACTAATAAATATCTAGTGGCTTAATCTTATTTGAAAAATTTGAGAAACAGAACAAAGGGAGAGGTATATTTATTGGTGTCCGTTTATGGCTCGAGTCGGGTCGGTGGATTAGATTAGGGTGAGTTTTATTTTTGTAAAATGGGGCATTTAACGTTGATATGGATTTTTCTGTTAAAGGAAGGGTACATGTGAAATTTTTCTTGACAACAAGGATAAATTTGACCCCAAAGTATGACATTGAGGGTAAATTTAGTCCCAAAGTAGAGAAAATTGAAGAAAAGGTGTCATTTAAGTCTTGAATGAAATATTGGTGACATTGACCAACTTAAAGGGTCAAACAAAATTAGAAAACTTGATTAATTTAATTGTGGACTTGATTAATATTTTCTAGACTTTATAATCTTTTTAAAAATACAAATTAACCCACACCCCTCTCCTCTCTAAATCAACCGTCTCTCTTCTCTCTCCCTTCTCTATCTCACCTGTTTCTATCAAGCTTCCCAAACCAATAGTTCTTCAAATTAATCTCTTCAATCCTCGGCGACTTCAACCTCCCAGAAACAAATAGTTGGGCTTTGACTTTCTTTTGGAATTTCAACTGTTAATCAGCGTCTCAGTATTTCTCTCAGGCGATAACAACTTTGAGTTCTTCATCGTCCCTTTTCTTCTTTCACAGGTAAAAAATTAGGGCTTTTTAGTTATTAAGAAAAAAAGGAACTTGAGCCAACTTCTCTTCTAGTATTGTTTAACAATTTCAACATTTGTTTCTTTAATTTGAAATGTGATCTGATTTTTGGTATTTCTTTTCTTTTCGGAGTAAAATATGATTTTTTGTTGTTTGTTGCATTTTTTAAATTTTAATTTTTATTATTTGTGTTGTGCCCGTTGCTGGATTGATTTGTTCTTGTTCTTGGTAAAAATGGTGATATTGTTGTTGTTCCATTGAACAAAATCATGCTACTATTTTTTCTGCAACATATTAACCTTATGATGCAACAGATTTACTATTTGATATCTGATACAAAAGATTAACCATCTGATGTAATAGATTAACTATCTAATGCAATAGATTTATCATCGAATTAAAAATATGATGCAACAGAGGAACTATCTGATGAAACAAATTTACCATCAGATTAAAAATCTAATGCAACAGATTAATGCAACAGAGGAACTTTCTATTGGATAAAATCTAATGCAACAGAGGAACTTTCTATTGGATAAAATCCTATCAACTATTCCAACAGGACATGTCCAAGACTTGATTTTTTTTAACCGATCATTCATCTGTTACGATAGATGACCCTTCTGTTGATAGAAATTTAATAATATTGAGTGTTAATAACAGTTCCAACAGATCATTCATATGTTACAACAGATGTATGATCCGTTACATAGATCAATCATCTATTTCAATAAATGAGTGATTTATTTTTATTTTTGCAACAGATTACTCATCTGTTGCAACAATTTAGTTACATGTTGCAACAGATAACCTACCTGGTGCAACAGTTGTGTGATCTGTTGGAATTGTTATTTTACTTCATGCATGTTAGAACTGTTATTATTTTTTAATGATGCATTAATCAATTATAATCTATTTTATGTTCCTATTAATTTTAGATAATATAGTTCCCAAGAGAAAAGAAACCAGATCAAGTTCAAGTAAGGTAACAAATGAAGAAGCTAGGCTACATCCACCATTCTACGAGCTTGCTTTACAAGCATATCTCAATCGGGAGCAGAATATGATGAACATGAGGAGGAGAAATATTTCAAAATAGATGATCCAAATGCTAATACCCCTTTCACCAAAGAGTTATCTAAAACCTTTTGTATTGATAGTTATCCTGTAAGAATACAGTGGGATGGTGCCACAGATTTAACGAATGATTTAGTGGTTAAGTTAGCCATGAGGAAATCTTTCGACGCCTTTAGGAAAATGCTTCGAGAACAAAATTTGGATCTTATTTCAGGGATGGCTTCTTTGGGCAATATCTTGATTTGTCGGAGGACAACAATGCTTGTTTCCAAATGAAAATGGTATATGATCTTCTCAAGTGTAGGTTTATGTATGATAAAAAGGGTAAGATGGATGAGGTATGGATAAATTACTTTGGCATGCCTGTTTGTTTTGGTTGGAAGGAGTTTTCCATAGTTACTGGACTAAAATGTTATCCTCCTCCTCCTTCTTCTCAAGTTATACCTATTCCAACCCTAAAAAAGTACCCCGCACACCCAAAAAAGGCAAATGCAAGTCGAGTGGTCATGAATACTTGGTGTCCTTTGTTGCTCCAAGCTTTAAAACAAAAATTTGATAGAAGCATTGAAAGGTAAAAGACTTTCAAAGAAGCACAAGCAATCATTGTGCTTGGTTTGGTTTGTACATAATATTCTTTGGGCGAGAGACGTTAACAAAAATATACCACTTGGTTTAATAAAGCTCTTCGAGGATCTTGAGGCATTTAACAGCTATGCTTGGGGTAATGAAATCTTTAAAATGACTGTCAAATATTTGTTGACTCCGTTAACGCCAAAGACAGTCAACTTATATATCTTTCCATGGGCTTTCATGATAACTATTTCTTTTATTATGATATGATTCTTTTTTTTTATTCAGTAATGCTTTTCATTTATTTGTGTTATTTCATAGGCTTGGGCATTTGAAGTCATTTCTTATTTGAGACAACAAGTGAACTACCAGGAAGAGGTTTCCTGTCCAAAAATCCTGAGATGGTTGTCAGCCAAAATTAATAAAAATGTAAAAAAAAATACATCTCTTCAATCCCCCGGAGGAGGCAGTAAGTCTAATTCTAATTAAGTTATTATTTTAATTAATGATTTTTCTAAATGATTTCATCATCATTCTAATATATGTACTGATTTATTTTAGATTGTCTATTCGTGGCTTGTTTCAGCCAATCAAAAGTTGAAGATGTCATTTTTTCTTACTTTATGATTTGTGCAAATTTTATCAGATCCTAAGGTCATTGATAGAATAACAAAAGAATTGTTTGGAGCAACAGTCAACACAAAAAAAATAATTTTGGAGGGTGGGCTTGTTATTGTTGATGATGGTAGTGTTAGTGGTACTGCCGTTGGGGCTAATGATGCTTCTCTTACAATTTTTGAAACAACAAACTATTATGATTATGATCATACTAGTTGTACAGATTTTGCCCATTCTAGTGAATGTTCTGCATGCAAATGTCAAGACTGCAAGGCGAAACATGATGAATAGTTAATACTATTAATGCATTAACTGCTTCTGTAAAGGAATTGACATCTAAGAGAGGTGTCATTCCATCAAAGAGGATTTTATATCTATACACTCCACTAGAGATTAAGGTGGCTAAGAGGAGAAGGAAAGAAATTTACAAGGCGTCGACAAAAGTAAAATTACAACTTCTCTGTCTTTGTCTTGCACCTTTGATCAATGTACTTGGGCCACAGCAGAGCAGCATGAGCTGAAGAAAGTGAATGTATATCATCTGTTCTAACAAACAAACAGATGCATATCTGCTTCAACAGATGATACATCTGTTGTAAATTATCAAACAGATATATTCATCTATTTCAATACTTGTCTAACCTGTTGCATTAGATGTGCTATCTGTTGCAACAGTTGTTCATCTGTTTCAGCAAATCAAACAGGTCTTCGTACTATTTTAATTTGTACCAATAGATGAGTCATATATTTCAATAGATGGGTCATCTATTTAAAATTATCGTACAACTCCTCCTAACCTGTTTGAATTTATCCTAATAGACAATCCCTTTGCTACAACAGATAGATAATATATTATATAGTTGTGATTGGTATTAACAATTATGGCTTTTCAGGTAGATGTCACAGTAGAATCTACTGCTGAACAGCATAATATCACAGTTGATAATCTATCAACTGATTTCAAAGAAAAAGAAAAAGTGGAGCCTATCAGTTCGGGAGAATGGAAGAATTACCCATTTGAAGGGTTCAATATCTCGGACGAGGCTCTAAAAAAATCTAACAAAGTTGATCAACAACTTTTCAGAATGGATTGCCAATGGGTTGTTAAAGCATCATGCCGGCAGGTTCATAAATTATTTTTAAAGATTTGATTTATACAATTCTTGTTATAAAAATATGACATTAACATATATAAATCATGTAGAAAATAAAATGACGAACACTATAAATTGAACAAATTGGGTCTTGGTTTTGATATGTTCGACTTTGTTATTGCATATCCCCAAACGAAGGATTGGTTCTATTTGATGTCACAACTCCAAACTTACTGGAATGATGAGGTTTAAATGGCATACATATTACTATTAATTAATACTTTATTTAATTGCATCTGTGTATTAATTTTATCGTCACATAATCTGAAATATTTGATAATATATGCAGCACATCGATATCATTTTTTACTACCTCCAAAAGAAGGACAAGTTGCGAATACAAGAACAATACAGATACACGACAGGTAATCATTTGTACAAAGTTTACATCAATAATGCCTACGATAGGTATTGTCAACAACAACTGGAAGTTTCTCGAATTTAGGAATGTTTAATCAACAACATCAAAGGTTTTAGCATTCCAGCTAGCTTACCTTGGCATTTGGTCAATAAAGTGTACATCCCAATCAATTATGGTGATGAATTCCATTGGGTGTTGGCTGTCATCGTTCTAAAAGAGAGGCGTATCCAAGTTTATGACTCGATGTCAAAAAGGAGACGTTTCACACCGTCGTCAGAGATACAAAAATTGGTTAAAATATTTCCTACTTACCTTGATATAATTGGATTTTTGACCAAAAGCTTTGTACTAGTTGGTCGATAATTGAAGCATACTGGGATAAAATGGGTAATCCATTTGATGTAGAATATATTGAAGGAATTTATCAACAACCTATTGGTAGCCTGTAAGTATCATGATATAGTTTCATTTCATAAATTTCACAACGCTTATAATAATTGTAAAATATGGATTATCTAATTTTTACAAACATAGGAATTGCGGTCTTTTTGTTTCTACTTATACCGAGTATCTGAGCGATGGATTACAAGTGTCAAATGATAGACTTGATTTTGGATTACTCTGTAAAAGATATGCTACTCTTTTATAGAAATACAAAAAAACGTAAGCTCAGAAATTGAACGCAAGTGACGTTAAAGATCCACGGTGACCAAAAACAAATTTCACAGAACCGAATGAAAAACAACTTATCCATATTGAGTAAATCCTTACAGCTTGAGTCTGTCAAAGTAATAACCTCTCCTTAGGAATTGTTGGAACCAGAGGTTAAATTGTTGATTTATTTGTTGAGTAGATCATTTGTACCCATAATAATTTTTTTACATTGTCTACGAATTTAATTTAATCCTTAGATTTAAACTTATTAATTGAAATAGAATACTAGATTCAAATATCATAAAATATAATACATCTATTGCAATGGAGAATTCATCTGTTGCAACAGATGAAATATCTATTGAAAATTATCAAACAAATTTAGACATATGTTGCAATATGTAGGTCATCTGTTGAAAATTATCAAACAGGTCTTTGTACTGTTTTAATTTGTTACAATAGATTACCTATCAGTTACAACAGATAGACTATATGTTGCAACAGATTGTATATCTGTTATGACAGATAGACTTAGAAATATCTTCATAATGCAACAGATGACCAACCTATTACAACAGATAATCAATCTGTCAGAACAGATAGACTATCTGTTACCATATATATATATATATATATATATAATCTGTTGCATTATAAGAAATTTAATTCTCATCAAACATAAAAAATTGGCACTATATGTAAAGTGAAGTGGCTTGAAATAATAAAATTGTTGAGGTGTTTGTGTTTCTATATCTTCTTCTTTGTACACAGGCTCCAAGCATCTAGTTAGTACCCCATAAGCCTAGGCCTATTTTATTTTTTCTATAACGTCATCACGTATAGTGGCCATTTCTGTGTCGGTGAGCAAGCATTCAATATATGCAAGCACGTGCGGCCCGCACACAACACCGATTTTATTTTTTGGAAGGTCTATGTCCTTGTTTCGACCTTCAAAATCTCATGCTTTCTTCGTCAACACTTCTGCTGAAAAATGATCCATCAGCTTACTATGCCTCAATAAGTTGGGGAACAAATCCAAATGTGGTTACATGTGGATAAAAAAATTACAGTCATCAAAGACAGGTAGTTGCAGTCATAAACCTTAATCTTTCCCTCCTCGAGTAGTATCTCAACAGCGAGAAAATATTTGACGTCCATGTTTATGACTAGAAGAATTCTCTTTGCCTTGGTCTAACTCTTACCGTATGGATATGGCCTGTTTTCTCTAACATATTTAATTATATCTTTATCCCATTGGAACCTAGAAACTAACCGATCAAATCCCTAGCTAGCGGGAGTTTTGGCTCGCTTACTGGGCTCATGGTACCTATCCTTGAAATTATTATAGGAGTTGAGGTCCATTATCCTATCGGCAACATCATAAGCATCCGGGTACGCTAATTGCTTGCCCCTCATGAGGCAGAGAATTTCATCAATATACTAGGATATAAGAAGACAATTTTTGAATAGGTTAGTAATTGTAAAGAAAAAAACATAGTGAAAAGATGCAACAGATGGTCCATCTGTTGTAGAGGGTTCTCTGAATATATTCACAGATTACCCAGTCAATGCAACTTATCCAATAGATGGATAATCTATTATAATACAACTACTATCAGTTCTACCAAAATATCCATCTGTTGCAATATATGACACATCTGTTGTGTAGCTTCTTATTCATAAAGTAGATTAGAAGGCTAGGTTAGGAAAAAATAAACTTACCTTATCCACATACCACTCTCTCATATTTGTCATATTCTTGAAGTCTTGATCGCAAAAGGTATGCATGGTGTATTCTTATTCAGGTTGTTTAGCATTCATGGTCCTTCTCAGTTCCTTCTTCTCATTGGCGCCAAGTGTCGCATATATGTCCACCTTCTTTAATGACCCCTGGACATTAACAAAAGAGGGAGGAGTTATAATTTTTTTGGTTTCAGATTGGAGAGTATTTGGCTAATTAATATTTTCTTCCTCCTAACCGCCCTTGTTGGAGTGTACGGATCCCTCACCTTATTTGATGGTATGACACCCCTCTTTAATTTTAATTCCTCAGCAGCTTCAGTAATAACCTCTAATTTTTCAAAGATTTTATGTAAGGCCCCGGAAATCTCCCTCGTAGTTTGAGCCATAGGGCGTGTCGAGTGAGGCATGATTTCGGCCCTAAAAGATTAAGAAGTTGCTTCCTAAGTGAGTAACGTGTTAACCATATAGAATTTCCCTAATTTTTACTTTTTTCACATGGGAAATCTGATAAGATTTCCATCGATATAAGATTTTGCCCAATTCCAACACTCGGGTAAGAAGTTATGGCTAATTTATGCCTTAGTCGTAAAACTACATCATTTAACTGTCTGGCGCATTACAGAGAGGGTTGATTTGGTAGTTGTCAATTTCCAGTGGAACCCCGCGATAGTGGTGCATCGCGGAGGAGTTCTAGGTCCCAACCAGTGGGAAAACACGATGGCTCCATGTCGTGGAGGCTGCCAATTTCCTAATTGTCAAATTCCAGTGAGCCACCGTGATAAGTGGCGCTTTGCGGAGGACAATGAAATCGGGTTCCAGTTTAATTTTTTCAGTTTTGCACAGATGTTTAAAAGGGCACTTTGGACCTTTTCCAAGCCAATAAAATCGTGGAAACACTAAATCGAAGCCATTTACAAGCATCTTATGAGGTTTTTCTCAAGTTTTCTCTCAACATAAACCCTAAGTATCCAAAACCTCTTCCAAGAATCTCAAGAATCCACCATGGATTTCCTAAATTGAGTCAAGATTCAAGGTCCCCAAGTCAAGGACCTCAAGAACCCTCATTCTAGAGCATGAATAGAGTTCCAAAAGTGAGAGTTCATCAAAAGCTTCTAATTCAAGGTATATGGGGTTTTTGAACAAGGGTAACCCTTTTACCCTTGTGCCCAAAAGGTTATTTACATCATGAAATTCTTGAAATATATGAGGTCTTTTTTTACATGAATTTGAATTGGGTTTTTCACCCATTACTATTAAATGCATTACATTGATATTTCCCATGAATTAAGAGTCAAATGGCATAATTTCTACATGTTTTCTTGAGTATTTACAGCTGGGTATAAACCCCATGATTTTACTCCTTGATAAGCTAATATTTGCATTGTTGAGATATTGAAGCATATGGCTATATTGAGATTTTGAGGTAACTTGCTGAAATTCTTAGATTTCCACATGATTTATGAATCTATATGCTATATATTATGCTTTTGATAAGCTTTAACTTGAGATTGAATAATTGGTTAGTAAGCCCTATTTGAGACTTGTGAAATTATGAACTCTTGTGCTATGAGCACCCATGTTTTGAGTATTTTGAGATAATTGAGAAATGAATTGACCTAATGGTCCTTGAGCTTTGAAATCTACTTCATTATATGAGAATATCGATTTGATTATTGGGTTCGTGGTGAACCATGTGATTATTCTAAAAGTGGATTTCTTTTAGATGAGCGCAGATAATCTAAAAGGAGTAGTATTTAGCACCGAGTGGGTAAGTTACTATGGTTTCTTACCCCAAAACTACATGCCACCATAGGTTGGGACTGAGGCTGAGTTTATGATGATTATGATTGGGCTAGAGGCAAAGTTTTGTTTAGTGATCACTAGACCTAGGTTATACTCCCTGGCAAGAGTATGACGCTCCTCCCCAACGTGGGGTCTCTTCCTTAGGAGGACAAAACGTTGGACTCTATGTAGCTCGCATGGTTCGGTTACAAGAATCTCCCTTGACATTTAGACTTTGAGATCAAATACTTATTTTCCTTCCCTATAAGCTATTTTCCTAAATGGTTGAATTGCAAAGATGTTTCCCCAACTAAAGTATTTTCTTGATGTGAGTTATTTTCTAAAAGAAAGCATCTTCCGTTGTTATAGTACTTTTTATAAAGCCTTGATATAAGTTGTTTCCATAAACTAGAATGCCTTTCCATTTGAGATGGAGTGATTTCCCTAAAGCTTAGGATGAGATATTTTCCCAAAGTAAATGAACTGCCTTCAAGTATGTTTTCACGTTATATGATTCTGAATTCCAAGTATATGAGTTCTAAATAGTTATGAAATATTGAGCATTGAAGAAGTTTTACTCTCCATAAGACTTATGCATGAGTTGAAAGTATTGTTTAAATTCCCTTAGCCTTTGGGTATTGAGAACAAGAGAAGATTTCAAATTTTGAGATTAAACAATGATAACTCACGAGATTTGTGTTACATGCTCCTTTCTACATGACTTATGAGCTTTATATTTTATACTTGTTCAAGTCATGTGAGTCATCTCATAATGCATACATGATTTTATTAAAGAAGATTGTTACTATTTGATGATAGGCGAATTTACACGCCTATAGTGCTATATTTTAGCCCTGTTTTGAGGACAAATTATATATTTCATGCACTTTTAGTCCTTTTTCCTGTAAGTGAGCTAACAAACGTGATTAGCAAGTTTTCAGGTATAAATGATGCAGATTTCAGCATTTTATGGATAACTTGACTCCAAAGAAAGCTTCACGAAAGAAGGAAGGGAAATCTTACACGCCAAGGACCAAAAGTGGCGCATGGAAAATCTGTCCCAGGCAAAAACAGCAATTCTGAAGACTTTGGGGACTAGCAGTAACTTAGTAGGATTAGGATAATGATACATTAACCTAGTAGGATTGGGTTAAGTAATGCATTAAGCTTAGTAGGAATAGGATATGGGTGTTATAAATACCCTATTTTGCTAGAGATTTTTATTCATTCTACCTCTAATTCATTCCCCCATTCCATCAATTCCCATCCATCCACCATCCATCCATCCATCAAAACAATTCTCTTTATTAATTCATTGTTGACATTATTTTTCATCTATTTGACTTTTAATTTTACAACAAGAGAATTGCTATTTTGCAAGGAATTCACGCCTAACACCACACCATGCTACACGTGAGATCTTTTATTGTGGTCTAATGATAATGTCTATTGTGATTTCAACCGCACACATGAATAGCTAAACTTCTCTGTTGGGGTTATGGAAGCCTTATGAGATACTATCTAAGGTTATGAGTTTGTGAATTCATGACACGTGTGTTGCTTATATCATTATTCTCTTCATCTTAATGCAAATTCTTGTGGCTGCAGACGCATAGAATACGCCAGTATAGCATTAACTTGTTCGAAAGAAAAGTTATATATCTGGAAAAGAGATAATGTCAAGGTAATAGAGTCCCATCCCCTATTAAAAAGTTAGTGCCGTAACTGGATTAACCTCTTGGAGAATTTGTACCATTAGATACGCTTTAAGCTCGAAAGAGTTAAAGTGAAATAGTCCCTGTTTAGGTCGAAAGACGCTTGGATTTACCATCGAATACAATTCTCTATAAGCACATGCATGTCTGAATTCCGCACAACTCATAGCCAATAGAGACGTACAACTCATAAGGTGGACATACCCCCAACTTCTCAATTCTTATTGTTTTACATCATACCAAACATTCTTACTTTTTTACTTTGCTATTTTCCATTTTTACCTTATTACTTTGGTTACATTACTTGCACGACAAAACTCCCCCCTTTTCACGAGACTTGCACTAAAAGTCTAGTAATCTTTGCTTACTTGTTGACCAAGCTATTCCCTATGGGATCAATACCCAACCCAGTTGGGTTATATATTTGACAACGACCGCTTTACACTCCTACGAGAGTTGTAGATTGAGCGTTATCAAAAATTGGCGCCGTTGCCGGGGAATACGAGTGTCAACTAAGTTTGTGATAGTTACTAGATCCTTTGGTCAAAGATTCTCGTACTTTTACTTTTAGTTGTTGTTTTTGTTTTATTCAGGTTTGTTCAGTGCATCAATGGATGCACAACGTGAAATTGAAAGGATGGCTGCTCAAGTGCATCAACAGAATATTGATAATCCAGGTCGGGCAACAAATCCTGATGATGAGGACCTGGGCGATGAGGAGCTACTAAACCCACGGCATACTGCTGAGATGGCGGCACCCATGTAGAGAAGAGATCGTCAAGCTAGGTTTAGGCCTGAACGCCGAGCTATGCAAATACCATTCGATGATGATGATGATCTTGATGGAGCTGGTGCCACAGGAGCCATTATTCTTCCGCCATTAGTGCCCGAAGCCAAGTTCAACATCACAAGCACCATGATTCAGTTATTGCAACTCAAGGGATTATTTGGGGGACTAGCAGGCGATGATCCGAATATGCATCTCATCAACTTTATTTCTACATGCAAGTCGTTTGACAATCTTGGCGTTGGTCAGAATGCAATTCGATTACGCCTATTTCCATTGTCTCTGTCTGGGGAGGCAACTCTATGGTTGAATGGGCTGACTCCTGATTCTATTACAAATTGGAGGCAATTGAGAGACGCTTTCCTAGAAAGATTCTGTCCGCCATCCAAAAGAGCTCAATTGAGAGATGAAATCAGCAACTTTCATAAGCTTCCAACTGAAGCTCTTCATGAAACATGGGAGAGGTTCAAGACAAAGCTAATGAGGTGCCCAAACCATCACATGACAAATGTTCACCTAGTGGAGACACTTTATAGAGCCTTGAATTCAATAACTAAACCAGTGGTGGATAATGCGGTTGGAGGATCTTTTATGGACCTCACCTTTGGTCAAGCAAGCAATATGCTAGACTGGATGACGAAGCAAAGTAGAGCTTGGCATACCAGGGATTCTGAGGTAGCAAGCCCCACTTTATCTATTGGCATGACTGCAGACCAAAGGAGAAGAGAAGAAGAACGTGATCAAGATATGGCGCATCTGAAAACACAAGTGGATCTTCTTACAAAGCATCTATTATCAGGGAAGACCGAAAAAGTCAAAGCTATTACGTCAAAAAGAAGAGACGAATCTGATTCGGAAGAAGAAGCTAACTACTTGAACAACCAGGGGGGTTTCCGAGGCAATGCCCAAGGAAACCAAGGTCGGAACTATTATGATAAATCTGGAAAAAAGGACCAAGGTAGTTGGAAGAACAACAATGACAAGAGTGGTTTGTACATTCCTCCAGGAAGACGTGACGCCACTGCATCTGGTTCTGGAAATATGAAAGACATGATGGCTAAACTATTGAAAGGAGTGGAAGCAACCAGCGCTGGAGTAACGGAGGTAATAAATGACTTGTCCTCAATGAAGCAATTGGTTGACTCACATTCCACTTCAATCAAGCAAATAGAGCAGCAATTGAGCCAACTTTCAGCAGCACTCAATCAAAGAAAGGCTGGCACCTTACCTAGCAACACTGTGCAAAATCCAAGGAATGACGGATCATGCATGGCTATTACTACCCGAAGTGGTAAGGTGCTAGAAACTTTATCCAAAGGCAAGCAAGTGGTTGATGAGGCAGCAGATATTGATGATAAGGCAAAAGGAGAAGCTGCCGTAGACACCACCCACGACGTCCATGACGTCACATCAAGTATGTTGCAGCCTGAAAAGGCTGAAAACGGAAGTAAGAAGAGAAGAAAGCCGTGGAGAAAACAATTCCTTATCCACCACCACCTTTTCCTCAACGATTGAAAAAGATTGCGGATGATACAAAGTTCAGCAAATTCATGAATATGTTAAAGCAGCTGACCATTAATGTTCTGTTGGTTGAGGCACTAGAACAAATGCCTGGGTATGCGAAATTTATGAAGGATCTTTTGACAAAGAAGCGAGCAGCAAGCTATGAGTTGAAGGATACTGTTCATCACTGCAGTGCAATCGCTACCCAATCACTAGTTCAGAAGAAGGCTGACCCCGCACTGTTGGATCTATGAATTTTACCAAGGCATTGTGCGATCTGGGTGCTAGCATCAATTTGATGCCACTATCCGTCTACAGGAAGTTGGGGTTAGGTGATCCGACGCCAACTAATATGAGGCTCGTGATGGCTGATAGGTCGGTAAAACGACCTATGGGTATCTTGAATTATGTGTTGGTGAAGGTTTATTCATTCATCTTTCCTGCAGACTTTGTTATTCTGGATTGTGAGGTAGATTCTGAAGTTCCCATAATCCTGGGACGTCCTTTCCTTGCAACAGGAAGTGTGCTTATTGACATGAGAGCTAATGAGCTTTTATTTCGGTTGAATGACGAAGTGGTCCACTTTGATATATGCAAAGCAATGAAACAGCCCAATGATATGAATGTGTTCTATGTAGTTGATGTTCATTATGAGGATAAGAAAGCATTATCTGTAGAGAAACAGCTTACTGTTGAGCCATTGTTTGCTGCACTACTGAATGTTGAAATATACTTTCGGTAAGTGTGGTGGATGATTTAAGTGAACAGCACGTAGAGGCTCTCATCTCTGCTCTGAAGAGATACAAGAGAGCCATGGGTTGGACTATTGACGATATAATTGGTATCCCTCCCGGGATAGGCATGCACAAGGGTCATCTTGAAGAAGATTGCATGCCTATAAGTAAGCCTCATTTTCGTCCGAATCCATTCAGAAAACGATCCACCATCTATCTCGATGAAGTCTAATTAATCGAGATAGTTATGTCGTGCCGTGACAATAAAATAAGCGCTTGGTGGGAGGCAACCCATCGTTTTTTATTTTTGTCTTTCTTTCGTTCTATTACGTGTTTGCTTTTGATAAATAAAAATCCAAAAAGAAAAGTCGTGCCACGACCAAAACTAAGGCTCTTTATGGGAGGCAACCCATCGTTCTAATCGTCTTTATTGTTTTTGAGTAAATGTAGGTGCAAAGAGGTGTAAAATGAGGAGGTCGGTTTCAAATTTTGATTTGGACGTATTGCATGTTAAAGGTGGTAAGTTAGGAATGAAGAAGCAAAAGGTTATGGATTGAGCATTGCTCATGAAAATATAGGCATCGAACAAGGCTAGGCCTAGGTAAAACTAGGCCACGAACAAGGCAAGGCCTATACTATGGCCTAAGGTCTCGAAATCTAGTGTGCCATGGCATAGGCACCGCCCATGCCCAAGTATGCCATAGCATAGGCGCCGCCTATGCTAATGCCTTTTGTCTCTGAATCTCATATGCCATGCTAAATGCGCTGCCTATGCCTAGGAATGCCATGGTATAGGCGTCGCCTATGCTAGACAATGCTTTGCAAAAGGCACCGCCTATGCCAAGCATAGGCAAAGCAAAAGGCGCCGCCTATGGTCACTTCTTGTCTCCAAAACTGATTTTAAATGGGTCAAAACCCGACCCAACCTTCCCCTATAAATAAAAGACTTAGTCTTGAACCAAAAACACATTGAAAACCTAGCATAAGCGCCACCTATAGTCTCCAAATCCTCTCAAAAAATTTCCTTTTGCTCTTTTTCTTCACAAGAACATCATCCAAAGGCATCAATCAAGTAAGTACTTATTTGTTCTTCATTTATATTCCGTAAGTACTACACTACTACGCCTATTATGAATTGTTAAATCTTGAAGTAGTATTGATGATTTGAATGTGATTGAATTGTTGTGATACAACCAAGTGAGTGAACGTATACGTAAGGATAATCTTAACTTATTCCCAACTTGTATTTGATTTTGATGCACTGTCATACTTTTGCGGAATTGATATGGTCATAAAAATTTCATAATCTTGTCACTTGAATACTTACATGTTGGAATGACTTGTTCATCGGGAAAAGAATTATAGTTGCCTACCAACATGGGAGGTTGTGATTATTTTTAGATACTATACCTTGATTCAATCCCTATGAAGTAGTCTTGATATATCAAACATGAAAGTATTGCCAAGATTACAAGAAGTATGACTGCACTGATTTTATTGTTGGAATATAGCACCTAAAACGTATGTCGATGAAGTCTGAGTAATCGACAACTTTCACTTCACTAGTCTGTACCAACAAACTAAGTGTGGGGTGGTGCCCCTACTGCTTGTTTATAGATTGTATCCATCGAGATGATGCTAACATGAACATTGTTTTAGTCTCAGGTACAATGGCACCCAAAGCAAGACAAGGCAAAAATAAGGCAACCACTTCACAAAAAGGTAAGAAAAGAGGACGCAAAGAGCAAGGAGAGTCCTCTTCGATGCAAGTACCACACCGCATGTTCAGAAATAAATGGGTTTTAGAGGAGGAAGCAAAGGAATAGTATAGGAACAATAAAGAGAAGAAATATGTTCATGTGGACTTGATAAACAAGGAAAGCCTAGCAAAGAAAGAACCGCACATGTTGGCCAAGATCATGGCGTTACATCTTGATTTCATCTTCCGAGACATGGGAGAATGCAATCTCGATTTAACAAGAGAATTCTATGCCAACTGGTCACCGAAAACCACAGGAAGCGAGGTCAAGATTTGGGGCCAAGTTTTACAACTCAATGCGGATTTCTTCAACTCCTTTCTTGGCTTGCCTGTTGTTGATCCATCACCATTCAATGAGCTGTACAGTAGACCTCCATATAGATCCATTCGACACACACTCTATGGAACAAGATCCATGGCACGGTGGAGTAGACACAAAGACACCGGTCGACATAACACCTTCCCATATGCTCCTTTGAATAGGGAAGCAAGGATATGGTTGCATATAGTCAACTCTTGCCTCATTCCAGGGACGCAATACACAAAAATAACAAGAGATAGAGTTTGCTTGGTAGATGCATTGATGACGAATGTCCCTATCAACATTGGGGCAATCATTCGGTCTACAATGCGGAAGGCTAGGCTACACAAGCGGTCCCATTTCAGCTTCGGCAATCTGTTGACAGCAATCTTAAGGAAGGAAGACATTGAAGAGGAGCCGGATGATCATAAACTCCCACACAACCCGAAGAAGGTTGACCTCACAAAGGTCAAAGATGCTGAATCAACACATGGCGTCAACCTTACTACGGCAGAGAGACATGCTCGGGATGAGAGTTTCTTTCACTATCTTTATGGCATGACTCGGTTTACAATGATGAGCGAAGGTCGTATTCCAACTGCTGTAGAGCTCCAACAGCTGGATCATGACTATCCAATGAATGTGCATGCAAGGGAGATGTGTGGAGTTGGTACATATTTTGAGGAACCTCTTGATGACGATGTGCCAACCGATGATGATCGACGAATGCCAGACTCCGACGTGGAGAAGAATTCTGATGACGACGACTCCTATGATGATTCCGACGAAGGGGGTATGACCCCCGACATAGAGGAGGAGTCCGACTGACCAGGTTCTTCGTATTTATTTTCCACTGAGGGCAGTGTGTCCCGTCAAAGTGTGGGGTGGTGGTATTTGCATACTATACTTCTCTATCCGCATTTACATCTATCTATGTTTGTTTGTTTTTTTTAGTAGTTAATTGTTTTTTTAGTAGTAAAAATTTTTCTTTAACTTCGCATGAAATTATTCTAATAGGCAGCATGAGATTATGACAAGAGTTTGTGCTAAAATCATGACTATTGAGACGTTTAGGCTCTAATTGTGACTCACTATGTGATATTGTGTGGTTCAATTCCTTCATCTGTTGGGTCAAGAGTCTATGCTACTCCCAATAAAGTCGACCATGTGCCTTGTGTGTGTGAGGATATAGTATATTCTATGCTTGTGGCTGATGCTAGAACTTGCCTGGTATGTATGTAAAGCGAAAATAAAGCGTGCAAGTTTAGGAGATGATTTAGGCATTTCTTTGGCAACCTAGACTTATTTACCTTCTTTTTACCTACCCATGGACATTATCTTAGTTAAACCCTTTTGAGCCTTTAGCCTATTTTCTTTGGCAACCTCATATGTAAGCCTAATCCATTTTTTCAAGACCATAATTTGATCCAAATTCCTAAGTGCTTTAAAGTGTAAAGTCATGTGACAAAATAAGAGGAAATTGGATGAGTATGATGCCTTAGAATGTATTGGTGCTTGAATTTGTTATGAAAAAGAATTGCTATCATAAGGGGTGTGTTATGAAAAGAAAAGGGAGAGGAAAACTAAAAAGTTAGTTATGTTTAAAATTGAAAAACAAAAGAGGAGAAAAAGGGTGGTAGAATAAAAGAAAAAAGAAAGGTTGTTTGAAAAGAAAGTATTAAAGGCATAATGTGATGTATTAAAGCGCTTAGGAACATAGTCACTATTTCTGGCCAAAATAGTCCTACCCATCCCTTAGCCTACATTACAACCTATAGAAGACCTATTTGATCCTAAGCTTAGCATTCTGACATTTAGTGGAGCATTACACTACGGGCAAGCCTATGGTCATCAGTTGCTGCATATGAATTCTTTGTGAGAGTGAGAGCAAGGATATTTCTATACCCATGTTTGATAAATATACTATGCTTGTGAGTGATTATGGGTAATATATTGTGAGACACACATGGTTGATGAGTTTTGGGTAGTGGTGTATGATTCTTTGTACCTTAAATTTTGGATACGAATTAACTACCATCACGAGTCTATGTTAGAGGTTGAATCGTTTCTACTAATGATCGGAAAACTACTCTTTGTTGATAATTGTTATGCCTGTCTTGATGAATATTTTGTGTTGTTACTGTGAAACCCTAAGTTGATGTTTAGATGGACATGATAGTTTGTTCGAGGACGAACAAAACTTTAAGTGTGGGGTGTTGATGTTAGGCGAATTTGCACGCCTATAGTGCTATATTTTACCCATATTTTAGCCATGTTTTGAGGACAAATTATATATTTCATGCACTTTTAGTCCTTTTTCCTGTAAGTGAGCTAACAAACGTGATTAGCAAGTTTTCATGTATAAATGATACAGATTTCAACATTTTATGGATAACTTAATTTCAAACATATTTATTTTTTCTTGAGCATCAACATGCTCATCATCAGGACTGGTAGCAGCAGTAGCATCAATATGGCTGTCACCAACATCAACAACACCCCCAGAAGAAGCACCCGAATTTGTTGCAGTAGATTGGTCATGAAGAACGTCACCATTAGGCTGACCTTGCCTAACTATTGTTCTTATGGCTATTGCTCCAACCAATTCCTTCTTTATTAACTCCACTATTGGGTTTGCTATTATATCAACAAGACCTAGAGTAATTAAAGAAGTCATCTCCAAATCCTGCTCAGTAGAAACGATCCATGGATGCACAACGTATAAAAAAAGACAGATACATTTAAATCATATAATAATTTGCAGTTAGTTGGGTTACATGTTAACACAGACAACTTATGCAATAGTTGATCTGCCTATGACAATATATTAACAATATATTGCATCAAATTACCCATCTAATTCGTAATTTACAGTAGATTGGTAATCTATTGACTCGGGTTCAGAGAACAAAACAATAGATGGGTAATCTATTGCGAAATATGAATCATCTATCGTAACATATTACCCATCTATTGCACCAATTGCAGTAGATGGGTAATCTATCATAACAGATGATCCATCTGTCGCAACAGATAGCACATCTATTTTAATATCTTTTTGGTCAAAGTATTTTACTTGCAAGAAGACATACTGCCTCATCGGGAAGGTTAAAGTGATCAGACTCCTTAATTTTTATGCTGCTCTTGGCAGCCAACCACCTAAGGATTATTGGATGAGAAACCTCATCTGGGTTATCGATGACCTGCTTTCAGAGGTAAGGAATGACTTCACATGCCCAAGCCTAAAAAATATAAATAGGAAGCAAACAAAATAAAGTCATAATAATTATTCAATATAAATTGATGGACGAGTAAACAAATAGTAATTAAATTTACCATAAAATCCCAAGAAAATCCGTATAATATGATCGTCGTTGGGGATAGCTTTATCAGTAAATATTTAATAATCAAGTAGTAGCTGTCATATCCCAGGGATAATTGTTGAATTTCTCAATATCCTCAGTAAGCTTCAACAGATCGTCTTTTATGACTTTGTGGACGTCTCTTGCCAATATAACGGATGGGCAAACCAAACTAAGCACAATTACCCCTTACTTCTTGGGTATGGTTTTATCCTTGAGTTGTTCTATCAACTTATTAGCTTTGTATCCATGTCCAGCAACCCATTTATTTTTTCCTTGCATTTGTTGGTTTTGGTGGGTGGTCGTTGGGACAATGCTTTTCTTTTATTTAATGATGGTGGTTTAGCAGTTCTATTTGTCTTGGACCATTTGTGGGATATTTTTTTGATGAGAGGTTCTTCTGGACGATCGCATCTCTATCCCGTCACTATGGCAAACTCTTTTAATCCAAAACAAATCGGCATGCCAAAGTAGTTGATCCAGATTCCATCCATATTATTGCCCCCTCCTTCAAATGTTTATCATCCCCCACTTAGTTGATCCTGCACTTGAGAAGACCATATACCATGTTCATTTAAAAACGAGCAGTGTAGTTCTCAGGCAGCTCAAGAAAGCATCTAAAGCAGCTCTTCTTAAAAAGTTCATCTATGTTTTCATTCTTCATAATATTCCTAAATTCATCAAAAGGCTTTTCCAACTGACATTTAAGTACAAGGTCACCAATTAGTTTTGCAGGGTCATCTATTGGCATCTTAACTTGAAACCTATCAATACTAATAGTTTTGACAGGATCATGCTGGGATTTCAATCTAAATTCACACCTCATTGGTGATGCATTATCATCATGTTGATCTTCATCCTCTTTCTCACTTTCTACGTCTTTCTTTTCTTGTTTATCATTATGTTGATCAACATCCTCTTTCTCACTTTCTATTTCTTCCTCTTCTTGTTTATCGTCTTCGTCCACCTCACTTTTATATTCCATACCAAAAATATATACCCTTCTTCACATCCCTTTTCATAACTTTCCTCAGCTTTATTTTTCCCTAACTGAGATTGTTCAGGAAGTTTCTCCGAATTCATCTGTACTCTAGCCTTTTTTGTTAGGTGGTCAGAAGTTGATCCACTTTCAGTTTCTTTTCTTTTGGGAGACATCTTTTAACTACCAACAAAAAAAATATATATATCGGTTGGACCACAAATTTTAATAAATTATTATACTCCATATTACAAAAAGAAATATTCCAATGGATAACCCATCAGTTGGAACAGATTGGAAATCTATTTGAAGACCTATTTAATAACTCCCAACAGATGTTCCACCTATTGCAACAGATGGACCACCAAGACCACCACCAATGCCACTAAGACCACCAACAATGCCACCAAAACCGCCAATACCACCACCAAGACAACCAACAACAACAACACCAAGACCACCAACACCACCACCAATACCACTAATACTCGTACCAAGACCACCAAGACCGCCAACACCAACACCAACACCAATGCCACCAATACCAGCACCAATACCACCGACACCACCACCAAGACCATTAATACCAACACCACCAATCACACCACAAATACCATCCAACACTGCGATAAAAAACTAGGGTTTTCTCAAGTTCTTCCTACGTTTTTAGCATCAAAACTTAAAATTGTTAACTCATTTTCGAAGGTACTACAATTAAAATTCTTTTTTACAGCATTAACTAAAAGGCCCTAATTTTTAGAATAAATAATAAATATAGAACTCTTATCGAACTCTGTTACCTACAAAAATAGAGAAAATGATGGATACAAGCGAGAATAAAGTCAAAAATAACAACTCTGTGGTCGAAAATGAGAAGAAAATCGATCTGTTTTGAAGGGTTGAGCAATATGTTGAGTTGTTGTTGTCTGTATTATTGAGAGGTAAAGAAAAGCGCGAGAACTAGAGATTTGAAATGATAAAACGTTTTTCTTTCAAATGGATGATTTGTATTTTTGGAAAAAGAATAACAAGTTTTGAAATTGTTAATTTAGTCCAAATTAATCTTAATTATTTTTTCAAATTTTATAAGATATAATTTTTAATCGTATCAGCATAATAACGTGTATTAATTTTAACTGGAACACTGTGCAATTTAGGTATTAGCTTAACAATAAGTTAATGCAAATCATTTCAACTCAGAGTGATCGATCGACGACTCAGGTCGGGAGAAATGCAATACCAACATTATGCAATTGCAATCAATTGAAGTTATAGTTGACCCTATGTACTCATCCCTTTAAGTATTAGCTTAAGAATAAGTTAATATGAATTATTTCAACTCAGAGTGATCGATCAATGACTCGGCTCGGGAGGAACGTAATACCAATATCATACAATTGCAAAAACTCAATTAAAGTTGTAATTGACCCTATCTACTCATCCCTAATTTTAGCTAAATCAACTTGGATATTATCTCAATAATAAGTTAATAGGAATCATTTCAACTCAAAGTGATTGATCAACGACTCAGGTTGGGAGAAACACAATACCAACATCATGCAATTTCAAAGACTCAATTGAAGTTATATTTGAACCTATGTACTCATTCTTAGTTATAGCTAAATCAATTTAGGTATTATCTTAACAATAAGTTAATACAAGTCATTTTAACTTAGAGTAATTGATCCATGACTCAGGTCGGGAGGAACGCAATACCGATATCATGCAATTACAAAGACTCAATTAAAGTTGTAGTTGACCTTATGTACTCATTCCTAGTTCTAGCTAAATCAATTGCAAAGAAATATATTGCAACAGACGATTGATATATTGGAAAAATTCAAACAGATATTAATATTTGTTACAACAGATAACATATCTGATTTAATTTTCAAATAGACATTTGTATCTGTTGTGACAGATGATTGAGCTGTTGGAAATTTTTAGATAGATATTGATAACTGTTGTAACAGATGACATATATGTTTGAAAATCTTTTTTTAAAATTTTAAAGTTATCTTCTGTTAGAAAGAAGAAAGATAAAATAGTACTACTAAGACGATAAAAAATATTTCTTGGATAACTCAAAAATCTCCATGTTGAGTAGTCTTATCTTGTCTTTTCAATGACACTCGTCTTCATCGTTCCCCTCAAGTTATTAATAAATATTTAAACCCATGTCTAGAATTATCTCTCCTTCAGCCCTAAATTTATTTATCTCTCTTCTTTTTCTCCTTGTTAGGGTTATCACAGATGTCTCCTTTTTTCTCGCTTTTCTCTTCTCTTTCTCATAAGGATCCTTTCGGATCTAAATTGATCTATATCTTTACTCGACTGAAATTGGTATTTTGATCCCCTTGCTTTCGACATTGTGGGTATGGTTCACTATTACTTTTTCATTCTCGTGTTCTTCTTTGCAAGTTACTTAAATTAGTTATTTACATCTGTTTTTCATTTAATTATCCTTTACTCATATCATATTTATTTAAAAAGAATTAAAAAGGGTTACTTTTAATTCTTGAATGAATGAACCGTTGTTTTTGGTAAAATATGCAAAAAAAGTCATCTGTTGGGAGAAGTTTAAAAGTCTTGTTAGCAGTATCATTTTTTTGTATGTATTTTGTTTGTTATTGATGTTGGTGGTGGGATTGGTTTTGTTGGAACTTATTATGTGGTGTTATTGATGGTGTATGAACAAATAATGTTGCTTCTTTGTTGTTAATGTTGTTGGAATAAATGATGTTGTTTCTTTGTTGTTGATATTATTATTGATGTTGTTTCTTTGTTGTTGATATTATTATTGATGTTGTTTCTTTGTTGTTGATGTTGCAACAGACGGATCAACTATTATAACAAATCAAACCACTAGCAAGGTTGGTTTGATGTATTCCAACAGATTACACATCTATTGCAATAGACTCCGCATCTGTTGCAATAAGCTCCACATCTGTTACAACAGATTGATAATCTGTTGAACGAATGGAAAGTTATTGCAACAAATGGATAATGTTCTTTCTATTTTTCTCTTTTTTGACATCAATTATTTTCTCTTGTTTGTAGATATAAGGAAATAAAAGTTGATAACTTTTGCCCAACCAACATAAGAGGCTACAGTAAAGATGGGTACGAAGGAATAAGTTGCTTGCAAATAGAACCACTTCATATGTGAGAGGTATATATTACTGGTAATGTTATCGTGAAAATACAAATAGAGTACACTGATATTGTGAATGTTGTTTTTACTGATTAGTCATTGATTATTCAAATAAGATATCTACAATTTTACAGTTAAGTTTGATAAGTCCAAACTGATAAGGCTGAGGGACCATGAATATGGTTCTGATAACCTGCTAAGATTTAATGACAATTGTTGCTCGTGTTTATGTGTCAAGCATTATGAAAGGATCAAGTTTTTGCAGCATTATAAAAGATTCGATAGCGATTGGACTAATTTTTAGGGCGCATTAGACTATGAGAGGGCCTTCGGAGCCTCCCACTGCTTCAACTAAGAACGACAATAAATATAGTTATTGCCCTAGCCCAAATTTATATTGTTGGGTTGCTCAGGGTGATGATTATATGCTAAAAGGTGCGGTGAGAGAATACCTGTAAAGAAAAAGGAGAGTTGATAAAAGACTATATTATGTAAGAGATAATTGAAGAGGAAACATAGGATAGAAGGGGAGGTCATAGCGAATCTGGCTGATGAAACTAATGTAGAACATGAAAATCTGAATCAAGTGCAAATATGAAAGTGTATCCAGTAATGAAAAACTCATCTGTTGTCTATCTTAAAGAAAAATAATGCATCTGGGCACTTCGCTAGGAAGTTGCGATTAGGTAGCGTGGTCAGAATGATCACCTACAGAGAAAATAGCAGAACACCAAAAAAGTAGCTTTTCGGGCACTGAGGGTTGAAATGATGTACAGTAATTCAAGAAAACTTTTGCTAAGACCAGCTGAAGTTAAATTAAGGAATCTAAGTGAAGGCGAAAATTTCTGAATTTTAAATATCACCCCATGTCTTCTTGTTTGTGGTTCCGTTAAGGTCCATTGCTATTGACCTAATAAAAATCACAAACAAGATTGAAAGGCATATTGAGTATCATTACTTCCTTATCAATATGGATATAATTGATTGTGTTTTTTTGCCTTAGCATACTTTTAACATATCTTGGAGAAGATCAACTGCTTCTTGTAGTATGTGAATCCCGATAATTTTCAAGCTTGCCTCCAGCTTTTGGATTCGGTATTCAAGCTTGTCGTTGTTGCCGTTGAGGTTAGTATAGAGTTCTTGATCTTTTATGAGCTTGTGAATGAGGAACACTTCCTTCAAAGTTGTGGCATTGTAAAAGTCCTTCAGAAGACTTAAATGATACATTATAGGTCGTTATGTTTGTTTTTGGTCAACGTGTTGATGCACACTCAAGCAATGGTCCTAATGGTTGAACAACTCACTTTCTCAAACATTGTTCAATGCATCTTGTTCAACCAAACTTTAAAGGATTTGATAAAATAATGAGCCTGGACTTAGTGGAATCAGTTTAGATCAAACGTTACATAATTCCAGAATGTTTGATCTAAACTGATTCCACTAATTCCAGGCTCATTATCCTATCAAATCATTTGAAGGTTATTGAACAAGCTGCATTGAACAACGCTCGAGAAAGTGAGTTGTTCAACTATTGGGACCACTGCTTAAGTGTGCATCAACACTTTAACCTAAAATAAACATAGCGACCCTTCATGTATCATTTAAGCCTTCTGAAGAAAGTGTTCTGGAACCCTTCTGAAGGCCTTTTACAATGCCACAACTTTGAAGGAAGTGTTTCTCATTGACGAGCTCACAAAAGATCAAAAACTCTAAGCTAACCTCAATGACGGCAACGACAAGCTTGAATATCAAACAGCAAGTTGGAGGCAAGGTTGAAAATTATCGGGATTCACATACTACAAGAATCATAATCTTCTCCAAAATATGTTGAAAGCATGCTAAGGCAAGAAAAAATTAATCAATTATATCCATATTTCTAAGAAAGTAATGATACTCAAACTGCCTTTCAATCTTGTTTGTGGTTTCGATCATGTCAATAGTAGTGGACCTAATCAGAACCAAAAACAAGAAGGCATGGGATATAATTTAAAATTTAGAAATTATCGCCTTCGCTTAGATTCCTTATTTTAACCACAGTTGTTCTTAGTGCAAGTTTTCTTGACTTACTGTACATCATTACAACCCTCAGTGTCCGCAAAGCTGCTTTCTTGGTGTTCTTCTATTTTTTATGTAGGTGATCATTCCGACCACGTTACCTAGTCGCAGCTCCCTAGCAAAGTGCATAGCAGCACTATTTTTCTTTGAGATAGACAACAAACAGATTTTTCATTACTGGATACACTTTCATATTTGCACTTGATTCAGATTTCTCATATTCTAAGTCAGTTTTATCAGCCAGATTCGCTATGACCTCCCCTTCTATTCTATGTTTCCTCTTCAATTATCTCTTAGATGATATAGTCTTTCATGAACTCCCCTTTTCTCTCGCAGGTATTCTCTTACCACACCTTCTGGCGTATAATCATCACTCTGAGCAACCCAACCATATAAATTTAGGCTAGGGCAATAACTATATTGATTTTCATTCTTATTTGATGCAATTCGAGGCTTCGAAGGCTTTCTCAAAGTCCAAATACACACTTAAAGTTAAGTCCAATCGCTATTGGATCTCTGCAATGACACCAAATATTGATCCCTTCTCAAAACTTGACATGCATAAACATGAGCAATAACCATCAGTAATTCGTAACAAGGTATCAGCACCATCTTCATCGGGCCCTTGGCCTTATCAATTCGAACCTATCAAACTTAAGTGTATAATGCAGAATCTTGTTTGAATGATCAATGCCTAATCGATTAAAAACTGCATTCACAAAAACATTGTACTTTACGTGTGTTATCCTGATGACCTTATCAGTAATACATAACTCTACACATGAAAGTGGATTCATCCATCTGCACGTATCTTATTCTTCCTAACTCATCTATGGCTTAATTTGAATAAACAGATGACTAATCTGTTGCAGCAGATGACACATCTGTTAAAATTATCAAACAATATAGACATATGTTATGACAGATGATTAATCTGTTGTAACATATGACTTATCTGTTGGAAATAATCAAAAAGATATATGTATCTGTTGCAACATATTAGCGATATGTTGTAAATTATCAAATAGATAGAATATATTTTGCAATAGATTACCCATTTGTTAGATTTATTTTAAAGTAATTTTCTTTTCTTTTCAAAATATAATAAAAGATAAAATAATGATTTATATTTATTTTTTTAATTTACATATTCAGAAAGTCATCAGTTTATTTAATTAAGGGATGTAATTATACATAACCCACACTTTTAGATATGGTTGATCCGAATTTGGACAAGGTGATTTTGCGCGACTCCTTGCGGGAACTTGAAAGACAGATTCATAAACTCTGGTGGGAGTTGGGCGACATAAGAGCAAGGCTTGGAGGGCCCTTCTACTGCCGGATGACATTGGCTAGTTGACAATAATAATAATAATAATAATAATAATAATAATAATAATAATAATAATAGTAATAATAATAATTAGGTCATGTTTTTTCTTTAAGAGTATGTATTTTTTTTTAATATATCGGATCTACCTAAGGGAGGAACCAAATGTATGGATTCAAAAATCTATGTTTAGTCGACTTTGAATTTTTAATTCTTATTTAATATTTAATTTTTATTCTGTTTATTTCTTATTCTCAACATGACGATGGTTAGAGATAGGAATTGAGCATTTGTGGCAACGGATGCACCATATGTTGCAACAGATGGTTACTCTTTTGCGACAGATGGATATATGTTGCTACAGATGGTTACTAATAAAGAAGGGTTATTGTTATTGATAGGGTGAAAAGTCATGATTTTTCAACTATTTAATATGAAAAACGGTTCTTAAATAAATAATAAGGAAATAAATGATAAACCACAATTTATAACCGTAAAAATGGTTATTTAATTTTAATAACTGATGTTAATATTAAATAGGCGACAAGTCGTGACTTTTCACCATTTTTTATTTTAAAATATATTTTTTTAATTTATTTATTAAGGTATATGATGATTGTTAAAAAAGAGGTGAACAGTCGTGACTTTTTATCTAACACATTCAAAATAGCTGATGAATCAAATTCTCCATTTGTTGCTACTGATGAATTAGTTGTTAGAAGAAATCAAAAAAAGTTCCTTTAACATATGGTCGATTTGTTGTAACAGATGGTATATCTGTTGCCACAGATGGGTTATCTGATGCAACAGAAATACAATTTTTTGCCACAACTCAATAAAAACGGCTATTATTTTATTAAAAGAAACAGTTATTGAAAAGGTGAGAAGTCTTCGATTATTTAATTGAGAAAAAAGTTTATTTAATTTAAGAACTACTTAATAATTATAAGCTGAAAAATCATGACTTGTCACACTAATCAAAAAGTCACCAGCTTGATTTAATTAAGTCATTTCTTTTCACAAAAAACAATAAGGAAATAAATGATAAACACGATTTATTTATAACCGTAAAAAATAGTTATTTAATTTGATTAATTGTTGTTACTATTAAATAGGCGACAAGCAGTGACTTTTCACCATTTGTATTTTTAAATCTGTTTTTAAAATTTATATAATAAAAAAGTCACCAATTTGGATTAATGAAAGTATATTATTATTATTAAAAAAGATAGATTATCTATTGTAACAAATAGATTATATGTTATAATAGATAGATTATCTTTTGCAACAGATATATTATATGTTGCAACAGATAGATTATCTGTTGCACAGATGGTTTAATTGAGAAAAGGGTTATTTAAATTTAAGAACTAATTAATAATAATAATTTAAAAAGTCATGAATTATCACAATAGTCAAAAAGTTAGTCAGCAGCTTTGATTTAATTAAGTCATAACTTTTAACAGTAATAAAAAAGTCACCAGTTTGAATGTAATTAATAAATGAAGGTGAATAGTCGTGCCTTTTTGCCTAACTCATTCAAATTCAATCCTCTATAAATAGGTTCTTCCTTACTCGTTCATTTTACTCCACTCTATTTATTTCTTGCATCCTGTCTTTTATATTACACCTTCAACCACTTTCTCTTCAATGACCAGATATCTTTTTCCTGACTCAGGTAAGTTTTTTTCTTATTTTTTGTATAAATATACCCAATTGATAGTATATGTTGTATTACATTCAGATTTTTTTCTTCACTTTTATTTTTACGTTTTTTGTCAATTCATTAGTGTTCTAGATATGGTTGATCTAGTTTGAGATGTTGCTATTCTACAAGACACCGTATGAAAACTTCAGAGGCAGATTAATGACCTGCAGTGGGAGTTAGCCGCTGTGAGAACAAGGATGGTCTGGGAGATTCGCAGACTGAGGAGTGCCCTACTGCTGTCGGTTGAAGATTGGTCGGCTGACAATAATAATAATAATAATAATAATAATAATAATAATAATAATTAGATTATTTTTTCTTTTAGTCAATGTATTTTTTTTGTTTAATAAAAAATTTATGTTTGATCGACTTTGACATTTTAATTCTTATTTAATTTTGATTCTGTCTATTTCTTCTTCTCAATAAACATGTCGACGATTGAACGTAAGGAATAATTTTGAATCTAGAAGCAATAGCAAGAGTTGAAACATATAGGTTATCTGTTGGGTTTGTGGCATGAGCTGTATTGTGTTGTTCCAAACAGATTACTCATCCATTACAATAGATAAATAGTCCGTTGCAACAGATAACTCATCTGTTGCAACAGATTACCCATCTGTTCGATTTATGTTATGGACACTATAGAACCATAAACATGAATCCAACATATGAGTCTTCTGTTACAACAGATTACTCATATGATAGTAACAGATAAGTGATCTGTGTAAATTTTGGGCTCTTAAGTTGGATTCATGATTGAGTTCTATCCATTGTTGAAAAAAACAGTAGTAGTTGTGTACTCAGATGACCAATTCGACTAAAAATTAAAATTTTACTTACCAAAGTCACCTATGAAGTAATGCCGAAGTGGAAAGTGATATACGAAATAAATTTTTACCTAAAAAATTGGTCAAGTAGCAGCAGTAATGGTAAAAACAACAACAATAGTCGACAAGAAGAAGATGAAGATGATAATAAAGTATAAGATGATGATAATGAAATAGAAGATAATGAATAAAGCAGCAACAACAATGAACAACAAAAACCGTGAAGAGAGAGAAAACAACAATGGATGAGAAGAGAGAAAAACATCTTTCCCTTTATTTCCTGTTATATTAACTAACATTTGAATCAAAGTATAAATTTAAAAACTTGTGGGTTATTTCCAAACTTTTTCAACTTTTTTAATCCATTATAACGTAATTGTCACTTACACTCAATTATTAAGACTTGAGTCACCTACACCACATTTTTAAACTTTTTGGTCACTTTTAGCTCAAAGCCACCTCCAAAATATTACAAGGATATATTTAGTCAATTTTTCAAAGTAGGGGGGTAAAACTTACCCCAAAGTATGACAACGAGGTTAAATTTGATTTCAAAGTATGATGAAGGATATTATTAGCCATTTTTAAAAAAATAAAGGGATAAATTTTATCCTTTTTCCTTTATTTTATATTTGCACAATTCTTTTTCTTTTTCAAGGTGGAAAGGAATATTTGTACGTGAAAATAATTATATTTCTATTAGTACTATATTATATATTTATCGAGTCAAATAATTCTTAGTTGACAAAAAAAATTGAAGTAATATTTTTAGTTATAGTTTTTAAAACATATCCTAAATATTAGATACCGAAGGCCAGTGCTAGCACGGGACCTATATAAATTATTTTTTGACCTCAATTTATGTGACACATAAAATTTAGATAAGTAATCATATTTTTGGTCTGTATTTAGATATTTTAAGTTGTTAACTATTGTAATTTTTAATATTTTTTATGTAATTTTCAAATAATATATGTTACTCTCCTTGATCAAACTTTTATGGCATTGATAGTCAATTATATTTTAAAAATAATTTAAGTTTTAAATTATTGTGAATTATAATAATTTTTCTTCTATTCTACTAATTAGAAGTGAAGTAAAATTATTATAAAAAATACCTATAAAAAAATTTAAATGGGCCCATATAAGACGTCATGATAATTTAAAATATCAAGATTTAATATATCATTTTATATTTATTTTATTTTTTATTAAATATTATTAATTTTTTAATACTTAGATAACTTATAATAATTAATTATGGTAATATAGTAAAATCACAATTGAAGAAATTGAAGCAGTCATGTCATTAATGATTATTTTACTTTAAATATTATTATTTTCTAATACATAAATAACTTATAATAATTAATTAGTGGTGATATAGTAAAATTACGTTTAAAGTAGCTGAAGCATGCATATCAAATATGAGCAGCCTACTTCTGTTGCTTCATTGTCACTTATTATATAGGAGAATTACATTAAAAAAATATCAGTGAAATTTTTTTTAGAGGGTCTCATATAAGTCGTTAAGTTAATTTAAAACATCAAGATTTAATTATTATTTTATGTCTATTTTACTTTTTTTTATTAAATATTATTATTTTTCATTAAATATTATTAAATTTTAATGCTTAGATGACCTATAATAATTAATTAAGGGTGATACAGTAAAATTACAATTGAAGCAGCTGAATCAGGCATGTCATAAATATCTATTTTATTTTTTTAATTAACTATTATTAATTTTTTATTGTGTAAATGAATTATAATATTTAATTAGGAGTGTAATAATTAATTAGGGGTGATATAGTAAAATAAAGGTTGAAGCAGCTAAAGCAGATATATCATAAATATCTACTTTATTTTTTTATTAAATATTATTAATTTTCTAATACATAAATGACCTATAATAATTAATTAGGGGTGATATAGTAAAATCACAGTTAAAGCAGCTGAAGCAAGTATGTCGACTTCGTGCCTGCTTTAACTTGTTAATTATTATAATTTAAAGTATTTTTTACATAATTTTCTGATAATATATGTTTCTCTTTATATAATGATTTTGGTGGCGCTAATGGAATTTGAAGAGTTGAGAAAATTTGTTATATAATTTTTATATATTTTAAGTTATTAATTACTATAATTTATATACTTTTACGTTATTTTAAATTAGTATATGTTATTCTCTCCGCCTCAATTTATGTGGCATTGAAAGTATATGGAAAGTTAACTAAATTTTTAGGTGAATTTTTTTAAATTTTAAGGTGTTTAGGATGTTAATTATTAATGATAACTAAATTTTTGTTTATTTTAAATATTTTTATTTGTTAATTATTATAAAATGCAGTACCATTTGACGTTATTTTTAAATAATATATGTTTCATTTTTTATTTTAATTTATGCGGCATTACTAAAATTTTGAAAGTCAACTAATTATTTTATGTCATTTAAATATTTAAATTTTTTAATATCTTTATTAATTAAATAGCAACGAAAATTTAATTTTCTATTCAATTTGTTTAATCTGTAGCACTTTTACCTATATAATACCACTTTTATCAAAATTGAGATTAAATTGGTCCAATTTTAAATTCTCAATTAACCTAATTCAAAACTCACAACCCAACCCACCTAATTTTAATGAGTTAATACATAAAAATGATCCTAAACTTGACACCAAATTATAACTTTGACCTTAAACTTTGATAGTGCACAAATAGGACCTTTAACTATTCAAAACCTGAACAAATATGACCTTCGATTTTTAAAACCCCATGCGTGAGTCTCACTCACGCCTACGTGGAAAGGCAATCCAATCACACGGTGTCACGTCGTTAAAATGGCTGACTTGGAGAGAGGTCATATTTGTTCAGTTTTGAATAGTTAAAGGTCATATTTGTGCACTGTCAAAGTTTTACTTTTTGTGTTAAAACAACGTCGTTTTTTTTTTTATTATTATTATTCTTATTATTATTGTTATTATTATTATTATTATTATTATTATTATTATTATTATTATTTATTTCTATAGTAGCAGCACCTAAATTTAATTTAATTTAAAAAAAAAATTATTATTATTATTATTATTTTATTTATTTCTATAGCAGCAGCACCTAACTCTTTTAAAATTAAAAAAAAAAAAAAACTACTAGCAAGGATCAAACCCGCACAGTAGGCTGGAGGAAGCGCCCAAGAAGAGTAAATAACACCACTGGGCTATCTAAGTGTCTTATTTCATGTGGTTCAACATTAATATACGTACATAAATATACATTTTCTATTTTATATATATACAACATTATTTTCTTACCGAGGGGGTTCGGGTGAACCCCATGGCAACCACGTAGGTCCAACCCTAGTTAATTTAATAACGTTTTAATAACGTTAATTTAATAACATTTTAATTAAGTCAATTTGATAACGTTAATTTAATATACTACTACTACTATCCTTAATAACATTAATTTAATAACGTTTTATTAAAACTATAATTTTTTTATTATTAGTATAGTTTCATCTTTAATTTAATATTTAAATAAATAATATTTAGATATATTATATAACTTAAATTCGTCCCCTGCTTTATAATATATATACATACCTGCTCGATTTTTTCAAATGAGGCTGACCCGCCTAATTAATAAATCTTCAATATTGCTCTTTTTCTGCAATGACAAGAAATTAGATGTCATTTTCATCTTTGAGCCAAAAATAATGAAAAAAATAATAGTGAAGAGTCATTTAAAGGTCATATTTGTGCAGTTTTGAATAGTTAAAGGTCATATTTGTGCACTGTTAAAGTTTAAGATTATATTTATGTATTATGTCTTTAGATTTTAAGTTGGATGCCCTCAGTTTTGCATGTTGAACATGCGTTTTACCACGTAGGATTGGAGGTCATATTTGTGCAGTTTTGAATAATTAAAGATCATATTTATACACTGTCAAAGTTATAATTTGGTATTAAGTTTAAGATCATTTTTATGTATTAACTAAATTTTAATCTCAACCGTCTATACTCTTTGATCATACAGCCCATATACACCACCCTACATTTACTTTCCATTTTACCCTGACACCTCTAACCCAACACCAAATCCCCCAACCACAACTGTCACAATCTCTTCATCTCCTTTCTCCTCCCATCATCTCCACCCGTGCCTAAGAACAGGTGTTTAACGCCAAACAAAATTTATCCAGGTGGTGGACCTTTAGGCTTACCACATACAAAACCCCCCAAGGAAAATCAAAAGTCTCACCAACTCTTTCTCTTCATCATTCCCAAATACATTCTGCAAATTCTCTTTAAACGTATCCTTTAATTTTTAGTTTTCTTTCTTAGATTCTTACCGTTCTTCCTTATTCTTTTATCACTGTGATTTCTTGGTTTCTCCATACTCATCCTTCCACTATAAACCGTTGCAAACCCTATATCCTCCAACAAGTACGACGGCCACCAACCGCTCGAACAACCTCTGAAATCCCATAGACCATGGTCACGAGCCTCTTTTTCCCTTGTTCTCTGTTCATTATCACACTCAATTCCTACTGTCGAAACAACTATTAAAACACATTAGAAATCTTGCACCTCAGTGTCAATAATAATATACTACTCCATCCGTCTCAAATTATATGTCGTCATTTTATTTTTGGTCCGTTTCAAAAATATTGCTTTTCTTTATTTGTTAAGTTTTTTAAAATACAATTACAATTTTACTCTTAGTGATCCACTTGATTTTAAATACCATTACCTTTTTTTTATTTATTTTTTTAATTAAAAGTAATCCCACTTTATTTTAAATATCATTACTCCTTTTTTTAACAAGAATAATTTTATAACTTTTACAAAATCAATACTTAGTTTTTAAATATCGTATCGTATCAAATAGAGATACATAATTTAGGACAATTTAGGAAGGAGGAAATAGTATTTTTTGTTGGATTTTTGTACGATGACATGAGCAAAGGGCAATTTAGTCATCAGTACTAAAAATGGCTGAAGTACCTGTAGTAAGATTCTTCTCAGGCTAATCACGTATTCTTTTATAACTTAAATGAAGCAGGCATATTAACCTGCGGCCTGCTCCTGCTACAACTTCCTCTTATAATACCAAGGTGTAATGGCCCATGTTAGCAACTCCTTATAATACTAGGATGTAATGACCCATGTTAGCACGAGCTCAATATGAAGAGCATTTTTAGATTAATTATTATAATTTATAATATTTTTTTACATAATTTCAAATAATATATGTTACACCATCCATCTTAATTTATATAGTATTGACACAATTTAGAATTGTTAACTAATTTTTTTACATATTTTAAAAATATCTTAAATTTTTAATTATTAATTATTATAATTTATAGTATTTTTTCTTCTATCCTGATGTATGTGACACTAATAAAATTTGGAGAGTCAATTGTAATTTTTACATTTTTTAAAAATTTATTTTAAGTTGTTAATTATTATGATTTATGTACTTTTAGGTTATTCTCAAATATATAACAGATTAAAAAGAAAAGTAAAATAAACAAATATAAAAGAAAAAATCTAAGTAATCAATACAAGCAAATATGCCGATCTGTTGCCTGTTTATCATTCTTTACAAGTGAGGTAATAAATTACAATTTAAGTGTCATAATGTTTAGATGAACATAATTATTAATTAGAGATGATATAGTAAAGCCACGATTGAAACATCGAAGCATATATATCTTGAATGACTTACAATAACTAATTAGAAGTGATATAATAAAATTATTATAAAAAATATTTGTGACAAAAATATAAGTAGGTCTCATATAAGACGTCAAGTTAATTTAAAACAGTAAGAGTTAATTTATCATTTTAGGTCTACTTTACATTTTTATTAAATATTATTAATATTAACACTTAGATGACTTATTATAATTAATTAAAGGTGATATTTAGTAAAATGACAATTGAAACAGCTGAAGCAAACATGTCATAACTGTCTATTTTTTTTTAAAAAAATATTATTAATTTTCATATAAATGACTTATAATAATTAATTAGGGATGATATCGTAAAATTATACTTGAAGCAGTTGAAACAGATATGCCATAAATGTTTATTTTATTTTTTAATTAAATATTATTTATTTTTAATGCATAAATGAGTTATAATAATTAATTAGGGTAATATAGTAATATCACAGATTGAATATTATTTATTTTTCAATCCACAATGACTTATAATAATTAATTAGGGGTGATATAGTAAAATCATTATTGAAATAGTTGAAACAGACATGTCATAAATATATATTATAATTTTTTAATTAAATATTTTTTTAATATATAAATAATTTATAATAATTAATTAAGGGTGATACAGTAAAATCCCAATTCAAGTAGTGAAGTAGACATGTTTTAAATAACTTGTATTAACTAATTAGAAGTAATATAGAAAAAAATACTATTTTAAAAAAAAAATTAAGTGAGCCTCATATAAGACATCAAATTAATTAAAAACATCAATAATTAATTTATCATTTTATGTCTATTTTTTATTTTTTATTAAATATTAATAATTTTTAATACTTAAATAAATTGTAATAATTAATTATGGGTATTATAGTAAATTACGATTGAATCCGCTGAAAAAGATATCTCAAAAATATCTATTTTAGTTGTTTTAATTAAATATTATTAAATTTCTATTACTCAAATTTTATTTTAAATCAAATGGAAAATAAATTTAATTACTTGTACATATTAAATAATATAATTTAAACCTGCAAATAAGAAACATATGAAAATCCTAGGGTCCACAATAAGGGTGTTCATGGTTTGGTTAAAAACTAAATCGAACCGCGAACCAAACTAAACCGATTAAAGAAATCGACATTTGGTTAGGTTTGGTTTGGTTTGGTTATAAATTCTTAAAACCGATACTTATGTGGTTTGGTTTTGGTTTTACTCTAAAATAACCGACAAAATAACCAAAATCGAACCGATAAATTTTTTCTTTTATATATATATATATATATATATATATATATATATATATATATATATATATATATATATATATATATATATATATATATATATATATATATATATCACATACATATGCATATATAAATTATTTATATATTATTCATAAATAAAATATAAATATTTTTTATATTTAAAATTTTAATCATGAATTTAACTTTAGTCATAACACTTTTAGTCATATGTCTCCATCTAATTGGTGGTATGTTATGAGATTCTATATGATTTTCACACTTTGAGTGGCAAATGATACTAATTGTGCAAATTATCTTGTTGTCTATGAGATTTTATAGGTGAGTTTTATTAGACTATAGATAATCACTAGTTTTGAACTTTCTTTTTGGTCCCTATTGAGCAAAAAATTTATGTGTTTACCTTTTAGAGGGTTATTCATATCATTCTCTTATATGTAGTTTCTAAATACATTTGTGGAAGCATTCATATGGTGTTATTCATGGCGTTGTCTAAGTTTCTAAATATATTTGTAGAAGCGTTCATAGGGCATTGTTCATGGCGTTGCCTAAGTATAACACTAAATTGATATATTGGTTTCAAGGTTGAGGAACAACACTCGGTTGACATCTCATATGTTGGATTGAATTTTTTTAAGAAAAATTTCAACTTTTATCATTAACTAAAGTTATAAACCGAATTAAACCGAACTAAACCGACAAGAACCAAACCGTCAGTTATTTTTTTGTGTTGGTTTGGTTTGGTTTTAGAAATTTTAAAACCGACTAAGTTAGTTTGATTATGGTATTGACCAATAACCGACCCAAACCGACCCATAAACACCCCCAATCCACAGTGTATGTCCTTAGGGGCATAGTTTGTAATTTAAGTGAAAAAAATGGTTACTTTATAAGAATATGATTTGTAATTAAGTGAAATAGGGTGTACTTTTTTTAATTCTTTTAATAAAATAGTACTACAAACAATAGTTTACAGGAGACAACTATTAAAATAACTTAATTTCTATAAGCTTTCTTTAATTACCTAAATACCCTCAATTTTTTTTAAAATGTCTGATAACAGACATGTCGAATCTCACTCTTATAATATATAGAAATAAAAGAATATGTTTTGAAAATTTAAGGAATTAATAGTTGAACGAACTCTAAAATTTTGTATATTTGCAGCATTTGGCCTGACGGAGCAGTATTATTTATATCACTAAAATATTGGAGTTTCTAGTACAAACTAGGTTTTAAGGAATAACAAATTAGATCTTAACTTCTTAATCTCTAGGCCAAGGTTTCAATGTTCCACTTATTTCTATGAACAATCAATAATATTTATATTAGTTAAGGTGGATTCTGATTTAAAAAAAAAAAAGATTAAGGTGGATTAAATATCATCTTAAATGGAGTAGCATTAGGAGCGAACCTAAGGTGTTAAGTGGGCCGGGCCGTTAAGTTTAGTCGGGTTGTGGGCCGGGTCGGGCCGAGTTGTAGTTAAGTAGGCCGGATCGGGTTTGAATTCAACACTAAACTTTTTATAAACAACCCTGAACTGGCCCACTTAGCCCAATTCGGTCTAACCCACTTAAATCCGGTCAAATGCGGTTAAAAATCCAGTCAAACCCGGTTAAAAATAATAATAATAAAAAAATTCCAATATACATAATATATACCCACCTATATACATTTTAAATACGTC
Source organism: Capsicum baccatum var. pendulum (assembly GCA_030864225.1). NCBI lineage: Eukaryota > Viridiplantae > Streptophyta > Magnoliopsida > Solanales > Solanaceae > Capsicum > Capsicum baccatum. The sequence continues at coordinate 190,707,663 of CM061560.1, forward strand.
AAACAATAAATATACACTATATATAGTATATACTACATTAGAATTTAAAAAATATATACACATATACACAATTACACATATATATGTAACATTCAATATATACGACTATACGAACTGCTCTAAATAAAACATATACTAATATATATATATATATATATATATATATATATATATATTAATTTATAAAATATATACACATATATATGTTAAATATATACGTCTATAAAAGATATATACATATATATATGCACCATTCAATATATATGTACTGCTTTAAATAAAATATATACTGCAATATATATATACTATAATATATACACACATTATATATATAGTTATATACGAATTTATAAACCGTATACATATGTATACGTTAAATATATACGTCTATAGAATATATATACACATATATACGTACCATTCAAGATATATATATACTACTTTAAATAAAATATACTACAATATATATTAATACAATATATACACACACTATATATATAGTTATACACTAATTTATAAAATATATACACATGTATACGTTAAATATATACGTCTACAGAAGATATATACACATATATACGTACCATTCAATATATACGTACTACTTTAAATAAAATATACTACAATACACACACACACACACACTATATATATAGTTATATTCTAATTTATAAAACATATACACATGTATACGTTAAATATATACGTCTATAGAAGATATAGACATATATACGTATCATTCAATATATATGTACTACTTTAAATAAAATATACTACAATATATACACACACTATATATATATAGTTATATACTAATTTAGAAAACATATACACATGTATACGTTAAATATATACGTCTATAGAAGATATATACACATATATACGCACCATTCAATATATATGTACTACTTTAAATAAAACATACAGGGCAATATATATATACTACAATATATACACACTCACTATATATAGTTATATACTAATTTATAAAACGTATGCACATGTATACGTTAAATATATACGTTTATAGAAGATATATACACATATATACGTACCATTCAATATATACATACTACTTTAAATAAAATATACTACAATATATATACTACAATATATACACACACTATATATATAGTTATATACTAATTTATAAAATATATACACAGGTATACGTTAAATATATACGTCTATAGAAGATATAGACACATATATACGTACCATTCAATATATACGTACTACTTTAAATAAAATACACTACTAGAAATTTGGTATTTTCCGACAGCCCATGTAGTAGGAATATAGTCGGAAAATAAGACATTTCCAACCATATTTCGACTGTATAGTGGTAGTCGGGAAATACCTTGTCGGGAAAAATCTTTCGACCACATCTGTCGGAAATTTTTGACTACTATAGTCGGTAACATGAAATTAATAATTAAAAATAATTATTTAATAAATAAAAATATTCTGACCAAAGTATTCAAAATATTTAAAAAAATATTTAATAAATAAAAATATCCCGACTACTATAGTCAAAATTTTAATAAATAATTATTTAATAAAATAATAATTTTTCGACTACTTTGGTTGGAATATTAATTATAAATTATTTAATAAATAAGAATTTTCTGACTACTGTGGTCGGAATATTAATAAATAATTATTTAATAAAATAATAAGTTTTCGACTACTGTAGTCGGAATATTAATTAAAAATTATTTAATAAATAAAATCTTTTCGACTAAGGTGATCGAAAATTTAATAAATAATTATTTAATAAATTAAACTTTTTCGACAAATGTAGTCAAAATATTTATTAAAAATTATTTAATAAATAAATTATTTCCAATCATTCCTGTTCAACTAGAATTTAAAAATTACAAATAAAACTAAAACTTAAAAATTCAACCACTTTGAAACATCCAAAACAAATAGCACAATCAAATAGTATAAGCATTTCAAGACAAGTCTAAACGTCACAATCCAAAACAAACAACAATTGTAATAGTTTAAGTCTAAATGTCACTATCATAAACAAGAACCAACCACTACAATGTAATCTAATCACTTCATTCACTATCTTTCCTATCCTTAAATACTTACGGCATATGCTTCTTAACTAACGCCTCAAACTTGACAAATTTTGCACAGTGTTGTGTCAACTCTTCAATTTTTGTTCTCATCGCTTCCATTTCTTCCGCATTTTGTGAAATAGAAGCGGATTTGGGTAACATTGGGGAAGAACTACTCGAGGATTGGTTAACTCCAATTCCGTAGGTTTTACCCTTCTTTGGACCACCTACCACAGTTGTTCATATTCTACTCATATCAGTAGGCGATGGTTGGACCATGGTACCATCCTCTGAAGCAGGTTGAGTTTGACGCCAATCTTCAATGCTTTTTTGAAATCCCTCCTGAGAGAAAAATAATTTTCATTAAGTAAACAAGCTAAGTTGAATAATAAGAAAATAATATATATAAAATTTATTATCTTACAAATGCATCCTTAGCACGCGGTTCGACCCACTCTGCTCTTGTATTGTCTGGGTTTTTCTTCATATGTGTCTCTGTGAAGGCCGTAGGAAGAGGTACATCTACTCCCGTTTAAGAATTTCTACAAAATTTTACCCATATACAAGATCAATGCTACTGTGAAAGAAGCCATATATAATTGAGATATATAATTGAGTACTGGAAGCAAATATGAACCTTTTCTTCTGCATCATTGCATAAAGTACTGGTCAAGATTTCTCCATTTTGGAGGTTGACTTGAATGAAGGTACCGCTATCTAGGATTTATATCTAGGAGGTATAAAGGTACATCTATCAATCCAGATTTGCTAGTTTGCGCGCTTATATGCTACTGAGATTCCTTTCCTATCAGATATGTTCAACCAAGTTGCTCTTACTGTCATGGTTGCTAATAGACAGCTATCACTATTATTTTTAGTTTTCTTATGATCGATGTAATTTATTAATGTGTTTGGACATATGGAGAAGGGCCTTTATCACCAGAAGGCATACAGATAACGAGGCATGAATTTACTGGTTTTACTTTTACCCTGTCAACTCTAGGTCTCAACACATAGAATTATCAGTTATGTGAACTCCATATAATGCAACTCAATCTAAACAAAGTGACCTCACTCATGTCAAAATCAAATAATAATAAAAATAACAAATCATAAGTAGGTAATCATGTTTAACTAGATTGTTATATAAAATTTCTTTGGAAAGAAAAACCTGTTGTAAGCAGAAATGGATATTCTTGCTTATAGATCAAAGGTGCAATTTGTCATTGATATCAGATGGTCATCCTTTCTACTGTGGGAATGGCCAGGCAGTCCAAGAACTACTTCTTGTCTCTAGGTTTCATCCCGGAATCTCCATGAACCTGGTAGAGTTCTTACCTACCAAATTCAAGGAAATGAGTTTCCCAACCATTTAAGGAAAAGGGGTCGACAAAAGAGAGTGTGTGGTAGGGAAGGAGGGCGTTATTCAGCTGATAATCTACTGGAAGTCCATACTTTCCGCTACATGATTAGAATGACTTGTTCAGAAAATGTAAAGACATAGCTTTGTACGCAGGATAAGAAACTAATACCAATAACTTATTTTCAATAGACACTAGATATGGTGGCATACGTGAACAGCCAAATGGCAATTCCTGGACCAGAATGCTTATGATAAGAAGTCTACTACACAATTTATCACAAATCAACACAACATCAACAACATCTCCTGCACAATACAATGAGAATGATATTACCTGTGAATTATATTATTAGAGCAAAATGGACCTAATAGGTTTTGGGATCAAGTTATAGTTGTTTGATAAAGTTCCAATTTTGTATTATGTAGAAGATATTTTGGTGAAACCTAAGAACACCATTTCTGATTTAAAGTCATTTTGTGGTGTTTGATTGGATATAAATCTGGTGTAATGTAATGTTACTCAAACTACGATGAGTGAAGGTGTTAAGAAGGTAGACCTAAAATTATGTCTCTGAATACCTATAATCTCTTGGAATCCACAAAGACTTAGCAAAAGATAAGGCGTAATGAACAAAAGATCTATACAGTTTTTTCTGGTTCTATGTTTGTGGTGTAAGCTAAATGCTATCATCCGTATAGTTTCAAAGCACATGGGGGGAATGGTGTCATGAATGACCTTGAAAGAGGATTAGGTGTACATGTCTCTTTGTGTATAAAAGATTGTCTCCTCATACCTCTATTTAAATGAAAATCTCTGTAATGATTAAACTCTTCAGGTAGCATGGACCCTTTATAAGAACAACCAACTGGAAAGGAGGTTCATGGAAAGTAATTGCTGATCATATAGGTATTGTGCGGATAACAAGTAGAATGGCCTGTTTCTTGTGTTAGTTTCTGCTTATTCCAATTACAATGTCATGAGTACTCTTTCTCTTGTTTTTTATTTACTCTTTTTAGATTTTCTTAAATCATCAACCACTTTGCAAGCTCTTCACATAATCTTATTATAAATACTATATACATCATGGGCATTTTATTGATATATTGAAAAAGAAGATCTATTTTTAATTTTGTCAACAGACTCCACACAAGAAATTTAAAAATAAAAATGACGGAAGCAAAAAGTTCAGGTGGATAAAAGGAGGTTAGACAAGAATAGTACCAGTCTTCTTTGGTGGGTAGCGAAACTCATCGAACCTTCGGTGTGCAGGGAGCCACCCATTTCAGAGGCTCGATTTGCCTTTCCCCGTTCCCTCTTCGCCTTATATTCAGGAGTATCCCATAATATCAAGAACTTATACCACACTTCATCATTCAACAAACTAGGTTTTACCAATTTATTTCGGGCCTCATACAAGTGTTCTTTGATCCGTAGAGCTGCTTTCAACTGAAAAATGCAGTCTACTTCATTATCATGACAATCACTCCATGTACATTTTGTCTGCAAAGTAATTTAATATAAAATCAAAAAATGAGTTGATGGATACAATGAAAAAACTATCTCTAGGCAATGAGATTCATAGCTTATAAAATGCTTATACAACAAACTGTTTCCACATAACAATTCTAGTTTTGTATGGAATCTCTAACCAACTATTCCACGGCTCATTGAAAAATGGTTTAATTGCTTCTATAACCATATGCGCGCCAGCATATTGAGGAATTAACCTGCAATAAAATTATGTTAAACCATCATCTTAGCTTTTAAAAATTAAGAAAAACTTAAGTGTTACTTACCCATCACGATAAGGGACGATTTGTAGCCTCCCAACATTATCATATTCTAATACATCTTTGAATTGAAAATTACGAGAAGCAGCTGATGTAGCACTAGGTGTTGTGGCACTGTCCATGGATGGTGATGTTAGTGTGTTAGGACCTCCAACTCTCAATCCAGAAAGGCTTGGTGCGGGTGATGTCGAAGGCACAGATAAAGAGCTACTATGTAGACTATTTTGGGATGAAGAGGTGTGGAACTGGTCAGATGGTGGAGGCATGAAAAAGGCATTTGGTAGTGAAATAGTGCATGTAGGAAGGGGAGGAATATTTGTAGTAGTTGGATAAAGAGTTGTGGTAACAGGTAGTGGTGGTGGCGGTGGTGGTGGTACGGTATATTGACCTGTAGCAAGATTATCCATTCCTTTCTTACTTTTCTTACGTCGTCCATTAACATTACCTTTTGATGCCATTGATTTTTTTTACTAGCCACCTGAAAAAGAAGGAATAACCAGTTTATTATAATAACATAAGAAGCTCCTTGTTGAAAATCAGTGACATCATTAATGGAAGGGGAGAAAATTAGTGACTCAATAGTAGCTACAGTCAAAGATTACATCTAAGAAAATAGTGGCTAGGAGCATTGTCACATGAAACTAATCGATCTGATAAAAATCATTTTTTGAAGAACCAATCAATCCAACCTCAACACTGACCAAACTTACTGCAGTATCTTTAACCACTCAATATGTATAAATAATTCATCCAAAACCCAGTAAGTTCTCTTTTCTAGAATATAGAACCCATATACTCAAATTTTTGGATCCACCTTTAAACATGTCACCACCACCTTATAACACATAAAACTGATAACGGCCTGATGGATGTCTGGAGTACATGAAAACATGGAGAAGTACAAGCTAGTAGCAAAGGTAATTAAGCATAGATTCATCATTTAGGATAGATCTGCTTTTAAAGTAATTCAAAAATACTGTTTGGTTCATGTATTAAGCAGGAATACTCTTTTATAACAAACTCCTCGGTCCTGATTCATGAATTTGAAACGACAAAATTAGATTCATATGAGTTTTTCTCCCTTGCACAAAAATATTCATTGTACACAAAAAGATCTAGCACTGATTAATTATTCAGACAACTCAGAACGTGCTTACTCTTGTTATGCACCACATCCTATGTAACAACAGAATTCACCTGCAGTTTTTAGTGGAACAACTTTCTCCACCTTTTCACTTTCCTTGACTTCTGACACAGGCACGGTTTTGGTGAATTGTGGTCCCTGCCAACAGAAAAAAATGTCAATAGTAGGTTTAATGTTGAATAAAGCATGATATTTACAGAATTAGAAGGTGATAATGCAGACACAAAAGCATGCATGATTAGACATACGATCACTGGTAGATAAAAATGATCACTTCTAGATTTTTCATAACATAGTTACGCAAATGACAACAAGCACCACATCTTTATATGTAGTAAGAAACAAAGTTCACCTTACTTTCTTACGATAGCAAAAAGAGTCTTGTTGCAGTGGAGCTTTAATGAATCCAAGTGAAGTAAAACTAGCCCCAGTTGGTCTTCTTTATCTAGTACGCAAATTATAATTAAGCTCCAATAAAGACTACAAAGGAGAAGAAGAAACACAAGTACATCAATATTACAAAACAAAGGCCTGCACCTCAAAACTGTTATACCTCATCAAAAGTTGTAGGAGAAACCTGCTGATGAAGGGCATTGGAGAAAATGCTAGTAGTTTGATTAAATGAATTTGATCACTTGGAATACAAGAGGAATAAACAAACTTCATAAGTAGAGGGAGTTTCGATTATTGGGGAAGGACAAAAAGTCAGTATTATTGCAGGTATAAAGCATAAAGTCAAAGTAAATGTAGCTAATAAAGTAGTTCAGAAAATAGCACATATTGTCAAGTAAAATAACAACAAGCAGCAGCTAAACTACAATTCAAGACCTACTACACACTACTATTAATAACAACTCAATCCTCATCGCTTGTTTCATAGTCATTCATCAATTCTTCCTCATCACTTGTTTCATTTTCATCAAGTAACTCTTCCTCGCTTATTTCATTTTCATCAATTGGATCTTCCTCGTCATTTGCCCCAGATGTTCCTTTTCCATAATCATTAACAATCAATCTAAGTTCAGAAAGATCAAATTCTTCATATAGGCCTTCGCTATGCGGTAACTCACCTGCTAATTCATGATTCACCCTTTCTTCAACACTTGAAATGTCATTCTGATATGCTACATCCAATGCATCCTCTACTTCAACTCTACCCACGGGCTTTGTTTTTATAACTACCCGCCATGCAGATTTATTCTTACACAAAGGATAAGAGCGTAATACACTTGTTTCACATTTTGTACAATGACAAATGGATCATAGAGTCCATACTCTCTTGTACGCTTAATTTCGACTATTTTGTACTGAGGGTGCACCTTTGTACCTAACCTAGGCATAGGATCATACCACTTACACCGAAAGAGAATCAACTTTTTCTTTGGCCAACAAACATGATAATCGAGTTCTAAAATCTCGTGAAGCACACCATAATAATCAACACCGCCATCACCTTTCACCCAAACTCCATTGTTGTTGGTTTTCTTGCCCTTAGAGAATTCTTCTGTATGAAATCTGTACCCATTGACAGAGTACTTAGAAAACTTTCTGACTTTAGCGTTAGGTCCCCAAGCTATATCACGTAAAAATTGGCCATTTGAGTCATAATTAAGTGGATTGTGAACCTATAAAAAGTTGAAGAAAAGTTAAAATTTAAATATACATATGACTGAACAAAAGTGTAAATGGTGTTAAATATTTAAGTTACACTTACATATTCTCTAAACCACACTAAAAACATAGCATAAACAGCAGCATCCCTTGTAAAGCCACGAAGTAGCTGTACGACAAAGTTATGACTTTCATTAGTTAAAGTTTAGATAGACCTTAATTATTTATTTAGTCATATATTTAATTATTTATTTACATTTCCGACTACAGACGTCGGAAAAATATATTTAATAATTAATTTAATAATTATTTAATTTTTATATAAGGGTCTTATTATATATTTAGTAACAATTTATTTAATTATCTAATTTTCCGACCACTGTGGTTGAAAATACATATTTAATAATTTATTTAAATAATTATTTAATTTCCATGTAAGAATAAGTTATATATTAAGTAATATATTTAAATTATATATTAAATAATATATTTACATTATATATAAACTAATATATTTATTTAATTATTTAGATTTTCGACTAAGCCGGGGGTCTATCGGAAACAACCTTTCTACTTCTTTAGAGGTAGAGGTATGGATTGCATGCATCTTACCCTCCCCAGACCTCACTATGTGGGAATACACTAGGTTTGTTGTTGTTGTTGTTAGTTAGATTTCCGACTAAGATGGTCGAAAATAAGTATTAATAATTTATTTAAATAATTTTTTAATTTTCATGTAAGAATAAGTTATATATTTATTTAATTATTTAGGTTTCTGACTATAGTGGTCGAAATTACATATTTAATAATTTATTTAAATAATTATTTTATTTTTGTTTAAGAATAAGTCATATATTTAGTTATTTAAATATTTATATTTTCAACTACAATGGTCGGTAAGACATATTTAATAATTTATTTAAATAATTATTTAATATCCGTATGAGGGTAATATTATATATTTAATAATATATTTATTTAATTATTTAGATTGCTGACTATAGTGGTCGGAAGTAAATATGTTATAATTTATTTTAATAATTATTTAACTTTTGTATAAGGGGCTGATTATATATTAAATAATATATTTATTCATTATTTATATTTTCGACCACAGTGGTCGGATGTCAATATGCTATAATTTATTTAAATAATCATTTAATTTTTGTATAAGGGTTTGATTATATATTTAATACTATATTTATTTAATTATTTACGTTTCCAACTACCATTGTCGGAAATATATATTTAATAGTTTATTTAAATAATTATTTAATATCCGTATAAGGGTTAGATTATATATTTAGTAATGTACTTATTTACTTATTTTTAGTTCCGACTACAGTAGTCGGAATATACATTTTCCGCAATTTTTCGCCAAACATTTTGACGGTTGTAGTCACAAATAGTGTCGAAATAATATTGTGTAAAACTTAAATAAAAAAAATTAAATTTTCCGACCGAAGTAGTTGAAAATTTGCGACTACTTTATTTCAGTCGGAAAATAGCGAATTTCTGGTAGTGATATACTACAATATATATATACTACAATACACACACACACACTATATAGTTATACACTAATTTATAAAATCTCTCTCTCTCTCTTTCTATATATATATGTATACGTTAAATATATACATCTATAGAAGATATATACACATATATACGTACCATTCAATATATACGTACTACTTTAAATCAAACATATAAAATATATGTATTTCTTTAAATAAAACATATGCTACTTAATATAATAAATTAATAATACTTTATAGTAAATTAGTCCGTTTGCTTATTTTTAAAAAAAAAATTAACCGGGCCGATTTACCGATGGACATGGACCGGGCTTGGTCCGGACCGGATTAACTAGGCTCAAAATTAAAAATAAACTGGCCTGAGACCCGGTACCTTACAGCCCATGGGTTGATCGGGCTGGGTCAAACCGGGCTGATTTTGTAAGTGGGCTGAACCGAATAGGGTCAGCCCGGCCCGTTTGTCAGGTATAAGCGAACCTATGGTGTATCGAAGGTGGTTGACCGAACATTCTTAATCGAAAAACATGTACATAAATAAAATACCACTCTATAATTATATAATACATGTTGAACATCCTTCAAATAACTAGATAATGTGATCCGACAGTTTGGAGTGTTTGTAAGGTCAAGGCACATATGCGTGGAGGTTTGATTCTTTAACATTTTCAAGAGGAAAAAAAAAAAAGGCTAAGAAATTTTTCAATGTAATGATTCAAATTGATAGGGATTAAATTTGATTCCTTAATTACTACTATATTATATTACTATACTATATTAGAAATGAGCTATAGTTTTAACATGCTTACTTCAGCAAAGTATTAAAAAATTAATAATATTTAATAAAAAAAAGTAATATAGACATAAAATGATAAATTAGCTCTTAATGTTTTAAATTAACTTGACGTCATATATGAGGCTCACTTAATTTTTTTTCACAAATATTTTTTATAGTAATTTTTCTATATCACTTTTTACTAAATATCTCCCCTAATTAATTATTATAAGTCATCTAATATTATAAAATTAATAATATTTAATAAAAGGGTAATATAGATATAAAATGATAAATTAATTCTTGATATTTTAAATTAACCTGACGTCTTATATGGGGCTCTCTTAAATTTATTTCACAAATATTTTTCTAGTAATTTTGCTACATCACTTCTAATTAGTTGTTGTAGGTCATTTAAAGCATGTTTGCTTCACTGTGTCAATCGTGATTTTACTATATCACACCTAATTAATTATTATGGCCATTTAAGTATTGTGCCACTTAAATTTGCATTTGTGATTTATTAGCTCACTTATAAAGGATGATAAACAGATAGCATATCAACATGATTGTTTGTGTTGTCCACTTAGATATTTTCTTTTACATTTCTCTATTTTACTTCTCTTTTTAATCTGTTATATATTTGAGAATTACATAAAAGTATTATAAATCATAATAATTAGCAACATAAAATAATTAAAAGGGAGTAAAAAAAATTAGTTGACTCTCTAAAGTTTATTACCACCACATAAATTGAGATAGAAGAAAAAATACTACAAATCACAATAATTGATAATTTAAAATATTTTTAAAAAATATATAAAAAATTTAGTTAACTCTCAAAATTGTATCAACACCACACAAAATTAGATAGAAAGTGTAATGTATATTATTTAAAAAATTACGTAAAAAGTATATAAATCACAATAGTTAATCTAAAAATATTCTTCACGTTGGACCCGTGCTGACACGACCAATATCACACCTAGTATGAGAATAATTGATTATAATTTAGACTTATTTTTTACTACACTTAAGTAAATTTATGCTATAAATCTATTGTTTTTGAAATAATTCAAAAGTAAAATTACTTATTAAAATAATCCTTAATTAAAGAACTATAACACAAGAAACTCTGAAGAAAAAATAATAGTATCAATAGTCAATTATAAAAGGTAATTGTTGAAAGTCAATAAGCAAATTCTAAAAACTCTCTCTATATTACCAAAGTCGAAAGTGAAACGGCTTAGGAAGAAAACCCTCTTCTAATTCAGGTTTCAATTCGTGTCTCACTGCTGCTGCTGTCATTGCTAGAGGCTGATGAAAGTCTTCATATTAAATTAAATATAAACTCATCAAAGCTAAATATTACATAGTTTTGTTTAAAAAAAGCAAAAAGGTTAAAATATCCTTCCACTTTAGTTTACTAATTAAATTTGTCCTTATTATCTTATTGAGTCAATTATACCTCTGTCCTTATATTATGAGGCCAATTATACCTTAGCCATTATAAAAATTAACAAAATTACCTTAGAATCAGATGGATTCCCCCAAATTAATTTTTTTTACTCAATTTTTCTGAAATTACACTTTTGTCAATTTAACCCGACCCATACGTACCTAATTAAATTAACTAAATAGCTTAACTTAGGTATTATCAAAGCAGTTCTTGTTCTTCCAAATTTCACGTATTGACAACCAATCTTTCTCGACCTACACACTAATTTTTTTAAAACAATGATATCTAAAGCTCTACACTAATTATTTGTCTGACTATGAACAACAGTAATCTAACTGACAATACCACGAGCCAGAGCATAAAGAAACCAACAATCAATCTATCAAAAGCTACAAATATGTTTTGTCTAAGAAGTCGTATATCCAAGAAAAAATGACAACTTGAAAATTCTATCCTCCACAAATACTGAAGAGTTTTCTTTTCGATATATGACAAGTTAAGGCTAAGAAAAACAAACACATGCAGTGCATGTAAAACATTAATGATTGACAATTTCTCATCACTTATTGGGAAATGAAAGCTTCAAGGTACAATGTAAAGATTTACAATTTTGCAACCTAAAACTAAGCGGAAGTGGGACAGAACAAGAAAAGAATATTTCGAACCACATATTAGAAATTACAACACCTGGAAACCACGTCAAGAACCTACGAGAAAAAAAAATGTATGAATCAGGTTAATTATGTAATAGTGATATCTAATACTCTACAGTAATTTAATTAGGTATGTATGGATTGGGTAAAATTGAAAACGATTAATTTAAGAGAATCTGGGTAAAAAAAATTAATTTGAGGAAATTCATCCAATTCAAGGGTAAATTTATTAACTTTCATAATGACAGGGATACAATTGGCCTCATAGTATTGACAGGGGCATAATTGATTCGATAGATTAACAGAAGGTAAATTCAACCAATAACATAAAGTAAAAAAATATTTTTGACCCTTTTCCCTTAAAAAAAATTGATGCATCCATTTGTAAAAAATTCAATTCCTAATATTATGTAGTTTGATTTTAAATTTTCTATGCACTCATTCATAAAGAAAAAGATGTGTATATTCAATGCACGAATATCTTCATCAAATTTCAAGCTACTCAACTGAGGGAACAATGACCAAGAGGATACAATTTGAATCTGGTATCATAATTTGATAGAAGTTAGGCCCTTTAATTTGTTGCTATTGAATATTTTTACTAGTCTCCTATTAATTAGGTAAAGAAAAATAGATACATATTAGGTAACCAATAGCAACTCCATTCTTTTTCTGTCTTTTTTTTTTCCTGAAGGGAGGACAAAAATTTAGGTAAACTATAAAAGTAAGATATAAAGCTTTAAAGAAAAATATATACACTAATTTGTGGGTGTGGTGACAAGTGAAGTACGACTAAAGTCACAATATCACAAGGATAATTATTACTAAAAGATCACTTTATATTAATCCATTTAACTTATTTTATTATTATTTTAAGCCTTAATTAGTCAGACTTCTTCCTCTTTCCATCATGATTTCCAAATTACTTCTCATAAATTATAATTAGAGTTAAGAAGCGTTTTGGCCAAGTCCAATACGGAGATTCAACAAAACAAAAGTTAGTGGTCCAACAAAGTAAGAATAACTTAGGTGTTTAAAGCCATTTTTTTTTCAGATATGGGGGGTTTCATCAAGTAAATGCTGACGAATAAAAATATCCTGTGGTTCCTAAAAGGGTGAAAGTAATTACTAATACTTAGCAAATTTGACCAAGTTTAGTTTGTTAGTACTACTTGTTTAAAAGTCAAGAAAATACCAATAGAGGTATGAGTTTCTTCTTGGAGAAGAACCAATGAGTAATATAACATTCTCCTACGTGTTTCTAGAAAATGAAATGGTAGTGGGAAAAAATGGATAATTAATAAAACAGCTAAATATAAGGGGTTATTTAGTTAAACTATTCTAAGAATATGCACCACTTCAATTTAATGAATTCACTTTGATATTATTTAAAAAATAAATGCATAAACTAATAAATAAATTGATGATTTTATTAAATATAAAAAATATTTTTAAAAAAGTTAATATATTCATTAAACACTATATAAAAAAATTTAACACAACTTCAAACTAAATTAAAAAAAAATTATTAAGGCTATAGAACGACACCTGAAACACGAGAAGAAAAACAATATAATTAATACCTTACATAGAATTTGGAATATATAAGTAAAAGTTTCATCTCAAATATTTTATCTTACCAAAAGAATTTCATGTCCTTGTTGTTGGATTTCTTCAATTCAATTTGCCTCTAGTTTGTTTTACTTGTGATCGACCATCGGTAGATCATAGCGTAGATATAATGTATGTACAATAACAAAAATGATATCTCAAGAAAAAATACTTCACTATCATGTGAGGCAACAACACATTTCTATTTTTACCTAAACAAAATGTGTTTGTTAGACAAAAAATATACATTTCTAAATAATCAAATTATTAGCTATGAAAATATAACAAAAGATAGCATGGGATATCTATCTTTTCAATATTGGTGAATGCACAAATAAACGTTCAAGAAAAATTTAGCCATTATAACAACATACAAATATATTTAGTATCTGCAACAACATATACATATGTAGAATTTTCTCCTACCCTACTAATACTCAATATTTTTATGTGGAAAGTGATTGTTTCTAGATTGATTCTTGGTTCAAGAAGTAAAAATAATAATCAAATAAAAAAATAACCTATCCAAAATTACCGTAAAACTACACTTGTCTGAAATGGCCAGTTACTACAAAAACAAAATAAAATAAAATTAAATTTGACCTGCGGATAACTAGGCTAATAACTAGATTATAGAATAGATTTTCTAAATTTTTTAAGGTTTTTTCTATCCATATTAACTTTTCTTTTAGATCTTCCATTATTTTTCTAATTCGGTTTCTATAATTAATTTCGTTATTTAGATTATCTTGGTTTTCTCTAGTTTTTCTAATATATTCTAACATCCACAATCTTGATCTGAATAATATCCTTCTGGGTAAATTTCTTCGTATATCCGTTCTACCGAATTTATAATTTCAATTTCGTAATTTATTACTTCTTCTAGTATCATTTTCTTAATATCTATAATTTCTATATCTTTAAGTATATATAAGATTAAAACTTTAAGGTAGTCTAAATGATCCATTTTTTAAAATTGATATTTTATAGTTATTTGTTTTAGCCTTAGTAGTTTTTGCATATTTCTATTAAGAGATTTTATATATTTTTTATTTTCCATGTATTTGTCTATATTTATTTTTATCTGTTTTTCTAGTAACTGTATATTTCGCATATCTTTAAAAATTCTACGTGATTTTAACATAATAAGTATTTATAAGAGTAGCTAGGTAGAAATGGTATATAATTTACTCTAGTCATGTAATATTCTCCAAATGCTTTTTCTAATATAATTTTTCTTATATCTGCAACATTTATATCTCTAAGTGCATACAAAATAAGTATCTTAAATTTATCTACCATGACATCAGATAAATTATTATTCATTATCATAAAATTGTTTTTTTTCAAAATATTCCCTTCAACCATGTACATAATAAATTATAGTCATCTCAGATTACTATATACTAGATTATTCTTAAATAACATGTTCTTTGGTCACTATTAGCATGGTAATTCGGATACTTTTTTCCCTTAAACAGCGCCTCGACTCTGGTTACTCCCCGCCACGGCTTCTTGCCTCATTGGTTTCACCTTTAGGATGGCATACTTCTTAGGGATTTTTCTCCGTTTCCACTTTGCTAATAAACTTCTTAACATATTATTCTTCAAATAATTCTACTATAAAGTAACTAATATGAATTTATTTTATCATATCATGATTGTCGGGAATTATGAATTTAGCTATTCATAATCGTAAATAGATATACCTGTTTCGGTAGCTTTGATATTTCTGAGGTTTGTTGCTCCATAGCTTTTTCCATTGAAGTGTATATATTTAATTAATTGGGCAAAAGTATTTGGAATGGAGAGAATTTTGGCTAATGTGTGAAGGCTTGCCTCTGCAATGCCTTCTTCTCCTTTTATTTATAGAAAAGAATACATCTTTACATTTTTACACCTGTCCGCTAAAAAACAAACAAAGAAAGACTTAAAAGTCTTTCATTCTATAAAGCCTACCCTAAGCCTATAAAGCTAAAAATTCAAACTTTACATTGAATGTACATTAAATTCTATCAACTACTTTTACCATCTTTTTACGTAAACTCTTTAAAGACTAAAGACTTATACAAATTTATACAATATATTAAATATCTTGTCTTCCGTTTATTTTGTCATATCTGTTGTATCTCCATTATTGCTCTTGCTCTTATCTTTCCAGCTGGCGTCCTATCTTCTTTTATTCTAGCTGAACTGCTAGGACATCATTATCTCCTCCATTACATTTTGAACATTTATGGTCTGGATATTTATGTCCAATAGTCTTGCAATATCTGGTTAATAATTCTTCCGAAATAAATTTTTCTCTGATAGCTCTGGTGATAGGTTCTGTTTCTGGTTTAAGCAACGTGATAATCCATTGCCTAATAGTTTCCATATCTGTTTCTCGTAACTCTTTTGAATTTGAATATATAAGTACATGATTTCTTGAATAGTAGCTCCATATGGGATTTTGGTTGCAGTATGTATTTGCTAGCTCTTGCAAAATTGTAGATAGTCCGATAATCCTTTTGTTCGCATAAAATTTTGGTATCTCGATTCTAGGTATCTCTGGCTGTGAAATAATATCTTGTGGTATAATCATATCTCGTGTCATTCCTATCTTTACAACTTGTATGGGTTTTTTAACTTCATCAAATAATATCTCTGCTGGTGCCGTGTAAATTTTTATAAAAAACAAGGTACCTTTGGTTATTCTTTTAAAAGTGATAAATGCGTCATATATCTCTGGTATAGTGGATATCTCGTTTCCGTCCGTGGTATATACCGTACTAAGTAGTCCATATTCATAGCAAGTTTGAACTAAACTTGGTTTGGTTTTTGGTAAGGCAATTAATTTATTATATCCGGTCAATCTCTGGGTTATATAGTTTGTATCTGGTTCTTGGATATTTGTAGCTTTGGGGTTGCTATTTAAAAAGGTTTGTACATTGTAGATATTTTCTATGTATGTACGGGCTGTGTAGTTGTAAGTCTTTTTGTCTTGGTTTAGACTATCTCGGTATGTGGTAACTTGTGGGGGTATAAACATGGGATCTTTTGATGTATTTGGTGTATATGGTTTATCAAATAATTTGTTTAGGTTCATATTTTTTCTAACTCCTCTGCTTGTACCTGCAGAAGTAGATTGATAAACATTATGGGTTTTATGGAGTATCCCAACGTCTCCTTCTAGCTCTGGAATTTTATTGTCTTCCGATCGACATAGCTCTGCGCATTGCTGAGTTAGCCGATTCATAGCTATAGACTTCAGTTTATCTTCACTAGTCTTTAGCTTTAGCTTTTCTATCTCAGTACCCATACTGTCCACTTTCAATGAAAGCGTAGTTAGGGCGTTGAGTATCTTTTCATGTATATTTTCTTCTATCATTTCAGTCTGTGTAGCTTTGTCTTGATATGTAATCTGCAATAACATTCTTGTTAGTACTGATCACTTCTATTGTGAATGTGAAATTTAATATGTTTAAAACTAGTCTCCGAATCTCTTTTGTTGTAACTGAGTTTTGTATTTTCTTTGTTAGCCACCAGCGTACCTGTGTATTATCTGTTCGCACAATAAATTTGTTATATACAATATATGGCTCAAATGCTAACAAACATTTATATAATAAACATAATTCTTTCCTATTTATTTCCCATTTTATTTCTATCTCGTTGAACGTACCTGAGTAGTATCTACAATGGTGTTCTATTTTTTCTGCTTCATATTTATATTTAAGTACTCCTCCGTAACTATATTCACTGACATCTGCTTCTACTGTATATGTAAATTTTCTATTTTCATCTGGAAATTGTAATTTTGGTAATTCCTTGCAAAGTAATTTTATTTTTTGAACTTGTTTTTTATATTCTTCATTATAATTATATTCTATATCCTTTTTTAATTTTTTCTGTAGTGGTTTTAAGTTTTCTGCTAATTTTGGAATATATTCTCTTACTTGATTTACTAATCCTAAAAATGATTGTAATTTCTTTTTTGTATCTAATTCTTCTTTTGAGTTTATTATTTTTTGTACTATATGTTGTTGCATTTTTACTCCACTTTTATCTATTTTTATATCTTCTTCATTCATTCGATTCATCTATTTCACTATCTATTTCAGTATCTGTTTCGTTTTCTGAAATTTCATATATACTATCTTCACTTTCTAATTCATAATCTATATAATCTATTTGCATATATTCCATATTATCTATTTTTATTTTGGATATTTGTTTATTTTTTGGATTTTTAGGTAATTTACAATCTCTAGCTAAATGTCCTAACTTTCCACAATTATAACATGTACATTCTTTTATAGATTTTTTCTTCCTATATGGTCTCTTATTTTTGTAATTTTTTACATAATATCTTTTTCTTGGTTTTTTGTATTTATATTTTGATTTTTTATATTTCTTATGTCTTTTTCTTTTCTTATAATATCTTTCTTCGCATCCAAATTGGGGTGCTATTTTATTTTTGAAACATGCTAAATTTCTTATTAATGTTTTTTCCATTTTTAATTCTTCTCTATATTTCTCACATAAATTTCTATACCATTGTTGTAAAAATTTTATTCTAGCTCCTAATGTATCTACTATTTTTGCTTCTTCCCAACTTTTTATTATCTTTGAACTAAATGGTTCGGGTAATTTATTAAAATATAATTTTCTTATTTTCTTACTTTCTTCTATATTATATGCTCCTTTATAATAATATTCTTTAAATGCGATGGTATATTCGTCTATATAACACATATTACATATTGTTAATTTTATCATTAAATTCCTATTTGTATCTTTTTCTTCATCTTGTTCTTCTTCTATTGTTGTCATACTACCAAATTCATCTTTTATAGCTGTTTCATATTTTTTTAATAATTCTATAGGTGTTAGTTTAGTTGTTGTTGATGATGTTCCTTCCATAGGTTTATTAGCTCTTAATACTTTCTTGCTATTTTCAGTTAAGTTTGAAAACCATAGTTTCACTGATCCTATTAATGTTCTTTCTATATATTCTGGTGCATCTGTTATGTTTATATTATTATCTAATAATTGTTTTGTCATATATTCTATCCATAATTGTATTGTTTTTTCTGTATCTATTACACAATCTAGGTCTAAAAAATTATAATTTTTATTAACTATTTGTTTTGGTGTCCATTTGTCATATTCATTATATCTTTTAAATTTACTTTTATAATATATGGGTTTTCTTATTTCTGTAGTTTTAGGTATTATATTATCATCTTCTTTTTTATCAAGAGTATTTATTTCTGTGTTGGTATTTTCTAGGTTTTCTTTATTAATTATTTCTTGTTTTTCGTTAATTTCTAAATTTTTTATATTTGTTAATATCTCTGTATATGTTTCACTATCTTCTGAGTCATAATTATCTGACTCTTCAACCTCTATATTATTTATTTTTAATTTTTCTTTAAATTGATTTATCTCATTTATTAATTTTTGTTCTTTATCTTTTTCTTCTTTTTCCTTTTGTCTTTGTTCGTACAGATCTTTTAATTATTTAGATACAGAAAAAATAATACAATTATGGATAGGATATATGACAAAACAATTATTAGATAATAATATAAACATAACAAATGCACCAGAATATATAGAAAGAACATTAATAGGATCAGTGAAACTATGATTTTCAAACTTAACTGAAAATAGCAAGAAAGTATTAAGAGCTAATAAACCTATGGAAGGAACATCATCAACAACAACTAAACTAACACCTATAGAATTATTAAAAAAATATGAAACAACTATAAAAGATGAATTTGGTAGTATGACAACAATAGAAGAAGAACAAGATGAAGAAAAAGATACAAATAGGAATTTAATGATAAAATTAACAATATGTAATATGTGTTATATAGACGAATATACTTGCGCATTTAAAGAATATTATTATAAAGGAGAATATAATATAGAAGAAAGTAAAGAAATAAGAAAATTATATTTTAATAAATTACCCAAACTATTTAGTTCAAAGATAATAAAAAGTTGGGAAGAAGCAAAAATAGTAGATATGTTAGGAGCTAGAATAAAATTTTTACAACAATGGTATAGGAATTTATGTGAGAAATATAGAGAAGAAATAAAAATGGAAAAAACATTAATAAGAAATTTATCATGTTGCAAAAATAAAATAGCACCCCAATTTGGATGCGAAGAAAGATATTATAAGAAAAGAAAAAGACATAAGAAATATAAAAAATCAAAATATAAATACAAAAAACCAAGAAAAAGATATTATGTAAAAATTTACAAAAATAAGAGACCATATAGGAAGAAAAAATCTATAAAAGAATGTACATGTTATAATTGTGGAAAGTTAGGACATTTAGCTAGAGATTGTAAATTACCTAAAAATCCAAAAAATAAACAAATATCCGAAATAAAAATAGATAATATGGAATATATGCAAATAGATTATATAGACTATGAATTAGAAAGTGAAGATAGTATATATGAAATTTCAGAAAACGAAATAGATACTGAAATAGATGAATCGAATGACTGAAGAAGATATAAAAATAATAACAAAGAAAGAATATTTAAATGATGAAGGAACAGAACAAAAAATAATATTTGACAGTAATATATTTGATGAAATAAAAGGAAAAGAGTTAGATTTAAGTGTAGAAAAAATATTTAAAATACCAACAATAAAAAATATGTTTACTAGGAAAAAAGATGAATATTACGTAGTATGCCAGAAAGAACATGTAATAGACTGTAGATATGCAAAAGGTGAAGCTAGTATACCACTAGTAACAAAAAGAATAATTAATAAAGAAATAAATGATATAAAAGGTAAAGGAGATCCAATAAAATATGTACACCTTGGAGGTACAAAAATATTAATAAAAGCATGTTTTAGAGAAGGAATAGATACACCGATAGAATTATATTTTGCAGATGATAGAATTATAAAACCTATAGAAAAAAGCATAATAACTGCCGTAAAAGGAAATTTAATATACCAAAAATTTAAATTTATAATAAGTGCAAATTATTCAGTAGCGGTAACAGATAGAAATATTGATAAATCACTAGTATTATATTGGAAGATATCAGGTATAGAATTAACCCCAGGAAGTAAAATATTTACAGCAAGATGTAAAAATTTATATGTGTTAACAACAAAATATAAAATAACAGGGAAATAAGATTAACAAGATACAAATAGATAGCCCATTCGAACAAATTGTAAAAAACAATAGATTATAATGATTATAGCTATAGAGACATAGATATAGAAGAAAATTTAGAAATAGTAAATGATAGAATAAGTACAACAAAAAGAATAGCTAATGAAAAACCAGAATCATCAAGCTCATAAAAAAGAACAAGTTATGAAACAAATTCAATAAGTAATCTAAATCAATATTACATAACAGTAAAAATAAATGAAAAAGAATATTTAATACTCTTAAATACAGGATAAGAAGAAAATTATATAGCAAAATATCTAGTAAAAAATGAAGAAATAAAAATTGATAATGATATATGCCCAGACCTACCAAGAAGCTTAATAAATAGTAAAAATATAGCAGAAAAAGAAATAATAATCGGAGTTAGAAAAATAAAAATAGAATTTGAAGTAAAAGAAGAGATGTAAAAAGCAGATATAATATTAGGAATAAAATGGTTAGAACAAGTAAAACCATATAATATAGAACATACACAATTGACCATAACATATAATAGAGAGAAATTATTCTTAAAAAGAGCCTTAACATAAAATGAAGATATATGTATTAATGAAGATAGTAGTGGAAGGATATTACAGTAGATATTATACGCCTATGATAGATACAGGAGCAGATGCTAATTTATGTAGATATAATTGCTTACCAGAAAGTAAATGGGATAAATTAAAAATACCAATAGTAGTTAAAGGATTTAATAATGAAGGAAGCTTAATTACTTATAAAGCTAGGAATGTAAAAGCACAAATATGGGATAATATATTAACAATAGAAGAAATTTATAATTATGAACTAACGTCAAAAGATATACTTTTAGGAATTCCATTTTTAGATAAATTATACCCACACATAATAACTAGAAACGATTGGTGGTTTACAACACCATGTAAACAAAAAGTTAGAGCAAAAGGAGTTAATAATAAAATAAGAAAGAAAACTGATTGGATAAAAGGAAGTGAAAAAATTACACAAAAGTTAGAAAATATAAAAAACACTGAAGATACAATAGAATTAGTAGTATTTTCGATAAATAAAACAGAAATAACTATATTTTCAATAAATAAGATAGAAATAGTTAAGAAAAAATTTGAACAATTATATAGTGAAGATCCATTAAAAGGATGGGAAAAACATAAAACTACCATAAAAATTGAATTAATAGATAAAATTAGTATAATAACCCAAAAACCATTAACATATAATTTTGACGATTTAAAAGAATTTAAAATGCATATAGATGAATTATTAGAAAAACAATATATACAAAAAAGTAATAGTAAACATAATAGTCCAGCATTTATAGTAAATAAACATAGTGAACACAAAAGAGGAAAAAGTAGGATGGTTATTGATTATAGAAATTTAAATGCAAAAACTATAACATATAATTATCCAATACCAAATAAGATATTAAAAATAAGACAAATCCAAGGATATAATTATTTTAGTAAATTCGATTGTAAATCAGGATTTTACCATCTAAAGTTAGAAGAAGAATCTAAAGAATTAACCGCATTTACGGTACCACAAGGATTTTATGAGTGAAATGTATTACCATTTGGATATAAAAATGCACCAGGTAGATATCAATATTTTATGGATAATTATTTTAAACAATTACCTAATTGCATAGTATACATAGATGATATATTATTATATACAAAAACCAAAGAAGAACATATAAAATTATTGAAACAATTCATAGATATAATAGAAAAATAAGGAACAAGTCTAAGCGAAAAGAAGGCTGAAATTATGAAAAATCAGATAGAATTTTTAGGAATACAAATAGATAAAAGTGGAGTAAAAATGCAACAACATATAGTACAAAAAATAATAAACTCAAAAGAAGAATTAGATACAAAAAAGAAATTACAATCATTTTTAGGATTAGTAAATCAAGTAAGAGAATATATTCCAAAATTAGCAGAAAACTTAAAACCACTACAGAAAAAATTAAAAAAGGATATAGAATATAATTATAATGAAGAATATAAAAAACAAGTTCAAAAAATAAAATTACTTTGCAAGGAATTACCAAAATTACAATTTCCAGATGAAAATAGAAAATTTACATATACAGTAGAAGCAGATGTCAGTGAATATAGTTACGGAGGAGTACTTAAATATAAATATGAAGCAGAAAAAATAGAACACCATTGTAGATACTACTCAGGTACGTTCAACGAGATAGAAATAAAATGGGAAATAAATAGGAAAGAATTATGTTTATTATATAAATGTTTGTTAGCATTTGAGCCATATATTGTATATAACAAATTTATTGTGCGAACAGATAATACACAGGTACGCTGGTGGCTAACAAAGAAAATACAAAACTCAGTTACAACAAAAGAGATTCGGAGACTAGTTTTAAACATATTAAATTTCACATTCACAATAGAAGTGATCAGTACTAACAAGAATGTTATTGCAGATTACATATCAAGACAAAGCTACACAGACTGAAATGATAGAAGAAAATATACATGAAAAGATACTCAACGCCCTAACTACGCTTTCATTGAAAGTGGACAGTATGGGTACTGAGATAGAAAAGCTAAAGCTAAAGACTAGTGAAGATAAACTGAAGTCTATAGCTATGAATCGGCTAACTCAGCAATGCGCAGAGCTATGTCGATCGGAAGACAATAAAATTCCAGAGCTAGAAGGAGACGTTGGGATACTCCATAAAACCCATAATGTTTATCAATCTACTTCTGCAGGTACAAGCAGAGGAGTTAGAAAAAATATGAACCTAAACAAATTATTTGATAAACCATATACACCAAATACATCAAAAGATCCCATGTTTATACCCCCACAAGTTACCACATACCGAGATAGTCTAAACCAAGACAAAAAGACTTACAACTACACAGCCCGTACATACATAGAAAATATCTACAATGTACAAACCTTTTTAAATAGCAACCCCAAAGCTACAAATATCCAAGAACCAGATACAAACTATATAACCCAGAGATTGACCGGATATAATAAATTAATTGCCTTACCAAAAACCAAACCAAGTTTAGTTCAAACTTGCTATGAATATGGACTACTTAGTACGGTATATACCACGGACGGAAACGAGATATCCACTATACCAGAGATATATGACGCATTTATCACTTTTAAAAGAATAACCAAAGGTACCTTGTTTTTTATAAAAATTTACACGGCACCAGCAGAGATATTATTTGATGAAGTTAAAAAACCCATACAAGTTGTAAAGATAGGAATGACACGAGATATGATTATACCACAAGATATTATTTCACAGCCAGAGATACCTAGAATCGAGATACCAAAATTTTATGCGAACAAAAGGATTATCGGACTATCTACAATTTTGCAAGAGCTAGCAAATACATACTGCAACCAAAATCCCATATGGAGCTACTATTCAAGAAATCATGTACTTATATATTCAAATTCAAAAGAGTTACGAGAAACAGATATGGAAACTATTAGGCAATGGATTATCACGTTGCTTAAACCACTACGAGAAGAACAACACAAGATAATAATTGACATAGAAAATCTAGAATTAGATATATACTACAGTACAGATAGAATAAATTATTATACAGAAATTTGCAACTCTGCAGTTACTACAGGATAAAAATAATAAACCAAACCAAATAAATTAATGGATACATCTTACAAAAATTTAAGAAATAACTACGCACAAAATAGAATAGATTCATTACCTCCGCACAATCTATTCTATAATCTAGTTATTAGCCTAGTTATCCGCACCCCCTACAAATGGAAGCCACAAAAATCTTAGTATGCAAAAAATTTTGCAATTCGAATAAAGAGAGAGAAATGAATAGAAAAATAAATAGCAGTGCAATACAAAGAGAAGCTTAGAGACTTTTGGGGAGGAACGAGTCATTCGTCTGGCTAAAACTCTTTTCAGGTTTTAAATTTTGAAAACTGAGACAAAATAAGTGTAGAAAAAGTAAGCAATAAATCTGGAAGTATAGTCTTTACTATAGAAGTAAAGATTCATATTTAAAAAGGGAAATGGTTTGATATATATCTAAACTTCGATGAAACTTGTTGTAACACGTATAAACTTTGCGAAGGTTCTATGAAATTCTTAAACTATTTTTTAGCGTATTATGACCCTCCTAAACTATTTATTAACATATTTTACTGATATTTATTTGTGCTAAACTCTTTTATTTATTTATTAATAGATTTCATCTATTTGTTAACTTATAAATATCACTAAAATACACTAATAAATAGTTCGAGGGATCATAGGACCCTCGGAAAGTTCAGACGTGTTACAATAAATTTCATCAAAATTTAAATATATTTTGAACCCTTTTCCCATTTTAAAAGGATAGTACCAATTAATATTTCAATAAATTTTTGCATATTTCCATATATTACAGCCAATCCTCTGTATTTTTTTGGAAAACAAACTATTTTATTATTTTAGAAAAAGTGAACCAACTCTCCTTTTTTTGGGGGGGGGGGGGAGGCACTCATGAAAATAAACCATTTTCTAGGAAAAGGAAATAAACTTTTTTTAAGGGAAAACTCGCGATTTTAACAAAAGATATTAAATAACAATGACAAATCTTTTTTTAGTAAAAAAGGGAAAAAACGCTCTCTAAGAAAGACCTTGCCGTCAAACCCTAAATATGATCGTGAACGTCGAAAAGATGGCTGGTGCGACCAGTGGCTAGTCTTCCCTGGTGGAGGCTGGGCCATCTTTCTCTACAGGGATAGATGATCCCTCAAAGACTCATATGCTAATACTTTAAAACTTGTCAAACCACTTTGCAAACCTATTCAACTGAAACAAATTGTGAACTTGCATAGTGAGCCAAGATTGTATGGGAAGAAGAAGAGGCGCAATAGATGATTATTAATGAGAATCTGCAATATGCTGTGATAGAAAGGTTCTCTTAGGGATGGCATGAGCTCAGGATCTACGGCGGTTAATTCCTAAGAAATGTGAGCTAAAAGGAGAAGTTAATATTCCATTACTTCGTAATCATCACATATTGATTAGGGCTACCAGACTAGAGGATTATGTTCATTTATTATCGAAACCTCAATTTTATATTATGCAGAACTATTGGTTATATCCTATGTGTACCTTCAAATGAGATCCCTATTTGATCTAAATGAAGAAACATTTATAGCAGTGACGTGGATTTCTTTTCTTGAATTGCCTCCAAATTTTTTTGAAAAAAAAGTTATATTTTCATTAGCAACAACAGTTAGAAAACCACTTCAGGTTGATCTTGCTACACAAAACAAGACCAGACCTAGCTGTGCTAGGGTTAAAGTAGAAGTTGATTTGTTGGATTTCTAAAAAAAATTAATGTAGGAATGAGAATGAGGAGTGAAGAAATAAAGGAGAAGTGGATAAACATCAACTATGATTATGTCCCTAAATACTACAAATCATGCAAGTTACAAGGGCATAATGAGAAGGAATGTTATATTCTACACCCAGAATTATATCCACAAGAAGAGGAAGGTGATAAAGATAACAAAGATGTTAAAGAGAAAGAAACATAGAAGAAGAAATAGAAGGATAGTGAAAAACAAAAAAGAGAAGATAAAGGTAAAGCCTCTCAGAATGCAGAAGATGATTTTAAGCAACAAAAGAGAAGAGGAAAGTATATAAGAGGTAATTAGCAAGGCAAATAAAGATATGGGTGAAATCCAAGGCCAATATCAAATGAGGCAGAAATAACTAGTGCAAACAAATATAAAGTATTTGAAGAAAAATACGAAGAAGAAGACAATGGCAAAAAGGAGGAACAAACAATTAAGAAGACTAATAGACAGATTAAGGAGAAGAAAAATGAACAAGTTGGGACAATAAATCAAAGGGATAAGTGGTAGAGGGTACCATGGAGCATACAAGAGAAACTAGCAACCAAGAAAAGCAACAGGATGCTCATAGTACAGTTAAGGACACAAAATTTCAAGAGAAGCCAACATAAGAGTCTGGAACCAGGGACAATCCATCATAAGGAGAGTCTCAACAATATGTAGATAAAGCAGTATTGAATGAAGAAAGTGTGGATATTATGCCAAACTTTGATAATGGGCAACGACTAAAGGAGAAGGTTCATGAGGAGTAAAATGTATCACCTAAGATTATGACTCTGTCAGACAAAGATAAATAGAATAAATAAGATGCTGAAGAAGATGAGAGAATTTATCTTAACATAGAATAGGTCATGGAGATCTGTTACCTAGACAAATAGAAAATTTAAAGAAGAAAATAAAAAAAAGGAGTAAAGGCTAATTTGCCTCAATCATAGATGAATATAAGGAGAAAGAAGAGTTCCTCTAATACTGTTGATTAATGATAAATAAGATTATGTTTTGGAATATCAGGTCTGTCAAAACACAAAAGTCTTTTGATAGATTAGGTGAGTTACATAAGAGGCATAGTTACTCTTACATTGCTTTAGTTGAACCTTTTCAAAGTCCAGTTGATATAGAGTGTTATAGAAAGAGATTAGGCACATCACATGCTAGAGTAAATACCTCATCTAAAATATGAGATTAGGCACATCACATGCTAGAGTAAATACCTCATCTAAAATATGAATTTTCTAGAAGGATGATTGTGAGAAAATAGGTTCAATAGATTCTATTCAATAGTTGACAATGCAGTATCAGTTGAAAGGAACAAATAGATCTTTTTATATTACAATAATTTATGCCATATGTAGTGCTTTAAAAAGGTTGGAATTATGGGAAAATCTGGAGAACTTGTTTGAACAAATTTATGACTTATGGCTTGTTGGAGGTGATTTTAATGTAATTCTAGATGAATTAGAAAAGTTGGAGGGACTATCAATTACACAACAAGAGATTGAAGATTTTGTAGGATGTGTGTCTGCATGTGCTTTAACTGATTTAAAGTTTAAACAAAGCAACTATACATGGTGGAATGGTACAATTGAAGATGATTGTATTTTTAAGAGGCTTGACAGGTCCTAAGGAATAATGAATTTATGCAGATGCTACCTAAAAGTGAAGTTCATCATTTGATTAGACAAGGGTTGGATCATGTACCACTCTATGTAGTTTGTGATGTATCCCAAGATCAGGTGATTAAAACGTTTAGATTTCTAAACTTCTGGACAAAGCATGAAGGGTATAATAGAGTGGTAGAGGAAGCCTATTGTAGTGAAGATGAGGAGACTGTTAAGAATTTTGGTGATTTGAGACTATTAGACTCAACAATTTTATAAACAAGATCATATCTAGACTGTTACATAAAAAAATTATATGTGTTCTTCCTAGGTCATATCCACTAACCAGACAGGTTTTGTAAAAGGGAAGATCATCACTAAAAATATATTATTGGTTTAGGAAATTGTAAGAGACATTAATTTGAGGTATAAGAATCATTATGTAGTGGTGAAGTTGGATATGTCAAATGCATATGATGGAGTGTCCCAGAAATTCTTGATAAATGTGTTGGGGAGTTTTGGATTTTCAGAAAGGGTGATAGCTTTGGTTGTTAGACTGATAAGAAACAATTGGTATTCTGTTCCAATGAATGGATAATCTTTTGGGTTTTTTCAATCATCTAGAGGACTGAAACAAGGAGATCCACTGCTTCCTAGTTTGCTTATTATTGCAGTAGAGGTCCTAGAAAGAAGTTTGAATAAACCTTTTGAAGATCCTCAGTTTATAGGGTATGAGATGCCCAAGTGGTGTCCAAAAATAAATCATTTGCTATATGCAAACGACACTATTCTATTTTGTTTAGGACATTTTGGATCCATGACGAAAATGATAAAGGTCTTGAGAGAATATTAAAATATGTATGAACAAATGGTTAATTTGGAAATAAGCTTGTTTAATTTGCATGAGAAAAACCCAACGAGGACAACACATCTTATTAGGAGAATCATAGGCATAATTCAAGGTACATAAACTTTCACATATATTGGGTGTCCAATTTTCTATGGTAGGAAAAGGATATCAAAGTATGAGAATTTACTGAAGAAAGTTATGAAAAGGTTATCTCATGGAAACATAAAATTCTTTCCTTTGAAGGTAGATATATTCTTATTGCCCATGTATTACAATCTATGCCTATATATCTTTTGTTATCCATGATTCCACTTAAGGGTGTTATCAATCAGTTTCATAAGATTTTAGCAAAGTTTTTTGGGCAAATATTGATAGAGCTAAAAATAAACACTAGATCTCATGGGATAATATGTGTTTTCCAAAGGAGAAAAGGGTCCTTGGCTTTAGATCACTAGATATTATGGCTAAAGCTCTTTGTGCTAAGCTTTGGTGGAATTTTAAAATCTCACCTACTTTTTTATGGGCTGATTTCATGTGGAAAGAATAATGTAAGAAGTTTCATCCTATCATGGCAAGGGGATATGGTATCTCACATGTTTGGAAAAGTAGGGTTGCAATTAGGGAGGAGGTAGAACATAATATTTGGTGGAAAGTGAAGACTGATAATTTAAGTTTATGATTTGATAATTGGACAGGGCAAGGAGCTTTGTAAGACTGAGAAGGCTGAGGAGGAGGAATTAGAAGTTATGGTCTTTGTGGAAAATAGAGAATGGAGTAAGCAGAAACTGATAAAAAAAGTCTCAGAGGAGATGGTGGATTTCATAGTGGAAAATATCAAGATGCCTAATCTAGGTAAGGGTAATGATATACCTTGGTGGACTGGGAATTCTAAAGGAAAGTTTTTAGTCAAATCATCTTGGGAGATTATCAGAAATAAAAGAGAAAGAAAGAAAGAGTACAAATAGATATGGACAAAGGTCTTCCTTTTAAGGCGAATTTCTTTATGTGGAGGGTACGGAGGAGAAAAATTGTAACCGATGACAATCTAAAGAGGATGAGGATAAATGTGGTGTCTAGGTGTTGGTGTTGTGACATAAAAAAGGAGAAGACAATGGAACACCTTTTTCTAACAACCCCTATATCTAAAAGGCTATGAAGGTAATTTGATATTTTTGCAGGAATTGATATCGAAGATATGGAGCTTCATCAGATTATTCACACTTGGTGGACAATGAGATTAACACCAAAATAGATGATGTTTGTAGAGCTGTAACAATAATTATTATATGGTGCTTATGGAAAAAAAGAATGCCATCAAACATGGAGGAAGAGTGAGTCTTATTGATCTTTCATGGCAGGCCTAATACTTAGTTAGGAAACTAATTAGGTGCTATATCCATAGATGAGAATTGGACAGGAGAGCTGGCCAACTATTGTTGATGTCTTGAGGTCTCAATATTATACTATTATAGTGTAATATGGAATCTTCTAGGAAGAGGCAAAATAAAGTGTAATATAGATGGAGCATACAGAGGAAGTCCTGGATTTGGGGATTTAGCCTTTTCCTTTAGAAATAAAATAGGAAACTTGATTTTTTCCAAAGCCACAAGATTAAGAGAAGCAATTAATATAGAAGCGGAAGCAATGGCAATTAGAGAGACGGTAGTGTATTTCCATGTACATAATTATATGGGAATAACTATTGAGATAAACTCTCTTATGATGGTGAAAATTATTAACAGACAGTGGAAAATACCTTGGGCCTTAGTAAAAGAAATAGAAGAGATATGGAGCAAGATTCAAGCAGTACAAGGTCAGATCACACACATATATAGAGAAGGTAATGCAGTGGCAGATTCATTAGCTAATGATATGGTGGAAGTACAACAGACCAAGATCTTTACTCATTTTATGGATTTACTAACTAATAGCAGGAGATATATAGACATAGATAAAACACAGATTCCTAATATCAGAATAAGGACTCATAAAATAAAGATACAATAGTGAAGAAATAAGGTAACAACAATTGCAACACAGGAAAAGAGTAGATTCATAACATACAAGCAAGCACAAAGGGTCTTAATATTTACATTCCCAGGGTCATGACATTTTTAAGCATAATAAATGGAGTTTGTCAATACATAAAAAAAGAAGATGTGCTTAACCTAGCTGGATGCCCTAGCTATAAAAAAACTTCACCACAAGAAGAGGTAGAGGAAGCTTTCCACCGCAAGACACTATATCTGCTTCGGTCTATCAAAGTCATGTTGATTCAAAATTGATACGTGGAAATGGATTTAGATGTCACTAATAGTAGAGGTCAAAATTTGATAGATAAAATAATAAGTGGAGAGAGGAACTTACGTTGGTATACAAATTGGTGTGTCGATATCTTAAATCATCGATCCAGTGGGGTAAAACCCCGACCACCTGCAAGTTCCATGAGGTCAGCTGAAGGGAGGTAGAAAAAAGCTAAAATAAGGATAGATATCTTACCATGGGAAAAAAAGATAGATATAGAAATAACATTCAACACAAAAGAAGGGTTAAGTCGACGCATCACCCAGATAAGAAAGAAGATGAAAGGTCAGAACCAAGTTGGGGGAAACACGTTTCAAGTGAGATGTTGGGTAGTCAGAATGAGTATTGAGTACTCTTGTCCTAAAGGTGTTTTAGTTATGTTTGTTTAAGAAACCTTTCATATTCCTAGGTTTGGTCCGATTTATGGTGTGGATCATTGATCAACATTGTAATAATTGAGCTTTATGTACTGGATTTGATTATTAATAAAATTTTCCAATCCTAGACTGAAAATTTCATTTTAATAAAAAAACTCTTTTAGTAAAAGTCAACCGACTCATTTATTTTGGAAAAAATCTCGAACAAACAAAAATTCATCATCATAAATTTAGGAATTATTTTGTAATAATAAAATCGTTTTCATCGAAATAAAATTATATGTTTATGATAGTCAATACTAAATAGTAGAAAGATAAAAATATAATCATTTAAGGAAAAAGGTGAAAAGATTATCTTATCTAAAGCGGAGATTCTTAATGAAGCATAAAAAGTTTGAATAACTTTTCTAAGATTTTCACACTTTTAATATATTAGAGATTAAAGATATAGATATAGAGATTAGAGATTAGAGACTTGAAATTATAAAACATATCTAAGTCGTATGTATCAGGATTAGATACACAGACACACTTGTATCTGGGACTGTGTATCTATGATTGTGTACTTGAGATTGTATAGCTAGAATTGTGCATCTAGGATTCTGTATCTAGGACATAAAGTATCTACATATCTACTTGTATCTGCACATAGATACACTACTAAAAATCATAAAGATACATGGAACCAACAATAACCACCGTTCATTTTCTCCTTTACAATGAGACCAAATCTATGTTTTTCGACAACCACAATGGATCGACCACTGCACCATCGTACCCATCAAAATACCACCTAAACCCTAATATTACCTGACTTTATTCTCACTCTGATATTCTCTGACAAATTTAGAGATAATATTGGCTTGGTTGGAGACGATGAGGGTGGTGGTTGGTTTTCTAACGTCCTGATAGTGATGAGAAAAAAGAAAAATGAGACGGCGTTAGATGATGGCTATGATGGAGATTCACATCCATCGGGTGCTTGAATAATGGAGAGGAAGATAACGGAGATGGAGGGTGGTAAAGCAGTGGTTTGGATTCACCAAAAAATGGAGAAACAAGGGTGAAAGGAGAGAGAATGTGGGTGGAGTTTCGATGGTTGTGGAGATATAAAAGTGAAAGGATTTGTATTTCTCAAATACACAATATAAATTTTAGGTGTATCTGAGATACACGTATACACCAAAATATTGTATTATGTATCTAGAAATTACTTCGGTATATTTTATAATTAGGTGTCAAACCTCTTATATTTATGATGTTTGTCCAAAAATAAACCTAAAATTACATATTTATGGTTCATTTGTCCATGAAAATATCACTCTTTTTTTATGGAGTTGAACTCCGAGAAACATGTTTGACCATAAAATTACAAAAGATTTTGTTTTTAATTTTTTCAAGAATTTTTAAAAATTTCAATAACACCAAAAAAAGTTTTATAAAAAATTCACTCAAAATTATCCACGAAAATTCCAAATCAACTTTAATTTATTTCATAATCAAACTCAATACTTTTCAAATATCAATGTTCACTTTAAAAATATAAAATTATTATTTTTATATTTTTCACAACGAAACATGGTCAAACGCCTACTTACAATCTCATAGTTGTCAATTGAAATGAAAACTATGTATGTAATGACCTTGGTTTGTAATTTTTTTTTATTTATATGTGATTTGACCATTTTTCTCTCTCAAGTAGTTGCTACATGTTGGTATTGAGGTTTTGGGATGGTTGACACGGTTCTCAAGGCGATCGAGAATGAGTTATGCGAATTTGTGGTTTTTAAAAGTTTGAGAAGTCTTATAGTTGACTTTAGTCAACACTTATTGTTCTGAGTGCTAGATGGCAAAACGGACTATGCCAATAGATCTAAAATGTCGAATATGGATTGGTAGAGGGGTTGGATCGATTTTGAGACCTTTTATATCTCATTTCAACCCTTCATTTGAAAAATAGTAAAATAGGGTCCCAGGGGTTAATTTTGTAAAAATGACCTTTTTTGAATATCTAATTTTGCCATTGAGTTCGTAATGCCAAAATTATCCTAGTAGAATATATGTTTTGTCTCGGTGGTTTTCCAACCAAATCAAAGGGTCCGATCGAAGCTTGGTAGGCTCGCACCAAAATTGGCATCAACTGATATCTGCTGCAGCTGCTTTAGCGGCTCAAGACAACTTTGGAGGTTAGGCTTCAGTTAAGCGGTATCCACATTTGTGGCTTGTTACCGGTTTAGCAATAGTCACTTAAGTGTCCATTTAACTACTTATGTGACAACCTCTATATATATGCCATTTTTCTCCATTTTCCTCCATTTTTGGACCTCCAAGCTTCGAAAAAGACATTTTTAAAGGATTTTAACGTTAATTTTTATTCGAGTAACTTCAAAACTTATAATACCACTATTTTTCATTGATTTAATCCTCAAAAACACATTTAAATCATGATTTCAAAATAAAAAAGTTGAAGTTCTTATCGATAAAGTTTAAAAAGGACTTTTCTTTATTTTGGACCTATTTTAACCCATTTTTCTTGGATTTTTCTCCTATAGGATCCCATAACCTTAGGCAATGTATTTTTGAAATAAAATTTTGATTTTATCCCTTTTCTTTCAAATCCATTTTTCTATTATGTTTTGACCCCAACTCAAATATGGGCAATATGTGTATTACTAGCTTTCTTTAAAAGTGTAGATGTTATATTTGAATGTTGTAGTTGGCGTCGAGGCGATTTATGAGGAAAATACTTTGTATTGAAGCACTTTAGAGAAGAATTTCATCATTTTGAGGTAATGGCTTAACTTCATTTAGATTGAGCTGGGTAGTTAATGCATAAGTAAAGCATGCTATTGAAAAATAACTATATAGTTTTTATTTTGAGACTATTTATACTTTTGTGTGCTCGTGTGGGGGCTTATATGCTACTGTTGTTGACTCACGAAATTTGGTATTGCATGTTGCCCATGTGGGGCTTTATTTGACATAATTGGTCTTATCTATGCATCTAAATACCTTTAATTCTCAATATAATGCTCGTGCAAGAGCTTATTTTACTAATTTAGACTTTATTTGAGCATTGGTTGCTTTTATCTTGATAAAATACCCGAGTTACGGATTGCTATGATATTGGTTATGCATTGTATGCATATTTATTCAGATGGTGGCTAATTGGAGTTGATAATCATGAATTATACATATACGGAGTTGATTTCTGAGCTCACTTGTATTTATTATATGTTGGATGGTTTGAATATCATTATTTAACTTGATTGTGAGCATTACATCCTCATTCCATACATATTGACACAACCCGAACCAGGGCCTAGTCATGTCAGGCATCTCAAGTCCAACCAGGACCGTAGACATCCCAATACCCAACCACAACTGTCCTGCACCCTATGTCGGACAAATTCTGAACATATAACAAGATAAAACAAAAATAATTTAGAGACATTAAGTAAAGTCTATAATCATAAACCAACTACCTCAATCAAATATCCAATTGGTGCCAACCCCAATGCCAATACCAATACCAATACCAAGGCTGGCACTAATACCGACATCGCCCATGCCCATAGTTGTCTGACAAAGCCTCTATCCTGAATTAATAACATCCGGTCAATATATGTCCCTGACCATATCCAAAACCAAACTAAATTAATAACAAAAACAAAAGAAGTCCATGGCATGAAATGAAGCTTTTAGGAGTATGGAAGCTCACTACTTCAACGCGACTCTAAGCTGTCCCTGGATCTAAGTCACTGAGTAGAAGAAATAGTGGTCGGTTCCTGCATCGTGTGAGGATACAATGCCTGAAGACGGTTAGTAAAGTGAACGCTAACATGTACTCTAGGATAAGATAAAATAATGCTAGTAATTCAAAACAAAGTAAATAACCATACGCAACCATGTAGATACATATATTTATATCATGCTGGGTTTAGCATGTATTTAAAACCTTAACTTGGACTGTGTAGCTCTGTCATCCTAAATGTCCACCCAAGGGCCATATGGGTTCAGTTCCCCTTACTGAAAGGGCCCTGGTGCGTGTTAGCCGTACGAACTAGAGAAAAGAACCTGATATCACTAGTACATCTCCCATGACATCATGCACACGGTCACCATGACCAAACCTCACATTGACAAACATGAGTTTCTAGTATTGGTCCCCCCAGAACCTCCACCTTCCACAACTTTGCTAATACATCCCTCTGTAAGCCCATAGTAAAACCGATATTCATTCCAACCATTTACCAAGGAGTCCTTTGTTGAGGCATTAACCGTTGGTATCGTCATACCAAAATTAGAGCTTGCAAGTTTATCCTTTTATGCCATACCAAACCATTAAATCAAATTGACTCCAAAGTTTCCAATTGAACCAATACCATGGCCACCAAGGCCTTTACAAACCATTTAAAATCAACCAGACCAATTTAGGTTCCATTACTTCTTATGCAATGCAAAGATTTCAAGATAGTCAAACTAAGTGACAAAATCATTCTCATTGGTATTTTAACAAAGAGGTTGAGGACACATAAGTTTCAAAAGTATAACCAAGTAATTTGAGGAATCCATGATACCCCGAAATCCATTTAACATTAACATGCATCCCACAATGTCAAAATCATAGTAAAAACATGAAAGAAAATATGATTAAACCATGAGAACATTCAACCATGAACATCCAAAACCCCCAACAAATATTTGAAACCATAACAATATCATGAAAAACATACATTAAAACACATGCTCTTTGTAAAATAACAACGAGGGAGGAGTAACATGCCTTAGACACCATGGAAGACGAAGAGTAACCACCCTTGAAAGCCTTAATTAATTATATTGAAGAAACCTTAGCCCTTTGGCTTGAGAGAGAGTCGAGAGAGATTTTAAGAGTGTTTGATTAAGAATAATAGGTTAATGAAGCCCAGAAAGGTGTTTTATGTCATGACATCAAAGGGAGTTACAAAGGAGAAATGTCCAGAATGCCCCCAACTCAAAACTGTGGAAAACTCGCAGGTAGGTACGAGTTGACCCTCTAACTCGTCACCGCCTTATACGACTAGTAACATCAAGTCATCACTAGAACAGAAAGTTGGACACCATATTCTGTCGAACATACGACTCCCTTGCCTAACTCATCACTAGACCATACGACTGGTATGGTCTAGTCTTACCCAAGACAAAAACTTAAGGGATACATTGGATAACATACAACTCGAGCTTACCACTCATACCATTTCCTTACAGATCCTAGTGAGCCATTCGTACTCAGAGCTAATTCAAGTTATTAAGTTACTAATTTGTGTAAGGGACTGACCAAATAAATCGTCACCACACCTAATGACTCGTGCCCACCAAACTGTAACCACAATAGAAACCCAACTACCCTTCACTAGTTTCCTTAGGACTAGGGTTCCCTAACCTGTACCCACAACATACGACTCATATAATGAGTCGTTACAAGGTTAGTGAGTCCAAAACATAGGATATTTCCAAGGGCCGAAACCCAGGGTGTTTTAATTCTCCCCTGCTTGAATCATTCGTCCTTGAATGATGGGACAAGGAAGTGACTAGAATGATTAAACCCCCAAACATCTCTACTCTTACTTTTAAGATAGAAAATAGAGAAACCAAGGAAATCAATCTTTCCTTTAACAAAGTAAAAAAACAAAGATGCTAAGAGCAATACATACCTTACACACGAATTTTTAGAGCAGAGAACATGAATAGATACTTGGACATCATGTCCTCTTCCGCTTCCCAAGTATCCTTTTTCACCTTGTTGTTCCTCCATAGAACCTTTACCAAAGCTACATCATTAGTCCGCAACCGATAAAATTACTGATCCAAAATCTCCACAGGGACATCTTCATAAGATAGGGAATCTGAAATACCAATATCCTTGATAGGAACAATTTGTAACAAATCACCCACATACTTTCTTAACATAGAAACATGGAACAATGGGTGTATGAAATTGAAACTAGAAGGCAACTCCAAATCATACTCAATATTACCAACTCTTCTCAAAACCAAGAACAGACCAACATACCGGGGACTAAGCTTCCCCTTTTTCCCAAACCATACTACTCCCTTCTTGGGAGACACCTTCAAGTACACCCTATCCCCAACCTCAAATTCTAACTTCCTACGTCTCATATCCGCATAGGATTTTTGGTAACTTTAAGCCTATCCCAAATCACCTTCACTTTCTACATAGTTTGGTGAACTAAATTCGGGAAACATCTCTACCTTACCAACCTCGAACCACCTATAAGAAACCTATACCTCCTACCATACAATGCCTCAAATATAGCCATGCCAATACTAGAGTGGTAGTTATTATTATAGGAAAACTCTATAAGAAGCAAATGCTCAAACCAGCTACCACCATTGTCAATTATGTAAGCTCAAAGCATGTCTTCCAATGTCTGAATAGTCCTTTCCGCTTGCCCTTCCGACTACGGGTGGAAAGCAGTACTAAGACTCACCTTGGTCCCCAAACCTTTCTAAAATAATTGCCAAAAGTATGATGAAAACTGCGTACCACGATCCGATATGATGGAAATAGGTACCCTATGCAACTTTACAATATCTTAGAGATACAACCTTGCATAATCCTCAGCCTAGAAATTTATCCACAAAGGTAAGAGTCATCCTATTCACATGACCCAAATCGAATCGAATTGATTCTAAGACTGAGAAAGACCAGTAATGAAATCTATGTTGATCACCTCCCTCTTCCACATAGGCAACTCAATTTCTTGATACAATCCTCCGAGCCTTATCTGCTCAACCTACACTTGTTGGAACACCATGCACTTTGTCACCAAACTAGCCACATCTCACTTTATATTGTTCCACCAATACATCTCCTAAAGGTTATGATATATTTTTGTCACACCAGGATGAAAACATAGCGTGACTCATGCATCTCAGCCAAGATCCACTCTCGCAATCCATCGATATCGGGGACACATAACCTTCCATGGTACCGTAAGGTTTTATCACCACTAATCTCAAAGGATATCACCTTTTTCCCACCTATATCACCGTTGATCCTCATCAAGATAGGATCTAACACTTGCTTCTCTTTTACTTTAGCACCAAGAGATGACTACGCCACCTCCCATAAAACTACATCACCATCCTTAGAGTCCAAGAGACGAACTCTAAGTTTAGACAAACGGTGAATATCTTTCACCAACTCCCACTTCCCTTTATCCACATGAGCTATACTTTCCATGGATAACCTGCTAATAATATTTGCATCCACATTAGCCTTACCTAGATGGTAGTGAAGACTCATGTCATAATCCTTGAGCAGCTCAAGCCATTGATAACGCTCAAACTACAGCTCTCGTAAGAGTGTAAGCGGACGCTGTCAAATATAGAACCCAACTGGGTTGGGTGTCGAATCCCACAGGGAATAGCTGGTCACTAAGTAAGCAAAGATTAGTAGACTTTGGGTGAAAGTCTCGTAAAAGGGGGGATTTTGTAGCGTGCAATAGTGTAATAAAATAACAAAGTAAAAATGGAGAATAGCAAAGTAAAAAGGAAGAATGTTTATGTCCACCTTATGAGTTATACGTCTCTATTGGCTATGAGTTATGCAGAATTCAGACATGCATGTGCTTATAGAGAATTGTATTCTATGGTAAATCCAAGCGTCTTTCGACCTTAACAAGGACTATTTCACTTTAACTCTTTCGAGCTTAAAGCGTGTCTAACGGTACAAATTCTCTAAGAGGTTAATCCAGTTACGACACTAACTTTTTTACAAGGGTTGGTTCCCTATTACCTTGACATTATCTCTTTTCCAGACATATAACTTTTCTTTCGAACAAGTTAATGCTATACTGGCGTATTCTATGCGTCTGCAGCCACAAAGAATTTAGATTAAGATGAAGAGAATAACGATATAAGCAGCATATATGTCACGAATTCACAAACTCATAGCCTTAGATAGTATCTCATAAGGCTTCCATAACCCCAATAGAGAAGTTTAGCTACTCATGAGTGCAACGGAAATCACAATAGACATTATCATTGCACCACAATAAAGATCTCACATTACGTGTAGGGGTAAGAATGGTGTGAATCCTTTGTTTGAGTAACGTTTCTCTTGTTGCGGAAGTTAAGAATTGAAAGTAGAAGATTTGTTAGAAGTAGAATGTATTAGAAAGAGAATTTGGAACTAGAATAATAGAGGAATGTCTCAAAATCTCTAGCAGAATAGGGTATTTATAATACCCATATCCTATTCTTACTAAGCTAATGCATTACTTAACCCAATCCTACTAGGTTAATGTATCATTATCCTAATCCTACTAAGTTACTGCTAGTCCCCAAAGTCTTTAGAATTGCTGTTTTTGCCCAGGACAGATTTTCCATGCGCCATTTTTGGTCCTTGGCATGTAAGATTCCCCTTCCTTCTTTCGTGAAGCTTTCTTTGGCGTCAAGTTATCCATAAAATGCTGAAATCTGCATTATTTATACCTGAAAACTTGCCAATCACATTTGTTAGCTCACGTACAAGAAAAAGGACTAAAAGTGCATGAATTATATAATTTGTCCTCAAAACTTAGCTAAAATATGGGTAAAATATAGTACTTTAGGCGTGTAAATTCGCCTATCATTAACACCCCACACTTAAGGCTTTGTTCGTCCTCGAACAAAATATCATGTCCATCTAAACATCTACTTGGGATTTCACAGTAACAATACAAAATATTCATCAAGACAAACACGTCAATCATTAACAAAGAGTAGTTTTCTGATCATTAGTAGAAACAATTCAACCTCCAACATAGACTCGTGATGGTGATTAATTCGTGTCCACAAGTTGAGGTACAAAGAATCATACACAACTACCCAAGACTCATCAACTATGTGTGTCTCACCATATATCACCCATAATCACTCACAAGTATTGTATATATTTCAAACATGGGTATAAGATTATCCTTGCTCTCACTCTCACAAAGAATTCATATGTTAAAACTGATGACCATAGGCTTGCCCTTAGTGTAATGCTCCACTAAATATCAGAATGCTAAGCTTAGGATCAAATAGGTCTTTTGCTGATTGTAATGTAGGCTAAGGGACGGGTAGGACTATTTTGGCCAAAAATAGTGACTATGTTCCTAAGCGCTTTAATACATCACATTATGCCATTAATACTTTTCTTTCAAACAACCTTTCTACTTTCTTTTATTCTACCACCCCTTTTTTCCACCTTTGTTTTTCAATTTTAAACATAACTAACTTTTCAGTTTTCCTTTCCCTTTTTTTTCTTTTTCATAACACCTCTTATGATAGCGATTTTTTTTCATAACAAATTCAAGCACCATTACATTCTAAAGCATCATACTCACCCAATTTCCTCTTATTTTGTCACATGACTTTACACTTTAAAGCACTTAGGAATTTGGATTAAATTATGGTCTTGAAAAAATAGATTAGGCTTACATATGAGGTTGTCAAAGAAAATAGGCTAAAGGCTCAATGGGGTTAACTAGGATAATGTCCATGGGTAGGTAAAAAGAAGGTAAACAAGTCTAGGTTGCCAAAGAAATGCCTAAATTATCTCCTAGACTTGCACTCCTTATTTTCGCTTTACTTACATACCAGGCAAGTTCTAGCATCAACCACAAACACAGAATATACTATATCCTCACACACACAAGGCACATGGTCGAATTTATTGGGAGTAGCATAGACTCTTGACCCAATAGATGAAGGAATTGAACCACACAATATCACATAGTGAGTCACAATTAGAGCCTAAACGTCTCAATAGTCATGATTTTAGCACAAACTCTTGTCATAATCTCATGCTGCCTATTAGAATAATTTCATGCGAAGTTAAGTTAAAAAAAAATTTTTAACTACTAAAAAGAAAAACAAAACAAACATAAATGCAAATGCAGATAGAGAAGTATAGCATGCAAATACCAGCACCCCACACTTAGACGGGACACACTGCCCTCAGTGGAAAATAAATAAGAAGAACCTGGTTAGTCGGACTCCTCCTCTATGTCTGGGGTCATACCCCCTTCGTCGGAATCATCATTGGAGTCGTCGTCATCAAAATTCTCCTCCACATCGGAGTCTGGCATTCGTCGATCATCATCAGTCGGCACATCGTTATCAAGAGGTTCCTCAAAATATGTACCTACTCCACACATCGCCTTCGCGTGCTCATTCATTGGGTAGTCATAATACAGCTGTTGGAGCTCTGCAGCAGTTGGAACAAGGCCACCGCTTATCATTGTAAACCGAGTCATGCCATAAAGATGGCGAAAGAAACTCTCATCTCGAGCATGCCTTTATGAAGTGGTAAGGTTGACGCCATGCGTAGTTTCAGCATCCTTAACCTTCGTGAGGTCAACTTTCTTTGGGTTGTGAGGGAGTTTATGATCAGCCGATTCCTCTTCGATGTCTTCCTTCCTCAATATTGCGGTCAACAGATTGCCAAAACTGAAGTGGGACCTCTTGTGTAGCCTAGCTTTCCGTATTGTGGATTAAATAATTGCCCCAATGTTGATAGGGACATTCGTCATCAATGTGTATACCAAGCACACTCTATATCATGTTATCTTTATGTACTGAGTCCTTGGAATTAGGCAAGAGTTGACTATGCGCAACCATATTCTTGCTTCTCTATTCAAAGGAGCATATGGGAAGGTGTTGTGTCTTCCGGTGTCCTTGTGTCTACTCCACCGTGCCATGGACCTTGTCCCATAGAGTGTGTGTCGAATGGCTCTATATGGAGGTCTACTGTACAGCTCTTTGAATAGTGATGGATCAACAGCAGGCAAGCCAAGAAAGGAGTTGAAGAAATCCGCATTGAGTTGTAAAACTTGGCCCCGAATCTTGACCTCGCTTCCTATGGTTTTTGGTGACCAGTTGGCATAGAATTCTTTTATAAGATCGAGATTGAATTCTCCCATGTATCGGAAGATGAAATCAAGATGTAACGCCATGATCTTGGCCAACTTCTTTGCTAGGCTTTCCTTATTTATCAAGTCCACATGAACATATTTCTTCTCTTTGTTGTCCCTATACCATTACTTTGCTTCCTCCTCTAAAACCCATTTAATTCCGAACATACGGAGTGGTACATGCATCGAGGAGGACTCTCCTTGCTCTTTGCGTCCTCTTTTCTTGCCTTTTTGGGAAGTGGTTGCCTTATCTTTGCCTTGTCTTGCTTTGGGTGCCATTGTACCTGAGGCTAAAACAATGTTCATGTTAGAGTCATCTCGATGGATACAATCTATAAACAAGTAGTAGTGGCACCACCCCACACTTAGTTTGTTGGTACAGACTAGTGAAGTGAAAGTTGGCGATTACTCAGACTTCATCGATATACGTTTTAGGCCCTATATTCCAACAATAAAATCAGTGCCGTCATACTTCTTGTGACCTTGGCAACACGTTCATGACTGATATATCAAGACTTACTACATAGTGATTGAATCAAGGTATAGCATCTAGAAATAATCACAACCTCATATGTTGGTAGTCAACCATAATTCTTGTCTCGATGAACAAGTCATTCCAATATGTAAGATTTCTATTGACAAGATTATACAATTTTCTTGACCATGTTAATTCCGCAAAAGTATGACAGTGCATCAAAATCAGATTCAAGTTGGAAACATGTTAAGATCATTCTTACGTATTCGTTCACTCACTTAGTTGTATCACAACACATCAACCACATTCAAATCACCAATACTACTTCAAGATTTAACAATTCATAATAGGTGTAGTAGTGTAGTACTTATGGAATATAAATGAAGAACAAAGAAGTACTTACTTGATTGATGCCTTTGGATGATGTTCTTGTGAAGTAAAAGAGCAATAGGAAAATTTTGGAGAGGATTTGGAGGCTATAGGCGGCGCTTATGCAAGGTATCCAATGTGTTTTTGGTCTAAGACTAAGTCTCTTATTTATAGGAAAGGCTTGGGTCGGTTTTTGACCCATTTAAAATCGGATTTGGAGACAAGAAGTGACCATAGGCGGCGCCTTTTACTTTGCCTATGCTAGGCATAGGTGGCGCCTTTTGCATAGCATTGTTGAGCTTAGGCGGCGCCTATGCCATGGCATTCTTAGGCATAGGCGGCGCCTTTTGCATGGCATATGAGATTCAGAGACAAAAGGCATTGGTATAGGCGGCGCCTATGCTATGGCATACTTGGGCATGGGCGGCGCCTATGCTATGGCACACTAGATTCTGAGAGCTTAGCCCATAGTATAGGCCTTGCTTTGTTCGTGGCCTAGTTTTACATAGGCCTAGCCTTGTTCGTTGCCTATATTTTCATAAACAATGCCCAATCCATAGCCTTTTGCTTCTTCATTCCTAACTTACCACCTTTAACATGCAATACGTCCAAATCAAAATTTGAAACTGACCTCCTCATTTTACACCTCTTTGCACCTACATTTACTCAAGAACAACAAAGACGATTAGAACGATGGGTTGCCTC
The DNA here is from genome assembly GCA_030864225.1 of Capsicum baccatum var. pendulum. Classification (NCBI taxonomy): domain Eukaryota; kingdom Viridiplantae; phylum Streptophyta; class Magnoliopsida; order Solanales; family Solanaceae; genus Capsicum; species Capsicum baccatum. The sequence goes on from CM061560.1 coordinate 190,751,882, forward strand.
CCATCAAGCGCCTTAGTTTTGGTCATGGCACGACTCTTTTTTTTGGATTTTTATTTATCAAAAGCAAACACGTAATAGAACGAAAGAAAGACAAAAATGAAAAACGATGGGTTGCCTCCTATCTAGCGCTTGATTTACTATCGCGGCACGATATAGTTACCTTGAGTACTTAGACTTTGTCAAGATAAGTGGTGGCCATATAATTTATCGAGTCAAGAGGACCGATATATGGTTTTACTCGTTGGCCATTCACCTTGAAGACAACACCATTAGTGTCTTTCAACTCAACTACCCCAGACGAGTAGACTTGGTTTACTTTGTACGGACCAGACCACTTGGACTTCAACTTACCTGGGAATATCTTCAATCTGGAATTGAAGAGGAGTACCATATCATCTTTTTGAAAGTTTCGTTGAACAATCCGTTGATCATGATACTTTTTCATCCGCTCCTTGTATAGGTCTGATCTTTCATAAGCATGTAGACGGAATTCATCCATCTTGTTCAGCTGCTCCAATCTCAGATTCATTGTATCATCCCAATTCAAATTAAGTTGCTTCAACGCCCATATGCTTTATGCTCGAGCTCAATGGGTAAGTGACACGCCTTCCCATAAACTAATTGGTATGGGGACATGCCAATTGGCATTTTGAATGCAGTCCTATAAGTCCATAGTGCATCGTCCAGCTTTCGAGACCAATCTTTCCTATTAGCATTTACCGTTTTAGCAAGGATTTGCTTGATCTCTCGATTGGAAACCTTTACCTGTCCACTAGTTTGTGGGTGATAAGGCGTGGCTACCTTATGTTGCTTGACACTATATTTTCCCAACACACATTTGAATAGCTTGTTGCAAAAGTGAGATCCTCCATCGCTTACGATAGTACGTGGAACTCCAAAGCGAGAGAAGATATTCCTCTTCAAGAATGCTACAACACGCTTTCCCTCATTGTCGGCCGACGCTACTGCTTCAACCCATTTTGAAACATAGTCTACAGCAACTAGGATATATTTTATTCCAAACGAATTTACGAATGGACCCATGAAATCAATACCCCATACATCAAAAAGCTCTACTTCAAGAATTTTCGACATGGGCATCTCATGGTGTTTCGAAATAGCACCTTGTCTCTAGCATTGGTCGCATCTTCTCACAAAGTCGTAGGTATCTCTAAATATCGAAGGCCAATAATATCCACTTTGCAATACCTTTCTTGCTGTCCGATTACCTGCGTGATGTCCCCCAACTTGGGAAGTGTCACATGCTTCCAATACATCAGGCACCTCTACATGAGATATGCATCGCCGAATAACACCATCCGCGCATCGTTGAAACAAATATGGTTCATCCCAAAAGTAGTGTTTTACATCATGCATGAACTTCCTCTTTTGATGGTAAGATAAGTTTGCAGGTATCACATTACTCACCACAAAATTTGCAAAGTCGGCATACTATAGTAACTTCTCCATTATCATTGCTAAGATCTCCTCGTCAGGGAATGCATCATCAATCTTGATTTCGGGCTGCGCTATATGCTCATTTTTGAGTCTAGATAGATGATCAGCCACTTGGTTCTCGCAACCTCTTCTATATTTAACCTCGAAATCAAATTCTTGCAGCAGCAATACCCATTGAATTAGTCTTGGTTTTGCATCCTTCTTTGTCATTAAGTACCTCAGAGCTGCATGGTCTGTATGAACGATTACTTTGGTTCCCAACAAATAAGTACGAAACTTCTCAAACTCATACACAACCGCTAGGAGCTCTTATTCTGTGACAGTGTAGTTCTTTTGGGCTTCGTTCAGGACCTTGCTCACATAGTAGATAGGATGAAATAACTTCTCCCTTCTCTGGCCAAGTACAACACCTAACGCTACCCCACCCTAGCGTCACACATGACTTCAAACGGTAAAGACCAATCTGGTGCTACCATGATAGGAGCTTCAATTAGTTTTCCTTTGAGGCATTCAAATGCCTTCAAACAATCTTCATTGAGGTCAAAATTTGCATCTTTCTCCAGAAGTTTGCATAATGGACTAGCAATTTTTGAGAAATCTTTGATGAATCACCGATAGAAACCTGCATTCCCGAGGAAACTACGAACTCCCTTCACGGAAATTGGAGGTGGTAGCTTCTCGATAACTTTAATTTTAGCTCGATCAACCTTAATTCCTCTTTCGGAGATTTTATGCCCAAGAACAATACCTTCTTTAACCATAAAGTGGCACTTCTCCCAATTCAGCACTAGGTTGAATTCTACACATCTTTGAAATGCCATACTTAAATTTGATAAGCATGCTTCAAACGTCTCGCCAGCCACTGAAAAATCATCCATGAATACTTCCAAAGTATCTTCGACCATATCAGAGAAAATGGACATCATAAAACATTGAAAGGTGGCTGGTGCGTTACATAGCCCGAATGACATGCGTTTAAAGGCAAACGAACCATATGGGCATGTAAACGTTGTTTTCTCTTGGTCTTAGGGAGCAATACAAATCTGATTATAGCCTGAATAACTGTCTAAGAAACAAAACCATCCTTTCCCCGTTAATCGATCTAGCATTTGGTCCATAAATGGCATTAGAAAGTGATCCTTGAGTGTCCATGAATTCAGCTTTCAGTAGTCTATGCATACTCTCCATCCGATGACGGGTCTGAGTGGAATAAGTTCATTCTTTTCATTCGCGACTACCGTCATGCCTCCTTTCTTGGGAACACATTGTACCGGGCTTACCCATGCACTGTCAGAGATTGGATACACAACCCCCGCATCTAACCACTTGATAATTTCTTTCTTTACCACTTCTTGCATAGGTGGATTTAGACGCCTTTGATGCTCAATGGTGGGTGTGCAATTTTCTTCAAGCTGAATCTTGTGTGTACAAATCCCAGGTGGGATACCAATAATGTCAGCGATGGTCCCACCAATGGATCTTATATACTTCCGTAGAATAGCAATGAGAGCTGCAACTTGTTGCTCACCCAAATCTGCCACCACAATGACTGGAAGTGTGTTTCCGTTTCCTAAGAATGCATACTTTAAATGACTAGGCAGCTCCTTCAATTCTAACGTGGGTGGCTCTTCAATAGATGGCTTAGCTGGTGGTGTGGGTCGATTTTTGAGATCGAGGTCCAGCTTCTTGGGAGTGTGAGGATATGACCCTAATCCTGTCAGAGCATCAATAGTTTCTTCACAATTTTCAGCATCCTTAGTCTCACCATTCATGAGCACAACCACCAATGGGTCATCAATAATTTGCTCTTCTTCAAGTAATTCTTCCTCATCATCAAAGTAAACATCGGCCACCGAAAATACGTTCAGAACTTTGGGTTGCTTCATTGATTTGCACACATCAAAGAGAACTTCTTCGTCATTTATTCGGAATGAAAGCTCATTTGCTCTCAAATCAATAAGCACACTTTTTGTAGCAAGGAAAGGGCGCCCCAAGATTATGGGAAATTCTGAGTCTGCTTCACAATCCAGAATTACGAAGTCTGCCAGAAAAATGAATGAAGAAACCTTTACCAATACATCACATAGAATACCAACAGGTCATTTCACCGACCTATCCGCCATTATGAGCCTTATATTGGTTGGAGCAGGATCACCCAACCCCAACTTTTTATAAATAGATAATGGCATCAAATTGATGCTGGCTCCTAAATCGCATAATGCTTTGGCAAAATTCAAAGATCCAACGGTGTAAGGAATAGTGAAAGCACCGGGGTCAGCCTTCTTCTGAACTAGTGATCGAGTAGCAATTGCGCAGCAGTGATGAACAGTATCCTTCAACTCAAAGCTTGCTTCTCGCTTCTTTGTCAAAAGATCCTTCATAAATTTCGCATACCCAGGCATTTGTTCTAGTGCCTCTACCAATGGAACATTAATGGTCAGCTGCTTTAACATATTCATGAATTTGCTGAACTTTGTATCATCCGCAATCTTCTTCAATCTTTGAGGAAAAGGTGGTGGTGGATAAGGAATTATTTTCTCCACGGCTTTCTCCTCCGCTTGCTTCTGTTTTTCAACCTTTTCAGGCTGCACATACTCGGTGTGACGTCATGGACGTCGTGGGTGGTTTCTACGGCAGCTTCTCCTTTTGCCTTATCATCGATGTCTGCTGCCTCGTCAACCACTTGCTTGCGTTTGGATGAAGTTTCCAGCACCTTACCACTTCGGGTAGTAATAGCCATGCATGATCCGTCATTCTTTGGATTTTGCGCAGTGTCGCTAGGTAAGGTTCCAGCCTTTCTTTGATTGAGTGCTGCTGAAAGTTGGCTTAATTGCTGCTCTATTTCTTGATTGAAGTGGAATGTGAGTCAACCAATTACTTTATTGAGGATAAATCATTTATTACCTCCGTTACTCCCGCACTGGTTGCTTCCACTCCTTTCAACAGTTTAGCCATCATATCTTCCATGCTTCCGAAACCAGATGTGGTGGTGTCACGTCTTCCTGGGGGAACGTATAAACCACTCTTTTCATTCTTGTTCTTCCAACTACCTTGGTCCTTGTTTCCAGATTTATCATAGTAGTTCCGACCTTGGTTTCCTTGGGTATTACCTCAGAAACCCCCCTGATTGTTCAAGTAGTCGGCTTCCTCTTCTGAATCAGATTCGTCTCTTCCTTTTAACGCAACAGCTTTGACTTTTTCGGTCTTCCCTGATAATAGATGCTTTGTAAGAAGATCCACTTGTGTTTTGTTGTGCGCCATATCTTGATCACGTTCTTCTTCTCTTCTCCTTTGTTTAGCAGTCATGCCAATAGATATAGTAGGGCTTGCTACCTCAAAATCCCTGGTATGCCAAGCTCTACTTTGCTTCATCATCCGATCTAGCATATTGGTTGCCTGCCCAAAGGTGAGGTCCATAAATGATCCTCCAGCCGCATTATCCACCACTGGTTTAGTTGTTGAATTCAAGGCTCTGTATAGTATCTCCATTAGGTGGACATTGGTCATGTGACGGTTTGAGCACCTCATAAGCTTCGTCTTGAACCTCTCCCATGTTTCATGAAGAGCTTCGGTTGGAAGCTACCGAAAGTTGCTGATTTCATCTCTTAATTGTGCTCTTTTGGATGACAGAAAGAATCTTTTTAGGAAAGCGTCTCTCAATTGCCTCCAATTTGTAATAGAATCAGTAGTCAGCCCATTCAACCATAGAGTTGCCTCCCCAGACAGAGACAATGGAAATAGGCGTAATCGAATTGCATTCTGACCAACGCCAGGATTGTCAAACGACTTGCATGTAGAAATAAAGTTGATGGGATGCATATTCGGATCATCGCCTGCTATTCCACCAAATAATCCCTTGAGTTGCAATAACTGAATCATGGTGATTGTGATGTTGAACTTGGCTACGGGTGCCAATGGTGGAGGAATAATGGCTCCTGTGGCTCCGGCTCCGTCAAGATCATCATCATCATCGTTAAAAGCTGGTTGTACAGGTCGACGTTCATGCCTAAACCTTGCTTGACGATATCTTCTGTTGGCAGGTGTTGCGATCTCAGCAGCATGCCTAGGGTTTAGTAACTCGTCATCACCTAGGTCCTCGTTGTCAGGATTTATTGCTCGCCCGGGGTTATCAATATTCTGTTGATACACTTGAGCGGCGGCTAGAGCAGCTAGTCTCGCCTGTTCCTGTTGAGCAGCCATCCTTTCAATTTTGTGTTGTGCCTCCATTCTGCCAATACGTTGTGGTTCAGGATTGATAGGTAATAACGGTTGACCAAAACTTCTAGTATGGGGCATGCACTGAATAAAAACCTGCAGAGAACAAAAACAAAAACTAAAAGTAAAAGTACGAGAATCTTTGACCAAAGGGTCTAGTAATTATTACAAACTTAATTGACACTCGTATTCCCTGACAACGGTGCCAATTTTTGATAACGCTCAAACTACAGCTCTCGTCAGAGTGTAAGCGGACGCTGTCAAATATAGAACCCAACTGGGTTGGGTGTCGAATCCCACAGGGAATAGCTAGTCAATAATTAAGCAAAGATTAGTAGACTTTGGGTGAAAGTCTCGTAAAAGGGGGGATTTTGTAGCGTGCAATAGTGTAATAAAATAACAAAGAAAAAACGGAGAATAGCAAAGTTAAAAGGAAGAATGTTTAGTAAGATGTTAATCAATGAGAATTGGGAGTTAGGGTTATGTCCACCTTATGAGTTATACGTCTCTATTGGCTATGAGTTATGCGGAATTCAGACATGTATGTGCTTATAGAGAATTGTATTCTATGGTAAATCCAAGCGTCTTTCGACCTTAACAAGGACTATTTCACTTTAACTCTTTCGAGCTTAAAGCGTGTCTAACGGTACAAATTCTCTAAGAGGTTAATCCAGTTACGACACTAACTTTTTAACAGGGGTTGGTTCCCTATTACCTTGACATTATCTCTTTTCCAGACATATAACTTTTCTTTCGAACAAGTTAATGCTATACTGGCGTATTCTATGTGTCTGCAGCCACAAAGAATTTAGATTAAGATGAAGAGAATAACGATGTAAGCAGCATACATGTCAAGAATTCACAAACTCATAGCCTTAGATAGTATCTCATAAGGCTTCCATAACCTCAACAGAGAAGTTTAGCTACACATGAGTGCAAAGGAAATCACAATAGACATTATCATTGTACCACAATAAAGATCTCACGTTAGGTGTAGGGGTAAGAATGGCGTGAATCATTTGTTTGAGTAACGTTTCTCTTGTTGCGGAAATTAAGAATTGAAAGTAGAAGATTTGTCAGAAGTAGAATGTATTAGAAAGAGAATTTGGAACTAGAATAATAGAGGAATATCTCAAAATCTCTAGTAGAATAGGGTATTTATAATACCCATATCCTATTCTTACTAAGCTAATGCATTACTTAACCCAATCCTACTAGGTTAATGTATCATTATCCTAATCCTACTAAGTTACTGCTAGTCCCCAAAGTCTTTAGAATTGCTGTTTTTGCCCAGGACAGATTTTCCATGCGCCACTTTTGGTCCTTGGCATGTAAGATTCCCCTTCCTTCTTTCGTGAAGCTTTCTTTGGCGTCAAGTTATCCATAAAATGCTGAAATCTGCATTATTTATACCTGAAAACTTGCCAATCACATTTGTTAGCTCACGTACAAGAAAAAGGACTAAAAGTGCATGAATTATATAATTTGTCCTCAAAACTTAGCTAAAATATGGGTAAAATATAGTACTTTAGGCGTGTAAATTCGCCTATCATCAGCCATCTCCTTTGCCTAAGGTTAAGCTCTTTTCGAATAAACACATACTGCAGGATCTTATGATCAGAAAAGATATCCACATGCATGCCATATAGATAGTGATGCTAGATCTTTAATGCGAATACCATAAATAACAATTCCAAATCATAGGTCGTATAATTTTTCTCATGCACCTTCAACTGTCTAAAGGCATAAGCTATCACCTTGCCATGCTGCATCAAAATGCAACTAATCCCAATACAGGATGCATCATAATGTACCACAAATCCATTTGTGGCTTAAGGCAAGGTCATGATCGGAGTCGAAGTTAGCTTATCTTTCATCTTTTCAAAACTACCCTTACAAGCATTCGACCATAAGAACTTTACCTTCTTCTGAGTTAACTTAGTCAATGAGGCAACTATAGTCAAAAAACTTTCCACAAACCTCCTGTACTAACCAGCTAAACCCAAGAAGATCCGAATATCGGTTGGAGTCGTAGGTCTAGGCCACCTCTTAACCACTGCAACTTTCTGTGGATCCACCATAATCCCTTCACTAAAAATGATATGACTCAAAAAAGTGATTGCGTTCAACCAGAACTCATATTCGAGAATTTGGCATACAATCGTTACTTTTTTAGGGCTTACAACACTACACAGATGTGATTAGCATAAAACACCCCACTTGTCGAGTATGCCAAGATATTATCTATGAACACAATGACGGACAAATCCAAAAAATCCAGAAGACTCTATTTATCAAATCCATGAATGCCACTAGGGCATTGGTCAATCCCAAAGACATAACCAAAAACTCAAAATGCCCATACTGGGTCCAAAAAGATATTTTAGGGATATCACCTTCCTAATCTTTTACTGATGATACCCAGACCGAAGATTGATCTTAGAGAAAAACTTAGAACCCTAAAGCTGATCAAATAAATCATCTATCCTTGGAAGAGGGTACTTATTCTTTACTGTCACCTTATTTAACTGCCGGTAATTAATACACATTCGAAGGGAACCATCTTTCTTATGCATGAATAACACTGGTGTACCCCATGAATACACACTAGGACAAAATAAACCCTTGTCTAAAAGATTCCTTAGTTGATCCTTAAGCTCCTTCAACTCAGCTGGAGTCATTCTATACGGGGGAATAGAAATAGCACAAGTGTCCGAAATAAGATCTATCCCAAAATCAATCTCCCTATTAGGAGGAACACCAGGAAGGTCATCACTCAAAAAATTCATTCACCATCGGGATAAAATAAAAAGAAGACCCTCCGAGTTAAAATTTTTAACCTAGACTAGAGGATATAGACACCCCTTAGAGATAAATACCCGAGCTCTAAGATACAATATGAGCTTCACCTTAGGTGCTATGGAACCACTCTCCCATTTAATAACCAACTCAATAGGGAATTTAAAGACAATCTTATGGGTTTGATAGTCTAAAGAAACATAGCACGAGTGTAACCAATCTGTCCCTAATATAATATCAAAATCAACCATATCTAACTCAATCAGATCTACCAGAGTCTCCCAACCACCCACATATATGACACAACCCCTATAGACTCTTCTACTCACTACAGAGTCACCCACCGGGGTAGAAATAAAAAAAGGGTCTGAAACATACTCGAGACCAAAATCAAAATGCACAGCCACAAATGGGGTCACATAAGAAAAAGTGAAATATGGATCAAGTAAATAATAAACATCATGGGAAAAAAGTTTCAACATACCAATAACGATATTAGGCGATGCCTCAGACTCCTAATGGGTAATGAAGGCATAGAGTCGGTTTCGACCAGTGCTGAAACTAGATGGTGCACCCATTGATGCTGGAGCTGATGAAGAGGTAACACGAACCTTATTTTTCTAAAAAGCAACCTTACCAATAGGAAATTTCCTAGTTATGTGCCCCAACTAATCATAGTTGAAGCACTTATCCTTTCCTTTATCACAATAACCTCGATGCAACCGACCACAAAATTTATATAGAGAATATAATAGAGCTGACTAAGCCCCGCTAGCCTGAGATTAGGCATCCTATGACCTAAAGTTTTCACCATCATGATAACGTTTATTGCCTGATGTCTTTGGGTAGGGAGCACTAGCCATTGAGTAAGACCTGGAATTACCCCACTTTTTCTTGGGCCATCCCCACCATCCCTGCCACTCAATTGTTGTCCATCACCCACTAGAAAAATCTAAACTTCTTACTTTATCTCTCCCCAATCTCTACCTATTTGTTCTTCTCTTCCTGAACCTGCTACATGTATACAACCAACCTGGAGATGTCTATGTCTTTGTTCAACAAGGTAGCCTTAATCCCCCAAATCAAATCTCGAGACAACCTAGAAGGAAACTTTCTCATTCTAGCCTTCATGCTAGAAACCAACTCCAAAGTATACCGAGATGACTGGTAAAACATCAAGGCATACTCCTTGACTAAAATCTTGCCTTGCTTAAAGTTAACAAACTCTTCTGCCTTTACTCCCTCAACTCCTGAGAAAAAATCAATCTAGAAAATCACTAGAGAAATCATCCCTAGGGCTGACTCAGCATCGTCACCCCTTGATTGCTCTCATTCCTCTGGTATGCTCATCTTTTAGTTGATAGGCAAAAAAATTCAACACCCTCCATATTAGTATCATACATAACACAGAAGATATTTTTTATCTCATCTACAAAAGCTTTAGGATACTCCTCAACCCTAACACACCAGTAAATACTGAAGGGTTCAACTTTATAAATTAGCCAACCCTTGTGGCCTCAGAAAAAGGAGTAACAGAAGCATCACGCTTGGTCTGAGAAGCTACCAATTATGCCAACATATGAATAGACTAACAAAACTTAACATTCATCACATCAGCCTAGAGAGCTCGAGCAGGGCTGGAGGGAACCAGTAGAATTCTAAGAGAATAATTCGGATCTGAACCCCTAGATCGAGTCTGGACCCCATAAGTAGAATGGGTGCAATCAATGTTGTCCCCAAGTGGGACAGAAGAGTTTTTGTGAGCTTTAAATCATCGAGGAGGCATAATATGAAAAGCGATCAAACAAGAATTAGAGAAGATTTTAGGACCTTTGACTTTATAGCTTAAAATCAGAACATAAGAAAAGAAAACATTCCTAAATGCCTCGTAGCCTCTCCCTTATGAGTGTGGCGCTCTACACACCCTAAAGGGATACCCTTCTCAACACGACTTTTTTCGACACCCAATTGACCATGAACCTAGGGGTCTGATACAAATCAGATACGACCCAAACCTGGGCCTAGTCATTTTGGGCATCTCAAGTCCAAGAAAGATTGAAGACCATCCCCAATACCCAACTAGAACTGCCCTGTACCCTATATCGGATGAATTATAAACATATAACAAGATAAATAAAAATAATTTAGAAACATTATGTAAAGTCTATAATCATAATCCAACAACCTCATCAAACGTCCAACCGGTGCCAACCCCAATGCCAATACCAATACTGATACCACCTATGTCCATAATTATCTAAAAAAACTTCTATCCAAAATCAATAACATTCGGTCGGGATATGCCCCCGACCATAGCCAAAATAAAACCAAATTAATAACAAAAATAAAAGAAGTCCATAGCATAAAATAAAGACTTCCAGAGTATAGAGGCTTACCACTTCAGTCTGAATCTAAGTTGTCCATAAATTCAAGTTATTGAGTAGAAGAAATGGTAGTATGGTTAGTTCCTGCGTAACATGGGGATACAACACCCAAAGAAGGTTAACCGAGTGAATGCTAGAATGTACTCAAGGATAAGATAAAATAATGCCAGTAATTTAAAACCAAAAATAAAAAGCCATATGCAACCACATAGATACATATATTCATATCATGTCATGAAAGGAAACAGGGTTTAGCATGTACTTAAAAACCTTAACCTGGGCTGGGTAGCTCTGCCGTCCTAAATGTCTACCCACGGGTTATATGTGTTCAACTTCCCCTGCTGAAAGAGCCCCGGTGTATATTATCCATAATAATCGAAGAAACAAACTTGAGATGACTAGTACATCTCCCAAAATATAAAGTATGACATCATGAGAACGTTCACTATGACCAAACCTCTCATCGGCAAACATGAATTTCCAGTATTATTCCCTCCAAGACCTCCACCTTCCATGACTTTGCTAACACATATCCTCTTTATGCCCATATTAAAACTAATTACACATTCCAACCATTTACCAAGGAGTCTTTTGATTAGGCATTAATCATTGGTATCGTCATACCAAAATTAGAACTTGAAAGTCTATCCTTTTATGCCATAACAAAACCATTAAATCAAATTGACTCCAAAGTTTACAATTAAACCAATACTATGACCACCAAGGCCTTTTCAAACCATTTAAAACCAACCAGATCAATTTAGGTTCAATTACCTTTTATGCAATGCCAAGATTTCAAGAATAGTCAAACTAAGTGACAAAATCATTCCCATTGGCATTTTAACAAATAGGTTAAGGGCACATAAGTTTCAAAACCATAACCAAGTAATTTGGGGAATCCATAATACCCCAAAATCTATTTACCATTAACATACATCCCACAATGTCAAAATCATACTAAAAACATGAAAGAAAACATAATTAGACCATGAGAACCATTATACAACTATGAACATCCAAAACCCCCAACAATTATTTCAAACCATAATAATATTATGAAAATCATACATTACAACACACTCTTTGTAAAATAACAATTAGGGAGGAGTAACATACCTTAGACGTCAAGGATGATAAATAAAAATCATCCTTGAAAGCCTTAATTGATTAGCTTGAAGAAACCCTAGCCCTTTGAATTGAGAGAGAGTTGAGAGAGATTTTAAGAGTGTTTGATTGAGAATAATAGGCTAATGAAGACCCAGAAGGTGTTCTATATCATGGCATCAAAGGAAGTTATAAAGGGTAAATATCCAAAATGCCCCCAACTCAAAACTGTGGAATACTCATAGGTGCGAATGAGTTGACCCTCCAACTCGTCACCACATCATACGACTAGTACCATCGAGTCATTACTAGAAAAAAAAGTTGGACACCATATTCTGTCCAACATACAACTCTTTTATCCAACTCGTCACTAGACCATATGACTGGTATGGTCCAATCGTACCCATGACAGAAACCAAATGGATTGGATACTGGACAACATACGACTCAAGATTACCACTCTTACCCTTTCCTCATAGATCTTAGTGAGTCACTCATACTCAGAGCCAAGTCAAGTTACAAAGTTACTAATTTTATTATGAGACCGACCAAATGAATCATCACCATCCCTAATGACCCGTACCCACCAAACCATAACCACAACAAAAGCCCAACTAACCTTCACTGGCCTCCTAATGGCTAGGGTCCCGTAAATCATACCCACACCATATGACTCATATAGTGAGTCATTATAAGAATAATGATTCAAAACACAAGAAATTCCCCAGGGCCAAAAAACATGGTATTTCACATATAAATTTATGATATACTTGTACAACTAGAAAACACTATTTTAAAAGAAAATGAGACACTTTTATGAAAATGCTCTCCGTGAACACGAGTCAGAGATGAGATTTGAGATTGAAATTGAGGTGTAAAATAAAATATATGGGTTGTGAATCGCCTATGGGTCCTATCTGTAGCTATGAGCTCGATGGGTGTATACAAAAAGTCTCGTAATAACTTTCACTATTTATTCCATCTACATTGCATTGAATTGTATATATATCTTGCTTGCTTTCTTTGTTCTTTTGAATTGTGTGTGGTTTTTGTGTATTTTCTTCCTTATTTCTATTTGTTACTATTTTTTCATACTTACATTTTTTTGAAATGTTAGTAGAGATAGTGTGAGCTACCACATGGGACTTTTCTATTTGTAGATGACGTGCTCATAGTACATTTTACTCATTTTATTTGCTACTTTTCTAAGTTAGCCTATGGTGCCTATTGAGTACAAGCGAACCATACTCGCTCCTACTGTTCCCTTTCGGTTTAGATTCTAGCATGAGTATGGCACACAAAGGTTAAAATCGTGTAGTTGATTGGTGATATTTAAGGTTCTGGATCGTTCTAGTATCCGGGACTAATTTTTGGATCTCACTCTATCTTACGTTTATCTTTATTTGGGTTAGAGATAGATTTTGGTACTTTTACTTTTAGATTTGTGCTTAGATTGCTCTAACATTATGACACTAGGCTTTGGGTGGTTTATGTATTTCTTCTAACTTTCATTCATTATATATATATATCCAGTGACTGGCCTGACTTTTTTCTAGAAGACTCGCTTAGGTTCATGTTATTATCAATTTTTATTTTGTCTGTATCAGTTTGGGTGATCAACTTACTTGTCAAGACTAGGACGCAACAAGTGGCATTATAACATAGTTTTAGGCTGTGATATATTGGTATTAGAGCCTTCAGGTTCACCAATTTCATAAGTTTAGGAGTAGGATGTCTAGTAGAGTCTCGTAGATCGGTACATAGACGTCCGTATCTATCTTTAAGAGTCTATAAGATGTCTTTAGAAAAAACTTCTATATTTTGATTCCTTATTATGCAGGTTATTCATGCCCTATGTTATAAGTTGTGTTTTATTTTTTCTACATAAATAGTGAGGAATAAATGTTGAGAGATTTGGGATACTAAGCCAGCACATGATGTTTGGGCCCAAACTAGAGGGTAAAGTTGGGCCATGGATGGATTAGAGGTAGAAACAGGGAACGAAGGGCTACCCTGACCAGATTTAGTGCTAGCAAAATCTCCTTTGAGCTTAAGGATAAACATGTAATAGATATAGGATAGCTTAGGTCCCACAGGGTTCAGTTGCTACCCCAATTATATAGGGTTTGTTGATTCACTTACTGGATCATTTGGTTGGTGTTATTTTTAGTGAACCTAGTATTTCTCCAATTTTGAGTATGGTATCATCGTTAGTGTTAGTGGTTGCTTATGGTATTCCTCCAATCTCGAGTATAGTTCTGTCATCTATACCGATATATATTTATGATATTTCCTAGACTTTGAGTGGTGTTACACCTTCTTTGCCAGTATATGATCATGGTATTCCTAGTTTAGTATATCCTTCATCTATGGTACCCCTATACATGGATTCCCAGCCTGCCAGACTTACTATTTATCTAGCTACTTCAGGTACAATTATGTCTTTTGACTATCAGAAGAGGTTTGAGAGATTTATTTGCTTGGTTCCAGGCAAGTTCAGTGGTGCAATTAGTAAGAATGCCTATGAGTTCTTTGATTGATTGTTAGGAAAAATTGCATAATCTTGGATCTCTTAAGTCCCATGGAGTTGCTTATAATACTTATTAGTTGATAAATATGGCAAGGGATTGGTGAATGTGGTATGCGAGTTGTATACCTTTAGATGATCCTTCTATGGCTTGGACTTAGTTTTCGGAGGCTTTCTTGGAGAGGTTTGTGTCAAAAAGTTTAAGAGACTGGATGGATGATGAGTTTGATTATTTGGATCAGGGCTCTATGACTATTTCTGAGTATGAGGCTTATTTTCACACCTTATCCTAGTATTCAACTGCTAGAATCTCTACCTAGTTCGAGCAGATTTAGAAGTTCTTAAAGGGATTGGATGGCACTTATTAGTTGGATACAACTCAAATGGTAGTCTCAAGGGATTCTTTTTAGAGTATTATTGAACATGCCAAGATGATCGAGTCAATTCTATGTTACTCAAAGAGGTGCCAAGATGGTGTATCTTTATGGTGAGTTTAGTGATATGCCTTCCGAGGTAGGTGCTTTTTAGGTAGAGAGTCCCATAGTTATTATAGTAGGCTAATTCAGGTCATATTACAGGGATCAGATGGTGGGTCTTCAGGTTCAGAAACTTTGGGTTGTCAAAAATATAGTCAGGTTGGTCGTCCTAGTTCAGCCATACCTCCTCAGATTGAGTTAAGCCGCAGAGGGTGTTTTGTATATAAAAGTTTGTCCATGGGGAAAATAATTATCCTTGGTGTGTTTTCTAACCTACTCTTATTTTGGTAGTAAGAGGTGGTGCATAGAGTGGTAGGGGTATAACTAGAAGTACTCAAGAGAGAGGTAGAGGTACTCATCATGGTGGTTGAGAAGTTTTTCAATTTGGAAGAGGACACAATCAGTTCTATACTATACCTACTAGGCATGCGACAGAGGCCTATGATATTCATATTATAGATATCATCTCAATTTTCTACTGATCTGTTTCCATATTATTTGACCTTGGGTCAACTTTCTCATATGTGTCTATATATTTTGCTTTTATTTTTCATGTTATATGTGAGCCTCTTTCTATGCCTATTCGCATTTTTACCCAGTAGGAGATTTTTTAGTAGTAGGTCGGATATACTACTCTTGTGTGGTTATCTTTGTGGTTTGTGAGATTCGAGTGGACTTGATAATCTTAGATATAGTTGTTTTTAATGTTATTTTGGGTATGGATTGGTTAGATCCTTATTATGCTATTTTAGACTGGTATACCAAGACTGTGACCTTAGCTATGTTGGGTGTGTCAAGGTTATATTGGAAGGTATTCATGATTTAGGTTCAAAGAATATTATATCTTTTTTAGTGTGCTCTTTGCATATTAGATAAAGGGAGTCTATCTTATTTAGCTCATATTTGTGATACTAATGTTGTATCACTGCCTCCTATGGATTCTTTTTGAGTTGTTCATGGATGTGTTTCCTATGAATTTTCCAGGTATACTGCCAAACTGTAATATTGATTTTTCTATTGATGTGGAGCTGGGCACCAAGCTCATTTTTATTCCTTCTTATAATATGTCCCCTGCGAGTTAAATGAGTTGAAAGAGCAGTTGGAAGATTTGTTGGGTAAGGGGTTTATTAGACCTAGTGTATCTCCTTTGGCGTGCCTATCTTTTTTGAGAAGTAGAAGGATGGTGCCATGCCTATATGTATTTATTATAGGAAGTTGAACAAAGTTATACTTGAGAACAAGTATCCTCTTCCTCGCATTGATGATTTATATGACCAGGTTTAGGGTGCTTCAGTGTTTTCCAAGATTGATTTGAGATTCAAGTATCACCAATTGAAGATTAGATCTTTAAATTTTTTGAAGACAACTTTTTAGGCCCGATACAGTCAATTATGAGATCTTGGTCATGTCATTTGGGTTAAATAATGCCGCAGAAACATTCATGGAGTTGATGAATTGGGTGTTTTGATTATCTTGACTCCTTCATGATTGTATTTACAAATGATATATTGGTTTACTCCAAGAGTGAGGCCGACCATGTGAAGCATTAGAGGATTGTGATCTAGAGGTTGCATGATGAGAAGTTGTATGCTAAGTTATCTAAGTGATAGTTTTGGGTTGATTCTTTCTCTTTTTTGGTTCATGTGGTGACTATGGATGACATTATGGTCGATCCAGCTAATATTGTGGCGATTCTTAATTGGGCTAATCCCACTTCTCCTACCAAGATTTAGAGCTTCATCAGTTGGTGGGTCATTATCGGTGTTTTGTAAAGGATTTCTCATCTATTGCAACTTTTTTCAGCTTTCAAAGGCTCAAGGAGTTGTGACTTTGGCTCCTATTTTGACTTTGCCCAAGGAGGGTGTGAGTTTTACCATATTTTTTGTGCTTCAGGTGTAGGTTTGGGTGTGGTGTTAATGCAGGAAGGCAAGGTAATTACTTATGCCTCTCATCAGCTGAAGCCTCATGAGAGGAACTATCATACCCATGATTTAGAGTTGACAGCCACAATGTTTGTGTTAAAGTTGTGGCGAGACTACTTGTATGGGGTGCCTTATGATATTTTCTTGAACCCTCATAGCCTTTAGTACTTTTTCAGACAACGACAACTTAACATAAGGTAGTGATGTTGGCTTGAGTTGCTCAAGGATTATGACACCACTATCTTATACTCCCTCTATCCCAAATTATGTATCGCCATTTCCTTTTTGGTCCGTCCCAAAAAGAATGTCGCCTTTCCTTATTTGGTATGTTTTCAAAAACAAAATTACAATTTTACCCTTAGTGGTCCCACTTGACTTTAAATACTATTACTCTTTTTTTATTTGGTTTTTCAATTAACAGTGGTCCCACTTGATTTTAAATATTATTACTCCTTTTTTTAAGAAGGGTAATTTTGTAATTTTAACAAAGTCAATACTTATTTCTTAAATATCTTGTCTGATCAAATGGTGACACATAATTTGGGATGAAGGGAGTATCATCTTGACAAGGCTAAAGTAGTTGCGGATGTCTTGAGTCGAAAGTCGACTAGTATGGGGATTTTATCTCGTCTATTGTAATACCCCGTATTTCCCTAGCTTAATTTAACTCTCAGTACATGATTATTCATATATAAAATTTTTGAACTACTTAGTATTTTTTAGTTTAGAGCCTGCCATTGCATCCATTTTTACACAGTATCATCCACATTTCAGTGGGTCACCGCGATGCCCACTGTGTCGTGGTGAGGCCAAAAATTGGGCATCCAGTGATGAATTTTTAAATCTTTCCTAGGGGTAATTAAGTGTTTTTCCATGACCCAAGTCAGTTTTAAAAATGTGATTAACCTCTAATTAACCTAGATATAGCATTATTTCCTCACTTTCTCTCAAGATTAAAATATTCTCTTTCAAAGGGCAAAACACTAGCTTCAAGAAATCAAGAACAAACTCAGGAATTCCTTGAAGAACCTTCAAGAATTAATATTCCCAGGGATGTTAGGTGTTCATTAATGGGTTCCTTTCACCCATGAAGTCCAAGAACCTCTTTTAAACATACAAGATCTCATATTTATGATTTTCATGCTTGAATTTGATTGTATCCATGTACATGATAGTAATTGAGTTTCAATCCATGATTAATTGTAGGTTCTATGAAATTGGAATAGCATGTATATTGAATTTTGTAATTGCCATGTTATAATACTTGAATTAACAAGTTTGGGTGTTGTAGTTACAATGTTTACATGTTATCCATGATTATATGGATTAAGTTGTGCTCCCCAAGTGTTTGATGGAATGCCCATGTGAATTAAATGGTGAAATCATGACATGTTAGCATATGTATGCCCTACAAGGGTATGATAAAATGTCTCTATGAATGAATTATGAACAAGTGGATATTATTTTATTTTTCAGGATCATGCTACGCTTTACCTTCATGCTATCGAGTCCTAGGGGTATCTAATACCCGACAAGTTTAGCTATTTACCTAGAGCTATAGTAGTTACATAATAGTCTCAGTCATGTCCCAAAATATAAGTACTCAATCAGTTATAGAACTCAGTGAAACTCAATATCAGTCTAATTCAGTTCTGTATAATAACAGTTTAATTCAGATGGGAGTAGGATTTAGCACCGAGTGAACCCAAGGATAGGGGCTCACCTGCTAGTAGAGGGCGTGACCCTTAGAAGCAGTCCTTACATTCCAGAACTAAGTTTCCAGCGTAGGTTGAGACATCAACCTGCCAGTTGAGAGTTGATGAGGTATCTTACCTGCCAGGTTAGGGTACCACCATTTTAATTCAGGGCACTTTCCAGAAGAGGGTGACTCTTTAGTTTGTCTTTACCTGTGGCTCGATACTGACACCCTTTTAACTGGGGTTACAGTTTGGACCCTAGTTATCTAATTTAGGGTATTTCAATTAGATGACTACCTCCCACAGTCTCAGTTTCAGTCTCAGTATATAACTCAGTTTAGTTCTACAGAATTAGGTCTATCAAACATAGTCACTCAGCTATCAGTTACTCAGTTATCAAAACTCAGTACCCAGCTTTAGTAAGAGCTTAGATATAGTATACACGTGTATGCACAGTATTGCATACTCAGCATTTTACAATAGTTCTAGTTAACCATGTACTCTTATTCAGTTACTCCATATTATTCAATCAGTTACTATTCATGCATATGAACCCTTGCATTCATCCTTACCTCATCTATCATACCAGTACATTCCACGTACTGATGCATACTTTCTCTTTGCACTATGATATCTCATATCATATGTTCGGATGCTTAAGTTCTTGACCACACATAGATAAATTTAGTTAGCAGAAGCAAATTCAGTAGTGAGTCCTCATCTATCGAGGATATGCTTTTATTTCAGTATTTTTAGTAGCTTCAGTCTTTCAGTAGTCGGAGTTAGTTGGGGGCTTATCCCATCAACTCCACATTCAGACAGTTCAGCTAGAGGCTTTTCAGACTAGACTAGTTCAGATAGTATTCAGTTTCAGATATTTTCAGCAGATATTATATTATATCAGTACTCAAATTATTAACCTTATGGAATTTCAGCCTATTTTCTACATTATTACAATATTGTTATTCAATGCTTATAGCAGATATCAGTCATGGGTTAGCTTGTGGTCCCTCGAGATTATAAGCACCGTGTAGAGTCGGGGTACAAACTTGGGGTATTACATCTATTGACCCAGGAGTGGCATTTAGCCTTGAAGTTAGTCATTATTTAACCAGATGGTTAGATTTGATATTTCAACACCTGAGCATATTTTACCCTTTGTTGATACTAGATCTTCCTTGATGGAGCAGATTTAAGCTTACTTGTTTGATGATAACAGTTTAAGGGTGATTCGGGATAAGGTTTTTAGCAGAGAGGTTAAGGAAGCATCACTTGATTCTAATAGAGTATTAAGGATTGGTGGCCGAATTTTGTATCGAGAGTTGGGGATTAGGTGAGATTGATTTTAAAGGAGGCTCATGTCTTTAGTTATTCTATCCACCTAGGTGTGACCAAGATGTATCGTGATTTGAAATATCTTTACTATAGTAGTGGTATGAAGAAGGATGTGGCAAATTTTATAGCTCATTGCTTATGTAGTTAGCAGGTGAAGGCCGAGCATCAGAGATCGGGTGCTTTGCTTTAGATATTGTCCATTCTTGAGTGTAAGTAAGAGTGAATCACTATGGACTTCATGGTTGTATTGCATCATACTTTCCAGGGTTCTGACAATATTTGGGTAATCATGGATCAGTTGACCAAATCAACCTATTTCATTCCTATTTAGATTTTCTTCAATGCTAAAAGGTTGGTGCATATCTATGTTTGTGAGATAATTCATCTTCATAAAGTACTCATGTGTATTATTTTCAGATAGAGGCCAATATTCACTTCTACCTTCTGGCAAACTTTTCAGGAGGAGTTGGTTACACAGGTTGACCTCAGTACAACCTTTTACCCCAAGATGGATGGTCAGTCGGAGTGAACTATTTAGGTTATGGATAATATGCTTTACACATATGTAATAAATTTTAGGGGTCAATGGGAGCATCATTGGCTTTAGCAGAGTTCACTTATAGTCATAGCTGCCATTTGAGTATTGAGATAACCCCTTTCAAGGTGTTATATGGTAGTCATTGTCAGTCCCCTAATGGTTAGTTTGAGACTTCAGAGGATAGACCCTCTGGTACTAACTTGCTTTACGAGTCTTTGGATAGAGTTCGGGAGATTAAGGATAGGCTTCGAGCGGCTTAGAGCAGAAAAATGAGTTATGATGACTAGAGGATTTATTCCTTAAATTTTTGTATTGGTGATAGGGTTTGTCTTCGAGTGTCTCCTATGAAGGGTGTGATGAGGTTTGGGAAGAGGGACAAACTTATCCCCAAGTATATTGGACCATTTGAGATTCTTCGGGCAGTTGGAGAGGTTTCTTATTAGTTGGCCTTACATCCAGACTTTTCAGTTGTTCATCTAGTGTTTTTATGTATCTATGCTTCAACATTATATTTTGAATGTGTCTTATGTCCTTCTTTTAGACTCTGTTCAGTTAGATGAGGGGTTGACCTTTGTTGAGGAGCCAGTGTTTTTTTGGTCAGGTATGTGAGACTGTTGAGTTCTAGAGACATTCCTGTAGTTATGGTTTAGTAGAGACACCATCTTGTTGAGGAGGCTACTGGGAGGTCGAGTATGACATGCATAGTATTTAGCCTCAACTCTTTACCAATTCAAGTATTTTCTTGCCTTTAGTTTGAGGATGAACTGGATTTTTAGTGGTGGATGTTGTAATGACCTTAATTTGTGAATTCTTTACATCTATGTGATTTGACCATTTTTCTCTCTCAAGTAGTTGCTACATATTGATATTGAGGTTCTGGGATGGTTGGCATAAATCTCGAGGTGATGGAGAATGAGTTATGAGAGTTTATGGTTTTTAGAAGCTTGACAAGCCATATAGCTGACTTTGGTCAAAACTTATTGTTATGAGTGTTGTATGAAAAAATGGACTGCGCCAATAGATCCAAAATGTCGAATATGGGTTGGTATAAGGGTTAGACCGATCTCAAGACTTTATATCTCATTTTGATCCTTCATTTGAAAATAATGAAATAAGGTCCCATAGGTTAATTTTGTGAAAACAATCTTTTTTTTGAAATTCGACTTCGTCATTGAGTCCAGAATGTCAAAATTATCCTAGTAGAGTATGTGGTTTGTATCGAAGGGTTCGATCGAATCTTGATAGGCTCACACCAAAATCAACTTTAGCAGAAATCTGGTGTAGTCGCTTAAGCGGCAACCACTTTAGTGGACCAAGACCACTTTAGCAACTAAGTATCTCTTAAGCATTAGCCGTTTTAGCGACCTTGTACCATTTTAGCGATGGTCACTTAAGCAACAACCACCTTGTATAACCCTTTACCTTCATTTTTGGACCTTTAACCTATAGGAAAGGCGACTTTTGAGGGTTTCAACGTTGATTTTTGTGTGGGTAACTTCTAAAATTGTAATTCCACTATTTCCCATTTATTTTTCTTCAAAAACACCTTTAAATCATGATTTCAAAATGAAAAAAATAAGAGTTTTATTGAAAAAGTTTTAAAAGGATTTTTTCCTCATTTTGGACCTCATTAATCCCCTTTTGCGTGTTTTCTCTAGTAGGCCCCATAACCTTGGAGAATGTGTCTTTGAAATAAAATTCTAATTTTACTCCTTTTGTTTTCAAACCCATTTTTCAAATCTATTTTGATCCTGACTCGAATAGAGTAATATGGGTATCTTTATTTTTAACATGAAGATGCTATATTTGAATGTTGTAGTTGGTGTTGAGCCCGTTCATAAGGGAAAGACTTCGTGTTAAAGTATTTTAGACTGGGATTTCTCCATTTCAAGGTAGGTTATGACTTAACTTCTTTCAGATTGAGCTAATAGTTAATGCATAAACAAACAATGCTATGGATTGGAGAAAATACCTAGGGGGTTTATATTTGAGACTATTTATACTATTGTGTGCCCTTTGGGGGCTTATATGTTGTTGTTTTTTACTCGCGATATCTAGTATTGTGTGTTGCCCGTGTGGGGCTTTATTTGACATCGTTGGTCTTATCTGTGCATCTAAATGCCTTTAATTCTAGATATGATGCCTATGCAGGGGTTTATTTCTCTAATTTAGGACTTATTTGAGCATTGATTGCTTTTATCATGATAAAATACCCAAGTTAGGGATTGATATGTTATTAATAATGTCTTTTATGCATAGTTATTCAGATGGTACCTAATTGGAGTTGATAATTATGAATTATGGGAATACAGAGTTCATTTCTGGGTTCAATTGTATATATTTTTTGTTGGATGATTTAGATATCATCATTTGAGTTGATTGTTAGCATTACACCCTCATTCTATAAATATACATTCATGAGATACCATTACCACTAGAAAATACTATTTTTAAAAGAAAATGAGACATTTTTATGAAAAGCCTCTCTGTGAATATGAGACAGAGAGGAAAGTTGAGATACTGAGTTAGATATGAGATATAGTTTATGGGTTGTGAACCCTCCATGTGTCCTATACGGTAACTTCAAGCTCAGTGTTGATGTTAGGCGTATTTACACGCCTAAAGCACCTTAATTTACCCATATTTTAGCTAAGTTTTGAGGACAAAATATATAATTCCTGCACTTTTAGTCCTTTTTCCTGTAAGTGAGCTAACCAACGTGATTAGCAAGTTTTCAGGTATAAATGATGAAGATTTCAGCATTTTATGAACTGTTTGATGCCAAAGGAAACCTCACGTAAGAAGGAAGGCAGCTTTTGGAAGCCTATGGACTAAAAGTGATGCATGGAGAACTTGTCCCGGGCAAAAACAACATTTCTAAAGACTTGGGGGATCAGCAGTAACTTAGTAGGATTAGGACAAGTATGCAGTAACCCAGTAGGACTAGGACAACGATAAAAACCCTATGTCAATAGGACTAGGATATAGATGTTATATAAACCCTATTTTGCTGAAACTTTTCAGCATTCTCTTCTTATCCCCCTTTCTATTCTTTCCCTTCTTCATTAATTCATTGTTGACATTATTCTTCATCTATTCGACTTTTAATTTTCACGACAAGAGAAACGCTACTAGAAAGGAAATCACACCACAAGTGACACCAAAACATACTTCACGTGAGATTGTTATTATTTTGGTATGATGATAATGTCTATTGTGTTTTCCGTTGCACTCATGAGTAGCTAAACTTCTCTGTTAGGGTTATGGAAGCCTTATGATATACTATCTATTGCTATGAGTTTGTGAATTCTTGATACGTATGCTGCTTATATCATTACTCTCTTCATCTTAATTGAATTCTTGTGGTTGCAAACATATAGAATATGCCAGTATAGAATTAACTTGTTCGAAAGAAAAGTTACATGTCTGGAAAAGAGCGAGTGATAAAGAAATAGGGCTACCAACCCCTGTTTAAAAGTTAGTGCCGTAACTGGATTAACCTCTTGGAGAATTCGTACCATTAGTTATACGCTTTAAGCTCGAAAGAGTTAAAGTGAGATAATCCTTGATGGTCGAAAGACACTAGGATTTACCATAGAATACGAATCTCTATAAGTGCATGCATGTCTAAATTCCGCATAAATCATAGTTAATAGATACGTAGAACTCATAAGGTGGACATAACCCTAACTTACAATTCTCATTGATTCAAATCTTACTAAACATTCCATTTTTACTTTGCTATTTTGATAATTTTACTTCACGCATAAAATCCCCCCTTTTATCCGCAGAACTTTCACCAAAAGTCTAATAATCGTTGCATACTTAGTGACCAAGTATTCCCTGTGGGATTCGACACCCAACCCAGTTGGGTTCTATATTTGACAACGACCGCTTATACTCTTACGAGAGCTGTAGTTTGAGCGTTATCAGTGGGGTATATAGAAAGTCATGCGATGACTTTCATTATTCATTCCATCCATATTGCATTTCATTGCATACACATCTTGCGTGCTTCTTAGTTTCTTTGAATTGTGTGTGGTTTTCGTGAATATTCTCGTTTATGTACGTGTTGATACTAGTTTTGCATACTTATATACGTTGGAATTATTAGCGGAGACGGTGTGAGCTACCGTTTGAGACTTTTCTATTTGCAGATTAAATTTCTTTATAATTTATTTTTATGTAGCTATATGAACAATGATAATTCATGCTTATAACTACCATTATTTTATTTGGAATTTAGGCTCAGTGATGTTGTACTTACATGTTTTTGATTTGATTTGAAAACAGTACAATTATGAAGCAGGTGTTTGGACATGTAATTTCATGTCATGATTTGAAATATGAGATTTTTCCAAAATTAATCATGAGATAAAATCTCATATTATCAAAAGAATTGTGATTTGAGATTTCAAATCATGATTTCAACTTTTTCATAAATTTATATTTTGTAAAAGAAACTTATCATTTTACATTTTGTCATAAAAGACTCATGCTTGGCATCAAGAGATTGTACGCACCATGTGACGAATTATATTAAAGAATAACTGGTTGCTATTATTGTTGATTTATAGATCTTTATAAATTATATGTACCTGAAAGAATGGAATCGTAGATACTTAGTTATAAAGAAACATAGAGATTTGCAGTTTCTCCATGTAGAGTCTTAGGAAATTACGACATATTATTTATGAATTATGATTTGCTCATTTGATAACATTTTATAAGAATTAGAAAATATTTAAAATGAACTTCAAGCACATGTTTGAACTTCAGACATTTGATAAAATTTTATAAGAATTAGAAAATATTAATAAGAATTAGAAAATATTTAGCAAAATCTATATTTTACAACAAGAACTTCAAACACATGTTCAAACTAACCTATGAATAATCAAATGAAGTTGTAACTCTATATTCACAACTTTGAACTTTAACAATAAGTTCAACCCAACTTATGAACATCAACAAAATGAAGTTCAAACTATTTTTTAAAATATATTATAAGAACCCTTGGGGGTCTGCACTACACAGTAAGGAACTAGGTCCCTCAAGATCAATCACAGGCAATCAAATAATATAGCACAGAAAAACTAAAGACAGTGCAGAAAAAGTAAATACACAAAAAATTTTATATGGAAAGCCAGAAAGGAAAAAATGATGGCTTGCCCTCATAAGCACCAAAGAAATCCACTATAATCAACCTCGTAATTACAGTCTAGATTTTAGAATACCTCTATGCTCCTTACGCTAGTAGCAACTCCACTACAAGCTCATCTTGGTAACTTTACCAAGGACTTTCTCTACACTGATTAACTTTAATCAACTTCAAGCTTAGGAAACTCTACCTAAGTACTCTCTATTTCAAACGAAAATGCTACTCTTATAGCTTGAGTAGTTCATTTACAATCCAGCACTCAAGAACACTCACACACTCTTTAAGCATGATACAAAGATAAGACCATGAGCTATGCTTGAGCAGTCTAGAAAATGTTTGCTGATTTTCTTTTTTACTCTTTTAAATTTGCAAAAACCATTTGATGAAGAGGCTTCTCTTTTCTTTTATAGTTGAGTGATGATTAGGACTGAAATATTATTGGACTATCTATCCAAGTTAGTACAAAATATCACCTGAAAGTTTGTTATATAAGAGGACAAAATTATGCATATATCGTGTGCCAGCTGTACTGCACGTTGCACATCCAGGGACCTGGTCCCTTGCAGTTTAGTTGCTCATCATCAAAACTACATATAGTAATTTTTCTCCTTTTTGATGATGACAAACCAAACCATACAATTTGAGCATCAATGCACATTCATCACATTTAATCAGTGTGACTACCACCTGAAGATGAATGTTACCCCTATTATCATGCTTCCCCCATCACCATGCAACATAGGGACCTGGTCCCTTATTATTATTTGCAGCAAAAACTCTTCTCCCTTCTCTCTATATGCACCTTAATTTAGTGTATTTGTATACTCCATACTCCTTCCATTTGCACACTACAGTTCCCCATGTCAACATGACTCTACACTTCCCCCTATTTGCAATTTTATACTTCCCTTTTCAATATTACTCCTAATTTTTCTATTCAATACCTTGCATACTCCCCCTATTAGCATACCATTTACATTCACCTAGAACATACCATTTGGTACTTAGTCCCCTACTATATGTACTCAATAGTGTATTCCCCTTTTTGGCATTATTGAAAAGTAACAACAGTAAATCAATAGTAAATTAAGCACAAATTAGTTAACTTATGGCCACTGGGGCAACACTAACATGAATAATAACTTTTCCATTTAAAAATAACAAATGTAACATACAAATAAAAGATTCATCATAAGTAGGGTAAGCATCAAATTAGTGCCTAAATTAAATGTTCTTAGGGAAAAAACCACAGAAATCAAGAATGATTAACAAGTGAAGAACTAGGAAGAAGAGTTTGAAGGAGTAGGTCCAGGTTGTTATTGAGATGCCTTATCTCTGTATTTGACCTAAGAACCTCGTCAGTTAAGATTGACACCCTCTTCTTCAGTTCAACATTCTCAGTTCTAAGCATTTCTTTGTCACGTGGGCTTTCTTTGGAAAGATGATGAATTGTCTCCTGAAGCTTGTTGATTTCTTCCTCCTTGGAAGCTAGGTTGAACTTCAGTTCCTCTATTTCCTTACTGATCTCCCTTTGATAAATTCTACCTGGTTTGACACATTCAGTCTCGACCAATGTTTTCATATTAAGCATTTGAACCATAAATCCTTGGGTTCTAGAATCACATATAATGCCATAATTATTAAGTACTTTGTTAAGCCAAAATACATATGTCATGCCATGCTTTCCCTTTTTACCTAGAACCACTTTGTGAATGTTTTCTATCATCAATGTAGGCATATCAATAAATTCAAAGCTACAAAGTCATTCCATCACATATAAGTCAGTGGCTGAGGCAATGTTTCTCTTTTGTGAACTAGGAAGGATTACCTTGTTCAAAAAGTCAAAAATCAATTAAAACTCACTCTTGAGTGAGTTTCTATTCACTGCAGCCACAAGTTTCCCTTTGACCTTGGATACATTTGCTAAGAATTCTATTGAAGGTAACTGCTTGGAGATAGTTCTCACCCCATATATAGGAACTTCCAAAATTCTTCCAGTGTTTCCTCATTCAGCTGTATTTACTTCTCTTTAGCCTGTGCAGTCAGACTTATCCCATCGTCTGAGAATTCCAAAGTGAAATAGAATTCCCTGACTATCTCATCAAAAATAGTGGGAATAAGTCCTTTCATGAGATGCATCCAACCTTGACATTTAACCAACTTAAAAATTTCTACCATACCAGGTTCTTTTAGCACATTTGAATAAAAAATCCTTCTAGTTAACACCTTTTGATTCTTCAAGAACTTATTTTTAACTTCCTTGGATACAACCTTACTTTTCTCCACATTATTTCTTCTAGCATAAGTGATCACAGATTTCCTTTTATCTACTTTTCTCTTCTTAGGACTAGGTCCCTTAAGAGTCAGCTCTTAGTAAAACTTCCAGACCATTTTCCAGAGATTCTTGGTATTTTACTGATATTATTTTTTTTGTGATTAGATATGCTCTTTCCTAAGCTTTTTGAAAACAAAATGAGGTTTTTAGCTACCAAGGTTTTATCCACCACAACATCATCAGAATAGTTTTAAAGATTCAAGGAAGATTCTTCATTAATAAGTTGAGTGATGAAGGAGTTAAGATTTGGTCGAGTAGAAGATGAAGGATGTTTTTCAGGATAGTTTAGGAAGGAATCTTTCATAGGGCTAAGCTCGGGATCCTTTGAAGGATATAAAAATGGAAGAGTTGTAGCCACCAAGTAGGTCTTTCTTTTGGAGGGGCTACTTGGAATTTTGGATTTCCCCTTTTTGATATGAGAAGGAGTGTGTACAACAAAATTTAAGGAATAATGAGCACAGGAAAGGGTTTTCAGGGGGAAAAAAAATATGATCAATATCAGATTTTAGGTAACTCACCTTCCCTTTTATATTAGGACAATTTTGTTCTAACACAAGGACAAGGAGGACACGACTTTTTATTGGAAGAACAGATAAAATTTGCACATACAAGATACTAACCTGAGAGATGGGACTAGGTCCCTCTCTAGTTTGTAAGAATCTTCAACTTTGTGCTTGTCATATTTGTCCACCTCCAAAGTTATTCCCATGGGTGTATACATGAAAAGTACTAATT
The DNA here is from genome assembly GCA_030864225.1 of Capsicum baccatum var. pendulum. NCBI lineage: Eukaryota > Viridiplantae > Streptophyta > Magnoliopsida > Solanales > Solanaceae > Capsicum > Capsicum baccatum. Next base: position 190,780,568 of record CM061560.1, read on the forward strand.
TACCAAGGATACTTGCCTCCTAGACATAGCCAATTTTGTGAGGAGACACTAATTCACTTGATAGTAGGCCAGGTTAGTCTGATCAATCCCAGTATTAGCTTGCTAGATTTATTACACCATATGATATTGCGACTTGTTTTGGAAGTAGGTCTGAGGACCAGGTCCTAGACTTGACATTGTTCAAATGTCCAGAGTTCCTTCAATATTTCTCTTAACTTTGCCAGCTTTTTCCACACCTTTGAGCTCATCCTTCGAATATGAATGCTAATCACATAAGACACTTTCACCTTAAAGTGTCTTAGGAAAGAGACTACAATTAGACCTTTCATTCATAGCCTTGAGAAATTATATAACAAGAAGATTTTTCTAATTACAAACCCTTTTTCCCTTCTGTATTCACAATCATTTGTTAGACTTAGGAATGCATTTGAGTTTGAGTTCCTAATAGGAGAAAAGAGGTGTGATTAAGTCTTTCTTTATCCATCTAGGTAGTGTGAGCTTCTTTTTTTCCTTTATATTCATACTTTTCAAGGACATAAAATTCTTTGGATCTTGCTGGATGTATCTATCATTGAACATTCTTGCTCCATTCCAGCTTTGACAGTTATTCCTTCAGGTGTCCATCTCTTCCATAGTGATTGCACAAGGGTTTATGGACTTTGTATATGACATATTCAATATACTTGTCTTGTGACCTAGAAGATTAAGCTTTGTACTGATACCCAATCCCCTTGCTATTATAGACTCTTTGACCAGTGAAATTAGAGAGGATTTGTGAGGATGAGGTCCACTGAAGAGATTTTTGAATTTTTCCTTCAAATGGACCACGTCCCTTTCTAACTTCTCATTCTTCTAGAGCACATTTATCAGATGGTCTTGAGAAATATTTAGCTCTTATTTAAGTAATTTGAATCTGTGAGGCCTTTTTCTTTCCTTTGCTATTAGAAATATCTATTTTTTCAATTGGCTCACCAAACTAAGATTGTTAAATTTTAACTTAGCACACTGTTCTTTTGTTTAAGATATTGGTTAGTTAAGGAAATTAATTCAAGCTCCTAATTCTCTATCCTTTCTTCTAGACCATTTTTCTCAGCACTCAACTTGTACATAGAATCAATTAATAATTTTGATAGCTTTTTTAACTTCTTATTAGTATAATTTTCAAGCTTCTTCTTAATATCAAAGATAGTTACCTCATTCTCTTCATCATTTTCAGTGTCTAATATGATGGAAAACACGAAGTTGAAGGTCACTTTTTCATCTTTCACTGTAAGCATGGAGACACCTGCAGACTTCTTGACTTCATCAGATTCGCTAGAGGAATCATCCCAACCATCTAAGACTTGTTTAACTGCAGGATCAGCTGCAACCTGTCTTCTTGATTTTATAGGGACCTGGTCCTTGTCTCTTCATTTAATACCTCCAGTATTGTGATATTACTGATGGTCTACTTTGTACATTAGAAAATCCTTAATAAAGTGTTAATGACTTCCATATTTATGACAAACTTCCATAGTAACTCCTTTTGTACTGCTGCTTTCACTTCTCTAGAAATGACCACTTTTCTCATAGATTTAACAATTCTTTTTACCAGGTAGGCAACATCAGTGTCATCTTCATTTGGCCCTAATCTTGAAGCTCTTAAAGAAAGAGATTTCTCCTTTTTTACCTTTATCTTGTCATGCCCTTGTTTTTTTTTAAGTTCATGGGTTTTCAGGTTCCTAATGAATTCATCCATGGTGAGAGTTTTTAATTTACTAGCCTCAATGATAGATCCACTTTGCTTTCCCAGGATTTAGGAAGAATCCCAAGAATATTTCTCACCTGTTTGTACATGGTAATTACTCCACCTAAGCAGTGTAACTCATTAGTGATAGAAGTAAACCGGTATGCATCTCTTGAATAGTTTCTTCTTCTTTCATTGTGAAGGTTTCTTATTGAGTTGTTAACATATCAACCTTTGAATCCTTAACACCAGTGGTTCCCTCATGAGCTGTCTTCAGACAGTCCTAGATTTCCTTAGCTATTTTGTAAGCTAAAATCCTGTTGTATTCATCCGATCCTATGCCACAAACAAATAATTTTCTTGCTTTGAAGTTTTTCTCAATTCTTTTTTCTATCTTCATCATTGAATTACCTCTTGCTTTTGATAAACATTCTTGTGATATCTTCTTCGTTGACTTCTCTTACAGGTACATGAGGACCATCAAGAATAATGTCCATAAGATCACTGTCCTCAGTCATAATAAAGTCAAATATCCTTATTTTCCACCACCCATAGTACTGTCCATTTAATGTAGGTAGTATAGAGATAGATTGCCCTTCTTCTAGGTTTGGTGGAGTAGCCATGATAACCAAAACACTCTAGGTGTGAACCTTTTAGAGTAACCTAGCTCCAATACAAATTGTAGAATACTTGGGGGCTTACACCACACAGTAAGGGACCAGGTCCCTCAAGATCAATCATAGACAATCAAACAATAGAGTGCAAAAAAACTAAAGACAGTGCAAAAATAGTAAATGCACAAGGATTTTTACTTGGAAACTCCAGAAAGGAAAAACCACGGCTTGCCCTCACAAGAACCAAAGAAATCTACTATAATCAACCTCCTGATTACAGTCTAGATTTCATCCAACCTCTAGGATCCTTGCACTAGTAGAAACTCTTGTACGAGCTCATCTTGGTAACTATACCAAGGACTCTCTCTACTCTGATTAAATTTGATCAGCTTCAAGCTTAGTAAACTCTACCTAATCACTCTATACTTCAAACAAAAATACTACTTTTATAGAATGAGTAGTTCATTTACAATTCAGCACTCAAGAACCCTCACACACTCTTTAAGCATATTACAAAGATAAGAACATGAGCTATGCTTGAGAAGTTTTGAAAATAGAGTTTTTACTACCTTTTTGTTCACTATTTTGAAGAGTCTTATCTTTCCTTTTATAGCTGAGTGATGATTAAGGCTGAAATATCATTGGACCAGTTGTCCAAGTCAGTATAAAATAACACTTGCAAGTTTGTTACACAAGAGGACAAAATTGTGCAGATACCGTGTGCTAACTGTACTGTATGTTGCACATCCAGGGACCTGGTACCTTGTAGTTTAGCTGCTCATTATAAAAAATACATATATCAAATAGAAAAACCAAATGTTTAGAAAAATATGAAGATTAGAATATTCAAGTCTGTCGAGCTCACGATTTGTCCTTAAAAAAAATTATTCCTCTCATTACCCGAGGTTATGGTTTGGGTCAAACTTTGCATGTCACTATTTGGGCGCTTGTTTTAGTCCATAAAGTCACTTAACAACTTTGCACACTTTTATTTCTTTACCAGGAACCACAAAACTATTAGGTTGTTCAATGTAAATTTCTTCCTCCAATTCTCCATTTAAGAATATTGTTTTCACATCCATTTGATGGATTTCAAGATCATATACCGCCGCTAATGCAACTAATATTTGTATGGATTTTATCCTTATTATCGACGAGTATGTATCAAAATAATCAAGGTCTTTTTTTGTCCAAAGCCTTTAACAACAAGTATTACCTTGTATTTGTCAATAGTACCATCAACCTTCATTTTTCTTTTGAAGATCCATTTCAAACCTAAAGGTTTATTTTCTAGAAGAAGATCAACCAACTGCTGATAACGCTTAAATTACACTCTTGAATGGGTGTAAGCGATCGTTGTCAATATAAAACCCAAGTAGGTTGGGGTCGAATCCCCCAGGGAACAGGGTGTGAACTTTGATCTGTCTACAAAATACTTTGCTGATAGTTTAATGTTTCCAAAAATTGGGGTTTTAAATTTATCAATGAATGAATTTTCAGTTTTAGTATATTCTTGTTTGTAATAAATCTAGATAGAAAACAAGAGTTATGTTCACCATGGGTTTCGAGAATTGACAGATACTAGGTAATGCTCGAGATTCTCGGAATAGGTAGAAACAACAGAATATCCCTAACGACTATACTATCTGGCTTATCTCTCGACCTCACCAGAAAATTTATTATCTAATTCTCTCAAACTTAGATAACTTATCTATTTCCAATAGGATGTTATCTCAGGTAGATTAATCCAGTTATGGAATTAATCATTAAACAGAAGGTTGGTAGCTTCCGAGTCCCTATTGATAATTCACGTTCTCTAGTCTATTGCTCCATTAGAAGCAAATAAAACCTAAGGCATAATCTAATGTTTGTAACCACTAAATTTCAGTTAAAACAACAGAATTTCAAGATGTTCTACTACTCTTTGAACCCGTTAAACACCTAGCATCATATCAAACCCTAATCCATGGATCCCATAACCCTGGCTAATGGAATTAGCCGCTCATGATTCGATGAACGAAATCACAAGTTGAGTTCATAATGATAAGGATAACTTACAATTAGATGAAAAATAACAAGTAGTTTCTTCCATTTAATCATAAGGTAGAAACACAAAAATAGTTGATAAGAAACAAGAAGAATATTTGGTGAAAGAGAGCAATGTACGTGCTTCTCTTCCCAGCGTCCTTTTTTTTTATAGACAATGATCCCTCCTTTTAAAAACCCTAAAACAAGTCTTTACATAGTCAACCCTAAATAAGGAAATAAAATTAAAGTTTCAATTTTCTCTTCGGATTAGACGATGATGCTTTTGACAGCACGTCAGATACCTGACAACGTGTATGAGATGTCATCAAAGATTCTAGTGAATTGTTATCTTCTGACTCTTCAGATGGCAAACCTGACGGTGTGTCAAAAACTTGACGACACATGAAAACTGCCATCTCAACTTTACTAAAAATCAACATACTCTTCCTTTGGATGACGGTGATTTGACGCCATGCGACATATTTGACGGCCCATCCTAAACGTCGTCCCATTTCATCTCAGCTTCTCAGATTCTGTCTAAACTTGACGGCAACTTTAATAGTCTATCCCATGTATGACGACACTTCAGAATTGATGCCAGCTACACTTCAGCTTATTTACACCAGATTTCAACTCTTTTGCTCCATTGTTATTTATTTCCATGCATCTTGACTTTCCTACAAAATCTTAAGAAATAACATCAAAAACACGAATAATTACTTAAGAACTTACAATTATTTCAAGTTAAAAAGTCTTAAATGTGCTACAAAAATCTAGCACATCAACACCTCAACTTAAAACAATTGCTTGTCCTCAAGCAACTACATAACACCATACTACGATGCTTAACCAAGAGACACATAAGATACCTATCACAGTTAATTATCAAGTTTATCTCAAAAATCATGCCACTCTCCACGTTGAATTACTTATAAATCCAGTTGTGCATATCAATGAAGATTAACAATGTGACCCAAAGTAATCAAGATATGGTATCAATTTAGCAATAATAACCATGCATATGTATAAGTTACATTACCCAAACAAGTAAATAGCTAGCAATGCAACAGATGTGCCCTTACAACAAAGAAGTCCCTCCTCACTCATTTATGAACTCAAGCATGTAAATGTAGGGACGGTTAAGAGACACTCACTCTCAGAAAGAAATTCCAATCAATGCATGTCAAATACCATATGCTTGCCCTTATTTTCATTACCAAGGTGTCCAGACAGGTAAGTTAGGATCACTATAGGTATTTTCTTCGGCTTGTAAGGTAGGCTAAGGGCTGGTATGATATTCAATGGAATTTAGAGTGACTAAGCCTCCTTGGAACTACCTTAACTTTTGGGGTTCACTTATTAACCTTTTTCTTCTTTTTCTCCTTTTCTTGATCACGCATTATTCAGGATGGATGTGGCTTTTCTTTTTCACTCTTTTTCTTTTCTTATTCTTCTTCCACACCACCCAACTTTTTATTCTTTTTCACTTATTCTTTTCCTTTTATTCTACCTTTCTTCATACCCAGTTTACATCACGCTTCCCTATGATAGCCATCCTCAACTTAGGTTATTTACCTAAGTCAAGGTGCACAGTGTCCAAGAAGGACCAGGGCCAAAACAGGTTCATTATGATCTAAATGGGAGGGTGATAGATATCATAGAAAAAAATGGTCAATTCAGGCTCAAAATAGGGATCAAGAGATATCATGCATACCGGGAAGGTCATTTAGGCAAAAAAATGACTTAAAAATCAAAATGGCCTATGATCTTTTCCTAACCCCTTTATTTTAACCAAGGTAAGACTAACCGGGCAAGTTCTAGATTCAACACGCACAGGGAATTGAGTAAGACCTCACACACACATGGCACAATGGTACATCACAAGCTACTACCCATTCGGTTCATGTAATTATTAGTAGTGATTATCATGTCCCTAGTACTAATGCCATAAAAAGATTCACAGTAGCCACATATAAATGCATATCACATAGTTATAAAACAGACCAATAGAGAGGTGTTTATCAATCTTAAAAATCAACAAAAATATGTCAACTACTCTAGATACTTATTTTTCTCCAGTTAACCACAATACATCACAAAACAAACACAATACACCTAAACATGCCAGTTTTACTAGGAACAAGACTCTGAGAAAAAGAGGCACAACAACCAAAACCCTAGGAGGACATCATACCCACAAGTAGCCTCACCCTCAACTTAATATCATGCAGTGTTCCCAACGTGCCAATCCAAAGTAAGAGAGTTAGAAACATACTTGTCTCACCGTGGGTGTGAAGATCTAATGTCAATCATATAATACAAATACAAACAACAAAATACCTTGGGTTGCCTCCCAAGAAGCGCCTAATTTAGTATCGCGTCACGACCTAACTCAGCTTTTTCCTCCATCTTGAGGATATGAACTTCACCCCCAACTTAGAGTCCATCTTCTTGCCTCGATCATAGGGAGGTGGTAAAAAGATTAAGAAGCCGAGTAATGGATGATGCATGGTAAACAACTCAGCTTTAAAGCGAGGTGTGTTTTTGTATTGCTTATCAAGTGTAAAATAAAGAATATAGGATTTTTGTTCCTCATCTTCACATTCTTCCACTATTTTAGATAATTCCACAGACAAGATATCATCTAAACATAATGTGAAAAAATGCTTTGAGTGTGGACCAATAAATCCTACTTTAAAATTTACAGTATCCTCTACACACTCACTTTTATTCATCTTCTCAATATTTTTACTTTGAATTGGGCTAGATTTTTCATAAGAGATTGGCCTGGCTTCTTCTTTTGCCTCTAGCACCATTTTCTCAATCTTGGCATCATCCCTCATGGTTGGCTCGGTTGGTTGGGAAATCTCAAAGGGTTGATCAATATCAAGCTTATCTTCAGTATAGGAATCTTGCTCTTCATCGTCACACTCTTCCATTATTTTAAATGATTCCACCGACAAGATATCATCTAAACATAATGTAGAAAAGTGTTTTGGATGATTGACCTCGATGTCCATCTCTTCTATCCTTTCTCTTCCCTCGTTAAATTCCCTAATGTCTTGACGTATGTCACATATGGTATCATTCGTTGTGTCTATACGATCCAACATTAGTTGAAGCATAGCTTCAATGTCACTCTTTCCAGTGCTGTGTTCTTCCTTTTCTTGACCATAAGACCTGTCATACTCATAAGAAGAACAAAAACTTAGGTTAGTGCAATAGAGGGAGGGGCCATTTGGGAAATCACTCCAATGTCCATCTTGACCACCATCTAAAGAACAATTATACTCCCAGTAGGATGGAGACAATTATACTCCCAGTAGGATGGAGATGGTGTGCACATCTCTCTCCGAGGAGCATATCTATAATCTTGCCAAAAGTTGGGGCCATCACAATATGGACATGGATCATCCAGATAAGATTTTCAACCATCAAACTTACATTCATTCCATGATGCCATAGTAAGAAATAAATAAAAATAAAGAAAATCTACCTAACACAAGGAACAAAGGAAATCACAAACAAATATTTACAAGTTTGAATTCAAGCAAGTAAGCTAAAAATCCAAAATAACTCAATACTCCAAATTGTTCCTCAACAACGGCGCCGTTTTTGATAACGCTCAACTTACACCTTAAATTAGTGTAAGGCGGTCGTCGTAAATATATACCCAACTTTGGAGTTGGGGTCGAATCCACAGGGAACAATGTGAGTGGCGATTATGCTAATTTGAAGCTATAGCTACAAGTTCAATTCAAACAAATAGTATGAAAATATAAAATTAAGAAGGGGGTTTTGAAAGTATCAAGTAATGTTATCACTTCAATATTAATGTTTGTAATCAATATAAATGGGAAACTAGAGTTATGTTCACCATGGCTTTTGGGACTTTACAGGTACTAGGTAGTGCTTGGGATTCTTGAAGTAAGTAAAATAGCAGACTATCCTTGACTATGATACTTTCTGACTTATCTCTCGACCTCACCAGAAAATTTATTATCTAATTCTCTCAAACTTAGATAACTTATCTATTTCTAGTAGGATGTTATCTCTGGTAGATTAATCCAGTTATGGCATCAATCATTAAATAGAAGGTTGGTAGCTTTCGAGTCCCTATTGATAATTCACGACCTCGAGTCTAGTTCTCCGTTAGAAGCAAATAAAACCTAAGGCATAATCTAATGTTTGTAACCAATAGATTTCAGTTAAAACAACAGAATTTCAAGACGTTCTAATACTCTTTGAATTTGTTAAATACCTAGTAACCCATCAAACCCTACTCCATGGATCCGATAACTCCGGCTAATGGAATTAGCCGCTCATGATTTGATGAACGAAATAACAAATTGAATTTATGATGCTAAGGATAAACTTATGAATGGATGGAAAACAACAAGTAGTTTCTTCAATTTAATCATAAGGTAGAAACCCAAAAATAGTTGATAAGAAACAAGAAGAATATTTGGTGAAAGAGAGCAATGTACGTGATTCTCTTCCCAGCGTCCTTTTTTTTTTATAGACAATGATCCCCCATTTTAAAAACCCTAAAACAAGTCTTTACATAGTCAACCCTAAATAAGGAAATAAAATTAAAGTTTCAATTTTCTCTTTGGATTAGATGACGATGCTTTTGATGTCACGTCAGATACCTAACGACGTGTGCGAGATGTCGTCAAAGATTCCAGTGGATTGTTATCTTCTAACTCTTCTGACAAAAAACCTAATGGCGTGAAAAACTTGACGGCGTGTGAAAAATGCCATCACAACTTCACTGAAAATCAACATAATCTGCCTTTAGATGATGATGATTTTGATGCCATGTGACATATTTGACGGCCCATCCTAAATATTGTCCCATTTCATCTCAGCTTCTCAGGTTCTTCTAAGCTTGACGGCAACTTTAATAGTCTGTCCCATGTATGACGGCGCTTCAGAATTGACTTCAGCTACACTTCATCTTATTTACACCATATTTCAGCTCTTCTGCCCCATTGTTATTTATTTCCATGCATATTGACTTTCCTACAAAATCTTAAGAAATAACATCAAAAACATCAATAATTACTTAAGAACTTACAATTATTTCAAGTTAAAAAGTCTTAAATATGCTACAAAAATCTAGTACATCAACTGCCATGTATAATTGCTCATAATTGAATCAATCTCACTATTAACTATCCCAAAAGGATGAGTCCGAAGAAGACAACACTTCTTTAAACATTTGAGGCTCATTTTCAAGATGAATTGTTCTAAAATTTGATCTAAAAAAAGTCAACGTTCTTTGAAGTGTACTACGTCTTGGATTCTCATTGTCAAGTACATTATCCTTTAGTTTATATCGAGGTCGTTTAGACCCTCTACTAGAAAACTCATGTCCATTTTATACGGATAAGTGTATCCAAAGAACTCAGCATTATATGATTTAATTACTGTATTTCCATAAATATTTGGATGTTTGGATTTATGAACCAAAAATTGAGATGCTTTACTGTTTGTAGGATATTCGATAAAGACACAGCGCATAATTTTTCATCCTATTTTTACCCTTTTAGGTATAGGAACTTGGACTTTGGCTAGACACCCCTATACTTTAAAATATTTCAAGTTGATCTTCCTTTCTTTCAATTTTTCATATAGAATGGATTATGTCTTGCTATGAGGCACTATATTGAATATTCAGTTTGTTGTAAGGATAGCTTTACCATAAAAGTTTTGCGGTAAACCTAAACTTATGAGTTAGGCATTCATCATTTCTTTCAATGTTCGATTTGAATTTCCTCAATTCCATTCAATTGAGGTAAATATGGGGCAGTAGTTTGATAGATAATTCTATTTTCTAAACATATCTCTATAAAAGGAGATTCATACTCTCGACCTCTATCACTCCTTATCATTTTAATCTTTTTATCCAACTGATTTTCAACTTTAGTTTTATATTGCCTAAATGCGTCTATTGCTTTATCCTTACCATTTAGCAAATAAACATAATAATATCTAGTGTCATCATCAATAAAAGTTATAAAATACTTTTTTTCACCACGAGATAGTATTGATTTTATATCACAAATGTGGGTGTGAATTAAATTTAAGGGATTGAAATTCCTTTCAACGAACTTATACGGATGCTTAGAATACTGAGATTCCACACATATTTGTCACTTTGATGTATTGAACCCAAAGTTAGGTAACACTTCTAAACTAATCAGTTTTTGCAAGGTTTTGTAATTTACATGTCCTAAAAGACTATGCCACAAATCATTTGACTCTAGTAAGTAAGAAGAAGCCTCAACTTTCTTCATTTCAACAACCATTACACCAAGTTTGAAAAGGCCCTCATTGAGGTAGCTTTACATTTCATTCTTGCTTATAACAACTTTCTTTGAAATAAACACACTTAAATTAATTTTTAAGAAGAAGTGTTGTCGACACTAAGTTCATCCTAATAGTAGGAACATGGAGAACATTGTTAAAAGTCAACACCTTGTTGGAAGTCATTTTAGGAATATCTTCTCACTTCCTTCAACCTTGGTTTTTGCATTATTTTCCATGAGTACTTATTTTTTGGAACCAGCGGTATCATAAGTAGAAAAATCTTCTTTGTTCGCATAAACATGTCTAGTGGCTCCTGAATCAATCCACGATTCATTTGAATTTTCAACTAGATTGCAGTCTGTGATCATAGAACACAAATTTTTAATATTTTTAGTTGCTTCCAACATGATTTTCTAATTTATTTTCTTATTCTTATTTAGAACTTGACTATTTAGAGCTTTGTGGCCAACATCACTATAATTGTAGCTCATCTTTAAAGGTTTTCTTGTTCTGCTCTATCTCTTGTCTAGAAGACTTCTTCATCTTCTTATTGTTTGGAGCATCATCCTTAATAGGATTTGCAACCAACATTGATGATTTATAATTCAACACATTATACTCTTCTATCTTGGGATGACTCACAAGATCTTTCAAACCAGACAATTAATTTTCAATCACTATTTTTTGCGAAACATGAGGATCTCTACTTGTGAACATTTACATTTCAAGTTTGGTTGGCCAAAATGATACCATTTGTTGTTATTCTTTGAAGTTTACATCGATATTTTTTAATTTCTCTATTGTTTCTGTTGCTAAAGCAACACCTGAATGATTTAATAACACAACATTGATTGCTATTGGAACAATGCTATTTACAAAAAAATTAAGTTGTTTTTCAGTTTCATTCATCGTTTTCTATCAATCTTTGACATACACTTTAGTATTTCAGAATACTTACAATAAAGACTATAATTTTTAATCAACTTGTTTCTAGCTAGTGATGAATTTTTTATATCTTCAAATCTTCAACCAAATGAACATTGAAACTTAAAAAGTTTTTATGACTTCAAATCATAATCAAATTCAAACAGGGTGAAACCTCACAGGTTTTAAACTCCAGAAACCTATATAGAGATTTTAACGAATCGGTGAAGTTTTTATATTCTTCGAATTCAATTCCCACACTGATTTCTTGATGAAGGTTTTATATCCAGCTAACCGAAGGAGTAGAAATCAAAAGATTTTAGTTTCAACAAAGTTAGACCCAATACAGATTAACCAAGTACTTGATTTATAAATGATGATATTTTTTTTATAATTATTACGTAATTTTCTTAAGATCATTGTTTTTCGGGTTTAGAAAAATCTGTATTTTACAACAAGAACTTCAAACACATATTAAAACTAACATATGAATAATCAAATATAGTTGTAACTCTGTATTCACAACTTTGAACTTCTATAATAAGTTCAACCCACCTTATGAACATCAATAAAATGATGTCAAACTATTTTCTGAAAAATAGCAAAACCAAATATTTAGAAAAAGATAAAGATTAAAAGATTCAAGTCCACTGAATTCATGCTATGTCCTTAAGAAAACTATTTCCCTCAAGTACCCGAGTTTATGAAATATATCCTTCCAAGATAAAATATATCACTTCAACAGAATAGTGGTACCCCAAACTTTGTCGAACTATAAACGCACTCAACGATAGCAAAATATACTAGAGTTTTTCCAGAAAGAGAAGCATTTTCTTCTTCAAAATTTTATGTCTGTACCTAAGGAAATATTCAGGTATTTATAGCCATTAAGGTGTTGCTTCATGAAGAAAAAAATGGTTCACAAAGGTGCACCCCTTCATAAAGTTTCAACTCTGTAAAAAAGTCACAACCCATTGGAAAGATCATATCCATCCAAATGGAAAAGGTGTCCATTAAAATTGAATTCTTTTTCTTTGTGTCTTTTCAAAAAAACACCTGTTAATTCTTCATTCACAACTTTTAAATACCTATCATTCATTTTTATGAAAAAAATACAACTTAAATAAATTCAAATTACATGTCCAATCAAAACTTCAACTTCATATTATTATTTCATCTCGTATGTCTAAACGAGCCTTATATTAAGGTTATATCTTATGAAACATGTATGATGTTTTCCTAAAGACATACTTGTGGTAATGAATGTGCCAATTTTTTTACAAGGTACATTCTTGATTTTTTTGAAATTTTGGATACTTTCTTAAAATTTTTGAATAATTTTATGGGTCTACCGTCCTTGAAAATATCGAATAATGATTTAAATAATCACTTTTGACGTACTTTTCACCATAGTTTATATTTCATATTTTTTGTGAGATTCCACACCAACCTTGTTGGCTTATTTTTAATGATTATAAAAATTGGTTATTTTTCTCTTTGTTGGTGTAGTTGACTCAAGTAATTGGTGTGTTGTAGTATGAATTTATCGTGGAAATCTTTATTCTTCTATTTGAGTTGATTGATGCTGTATTTAGCTCTTTGAATGGAGGTTTTTTGTTGATACTGATAACTAAGTATTGAAAGAGCAGTGCAGGACTGACCTCCGCTATCATTTCATTTAAGTGTTAGTCAATTATGTTGTTGAGTAAATATATATTTTTGGTACCCGCACTTTTCTTCTACACCTTGTTGTGTAGGTTTTGAGTCTGATACTAGTGGGAGTTGATTGTCTCTTTGAGTTGGAGTTCATAAAAGTCTTTGAAAGTAGCTCTGTGTTCAACAACATCCAAGCTTCTTTATCTTTTACTTTTTGTTTGCAAGTAAGATCTTATTCATGTTATTTGATTTATATACTCTTGTCACCAATTTGAGATTATAGACTGTATTTTTCGACTTCTCCTTTGGGATCATTAAAGTTTGACTCTAACACCTATTTTTGCTATTTCTCTACTTCATTTTGGATTTCAATAATTATTTAATTTGGTTAAGGATTGATCTACCTATTAATAAGTTAATTTAATATAAGTACTATTTCATTTAGTAAAACAAACTATCAATTACTCTCCATATGTGAACGTGACAATTATTTTGAAAGAGAGGAAGTAACTCTTTACCAAATCCTAGAGTTGAAAGCATATCTTTAATTTTCCATAATTTCCAACCTCCATCAAATACCATGCGTAAAATGAATTCACCAATGAAATTGTAGGGATACAACTTTTCGATCAACAATTATTGCGTGCTGCATAACTTCACTATTTTTTGTTAGAAAATTGAACGTTGGCCTAAGCTATTTTGGAGATTCCAAACTCTGCCTTAAAATCTTCCTCGTTGCAATGATTAAGTGTATAGTCAGATTCCAAGGAGGGCTAGACGAACTGCATTTTTTTTACAAAAACTAAGGTGAGATTCAAGGCCTTTTCAACACTGATAATCATCTGATATCAAATGATCTCATCCTTTATTGTCTCCGCACACAATCCAAAAATCCACTTGTCTCGGTACTCCTGTTGGTTCATATAAATATACAGTAGAGTGCATTCCTCCGTCAATTCACATCAACCGCATTTGACAAAATTAACATTGACAGGCGGTGTAAGTTTGCTTTAACTATTTGTGCTTTTGCTTTAACTGTTTTTGCCTCAACAACTTTCACCACAATGTATAGCTAATTTTAGACATTTATATAAACGATTTTAATGTGAAATCAATTTTTTTTGCTCAAATAAACATGAAATTCGTCTAATTTTTTCTTAAATTTTGCATAAATCCGAGATCAAAATAGTTCACAAATGACCTACATCTAATCTATGTGCATAATATATACAAAGAAATTAGTCCAAGTTTTCATTAAATTTACATATATAAATATAAATTCCAAGCCCAAACAAAGTTTATAAATGGCCTCCATCTAATCTATGTGCAAAATCAATACGAAGAAACCAGTCCAAATTTTCATTAAATTTTACATATACATATAAAATTTGAGCTCAAAACAATTCATAAATGACCTACATTTAATCTAGGTGAAATCATCTATTGGACCCTTATACTTGTTCCCGTTTGTAAAGTGAACACTTTTACATAGAGCTTTGTAATCTTAACTCTTCAAGCCATCAAATTACAAGATTTTAAACCCTTCTGACCATGTGTGTGGCTCACTCTCGCTACAAAAATTTCACGGTATATCCATGTCATATCCACATCACATAAATCAATGGCATATCATAATATCTTTATTAATTAATTTTTAAAATTATCAATCAATAATATTAAATAAAAAACAAAATAATAAATTATAATTTTATTTTTAAAATAAAATTCATCTTCATCATTATTTAAAAATTAAAAATAACAATTTATATTCATCCCCAATTGCCTCCACATCAATTTCCAGGTTATTTTTAAATATTACGTTAAATTTCATGTTATTTTTAAATATGTCATGACCCAAATTCTCAGGTCATGATGGCGACTACCCGAACCCACCAGTTGGAAGCCAAACTCGTAGTCCAAAACAACTAGTAACAGACTACTCAATAATATAAGCACAAGAATGTGGAATAAATGAAATAAATATCAATACATAATAAAGTCCCCAAAAACTGGTGGTATCAGTACAAGAGCTTCTAATATAATAAGAGTACAGAAGTGGAATACCAAGGGAAATACACCGATACAACTTGTCTCCGAATACAACATAGAGACTAGTCTAATAAGAGGGAGGAAAGTAATACTCTGGATGTCAAAAGCTCACTCTGTATCTCTAAACCATGGTTCCTCCGCACGACGCATATATCAACGACGATAACCTGTACCATGATCTACAGGCTGCAGAAGTGTGGTATGAGTACCAAATCAATGGTACTCACTAAGCAACTGCCAACTGAGCTCCAAAGATAAAGCAAATATATATATATATATATATATATATATATATATATATATATATATAAATAGAATGGAAACTATACCCAAGTGTCCAGAAATCATATAACAAACTAAAGAGAAAATAAGGAACAACTATCATGTTCATGTCCAAGAGTTTAACATAACAAGACTAAGGAAGTATCAAGGAAGAACTATCCCATTCCATCCATATTCAATGAATGTCGATGCTATACCATATATCCCAAGCCAATATATGAATAAAGGGTGGAATAAAGATAAATAACAATATACAAGGCCAAGAAATGAATATACCATGTGAACTGAAGAAAGAACAGATATACGATATACCATAACTTCATATAGCTAGGTGTGTATATATACGTATAGTTATAAAGTTATCTCAAAGCATAACCTAGATCATCATTCCTCATTGTAAGACCTAATTATGATTCTATCAAGAGTAAACTCCATCATGTTCAGGGTTTCTAGTCCACATGGCTAGACATGAAATAATCATGCAATCATAAGATAGAAGAGGCCAAAAACATACCTCAAATCTTGATACCGGATCAATGAAGAATCTATCATAAGCTAGCCATAATAATGATCATAACAATGATAATAACAATATCAATAATAGTGTGAATATCCGACAACTTTGAACAACCAAATACCTAATCGAGCCTATGTGTACCCAACTTTCCCAGGCTCGAAAGGTTCAATCAACATACAACAACACAAGACATATTCTTCACCCATATCTATGAAATAATACCATGCTGGCTAATAGACATAGGTGCATACTGCTGATAGGTGATGCACATGCAAAGATGAATGCAAGATACACAATCAACATCACAATCTCATCATTATAAACAACCTTTGTCCTTACCGGGTATCAATATCATCACAACAGTATCCCCCAAACTCAAATTGAGTATCAATATCATCCCAATAGTATCCTTTGAACTCGAACAAGGTATCAATATCATCCCAATATTATCCTTTGAACTCAAACCAGATATCAATATATCATCATAGTATCCTCCGTCCTTGCCGGGTATCAGTATAATCATAAGCACCAATGCATATATATGTATATACATAAAATAGGTGCAAGAGCTCAAGCCGTGACTAAAAAAATGTAAAATCTGTATGTCTATTGCATGGAATAATCTTCGGGACAAAATCATTGTAAAAGTGTAGAAAGAGTCAAAATAATCATGATCGGAGAAAGTAATATTGTCAATTCATGGACCAAAATCTGCCTCGATCAAATCTTTAAAACAATATCTTTGACCTCTTTTATATGTATAAATATTCCATTTAGTTAGTCAATTATTATAGCAAGGAAATCTATAGCTAAGGTGAAAAGTGGGTTATAACCTTTATTTAGGAAAAACAGTGATGAGGTCTTGTTTCAGCTAGGATCACATCAATACCAATTTAAAAATCATAAATGTACCGAATCTATGCATGCCACCTCCAATATTCAAACAATGAAATCATAAGCAACATAAATATATATGTATCCATATTCTACAACTGCATCCTTTACAAGGATAAATACTTCCTAGATATCCAACCAATATCATAACATGACCCTTGGCCCAATAAAATATCCGTAATAATCACAACATTATAATCACGGCCTTAGGCTCATGAACGCATCCGAAACTCATATCGATAATCATATTTATAAGTCGTAGCATATCTATAATCATCTCACTTATAGGAGGCATCTCACATCTAGGAGACATACAATATCGATAAACATAACCCATAACTATGAGGCATTTTACATCTATAAGACATCTCATATATATAGGTTCCATATCATGACTATGAGAAATATCATCCCTAAAGGCCATTTATCATATCTAAGAGGAATGTCACCTCTATAGGTCAATAATCATATCCAAGAGAAAAGTTATCTCTGTATGCCCAATAATCACAGTTAAGAAGAAATAACATCTATGAGGGTTCGGATAACATATAAAAAGGAATAACATCTCTAAGGACCCAACACCATGTCTATGAGGGATTAACGCCTCTATGGATCAAATATCAAGTCTAAGAGGAACATCTCTAAAGACCCAAAATAACATCTAAGAGGAAATGGCATCTCTAAAGGACTGTTATCATTTATATAAGGAATAACATAGCCATAACTCATAAGTCACAATCCGGGGAACATCATCATAATTTACCAAGTCACAAAGTAACCTTATACTAAGGTTTACTAGTCTCCACTATGCCTAACATCCACAACTAAGTCCATAAGGCAAGCACAAGTCTTGGCCAAAGTGGGCCGGACGATCCCACTTCTAGTCCTCAATTTCAATTATTAGGCTGACTATTATCCAAACTAGGCTAAGGTATTTAGTTCAACTTCTAGATGTCAAGAAAGCCATAACCAAATCTAAGATAGGAATTTCGACTAGAAACATGGGAAGTTAAGTGAACTCTACCCAAATTACGATTTCAAGATCACTAGAATAGCCCAACTAAGGTTAAGCATACCAACCATGATTACAACACATAAAACACATCCTAAACTTAGCATACTATCATATCACAATCTCAAAATGTCATTATGCTATCAAAAATATAATGTACTTATCAATGCGAGTCTAAGGATACCCATATTGCACTATTGTGCTACGGGTCCAAAAATGATACCAAAAAACCCAAGTGGATCCCACTTACAGAAAACACATTTTCGAGGTCAACCCAATATTCATACATGAATGAGGAATCATAACCCTCAAGAAATGGGTGAAAACAAATCAAAACTTTGGGCTAAGATCAGGCCCTAAGTGGATTTGGGGTTTTGGGTCAAAAACCAAGGGATTCATCAATTTAGTGATGAAATCTTACCTTAAATTCAAATATATCCACAATAATAGATGATAAAAAAGCTCCCAAGTCACCCACCATGATCAATTTAAGATTTGCACAGTATAATAGGGTTTCCAAGACCTAATGGAAGTGGGGAAATGGCCAATTCTCGACCAAATGGCCTTTAAATACCCATCCTAGCTATCCAGGTATCGCAATAGTGAATACATGGGCCATGATCGTGACATCATGATTTTGATGCTCCCCTTCATGATCTCGGGATGCATCTGGAATCTAATATGAGAAAATAAAATATGTAACCACACTAATTTCGACGTTTCGAATGGGTTGACGAAGTTGGATTTTCCATCCGAGGTTGTTTCGACCAAATATGGGTCCCACACCCATTCATTCCAATTTTCCACTTTTTGACCAATAGGTTGAAATGAACTCGGGTGCAGTGGGACCCAAACCAAAGGACTAACTAGCCGAGAATTGATATTCCAAAGTAGATGGTACAGTCGGAATTTGCATCCGAGATTATTTCATTGAAGCTTTTATCCGGTGGCTATTTAGAACCAACAAAGACTTTAAAATAGGGAATTGAGTCTAGAAACCAAACGAACTACCTGGTAATTGAACCGTCAGTACGAGCATGTCATAAATAACTTAGGGAACCTATAGAGAATCTCAAACGGCATAAATATGCAGAACTATAAAAAATACCCAAAAGGATCATTACAATATCCACTACCAAAAGGACTTTTATCCTCGAAAATCAAATGATAGAAAGAAACTCAGAAGCTCAAATGTATGAGGTACTAGGCCTGCATGCTCCGAGCAATATTTCCTAGATAACCTCCACAAAGAGAGAACACTTTAAAGGGATTTTCTCACAGGCATGCCTTTTTCAACCAGTACTCTTACTTTACTTCCAAACAGCCAAAACTTAACCTCAACTACTAAATGGCCTCTAATTGAATCAAAAAGGCTAATGCACACAAACTAAGACAAAACACACTGGTAATATCTAGACACAATCATAATCCAATAAAGGTCCATCCAAGATGAAAACAAACCAAGACATGAGTCATGCCACCGACTTCAAATCCAAATATATGCTTTTTTATCATTTTGCACCTACTATCCACCCAAAAATAGGAGGAAAATCACCTGAGTCTCATCCACACAGTCTCATTACTGAGAACTCACAGAATTGAAGATGGTCTGCTGAAAGTCCATAAGGAAAAAATAAAAGTAGATAATCAAGGAATGCAATACATACTAATGTTGCAACTAGCCCGGATGATAATTAAAATAAAATCCAAGAGTTCAACGTGTAACTATTCATCACTGAA
The DNA here is from genome assembly GCA_030864225.1 of Capsicum baccatum var. pendulum. Lineage (NCBI taxonomy): Eukaryota > Viridiplantae > Streptophyta > Magnoliopsida > Solanales > Solanaceae > Capsicum > Capsicum baccatum. Next base: position 190,800,325 of record CM061560.1, read on the forward strand.
CAATCCACTCTAGGATATCCCATCAATCAAGAATGAAACCTTACTAAATCCAACTCTAGTAGATTACTCCCACAGAGTAAATCATCCAAAATTCTCAAGGAAAAACTAAAGACTCAAGGTCAAGGTTGAAAGAGCCAATAGCAGGTTGATGGGCTATCATCTGAATACTTCTCAATCATAATACATTCAAAGTCTAGAAGACCAAATAGGCAACCATAGAGTAGGATCAGCCAACATATAAATGAAATTTGAACAAGGACGAGTCTAAGACAAAAGTTACAGGCAATCTCTATAGTACCAAGCTAAAATCTCAATACCAAGGCTGAATCGCTCGATCTCAACCACCCTAACCTAACCTGAAGATGGGTAGGCATTAATGCTCCAAATCTATCATATTACCAAATCGCCATTCCAAGGCGTCAAATAAAAAACTGAGCCAATAAGGCTATATCAATGTTAGCTATCTCAATTGACTTTAGTATCCAAATCTGACATATCCAATATAAATCATACCAAGCCACAATCAAGACATATCTGAAGAACAAAAATCACCACAGGGATAACCATTGACTGAAAATGCAAGCAACCAACTCTATATCAGCTAGAGGATATGAAATATAGCCACATAATAGAAATTATGCCAAAGAATAAATCACTCGCTGAAAATACAATTAACCCACTTCATATCCATGGGAGGGCATGAACTATCAATACATACTCAATAAAATCTTCCCAAGGCTACAAAGTACACTAGTAAAGGAAAAACTTTAGCAACTCAGAGAAATGCAACTTAAGCCGGAAACTAACCCATCCAACATTCCATCTAGGTAAAGAATAACCATAGGCTCACATCATCAAGGAGAAACACTCCACCAAGCCTCACTAGGAAGAACGAACCCCAAAATAAGGATTTTTTGAATCCACCCCAAAATCACATCGTCGAAGAAGAAATACCAATCTCAAAACCAAGGTCAAAGTCAAGACCTCCACTAGAAAACCAACAACTCAAGCTAAAGAGTTTCCAATTTGCCAACTTAAGAAGCGATTATAGGAAAAGCCACTTTCCTCTAACCTTCCAACTCTACTAGACAAAACCATGTCAAATTAAGAAAGGAGCATCCAATCTCCACACTGATAACAAGGGTAAGCCATTACATAAGAACGAACCCAACAAACCTATGTGATAAATCCATGATATCTCAATCTCAAAACCACTATTGGGCGCTGAAACAGTCATAATCGAATAACGGACCTCAATCTGGTCAAGCTCACAAATAGGATATATAAAAAAAAATAGCCAAAATAAAGGCCTTCACAACACAGGAGGTAAGTTTAAAAGTCTCAAACTCACCAATGAGCAATATAATTGAATTGCTAACTCAAAAACCATACAGAACCACAGAAGGTCAACATACCTTCAATACCACAATCCAATCCTGAATAAATCTAACACAGCTAACTAAGAGGAAAAAATCAACCTCACCACGCTATGGAAAAGAAATCCTTAAATTGGGCTATATCTACTCAAGCCACTGAATAAGATCACAATAATGAAGTTCTAATTAGATAACACTAGTTTAAACAACTACCCAGCGAGGGTCAATTACATCAAGTAATAGTATTAATGACCTCAAGAAATGATAGCAATAGAAAATAGAATATCAACATCAATGTAATGAATAGGCGGTAGCAAAAATAAATATTAATAGCATGTACCACTCAAGGGCTACAATAAGGATAACATGCCAAGATAAAAGCCATACCCATAGGGATAAAATATTAACACAGATCTACTCCATCCACTACTAAAACAAACCACGGAGTAGTAACATAATCATGAATTCAATAATAAGGTACATAATAATCGATATCGATTCACCAAGGCATATAATCATCAATGGGTAGGAAAACTCCAATACATATAATAAGAGATAAATGCGGGAAACAAAAGCACACCAATTATAGTGATATCCGTAATCACACGCCTGACCGATGTAGGGAGAAGAAATTTGAACGGGTCCAAACTCAAACTGACCAACTAAATTATTAACTGATACGTCAAGAGCCCTATCTCTAACTAAATATGCCATAATATAACAGGGCTAATCAGAATGAGCCGAATGACTAGAAATCCTATAACAAGGACACTCCTAAGTCCAGTAGTTGATCTCTCTACACTCGTGACAACTCCTGAAGCATCAACATGGCGAGGACACAAACTAAGCCCAAATAGTTATCTAACTAACACTGAGAGCAAACTCTAGGTTAGCAAGGAAAAAATGATAACTCTCTCTGATTGACTAACTCATATCTGGGGCACCTTCTAAACTAGTGTCTCATCATGACACAACCAAACCACGATCCTTAAATACCTTGAGATACTACCTTTTATAAACTAGAATGGTCATCATGGCCCAAAAGACCATACCAAAACTCTTTAAGTCTAATGAAAACTCTACCCATAATGATCACCACAATAAATATGAGAACTACTCATAGTATGGAATACTAACTGCGTAGAGCTGATGGGTTGCAAGTGAACTTTAACTCCACTAGAATAATCCTCACTCCTGGATAAAATACCAATAGCACTATACTAATGGCATGCCTCTTGCTGCCATTTTTATAAGTCTCAATAATCGTGCTCTCTATAGTCCTCTCATAATCAACAACCTGAGGAAAGAAAGATTCAGCTGCTAGAAAGTGGTTCGATGCCAAACAGAGTGACAATACTAATCCTCTAATACATCCATACACCAATGTCCGGCTCAGAAGGATATAACATAGGAATAAGTCTAGCCTACTTGAGAAATCCAATCTCTTACTCAGAAACTAGTAAAGAACGTTGATGAACACTAATAAACCCAACTCTGGTCTGAGAACTGCTCAATGAATCAAACGTCATCAATGGATGAGAGGGATCTATAATATAACTTAGATTCCCAATACTGAACCTCAAGGGCTGAAGTAGTCAGAGCTTTACTGAATCCTAAGCAGTCCCAAATCCTTTTAGGCCGCCACTAAAAATCTCTGATATCTATTTTTGACTCTCTAGTCCGACGCTGCGCTGAAATTTTAGAAACATGTATTAAAGTATCGTACGTATCAATCGGCATAGAATAAAGTCAAAGAATATTTTTGAGTTTCATAAAAATATGAACACATGATAAGGAGTCAAGAAGTGAATTTTCTAAAATATCCTTATAACCTCCCAAATATAGGTTAGGGACATCTCCGCACCTATCTGCCAAACTCTACAAAACAGTTCGATCTTGTACTAATGCATCGGTAAAACCTAGCACTCATACCAGTTTATCACAACCCAAATTCTTAGGTCATGATAGCGCCTATCCTAACCCACCAGTAGTCAAGCTAAACCCGTAGTCCAAAATAACTAGTAACAGACTACTTAATAATATAAGGACAAGAATGCAGAATAAATGAAATAAAGATCAATACATAATAAAGTCCCCAAAACCTGGTGGTATCAGTACAAGAGCTTCTAATATAATAGGATTACAGAAGTGGAATACCAAGAGCAATACACTGATACAACTTATCTTCGAATACAACATAAAGACTAGTCTAATACATAAGAAGAAGGAAAGTAATACTCTAAATGCTGGAAGCTCACTCTATATCTCTGAACCATAGTTGTTCTGCATGATGCATACATCGATGGTGATAACCTGTACCATGATCTGCAAGCTGCAGAAGTGTAGTATGAGTACCAAATAAATGGTACTCAATAGGCAACTACCAACTGAGCTCCAACGATAAAGCAAATATACATATATATACAACATATAAATAAAATGGAAACTACACCCAAGAGTCCAGAAATCATATAACAAACTAAAGAGATAATAAGGAACAACTATCATATGCATGTTCAAGATTTTAACATAACAAAACTAAGGAAGTATCAAGGGTAAACTATCCTATTCCAACCATATTTAATGAATGTCAATGCTATACCGTATATCCCAGGACAATATATGAATAAAGGGCGAAATAAAGATAAATAACAATATACAAAGCCAAAAAATGAATATACAATGTGAACAAATGAAAAAATAGATATACGGTATACCATAGCTTCATATAGCTAAATATATATATATATATATATACGTATATGTATAGTTATGAGGTCATCTCAAAGCATATCCTAGATCACCATTCCTCATTTTAAGACGCATTATAATTCTATCAGGATTTAATTCCATCATGCTCGGGGTTTCTAGTCCATATGGATAGACATGAAATAATATTCCACTAGAAACACCATTTCTCATGTTTCTTATCTAACTTGAATATGTTAAGTATGCCGCTAACATTCTTTAGTTGTTTTTCCTATCAATCTCAATGAGTGATAACGCTCAAACTACAGCTCTCGTAAGAGTGTAAGCGATCATTGTCAAATATAGAATCCAACTGGGTTGGGTGTCGAATCCCACAGGGAATACTTGATCACTAAGTAAGCAACGATTAGTAGACTTTTGGTGAAAGTTCTGCGGATAAAAGGGGGGATTTTATGCGTGAAGTAAAATTATCAAAATAGCAAAGTAAAAATGGAATGTTTAGTAAGATTTGAATCAATGAGAATTGTAAGTTAGGGTTATGTCCACCTTATGAGTTCTACGTATCTATTAACTATGATTTATGCGGAATTAAGACATGCATGCACTTATAGAGATTCGTATTCTATGGTAAATCCTAGTGTCTTTCGACCATCAAGGATTATCTCACTTTAACTCTTTCGAGCTTAAAGCGTATCTAATGGTACGAATTCTCTAAGAGGTTAATCCAGTTACGACACTAACTTTTAAACAGGGGTTGGTAGCCCTATTTCCTTGTCATTCTCTCTTTTCCAGACATATAACTTTTCTTTCGAACAAGTTAATGCTATAGTGGCATATTCTATATGTTTGCAACCACAAGAATTCAATTAAGATGAAGAGAGTAATGATATAAGCAGCATACGTATCAAGAATTCACAAACTCATAGCAATAGATAGTATCTTATGAGGCTTCCATAACCCTAACAGAGAAGTTTAGCTACTCATGAGTGCAATGGAAATCGCAATAGAAATCATCATCATACCAAAGTAATAACAATATCACGATAAGTAAGTATTGGCGTCACTTGTGGCGTGAATTCCTTGCTAGTAGCGTTTCTCTTGTCGTGAAAATTAAAAGTCGAATAGATGAAAAATAATGTCAACAACAAATTTGTGAAGAAAAGGGGAAAGGAACGAATAGGAAGGAATAAGGATGAGGGTGGCGGAAATTGGTGCTGAAAAGTTCAGCAACATAGGGTTTTTATAACACCCATATCCTATTTCTACTAAGCTACTGCATACTTATCCTAATCCTACTAGGTTACTGCATCCTTTTCCTAATCCTACTAAGTTACTGCTGGTCCCCAAGTCTTTGGAAATACTATTTTTGCCCAGGACAATTTTTCCATGCACCACTTTCAGTCCACAAGCTTCCAGAAGCCGCCTTTCTTCTTACGTGAAGTTTCCTTTGGCGTCCAATTTCCATAAAATGCTAAAATCTTCATCATTTATACCTGAAAACTTGCTAATCACATTGGTCAGCTTACTTACAGGAAAAAGGAATAAAAGTGCAGGAATTATATATTTTGTCCTTAAAACTTAGCTAAAATAGAGGTAAATTAAGGTGCTTTAGGCGTGTAAATCCGCCTAACATTAACACCCCACACTTAAAGCTTTGTTCATCCTCGAACAAAATATCATGTACATATAAACATCTACTTAGGGTTTCACAGTAACAGCACAAGATATTCATCAAGACAGGCACAACAATTATCAACAAATAGTAGTTTTCTGATCACTACTAGAAACAATTCAACCTCTAATATAGACTCGTGATGTTGGTTAATTCGTATCCACAAGTTAAGGCACAAAGAATCATACAAAACCACCCAATAATCATTAACCATGTGTGTCTCACACAAGATATCACGCATAATCACTCACAGTTTTGCATTTTTAATAACATGGGTATAAGATTCTCCTTGCTCTCACTCTCACAAAGAATTCATATGTTACAACTGATGACCATAGGCTTGCCCTTAGTGTAATGCTCTACTAATATTAGAATGCTAAGCTTAGGATCAAATAGGTCTTTTACAGGTTTTAATGTAGGCTAAGGGACGGGTAGGACTATTTTGGCCATAAATAGTAACTACGTTCCTAAGTGCTTTGATACATCACATTATGCCATTAACACTCTCTTTAAAACAACCTTTCTACCTTTCTTTCATCTATCACCCCTTTTAACCTCTTTTGCCATTCAAACATAACTATCTTTTTATTTAATCATAAACACAATTTATCTTTTTGTATTTCTGTTTCTTTTTCTTTTCTTTTCTATAGCACACCTCTATGATAGCCACTCTTTTTCATAACAAATTCAAGTACCAATACACTCTAAGGCATCACTCTTACCCAATTTCCTCTTATTTTGTCACATGACTTTACAATTTAAAGCACTTAGGAATTTGGATCGAATTATGGTCTTGAAAAAAATGGATTAGGCTTACATATGAGGCTGTCAAAGAAAATGGCTTATAGGCTCAAAAGGGGTTGACTAGGATAATGTCCATGGGTAGGTAAAACGAAGGTAAACAATCACAGGTTGCCAAAGAAATGCCTAAATCATCTCCTAAACTCACACTCTTTATTTCACTTCACACACACACCTGGCAAGTTCTAGCTTCAGCCACAAACACAGAATATACTATCACCTCACACACACAAGGCACATGGTCAACTTTATTGGGAGCAGTATAGACTTTTGACCCAATAGATGAAGGAATTAAACCACACACTTATCACATAGTGAGTCACACTTAGAGCCTAAACGTCTCAATAGTAATGATTTTATCACAGACTCTTGTCATAATACTATGCTGCCTATCAGAACAACTTCATGCAAAGTTTTAAAAAAAAATTCTAAAATTTAACTACTAAACAAACAAAACAAACAAACATAAATAAATGCAAATGCAGATAAAGAAGTATAGCATACAAATACCAGCACCCCACACTTAGACGGGACACACTGCCCTCAGTGGAAGATAAATAAGAAGAACCTGGTTAGTCGGACTCATCCTCTATGTCTGGGGTCATACCCCCTGTATCAGAATCATCATCAGAGTCGTCGTCATCAAAGTTCTCCTCCACGTCGGAGTCTGGCATTCGGCGGTCATCATCGGTTGGCACATCGTCATCAAGAGGTTCCTCAAAGTACACACCTACTCCACACATAGCCCTTGCATGCTCATTTATTGGGTAGTCATAATCCAACTGTCGGAGCTCTGCAGCAGTTGGAACACGACCTTCACTCATCATGGTAAATCGAGTCATGCCATAAAGATGGCGAAAGAAACTTTCATCCCGAGCATGACGTTCTGCAGTGGTAAGGTTAACGCCATGCATGGTTTCAGTATCTTTAACCTTTATGAGGTCAACCTTCTTCGGGTTATGTGGAAGCTTATAATTAGCCGGCTCCTCTTCGATGTCCTCCGTCCTCAATATTGCAGTCAATAGATTGCCAAAGCTAAAGTGGGACCTCTTGTGTAGCCTGGCCTTACGCATTGAAGATCAAATGTTCACCCCAATGTTGATGGGGATGTTCCTCATCAATGCGTACACCAAACACACTCTGTCTCGTGTAATCTTCGTGTACTGTGTCCCTGGAATCAGGCAAGAGTTGACTATTCACAACCATATTCGAGCTTCCCTGTTCAAGGAAGCATAAGGGAAGGTGTTGTGCCGACCGGTGTCCTTGTGTCTGCTCCATCGTGCCATTGATCTTGTTTTGCACAGTGTGTGTCTGATTGTCCTGTACAGAGGTCTGTTATATAGCTCTTTGAGTGGTGATGGATCAACAAATGGCAAACCCAGAAAAGAGTTGAAGAACTCCGCATTTAGTTGTAGAACTTGGCCCCGAATCTTTACTTCACTCCCTGTAGTTTTCGGTGACCAGTTGGCATAGAATTCTCGTGTTAGATCAAGATTGAATTCTCCCATATCTCGGAAGATGAAATCAAGATGTAACGCCATGATCTTGGCCAACATGCGAGGTTCTTTCTTTGCTAGGCTTTCCTTGTGTATCAACTCCACATGAACATATTTTTTCTCTTTATTGTTCCTATACCATCCTTTCCTTCCTCCTCTAGGACCCATTTGATTCCAAACATGCGGCGAGGTATTTGCAGCGAGGAGGATTCACCTTGCTCTTTTCGTCCCCTTTTGTGGCCTTTTTGTGAGGTGGTCGTTTTATCCTTTCCTTGTCGTGCTTTTGGTGCCATTTGTACCTGAGATTAAAATGATAGTCATGTTAGCTTCATCTTGGTAAATACAATTGACAAGCAAACAGTAGTGACCCCACCCCACACTTAATTTGTTGGCACAAACTAATTAAGTGAACGTTATCGATTACTCAGACTTCATCGATGTACGTTTAGGTGTTACGTTCCAACCAATATAATTAGTGCAGTCATACTTTTCTTGTCATCGTAACTATCCTTATTCGATTCTAGTTCATGTAATCTTGACAATGCTTTCATGTTTTGGACTAATGCATCACTTTGAATAAAACTACTACATAGATATTGTATCAATTTATGGCTTGAAATAATCACAACATCTCATGTTTGTAGTTAACCATGATTTTCATCGCAATGAACAAGTCATTCAAGCAAGCTTTCAAGTTACAAGATTATACAATTTTCTGAACCATGTCGATTTCGCAAGAAGTATGACAGTGTATCGAAATTAACTACAAGTTGGAACCAATTCAAGAACACCAATACATATTCTTTCACTTTCGTAGATGTATCACAACAAATCAACCATATTCAAATCACCAGCACTACTTCAAGATTTAACAACTTAGTATGGCGTAGTATTGTAATACTTATGGAATATAAGAGAAGATAGCCGAAGTACTTACTTGGTTGATGGCCTCGGAAGATGTTCTTGCAAAGTAAAAGAGCAAAAGAAAAAATTTTGAGAGAATTTGGAGAGGTAGGCGGCGTCTAGGTTGAAGTTACAATGCAATTTTGTTTTAAGAATAAGGTTGTATTTATAGGACAAGCTTGGGTCGGGTTTTGACCCATTTGGAATCGGGTTAGGAGACCAAAAAGTGAGCATAGGCGGCGCCTAATGCTTTGCCTATGCTTGGCATAGGCGGCGCCTATGCTATGGCATTGTTGGGCATAGGCGGCGCCTATGCCATGGCATTCTAGATTCAGAGACAAAAGCCTTTTGCATAGGTGGCGCCTATGCTATGGCATTGTTAGGCATAGGCGGCGCCTATGCTATAGCATTGTAGAATCCGAGAGCTTAGGCCATAGCATAGGCCTTGCCTTGTTCGTGGCCTAGATTTACATAGGCCTAGCCTTGTTCGTTGCCTATATTTTCATAGGCAATGCCTAACCCATAGCCTTTTGCTTCTTCATTCCTAGCTTACCACCTTCAACAAATAATACTTCCAAATCAAAGTTTGAAACCACTCTCCTCCTTTACATCTCTTGCACCTACACTTACTCAAAAACAACAAAAATGATTAGAACGATGGGTTGCCTCCCATCAAGCGCCTTAGTTTTGGTCGTGGCTCGACTCTTCTTTTTGGATTTTTATTTAGTGAAAACAAATGCAAGAGGAACGATAAAAAAAATGATTGGTTGCCTCCTATCAAGCGCTTGATTTATTGTTGCGGCAAGACATAGTTACCTCGAGTACTTAGACTTCGTCGAGATAGATGGTGGTCATGCATTTAATCGAGTCAAAGGGACCGATATATGGCTTTACTCATTGCCCATTCACCTTAAAGACGACACCATTATTGTCTTCTAACTCAACTACTCCAGATGAGTAGACTTGGCTAATTTTGTACGAACCGGACCATTTGGAGTCTGGAGTTGAAAAGAAGTACCATATCATCTTTTTGAAAGTTTCATTGAACAATCCGCCGATCATGATACTTTTTCACCCGCTCCTTGTAGAGGTCTGATCTTTCATAAGCATGTAGACGGAATTCATCCATCTCATCTAGCTGCTCCAATCTCATGTTCATAACATCATCCCAATTCAAATTCAGTCGCTTCAACGCCCACAATGCTTTGTGCTTGAGCTCAATGGGCAAGTGACAGGCTTTCCCATAAACTAGTTGGTACGGGGACATGCCAATTGGCATTTTGAATGCAGTCCTATAAGCCCATAGTGCATCGTCCATCTTTCGAGACCAATCTTTCCTATTAGCATTTACAGTTTTAGCAAGGATTTGCTTGATCTCTCGATTGGAAATCTCTACCTGTCCACTAGTTTGAGGGTGATAAGGTGTGGCTACTGATGATAGGCGTATTTACACGCCTAAAGTGCTTTAATTTACCCATATTTTAGCTAAGTTTTGAGGACAAAATATATAACTCATGCACTTTTAGTCCTTTTTCCTGTAATTGAGCTAACAAACGTGATTAGCAAGTTTTCAGGTATAAATGATGCAGATTTCAGCATTTTATGGATAACTTGACTCCAAAGGAAGCTTCACGAAAGAAGGAAGGGAAAGCTTGCATACCAAGGACCAAAAGTGACGCATGGGAAACCTGTCCCGGGCAAAAACAACAATTCTAAAGACTTTGGGGACTAGCAGTAACTTATTAGGATTAGGATAATGATGCAGTAACCCAGTAGGATTGGGTTAAGTAATGCAGTAGCTTGGTAGGAATAGGATATGGGTGTTATAAATACCCTATTTTGCTAGTGATTTTTATTCATTCTACTTCTAATTCATTCCTCTACTATCCGAACAATTTTAATCTTTTCAAGACTTTCAATTCTTATTCCCTTCATCTATTCAATTCTTAATTTTCACAACGAGAGAAAAGCTATTCTAAAAGGAATTCACGCCTAAAGCCATACCACACCATACTACACGTGAGATCTTTATTGTGGTCTAATGATAATGACTATTGTGATTTCCCTTGCACTCACGAGTAGCTAAACTTCTCTGTTGGAGTTATGGAAGCCTTATGAGATACTATCTATTGCTATGAGTTTGTGAGTTCTTGACACGTATGCTGCTTAAATCATTATTCTCTTCATCTTAATGCAAATTCTTGTGGTTGCAAACACATAGGATACGCCAGTATAGCATTAACTTGTTCTAAAGAAAAGTTATATGTCTGGAAAAGAGATAATGTCAAGGTAATAGGGAACCAACCCCTGTTAAAAAGTTAGTGCCGTAACTGGATTAACCTCTTGGAGAATTTGTACCATTAGATACGCTTTAAGCTCGAAAGAGTTAAAGTGAAATAGTCCTTATTAGGTCGAAAGACGCTTGGATTTACCATAGAATACAATTCTCTATAAGCACATGCATGTCTGAATTCCGCATAACTCATAGCCAATAGAGACGTATAACTCATAAGGTGGACATAACCCTAACTCTCAATTCTCATTGGTTAAACATCTTACTAAACACTCTTTCTGTTTACGTTGCTATTTCTGTTTTTACTTTACTATTTTGTTTACATTATTTGCACATTAGAATTCCCCCTTTTACGAGGCTTGCACCAAAAGTCTAATAATCTTTGCTTACTTATTGACCGGCTATTCCCTGTGGGATCGATACCCAACCTAGTTGGGTTCTATATTTGACAACGACCGCTTACACTCTTACGAGAGCTGTAGTTTGAGCTTTCTCAAAAATTGGTGCCGTTGCCGGGGAATACGGTTGTCAACTAAGTTTGTGATAATTACTAGACCCTTTGGTCAAAGATTCTCATACTTTTACTTTTAATTTTTGTTTTTGTTTTCTGCAGGTTTTTATTCAGTGCATGCCCCATACTCGAAGTTCTGGTCAACCGTTATTACCTATCAATCCTGAACCACAACGTATTGGCAGAATAGAGGCACAACACGAAATTGAAAGGATGGATACTCAACAGGAACAGGTGAGACTAGCTGCTCTAGCAGACGCTCAAGTGCATCAACAGAATATTGATAACCCTGGGCGAGCGACAAATCCTGACGATGAGGACCTAGGTGATGACGAGTTACTAAACCCAAGGCGTGATGCTGAGATAGTAACACCTGCTAATAGAAGAGATCGTCAAGCTAGGTTTAGGCATGAACGTCGACCTGTACAACCATCTTTCGATGATGATGATGATGATATTGATGGAGCCGGAGCCACAGAAGCCATTATTCCTCCACCATTGGCACCCGGAGCCAAGTTCAACATCACAAGCACCATGATTCAGTTATTGCAACTCAAGGGATTATTCGGTGGACTAGCAGGCGATGATCCGAATATGCATCTGATCAACTTTGTTTCTATATGCAAGTTATTCGACAATCCTGGCGTTGGACAGAATGTAATTCGGTTGCGCCTATTTCCATTGTCTCTATCTGGGGAGGCAACTCTATGGTTGAACGGGATGACTCCTGATTCTATCACTAATTGGAGGCAACTGAAAGACGCTTTCCTAGAAAGATTCTTTCCGCTATCCAAAAGAGCACAATTGAGAGATGAAATCAGCAACTTTCGGCAGCTTCCAACCGAAGCTCTTCATGAAACATAGAAGAGGTTTAAGACGAAGCTAATGCGTTGCCCAAACCACCATATGACCAATGTTCACCTAATGGAGATACTATACAGATCCTTGAATTCAATAACTAAACCAGTGGTGGATAATGCGGCTGGAGGATCTTTTATGGACCTCACCTTTGGTCAGGAAAGAAATATGCTAGACCGGATGACAAAGCAAAGTAGAGCTTGGCATACCAGGGAATCTGAGGTAGCAAGCCCTACTTTATCTATTGGCATGCCTGCAGACCAAAGGAGAAGAGAAGAAGAACGTGATCAAGATATGACACATGTGAAAACACAAGTGGATCTTCTTACAAAGCATCTCTTATCAGGGAAGACCGAAAAAGTCAAAGCTGTTTCGTCAAAAGGAAGAGACGAATCTGATTCGGAAGAAGAGGCCAACTACTTAAACAATCAGGAGGGTTTCCGAGGCAATACCCAAGGAAACCAAGGTCGGAACTATTATGATAAATCTGGAAACAAGGACCAAGGTAGTTGGAAGAACAAGAATGACAAGAGTGGTTTGTATGTTTCCCCAGGGAGACGTGATGCCACTGCATCTAGTTCTGCAAATATGGAAGACATGATGGCTAAACTGTTAAAAGGAGTAGAGGCAACCATCGTGGGAGTAACTGAGGTAATAAATGATTTATCCTCGATGAAGCAATTGGTTGACTCACATTCCACTTCAATAAAACAAATAGAGAAGCAGTTGAGCCAACTTTCAGCAGTACTCAATCAAAGAAAGGCTGGCACCTTACCTAGCGACATCGTGCAAAATCCAAGAAATGATGGATCATGCATGGCTATTACTACTCGAAGTGGTAAGGTGCTGGAAATTTCATCCAAAGGAAAGCAAGTGGTCTATGATGTAGCGGACAACGATGATAAGGCTAATGGAGAAAACGCAGTAGAATCCAACCACGATGTCCATGACGTCACACCAAGTATATTGCAGCTTGAAAAGACTGAAATACGGAAGCAAGAGGAGAAGAAAGTTGTGGAGAAAACAATCCCACTTCCACCACCACCTTTTCCTCAAAGATTGAAGAAGATTCCGGATGATACAAGGTTCAGCAAATTCATGACGATGTTAAAGCAGCTAAACATAAATGTTCCGTTGATGGATGCACTAGAACAAATGTCTGGGTATGTGAAATTTATGAAAGATCTTTTGACAAAGAAGCGGGCAGCAAGCTATGAGTTGAAAGATACTGTGCATCATTGCAGTGCAATTACTACCCGATCACTAGTTCAGAAGAAGGCCGACCACGGTTCTTTCACTATTCCATGCACAGTTGGTTCTTTAAATTTTACCAAGGCATTATGCGATTTAGGAGCCAGCATCAATTTGATGCCATTATCTATTTACAAAAAATTGGGGTTGGGTGATCCTACTCCAACCAATATGAGGCTCGTAATGGTGGATAGGTCGGTAAAATGACCTGTTGGTATTTTATGTGATGTATTGGTAAAGGTTTATTCATTCATATTTCTGGAAGACTTCGTTATTTTGGATTTTGAGGCAGATTCAGAAGTTCCCATAATCTTGGGGCACCCTTTCCTTGCAACAGGAAGTGTGCTTATTGATTTAAGAGCTAATGAGCTTTTATTTCGGATAAATGACGAAGTAGTTCTCTTTGATGTGTGTAAATCAATAAAGCAACCCAAAGAGCTGAGCGTATTCTCGGTGGCTGATGTTTACTTTGATGATGAGAAAGAATTACTTGAAGAGGAGCAAATTATTGATGACCCATTGGCAGTTGTGCTCATGAATGTTGAGCATCAGGATGCTGAAAATTATGAAGAGACTATTGATGCTCTAATAGGATTTGGATCATATCCTCATGCTCCCAAAAAGCTGGACCTTGATCTCAAAAATCAACCCACACCACCAGCTAAACCATCTATTGAAGAGCCACCCATGTTAGAATTGAAAGAGCTGCCTAGCCATTTAAAGTATGCATTCTTAGGAAGCGAAAACACACTTCCAGTCATTGTGGCGGCAGATTTGGGTGAGCAGCAAGTTGCAGCTCTCATTGCTATTCTACGGAAGTATATAAGAGCCATTGGTTGGACCATCGCTGATATTATTGGTATTACACCTGGGATTTGTACACACAAGATTCAACTTGAAGAAAATTGCACACCCACTATTGAGCATCAAAGGTGTCTAAATGCACCTATGCAAGAAGTGGTGAAGAAAGAAATTATTAAGTGGTTAGATGTGGGGGTAGTGTAACCCATCTCTGACAGTACATGGGTAAGCCCGGTACAATGTGTTCCCAAGAAAGGAGGCATGACGATAGTAGCGAATGAGAAGAATGAGATTATTCCACTCAGTCCCATCACCGGATGGAGAGTATGCATGGACTACCGAAAGCTGAATTCATGGACGCTCAAAGATCACTTTCCAATGCCATTCATGGACCAAATGCTTGATCGATTAGCGGGAAAAGGCTGGTTTTGTTTCTTAGATGGTTATTCTGGCTATAATCAAATTTGTATTGCCCCCGAAGACCAAGAGAAGACAATGTTCACATGCCCATATGGTACGTTTGCCTTTAAACATATGCCATTCGGGCTATGTAACGCACCAGCCACCTTTCAGCGTTGTATGATGTCCATCTTTTCTGATATGGTTGAAGATACTTTGGAGGTATTCATGGACGATTTTTCAGTTATGGGCGAGTCGTTTGAATCGTGTTTGGTAAACCTGAGTATGGCATTGCAAAGATGTGTAGAATTCAACCTAGTGCTGAATTGGGAGAAGTGCCACTTTATCATTAAGGAAGGCATCATTCTTGGGCACAAAATCTCCGAAAAAGGAATTGAGTTTGATCGAGCTAAAATTGAAGTCATCGAGAAGATACCACCTCCAATTTCCGTAAAGGGAGTTCGTAGTTTCCTCGGGCACGCTGGTTTCTATCGGCGGTTCATCAAAGACTTCTCCAAAGTGGCTAGTCCATTATGCAAACTTCTGGAGAAAGATGCAAAGTTTGACTTCAATGAAGATTGTTTGAAGGCATTCGAATGCCTCAAAGGGAAGCTAATTGAAGCTCCTATCATGGTAGCTCCAGATTGGTCCCTACCGTTTGAAGTCATGTCTGACGCCAGTGGGGTAGCTTTGGGTGCTGTACTTGGCCAGAGAAGGGAAAAGTTATTCCATCCTATCTATTATGCGAGCAAGGTCCTGAACGAAGCCCAAAAGAACTATACTGTCACAGAACAAGAGCTCCTAACGGTTGTGTATGCTTTTGAGAAGTTTCGTGCTTACTTGTTGGGAACCAAAGTGATCGTTCATACAGACCATGCAGCTCTGAGATACCTAATGAAGAAAAAGGACGCAAAGCCGAGGCTAATTCGATGGGTATTGTTGCTGCAAGAATTTGATTTTGAGGTAAAATATAGAAGGGGTTGCGAGAACCAAGTGGCTGACCATCTATCTAGACTTGAGAACGAGCATATGGCGCAGCCTGAAATCGATATTGATGATGCATTCCCTGACGAGGAGATCTTAGCCACGATAATGGAAAAGTTACCATGGTATGCTGACTTTGCGAATTTTGTGTTAAGTAATGTCATACCTGCAAATTTATCTTTCTATCAAAAGAGGAAGTTTATGCATGATGTAAAACACTACTTTTGGGATGAGCCATATTTGTTTCGACAATGCGCGGATGGTGTTATCCGACGATGCATATCCCATGTAGAGGTGCCTAATATATTGGAAACATGTCACACTACCCAAGTTGGAGGACATCACGCAAGTAATCGGACAGCAAGAAAGGTATTGCAAAGTGGATATTATTGGCTGTCGATATTTAGAGATGCCTACGAATTTGTGAGAAGATGCGACCAATGTCAGAGACAAGGTGCGATTTCAAAACACCATGAGATGCCCATGTCGAAAATTCTTGAAGTCGAGCTCTTTGATGTATGGGGTATTGATTTCATGGGTCCATTCGTAAATTCATTCGGAATGAAATACATCCTAGTCGCTGTAGATTATGTTTCAAAATGGTTTGAAGAAGTAGCGTTGGACGACAATGAGGGAAAGCGTGTTGTAGCATTCTTAAAGAAGAATATCTTCTCCCGCTTTGGAGTACCACGTACTATCATAAGCGACGGAGGATCTCACTTTTGAAACAAGCTATTCAAATCCGTGTTGGCAAAATATGGTGTCAAGCAACATAAGGTAGCCACACTTTATCACCCATAAACTAGTGGGCAGGTAGAGGTTTCCAATCGAGAGATCAAGCAAATCCTTGCAAAGACGGTAAATGCTAATAGGAAAGATTGGTCTCGGAAGCTGGACGATGCATTATAGGCTTATAGGACTGCATTCAAAACGCTAATTGGCATGTCCCCGTACCAAATAGTTTATGGGAAGGCTTGTCACTTACCCATTGAGCTCAAGCATAAAGCATTATGGGCATTGAAGCGATTGAATTTGAATTAGGATGATGCAATGAATCTGAGATTGGAGCAGCTGAACGAGATGGATGAATTCCGTCTACATGCTTATGAAAGATCCGACCTATACAAGGAGCAGATGAAAAAGTATCATGATCAGTGGATTGTTCAATGAAACTTTCAAAAGGATGATATGTTACTCCTCTTCAATTCCAGATTAAAGCTATTCCCAGGTAAGTTAAAGTCCAAGTGGTCTGGTCCGTACAAAGTTAACTAAGTCTACTCGTCTGGAGTAGTTGAGTTGAAAGACAATAATGGTGTTGTCTTCAAGGTGAATGGCCAACGAGTAAAACCTTATATCGGTCCTATCGAGTCAATAAATTATATGGCCATCACTTATCTCGACGAAGTCTAAGTACTCGAGGTAACTATGTCGTGCCGCGACAATAAATCAAGCGCTAGATGGGAGGCAACCCACCATTTTACATTTTTTTCCTTTCTTTCGTTCTATTTCGTGTTTGCCTTTGATAAATAAAAATCCAAAAAGAAGAGTCGTGCCACGACCAAAACTAAGGCTCTTGATGGGAGGCAACCCATCGTTCTAATCATGTTTGTTGTCTTTGAGCAAGTGTAGGTACAAGAGGCGTAAACAAGGAGATTGGTTCCAAATTTTGATTTGGTTGTATTGCATGTTGAAGGTGGTAAGTTAGTAATGAAGAAGCAAAAGTCTATGGATTAGGCATTGCTTATGAAAATATAGGCAACAAACAAGGCTAGGCCTATGTAAAACTAGGCCACGAACAAGGCAAGGCCTATGCTATGGCCTAAGCTCTCGGAATCTAGTGTGCCATAGCATAGGCGCCGCCTATGCCAATGCCTTTTGTCTCTGAATCTCATATGCTATGCAAGAGGTGCCGCCTATGCCTAACAATGCCATGGCATAGGCGCTGCCTATGCTCAACAATTCTTTGCAAAAGGCGCCGCCTATGGTCACTTCTTGTCTCCAAATCCGATTTTAAATGGGTCAAAACCCAACCCACGCCTCTCCTATAAATAAGAGACTTAGTCTTAGACCAAAAACACATTGCAAACCTAGCATAAGCGCCGCCTACCTCTCCAAATCCTCTCAAAAATTTTCCTTTTGCTCTTTTACTTTGCAAGAACATTATCCAAGGTCATCAACCAAGTAAGTACTTCTTTGTTCTTCATTTATATTCCATAAGTACTACACTACTACGCCTATTATGAATTGTTAAATCTTGAAGTAGTATTGGTAAGTTGAATATGATTAATTTGTTGTGATACCACTAAGTGAGGGAAAGAATACGTAAGAATGATCTTGACTTGTTTCCAACTTGTATTTAATTTTGATGCACTATCATACTTTTGCGGAATTGACATGGTCAAGAACATTGCATAATCTTGTCAATAGAAATCTTACATGTTGGAATAACTTGTGTATAAAGGTGAAAACCATGGTTGACTATTCAATCTAGTAGTCTTAAGATACATCAACCATGAAAGTAGTGCCAAGATTTCATGAAGTATGACTGCACTGATTATATTGTTGGAATATAGCACCTAAAACGTATATCGATGAAGTCTGAATAATCGATAACTTTCACTTCACTAGTTTGTACCAACAAAATAAGTGTGGGGTGGTGCCACTACTGCTTGTTTATTGATTGTATCCACCGAGATGAAGCTAACATGACTATTGTTTTAATCTCAGGTACAATGGCACCAAAAGCAAGACAAGGAAAAGAAAAAGCAACCACTTCACAAAAAGGCAAGAAAAGAGGACGAAAAGAGCAAGGAGAATCCTCCTCGCTGCATATACCTCGCCGTATGTTCGGAATAAAATGGGTCCTCGAGGAGGAAGGAAAGGAATGGTATAGGAACAATAAAGAGAAAAAATATGTTCATGTGGAGTTGATAAACAAGGAGAGCCTAGCAAAGAAAGAACCTCGTATGTTGGCCAAGATAATGGCGTTACATCTTGATTTAATCTTCCGAGATATGGGAGAGTGCAATCTATATTTAACACGAGAATTCTATGCCAACTGGTCTCCGAAAACTATAGGGACTGAAGTAAAGATTCGGGGTCAAGTTCTGCAACTAAATGCGGAGTTCTTCAACTCTTTTCTAGGTTTGCCATCTGTTGACCCATCACCATTCAAGGAGCTGCATAACAGACCTCCGTACAGGGCTATTAGACACACATTATGCAGACCACGATCCATGACACGATGGAGTAGACACAAAGACACCAGTCGGCACAACACCTTCCCATATGCTTCTTTGAATAGGGAAGCTAGGATATGGCTGCGAATAGTCAACTCTTGCTTGATTCCAGGGACCCAGTACACAAAGATAACACGAGATAGAGTGTGCTTGGTGTACGCATTGATGAAGAATGTCCCTATCAACATTGGAGCAATTATTCGATCTACAATGCGTAAAGCTAGGCTACACAAGAGGTCCCACTTCAGCTTTGGCAATCTGTTGACTGCAATATTGAGGAAGGAGGACATCGAAGAGGAACCTGCTGATCATAAAATCCCTCACAACTCGAAGAAGGTTGACCTCACAAAGGTTAAAGATGCTGAAACCACGCATGGCGTCAACCTTACCACTGCAGAAAGGCATGCTCGGGATGAGAGTTTCTTTCGCCATGTTTATGGCATGACTCGGTTTACAATGATGAGCGGAGGTTGTGTTCCAACTGCTGCAGAGCTCCAACAGCTGGATTATGACTACCCAATGAATGAGCATGCAAGGGCGATGTGTGGAGTAGGTGTGTACTTTGAGGAACCTCTTGAGGACGATGTGCCAACCGATGATGATCGCAGAATGCCAGACTTCGACGTGGAGGAGAATTCTGATGACGACGACTCCAATAATGATTTCAACGAAGGGGGTATGACCCCAGACATAGAGGAGGAGTCCGACTAACCAGGTTCTTCTTATTTATTTTCCACTGAGGGCAGTGTGTCCCGTCTAAGTGTGGGATGATGGTATTTGCATGCTATACTTCCTTATCTGCATTTGCTTATTTATGTGTGTTTTGCTTATTTATGTTTGTTTGTTTTAATTTTTTTAGGAAATTTTTTTTACAAACTTTGCATAAAATTGTTCTGATAGGCAGCATGGTATTATGACAAGAGTCTGTGATAAAATCATTACTATTGAGATGTTTAGGCTCTAAGTATGACTCACTATGATAATTGTGTGGTTTAATTCCTTCATACGTTGGGTCAAGAGTCTATACTGCTTCCAATAAAGTCAACCATGTGCCTTGTGTGTATGAGGTGATAGTATATTCTATGTTTGTGGCTGATGCTAGAACTTTCCTGGTATGTATGTAAAGCAAAATAAAGAGTGTGAGTTTAGGAGATGATTTAGGCATTTCTTTGGCAACCTATGATTGTTTACCTTCATTTTACCTACCCATGGACATTATCCTAGTCAACCCCCTTTGAGCCTTTAGCCTATTTTCTTTAACAACCTCATATGTAAGCCTAATCCATTTTTTTTTCAAGACCATAATTTGATCCAAATTCCTAAGTGCTTTAAATTGTAAAGTCATGTGACAAAATAAGAGGAAATTGGATGAGTGTGATGCCTTAGAATGTATTGGTGCTTGAATTCGTTATGAAAAAGAATTGCTATAACATTCTGATATTTAGTCCTACCCGTCCCTTAGCCTACATTACAACCCGTAAAAGACCTATTTGATCCTAAGCTTAACATTCTGATATTTAGTGGAGCATTACACTAAGGGCAAGTCTATGGTCATCAGTTGCAACATATGAATTCTTTGTGAGAGTGAGAGCAAGGATAATCTTATACCCATGTTCAAAATATATACAATACTTGTGAGTCATTATGGGTTATATTTTGTGAGACACACATGGTTGATGAGTTTTGGGGTGGTTGTGTATCATTCTCCGTGCCTTAACTTTTGAATACGAATTAACCATCATCACGAGTCTATATTAGAGGTTGAATTGTTTCTAGTAATGATCAGAAAACTACTCTTTGTTAATGATTGCTATGCCTGTCTTGATGACTATTTTGTGTTGTTACTGTGAAACCCTAAGTAGAAGTTTATATGGACATGATATTTTGTTTGAGGACGAACAAAGCTTTAAGTGTGGGGTGTTGAAGATAGGCGTATTTACACGCCTAAAGTGCTTTAATTTACCTATATTTTAGCTAAGTTTTGAGGACAAAATATATAACTCATGCACTTTTAGTCCTTTTTTCTGTAATTGAGCTAACAAACGTGATTAGCAAGTTTTCAGGTATAAATGATGCAGATTTCAGCATTTTCTGGATAACTTGACGCCAAAGGAAGATTCACAAAAGAAGGAAGGGAAAGCTTGGACGCCAAGGACCAAAAGTGACACATAGGAAACCTGTCTCGGGCAAAAACAGCAATTCTAAAGACTTTGGGGACTAGCAGTAACTTATTAGGATTAGGATAATGATGCAGTAACCTAGTAGGATTGGGTTAAGTAATGCAGTAGCTTGGTAGGAATAGGATATGGGTGTTATAAATACCCTATTTTGCTAGAGATTTTTATTCATTCTACTTCTAATTCATTCCTCTACTATCCGAACAATTTTAATCTTTTCAAGACTTTCAATTCTTATTCTCTTCATCTATTCAATTCTTAATTTCCACAACGAGAGAAAAGCTATTCTAAAAGGAATTCATTCCTAAAGCCATACCACACCATACTACACGTGAGATCTTTATTGTGGTATAATGATAATGACTATTGTGATTTCCCTTGCACTCATGAGTAGCTAAACTTCTCTGTTGGAGTTATGGAAGCCTTATGAGATACTATATATTGCTATGAGTTTGTGAGTTCTTGACACGTATGCTGCTTATATCATTATTCTCTTCATCTTAATGCAAATTCTTGTGGTTGCAAACACATAGGATACGCCAGTATAGCATTAACTTGTTCGAAAGAAAAGTTATACGTCTGGAAAAGAGATAATGTCAAGGTAATAGGGTACCAACCCCTGTTAAAAAGTTAGTGTCGTAACTGGATTAACCTCTTGGAGAATTTGTACCATTAGAATTTTTTACATAGGCATCTCATGGTGCTTCAAAATCATTCCTTGTCTCTGACATTGGTCACTTCTTCTCACAAATTCGTAGGCATCTCTAAATATTCAAGGCCAATAATAGCCGCTCTGTAATACCTTCCTTACTGTTCGACCACCTGCATGGTGTCCCCCAACTTGGGAAGCATGACTTGCTTCCAAGATACTCGGCACCTCTACATGAGATATGCATCGTCTGATCACACCATCCGTACATCGTCTAAACAAATATGGCTCATCCCAGAAGTAGTGTCTCACATCATGCATGAACTTTCTCTTTTGATGAAATGATAGATTCGCAGGCATCACATTACTTACCACAAAATTTGCAAAATCTGCATACCATGGTAACTCTTCCATCATCGTGGCTAAGATCTCTTCATCAGGGAATGCATCATTAATCTCAAGATCAGGCTGCGCTATATGCTCGTTCTCGAGTCTAGATAGATGATCAGCCACTTGGTTTTCGCAACCTCTTCTATCTTTTACCTCGAAATCAAATTCTTGCAGCAACAATACCCATCGAATTAGCCTTGGTTTCGCATCTTTCTTTTCTATCAAATATCTCAGAGTTGCATGGTCTGTATGAACTACCACTTTGGTTCCCAATAAATAAGCACGAAACTTTTCAAAAGCATACACAACTGCTAGAAGCTCTTGTTCTGTGATAGTATAGTTCTTCTGGGCTCCGTTCAAGACCTTGCTCGCATAGTAGATTGGATGGAATAACTTTTCTCTTCT
Organism: Capsicum baccatum var. pendulum; assembly: GCA_030864225.1. Taxonomy (NCBI): domain Eukaryota; kingdom Viridiplantae; phylum Streptophyta; class Magnoliopsida; order Solanales; family Solanaceae; genus Capsicum; species Capsicum baccatum. Next base: position 190,823,239 of record CM061560.1, read on the forward strand.
CTGTCCAAGCACAGCGCCCAAAGCTACCCCGCTAGCATCACACATGACTTCAAACGGTAGAGACCAATCGGGCACTACAATGATAAGAGCTTCAATTAGCTTCCCTTTGAGGCATTCAAATGCCTTCAAGCAGTCTTCACCGAAGTCGAACTTTGCATCCTTCTCCAAAAGATTGCATAACGGACTAGCAATCTTGGAAAAGTCTTTAATGAATCTTCGGTAAAAACATGCGTGCCCGAGGAAACTACGAACTCCTTTGACCAAAATTGGGGGTAGTAGTTTCTCGATGACTTCGATTTTAGATCGATCCACCTCAATTCCTCTTTCGGAGATTTTATCCCCAAGAACAATACCTTCTTTCACCATGAAGTAGCACTTCTCCCATTTAGCACCAGGTTGAATTCAACGCATCTTTGCAACGCCATACTTAGATTTGCCAAGTACGATTTAAACTACTTGCCCACAACTGAAAAATCGTCCATGAACACCTCTAGAGTGTCTTCCACCATATAAAAAAAATGGACATCATACAGCGTTGAAAAGTGGCGGGTGATTTACATAGCCTAAATGACATACGTTTGAAGGCAAACGTACCATATGGGCATGTAAACGTTGTCTTCTCTTGATCTTCGGGAGCAATACAAATCTGATTATAGATGGAATAACCATCAAAAAAACAAAACCATCCTTTCCCTACTAATCGATCGAGCATTTGGTCTATAAATGGCATTGGAAAGTGATTTTTACGTGTCCACGAATTTAGCTTTCGGTAGTCCATGCATACTCTCCACCCTGTGACAGGTCTGAGTGGAATTAACTCATTCTTTTCATTCGCAACTACCGTTATGCCACCTTTCTTGGGTACACATTGTATTGGGCTTACCCATTTACTGTCGGAGATTGGATACACAACCCCTGCATCTAACCACTTAATAATTTCTTTCTTCACCACCTCTTGCATAGGTGGATTTAGACGCCTTTGATGCTCAATAGTGGGTATGCAATTTTCTTTAAGCTGAATCTTGTGTGTACAAATCCCAGGCGGAATACCAATGATATCAGCGATGGTCCAACCAATGGCTCTCATGAACTTCCGTAGAACCGCGATGAGAGCTGCAACTTGCTGCTCACCCAAATCTGCCGCCATAATAACCCGGAGTGTGTTACCGCTTCCTAAGAATGCATACTTTAAATGACTAGGCAGCTCCTTCAATTCTAACGTGGGTGGCTCTTCAATAGATGGTTTAGCTGGTGGTGTAGGTCGATTTTTGAGATCAAGGTCCAGCTTCTTGGGAGCATGAGGATATGACCCTAATCCTGTTAGAGCACAAATAGTTTCTTCATAATTTTCAGCATCCTTATGCTCAACATTCATAAGCACAATCGCCAATAGGTCATCAATAAGTTGCTCCTCTACAGGTAAATCTTTTGCATCATCAAAATAAACATCATCTACCGAGAACACATTCAGATCCTTGGGTTGCTTCATTGATTTACACATATCAAGATGGACTACTTCATCATTTATCCGGAATAGAAGCTCATTAGCTCTTAAATCAATAAGCACACTTCCTGTTGCAAGGAAAGGGCGCCCCAAGATTATAGGAACTTCCGAGTCCACCTCACAATCCAAGATAACAAAGTCTGCCAGAAAGATGAATGAAGAAACCTTCACCAATACATCACATAAAATACCAACAGGTTATTTTACCGACCTATCTGCCATTACAAGCCTCATATTGGTTGGAGTAGGATCCCCCAATCCCAACTTTTTGTAAATAGATAGTGGAATTAAGTTGATGTTGGCTCCTAAATCGCATAATGCCTTGGAAAAATTCAAAGATCCAACAGTGCAAGGAATAATGAAGGCACCGGGATCGGCCTTCTTCTGAACTAGTGATCTGGTAGCGATTGCGCTGCAATGATGAACAGTATCTGTGAACTCTCCACTCGCTGCCCGCTTCTTTGTTAAGAGATCCTTCATGAATTTCGCGTACCCAGGCATCTGTTCTAGCGCCTCTACCAACGAAACATTAATGGTCAACTGTTTTAACATTGACATGAATTTATTGAACTTGGTATCATCAGCTCTCTTTTTTAATCTTTGAGGAAAGGGTGGTGGTGGAAGGGGAATAGTTTTCTCCACGACTTTCTTTTCCTCTTGCTTCAGATTGGCGATCTTTTCGGGCTGTGGACGTTGAGGGGTGACGTCATTGACGCCTTCTTCAGCTTCTTCGGCGTCCTCTGGTTCGGCATCATTTAATACATCGTCAGCCACTTGCCTATCTTTGGCTGGGTTTTCCAACACCTTACCACTCCTGGTAGTAATAGCCATGCTTTCTCCATCGTTCCTTGGGTTTTGCACTGTGTCGCTAGGTAAGGTGCCAGCTTTTCTTTGATTTAATGTGGCTGAAATTTGACTCAATTGTTGCTCTAGCTGTTTTATTGAAGTGGAATGCAAGTCAACCAATTGCTTCATTGAGGACAAATCATTTATTACCTCGGTTACTCCCGTGCTGGTTGCCTCCACTCCTTTCAACAGCTTCGCCATCATATCTTCCATTGACATCTTACCAGAGCCAGATGCAGCGGTGTCACAACTTCCAGGAGGAACATACAAACCACTCCTGTCAGTCTTATTCTTCAAATTACCATGATCACAGTCCTTGTTTCCAGACTTATCAAAATAATTCCGACCTTGGTTTCCTTGGGCAGTGCCTCGGAAACCCCCCTGATTGTTCAAGTAGTTGGCTTCTTCTTCAGAATCAGATTCCTCTCTTCCTTTTGACGCAACTGCTTTGACTTTTTCGGTCTTCCCTAATAATAAATGCTTTGTAAGAAGATCCATCTGTGTTTTCATGTGCGCCATATCTTGGTCGCATTCCTCCTCTCTTCTCCTTTGTTCTGCACTCATGCCAATAGATGTGGTAGAGCTTGCTACCTCTGAATCCCTGGTATGCCAAGCTCTACTTTGCTTTGTCATTTGGTCTAACATATCGCTTGCCTGAATAAAAGTGAGGTCCATGAATGATCCTCCAGCCGCATTATCCACCACTGTCTTAGTTACCGAATTCAAAGATCTATATAATATCTCCATCAAGTGGACATTGGTCATATGATGGTTTTGGTACCTCATAATCTTCTTCTTGAATCTCTCCCATGTTTCGTGAAGGGCTTCAGTTGAAAGCTAACGAAATTTGCTAATTTCATCTCTCAATTGTGCTCTTTTGGATGGCGGAAAGAATCTTTCAAGGAAAGCGTCTTTCAATTGCCTCTAATTTGTAATAGAATCAGGAGTCAGCCCGTTCAACCATAGAGTTGCCTCCCCAGATAGAGACATTGGAAATAAGCGCAGCCGAATTACATTCTGTCCAACGCCTGGATTGTCGAATGACTTTCCTGTAGAGATAAAGTTGACCAGATGCATATTCGGATCATCACCTGCTAGTCCACCAAATAATCCCTTGAGTTGCAGTAACTGAATCATGGTGCTAGTGATGTTGAACTTGGCTCCGGGTGACAATGGCGGAGGAATAATAGCTCCTGTGGCACCAGCTCCATCCAGATCGTCATCATCATCATCGAAGGGAATCTGCATAGCTCGGCGTTCAAGCCGAAATCTTGCTTGACGATCTCTTCTGTTTGCCGGTGTCGCCACCTCAGCATCACGCCTAGGGTTTAGTAACTCATCATCACCCAAGTCCTCATCATCAGGATCTGCTGCTCGCCCTGGGTTATCAATATTCTATTGATGTACTTGGGCAGCGGCCAACGCAGCTAGTCTAGCCCGCTCCTATTGAGCATCCCTTCTCTCAATGTCACGTTGTGCATCCATCCTTCTAATAAGTTGCGGTTCAGGGTTTATGGGTAATAATGGTTGTCCCGAACTTTGAGTATTTGGCATGCACTGAACAAAGACCTGCAAAAAACAAAAACAACAACTAAAGTAAAGTACGAGAATCTTTGACCAAAGGGTCTAGTAATTATCACAAACTTAGTTGACAACCATATTCCCCGGCAATGGCGCCAAAATTTGATAACGCTCAAACTACAGCTCTCGTAAGAGTGTAAGCGATCGTTGTCAAATATAGAACCCAACTGGGTTGGGTGTCGAATCCCAAAGGGAATACTTGGTCACTAAGTAAGCAACGATTAGTAGACTGTTGATCGAAAATTCTATGAAAAGGGGGGATTTAATTTTAGCGTGAATTAAAAGTATCAAAGTAACAAAGAAAATCAGAATGTTTAGTAGGTTTTAATCAATGAGAATTTTAAGTTAGGGTTATGTCCACCTTATGAGTTCTACGTATCTATTGGCTATGAGTTATGCGAAATTCAGACATGCATGTGCTTATAGAGTTCCGTATTCTATGGTAAATCCAGGCGTATTTCAACCATCAAGGATTATTTCACTTTAACTCTTTCGAGCTTAAAGCGTATCTAATGGTACGAATTCTCCAAGATGTTAATCCAGTTACGGCACTAACTTTTAAACAGGGGTTGGTAGCCCTATTTCCTTGTCATTCTCTCTTTTCCAGACATATAACTTTTCTTTCGAACAAGTTAATGCTATACTGGCGTATTCTATATGTTTTCAACCACAAGAATTCAATTAAGATGAAGAGAGTAATGATATAAGCAGCATACGTATCAAGAATTCACAAACTCATAGCAATAGATAGTATCTCATAAGGCTTCCATAACCCTAACAGAGAAGTTTAGCTACTCATGAGTGCAATGGAAATCGCAATAGACATCATCATCATACCAAAGTAATAACAATATCACGATAAGTAAGTATCGACGTCACTTGTGGCGTGAATTCCTTGCTAGTAGCGTTTCTCTTGTCGTGAAAATTAAAAGTCGAATAGATGAAAAATAATGTCAACAACAAATTTGTGAAGAAAAGGGGAAAGGATTGAATAGGAAGGAATAAGGATGAGGGTGGCGGAAATTGGTGCTGAAAAGTTCAGCAACATAGGGTTTTTATAACACCCATATCCTATTCCTACGAAGCTACTGCATACTTATCCTAATCCTACTAGGTTACTGCATCCTTTTCCTAATCCTACTAAGTTACTGTTGGTCCCCAAGTCTTTGGAAATACTGTTTTTGCCCAGGACAAGTTTTCCATGCATCACTTTCAGTCCACAAGCTTCCAAAAGCTGCCTTCCTTCTTACGTGAAGTTTCCTTTGGCGTCCAATTTCCATAAAATGCTAAAATCTTCATCATTTATACCTGAAAACTTGCTAATCACGTTGGTCAGCTCACTTACAGGAAAAAGGAATAAAAGTGCAGGAATTATATATTTTGTCCTTAAAACTTAGCTAAAATAGGGGTAAATTAAGGTGCTTTAGGCGTGTAAATCCGCCTAACATCAATGAGACAGTTGTGCATAACAATGCAATCATAAGATAGAAGAGGTCAAAAACATACCTCAAATCTCGATATCGGATCAATGACCAATCTTTCATAATCTTGCCATAATCATAATCATAACAATGATAATAACAACATCAATAACAGCGCGAATAACCGGAAAATATGGACAACCAAATACCTAGCCAAGCCTATGCGTACCCCACCATCCCAGGCTCAGAAAGTTCAGTCAATATACAACAACACAAGACATATTTTGTATCTATATCTACCTGCTGATAGACATAGGCGCATACTGGTGATAGGCGATGCACATGCAAGGATGAATGGAAGGTACATAATTAATATCACAATCTCAGCATCATAAACAACCTCTGGTCTTATTGGGTATCAATATCATCATAATAGTATCCTCTAAACTCGAATTGGATATTAATATTATCCCAACAGTATCCTTCAAACTCAAATCGGATATCAATATCATCCCAACAGTATCCTTCAAACTCGAATCGGGTATCAATATATCATCATATTATCCTCCAGCCTTGTTGGTTATCAGTATAATCATAAACACCAACATATATGTATAGACACATAATAGGTGCACGTGCTCAAACTATGTCTAAAAAGATTGTAAAATTTGTAAGTTTATTACCCGTAATGATCTTCGAGCTAAATTATTATAAAAGTCTAGAAAGGGTCGGAGTATATTACGACCAGAGTAAGTAATAATGTCAATTCATGGGTAGGAATTTGTCTCGATCAAATCTTTAAAACAATATCTTTAACCTCTTTTATATGTATAAATATTCCATTTTAGGTAAATATTATATAAGGAAATCCATTGTTAAGGTTAAAAGTAGGTTTTAACTTTTATTTAGGAAAAATAGTGATAAGGTCGTGTTTCGCCTAGGATCACATTAATACCAATATAATAATTATGAATGTACTAAATTTATGCATGCTACCACAAGTATTCAGTCAATGAAATTGTAAGCAACATAAACATATATGTATCCACTATGTGGGAATACACTAGGTATGTTGTTGTTGTATTCTACAACTGCATCCTTTATAAGGATAAATACTTCCCAAATATCCAACCAATATCATAACACGACCCTTGGCCCAATAATATATCCAGATCATAATATCATAATCATTGCCGTAGGTCCATATACATATCCAGAACTCATAAAAGGGTAATCATTTTTATAAGTCGTAGCATACCTATCATAATCTCATATATAGGAGGCATCTCATATCTAGGAGGTGTAAGATATCGATAAAATATAAATCATAACTATGAGGCATTTTACATCTATAAGACATCTCATATCTATAGATTATATATCATGACTATGAGTAATATCATCACTAAAGGCCATTTATCGTATGTAAGAGGAATGTCATCTCTATGGGCCAATAATCATATCCAAGAGGAAAGTCATCTCTATATGCCAAATAATCATAATTAAGAAGAAATAATATCTATGAGGGCCTGGATAACATATAAAAAAGGAATAACATCTCTAAGGACCCAACATCATGTCTATAAGGGATTAATGCTCTAAGGACCAAATATCAAGTCTAAAAGGAAACAACATCTCTAAAGGCCAAAAATAATGTCTAAGAGGAAATAACATCTCTAAAGTCCTGTTATAATTTATATAAGGAAGAACATAGCCATAACTCATAAGTCACAATCCGAGCAACATTATCACAATTTAACAAGTCATGAAGTAACCTTATACTAAGATTTACTAGTTTTTACTATTCCTAACACCCGCAACTAAGTCTGCAAAGCTAGCACAAGTCTTGGCCTAAGTGGGCTTAACGATCCCACTTCTAGTCCTCAATTTACATAATTAGGCCAACTATACCCCAAACTAGGCTAAGGTATCTAGTTCAACTTCTAGATGTCAAGCAAGCCATAACCAAGTCTACTATAGGAATTTCGACTAGAAATATGAGCATTTAAGTCAACTCTATCCAAATTATGGTTTCAAGATCACTACAATAGCCCAACTAAGGTTAAGAATACTAACCATGATTCCAATACATAAACCACATCCCAAACTTAGCATACTATCATATTCATGCTACAAATTAGCCTAATCTAGGAAAAAATCAATAGGGTTCTAAGAGGGATCATAAACATTCCACCTTACGGGTCCAAAACCATCATCTAATTCTGAAACATCAATAATCAACACTAAGTTATTTCAAAATCAAGCCTAACATTCATATTCACATGTCATACATAACACACATCATTTTTTAAGAAGAGTAGGTAGAAGCCTACCTCAAAGCCGAATAAAAAAACCTCACATCATATACCAACGTTCATTTTCACTTCACAATCCCAAAATATCATCATGCTATCAAAAACATAATCTACTAATCAATGCGAGTCTAATGATACTTATATTGCACTATTGTGCTTTGAATCCAAAAATGATACCAAAAATCCTAAGTGGGGTCCCACTTATAAAAAATATATTTTCGAGGTCAACCCAATGTTTATACATGAACAAGGAATCATAACCCACTAGAAATGGGTGAAAACAAAGAAAAAATTTAGGTTAAAATCAAGCCCTAAGTGAATTTGGAGTTTTGGGTCAAAAATCAAGGAATTCATCAATTTAGTGATGAAATCTTACTACAAATTCAAAGATATTTGCGATAATAGATAATAAACAAGATCCCAAGTCATCCATCATGATCAATTTAAGATTTGCACACTATAATAGGGTTTCTAAGATTCAATGGAAGTGGGGAAATGGCCAATTCTCGACCAAATGGCCTTTAAATACCCATCCCAACTATCTAGGTTTCACAATCGCGAACACACAGGTAATGATCACGACATCGCAATTTTGATGCTCCCCTCCATGATTGCAGTACTTCACTACTGTACTAGAAGATAGCTAAAACTTGGGATATTTTTCAAGTTTCGGTTAATGTCTCGGGATGCATCCGAAATCCAATATGAGCAAATAAAATATGTGACCACACTAATTTCGACGTTCCTACCACATTGGAGTTGAATTTTCCATCTGAGGTTATTTTGACCAAATATGGGTCCCACACCTATTCTTTCTAATTTTTCACTTTCCGACCAATTGGTCGAAATGAGCTCGGGTTCAATGGGACCGAATCAAAGGTCTACCTAGCCTAAAGTCGATATTCCAAAGCTGTTGGAGTAGTCAGAATTCATATTCAACATCGTTTTGGTGAATTTTTTGCTCTGTGGCCATTTGGAACCAGCGAAGACTTCAAAATAAGAAATTGGCTCTAAAAAATAAATGAACTGCAAGGTAACCGAACCGTCGATCCCAGCAAGTCATAAACGACTTGGGAAAACTATGGAGAGGCTCAAACAATAGAAATATAAGGAAATATGAAAAATGGCCAGAAGGGTCATTACAAAATGTCACATAAGAACTTAAATATTAAAATAAATTTAATTAAATAAACAACTTTTATAAATTATTTCAATAATCATGTTCTTGATATTTGCTCACAAATATAACATCAAATTCATTTCAAATAATTAAACTTTTTTTCAATTAATTTAAATTTTCAACTATACATTCACATACACAAACATAATGAATTTTCAATTTTTAAATTTTAATATATTTAACAAATCCACAAAAACTTCAAGCTTTTTCAAGCTTATCCGTGGAGTTCATTAATATTTAAATATCCACTATCACTCATGTTCAATTCAAGTTCAAATTAATCCTAAAAAAATAAAAAGTTTAAATTGAGAAAGTGTACTAAAAAAATAAAAAAGTGGATGGTGAGAGGCTGTAATAGTGCACATGAGGAAGAAATTTTTTTTTTCTTTTCGGGGAAGAGGGGAGGGAGTTGTAATGGTAGTGCAGCGAGGGAGAGGTTGTAATAGTGGTGCAGCAGGGAAGGGGGTGCGAGGGAGCGAACCACTGCACCATAGGAAACAAGAGAGATTTGGGGGGAGGGGGCTGTAATGGTAGTGCTTCTTTGGGGATGGAGGTGGGGGTGGGGGGCGGCTGTAGTGGTGGAAATGGTGGTTCCTTTGGGCTGCAATGGTGCGAAGGAGAAGGAAAGGAAGGGAGGGGTGCTTTTTTTTTCTTTTAATTTTTTAAATTATTTTAATGTAAAAATGACCCTCACTCGCACCCACGCGCGTGCAGTCACATGTTTTTGTCTAACTCAGCCACTTTAATGCCACATAAGCTTGGTCAACAATCAGAGAAATTTAAAATGTTGTGTTTTGATGAGTTCAGGAGTTCATAAAAGGCTAAGTAGGTGTTCACTTTACAAACTCAGACAAGTATAAGGGTCCACCGGATCATTTTGCCTCTAATCTATATGCAAATTCAATACAAAGAAATTAGTTTAATTTTTCATTAAATTTTACATATACATATAAAATCCGAGATTTAAAAAGTTCATGAATGACCTACATCTAATCAATATGCAAAATCAATACAAAGAAACTAGGGGTTCGGGCCACAAGTGATAAAAGAGTTTTAAAATGAGGTGTAGGTGACACAAGTCTTAATAATTGAGTAGAGGTGACAATTACTTAATTATGGTTTAAGAAAGTTTTGAAAATTTAAAAATAACCCACAAGTTTTTAAATTTACACTTTGATCCAAATGTTAGTTAATATATAACAGGGAACGAAGGGAAAAAGTACTTTTTTCTCTCTCCTCATCCGTTGTTATTTTCTCTCTCTTCGCGATATTTGTTGTTCATTGTTGTTGTTGCTTTATTCATCATCTTATACTTCATTATCATCTTCATATTCTTCTTGTTGACCATTGTTGTTGTTGTTGTTTTTGTTGTTACCCAACTGCTGCTCTTTGACCAAATTCTTATGTTAAATTTTGTTTCGTAAATCACTTTCAACTTTAGAATTTACTTAAGAGGAGACTTTGGTAAGTCAGATTATGATTTTTAGTTGAATCTGGGTAACTGCTAGTGTGTTGTTTTTTAAACAATAGCTGACATGCGAACATGAATGCAATACAAGAGCAATCAATTTAAACAGGTCCATTATCTGCAGCAACAGATAAATGTTCTGTTGTAATAGTAGACTCATGTTGGATGGATTCATGTTTAAGGGCTTTAGGTGCCCGTAATATGAATCGAATAGATGGGTATTTTGTTGCATCAGATTAGTAATCTTTTTTAACAGATAAATAATCTGTTTCATCATATTATTAATATATTTCGAACAACAAAATTCAGATACAACTCCTGTCACACACAAAACCTAACTAATAACTCATATGTTCTTGCTATTGATACTGGAATCAAATTATTCCTTAATTATAGATATGTCATTCGTTAAGAAATAGAATTAGACAACACAAAAATTAAATAAGAAATAAAAAGTCAAGTGCATCAAACATAATTTTTTATAAAATAAACAAAAAAAATGCATAGATAATAGAAAAAAAAAACTTAATTATTATTATCATCATTATTAACATCATTATTATTTGTATGGCCAGCCGGCCAATCTTCAAAGGGCATCAACAACGCCCTCCACAGCTTACGGATCTCCCGCAGCATCCTTACTCTACAGCCGCCAACTCCCAATGCAGGTCATGAACCTTCTTCTGTAGTTCCCTCATGGTGTCTCGTAAAATAGCGATATCCCACACAGGATCAGCCATATCTAAAAAATGCATAAGTTGACAAAACACAAACATAAACACAAAAGTAAAGAAAAGAAAGAATTCGAATATAATGTAATACAACGTGTATTTATACAAAAATAAAGAAAAAAACTTACCAGAGACAGGAAAAAGCTATTAAGTCCTTGAAGAGAAAGTAGCTGAAGGTGTAAGAGTAGAACGAATGATTGAGTAAGGAGGGACCTATTTATAGAGGATTGAACTTGAATGAGTTAGGCAAAAAATTGCAACTGTTCAACTCCATTTATTAATGACATTCTTGATTACTGTAAAAAGTTATGACTTAATTAAATTAATCAATATTATGATAAGTCATGACTTTTCATCTTTATTATTATTAATAATTAGTTCTTTCCAAGAACCATTTTTTCTACACTATTTTGGACAACAGATAATATATCTGTTGCATCAGATAAATCATCTATTACAACAGATATATCATGATTTGCAATAAATAGATAACCTGTTGCATCAGATAATATATCTGTCGCAACATATAATATATATATTTCTTTTAAAAAATAAATTATCTTCATGACATCTAAATTTTCTGACTTTTTAATTATATAAATCAATAAAGCAGATTTAAAGGCACAACTGTTCACCTCCATTTATTAATGACATTCTTGATTACTGTAAGAAGTTATGACTTAATTAAATTAAATAATATTGTGATAAGTCATGGCTTTTAAGAGTTATTATTAAAATAATTAATTCTTTACAGGAATCATTTTTTATTTACAATGAGTTGGACAACAAATTATATATTTGTTGCATCAGATAAATCATCTATTACAATAGATATATCATCCGTTGCAACAAATAGATAACCTGTTACATAAGATAATATATCTATTGCAACATATAATAGATATATTTTCTTAAAAAAATATATTATCTTCATGACATCCAAATTTTCAAACTTTTTAATTATATAAATTAATAAAGAAGATTTAAAGGCACAACATGTTGACATAATTCTCTGCCTCATAAGAAAAAGTCAATTAACGTACCGGGAAGCTTATGACGTTGTCGATAGGATAATGGACCTCGACTTCTCAAGAATCTCAAGGATAGGTACGATCAACTCAATGGAGAGGCATCAGCCCTTGGTGTGGGACTTGATTTCCTAGTTCATACGTTAGTCTTGGATGAAGAAGAAATATTAAGAGATGTTAGAGGGGACAGGCCAAATCTACACGGCAAGAGCTGGACCGAAGGAAAAAGGATTCTTGCAGTTATTAGCATGAACGACATGCATTATCGGGCTGTTGAGATACTACTCGAGAAGGGAAAGATTAATGTTTATGAACCAACGTACCTCTCATCAATGATTTCGATCTTTTTCTCCTCGTAGAGCCACTGATGGTGTTGTTGCCCATTTTGTTGAGGGAGAGCAAAACTGATGAATCATTTACCAAAGAAAGTGTTGATAAAGAAATCATGGGATTTTGAAGGTTGAAACAGGGAAATAATCCTTCCAAAAGATGATGCCACTAAAGCGAATAGCTCGCACGCTCTTGCACACATCAAATGTTTGCTGATCGGCACAGAAATGGGCGAGCCAATGACTTTTCTGTGCGATAATGTTGTGGCAAACCTGCAAGAGGTCTGGGCTTATGGGGTCCTAACTGGACGCTTGAAGCCTGTGTATATAGAAATGCCTGTGAAAAAGAAATTTTTAATTTCAAGTCGCCCTTCACTTTATTGCATGTACATGTAGTGGCAATAATTTTTTTTTTGATGAAAGTTGAGTTTTTTATAATGCAATAGATTAGATTGTAAATCTGTTGTAAAATATCTTTAATCCATTATGCAGATAGTTTATCTTTTGTAATAGGTTGGTCATCTATTGCATTACGGCGATGTTATTTTTATGAATAATCTAATAATCTAAGTCTAATCTGTTGCAACTGTGGGAAGACCTGTTTGATAATTTCTAACAGATGACCTAAATTTTACAACATATGCCTAAATCTTTTTGATATTTTCCAACAGTTACGCTTGAATATCCATGTGCTTGACAACACCAAACCAGTAGCAAATATACATACCACCATGAAAATTTTAGCAATTAGGCTTAAATATCCATGTGCCCAACAACACCAAACCAGTAGCAATAACGGCAATAATTTAGTATCTTCTTGCTCGATTTTGTTTCTCTTCAGAAGCCTTGACATTGTTCAACAAACCCCAGATTACACGATTTGCTTGTGAAGGGTGTCGTTCTTCATACCAATCAAAGTAATCGCATCCACCCAATTTCTATAAAAAAGAGAACACAATTACAAAATAATTACAAGTCAATAATTAATCAATTAATTAAATAAAAAAATATTACCTTTGAAATCTTACAAGTAAAAAACCTACGACCCAGATTTTGTTGAGTCTAAGAAGTCTTTAACAGAGCTTCATGACTGCACTTACAATATCTAAAATCTTTATCTCAAAAAATAGTGGAAGATGCGCTCGACATTATCAAGCTCAGTTGGAAAAAGGGAAATAAATAATTTGAATAGATAAAAGAAGATGACGATGAAGAAGAAGATTTGAGAATTTAGGGTTAAATTATAGGAGAAAGATGAATATATAAGACAATGGGGGAAAAAATAACCGTTAGGGGCTAAGTGACGGCAAGTCAGCAAAATGTACCAGACTGACACTGACATATTTGATGCCTATTTTATTTTACGTGCTTAAAATGAACACTGTCTACTTGATGCCTATCTTATTTTAAGTGTTTGAACTGAACACCGTCGATGGGTTGTGCCTTTTTTATTTCAATTCAATTCACTTTAATCTTTTTACACGTAGTGACAATTTTGTATGTCCAATGAAAGTTGAATTTTTATAATGCAACAGATTCTCCATCCGTTGTAACAGTTATCCTACTTGTTCTGACATATAGTTTATCTGTTGCAATAGGTTGGTCATCTATTGCATTATCTCGATGTTTTTATCGAAAGTCCATCTGTTGCAATAGTGGGAAGACCTGTTTGATAAATTCCAACAGATCACCTATCTGTTGTAACATATGTCTAAATCTGTTTGATTTTTCCAATAGATGTGTCGTCTGTTGCAATAGATACATTATCTATTACAATATTTGAATTTAGTATTCCTTTTCAATTAATAAGTTCAAATCTAAGGAATAAATAAAATTCGTAGATAAAATAAAATAAATCAAACCCTTCATAAATTAGCTGAAATAAGTCAACGAATAAATGAAATATAAAAAAATTGTTATGGATACTGATCTCAACAAATACATCAACAACAATTTAAGCATACTGCCAAGGATTGCTTTGATTTGAAAAGCTCAAGCTATAAAGATCTACTCAATATGGGAAAGTTATTCTTCATCTGGTGCAATGGAATTCGGCTTTGCTCGTCGTGGAGCTTTATTGTCGCTTACGTACGGCTTCTCGCTTTCTGTTCTCTGTATTTCCATAAAAAGAGTAGCATATTGTCAATGTTGTTCAGTAGTAGCTTCTTCTACATCTACCTAGAAAGCTAAAATTGGTCAATGCTAATCACAGAGATACAACAAAACGGAAAAGGATAACTCATCTCTTTTAGCAAATCAAACAGGTATTCCTCCAATTTTAAATTATTCCAAATAGATTATATTTCTGTTACAACAATAAATCAACTGTTGGGACAAATTTCTACATGAGAAAGACCCTGTGTGATAATTTTCAATGGATGAACCATCTGTTGCAATATATGAATCATCGGTTACAGCATATAGGTCATCTGTTGGTATAAGTAAAAGCGGTACGAAGAGCTGTTTGATTTGCTAAAATAGACGAGACATATGTTGCACCAGATAAAGTATCTGGTGTAACAGGTTAGTCAACTATTGCAACAAATGTATATATCTGTTTGATAATTTTCAGCAGATGTGTCATCTGTTGGAACAGATATGTGGCTGTTTATTTTGTCAGTTGGAAGACATATAATATATTCACCTTCTTTAGCTCGTGCTGCTATCCTTTGGACATTGTACGTTGCTCAGTGCAACACACAGACAAAGGAGTTGCAATTTCACTTTTTTGGATGCTTGATAATGCCCTGAAAATCATTCTCCTTCTTCTCTTAGCCCTAATCTCTAATGGAGCGGATGGAAATAAAATTTTTTTTGATGGAATGAGACCCCTCTTAGATGTTAATTCCTTTATAGAAGCAGTTAATGTATTAATAGTATTAATCACTACATTATGTTTCACCCTGCAGTCTTGACATTTGCATACAGAACATTCGTTGGGAGAGGCAAAATCTGTATAACCAGTATGATCATACTCATAATAGTTTTATTTAAATACTGTAAGAGGAGTATTATTACCACCAACAGCATCACCACTACCACCACCAACAGCTCCATCACCACTAAGACCATCAACAACAACAACAACAAGCTCACCCTCCAAAATTATTTTTCTTGTAATGGTTGTTGCTCCAAACAATTTCATTTTTATTCTATCGATGACCTTATGGTTCATAAAGTTTGTACAGACCGTAAAGTAAGAAAAAATGGCATCTTCAACTCTCGATTGGTCGGAACTAGCGAAGGATGCACAATCTAACATAAATCATTACATATATTAGAATGATGATTAGATCATTCAAAAAATAATCATTAATTAAAAGAAAAATTAATTATAATTATACTTACTGCATCCTTCGGGGGGTTGAAGAGATCAAGAAATTTTGCACTTTTATCAGTTTTGGCCAACAACCATCTCAAGATTCTTGGACAGGAAACTCCTTCCTGGTAGTTCACTTGTTGTCTCAAATAAGGAATGACTTCAAACGCCCAAGCCTATAAAATAATGCCAATAAATCAAAACCATTATTGAGCAAAAAAAATGAATGATATCATAATAGAAGAAAGAAATATTTACTATGAAAGCCCATGGGAAGCCATATAAGTTGACTGTCTTTGGCGCTAACGGAGTCAACAAGTATTTGACAGTCATTTTGAAGCTTTCATACCCCCAAGGATAGCTGTTAAATGCATCAAGATCCTCGGAGAGCTTTATTAAATCGAGGCTTATGTTGTTGTTAACGTCTCTCGCCCAAAGAATATTATGTACAAACCAAACCAAGCACAATGACAGTTTGTGATTCTTTGAAAGTCCTTTACCTTTCAACGCTTCTATTTAAATTTTATTTTTGAAGCTTGGACCAACAATGGACACCAGATCATCATGATCACATGACTTGCCTTTGACTTTTTTGGGTGTACGGGGTGTTTTTTTTAGGTTAGAGTAGGTATAAATTGAGAAGGAGGATAACATTTTAGTTCAGTAACTATGGCAAATTCTTCTAACTGAAACAAACAGGCATGCCACGGTAATTTATCCACACCTCATCCATCTTATCTTTCTTTTCATACATAAACCTACGCTTGAGTAGTTCATATACCATTTTTATTTGGAAACGAGCATTGTTGTCCTCTGATAAATCATGATATTTCCCAAAGCAACTGTCCCTAAAATAAGCATCCAATTTTTATTCTCAAAGTATTTTTCTGAAGGCGTCGAAAGATTTTCCCATGGCTGACTTAACCATAAAATCATCCGTTAAATCTGCGGCACCATTGCATTGCATTATTACAGGATAACAATCAATGCTGAAGGCTTTGATTATCTCTTCGGTGGAAGGGCTATTAGCATCTGCATCATCTCTTTTGAAATATTCCTCCTCCCCGTGTTCATCATATTCTGCTCTCGATTGAGATAATACTTGTAAAGCAAGCTCATAGAGTGGTGGATGTAGCCTAGCTGCTTCACTTGTTCCTTTACTTGGACTTGATTTGGTTTCTGTTCTTTTGGGAACCATATTATATAAAATTAGCAGGAACATAAAATAATATATTATTGTTGATTAATGCATCGTTAAAAAGGAATAACAGTAAATCAAACAAGAAAAATAGTAAAATAATAGTTGCAACAGATCACCAATCTGTTGCACCAGGTAGTACATATGTTGCAGCATATGACCAAACTGTTGCAGCGGATGAGTAATCTGTTGTAATAATACAAAACATATCACTCATCTTTTAAGACAGATGAATGGTCTGTTCACCAGATCACACAACTGTTGTGACATCATCTGTTGCAACATATAAGTGATCTATTGGAATAGTTAAATAATCTGTTGCGATAATACAAAGTATATCACTCATCTGTTGAGAAAGATGAATGGTTTGTGCAATAGATCACACATCTGTCGCAACATATGAGTGACCTATTGGAATAGTTAAATAATCTGTTGTGATAATACAAAATATATCACTAATCTGTTGAGAAAGATAAATAGTTTGTGCAACAGATCACACATCTATTGCAATATATAAGTGATCTGTCAGAGCAGTTAACTAACCTGCAGCAATGATTAAGTAATCTATTGAGATAATACAAAATATATCACTCATCTGTTGAGAAAGATGAATGGTCTGTGCAACAGGTCACACATCTGTTGTAATACATGAGTGATCTGTTGGAACAGTTATCAACAGTCAATATTGTTTAGATTTCTTCCAACATAGGGTCGTCTATCGCGGCAGATGAATGATCAGTTGGAAAAATCAAGTCTGGCACATTTCCTGTAGGAAACGTTAATGGGATTTTATCCAACAGGAGGTTCATCTGTTGCATCAGATCATTAATCTGATGGTTCTTCTATTGCACCAGATGGTTAATTAGTTGCATTAGATTTTTTATCCGATGTTTAATCTGTTGCAACATATAGTAAAGTTGTTGCATCAGATAGTTAATCTGTTGCATCAGATAGTTAATCTGTTGCATCAGATTATTAATCTGTTGCATCAGAATTGTAATCTGATGGTTCCTCTGGTGCATCAGATGGTTGATCTGGTGCATCATATAATAAATCTATTGCATCAGATGGTTAATATGTTGCACCAGATGGGTAATCTGTCAGAGAACACAAAAAATAGTAGCACGATTTTGTTTAACGAAAAACAGCAATTTCACCATTTTTATCAAGAACAAGAACAGAACAAATCAAATCAAATTATCATTTTATTTTTATAAACACGAATAATAAAAAGGCCATTTCAGACCGCATTTCAAATTAGTGCAACAAATATTGAAATTGTTAACCAATACTATAAGAGAAGTTGACTCAAGTTCCTCATTTTCTTCAAAACTAAAAAGGCCATAAATTTTTACCTGTGAAAGAAAAAAAGGAACGATGAAGAATTTGAAGCTGTTGTGGTCTGAGAGTAAGGCTGTCACGTCGATTGAAGGTTGAAGTCAAAAAGAAACTCGAAGCCCAACTATTTATAGTCGGATGTTGAAGTCGCCGAGGATTGAAATGAGAAATTTGCAGAACAATTGGTTGGGAGAGAGTTGAGAGAAGCTGTCGAGAGAGAGATGAGAGATAGGTTGATTGAATTGAAGGGGGGAACTCGAAGCCGAACTATTTATCGCCGGAGGTAGAAGTCTCCGGGGGTTGAAGGGAGAAAAGAGGGGAACTCGAAACCCAACTATTTGTCACCGGAGGTAGAAGTTGTCAGGAGTTGAAGGGAGAAATTTTGCAGAATTGTTGGTTGGGAGAGAGTTGAGAGAAGCTGGAGAAAGAGGAGAGAGTGGTTGATTTGGATTGAAGAGGGGTGTGAGTTGGGTTGATTTGTATTTTTAAAATGATTCGAAAGTTTTGAAAATATTAATCAAATCCACAATTAACTTAATCAAGTTTCCTAGTGATGTTTGACCCTATCTATTGGTCAATGTTACCAATCCTTCATTCAAGACTTAAAAGATACCTTTGCTTCAATTTTCTCAAAAAACTAGACAAATGTTTCATTATATTTTACATATGCATATAAACTTGGAGCTCGAAACAGTTCATAAATGATCTATATCTAATCTATATGCAAAATCAATACAAAGCAATTAACCAAAGTTTTCATTAAATTTTAAATATGCATATAAAATCCGAGTTCGAAACATCCCTTTTAATTTATTTATTTTTTGTTTGCAATATGTTCAAAGAACGAAATACACTAGTACTATAGGAAAAAAAAATTGTAAGTAAAGAAAAACCTAAAATTGATTTCAAAACATGTGCAAGATGTGTCACCATTCTAAGGCTGACTAGTGATTAATCTTTACTTGTTCACTATATTTAAAAATATTATCCAACTTTGCTTTTCAGTTTAAAAATTCAAAAGATAATTTATTATTTTGTGTTTATTTTATCCTTATTATTTAATACTATTCATTTATAATAGATTCACTCTTTTATTGTTTCTTAAAGAGGTGTTGTAAGTCAAACATCCACAAAGTAGAGATAAAAGGGAAGTAATACAAATGAAATGAAGTGCATGGTTGTGACCTTGGGGAGAAAAGTCACATTTGACTGGGAATACATGGGCGAAGCCAGAGACTTTTGACCTTGGGGAGAAAAGTCACATTTGACTGGGAATACATGGGCGAAGCCGGAGACTTTTGACCTCATACACAAAACCTAAATCATCACCACTTGCTTAGCCTTTCGGCTTTCTCTAGCTTTGCCAAGCATAATTTGAAAAAGTTAGCTAAAAGACCATTATATCAGTATTCAAACCTATTCTTTTCATTGAATAATAACTGAAGTATTATAGGGGCTGAACTGCACGTCTGCACCTTTTTTAAAAAAAAAAAAATTTAACTACTTATCCAATTTATAAAATTTACGAATTCGATTAAATTGGTTTTGCAATATTGACGTGTGGCATGGGATTGGATTTCACAGGTAGAGTTATGGGATGACTTTTGACTCTGACTATATGATAGCTTGGTCTATATGGCATGAGACTTGAGTTGTTAACAAAAATGAACAACTATTCAAGATGAGGAAGTTGGGTCATCCCATGATGTATTCGTTTCAAATTCCCACCTCTTAGCTAACACCACAGTCATCTTCTTTTTTCTTTTTAAAGAAAACACATTCATCTTCTATGTTTACGTCAGAAGTATATACCAACAATTTTTTTTATCCTTTCGTTAAATCTGAAATTGTAACTAGTACACCAACAATAACAAGCAACAATATACATGGTGTAATCCTGATAAGTGGGGTTTGGAAGGAAACCTCTACTAACTATTTCTATAATCTTTCTAGGAGTGGGGATGAATGGGACCTTAACTCTGGCTTTGGGATAGAAAGGTTGTTTCTGATAGACCCTCAGGTCAAAAGAAGTGTAATCGATGCAGGAAAGTAAGAAAGAAAAAGAGACAACAAAATAGCAGTATACAAAACAACTATAGTAACAAACATTAATATACATTGAAGAAAAAGAAACTATGCATAATCTAAATCATACTACTAGAAGTATGACAACACTTAACTACCTACTAACCTTCTATCCTACTTCTCGGCCTTGATACCTTCTTATCTAAGGTCACATCCTCAGTTAGCTGAAATTATCCCGTATCCTATCTAATTACCTCCCCATGTTCTTCATTAGTCTACCTCTATCTTTCCAAACTCCTGCTAAGGCCAGCCTCTCACACCCCCTCTTCACATGTCCGGACTTCCCTCATCTTATCCATCACGGAGGTGACTCCCACCTTTTTTCATATTACTTCGTTCTTAATCATTTCTCTCTTAGTATGCCAACATATTCTTTTGAGCATCCTCATTTCTGTTATCTTCATCTTCTAAAGATGGACATCTTTGTCTAGCTAACACTCTGCTTCATATAATAGAGCTGGTCTAACCATCACTTTATAAAACTTACCTTAAGCCTTAACAACACATTCTTATCGTACACTACCCTAGAGGCGAGCCTCCTTCCGCCCATCCCCGTTTCAATCAATACGGTGTGCTATGTCAGGGGAGGCTCAAGAAAGTTCGTGGCCTAAAAAATTAATTTGAGGCCTTAAAATTTTTTTAACAGAAGATTCTATATAATTTATATTTTGTTAGTATTTTGTGTGCTAATTCTTTTGTAGTTGGTTCTTCGTAATTTTCTTTCAATTAAAAATATAACCAATCATGAGGTATATAAATTCTAACACATAATAATAAACAAAGTACACCTATAAAAATAACAATACTTAAAAATAATAAAATTTTGAAGAAAATATATTTAAGTTTAGACTGAAGAAGTTGAAAACTCCACGTCAAAATATAATATTTCTGCTCCTCAATATAACTGTTGTTATACTTGAAATATGAGAAAATATCAAAAGAATAACTAATATTATCTTAATTCAATCGCATTGTTCAACTTTTTATTATACTGAACATCATACTTATTCTATAAGCTATAGCTCGAGGAATATTGAATTTGGAGAAATTAAAAAAATGGAGAAAGAGTATAAAAATTGAGTTGCAGCACACATGAGAAAAAAAAGAGGCCTTGGAGTTGCAAAACAATTAATTGAATTTAAAAATAAAAGAAATTCACATTCAATTTTTTTTTCATTAATAGCACAATCGGTCAAGATAAATATCTCTATTCTTACCTTTTTCATAGGAATATTCACGGGCGGATTTAGCATTGGCGGAAGGGGTTTCCGGGAACCCACAAATATTTTTATATACCTTATAATTATATTTAAAATTTATAAAATATATAAAAATTATAAGTGAGGAACCTATCAACAAAATTGTTAGTTGGCTCAGTGATTCAAAAGGGACTTGAAGAAATGTCTCATATGTTATACTTGAGTTCGAATTCCCTTGGAACGATCATTTTTAACTTCTTTTGGTATATTATTTATTTTATTGAAAATTTACAAGTTTAAAATCTTGAATCCTACTCTGAGAATAGTATTCGTATGCTTTTACATTAAAATACTCAACATTTTTAAAATGAAAAATAATCGATATCACACATTAAGTTGAAAGTCTACTATACTATTACCTAAAAATCGGAAACTGCACCCCCTCCCCATGAATATTTTGGTCCTAAAGCGACCGCTTGAGTTGTTTTAGCCTTGTACCAGCCATGTGCGACGTCTTTGTCAATCATCCCGTCTCCTTAGATTATGAAACCCAAAATACTTGAAACAACAAAATTAAGACCCATTAACCATATATCACGAAAACAACATGACTAGTCTCAATTTAAAGAGTCCTTGGAGCATATAAGAGTTGATAAAGCTCACAACCTTTGGAGTGAATCAGACGTTATTTACCAAGTTTTTGAATAAGCGAATTTGCCTCCATGGCAAAAACATGGGTGACATCTTTGATAAACCAGTCCTCTATTTTAGCCCCTATTTGCACCAATTTCTACTTCTATATCTGTAAAGAAGAAATACTATCATCGACTTAATCGTTCGTGACACTCGGGTAAATTAATTAAGGGTGACAAAAAAATTTTAAAATTAAAAAAGAATAACACAAGTCTTAAATATTGAGTTCAGATGATAATTTTAAGATTAGTGTTAATGACATTAATTTTAAAATTCTCAAATTTTATTATTTACACAAAAATCCCTACACCACCACCACCACTCCTTCTCCACACCCTTTTTGTCGCTGCCGCCACCTCCTCTTCCTCTACTATCACCATCACTGTCATTGTCATTTCTTCCAGATCCACCACCATTTCCTCCCTCTACACAACTATCGCCTATTTTTCTTCTTTCTCCTCCACCAATATCACAATCAACACCATAACAAATGTCATCTTCTCTTTCGACCTCACCACCAGCACCACCAGCTTCCCTTTTATCATAAATATCACTTTTTTGTAGGCTCCTCCTCCAACCACATATTTTTTCAGAAATTAAGTAAATATCGAAGTTGTTGCAGCAACAGTCGAAGTTACTGCAACAACAGTCGAAGTTTTGCTGCAACAACAGTCGAAATTGTCCCAATAACTTTGACAGCTACTGCAGCAACTTCGATAGTTAATACAACAACTACAATAATCGTTGTAACACAACTAATAGTAGTTGCTGCAATAATTATTGAAGTTATTGCACAAATTAATAGTAGTTGCTGTAACAATTATTGTAACTGTTGTAGCAACTATGGTAATTGCTGAAACAACTCTCGTAGTTGCTGAATTTTTTAAATTATTTCTTCATTCATTTTTAAAAGAAATAAAAAAATTTCCTTTCAAAGTTCTCAATATTTTTAAAAAATAGGTCATGAAGATTAAAAAGGAAGAAGAATGAAATGAATAGAGAGAGAAAGAAGAAGAGAAGATGGAGGAAAAGGAAAATTTAGAGAGAGAAAAAAAAATAAAAAGAAGAAGATGAAGAGAAAGAAATTTGAAGAGAGAAAGAAAAAAAAAGATTGAGAAGATAAGAGAGTGGGGTGGGGGGGGGAGGGGGGTTTTCTAAAATTTAAAGTTGGAGGACTTCTTAAAAAATTAATAAAATTTTTAAAATTATACTTTACACCTCAATTAACTTAATTAGAATTTAAATAAAGCTTTCACTTTAGCCAGTTAAAATTATCACCATTTTTAATTTAAATTTTTTTTTTTTTTTTTTTTTTTTTTTTTTTTTAATCACCTTCCACTTAATTTTCTCGTGACACTCTCTTACCACAAAAAGCCACTTATATCATTTTTAAAACTTGGAAACTCTCTGGCTCATTAAATCTTCAATGATGCAAAAAAAGAAAGTAAAAGAAATATATTTAAGAAAATCAAACCAAAGCTTGATCAATGCCAAGGAACAAATATACTGTGGTTCCTGTTTAGGAAAAAAATAAGGCATATAAACAAAGGGTGTGAGTGATTCTTCCCCTTCTTTTTTCCTTGATCTTTCTTCGTAAGATGAATTTACAGATTCATATGATTTTGTGGTATGATTTATTAGGGTGTGTTTCGCATGGAGGAAATTTTTGAAAATTATTATTTCTAATAAATAATTCCTTAAAATGAAAAACTAAAAAAAAAACTTTTCCTGATGGGAGCAAATAACTTAATTATCTACCGAAGTTATTATAACTAGAAATCTGAAAGAATCTATAAGTGATGTGATACGAACTCCATTTCTATTTATCTATTTTTTTTTTTTGGATTTTTTCTCATTTTTAAAAGTTATTTTTCTATAAAAAACTATATATATAATCCATATCTTTTCATCTTCATAACATCTGCTCTTAATTAATACTCTCTCCGTTTCGGAATAAGTTAATTGTTGGGGTATTTATTGGTATTTCAAAATAAGTGAATCATTGAATTTTTTTTCAAATTTACCCTTATGATTTGACAATCAATTAACTTTTGAAAAAATATTATATGGTCAACTTTTTTTTTTTGGGTAAAAATAAAAAGTTGTGTTAAATTTATGTCTTTAATGTTTTTTTCTTAATCTGTGTGCCAAAATCCAACAATTCATTTATTATGAAACGCAGGATGTATTAGTAACATCCATAACTTCCAAAGCTTTGATGTTTATAACTTTAATGTATTATACCTTCAAATTTTTGTTTAACGAAGTGGATGCTATAAAATTTTAAGTTGGCCTAGCACATTTTCTTATCAACGAGTTCTTGTTTCAATTTTAGGACTTTGGCATTTTCACCCAGCTTGGATGATTCATTTTTGGCTCTTCCAGCCAGTAGTCTATAATGTTTTCGAGCTCCGTTTGCACTGTGGGTTCGCATTTTTTACTGTCATGTTTTGATTTTACGCGATCATTATAAAAAGGTCAACAAATTTATTTAAGGTATGAATAAAAAGCTTTTTAGAACGTAATTTTAATTTCATCTCTTCTTTTTTTTCATTTTATTTTTAGTATGATTTGAATATGTTATATTGTAATATATTATATCTTGCCAATTTAATTCTTAACTACAATATTTTCTTGTATTTTTTATGCTTAGTTTTTTTCTTTCGTTTTAGAACGATTTGGTTATGTTATATTGTAATAGAGTTCATAATTTCCTTGCAATTCTTAACTATAGTATTCCTTACATTTTTCATGCTTAGTTATTTTTTTTATTGATGATATTAATATTTTATATCTCCGGGTTACTGTATTTTCAAAAGTGGGAAAAAGAAGACAATTCATACGTGCATGTTGCTTAAGAAACTATATATGTTTCCTTAGACAAATTTTGAATAAGCATATTAATAGAAAATGAAAATGTAAAGTTAGTTTGTGGTACTTTCTATATTATAGTTTAATTCATACAAAATATTTATTGACATATAAAAATGTAATCCTTAAGTTTTCTTTTTTGTTGTTGATTAAACTTCTCAATATTTTTAGGTTTTCATAGATTACTATAATAAGTGGTGATGTCAAAATTTTATTAAGGAAGTTTAAAAATGTGTACGCTAACTAGCTCAAGAAGGTTCAGATGAACCCTTGAATATGTGCTAGCTCCACCTTTAGTTATAGTCATATGTTGGCCTAAACTATCTTTTAATTAGATTACTACCTAACAAAATTGTAAAAGATATTACGTTCGATAAACTATTTACTAAAGGGAGTTTAAAAATGCGTACACTAACTAGCCCAAGAGGGTTTAGATGAACCCCGAAATATGTGTTAATTCCACCTTTAGTTATAGTCATATGTTGGCCTTAACTATCTTTAAAATTATTACCTAACAAAATTATAAAAGATATTTCGTTCGATGTATTATTTACTAAAGGGAGTTTAAAAATACGTACGCTAACTAGCCCAAGAGGGTTCAGATGAACCCCTAATATGTGTTAGCTCCTCCTTTAGTTATAGTCATATGTTCACCTAAATTATCTTTTAAAATTACTGCCTAACAAAATTGTAAAAGATATTATGTTCGTTAAATTATTGACTAATATTATTTGTCTTCCACAAATATACACGCCTAATGAAAAGACCACAAGAATCATGCATATTTTTTTTATTTAATTATAGTCTCATTACCATTATATTTATGATTAATAGTTGATTATGTCATTCGTGATAGAATATCTTTCATTTCTATTGGTATGCCCCACTATATTGCTCTCCTATGTATGCTTAATGTCCATAGCTTCACTCTTTACTATTTAACATTTTGCAACAGTGTGATTATGATCAAGGCTATGAGGAAAAAAAGAATTATAGGTGGCAGACAAGAGGTTTGGACAAATATATGGTGGTGGTGGATACTTTTTGAAGTTGTTTAAGTGTGACACTAAAATTTTTCGCTATAACTTGAAGGTGTTAGCATCAATCAAATTATGCTCTTGATTTCTCTCAATTTGAAAATTCAAGATTTACTTCAATATTCTTTTTTTTTTTGTAAAAAAAATTATTCCTCCTAATTTGCATTAGGTTAATCTAAAGAACTCATTGCAATTGAAGTTTAGTATTTCACGATGTACAATAATTTAATAATAATTATTTTTGATATTTAAATATCTTAACAGTTGTCACAAGTAAGAAGAAGTTTTGTCATAACCTATTAGCTTATACTAAAAAATTTTCAGCGAATTTTTTTTTATTATAATGATAATAATGGAGTGGATTTAATTAATCACAAATTTATAATGTTTGAACATTGAAAGATTCACAATATACTCTAGGGCTGAAAAAAATATTTTTGTACATATTGCTATGATACTACATGTGTTTGACATTATTGTATACAATTAAAACATTCTGTGATCGAGTTTCATAATTTAAGGTCCTTTAATTATTTTTTAATATGTTAAAATAGATTAAATTACATATTAATAATGTATTTCATAACCGCAAGATGCGTGGCTAAATTTACTAGTTATTTCATAAACCTCCCTTCATGCTTGATTTGTGATATTAACTTTCGTTGTAGCTTATAATCTTACGCCTAACTCCCTCATTAAAAATAACTTTACTTTGTCGGTGAAGTGATCTAACTTGACATTATCGTTGATACAAACTAAAGATAAGAGATTCGATAAATAATTTGGATTACCATTTAAGTTATTCCCTCTCCTAGTGGGAATAGAAAAAGCATGCTTCATGAGTGATATTACATATTGATTATGTCTTTTTCATCTTTCAATACAGTTCATCTTTACTCCACCTGTGCAGTCTCCATCCTAGCCACCCCACATCCATAGTCCCCATCCTCACCACTCCACAACCGTATTTCATCTTTCATAGTATTTATCTAGATTATATAAATAGTTTTGGAATAATACTTTTTGTTAAACAGTTACTACTCCCAACAAAAAAAAAAGACTAAATAAAAAACCCACAAATTTTCTGAAGCATATTTCAGAAAGCATTTTCCTTAGAAAATATCATTATTTTACTATTATTATTTGGTAGGAAAATACGTGGCAGGAGAGACTACAAGCCATGAAGCACCATTGGTTAGTGAACTATCCAGTATCTTTCCTAACCAATACCGTCTTCCAAAAGATTCACTTGTTGAATTTGCTTTGTTCCTTTTTGCTTCTTTCCTCTTCCTGTACTCTTTTTTAACCTTGGAACATTTTCAATAAGTTAATTTATATGATACAAAACTATAAAATACGTAACGCCGTTATTATTCCTATATAAGCTAATCAAGCCACAAATTAATGACATTAAAGAAAATGCAAGCATCTGGAGATGAAAGGGTATAACTTTAGACCAACAATGTTGTATGATAATTATGATTCAACCTGCTCAATGTACCAAATCAAGTACAATTTCCTTCTATCTATCTGCTGATACATGAGGTAAAACCAAAGTATAGAAGCGAATATACGAGTCTTCCCCAAAATAACTAGCATCACACAATTCTGAAAAATAAATTACAGAACTGATAAGAAGCTATTGCCGTTTAAATTAAAATGAAAGGCATTGATATATTCACTCTGATCCACAACATTGCTAGAAAGCATGGCTGCACCTGCAGGGAAGGGATTTCACGAATTTGTGGCAACCAATAGACTCAAAAGTATGCTTGATTGTTTAGTCTTCGGCTAGTTTCTGTGCAATAAAAGCCCCAGCAATGCAAATAGTTCAATCTGGAACATCTGTAGAGGGGTAAGCTGATTTACACAACCAGCAGGATATATTCATGTAATTGAATCATAGGAATCACAACATCTTTTGGCAACACATCAGATAATAGACCGATAAATGGAAATTACTACGATGCTAAAGTATATACAGAAGTCTTCTAGCATTGCTTTTCTGTAGAAGGCTTGACCAGCAAGAGGAAGTGTTTGACGAAGCCAAAAGGACTACCCACATTTTATCAGGACATTCTCCTGTGACATTCATACTTATGGTATTATTAGCCATACCTTCATTTTGTTGAGTCCCACAGGAGAGAAATTAGTCATTTGATAGATTTGTGCCACTAGATGAATCAAAAAAGAACATGCTCTTTCCAATTTTTCCATCTCAGCATCTGCAAAGGATTAAGCAGGAATTTTGTTGTATGTTCTTATCCTTTCAACAACTACATAAATGACAGTGGAATTCCCAATCTTTGTTAAACCTCATGAGAAGGGCCATCCATGACAGATGAAGCAGAAGAAGAGGGAAACCAGAGTTCTACACGGGTTCCTCCAGTTCCAATTGCAGCATCTGTTACTCTTGGTGAGATCACCCGCACTACACATCCATAACTCTCCAGTATTTCTCGAGAAACAGTTAGTCCAGCTACAAAGTTCCATGTCATGTTGTCCTTTACCCTATCTTCAGAAAATAGGTCTGCTCCGAAAGGTGCTAGAGAATGCATCTGTGTCTATACAAAGGTAAAGGAGACAAACTTCAATTCTATCACACACAAGCCAGTCGATAAATTTAGTCATCAGCATACTCCCTTGATATTATTAAGTTCATATTCTCATTTAAGTGCCACACAGTATCATCTTAAAATCAGGAATTGTCTTAGTGATCATGATATTGAATAGATTTCATGAAACATACCATATAGTGCATATCAAGGCCATCATCGTCAATTATAACAAGAGCACCCCCTGCAGGTGCTTCAGTGGCAATGATTTCAACCTTCCCACCAGCTTGTATACGCAATAAAGCACCCTCAATCAAATTACCCAAAGCCTGGCGTAGAGAAGGCTCTTCAACCGGCACCGGTAAAGATCTTGGAACTTCAGAAAGTAAAACAGCTCTCCTCTGCTCGTGTGCTAAAGGCGCCACTGCCCCCACCAAATCCACCAGTACATCAGACACATTGCATGGTCTTTTGAGGGAAGAGGTGAACAAGAAAAAGACAAAAAAGGAGGAAGAATTAGCATTCTCCAAAATCGAGTGTTCTTCCAAAAGCTAGCACACAATCAAAGACTCCAAAAATCATCATACGGCATCAAACTAGAAAAAAAAAAAAAAAAAAGAAACTGTAGCTGCCTAAACGGGAGGGGAAGTTTTAGGACCCTCTTAGTCTACCAATGGTTTACACAAGAAAATTTTTAAAAATAAAAAAAATTGAAGACTTCATCTTGTCTGTTGGTTATACTTCCTATTTCTTTGTAGCAGTGGTTTGCATTAGGGAGGTTGTTCCTCCATTTGCTCAGTCCACTAGGACTCCCTCCGTCCAAATTTATGTGATACTCTTTCCTTTTAAGTTAGTTCCAAAAAGAATGACACCTTTCTCTATTTAGTAACACTATTAATTTAAAATGCCCATTTTTCCCTTCATGGGATGACATATAGCCACACAAATAGCAATGGCTTGTTCTAAACGCAAGTTTCAAAAGTCCTTTCTTTCTTAAACTCCATGCATAGTCAAACACTAACATAAATTGGGACGGAAGGAGTATTAGGAAGTTATTTCCTTAATTTTAGGAAGTTATTCGAATTCAATAAGATGTGTGCGGAAAATTATTCCAGTTTTTAGTACTTTCACTCAAGAGATTGCAGGTCCTCTCTTAACTAACCAGCACCACAGGTTGAGAAAACCTTTTCCCGAACTCCTAATTTACTCCACATTAACTCTGACTTTATGTTGCAGTGTCTGACAACCACCGAAAGGAGACCATCAAGAGAAAAACTCAGGAAGTTGATGGCTGGAGAACGAGAATAGAAAATATTGAAATTATTTAGTATTTATTATGCTGTCATATGCATAAGTATTTTTGGAGCTGACATAATGCAATTTGTCGCTTTCCAGACAATAATCTAGCAGAAAAATAGTTTGAAAAACAAAAGTTTACCTGACTCCTTCATGACGTAAAGGTGCAAGAGCAAGAGGAGGCATAGGCATTTCTAGATCCTTGGATTTTGAAGAGAGAGATTCTAGCTTCTCAGATAAGTTATCGGACAACTGTGACCTCGCTGAGTCATGACCAGGATAAGTTGATTTAGGCATCCTTTTCAGTGTTTCTTCACTATAGTGCATTATATTAGCCTGAAAATGGTATAAGTCGATATATTCAGCATTTAATCTTTGATATTCTCAATAGACAAAACAAAAACTTGGGCAAACAAAGATGACAAAGTGTAAATGGACCTCCAACAATCGTTAAGACATATCTGTTGCAACTATTCCAAGTGATGTTTGATAAGCTCAATCTTTTAGTGCAATGAATATCCTCCAGAATTAGAGATTTTAGTTCATGACAATAATTTATGTCCCCTTACAAGGTCCTGTTGAAATTACCAAACTTGCTCTTAGTATTGAATGAACTCATGTTTGTACCCGTAGCTGTTTTAAACTCAAAAGAGGGCTTGCTTCAATCTTTCTCCTTCCTTTCTCGACCAGAGTCCACACGGGAGAACAGTGAAAGAGAGGCACAATTAGTGAAGTACCTTTGTTAAGGAAACAGCATCCTGGAGTCCCTTAAGAGTATCACTCAAGCAATCACCTTGCTCCAAAATGTCTTGAACAATGTCATATGAAATCTGCATGAGGTCATACGGGCAGGTTGACTCTTCACTAAAAGTATGATAAAAAAAAAAGAAGAATTTCACTAAAAGTAACGATTATTTGGGGGCAAAAGAAAATGACCAAAGATTAAGAAATTTGGGGATGTAGATTTCTTGAGCCACATACCTCACTCTTTCTAATCTGAACAGATAACATCTTACTCAAAGTTCGAATACTGGAAAGAGAACCCCGAATCTGCACATTAAAGATTCATAAAAAATCAATTATGTTCTGAAATCTGTATAGGGTACATTGTCACCACCTCAAACTGTTGGCATATAAAGGGTGCAAATCTTACTTGCTCAACCAAGTTGCTCATCCTGATATTATTTTGCCAGGTGGACTGTTGGAGCAGATTTGCTTTCTGAAAGGTTAGTGTGTATTAGTTTTAGAACAAAACTATTGTGCATGAATGGAAAAAAGAGAACAATAATAATAAATAAATAAATGCTCAAAAGAAGAAATCATTTCATGGCAATAAAAACAAATAGTTAGAAGGATGCAATATTATCAACATTTTAGCCGTATATGTCAATATTTTCTTGATATTTAGGATCTATTAAGTTTGGTTCCATCTCTGTTATTCCCGTGGTGGTAACAAACATATATGTATATTCATTAAGTTCTATTAGATGTTATTACAAGTTATTGGATGTTAGATTAATTACGTATAATGAAGAAATAAATATAAATAAGAGGAATGTAGATCAATCTAGTGAGTTCTAGACATGATATATACCTTTGCCATATCAGAATTGTACCTGATCCATGACATAAGCCATTGCAAGTGAACGAGAAATATTTATTGCATTTAATCTTTGCTCAGCTGTACCGTTTAACATCTCAAAGGAGTGGTCACTTGAAGTTTTGATATTCAATGATTTCAAATCTGTGCTAGGAGGCAAAGAAAAAATCTCCTCCTGGGCAGGCCATCCTTTAACATTAAACCCTCCCTTATTCCACGCAGCTCTTGGGAGTTCCGCAACTAAAAATCCAACAATAAATGGGTGTTTCACCATAGGGAACACCACAGATCCAAGCTCGGGATATAACTCTACCTAAGACGAATAAGACTAGTAAAACACAGTGAAGTCATAATTCAGTGCAAAACAAATTTGAAGAATTAACTGATGTACCTCTTGCCTCGAAAGAGTTGCTTCGGCAATTCTTAAGCCTGCTGGAATGCTGAAGTTACCAATTAGAATCACTAGATCAGTCGCATTAGCATGTGGATGTAAAGTAATCCGCTGCAACTCTAGGCGGTCCATTACATAGCTGCCAGCTGGTCTTACATAAACCTGCAATTCACTAGATTAGCACAAGCAAAGTAGAAAGGCAAAATTTTTTCAAGTCCATCTCCACAAGAGCGGCAGTTTCAAATATATTGGTTCTATTATCCATGGTGGTGGGAACATCAATGGTGATGTCACTCATTGTATTGGTGCAGTGTGGATGCAGTGGAGGCTTGCCTCTGGAGTCTTGTGTGATAAGAAGATACCACTGGAACTTTTGAAACTGATAACTTAAGATACCACTGGAACTTAAAAGGTAAGTTTTATAGAATGGTGGCTAGACTGATGTTATTGTATGGGCCGGAGTGTTGGCCAGTCAAAAACTCCCATGCATATCGCGGGAATGAGGATATTGAGACAGATGTCCGGGTGTACTAGGCGTGATAGAATAAGGAATAAGGCCATTAGAGATAAGGTGGGAGGACCTCCATGGTGGACAAGATGAGGGAAGCAAGATTGAGATGGTTTGGACATGTGATGAGGCGAGCTTCAGACGCTCTAGTGAGGAGGTGTGAGAGGTTGGATATAGTGGGTAGGAAGAGGGGTAAAGCTAGACCTAAGCAGTAATGGGAAGAGGTAATTAAACAGAACAAGACACATATTCAGGTTACTGAGGACATGACATGACCTTAGATAGGGGGATGTGGAGGATGCACAGTAGAGTAAAAGGTTAGTCGGGTAGGAGTGTTGTTGTGCACGAGTCGTAGTATGTAGCGTAGGGTTTAGCCATAGATGTTTGTCCTTGTTATCATTTATTATGTTTTGACTATCGCACTAGTTTGTGATTGATTATTGTTTTGATGGTAGATTTTGCACTGAGTTGTTGCCATATTATCTTCAATGTGTTCCTCTTCTTTGTACCTGGATTTGCTACACTTGAACCGAGGGTCTTTCGGAAACAACCTCCCTACCTCCCCAAGGTAGTGGTAAGGTCTGCGTACACTTTACCCTTCCAACACCTCACTTGTGGGATTTTACTAGGTAAGTTGTTGTTGTTATTGACGTCGTCGTATCTCCACAAGAGCCGGGGTAGTGGGACAGTACTTTCCTCTTCAGTTTTGGTTTTGGTTCTTGATCTTCTATCATTTAGAAAATCCTTAAGAAAAATAGGGTAAAGATTATCCGCCGTTCACAACACACGAAACCCAACCAAACATCGAAGATTTTGAGTGTTATCAAATGATACAAAGTGCAATAGAGTTTAACGAAGTATTACAGTAAGTCTAAAATAACTTGGTTTCATTTGATTTGTCAATATTATATAGTTAAAGGATAATAAGATAGACAGAATTCCTTTATTTTCTCAATCTAATAACTTATACTGTTCCGAACAAAAGCTTATTTTTATTTATCTAACCTTATTGTGAGGACTTTAGTTTGTTCATACTTTTTAGAGTATTTTTAATGGGTTCAAGAAAACTAGTGAAAATGAAAGAACAAAATGATATGTTCTCTAATTAGTGAAAGAGGATAGTGAACCAGTTGGTGATGTCCACAAGAGGGGTTGTAGTCCTAGAAAAAGATACACTTCACCTTAAAATGTTCCAAAAGATGTCTTCATTACTAGGCAATCAATGGATCCACCACCACCACCTACTTGATGGCAATTCATCCATTTGGAGTTTGGGATGATTATACTCGGTTTGGTCTATCTGCTAGTACTGATTTTTAGAAAATTGTTGCAGCGGAAGATATAAGTTACCATGTCTCAGTGGGTACGCCAAAAATTTATGTCACATTTCTTACAACAGCAACAAAAAATACCCAGTATAATCCCACAAAGTGGGCTTTGGGCAAGGTAGAATGTACGCAGAACATGCCACTACCTCAGAGGTAGAAAGATTGTTTTTGATAAACCCTCCGCTCAAGAATAAACAGTCCAAAGCAATATATATAGAAAATAGAATAACTGAAACAAAGAAAGTCATGACAAAATATTATAGACCACCTGGCAAATCATCCTAAAAATTATATTCATAATTGAAGAAAAAACCCATATAATAACCAAACTAAAAGGAAAGGACAAGCAACTACAAGAGTAATACTATGATTAATAATATGACTACTCCATAACCTTCTATCTAAAGTAATGTCCTTAGTAAGCTAAAACTGAAGTTGCGCCATGTCCTGTCTAATCACCAATCCCCAATACTTCTTCGGTCTACCTCTTTCTCTCTTGAAACTATCCATAGCCAGCCTCTCACACCTCTACACTGGGGCATTCGTGCATCTCCTCTGCATGTGCCCAAACCATCTTGATCTCGTTTCTCGCATCTTTTCCTTAATCGAGGTTACTCCTACTGTGTCTCGATATCTTGATTTCTAATTGTATCTCTCATAGTATGCCCACACCTCCATCTCAACATGTCTCATTTCATAAAGATGAACCCTTAACCCTCCAAATCGAAGTAGATACCTTTATTCTTGTTTTCAAATGTCAGATTCCATTTCCAATCACTTTTACCATTATAAGTTGAAATTCCTTCAAATCAACTCGAGGAGTGTATCAAAATATCATAAATCTATATAAAAATGAGCTAACCATGAGAGTAGTAATAAATCACTAGTCCTGGTCACCTAAAAGTCGTCATTGCTTTACTTCATCTCCACAATTTTCATCTTCTAAACATTGATAATCTTGATTGGCCAACACTTTGCTCCATATAACATAGATGGTCTATTCGTCGCTCTATAGAACTTGCCATTTAAATTTCGGTGGCACCTTCTTATCACACAATAATCCGAATGTGAGCCTCCATTTCATCCATCCTACACCTATATGATGTGGGACATCATCATCAATCTCCCAATTTCCTTGGATAATAGATCCAAAATACTTGAAACTTCTTCTCTTCTGAATGAACTGTGTATCAAGCCTCACTTACATGTCATCCTCAGGCGTTATGTCGCTGAACTTGCACTCTATTAAATATGACATCAATATTAAACAATGTAGATATGAGAATAACTCTATAATATAGTGTAGATAGAGGAATATCCCAAATCCACATAATTAGGCTGTTAGAATATTGCGTATTATTCTTATTAGTTTCCTTCGTTATTTATATTCTATATAACACTATTTAATCCCACTAGCTTGAGGGAATAATTAAGACACTAATTCCCTAGTTCTCTTTTCTTTCTCCCTGTAATTTCTCATGGTATCAAAGCCCTACTTTCTCTAATTTTCCTTTTTTTTCTAGAAAAAAAACAAGAAATATATTCTGCCAGTTTTTGTTACAGTTGGTTTCTACATCTTTTTGGTGATAAATCATGCCTCTACACGATAATGACCAGCCTGGATACACAAAAAACATGGCTCATAATGGAGATGATATTTTGCCCACACTTGATTTGAGTACACAAAGCACTCTTGGTGGCTAATTACCTGTTCCAACAATGTCTCTTACTCCGATAGAGCACTCATTGTTTTTGATGAGGTAAAAGTTTATTGACTAAGTACCAAGTAGGTACCAAAATCAAAGGTTACAAAAGACTGATGGGTATATACATATAGTCAACTACAACATCTCCCTAGCAACTTCAAAAAGTCCATATACTGATCTATACTATCAAAGAAACTACTTTTACACCAACAAAACAAATTATGTAACACTTGTTTTTAACTCTAGAAATATGAACTTTTTGTCCATCAGAACAAGTGTTGTTTCTATCTAGCCAAATAGTCCAAAATATGCACAAAGGTATAGTTCTCCATATATGCTTCAAAGCTTTAAGCATTCTCTGGTGCTACCAGCTCTCTAATAATTCCTTGACACTTTAAAGCATGATCCAAGAAATCCCACAGATACTGGAAAAAAACTTTCCAACATTGTCTAGTTATTTTGTAGTGCATAAGAAGGTGATTCACAGTCTCCACCTCTTCTTCCCATAAGTAACATCTATTAGTTAGTGTAAAACCCCTTTTCTGAAGATTATCCCGAGTTAGACAAGCTCCCGGTGTTGCAACCCAACCAAACAAGCCACCTTTACAGGACTTTAGTTCTCTAGATCCCTTTCCACGGACAACTGGTATGCCAATATCCTGATTGCTTCATTAGAAGACTGTAGCACTTTTTTACTTAAAATGATCTATCATACTAAAGAACCTCCCTTACTCTGATTATGTAGGAGTTATTTAGTTGAAGGAGTAATTGACAAAAATCTTCAATTTCCCAATCATACAGATTTCTTCTACAATCCATCTGCCATCTAGTGTTGGAATAAAAATCAACAACTCCATCTTTGTTATTGCAACAACTAAAAAAACAGAGGAAATTTTCGTTTCAAGAGTTCATCACCAGACCATAAATCAGTCCAAAATCTAATTTGTCCTCCATTCCCCACCTCCAATTTAGTGAATTGTTGAAAGTCAGCCCATAATTTGCAAATCCTTTTCCAAACTCCCCCTCTAGTATATAAAATATTTGAAGGGGGATTCTAGCCTTGCCTACTACCATAAATTGTTTCAATTATTTTAATTCAAACTACTCCTTCATCCCAGCTAAATCTCCAAAAGCCACTTAAACAACATGCTTTTATTATGTAATTTCAAGTTTCTAATTCCCAATACACCTCTTTTCTTTCCTTTAGTGACCACTTGCCATCTAACTAAGTGAAATTTTTTGTTGCAACTGTTTCCTTCCCATAAGAACTTATTCCTAATAGAATTCATCTTTTTTTTTTTTTAACTGCACAAGGCACAGAAAATAATGACATTAGATAGGAAGACATTATCTAAAATACTGTTAATCAATGGAGTCTTCTTCCAAGTGACAAATATTGCTTCTTTTAGGGAGCCAATTTGCTGGCATATCTGTCCAAAACTCCTTGCCAAATATTCTGGTCATTCCTTCTCACTTAGTGGAAGTCCAAGGTAAACTATGGGAAAATGTTCCACCTGATACCCCCAAAATATTTGCCAAGTCTCCTATACAATCTTTAATATTTATACTAAATAAATTCCTCGTTGCCAGGTTTACTTTAAATCCAGAGACAATTTCAAAAATCAATAGGATTCCTCTGAGATAAAGAAATTGTTCTTTCTCTGCCTCATAGA
Source organism: Capsicum baccatum var. pendulum (assembly GCA_030864225.1). Lineage (NCBI taxonomy): Eukaryota > Viridiplantae > Streptophyta > Magnoliopsida > Solanales > Solanaceae > Capsicum > Capsicum baccatum. Next base: position 190,860,439 of record CM061560.1, read on the forward strand.
ATAAAAAGAGTGTCGTTTGCATATAAAATATGAGACAACATCATTTAACATGTTACTCATCAGATGATCTTCCCATTGCTCTTCGTAAAGGTACTAGAACTACGACCAATCAAGCTCCTATTTATAATTATTTAAGTTATCATCGTTTGTCACCTTCATATCATGCCTTCATTACTAGCTTATCCACTATCAAAGTTACTAAGACTGTGGCAGAAACATTGAAATCCAAGTTGGTGTCAGGCTACGATTGAAGAAATGACTAGTTTGCATGATAATGGTACTTGCGAGCATGTTCCTTTATCGAAAGGCAAAAACGTTGTTGGTTGTTGTTGGGTAATCATAGTTAAGGTAGGTTCAGATGGAGTTATTGATCATCTCAAAGTGAGACTGGTTGCTAGGGGATATACTCAGATTTCTGGCATCAACTATGGAGAGACTTTCTCGGCCATTGTCAAGATGGCTTCTATTCGTCTCTCATATCTATGACAACAATGAAACATTGGCCTCTTTTGTAGATAGACATTAAAACACATTCCTTCATGGAGAACTTGTTGAAGAGGTTTAAATGGAGCAACCACTAGGATTTGTTGGTTAGGGGAAGTCCGGACTAGTATGTAGACTTCGTCGATCCTTTTATGGTCTCAAGCAATCTCCTAGAGCATGATTTGGTCGTTTTCGAGCAGTTGTCCAAGAGTTTGGAATGATTCAAACAGAATCTGATCACTCTGTATTTTATAGGCATTCATCTCATGGCAAACATATCTATTTAATTGTTTATGTTGATGATATTGTTATCACTGGGGATGATCATAAAGGTATTTCTCAACTCAAACGACACCTTTCAAGTCACTTTCAAACTAAGGATTTGGACAAGCTGAAATATTTTTTCACATTAAAGTGGCACAGTTTGGTAATGGTATTGCTATTATAAAAAGAAAATATGCCTTATATATTTTAGAAGACGCTGGTATGTTGGATTGCAAACATGTGGAAATTATCATAAATCCAAAAACTAAGCTTATTCAGGACAGGGGGAGCCTCTAAAAGATCCTAGACCGAAGACTTATTGGCAAACTCAACTACTTCACAATCACACGACCAAACATCTCATTTATTGTTAGTGTAGTTAGCCAGTTTGTGCAATCACTTTGTGAAAGTCACTAGAATGCTATGATTCGCATTTTGCAACACATCAAAAGCTCTCCATGACAAGGTTTATTGTATTAAGACAAGGGATACACCCATATTGTCGAGTATTCTGATGCAGATTGGGTTGGGTCTTCTCCTAATAGGAGGTCCACTTCAAGTTATTGTGTTTTAATTGGGAGGTAATCTAATATACTGGAAAAACAAAAAAGCAAGATGTCGTAGCTAGATCAAGCGTAGAGGCAGAGTATCGAACTATGACATTGGCTATGTGTGAGCTTATATGGTTGAGAGTCGAGACAACTTCTCTATGAAGATGGGAGGAGTTGAACCGATGAAATTGATTTGTTATTACCAAGCTACACTACATATTGCTTTTAATGTCGTGTTTCATGAAAGAAAGAAACACATTGAGATAGATTTGTCACTTCATTCGAGAGAAGATTGAGTCTAGATACATCTCCACAAGTTTTGTCAACTCGAATGATCAACTGACATATTTTCACAAAATCACTCCGAAGATCTAGAATTAACTATATTTAAGGCAAGCTAGGAGCATATGACTTATACACTACAGCTTGAGGAGGAGTGTTAAATATGACATCATTATTAGATAATGTATATATGAGAATATCTCAATAATTAGATGGTGTAGATATGGGAATACCCCAAATCACCATAATTAGGCATTTAGAATATTGTGTAATATTCTTATTAGTTTCCTTCCTATTTACACTATGTAACACTATTTAATCCCTAGCTTGAGGGAATAATTAAGACACTAATTCCCAAATTCTCTCACCTTCTCCTTTTAATTTCTCACACTCCAAGTATTAGGTCTTTGTTCTACTCAACGTGAACCCTAGACTCTAAGGTCTGCCTGCAAACCTACAAATTAGAGTTAACTCCGCCCGAGTCTCGTCAATCATAACTATGTCATCCGCAAATAACATATGCCACGGCACAACTCCTTGTATATTAATGCTGTCACATTTCTTGTCTAAAAATAATAATAATGGAAAAAGGAAGAAATAAGAATCATGTAACAACAAATCATAAAAGTTAATTTATAGAAGTCTTTGGGTTTACAATCTTTATGGTATCTCCAGATATAAAGAGAGCATCATGTCATTCTTCTCCACCAACATTCTTCTCCACCAACACGTACTGCCTAATGGTGAAGAAGAACGAAAGTTCCTTGAGACATTTAAGCTCCACTGTCATTACCTAATGCTAATGATGGAGGCTCGTTTACTTAAAAAAGGAAAAGTACAGCACGTTGCATGCTATAGTATTTCTCAACAATAGAGTTTCCTTATCAACTTCGACCTAAAAGAAACATGAACTGTATAACACTGAAACCGAATGTGATTACCGAAGAGCAGAGGAAAAAAAACCTACAAGCTTTAACAGGAAAGCACATAAACTAAACTGGAAATTTCACTGAATTAGACCTTATTGCGCTCAATTCAGAAAATAGGATATCCAAATACCTAAAAAAAGGCACTATGAATTTAATAAAGGCTAAAGCAGTACAGATTGATGAACACTACAGTTGGAGAGAACAAATAAAGCTTCTTAATCTAGGGAAATTAATATAAAATACAAAATAAAGAAAGTTGAGCAAATTAATTAAGGTGACAAAAAAATTTCAAAACAAAAAAAGAATAACACAAGTTTTAAATATTGAGTAGAGGTAATAATTTTAAGATTAGGGCTAATGATACTAATTTTAAAATCTTTAAGTTTTATTATTTACATAAAGATTTCTACCTCATATTTACACAAAGATTCCTGTAGCAACTATTGACAGTTGCTACAGCAACTTTGACAGTTGTTACAGCAACTTCGACAATTACTGTAACACAATAACTAATAGTAGTTGTTGCAGCAATTACCGTAGTTGCTAAAGCAACTCGCAGTTGTTGAACCAACTTTCTTAGCTGCTAAATCAACTCTCATAGTTAATTGATTTTTAAAAGAAATAAAATAAATTCTCCTCAAACTTTTCAATTTTTTTTTGATAAAAATAATCCATGAAAATTAAAAAAGAAATGAAATGAAAAGAAAAAAAAAAAGAAGATGGAAGAAGAGAAAAATACAGAGAGAGAAAAAAATAAGAAAGATGGGAGAAAGAAAAAAAAAAACAAGAAAGAAAAAGAACAAGAAAGATTGAATGATAATAAAAGGAAAAATTTAAAATTTGAAGAATTTTTAAAAAATTAAAATTTTTTTAAAAATTACACTTTATATTCTAATTAATTTAATCATAATTTAAATAAAACTTTTACTCTGACCAGTCAAAATTATTATCATTTTTAATTCAATTTTTTTTTTAATCACCTCTCACTTAATTTTGTCTAGAAAGTTATCGTTTACTCAAAAATAAGTAATAAAGCAAACAGAGTTCCTAGTAATAACTAGCTTAAATTCATGATGCAAAGCATTACACACATCAATAAAATACATAAATAACAACGCTTCTTAAATAAATGAAATTAACTTGTAATAAGCGGAAGAAAAATGTTTCTTACGGAGAGAAGAGCGTCGGGATGGACAATACGGCGAAAGAGGTCCAATTGTTCAATACAAAGTCTCTGGAAATCAATACTCGGTAGTACCAGACCTTTATTTTTGCCGTCATCCTTTTCAATCGTCTGAACAAACTCCACCGGCGACGTCGACGCATTCCGTATCGCAGCAGCAACAGCTGACGCCGAAGTAACCATACTGTCGGCATATCCATCTTCGTCGTCATCATCGGAGAACGTGCTACTCACATGCCGGAGAGTAGTGGAGGAGGAAGCAGCGTTGGTGAGAGCAAGTGGTGGTAGAAACCTCGGCGAAGTAGTGTGAACAGTTGCAGTTGCTGCTGCTGCTGCTTTGTAGAAGAGGAGGGTAGGGGGGTGGTGAAAGGGTGGGGTGGTGGGATTGGATAATGGATTCTGGGGAGGAAATGCAGAGAGCAGCATTTTCTTCTTTATGATCGGAATTCAATGGGAATGCTATGGGGCTGTGTGTTTGGTAATGTCTACCCGGGGAGGAAAGATGGTCTAATACCGTCCTTCAATTGGTCCACACGGGTCTTATATAAATGTGGGTCCAACTAACTACGACTTTTTTTTTGTTTTTTAAATGATGGGAATACATCTCTACTTTATTATTTTTGAGAAAATGCATAAAGTACTCTTTATTATAAATAAGTTACTTTGTAGATGTTCACATATTATACTTGTAACACCTTGATTCACTGAATCGGAATGCTACACGGTGCTCATGACCCCGAGGAATCATAAGCTAACCCATGACTGATATCTGTACCAGTATACTGTAAATCATGATATAATAATGCGGAATACATAGAACTGTAAGGCCATAAGGTTCAACTGAAAACAATCATGTGGGTGAAAATACCCAAAACAACTCAATCTGAACATAAATCTAAAAGCCTCTAAACTATCTAAATAAGGAGTTGAAGGAACATGTCTCCAACTAACTTCGTAAAACTGAACTGAAGAAATAAATAAATGAGTCAAATCATATTGTCCTCGAATCAATGAAGACTCAGTGTGTCTCTGCGACTGGAATGCTACCGCTACTGCTGGGCTGGAGCTCGTGTCTCGGAACCTATGGTGTAACATGAAAACACCATAGCGCAAATGCGTCAGTACAACTGGAGTACTGAGTATACGAGGAAGGTAGACTGAACATAAAGGGTTTCATGCATGAACAACACTGACTGACTAATATGAACGTGGGAGTGGAAACACACATATATAGAAATTGAGACCGTGAATACGTGATAGCATGACTTGTAAGCTAATACATGGTTTACTGATAACTGTCATGACTGATACTGAAACTGATAACATGGACGACTGTATCTGACAGTCCTGTATATACTGAAATTTGAAGAACGCCCTAAGTTCTTTTACTGAGACTGATACTGAAACTATGGGAAATAGTGTTTAACCGACATGACCCATGTATGCCGTTATGGCTAAGCTGGGGTCCAATCTTTGCCCCGACTAGAGGGGTGTTAATATCGTGCCACGGGTAAGGACAGCCTGTGAGTGACCCTTATCTGGCGGGTACTCAATGAGAACGGTGGGAACCCTAAACTGACGGGTTAAGCCACCTCATCAACCCTAATCTGACAGGTTAAGATGTCTCAACCTATGCTGGCTACGTAGTTCTGGAACACAAGGATGACTACTAAGAATCACACCCTGAACTGGCGGGTGAGTTCCCATCCTTGGGTTCACTTGGTGCTAACCTCTACTCCCATCTGGAGGGACTGGACATCAATAACTGACAGTGCATGACTTAATCTTACTCAATTCCGTTGACTGGCAAAATGTTACTGATATCTGACAACTGACTAAGATCATGAGGTTTTCCTGAGTCACATGACTGACTGAAGTCTATGGAATCATAGCTTGAGTTCGGATATCGTGAAACATGACATGGATCTAGGCACACAGCTATAGTTGTCAGGTACAAGTACCCCCAGGACTCGATGGAAGAAAACTGACACACATGACTGACTTGATTATAAGAGTAGAGTCCATAATTTATAATATCATAAGTAGGGATCTCATACTAAGCATGGTTATCAATAATGTATTGCATGGAAAGGATTTCATATCACATGGAAGTACTTGCACAATCTTAATATCATGTTCATTGCATAATCATATTGGCAACACATACCAATAGCATGGAAGTTCATGTGGATTGCATGGTTATCATCCATCTTGTTCATAGGTAGGATTTGCAAGTAAACATAGCATAATCTCATAAGAATAGTTCATGAGTATCCCAACAATATTTACAAGGCACATTATCAACATAGAAGTCATTGGAACGTAAGGGCATATCATGAATCCTTCACTTAGTCACAATTTAGCTATATTGCATGATTTCTAGTTTCTTAGGCATTTTATCAAACACCTTACATGCACATCTTAAGCTCATCAAATTATACATTATGAACAACCAAATTTACATGTTTCCAACTCATATGATATCATGAAATTCAAAAAAACATATAAAGATTCCATCTTGGGAATCACCCAATATCAACAACATGATCATCAATACCCAACAATATAGAAATCATATTTTGTAATGAGAAAGAGGGTTTTTGAGTTTTAAGGGTGAAAGGGATCCATAAATCAACTCACGCATACCTCAGAAGGAAGATTCTTGATGATTGACGGAGGAATTTGCTTGAAATCGAATCTTCAAGCTTAATTACGCAACCCTAGTTGTTTTTCTCTGTGATCTTGGATGATGAGCTTTGAGATGATAATAGGGTTGTAATATGTTTAGAAGCTATATATTTCGTAGGGTTAATTTTAAGGACGTGTAAGGAGTGTTAAAAGACTTAATTACCCTTAAAATAATTCAAAATGGAGTGTTTTTGGCACCTGGAACTGACTTAGGCGGCGTCCAAGTGATTGCCTAAGCTAGGTTGGGCGGCACCTAACCAATCGCCTATGTTTGGGTTGGACGACACCTAACCAATCACCTATCCTTACTGTCTTTTACGAAAATGGGCATTACGTTTTGCTCGGGTATTGGATTAAGGCAAAATTGGTATCGTTGGAAAGCTAATTCGATTCTCTACAATTTGGTGGGTCTAAACTATCCAAAATACCACATTAACATCGATTTATACTCGTTCAAATATAACCCTTGCAAAATCGAACACTAAAACTTGATGGATTCAAAAACTCTTAGCTTGTATTACCTTAAGTGACTCATATGAACATGCTTAATTCATCGTAAGCTATCCTATCACTAGGATATTCATTGTAAGTCATGTACTCAAGTATGAATCACAGGATAGGAGATTTCATACGTAGGAATACTTATTCCCTTCCTAGCTTAGAAACATGCGGGGTATTAGAATATCTCCCCCTTGGGAACATTCGTCCTCGAATGAGAATTTACTGAGAAGGGATACAAGACAATAGAACCTGAACTGAACATGAAGAATTGAAACTTGATCTCATGACTGATATGCTAAACATACTGAACTCATGCATAGCTGATGCACGGACAACTGACATATAAATGCATGACTGAGTATCAAACGGTTAATAGGTACCAAGTTTATACTGGAAACATGAACGTGAAACTGAATAAGATTAAAGAGAACTGTTACCTTGAGCTTGATCTGAATTGGCGGGGAAGAGGTGAGGATACTTGGTATGCATATCTACTTCTGCTTCCCAAGTAGCTCCCTCATGAGACTGATTTCTCCAAAGAACCTTGACTAGAGGGACTTTTTTGTTCCTCAAACTATGAGTCTGATAATCTAAGATTTCGACTGGAATCTCTTCATAGGAGAGGATGTTCTGAATGTCGATGCTGTGAATAGGGACAACAACTGCTGCGTCACCTATGCACTTCTTTAGCAAAGAGACATGGAAGACTGGATGGACTAAGTCTAGATCTGAAGGCAACTCAAGCTCATAAGCTACCTTGCCGAAGCGACAAAGAATTCTGAAGGGACCGACATACCAGGGACTGAGTTTCCCTTTCTTGCTGAGCCTCTTCACTCCCTTCATAGGAGAGATCTTAAGATAGACATAGTCATTGACCTCGAACTCGAGATCCTTTCTACGAACTCTGCATAGGACTTCTGTCGGCTCTGAGTAGCCCGGAGTCTCTCTCTGATCAACTGAACTTTCTCTAAGGCGTCAAATACTAAGTCAGGACCTATAATTGAGGCCTCACTAACTTCGAACCAACCAATCAGAGATATACATCTCCTATCATAGAGAGCTTCGAATGAAGCCATCTGAATACTAGAATGATAGCTATTGTTGTATGCAAACTCAATCAAAGGCAAGTGGTCGTCCCAACTTCCCTTGAAGTCAATTGCACATGCCCTTACCATATCTTCAAGAGTCTGAATGGTCCTCTCTGCTTGACTATCTGTCTAAGGATAAAATGCTTTGCTGAGATGGACTTGGGTGTCGAGACCCTTTTGGAATGGTTTCCAAAAGTGAGAAGTGAACTGGGTACCTCTGTCTGAGATGATAGATAGTGGAACACCGTGTAACCTGACTAAATCCCTGATATAAAGTTTGGCATAATCCTCAATGGAATAAGAAGTACGAACAGGAAGGAAATAAGCTAACTTGGTCATTCTATCTATAATGACCCAGACTGAATCATGCTGATGACGAGTTCTAGGCAAACCCATCACGAAGTCCATGTTAAATTCTTCCTATTTCCAAGTAGGAATGGTGAACTCTTGCATGGAACCACTAGGTTTCTGATGCTCTATCTTAACCTGCTAATATGTAGAGCACTTAGCTACAAACTCTGCAACATCTCTCTTCATCCCATTCCACCAATAGATCTCCCGTATATCGTGGTACATCTTAGTGGCCCCTGGATGAATAGAGTATCGCGCACCATGCACTTCTGCAAGAATTCGCTGCCTCAATTCATCTACACCTGGAACACATAGACGACCCTGACAACGAAGAACACCATCCCCTCTTGGGAGAAAACCTTGACTTTCTGATTCTGAACTGACTCTTTGATCTTGACAAGGCTAGGATCCCTGTCTTGTTTCTCTTTCACCTCGGAAACTAGAGATGACTCTGAACTACTATGAACACATACACCACCCTCTGAAGAATTGACTAAGCGAATGCCTAGTCTGGAAAGCTGATGGATCTCCTGAGCCATCTTTTTCTTACTATCCTCAACGTGAGAAATACTACTCATGGAGAGTCGACTGAGAGCATCGGCCACAACATTGGCCTTGCCCGAATGATAAAGAACACTCATGTCGTAATCCTTCAAGAGCTCTAACCACCTTCTCTGGCGAAGATTGAGATCTTTCTAGAAAAAGACATACTGGAGGCTTTTATGGTCTGTGAAGACATCTACATGAACTCCATAGAGATAATGCCTCCAAATCTTCAAAGCAAAAACTACCGCTGCTAACTCAAGATCATGAGTAGGATAATTCTTCTCATATGGCTTTAACTGTCTAGAGGCGTAGGCTATGACCTTACCATGATGCATGAGGACACAACCTAAACCCACTCTGGATGCATCACAATATACTACAAAACTATCTGAACTATCTGGAATAGCTAGAACTGGAGAAGAGTTGAGTCGAGTCTTCAACTCTTGAAAGCTCTTCTCGCATGAATCTGACCACTGAAACTTAATCTTCTTTTGAGTCAATATGGACATGGGAGATGCAATAGAAGAAAATCCCTCGACAAACTATCTGTAATAGCCAGCCAAACCTAAGAAAATCCTAATATCTGATGGAGATACGGGTATGGGCCAGTTTTTTACTACCTCAGTTTTCTGAGGATCTTCTCTAATTCCATCACCGAAAATAATATGGCTAAGGAATGCTACTGATCTTAGCCAAAATTTGCACTTGCTGAACTTAGCAAATAATTGGTGATCCTTGAGAGTCTGAAGAACAATCCTGAGATGGTCTGCATGATCATGCTCTGTGCGAGGATAGACCAGAATATCATTTATGAAGACTATGACAAACATGGCCAAGTACTGCTTGAACACACGATTCATCAAATCCATAAAAGCTGCAGGAGCATTGGTAAGACCAAGTGACATGACTAAAAATTTGAAGTGACCTACCAAGTATGGAAAACTGTCTTCAAAATGTCACATTCTCTAACTCTGAGCTGATGATAGCCTGATCTGAGGTCTATCTTGGAGAAGTAACTGGCACACTGAAGTTGGTCGAATAGATCATCAATCATGGGAAGAGAATATCTTTTCTTGACCGTGACCTTGTTGAGTTGACGATAATCAATACACATCCTAAGAGAACCGTCTTTCTTGCGTACGAATAATACTGGCGTAACCCTATGGGGAATTGCTGGGTCTGATGAATCCATTATCCAAGAGATCCTTCAACTGATCTTTCAGTTCCTTGAGTTCTACTAGTGCTATTTTGTATGGCAGAATAGAAATAGGTTGAGTATCCGGAAGAAGGTCTATGCCGAAGTTTATTTCCCTTTCGGAAGGAATGCCTGGAAGATCTTCGGGAAAGATATCTGAGTATTCATTAACAACAGGGACTGTTTCGATGCTGAGATATTCAGAACTGAAATCTTTAACATGCACGAGATGATACACACACCCCTTAGAAATCATTTTCCTTGCCCGAAGGTAGGAAATAAGTTGACCCCTGAACGCTGAAATTCTACCCTTCTACTCTAGGTCGGGATCATTTGTAAACTAAAACTAAACTATCCTATTTCTGCAGTCAACTGTGGCATAGCAGGAATGAAGCCAATCCATGCTGAGAATGACATCAAAATCAGTCATCTCTAACTTCACTAAATCTACTAACGTAGATTTTTGAGATATCATAACCGGGTAGTTCTTGTGTACCCACCGAGCTATGATGGTTTTACCCACTGGGGTAGAGACTGAGAAGGGCTCTACTAGGACTTTCGGACTGATTCTAAAATTGCCTGCTATGTATGGAGTAACAAAAGATAAAGATGCACCTGGGTCTAGAAAAGCATAAACCTGAACATAGAAAATATGTAACGTACCAATAATAATATCAGAAGAATTTTCCTGATCCTATCGGGACTGAAGAGCATAGAGTCTGTTTGAGCGTTGCCCACTGGTAGCACTGGAAATGGCACCCTGCTGGTTCGGGCGATTGGACCGAGCTATAGAATAATTTTGATGACCCTAAAGATGACTGCAGACACTCCCTAATCCTGTGGTCTGTCCTTCCATAACCAAAACAGACATAACTACCGGCTCTGCAAATGCCCTTGTGGTTCTTAAAACAAGTCTGACAAAGGGGATTCGTTCGGGCACTGCTAATACTGCCCTGAGATTTAGAGCCTAGCACTTGATAACGCTCAATCTACAGCTCTCATAGGAGTGTAAAGCGGTCGTTAGCAAATATAGAACCCAACCTGGGTTGGGTGTCGATCCCACAGGGAATAGCTTGGCCAACAAGTAAGCAAAATTAATAGACTTTTGGTGCAAGTCTCGTAAAAAGGGGGGATTGTAATATGTAACCAAAACAATAAAGTAAAAGCTGAAAATAGCAAAGTAAAAAGAGAGTATTTCGTAGGTTGTGAAACAATGAGAATTGAAGCGTTGGGGTTATGTCCACCTTCTGAGGTATACGTCTCTATTGGCTATGAGTGTGTAGAGTCTTGACATGCAATTGCTTATAGAGAATTGTAGTCGATGGTAAATCCAAGCGTCTCTCGACCTAAAAAAGGACTATTTCACTTTAACTCTCTCGAGCTTAAAGCGTGTCTAACGGTACGAATTCTCCAAGAGGTTAGTCCAGTTACGGCACTAGCTTTTTAATAGGAAAGGGTGTCCTACTACCTTGACATTATCTCTTTTCCAGACAAATAACCTTTCTCGCGAACAAGTTAAATGTTAGACTGGCGTATTCTTGCGTTTGCAACCGCAAAGAATGTAGATTAAGATGAAGAGAATAATGATATAAGCAATATACGTGTCTCGAACTCACAAACTCATAACAATAGATAGTAACTCATTCGGCTTCCATAACCCCAACAGAGAAGTTTAGTTACCCATGAATGCGAAGGAGATCACGATTTGCATTGTTATTGTTGAGTAATGGCGTGTGGATTAGGTGATAGACGTGTGGCGTGATTCCTTAGCAAGTAACGATTCTCTTGTTGTGGAATTTAAGAATAGAAGAGTAGATTAGAAGTGTTTGTGGTGGAAGATAAGAGGGATGGAAGAAAATTAATTGTTGAATTAAGTGAAGAATGAATAAAAATCTCTAACATGATAGGGTATTTTAATACCCTTATCCTACTTCTACTAAGCTAATGAAAGAAATAACCAAATCCTACTAGACTAATGAAATCCTCAACCCAAATGTACTAGGTTAAGGTAACATTATCATAATCCAAATAGAATAATAAAATACATAACCCAATTGTACTAGGTTAATGTATCATTGTCAAAATCCATCTTTGTGTCTGTAAGTCCCCAAAGTCTTCAGAATTGCTGTTTTAGCCCGGGACAGATTTTCCATGCAGCAGATTTAGTCCTTTAGGCGTCCAGCTTCCTTCCCCTTCGTTCATGAGCTTTCTTTTGCGTCAAGTAAGCCATAAAATGCTGTATTTTGCATCATTTATACCTGAAACTTTACTAATCATGTTCGTTAGCTCATTTATAGGAAAAAGGACTAAAAGTGGATGAAATATATAATTTGTTCTCAAAACTAGGCTAAAATATGGGCAAAATATATTGATATAGGCTAGTAAATTCGCCTATCATCAACACCCCACACTTAGAGCTTTGTTCGTCCTCGAACAACATATCATGTCCTTCTAAACATCAACTTAGGGTTTTTACAACAACAACACAAAACATTTATCAAGACAAGCACAACAATTATCAAAAAAGAGTAGCTTTCCGATTGTTAGTAGAAACAATTTAACCTCTAGCATAGACTCGTGATGGTGATCAACTCGTATGCAAACGTTAAGGTACATAGAATCATATACAACTATCCAAAACTCATCAACCATGTGTGTCTCACCATATAGTACCCATAATTACTCACAAGTATAGCATGTTTTTCAAACATGGGTATCAAAATATCCTTGCACTCACTCTCACAAAGAATTCATATGTAGCAACTGATGACTATAGGCTTGCCCTTAATGTAGTACTCCACTAAATGTCGGAATGTTAAGATTAGGATCAAGTAGGTCTTTTGATGGTTGTAATGTAGGCTAAGGGATGGGTAGGATCAACTATTTTGGCCAGAAATAGTGACTAAGTTCCTAAGCACTTTAATACATCACATTGTATTATTGACACTTTTTTCTTTCAACCTTTCTTTCTTTTATTCTTCCACCCTTGTTCTCATCTTTTGTTTTTCAATTTCAAGCACAACTCACTTTTCAGCTTTCTTTTCCTTTTTCTTTTCACAACATACCTCTTATGATAACTCTTTCTTTTTCATAACATATTCAAGCACCATTACAATTTAAAGCATCATACTCACCCAATTTCCTCTTATGTTGTCACATGACTTTTTTAATTTAAAGCACTCAGGATTTTGGATCAAATTATGGTCTTGAAAGAAATGGATTAGGCTTACATACAAGGTTTTAAAGAAATAGGCTAAAGGCTCAAAAGGGTTTAACTAGGGATGATGTCCATGGGTAGGTAAAACTGAAGGTAAACAAATATAGGTTGCCAAAGAAATGCCTAAATCATATCCTAACTTACACTCCTTATTTTCGCTTTGCATACATACCAGGCAAGTTCTAGCATCAGCCACATACATAGAAGATACTATTAATCTCTCACACACAAGGCACATGGTCGACTTGATTGGAAGTAATATAGACTCTCAACCCAACAAGTGAAGGAATTGAATCACACAATATCACATAATGAGTCACAACTAGAGCCTAAACGTCTCAATAGTCACAATTGTAGCACATACTCTTGTTCTAATCTCATGCTGCCTATCAAAATAATTTCATGCGAAGCTAGAAAAATTTGAATCCTAAAAAAACTAAAAAAAACAGTAAAAAAAAACAAGTAAGCAAGCCAACATACAAACATAGGTGCAAACAGAGAAGTATAGCATGCGATTCTGCCACCCCACACTTAAACGGGACACTGCCCTCAGTGGAAAATAAATTCGAAGAACCTGGTTAGTCGGACCCTTCATCAATGTCGGGGGTCATACCCCCTTCGTCTGAATCATCATAAGAGTCGTCGTTAGAGTTCTCCTTCTCGTCAGAATCAGGCAAGCGTCTATCATCATCAGTCGGCACATCATCGTCTAGAGGTTCCTCAAAATATACCCCCACTCCACACATCTCCCGTGCATGCATGTTCATTGGGTAGTCGTGGTCCAGCTGTTGGAGCTCTTCAGTAGTTGGAATACGTCCACCACTCATCATAGTGTATCGTGTCATGCCATAGAGATGACGGAAGAAACTCTCGTCACGAGCATGTCTCTCTGCAGTAGTAAGGTTGACTCCATGAGTTATTTCAGCATCTTTGACCTTGGTGAGGTCAACCTTCTTTGGGTTATGTGGGAGTTTGTGGTCAGCTGGTTCCTCTTCGATATCCTCCTTCCGCAACATTGCTGTCAACAAATTGCCGAATGTGAAATGGGACCTTTTGTGGAGTCTGGCCTTCCTCATGGTAGATCGAATGATTGCCACAAAGTTTATAGGGACATTTGTCATCAAAGCATAGACCAAACACACTCTATCTCTCGATATCTTGGTGTATTGAGTCCCAGGAATAAGACATGAGTTGACAATACGCATCCAGATTCTTGCTTCCCTATTTAGTGGAGCATAGGGGAAGGTGTTGTGTCGACCTGTTTCTTTATGTCTGCCCCACCTTGCCATTGATCTACTTCCACAAAGCGTGTGTCGTATCGCTCTATAAGGAGGCCTGCTGTACAGTTCTTTGAATGGTGCTGTGTCGACCGAAGGTAAGCCAAGAAAAGAGTTGATCCAATCCGCGGTGAGCTGTAACACTTGGCCCCGAATTTTGACTTCATTGCCTGTTGTGTTCGGCGACCAGTTGGCATAAAAATCTCTTGTTAAGTCAAGATTGCACTCTCCCATGTCGCGGAAGATGAAATCCAGCTTCAAAGCCATTATTTTTGACAACATTCGCGGCTCCTTCTTTGCTAAGGTCTCCTTGTTGATCAAGTCGACGTGCACATATTTACTTTCTTTGTTGCTGTTGTACCATGCTTTGGCTTCTTCCTCAAGAACCCATTTTATTCCGAACATTCTGCGTGGTAGGTGTGATGAGGATGATTCTCCTTGGTCTTTTCGACTTCTCTTCTTGCCCTTTTGGGGCGTGGTAGCCTTCTCCTTGCCTTGCCTTGCTTTAGGTGCCATTGTACCTGAGACTAGAACTAATGTAAGTTGCAGCACAATCTCACTTGATACAATCTATATGCAAGCACTAGGGGTACCACCCCACACTTAATTTTGTTATGCAAATCAGTGAGGTGAGCGTAGTCGATTTACTTAGATTTCGTTGACATACGTTTTAGGATTGTATTCTGACAAGAAAATCAGCATTGCATCACTTATTTGCAGCTATTGGAATACTTTCATGGTGGATATAGCAACACTACGACATAGGGGTTACCACATGGAATCGTTATTCTTACAACAAGCACAACCTCCTAAGTCAATAGGCACTATAGTCTTATCCCGATGGCCGGGATGGTCTAACATGTAAGCATCCAAACAACAGTCTTAAGCAATATTCATAACCATATCAATTCAGCAATTTTCATAACAATGCTATTGAAACCAAATTCTAGTCGGAAACAAGCCAAGAATTCCCTACGTATATGTTTACTCACATGATTTTGTAATAACAATCCAAACACATGAACATCACCAACAATCATATATGATCTAGCAATTCATCATAAACATAGCGACGTAGTACTTACGAGAAATAAATGAAGAATATGCGATTACTTACTTGCTTGAAGCTTGTGGAGATGGTGTTGTGAATTGGAAGAGCAAAAGAAGAAAATTTTGAGAGGATTTGGAAGGTTATGCGGCGCCCTTAGGGTTTATTCTAATGTGGTTGTGTTATAAAACTAAGTCCCCTTTATATAGGAAGAGTATGGGTCGGGTTATGACCCATTTACAATCAGTTTTGGAGACAAAAACACCACATATGCGGCGCATATCACTCGGCATATCAATGACATATGCGGCGCATTGTCTATGGCATAATGGGACATATGCGCCGCATAGTCTATGGCATTTATAGACATATGCGCCGCATAGTCTATGGCATATGAGATACTGAGACCAAATGCCATAGCATAGGCGGCGCATAGTCAAAAGCATACCTAGGAATAGGCGGCGCATAGTGTATAGCACACTAGATTCCGAGACCTTAGGCTATAGGATAGGTCGTGCATCGTTCGTGGCCTAGTTCTACCAAGGCCTAGACTTCCTCGAAGCCTATTTTGACGAGGAAAAGGCTCAATCCATAGCCTTATGCATCACCATTCCTAACTTACCAACTTTACCATACCATGCGTCCAAATCGTCAATTGAAATCGATCTCCTCGTTGAATACTTCTTGCACCTATTTTTGCTCAAAACCAAAATGCAAACGATTAGTACGATGGGTTGCCTCCCACCAAGCGCCGTGGTTTTGGTCATGGCACAACTCTTATTTTTGGATTTTCATTTATCAAAAAGAAAAAATACTAAAACGACGAAACGATAAAACGATAAAACAATAAAACGATGGGTTGCCTCCCATCTAGCGCCTTATTTATTGTCGTGGCTTGACGTAGTAATCTCGAGTACTTAGACTTTGTCGAGATAAGTGATGGCCATGTCATTCATCGAGTCAAGAGGACCGATATATGGCTTGACACGTTGGCCATTCACTTTGAAGATAACACCCTCATTATCTTCCAATTCGACTACTCCAGACGAGTAGACTTGGATGACTTTAAATGGACCAGACCATTTTGATTTTAACTTACCTGGGAAGAGCTTAAATCTGGAGTTGAAGAGTAGTACCATGTCACCCTTTTGGAAATTTCGTCGAATAATCCGCTGATCATGATACTTCTTCATCCGCTCCTTCTATAAATCCGATCGTTCATATGCATGGAGACGGAATTCATCTAGTTCGTTCAGCTGCTCCAACCTCAGATTCTTCACATTTTCCCAATTCAAGTTCAATCGCTTCAATGCCCCCAATGCCTTGTATTCAAGTTCAATGGGTAGATGACAAGCCTTTCCATATACTAGTTGATAAGGAGACATGCCAATGGGTGTCTTGAATGCAGTCCTATACGCCCATAGTGCATCATCTAGTTTTCGAGACCAATCCTTCCGATTCGCATTAACCGTCTTTGCAAGGATTTGCTTGATCTCACGATTGGAAACCTCTACTTGTCCACTAGTTTGGGGATGATACGACGTGGCTACCTTATGTTGCTTGACACCATACTTGGCCAATACTGATTTGAATAGCTTGTTGCAAAAGTGAGATCCTCCATCACTTATGATAGTACGAGGTACTCCAAAGCAAGAGAAGATATTCTTCTTTAAGAACGCTACAACACCCTTTCCTTCGTTGTCGGCCAATGCTACAGCTTCCACCCATTTTGACACATAATCCACAGCAACCAAGATGTACTTCATTCCAAACGAATTCACGAATGGTCCCATGAAATCAATACCCCACACATCAAAGAGTTCTACCTCAAGAAATTTGGACATGGGCATTTCATGGTGTTTTGAAATAGCACCTTGCCGTTGGCATTGGTCACACCTCCTCACATAGTCATATGCATCTCTGAATATCGAAGGCCAATAATATCCACTTTGCAATACTTTTCTTGCGGTTCGATTGCCTGCATGATGTCCTCCAACTTGTGAAGTGTGGCATGCTTCCAATATAGTGGGCACTTCTTCATGGGATATACATCGTCGAATGATACCATCAGCGCATCTTCGAAACACATAAGGCTCGTCCCAATAGTAGTACTGAACGTCATGCATAAACTTCCTCCTTTGGTGGTAAGATAAACTGGCGGGTAGCACATTACTCACCACAAAATTTACAAAGTCGGCATACCATGGTAATTTCTCCATTGTTGTTGCTAATATCTCCTCGTCAGGGAATGCATCATCAATCTGAATTTTAGGTTGCGCCACTTGCTCACTCTCAAGTCTAGATAGGTGATCAGCCACTTGATTCTCGCAACCTCTTCTATCTTTGACTTCGAAATCAAATTCCTGCAGCAGCAACACCCATCGAATCAGCCTTGGTTTTGCATCCTTCTTTGTCATTAGATACCTAAGAGCTGCATGGTCTGTATGAACGATCACCTTAGTACCCAATAGATAGGCGCGAAACTTCTCAAACGCATACACAACCGCTAGGAGCTCTTGTTCAGTAACGGTGTAGTTCCTTTGGGCTTCATTTAGGACCTTACTCGCATAGTAGATAGGATGAAATAGTTTCTCCTTTCTCTGTCCAAGAACAGAACCAACGGCTACACCACTAGCATCACACATGACTTCGAACGGGAGTGTTCAATCTGGTGCTACCATGATAGGGGCTTCAATAAGTTTTCCTTTAAGGCATTCGAATGCCTTTAAGCAATCGTCATTAAAGTCAAACTTCGCATCTTTCTCTAATAGTTTGCACAATGGACTAGAAATTTTGGAGAAGTCTTTGATGAATCTACGATAAAACCCAGCATGGCCAAGAAAACTACGAACTCCCTTCACCGAAATTAGAGGTGGTAGCTTCTCGATTACCTCTATTTTTGCGCGATCAACCTCTATTCCTCTTTCGGAGATCTTGTGCCCAAGAACGATTCCTTCTTTTACCATGAAGTGGCACTTCTCCCAATTCAGCACAAGGTTGAACTCTACACATCTTTGCAATGCCATGCTCAAGTTTGCCAAACATGCTTCAAAAGACTCACCAACAACTGAAAAGTCGTCCATAAATACCTCCAAAGTGTCTTCAACCATATCAGAGAAAATAGACATCATACAACGTTGAAAGGTGGCTGGTGCATTACACAACCCGAATGGCATGCGTTTGAAGGCAAACGTACCATATGGGCATGTAAACGTTGTCTTCTCTTGGTCTTCAGGTGCAATACAAATCTGATTATAACCTGAATAACCATCCAAAAAGCAAAACCATCCTTTCCCCGCTAATCGATCTAGCATTTGGTCCATAAATGGCATGGGGAAGTGATCCTTGAGCGTCCAAGAATTCAGCTTGCGGTAGTCCATGCATACTCTCCATCCAGTAATGGGCCTGAGTGGAATAAGCTCATTCTTTGCATTTGCGACCACCGTCATGCCTCCTTTCTTGGGAACACATTGCACAGGACTCACCCAAGTACTATCAGAGATAGGGTATACAACTCCTGCGTCTAACCACTTGATAATCTCCTTCTTCACCACTTCTTGCATTGGTGGGTTTAATCGCCTTTGATTTTCAATGGTGGGTGTGCACTTTTCTTGAAGCTGAAATTTATGTGTGCAAATCCCAGGTGGAATACCAATGATATCCGCAATGGTCCATCCAATAGCTCTAATATACTTGCGTAGGATTGCAATAAGAGCTGCAACTTGTTGCTCACCCAAATCGGCTGCCACAATGACTGGAAGAGTGTTTCCGCTTCCTAAGAATGCGTACTTCAAATGGCTTGGCAGCTCCTTCAATTCTAACGTGGGTGGTTCTTCAATAGATGGCTTAGCTGGTGGTGTAGGTCGATTTTTGATATCAAGATCCAGCTTCTTGGGGGTATAGCGATATGTCCCTAATCCTGATAGAGCACAAATATCTTCATCAGAAATTTCAGCATCATCATTCTCTCCTTTCATGAGCAAAACCCCCAATGGATCATCAAGAATTCGCTCTTCTGCAAGTAACTCTTTCTCATCATCAAAGACAACATCAGCCACAGAAAATACACTCAGATCTTTGGGTTTCTTCATTGATTTGCAAACATCAAAGCGAACCACTTCGTCATTTATTCGGAATGAAAGCTCATTAGCTCTCAAATCTATGAGCACACTTCCCGTAGCAAGGAAAGGGCGTCCCAAGATTATGGGAACCTCTTAATCTGCTTCACAATCCAAGATGACAAAGTCTGCTGGAAAGATAAATGAAGAAACCTTTACCAAGACATCGCATAGAATACCAACTGGTCGTTTTACCGACCTATCCGCCATAACAAGCCTCATATTAGTTGGTGTAGGATCTCCTAACCCCAACTTCTTGTAGATCGATAATGGCATCAAGTTGATGCTGGATCCTAAGTCACACAATGCTTTGGCAAAGTTCAAAGATCCGACAGTGCAAGGAATAGTGAAAGCTCCGGGGTCGGCCTTCTTCTGAACTATCGATCGGGTAGCAATTGCACTACAATGATGCACATCATCCTTCAGCTCATAACTTGCTGCCCTCTTTTTAGTCAAAAGATCTTTCATAAACTTCGCATACCCAGGCATTTGTTCAAGTGCCTCTACCAATGGAACATTAATGGTCAGCTGCTTCAACATGGTCATAAATTTGCTGAACTTAGTGTCATCGGCCACCTTCTTCAATCTTTGGGGAAAAGGTGGTGGTGGGTATGGAAGTGTTCTCTCCACGACTTTCTTCTCCTCTTGCTTCTGTTTTTCCACTTTTTCAGGCTGCACGTCACTAGGTGAAACGTCCTTGACGTTGGGAGTAGTTGTTGCGGCTTCTTCTCCTTTTGTAACGTGACTAGGTGTAGCATCCATGTCCGCAACTTCGTCAACCACTTGCTTTCCTTTTGCTGAAGTTTCCAGCACCTTACCACTTCTGGTAGTGATGGCCATGCATGACCCATCATTCTTTGGGTTTTGCACAGTATTGCTTGGTAAGGTGCCAGCCTTTCTTTGATTAAATGCTGCTGAAAGTTGGCTCAATTGCTGCTCTATTTGCTTGATAGAAGTGGAATGAGAATCAACTAGTTGCTTCATGGAGGACAAATCATCAATCACCTCCTTAACTCCCGCGCTCGTTGCTTCCACTCCTTTCAATAACTTAGCCATCATGTCTTCCATAGAATTAGATGTGGCGGTATCACGTTTACCAGGGGGAACGTACAAACCACTTTTTTCATTATTTTTCTTCCAACTACCTTGGTCTTTGCTCCTAGATTTATCATAATAGTTCCGACCTTGGTTTCCTTGGGCATTCCCACGGAAACCCCCCTGATTGTTCAAGTAGTTGGCCTCCTCTTCAGAATCAGATTCGTCTCTTAATTTTAGCGCTACAACTTTCATTTTTTCGGTCTTCCCTGATAATAAGTGCTTTGTCAGAAGATCCAATTGTGTTTTCATGTGCGCCATGTCTTGCTCACGTTCTTCTTCTCTTCTTCTTTGGTCTGCAGACATGCCAATAGATAAAGTGGGGCTTGCTACCTCAGAATCCCTGGTATGCCAAGCTCTACTTTGCTTTGTCATGCGATCTAGCATATTGCTTGCTTGACCAAAGGTGAGGTCCATGAAAGAACCTCCAGCTGCGTTATCCACCACTGGTTTAGTTATTGAATTCAAGGCTCTATACAAGATCTCCATGAGGTGAACATTAGTCATGTGATGGTTTGGGCATCTCGCTAGCTTTGTCTTGAACCTCTCCCATGTTTCATGAAGAGCTTCAGAGGGAAGCTGACGAAAGTTGCTGATTTCATCTCTCAATTGTGCTCTTTTGGATGGCGGAAAGAATCTTTCTAGGAAAGCGTCTCTCAATTGCCTCCAATTTGTAATTGAATCAGGAGTCAGCCCATTCAACCATAGTGTTGCCTCCCCAGACAGAGACAATGGAAATAGGCGTAATCGAATAGCATTTTGACCAACACCAGGATTGTCAAAGGACTTGCATGTAGAAATAAAGTTGATGAGATGCATATTCGGATCATCGCCCGCTAGTCCACCAAATAATCCCTTGAGTTGCAATAACTGAATCATGGTGCTTGTGATATTGAACTTGGCTCCGGGCGCTAATGGTGGTGGAATTATAGCTCGGTGGCTCCGGCACCATCAAGATCATCATCATCATCGTCGAAAGCTGGTTGCAAAGGTTGGCGATCATACCTATACCGAGCTTGTCGACCTCTTCTATGGGCAGGTGTTATAATTTCAGCATCACGCCTAGGGTTTAGTAACTCGTCATCACCTAACTTTTCATCGTCAGGATTTGTTGCTCGCCCAGGATTATCAATGTTTTGTTGTTGGACTTGAGCAGCGGCAAGAGCAGCTAATCTTGCTTGCTCGTGTTGAGCAGCCATCCTGTCGATTTCAACTTGTGCTTCCATTCTTCTAATTCGTTGTGGTTCAGGATTAATTGGTAATAACGGTTGACCAGAACTTCTAGTATGGGGCATGCACTAAAAGAAAAACCTGCAATAAACAAAAACAAAAACTAAACGTAAAAGTACGAGAATCTTTGACCAAAGGGTCTAGTAATTATCAAGAACTTGATTGACACTCGTATTCCCCGGCAACGGCGCCAATTTTTGATAACGCTTAATCTACAGCTCTTGTAGGAGTGTAAAGCGGTCGTTAGCAAATATAGAACCCAACCTGGGTTGGGTGTCGATCCCACAGGGAATAGCTTGGCCAATAAGTAAGCAAAATTAATAGACTTTTGGTGCAAGTCTCGTAAAAAGGGGGGATTGTAATATGTAACCAAAACAATAAAGTAAAAGCTGAAAATAGCAAAGTAAAAAGAGAGTATTTCGTAGGTTGTGAAACAATGAGAATTGAAGCGTTGGGGTTATGTCCACCTTCTGAGGTATACGTCTCTATTGGCTATGAGTGTGTAGAGTCTTGACATGCAATTGCTTATAGAGAATTGTAGTCGATGGTAAATCCAAGCGTCTCTCGACCTAAAAAAGGACTATTTCACTTTAACTCTCTCGAGCTTAAAGCGTGTCTAACGGTACGAATTCTCCAAGAGGTTAGTCCAGTTACGGCACTAGCTTTTTAATAGGAAAGGGTGTCCTACTACCTTGACATTATCTCTTTTCCAGACAAATAACCTTTCTCGCGAACAAGTTAAATGTTAGACTGGCGTATTCTTGCGTTTGCAACCGCAAAGAATGTAGATTAAGATGAAGAGAATAATGATATAAGCAATATACGTGTCTCGAACTCACAAACTCATAACAATAGATAGTAACTCATTCGGCTTCCATAACCCCAACAGAGAAGTTTAGTTACCCATGAATGCGAAGGAGATCACGATTTGCATTGTTATTGTTGAGTAATGGCGTGTGGATTAGGTGATAGACGTGTGGCGTGATTCCTTAGCAAGTAACGATTCTCTTGTTGTGGAATTTAAGAATAGAAGAGTAGATTAGAAGTGTTTGTGGTGGAAGATGAGAGGGATGGAAGAAAATTAATTGTTGAATTAAGTGAAGAATGAATAAAAATCTCTAACATGATAGGGTATTTTAATACCCTTATCCTACTTCTACTAAGCTAATGAAAGAAATAACCAAATCCTACTAGACTAATGAAATCCTCAACCCAAATGTACTAGGTTAAGGTAACATTATCATAATCCAAATAGAATAATAAAATACATAACCCAATTGTACTAGGTTAATGTATCATTGTCAAAATCCAGCTTTGTGTCTGTAAGTCCCTAAAGTCTTCAGAATTGCTATTTTAGCCCGGGACAGATTTTCCATGCAGCAGATTTGGTCCTTTAGGCGTCCAGCTTCCTTCCCCTTCGTTCATGAGCTTTCTTTTGCGTCAAGTAAGCCATAAAATGCTGTATTTTGCATCATTTATACCTAAAACTTTACTAATCATGTTCGTTAGCTCATTTATAGGAAAAAGGACTAAAAATGGATGAAATATATAATTTGTTCTCAAAACTAGGCTAAAATATGGGCAAAATATATTGATATAGGCGCGTAAATTCGCCTATCATCAACACCTCACACTTAGAGCTTTGTTCGTCCTCGAACAACATATCATGTCCTTCTAAACATCAACTTAGGGTTTTTACAACAACAACACAAAACATTTATCAAGACAAGCACAACAATTATCAAAAAAGAGTAGCTTTCCAATTGTTAGTAGAAACAATTTAACCTCTAGCATAGACTCGTGATGGTGATCAACTCGCATGCAAACGTTAAGGCACATAGAATCATATACAACTATCCAAAACTCATCAACCATGTGTGTCTCACCATATAGTACCCATAATTACTCACAAGTATAGCATATTTTTCAAACATGGGTATCAAAATATCCTTGCACTCACTCTCACAAAGAATTCATATGTAGCAACTGATGACTATAGGCTTGCCCTTAATGTAGTACTCCACTAAATGTCGGAATGTTAAGATTAGGATCAAGTAGGTCTTTTGATGGTTGTAATGTAGGCTAAGGGACGGGTAGGATCAACTATTTTGGCCAGAAATAGTGACTAAGTTCCTAAGAACTTTAATACATCACATTGTATTATTGACACTTTTTTCTTTCAACCTTTCTTTCTTTTATTCTTCCACCCTTGTTCTCATCTTTTGTTTTTCAATTTCAAGCACAACTCACTTTTCAGCTTTCTTTTCCTTTTTTTTTTCACAACATACCTCTTATGATAGCACTTTCTTTTTCATAACATATTCAAGCACCATTACAATTTAAAGCATCATACTCACCCAATTTCCTCTTATGTTGTCACATGACTTTTTTAATTTAAAGCACTCAGGATTTTGGATCAAATTATGGTCTTGAAAGAAATGGATTAGGCTTACATACAAGGTTGTCAAAGAAATAGGCTAAAGGCTCAAAAGGGTTTAACTAGGGATGATGTCCATGGGTAGGTAAAACTAAAGGTAAACAAATATAGGTTGCCAAAGAAATGCCTAAATCATATCCTAACTTACACTCCTTATTTTCGCTTTGCATACATACAGGCAAGTTCGAGCATCAGCCACATACATAGAAGATACTATTAATCTCTCACACACAAGGCACACGGTCGACTTGATTGGAAGTAATATAGACTCTCAACCCAACAAGTGAATGAATTGAATCACACAATATCACATAATGAGTCACAACTAGAGCCTAAACATCTCAATAGTCACAATTGTAGCACATACTCTTGTTCTAATCTCATGCTGCCTATCAAGATAATTTCATGCGAAGCTAGAAAAATTTGACTCCTAAAAAAACTAAAAAAAAACAGAAAAAAAAAACAAGTAAGCAAGCCAACATACAAACATAGGTGCAAACAGAGAAGTATAGCATGCGATTCTGCCACCCCACACTTAAACGGGACACTGCCCTCAGTGGAAAATAAATTCGAAGAACCTGGTTAGTCGGACCCTTCATCAATGTCGGGGGTCATACCCCCTTCGTCTGAATCATCATAAGAGTCGTCGTTAGAGTTCTCCTCCTCGTCAGAATCAGGCAAGCGTCTATCATCATCAGTTGGCACATCATCGTCTAGAGGTTCCTCAAAATATACCCCCACTCCACACATCTACCGTGCATGCATGTTCATTAGGTAGTCGTGGTCCAGCTGTTGGAGCTCTTCAGCAGTTGGAATACGTCCACCACTCATCATAGTGAATCGTGTCATGCCATAGAGATGACGGAAGAAACTCTCGTCACCAGCATGTCTCTCCGCAGTAGTAAGGTTGACTCCATGAGTTGTTTCAGCATCTTTGACCTTGGTGAGGTCAACCTTCTTTGGGTTATGTGGGAGTTTGTGGTCAGCTGGTTCCTCTTCGATATCCTCCTTCCGCAACATTGCTGTCAACAAATTGCCGAATGTGAAATGGGACCTTTTGTGGAGTCTGGCCTTCCTCATGGTAGATCGAATGATTGCCCCAAAGTTGATAGGGACATTCGTCATCAAAGCATAGACCAAACACACTCTATCTCTCGATATCTTGGTGTATTGAGTCCCAGGAATAATTCATGAGTTGACAATACGCATCCAGATTCTTGCTTCCTTATTTAGTGGAGCATAGGGGAAGGTGTTGTGTCGACCTGTTTCTTTATGTCTGCCCCACCTTGCCATTGATCTACTTTCACAAAGTGTGTGTCGTATCGCTCTATAAGGAGGCCTGCTGTACAGTTCTTTGAATAGTGCTGTGTCGACCGAAGGTAAGCCAAGAAAAGAGTTGATCCAATCCGCGGTGAGCTGTAATACTTGGCCCCAATTTTGACTTCATTGCCTGTTGTGTTCGGCGACCAGTTGGCATAAAACTCTCTTGTTAAGTCAAGATTGCACTCTCCCATGTCGCGGAAGATGAAATCCAGCTTCAAAGCCATTATTTTTGCCAACATTCGCGGCTCCTTCTTTGCTAAGGTCTCCTTGTTGATCAAGTCGACGTGCACATATTTTCTTTCTTTGTTGCTGCTGTACCATGCTTTGGCTTCTTCCTCAAGAACCCATTTTATTCTGAACATTCTGCGTGGTAGGTGTGCTGAGGATGATTCTCCTTGGTCTTTTCGACTTCTCTTCTTGCCCTTTTGGGGCGTGGTAGCCTTCTCCTTGCCTTGCCTTGCTTTAGGTGCCATTGTACCTGAGACTAGAACTAATGTGAGTTGCAGCACAATCTCACTTGATACAATCTATATGCAAGCACTAGGGGTACCACCCCACACTTAATTTTGTTATGCAAATCAGTGAGGTGAGCGTAGTCGATTTACTTAGATTTCGTCGACATACGTTTTAGGATTGTATTCTGACAAGAAAATCAGCATTTCATCACTTATTTGCAGCCATTGGACTACTTTCATGGTGGATATAGCAACACTACGACATAGGGGTTACCACATGGAATCGTTATTCTTACAACAAGCACAACCTCCTACACTCATTTACCACGCTATCGTTGACCCCTGACACAAACTTGCTCATCTTAGCTATATTATCTGCAACCATATGAGGAGCATACCTAGCTAGCTGAGTGAATATTAGAGAATACTCCCTCACTGTCATATTCCCCTGCCTGAGGTTAATGAACTCAAGAACTTTGGCTTCCCTCAGCTCTTGGGAAAAGAATCTGTCTAAGAAGGCTGTGACAAATTCCTCCCACTCAATAGGGCCTATATCATCTAACCTCTCAGACTTCCACTATTTGTACCAATCCTGAGCAACATCCAGTAACTAGTAGGCGGCTAACTCAACACTCTCAATACAAGTAACACCCAAGATGTCAATGACCTTCTAGACTTGGTCAATAAACTTCTAAGGATCCTCATCAAACTTAGACCCATAGAAAGATAGAGGGTTCATTCGGGTGAAATCTTGAACCCTAGCTACTTTGGGATTGGCCACTGGATTGGCCGGAATGACTAGTGGCCATTCATTCTGTGCAGCCATGGACTGATTAAGTGTGGTAAATGCGGCTCTAAACTCCGCATGGGAAACATGTTTGCCAAAAGGATCTTTGGGCTGATGAGCTGGCTGGTTTCTTCTCTTTGGGGCTATGGTCTGGAATAAGAGAAGAATGGATTAGACTGAGAGTTTAACTTGTGATTATGCTTACTAGCATGACATGAATAATGAAGAAAGGGGATTGTTCCTAAAACATCTTATAGCCTCCCACACATAAATATGGCGCGCAACACACCTATGTACAAGACTCTACTAGATGTGGCTTTCAGACTTCCTAGGACTCTATTGAACCTTAGGCTCTGATACCAAGTTTGTAACACCCCGATTCGCTGAACCGGAATGCTACATGGTGCTCATGACCCTGAGGGACCACAAGCTAACCCATGACTGATATTTGTACCTGTATACTACAAATCATGATATAATAATGCGGAATACATAGAATTGTAAGGCCATAAGGTTCAACTGAATGCAATCATGTGGGTGAAAATACCCAAAATAACTCAATCTGAACGTAAATCTAAATATAAATCTAAAAGCCTCTAAACTATCTGAATAAGGAGTTGAAGGAACATGTCTCCAACTAACTCTGTAAAACTGAACTGAAGAAATAAATAAATGAATCAAATCATATTTTTCTCGAATCAATGAGGACTTACTATGTCTATGCGACTGGAATGCTATCGCTACTGCCGGGCTGGAGCTCATGTCTTGGAACATATGGTGTAACATGAAAAGAAAGCACCATAGCGCAAATGCGTCAGTACAACTGAGTACTGAGTATACGCGGAAGATAGGCTGAACATAAAGGGTTTCATACATGAACAACACTGACTGACTAATATGAACGTGGGAGTGCAACACACATATATAGAAACTGAGACCGTGAATACGTGATAGCATGACCTGTAAGCTAATACATGGTTTACTGATAACTGTCATGACTGATACTGAAACTGATAACATGGACCACTGTATCTGACAGTTTTGTATATACTGAAATTCGAAGAATGCCCTGAGTTCTTTTGCTAAGAATGTTACTGAAACTATGGGAAGTAGTGTTTAACCGACATGCCCTATGTATGCCGTTATGGCTAAGCTGGGGTTCAATCTCTGCCCCGACTGGAGGGGTGTCAATACCGTGCCATGGGTAAGGATAACCTGTGAGTGACCCTTATCTGGCGGGTACTCAATGAGAATGGTGGGAACCCTAAACTGACGGGTAAAGCCACCTCATCAACCCTAATCTGACGGGTTAAGATGTCTCAACCTATGCTGGCTACGTAGTTCTAGAATACAAGGATGACTACTAAGAATCACACCCTGAACTGGTGGGTGAGTTCCCATCCTTGGGTTCACTCGGTGCTAACCTCTACTCCCATCTGAAGGGACTGGACAACAATAACTGACTGTGCATGACTTAATCTTACTCAATTCCGTTGACTGGCAGAATATTACTGATATCTGACAACTGACTAAGATCATGAGGTTTTCCTGAGTCACATGACTGACTAAAGTCTATGAAATCATAGCTTGAGTTCGGATATTCTAAAATATGACATGGATCTAGGCACACAGCTATAGTTTTCGGGTACAAGTACCCCCAGGACTCGATGGAAGGAAACTGACACACATGACTGACTTAATCATAAGAGTAGAGTCCATAATTTATAATATCATAAGTAGGGATCTCATACTAAGCATGGTTATCAACAATGTATTGCATGGAAAGGATTTCATATCACATAGAAGTACTTGCACAATCTTAATATCATGTTCATTGCATAATCATATTGGCAACACACACCAATAGCATGGAAGTTCATGTGGATTGCATAATTATCATCCATCTTGTTCATATGTAGGATTTGCAAGTAAACATAGCATAATCTCATAAGAATAGTTCATGAGTATTCCAACAACATGTACAAGGCACATTATCAACATAGAAGTCACTGGAATATAAGGGCATATCATGAATCCTTCACTTAGTCACAATTAAGCTATATTGCATGATTTCTAGTTTCTTAGGCATTTTATCAAACAGCTTACATGCACATCTTAAGAATAGGTGAAATCATCAAATTATACATCTTGAACAACCAAATTTACATGTTTCCAACTCACATGATATCATGAAATTCAAAAAAACATATAAAGATTCCATCTTGGGAACAACCTAATATCAACAACATGATCATCAAAACCCAACAATATAGAAAGCATACTTTATAATGAAAAAGAGGGTTTTTGAGCTTTATGGATGAAAGGGATCCATAAATCAACTCACGCATACCTCAGAAGGAAGATTCTTGATAATTGACAGAGGAATTTCCTTGAAATCGGATCTTCAAGCTTAGTTATGCAACCCTAGTTGTTTTTCTCTTTTAGTGCTCTTGGATGATGAGATTTGAGATGATAATAGGGTTTTAATATGTTTAGAAGCTATATATTTCGTAGGGTTAAGTTTAGGGACGTGTAAGAAGTGTTAAAAGACTTAATTACCCTTAAAATAACTCAAAACGGAGTGTTTTTGGCACCTGGAACTGACTTAGGCAGCGCCCAAGTGATTGCCTAAGCTAGGTTGGGCGGCGCCTAACCAATCGCCTATCCTTACTGTCTCTCATAAAAATAGGCATAACTTTTCGCTCGGGTATTGGATTAAGGCGAAATTGGCATCGTTGTAAAGCTAATTCGATTCTATACAACTTGGTGGGTCTAAACCATCCAAAATACCACATTAACATCAAGTTATACTCATTCAAAGATGACCTTTGCAAAATCGAACACTAAAACTTGATGGATTCAAAAACTCTTAGCTTGTATTACCTTAAGTGACTCATATGAACATGCTTAATGCATCATAAGCTATCCTATCACTAGGATATTCATTGTAAGTAATGTACTCAAGTTTGAATCACAGGATAGGAGATTTCATACGTCGGAATACTTATTCACTTCCTAGCTTAGAAACATGCGGGGTATTACAATACTACATACACTATACATATTATTGTAGCATATAAAGAAGTTATTTATTTTATGAATATCATTCACATACTACATTTATTACACATACTATTGCCTATAAAAGGCATTTCATACTATATTGTAAAAACACACCAAAAGGAAAATAAAATCATATTTTTATATGTATACATCTCTCTCCTTCCTTTTCATTTTAATTTAGTATAATATATTTATTCTCAACACGTTATCAGCATGAAATCCCTTATAAGATACTTATTTATTATGTAATTATAAATTTCTAAAGGAAATCAACTTTTGATAATAATCTATTAACAATATATGATTCTATTTAAACTTATTTGAGATGGTTATTTTATTTTGAGAATATCAAATATCATTATATCTAACTTATTAATCTTTTTATGATAATTTTACTATGTCAAATTTACCAAAACTTGAGTTTATGGCAATGGATATTACTGGAAAGAATTATTTATCATGAGTCTTTGATGCTGAAATTTATCTTGACGCTAGAGGTCTTGGGGATACTATTAGACAAGAAAATAACGCATCTAGTCAAGATAAGGCAAAATCTATGATTTTTCTTCATCATCACCTCCATGAAGGATTAAAAACTGAATATTTAACTGTGAAAAATTCACTCGAATTATGGAACAACTTAAAGGACCGATATCAGCATCTAAAATTGACGGTATTATCAAAAGCTAAATATGACTGGATACACCTTTGATTTCAAAATTTTAAAATTGTAGTCGAGTATAATTTTGCTATTCATAAAGTAACTTCAATATTAAGATTGAATGGAGAAACCATCACTGATGAGGACTTACTAGAGAATTTTTTTTTTCACTTTTCATGCTTCTAATGTATTGCTACAACAACAATATCATGAAAAATGATTTAAGAAATATTCTGAATTGATTATATGCCTACTTTTGGTAGAGCAGAATAATACTTTGTTAATCAAAAATCACGAAGATCGTCCCACTGGATCTTCTCCATTCCCTGAAGCGAATATTGTAGCAGTGCATGATCAGCCTGAAATAAGGCAAAATTATTATCGCGGTTGTGGTTGAGGCCATGATCCTGGACATGGGCGAGGACGTGGAAGAGGACGAAATAATTATCATCATAATGGTGGAAATAAATAAGAAAATAATAAAGGTTCTCAAAATAATCCTTCAAAGGGTAAAGTTAATATTTGTCATAGATATGGTATGAAAGGACATTGTGAACGTTCTTGTAGTACGCTTGATCATTTTGTCAAACTTTACCAAGCTTACCATAAAAGAAAAGAAAATAATATGGAAGCGCACTTGACCATTCGAGATGATGACAATGAAGCAGCTCCATCAAATACATATTGTAACACCTCGAGGGTACACCCTAGATGCCACACGGTGCCTACAGCCCCGAAGGACCACAAGCTAACCCATACTTGTACCTTTTGTGAACATTGAATAAAATAACAGAGAAAATGTGCGAAACTTAACTGAAAATGCCATAAGATTTTAAATACGAAAAATAATACAAATTCGAAATACTGATGACATCTATCTGAAAATAATACTGTAAGACTGCCAATAACAACGGATAACTGAATAACTGACTGAAAGTGTCTGAAAGCCTCTAACTGACTGATAGTGGAGTTGATGGGACAAGTCCCCAACTAAATCCACTTGACTACTAAACTAAACTGAAACAAGCATAAAAGGTCCTCAAAACATGAGGACTCACCACTGCTATTGCTGCTGATGCGCTAAGCGGCCTAGGTGAGGTTGGGAACTTGAGCGTACGAACCTATGATATGAGACATCATAGTGTAAGAAATGAGTATACGGTCATGTAATACCCCATACTTCTACCTAGCTTAAAATCTTCCAAAAAATGTTAAAGCCTTACTTTAAATAATTAATCCACGTTTATACATATGGAATTTTTAAGATTTTTACTTTTTGTTGTGTGGGAAATTGAATAAGCTTTCTATCGATATTAAATTCGCCCAAATCTGACACTCAGGAGAAGAGTTAGAGCTTTTTTAGTGAGTCAGTGTATCACTCGAGCTATCAGCGCGTCGCAGAGCCAGCTTAAATGGCAATTATCAATTTTCAGTGTTGCTTCGTGATAGTGGCGCATCACGCCAAAGGCTCAGTTCACAATTCTACCTTTTCAGTGAATCTCCGCGATGTCTTTGCATCGCGCCAAACTTCCAGGTCACAAATAAAGTGGCAACGCAATAACTCCGCGTCTCGCCACCATGAAGATTCCCAATTTTCCTGTTC
Source organism: Capsicum baccatum var. pendulum (assembly GCA_030864225.1). Lineage (NCBI taxonomy): Eukaryota > Viridiplantae > Streptophyta > Magnoliopsida > Solanales > Solanaceae > Capsicum > Capsicum baccatum. The sequence continues at coordinate 190,892,814 of CM061560.1, forward strand.
CAGTGGCTTGGCGTGATAGTGGCGGGTTGCGCCAAGGATAAAAATTGAGAATTTTCTAGTTTTTGCAATATTAAATCCCAGGGGTTGTTTAGTCTTTTTCTATGACTTCAATTCTACCCAATCACGGGATTTAACCCTAAGAGGGCATTATTTGCTCACTTTTGCATTAGTCTTTCAAATTAAAATCAACTCTACTCAAGAATAAGAACCCTAGCTCTCAAATTCAAGGGCCAAATCACAAGAACTCTCCATCAATCCTTCTAAATTCATTAACTCAGGTATGCATAGTGTTCATTCAAGGATTTCTTTTGTCCATGAAGCCCAAGAATCAAGTTTTAAACTATGAATTATGATATTCATGCTATGTGTTAATTATGTTCATATGGTTCTTATTGTATGATTCCCAAGTTGGAATCTTTATATGTTTTTATGAGAATATGTTAGCATGTGAGTTGAAAATCATGAATTTTAGTTGGTTATGACATGTTAATTTGATGAATTATGCCATGCCCTAAGTCATGCACCCTAAGTGTTTGAGAAAATACCTAAGAGACTAGAAATTATGTAATATAGCTCAATTGTGACTTAAGTGATGGATTCATGTTTTACCCTTATGTTCAAATTACTCCCATGCTATTGATGTGCAATGTAGATGTTTGTTGAAATGCTCATGATGCTAGAATATGGAATTATGACATTGATTATATGCATTCCTTCTATGTACAAGATTATGATAACCATGTAATTCATGAAATCCCCAACTTATTGTATTATTAATATTTGATATTGGTCATGTGTTCAAGAAGTGTCAAGTCTTGTCAGTTTCATGCTATCGAGTCTTGGGGGTACATATACTCGACAATTTAGCTATGTGCCTAGAGCTAGTATCATGTTTTCATGATATCCTTAGTCAAGCCATGTTCAGTAGAATTTAGCCAGTCGTGTGACTCAGGAAAATTCAGTAAACTTAGTAATCCCAATAAATCTCAGAAAGTTCAGTAATTCAGTAGTCTCTGTAGTATTCTGTCAGTCAACCTAACTCCATGAACTCAGTCTAGTTCAGTTTAGTTAATCATGTTTAGTGTCTATTCAAATAGGAGTAGGAGTTAGCACCGAGTGAGCCCAAGGATGGGAACTCACCTGTTATTAGAGGGTGTGATTCTTAGAAGCAGTCCTTGTGCTCCAGAACTATGTAGTCAGCGTAGGTTGAGACATCAAACCTACTATTTTAAGGGTAGATGAGGTGGATTAACCTGTTATATGAGGGTCCCACCATTCTCCTTTGAGTACCTGCTATATGAGGGCTCACTCACAACTTGTCCTTAACAGTGGCGCGGTATTGACACCCTTCCAATTGGGGTTACAGATTGGACCACAACTCAGCTATAATAGCTTATTAGGGGCATTTTAGTTAGATAAATTCTTCCACAGTTTCAATTATAGAATCCGAACTGTCAGATACAATTATTTAGTCTTAGTAATAGAACTCAGATAGTTCTTCAAATATCAGGACTGTCAGATACAGTCACTTAGTACAGTATGAAAGTCAGCTAGTTCCATCAGAAAGTTATTGTTTTCTTTTGTTTGTAATTATTTTTTTCTATTTTATTAAAGTACTGCGTATTTATAATTTCTAAATTCCTAATGCAATTTCTTAGGTTATTTTTTCAAATATATTACGTTGTGTTGGTATGATGGAAAATGTTATTCATGGAAAATGCTTTCCTGGAAAATAAGTTGATTTTCTACTTATTTTCTCATGTTTGGTTAGTGAGTGGAAAATATTTTTTTGAAAAATATTTTATGGTGTTTGGTTGGTGAGTAGAAAATATTTTTCAGAAAATATTTTCTAGTGTTTGGTTGGTGAGTGAAAAAATATTTTTTAAAAAATACTACTAACTGTTAACTAGTATATTAATGCCTCTAGTAACTCAATAATTTGTAAGAACTAATTTAAGCACAACAAATAATATCACTATTGAATACTAAAATATTACAAGTCACTAAAATTTAAGCAACTACTAATTAGAAAATATAGAAGACACTTTTCAACATTTTGTCAGAACAATCTCAGAATACTACAATCAATAGAAATACAATGGAACGACAAGCTTATTCAACCTTGTGACATAAGCTACATCGATGACAAAATGAAATATGCAATTAGCAAAAGTAACATAGTTAAGTCTTCCTCTATGCATATGGAAATAACAGTACATTCAACGAACATTGAAAAAAGGAGAAAATTTGGCTTCACTATTTTTTATTTCAAGCACTGAAAAATTAAGCAAAGCATAGTGAAAAATATTTCAGAGTAATGTGAATTTTTTGAGTAATGTAAATTTTTTGAGTAAGGTGAATATGAGTGTTGTTGGGGTGGGGAAGAGGGCGGGGGTGGGGCCATAAGTCACATTTGTCATTTTTTGAAAAATGACTTTCCTTGACCCATGAGCGATGTCATTTTTCCACAAATAGAGGAAAATAAGTTATTTTGAAAATATTTTCCCAATATTTTACTGCAACCAAACAAGGAAAAGTAAGAAAACATTTTCTAGAAAATATTTTCCTTCATACCAAACACACCCTTATAGTATGCTTTTTTTTTAAGAATATGGAAATTCCCCAATCATCAGTTGGATCCAAATCAGTTACAATGATATATGTCTTATAGATAATCTATCACACATACTATTTTAAGATATAAGAAATATTTCTCTTATTTGGTGATGAAAGAAGCCAATGTCAATACTATATCTGGTAGTACAAGATTAATTGAAGGCTTCGAAAATCTAACTGATTACTTTTCGGAGGAACAAATTTGATAATTGATGAAGCATTATATTGTAGTAAGTCTTAAAGAAATTTATTAAGTTTCAAAGACATTCACCAAAATGACTATCATATTGAGACTACAAATGATGGAAAGATTGAATATCTTAATATTACTACAATAATGTGGGGTAACAAATATATACTTGAAAGATTACCCGATCTTTCTTCCAGCTTATACTACACAAGTATTAGAATTGTTGAAACACATGCCATGGTAAATCAGAAATTTACTAATTCAAATAATTTTATTATTTGGAATGACGGTTGGGCCATCACGGTTTTAATATGATGCATAAAATAATTGAGAATTCATATAGGCACTCATTGAATCAGGAGATTCTTCAATTTAAAGAATTCTCTTGTGATACATGTTCTCAAGCTAAATTGATTACTAAACCATCAATAATTAAAGTGGAAATTGAATCTCTTGTATTTCTGAGATATATACAGGGTGATATATGTGGGCCCATTCACCCTCTATGTGGATCATTTAAGTATTATATGATTTTAATAGATGCATCTACAAGGTGGTCACATGTGTGTTTATTATCAACTCATAATTTGGCATTTGAAAGATTACTTGCTCAAATAATAAAGTTAAGAACACAATTTTCAGATTATACAATAAAGATAATTCGTCTTGATAATGCGGGTGAATTTATATCCCATGCTTTTAATGATTATTGTTTATCAACTAAAATAACAATTGAACATCCTATTGCACATGTTCATACTCAAAATAGTCTATCAGAATCATTGATTAAACGCCTCCAATTAATTGGTAGACCAATGCTTATGAGAACAAAACTTCCCATTTTGATATAGGGTCATGCTATTTTGCATGCAATAGCTCTTGTACAGATAAGGCCCATAAGTTATCATGAAGTCTCCCCATTACAATTGATTTTTGGTCAAGAGCCAAATATTTCTCATTTAAGAGTTTTTGGATGTGTGGTATATGTGCCAATTGCTCCAACACAACACACAAAAATGGATCATCAAAGAAGGTTGGCAATATATGTTGGATATGAATCTCCTTCTATTATAAAATATTTCGAACCTATGACTGGAGATTTATTTCTGGAAAGATTTGTTTATTGTCATTTTGATGAAACAATATATCCAACATTAGGGGGAGAAAATAAGCAGTTGAAAAAGAAAATAGACTGGAATGCATTATCATTATCATTATCTTACTTATATCCTTGTACAAATAAATATGAACTAGAAGTTAAAAAGATAATTCATTTACAAAACATTGCAAATCAACTGCCAGATGCATTCATTGATATATCAAGAGTTACAAAATCTCACATTCCAGCTACTAATGCTCCCATTCGAGTTGATGTCCCAGTAGGATAATTGAATCTTGCAAATGAGTCTAAAGCATACTTAAAATGTGGTAGACCAATCGGTTCTAAAGATAAAAATCCTCGAAAAAGAAGAGGAACACATGATCAAAATAATCATAATAGTGTGAAAGCTACTAAAGGAGAGAAGCATGACATAACAATTGATAAAACCTTTGACGAGGTCCAGGTACCAGAAAATAATGAAAATAGAGAGATCTCAGTCAGTTATTTCTCATCAAGAAAAATATGGAATCAAAATAAGATAATTGTCGATAATATTTTTTTTTATAATGTTACAAATGAGATAATGCAACAAGATGAGGATCTTGAACCAAAATCTATCGAAGAATATAGACAAAGAGATGATTGGCCAAAATGGAAAGATGCAATCAAAATTAAATTGGCTTTGCTTGAAAAACATTAAGTTTTTGGACCTATAGTACAAACACCTAAAGGTATAAAGGCAGTAGGGTACAAATGGATTTTTGTGCTAAAATAAAATGAAAAAATGAAGTAATAAGATATAAAGCACGACTTGTGGCACAAGAATTTTCGTAAAGACCTGACATTGATTATATGGAGGCATATTCTTCTGTGGTAGGTGCAATCACCTTTAGGTATCTTATTAATTTGGCAGTTCATAAAAAACTTGATATGCATCTAATGGACGTCGTCACTACCTATTTATATGGCTCATTAGACAGTGATATTTATATGAAAATTTCTGATGGATTCAAAATGCCTGATACGTATAAAAATTCTCGAGAAAATTGTTCAATCAAGTTTTAGAAATCCTTATACAGATTAAACAATCAGGACGCATGTGGTATAATTGCCTTAGCGAATACCTATTAAAAGAAGGGTATAAAAATAACTCAATCTGTTCTTGTATTTTTATGAAAAGGTCTGGATCTGAATTTGTCATAATAGCTATATATGTTGATGACTTGAATATCATTGGAACTCCTGAAGAGCTTCCAAAGACAGTAGAATGTTTGAAAAGGGAATTTGAAATGAAAGACCTTGGAAAGACAAAATTTTGTCTTGGTCTACAAATTGAACATTTTACAAATGGAATCTTTATCCATCAATCCACATATACTAAAAATATTTTACAGAGATTTTATATAGATTAAGAACATTCATTAAGTACCCCGATGGTTGTGAGATCACTTGATAAAAATACCATATCTTAGTGCAATTGGGGAATTAATGTATCTTGCTAGTAATTCACGATCAAATATATATTTTGCTGTAAATTTATTAGCAAGATGTATGTAATACCCCAAGAAATTTTTCATTGAAATTTTGTGCGGAAACGTATTGGGTTCTATCTTCTAGAATGAATTATAAATTTTTCGTGCAGAATGTCTTAGATTATGGCCCACCATTGCGTAGAGTATCAAATAATCTTTCCAACTATATGTCGATCATCCAAAACAGACACCCGAGCGACGAGTTATGAACATTCCGATCGAACCATGAATAGTAGTGAACAGTAAAACTTGCAAGAAAAAGTACTGAGGCCTGGCGTATTTTTTCTCCAACTTTAAATGATCATAACTCCTTGTACATAATGATCTGGGTGATCTACTATATATCAACGGAAAGCTCTACAAGTCCTCTCTCCAATGAAATTAGCTTCATCCAATTTGTCTATCGAAGCAAAAAGTTATGGTCGATCTACTTCAACCTATCAAAAGTAAATTTTTGGGTCAATTTCAAATGATCATAACTCCTCGTACACAATGATCTGGGTAAGATACTATATATCAATGGAAAGATATGAGAGTCCTCTTTCTAATGAAATTAGTTTCATCCAATTTGGATATTGAAGTAAAACGTTATGGTTGATCTACTTCAGACTATCAAAATAGTCCACCAAAGGACAGATTCGAGAATTATTTAATTTTTAGGGGCATTTTGGTCATTCCCCCTCACCCAAAATCTGTTCAAACCTTATATTAAAGCCTATTAGAATAATTATATATTATATTTAATCAAATTCCCTCAAAAAGAAAATCCTAAGCTCCTACATCCAACTTCAAGAACCTCCAAAGTTCACCATTAATTCTGCAAATTTATTCAAGATTCCAAGTTCCTAGTTCAAGAACTCCAAGAACCATCATTCAAAGACATGATTAACCTCTCAAAAATGAGTATCGATCTAAATTTCATCATTCAAGGTATGTGAAGTTTTTCAACAAGAACTCTCTTTCGTTCTTGTGCCCGAAAGTAATTTTCTTTACAAAGGCATGATTTTTATTTGATTTTTACGAATTTGAAGCATGAACCCATAGCTTATGATGATTATTATGAAATCTTGATGTTTATGATTTTGAAAGATGAATTTACATGTGTGGAGATATAAAGCATGAATCTTGAACAATATTTATCATGATTTTGATATTTGGGTCGTGAATCCCCACTGGAAATTGTGTTTTTTTTAATAAAATGTGTGTTATAAGCATGTCGATGTTGAATATTTGAGATATTTTGAATGATTTGACCTTTTGGTCTTAATGGAGTTATTTTGAACTTGAGTGTGAAAGAAATCCACAACGTGGTTGATTTTGATAGATGGGAAGCATGATGACTCCCGATGTATATTTATATATTACTAAAATTTTTTTGTTGTGGATTATCTTTGAAATGATCTGAACTAAGTCCGGAAGAAATCTTTAGCACCGAGTGGGAGGTATAAAGCAACCTTACTTCCCTAGAACTACGTGGCCCCGTAGGAGTGAGCCTGAGGCTGATTTATATAGTGATCACTAGTTTGTGTGGATTTGATAGCGATAGTCCTACTTCGATGGAAAGGATAGGATGACTCTCCCCAATGTGGGTTGGAAGTTGGACTCCATATGGCTCACATGGTTTATTTTGGTTATAGGATCTCCCAGTGTGTGTGTATTTTCTTGTGTCTATGGTGAACGGTGAAGTGATTTGAAAGTGGAATTGCGAAAGTTATTCTTTCAAAAGATTTAAATGATATTTACATTATGAGAATTGATATTCTTGATGAACTGAAAGTGATTGACAAATTATATGATGACTCACATGGGTTATTGTACTTATTTCATCCTCTCATGATTATGATGATTTTCTTCAGGCTATGTGAGTCTTTCATACATCCTACATATTTCTTATAAATATTTATGATGATGATGTTTATAAAACTGCATACACCCCCATATACTCGATTTCTTTTCATGGTACTGACCCACATCTTTGGATGTGGGCTGCATTTTCTCAGAATGTAGGTTCAGGTGCTCAGTTCCAGGTTCGACAGTGATTCTTCGGGAACGATGTTCTACATCCTCTGTCATGGTGAGTCCTCATGTTCTGAGGACGTGATGTCTGAAGTTGATTTCATGGAATTGTTTACATTTGATAACTGAGTATGAGTCAGTTGGGGCATGTCTCAATGACTCGCTGGTTTTATTGATTTTCTTAGAGGCTTGTCAGAATGTTCGGAGTTGACTAATAAGTCATATTTTTTTATCTTTCTAAAATTCTTTTATTCTTGGATGATGATTACTCTGTTGATATTTGAGGGTTATTTATGGAAACCCGTTGATTGTGTTAAACTGAATAAAAATGGCTCAAAGGGTTAGCATGGGGCTACTTGTAGCCTCAAGCACTGTGTGATGCTCCGGGACCCATTTTTCAAGGTGTTACAATTTAGTTCCTCACCAACATGGAGACATTGGAATGACATTAAGCATATACTTAGATATCTCCGAGGAACTATTGATATGGGACTATTTTACTCAAATGAGTATGATTCACTATTAATTGGTTATGCAGATGCAGGATATTTGTCTGACCCATATAAAGGTCGATCCCATACAAGTTATTTGTTTACATGTGGAGGTAATACTATATTATGGCATTCAACAAAACCAACCATGATTGTTATATCTTCAAATCATGCAAAGATAATAGCCATTCATGAAACAAGTCGAGAATGTGTCTAGTTGAGGTCAATAACTCAACATATTCAGGAAACATGTGGCCTTACTTTGAAAAAAAAAAAATATTCCAACAATATTGTATGAAGACAATGCAGCATGGATAGCTCAATTAAGAGGAGGATACATCAAAGGAGACAGAACAAAACACATTTTACCAAAATTATTCTTTACTCATGATCTTCAAAAGACGAGTGAAATAGATGTTCAACAAGTTCATTCAAGTGATAATCTAGAAGATATGTTCACTAAAGCATTGAGAACATCAACCTTTGAAAAGTTGAGATACAAGATTGGGATGCGTCGTCTCCTAGATATTAAGTAATGTTTTTAGCAGGGGGAGTAAATACGCGCTGCACTTTTTTTTCCTTAACTAAGATTTTATCCCATTGGGTTTTCCTGGTAAGGTTTTTAATGAAGCAACAAACAATGTGTATTACAAAACACTATGTACATCTTATTTCCTTTAGAATTTTTTTTACATGAACATCCAAGGAGGAGTATTGTAAATACATTATTTTGTGGATGTTCACATACTATACTACACATACTTCACATACTACACATACTATTGTAGCACATAAAGAAGTTATTTATATTGTGGATATCATTCACATACTACACTTATTACACATACTATTGCCTATAAAAGGCATTTCATACTACACTGTAAAAACACACCAAAAGGAAAATAAAATCATATTCTTATATCTATACATCTCTCTCTCCTTCCATTTCATTTTAGTTTATTATAGTGTATTTATTCTCAACACTCTTAAGTATTTTTGACTATGTCTAAATACACACTTACAGTTTACGATAATTTTATCACCCCACTGAAAGAATATGCATAAATCATGCATCAATTATAATTTATCACATGTTAAATCAAATTTTAACTTTTTTTTAAAGAAAAAATTCAGATATTCATGCCTTTTTTCCCTTTCTTCTTCACTCAACTTCTAAAACATTACTAATAGTTTAATTTATAGTTCAACTTTTATGTATATACATAAAAAATGTATTTCTAAAAACAAAGAGAAAATGCATATAGTACCTCCTGAACTTTGACCTGATTTGTAAGTATACATTTACAGTTTGCAGGGATCCTATTACCCTATTGGACCATTTTCAGCCAAAATAAATACGCCGTTTTGATCCAATATTGCACCTATTGTATCTCATATTAGAAGGGTGCATAGGGTTTAGAAACATCTCCAAAAGAATGTAAAAAATCAATGTGGCATTGATAATTGAATTCTCTAACTATAAAAAAAAGACCGATCTTGCTAATATCAATTCAAACACCATAGATAGTCATCAAATCCTTTTGAATTGCCCATGACTGAGTTAGCACTGCATTATTGAATTAACATATAACCCAATACCAACATCTTCCCCATTCATTACCTACTATTTAGTTATATATTTTATCACTATGAAGAATTTATTATTATTATTATTATTATTATTATTATTGAGATTCCCCCTTCTAAAAATAGACTAAGAGTGATGAAGTAAAGAGATGGTCAATTTGGGGTTTGAAAACTTGGAAAGGTAGTATTTTAAATTTAAGATTTTACTTTACTCCCTCCATTCCTATTTTTGTGATGTTGTTTGATTGGATGGTGATGTAGACAAATCAAGACTTTTAATACATTCAAAGTTGGTGGTTTGAACATCAAATACTACTGCATTAGATGGAAAGGGAAATTCCATCATTGTTGAGCCATCGCCTAAAGTTTCAGAAAATGGCTTGGGTCTCGATGTAGAGGTGGTTATCTCTGGTATTATTAGAAGTTGTTGGATTTGGTCTTCAGTTATAGGCTTAGGAAAAAAGCCACCAATAGGAATGAATCTATTAATGAAATCCTTTCATTGATTGGACAAAATATCTCTCAAGTGTCAGATCAATTGTGATTGAGATGAGGGAAAAGTTAACATATTTTGTCCTTTGAAGGATAGGAGAATCACCAGCCATTGAGAGGGGTAGTCATTTGTCTGTACTTACCCCTTCACCATAGCATTCAAACTCTACGTGGATATAGTGGTGGATGAGTGTTAGATATACGAAATATGTTTAATGAATTATGTTGGATATACCAAATATGTTTAACATGTGTGGGACCTTTAGAGGTTAATCACATGTTTAAGCTATATGATAGATGTGAATGAGCAACCTTTCAACCTCCAACACCTTTTGCATCTTTATTCACCAAAATTATACTAGGGAGGGATCATGCCTATGAGCCCTCAAGATTGATCTACCTTGATTACGAGTATGAAAAATTGGGGTAGGGCTAAGAGATATATCATCATTACAACTTCACATATATAATATATCGAGAAATTCTCATTTCCTTCAACTTGGAATTTGAAAGTGGCTTTTTATTTATCATTTTATGGATTTATTTTTCCACTTTTTAGCATTTTCTAATCATAGCTCTAGAGGTTAATTATAATCAAGGGTGAAGCACACTGAGGATTGGATGAGGAGTATCTTGAACTCCTCCAATAGATTCTCAAGATTGCAAAGTCTATTGCTCCAGATCGAGGATGGAGATTAATAGGGACAAATCTTATAACACATCAAATGCTTTGTCATTTCATAAGATTGGTTTGACCATGGAATCTCCACATGACTATAGACCAAGAGAGGTCATTTTTATATTAAATATAAGTCTTCTATTTTGGGTGTGCGATAACAGTTTATGAGTTCATAGCTCAAACAAACATTATTTCTTTTTCTTTTTAAGGAAAGGATTCTAAATCCTTCTAACCAACCAAATCCTCTATAAAGAGGAAGAATGTTGGAAAAAATGACCATTATTAGGAAAAACACAAATAGCTCCCATGACAGTCTGTGAGTGGTGCATAGTTAGTTGGTAGATGAGCTAGAGGGTAGACATTAAACTTGTACTTCCTTTATCAAAGTGTCTAATATTAGGAAAAATGATGATGCAATCCAAGCTAATAAGGTAGTACCCTTATGAGTCGATGATGTCTTTTATATAGAGGGTCAAACATTCCATTCCCAAGGTCTTTCTTAATAATGCCCCCACTATTCTTGATGAGGTTGTTGGTTCTTAGAAAGTCGGACTTTAGGAACAACATCTGACATGAAGCCTCCATGCTAACTATTATGGATGATGCTGGTCTTTTGGACCCCCTGCTAATATGACCCAAATTACACCTCCCAAAAAGTATAAAGCGATCGGTGAATCAAATATAGAACCCAACAAAGTTAGGTACAATTCCATAGGGAAAAAGGTTAAATTCTATAAGATATTTGTCTAAGTTATTAGAAAATAAGTAAAATAGGGGGGGTTGTAAAACAAAAGAGCAATAGTAACGATTGTTGATTATTGGATTTGTAATCAATATGAGAAAGACACTAGGCTGTATTCCCTAATAACTTAATAACTCTATAGGTTCTCCATGGTTTATTAATCTCTTATGGTATTCAACATGTAGAATTAATAGGTTATGTATTACCTAACCAACTAGATTATGCCCTTTGTAGATTACTATCCCCAAGCAATAAGGTTAATGTGTCATGGGCTTTGCATTACTAACCGCTATCTATGATCCCAATATAGTCTTTCTTGTTTGCCGTCATAGAGATAACTCCAAGTCTTATTTTTGTTTCTCTATTCCTATTTGATTACCCTTGCTAAATTCCAGAATAGATATAATATGAGTTCTAATGCATACATTAATTAGAAAGCAACCAAACTTTAAGAAACAATAGTATAAGCCTAACTTCCCTTTGAGAATCACCTTGTACTTCGAACACTACTTTGTCAATCTGTCTTGTTTCCCACAACTCTATTTGTGGTGTTTAGCTACTTATTATTTCAAGGACAAAAGAAGAATTCATAGATGAAAACATAATTATTCACTTATAATAATAAGAAAACTCCAAAATCTCAACCTAAATTAAAACTATTGAAACAATGTTCGTGAAATACCAAGAATATTCTTTAGAATCTCATGATATAATGTTATAAAATATGAAAGTGTAAACTCATGCAAAAACCCCATAGGAGTATGTATAGACAAATTAAAACATATCTTATTACAAATAGGATACTCGAGTTGGTCTTCCCGTACGAGTGAAAGGTACGATCGTGGTTAGATACCACGATCGTTCTTTGGTGCTCGTGGTTTTACCAGGGACTTTATCATCTGTAGGTAATTGATGACATGACTCTTAGTATGATTCTATTGTATCAATATATAACCTTATAACACTATCCTTTGATTACCCTATACTTTAACTTCTAAAACTTGCACATCTAGAGTTCCTTCCCACAATCTCATGATACAATCGTGACTTTGAAGTACAATCAAGGCATGTTGTTGTCTGATCCTCTTTACAGTTATCTTTCACAAGCATATTCCAAAACCCCCTTCCCATAATTTCATGGTAAGATTGTATGATCAATGTATAATCATGGGAAGCTCTCGTCTAGTAATTTAGGAGAGTACTTCTTTGCTTTTTCATACGATACCCAAGTATGAACGTAGTCAAATACCACAATCATAATATTTGTATGATGTCCATTTTGTCCAAAATCCATCATTACACTTATTTAGACCTGTTTGACTTGCAAACATCTCAGAATCCATCAAATACACATTAAAATGCCTTTATACTTACAGCTAATCATCATTTTAAGCATCTTAAATGTCATAATTTCATGGCACATCAACACCCTCAACTTAGAATATTGGAATGTCCTCAAGCAAACAAATAAAACTAGAGTAAACAAGATATTTAACTTAGAGAAAACTGATAGTAGTCACTTTTGCAAAGCCCAATTTTCAACATGCAACCAAAGAAATCTTCTTCAACACCCTTCGATTAGAAAAATCAACCAATGTAGTGTATATGCAACATGAGTACTCTAACACAATAGGATTAATACATGTCATTACATTGTGAATAGAAAACCCAACACTTAGGCTAACACTATCCAAACAAGAAACAACTAGACGACAACTCCTATTCCATTATATTAAAGAAGTCCCCAATACTTAATGTATTTCATGAATTCATTATTACATTAGGGCTGAATCAAATCTCTAACTCTCATAAAGAAGTTAAGTCATGTTCATTTGATAACATAAGCTTTCCCTTATTTTCTACTCCTTACCTTTTAGAAAGTCGAGTTAGGATCACCATAGGTCTTTTATTGTCTTGTAATGTAGGCTTAGGGATGGGTATGGTAGATTTGGACAAAGTGACTCATTCCTCCTTAGCACTACACCACTTTTGACTCCATTTACCTACTTTCTTTTATTCTTCTAACTTTTTTAAAACTTTTTCTTTCTTTTGGACTAGGTGTAGCTTTATTTTCACAATATTTTTTTTTTGCTCAAAATTTTCTTTTACTTTTTTCCTTTTCTTTTTTTTCCTTTTTTTCTTTTGCTTATACCGCACCCAAATCCTTTTTTATTTTACTACACATTCTTTATACCAAACTTTCTACGCACCCCTATAGTAGTCACCTTCAACTTAGGCGATTTCTGTAAGTTGAGGTATACAGTGGCCAAGGAGGGACCAAGGCCAAGGCAGGTTCATTGTAAAATCAGGAAGTTAATAGAGTATCAAAGAAAAGGTCTATTAAGGCTCAAAGTTTGGGTTCAAGGGATACATATTTATTTGGTAGGCTATTTAGGCTATAATAGAATGTTTCAAAAATGGCCTATAATCCTTTCCTAACCTCCTACTTACAACTTGATCAAGACTAACAGAGAAAGTTTTAGATCACATACACACGCTGACTAGGTAACACCTCACACACTCTTGGATCGAGGATATCATCTTAGTTACTACCTATTATGTTCATGCAAAGCTAGGACGAGTTATTACATTAGCAATCCTAATGCCATGACAAGATCGAAACAATGGTTGCAGCACATGCAAGCATACAACACCACAAAATAAATAAATTTTTTGTTGGTTTCCAAAATACCAGGTTTTCTTAATTTATTATAAGTTACACATATAATAATAAAATAGCACAAAATTAATTAAAGCTACACAAAATCATTTTAAAACACCTAAATATGATGGTTCTAACTATGATAGCGTAGTTAAGAAAAAAGAAACATGGAAAGAAAAACCCTTAGTTGTGGTATACCCCCATCCCCAGCTTAAAAATTATGAAATGTCCCCATTGCATAAGATAATGGAAAATAAATACAGGAGCAAGTGACATACCTGGGACACATTAGATGCCCATCGTACTCTGATCAATTGGGGTCTGAGATGGGACCTGCTATTACTTTTTCCTCACAGGACCTTGGATGTAGTTGGGGCACTCTCAACTATCTAGGCACCAGTAATGATCGGTGCATTCAATGTATTAACTATTTAGAAAATAAACATAACCCTTAATATCTTCTCAACCACATCAACTTTGGGTGGTATCTCTACTCTATCTGAAATCACTCTATTGTAGGTCTACTTAGTCACCTTCTCCTTTATCCTTTTCTCTTTTCTTTCTCTTCTCCTTTTTTTACTAGGCTGTAAGACTTCACTCGTCCTCGTCCCTTCTATATTTGTATCATCACCCTCAAGGGAATAGTGTAGAAATACAGGACCATGGAGTCCACTTCTACCACAAGATCTTGTAATGAATTCATAGGTAGTGGTGGATAAGGTGCAACTTGGATCGTGTGCTTCATTAGAACTTTGACCTCTTCCATAAGCGTGGACACATAAGTCCTAATATATTTCATATAAAGAGTCTTTACTATATCTATCTTGTCCATCATTTGACTCACAAACCTATAAAAATAGGTCTGCACTAACTCTACTACCTTTTTTATCTCATAAATAACGTAGGCTTTGATCCCTACCTCCAGTTTCCAGATTTGGGCATCATGTAATGCTTGATTCTCAATATCTGCTCCAGCTAAGTAGCTAGTATCTAGGTGTATCCTATAGGAGTATGTGTTTATGCAACCAATGGTGCTGTGTTGAGGATGAACTAGTACTGGCTTAGGACACCGGGATCTCACTAAATGGGGAACCCCCAACTACCTCAGGTATTATAACACATCGAGCTTAGTCCATAGGGTTCATTAGATCTTTTATCCTTGCCATATCTATGATCCTCATTGATTGAATAAATTTGTCCATTGTATCTAATTGGAATATTTGAGTTCCGCAATAACTTTCTGATAAGCAAGGGAATGGAAAATGGTGATGAACTATAGCACTCTATCTTGAATCTCCTCTGCAATGATCTACAAGATATTCAGCTCTAACTCAAACGTTAACACAACTACTAAACCAACATTGGTCGCCCTAAAATATTATTATTTACTGTGGGTGTAATAGAATATCTCTCTGTCGACCACCAAGCCTTGGTAACAAATTTCAATGTTTGTTTGTAAGTTGATGTTCCATTGACCCAAAGAGCATTTTCACCATTCTCAATAATGTGGATCGCCAACTACCTATAGTTCATCAACTTATCTCCACACTTAGTATTTTTACCCTCTTCAGGTAATTAATTTGAAAATCATATTCCAAAATCTCCTCATCCTGTTCAATTGTGTCTCTAAACAAGGCATTGGAGATCACCCTGATGGAGATGTCCAGTACCATACCCTAATAGTGTCAAGTCATGGTTGTTTCTTGATGTCCTTATCTTTTCTCGAGTGTATCATATATTTGAGCATGGACTCATAGTTAGCTTATAATTCTCTTACTAACTTCTGCCCATAAGTCCTGAGGGGTCTGATCATTTACCCTAACTCATATCTCTCAAAACCCCATACCAACTCTGGGATCTTTGGCAATGACTCTAGCATGATTTGAGGCTCTTATTGAATATTTATCTTCTTATTTCGTTGGTCTATCACGGTGCCCGTATATATATAATAGTATCAAAATTTAGGGATTATCTAACATCATGGATCCACACCCATTTAAAGTGAGGTAATAGTAGCACCAATAGAGGACTTAGGGTTGGATTCTTTCTCTTTCTCCGAGAAACTCAAGTCATCATCTTTATCACCCCTATCATGTAGGTGCCTTTTATTTCCTTTTCAAATTAGGGAAGGTGATGGGGTAGCTGATTCTACTAAGGCCATAGATATGGTAGCCTTAGCTTTCTCCAACTTCTTGCACTTCTCTCTCATGGTTCGAAGGGAGTAGAGTTCATCAGATGGACTAGTGGAAAAATCTAACTCGATCCTACTTGAGTTGTCTAAATTACTCTTTGAGGTTGAAGGTGTGTCCTTGGGTTCCCTGATTCTTGAGATGCCCTTTTCGATCTTAGTTTGTGCCTTTAGTTCCATTGTACCTGTATAAAAAGGTTAACATCAATTTTGAAGTTTCGAACTAACTATAGTAGACTTCTCAGATGACCCTTCTTATGATCGTGTAATTAAGGTATAGTCGTACCTTTCTATTATGGGAAGGGTTACCCAAAAAAAATTTAGGAACTATTACATCAGACAAGTGGTTTCTATAATTGTGCAATAAAGTCACTATCGTACCTTCTATTCATAGGACCACTCTCAAAGGTCAAAAAGTATGCCACATCAGATGAGTCCATACCATGATGTACTTTGATAAGACTATAGTGGGATGTGCTCGTATGATAAGTACTTATATGACTAAAACTGATACCCTACAATAACCTAACTTATGACCTTACGTAGCTAACATGATCATAGGTTATGTCGTGGAGTACAATGAAACTTAGCAGATTTCAACAACCAATTTTTGACCTCTTTTAGAGCCATTTAAGACCAATTTTGACTATAATTTTACACAGGCAGATACTCAGACTTCCTTGTGCTTTCAATCACTTAAAAACTCAAAATAAAAAGTAATTTATAGTGTCTCATTTCTATGCCACCCTTACGAACTCACTGGTCACTGAATAATACAGTTTTGCTTATAGTACTTACAAGTTTTCTGAATTAAATTATAGAGAGAGTGACTGAGTTTGGAGCTTGAGGAATAACTTATTGCATATAAATCGTAGGTAATGTTATTTTTCTCTTTGGATCAATTGAGAGTGATTTTGTTTTAAGTAATGATATAAATCATTTGGTATGTTTAATTGGGTCTCATTCATAGTGTTAAAATGTTTAAACCCTAATTGGGTCGGGTTGGTTTGGGTTCTCAATTATTAAGTGGACTCTTCATATGAGAGACTTTGCCTACATAGCAATTCTAATGCTACGCCGTGGTATCGAACCACGATCATGACACCTTATCATTCAATGAGGGTTGAGGAAAAATAACCTAAGAACCCATGGGATTTAATGATGATCATGGAATGTAATCTTGACCATTTCTTAAGATCGTAGGTTCGTGCCTTGATTTTTTGGTTTTAAGAGAGTGATCAGATAATTGGCATCGTGATCATGACATCTAGGTATGAAAGTGGTGACCAATTATAGAATAACTCCTAGATTTCATCCTTAATGCTTTAGTGAAATATGAGCAGACGACTGAACCCACAATCATGGGTTCTTTACACGGCCGTGCAATCTTTTTGTAGTTCAATGCTAAATTCTGTTTTATACTTTCTTTCCTAGATAATCCCTAGATAAGCAACACACATTACCCTATAAAAGTAATAAGTACAAAATCATGGTTTGTCTCCTAAGAAGCGCTTGGTTTAACGTTGCACTACGATGCAACTTAGTTTGTTAATTAGAGTTTACCAACTATCTTTTAGGGTGCCTCCCATGAAGCTCCTGATTTAATATCATGACATGACTCAGTTTATCTTGATTGGTTAAGCCGCTTCTAGATCCAATTCACATATTACCTTTAAGTCCTCACTTTCACCCAAATAATGTTTCATGGCCATTGACCTTAAATTTCTTACCTTCTTTATTTTCATGATCGATTGCGCTATAGGGGAACACTGTGACCACTTTATATTAGCCTTTCAATCTTGACTTTAACTTTCCAGGAAATAGATTTGGCCTTTAACCAAAAGTAGTACTTTTTAGTAAATTCTCTCTTCTCAATCTTTCGATTATGATACAGTTTCATCTTTTCTTTTTACAAAGCTAAGTTCACATAAGCACGAAGATGCAACATATCCATCTTCTATAATCTCATCTTTTCTGCATCACTCCATTCCATATTTATTTTTTTAAATACCCACAATGCCTTAGTCTTAAGTTTTACAGGCAAGTGGCATACTTTTCCATACATAAATTGATATGGTGATGCACCAATAGGGGTTTTAAATGTTGTTTGGTACACCTATAGTGTATCATCTAACTTTCTATCCAGATCTGCCCTATTGGTATTTAGAGTCTTCGCCAAAATAAACTTGATCTCCCAGTTAGAGATATCAAATTGCCTGCTTCTTTGAGGATGGTAAGGTTTCACTACCTTATGTTTCACACCATATTTCCTAAGTAGGACCTTAAATAGATAATTTCAAAAATAGGTCCCCCATCACTGATGATAACCCTAGGTGTCCTAAATATAGAGAATATATTCGTTTTTAAGAAAGCTATGACTCTCTTACCATCATCGTTTAGAAGTTCAACTGCCTCCATCCACTTTGAAACATAGTCAACAACCACTAATATGTACTTCATTCCATATGATCTCACAAAGGGTCCCATGAAATTAATACCCAAAATATCAAACTACTCGAGCACAAGGATAACAATCATTAGAAGTTTGTGTCTGCGCGTGATTTTCCCTTGCCTTTGACATTGGTCACAAGCCTTTTCATAATCATGTGCATCTTTGTAAATGGTATGCCAATAATAACCATATTGCAAGAAATTGTGCATGGTCTGTGACCTCTATGATGACCCCCAACTGATGACGAGTGATATGCCTCTAAGATACTTATCATCTAGACCTCCAAAACATAACTCCAAATAATACCATCTGCACAAACTCAAAATAAGTATGGCTCATCTCAATAGAATTTTCTCACCTCATGCATGAGCCTCCCTTGCAGCTGAAATCACATGTCTTCTTGAAGTAGATCTCTTGTCAAATAATTAGTAAAATCTGCAAACTAAGGAATTAAGTCTTGTGATGATGCCAACACGTGCTCATCTAGAAAAGTATCATTAATCTCAAGCTTATCCTTTATTTTCAGCATTGCTCCTCCCGAAGACGTGATAAGTGGTCGACCACTTGATTCTCAATCCTCTTTTGATCCTTGATTCAAAGTCAAATTCCTACGACAGAAGTACCCATCTAATTAACCTTAGGTTTGTATATTTCTTCACCCTAAGGTATCTAACAGTTGCATGGTCAGTATGCACAATCACTTTTGTGCCAAGAAAATAAGAAGATAACTTCTCGAATGCAAACAAAACGACAAACAACTCTTGTTCAGTCATAGTGTAATTCTTTTGTAGAGGATTAAGTGCTTTACTAACATAGTAGATAAAATTTAAAAGCTTCTGTATCCTTTGGCCTAGGACCGAACCTAGAGCCACACCACTAGCATCACACATAACCTTAAATGGAAGGGTTCAATTAGGAGACACAATAATAGGGGATAAAACAACTTCTATTTCAGCTACTTAAATGCTTTTAGACATGCCTCATCAAACACAAATTTCACCTTCTTTTCCAATAACTTACACAATGGGCTTGCAATTTTAGAGAAGTCCATGATGAATCTTTTATAAAAACCACATGCCCCAAAAATCTATGAATACCTTTCTTTAAAATTAGTGGCATTAATTTTTCAATTAGCTCAATCTTTGCCTTGTCAACCTTAATCCCTTTCTTTGAAACATTGTGCTCGAGCGCTGTTTCTTATTTAACCATGAAGTGATTCTTCTCCCAATTTAATTTGGTTAAATGATTCTTCTCCCAATTTAATACCAAGTTACATTCATCACATCTCCTTAGAACACTGGCAAGATATGCCAAGAAATCATCAAATGAATCACAAACAATCAAAAAGTCAGCCATGAATACATCATTAGTGTCCTCAACCATGTCAGAAAATATAGCCATCATACAATGCTGAAGAGTTGCAGATGCATTACATAGACCAAAGGATATTCTTCTAAAGGCAAATGTCCCATATGGACAAGTGAAAGTGGTCGTATCTTGGTCTTTGGGGGCGATAGAAATCTGATTATACTCCGAATAACCATCAAGAAAACAATACCATTCTTTAGCAGCAAGAGGATCTTACATCTACTTTATAACAAGCATAAAAAGTATCCGTCTCAGTCTATGAATTTAGCTTCCTATAATCCATGCAAACTCTCCATACAGTGACATGACTCGTAGGAATTAACTTATTTTTTTCATTTAGAACTAATGTGCTATGATTTCATGGCACTTTTGATGCCTAAAACAATGAAATTATGCAAGTACTTAGGTCCTTTTTGTCAGATGTGATGTGTTTTATGTTTGTTTTCTAGGAAAATAGGGATGGAAGTGAGTAGAATGAAAATATCAAGAAGAAACTCCAGAAGTAAAGTTTTTTCCTAGACAATTAGTCATTGGGTGATGCATTAACTCGTCGTCGAAGTCATTGGGTAACAAGATCAATGCCAAATTCAGAAAGGAAGGAACAAGAGAAATAATCAACAACAACAACAGGTACAACAACAGTTACAAGAGCAAGGACAAAACCACCACCAACAACTGGTCTAGCAGCCACACCAACAACAAGTTCAACAACAACAGTAACACCTGGTACAACAACAACAGCATCAACAGGTACAATAACAAAATAAAGGTAACTTACAACATCACAATCATGGTAAGATGCAATAAGTGTATAGACTAACTACTCCACGACCTCCAAAAGATACAAATCAACAAGGTCAGATACAATAACTGACAGGTATAAATACTACCTTTACTAATCAATAACCCCAAAATTGTAATGTTGATTCTGGAGTCCATAATCAACAACCCCGACCCCAGCAATCTACTGTTATTTCTGTTAATCCCAATCCCCAAAACCCTAATAAAAGTGATGTAGTTCAACCTCCCAACAAGGTAAAATAAGTTACTAGAAATGTGGCCAACAAAGCTGATGAAGTATTTCAACATCACACCCATAAGGATACTGATAAGATCCTCATATACGAGGTAATAAGTGATGTATCTGAATTAGAAAAAAATCAATCTCAAAAGAACGAGAATGCAAAAAATGTCCTTGAAAGGACATCAGGTATTGACTTAATGCTCCATTAACCCCACCCCATGGTTGTTACTAAAAATGAAGTTAATGGAGGTGAGGCTGGTGTAAATAAGAAAACCACTAATCTACAGGAAAGGGTTTCCAGGGGAAAGGGTGTTAATAATTTAGCTGACCCTAGGTATGACTTTAGAGCCCTAACTACCACTGTTGTTGTTGATTTGGATGCTGAAATGACTGCTGCTACTGACCAGATTCTTGCAGATAGAACTTCTGCTTATACTCATAAATAAGAATTATATAAGGTGGATGAACATGTGACAAAAGATCAGAGGGATGGTATGATTCATGTGACTGAAGAAGCTGTAGAATATGATGAGCCTTAGAAGGGTGTAAAAAGTCCTGTAACTGATGTTATTAGAGGGGTGCATAAACCTCTTAATAATAAATCTTCTACCAGGTTTAACAAAAAGAGAAGAACTGCTAGAAAGAAAAAACAGAAAGCAGAGAAAATGAAAGATATGCAGAGGGAGAACTACTTTGAGCCTACAAGTTCTGAAAAACCCTATAAAGGTTTAGATACGATGAAGAATGTACAGATTTCAAAACCTTTTCAAATAGATAATTTGGGTCAACAAAACTTTGTCTTGGTGCAACAACAAGCTGGTCTTGATATTCTGCCTTTATCTCATGAAAGTTTAGTCAAAGATTGCACTCTTACTTCAGTTCCTTTTTTTCCCATGGAAATTGATGATGACTATAGAGTAATACATTCTGAAGATGAGTCTGATCAGGATACTAATCTATTGAGGATGAGGAAAACCATGATGAAAGTAGCGAACATTTGATCAAACATTTCAAACCTTATGTAGATGTTGAAATTCATGATGAGCTTCAACAAGTTACTGACAATCAAGTCCTTTCTCCAAGTAGTCATAAAAAGAAGGTCCAAACTACCAAAAAGACTACTACTACTAGTAAGTCGGTCAATCAAGCTAGAAGACTCACTAGATCTCAAAGCCAGAATCTACAATGATAAGTTCTATTATTTGGAATGCTAGAAGTATTCATACCAAAGGTGCTATGGAAAGAATTCAAAATCTTTCTACAGTTCGTAAGTTGTCTATAATTGCAATTCTTGAGCCTTTTACAGATAACTCCCATCTCAATATTTTTAGAATGCATCTTCAGATGAATGAAGCAACTTGTAATCCTAATGGAAAGATTTAGATTTTTTAGACTTAGGATGTCAACTGTAGAGTCTTAGAATCTGATGACCTATAGATTACATGTGAATTCAAACATGTGGAGAATCCCTCTACTTTTCTTATGACTTTCATTTATGCCAAAAGTAGAGATCATTTAAGAAGACCTTTGTGGGACAGACTGCAGCATTTTGCTAGTGCTGATCTTTCTTGGTGTACAGTGGGGGATTTTAATGTGATTACTGATCCGGATGAGAAGCTAGGGGGCATCCCTTATAATATGAACAAAAGTTTTGATTTTATTGTGGTTATAGAGGCTTGTGGTCTTTGTGATATTGGTTTTCATAGGCAGAAGTATACCTGGTGTAATCAAAGATCTATCAATCATAGAATTTGGAAATGACTTGATAGAGCTATGGTTAATGATAAGTAGTTAGATTGTATGCCATTCACTTTAAATACTCATCTATCTTCTGTGGGTTTTTATCACACGCCCTTACTTCTAAAAATGAAAGTTAGACAAGAGAATGTCACTAGATACTTCTAATTTTTAAACTGTTGTGTTAAAAATGGCTTATTTTTTAGACTGTTAGTAACTGCGGGAGTAGAGAGTGTGATGGAAATCCTATGTGGAAATTCCATATTAAAATAAAGAGACTTTCTTCAACTCTTAGCATGTGGTCTAAAGCTGAATATGGTGATATTTTTGCCACAGCTAAAGAGTATGAAGAGAGGATCAGAATTGCTGAAGAGGAACTAATTATCAACAACTCTGATGAAAATAGGGTCATGCTACTCGAATTTAATGCTACTTATATCAGATACATGAAGCTTGAAGAGTCAATTCTTAAGCAAAAAACTCAACTTCAGTGGTTCAAAAAAGGGGATGTAAATTCTACATACTTTTATGCTATTATGAGAGGTAGAAGTAGGAGATTATTTATTCATAAAATTTTCAATGATCAAGGTGTGTGTATGGAAGGTGATGAGGTTATAGAACTGCAACATGTGAACATTTCCAAAAAATCTTTATAGGGGAAGCGAAAGTGATTAATGAAGATGCACTCAATTGTATACCTAGAATGGTTACTGAAGATCAAAATCTGATCTTGCAAGATATGCCTACTATAGAGGAACTCAAGAATGTGGTTTTCTCTATGAGTCCTAATTCAGCAGCAGGCCCAGACAACAAAATTCAAGCCCGCTGGGATATCATTTGGAACTGACCTTCTTGATGTGGTCCAATATTTTTACTGTGGTCATAGCATGCCCAAATATTTTTCTCATGCTTGTTTGGTTCTACTCCCAAAAGTGGATCATCCTAATAACCTATCTGAATTTAGACCAATCAGTCTTAGCAACTTTAGAAACAAGATTATTTCCAAGCTTATTTGTATCAGACTTGATCCCATTCTTTCTCATCTCATTTTAGACAATCAGTCAGGATTTGTAAAAAGAGGATGTATTACAGAGAACATCATGTTAGCACAAGATATTATTCACAACATCAAGAAGACTAATGAGGGGGATAATGTTATTATTAAGCTTGATATGGCTAAGGCCTATGACAGAGTTTTCTGGTCCTTCATTTGTCTAGTTATGAGGAGAATGGGATTCGGTGAAGTGATTATCAACATGATTTGGTGGATTATGGCCAACAACTGGTACTCTGTGATTGTTAATGGTTCAAAATATGTTTTTTTTTAATTCTACTACAGGACTCAAACAAGGTGATCCGCTATCCCCGGTTCTATTTATTTTAGGAGCTGAAGTTTTGTCCAGAATGATGAATAATCTACATAATCATCATCTATATCATGGTTTTCACATGGAAAAGAAGGGACATCAAATTAATCACTTGATTTTTGAGGATGACGTGATCATTTTTCCTTCTGTTAAAGATACTACCTTGCAACTCATCATGGGGATCTTGAAGGATTATGAAATGGTTTCTGATTAGCTTATCAACAAAGATAAAAGCCATTTTATAATCCCTAATAAGACGCCTCAGGATACCATTGATTTAATCAAGGTGAGCACAGTCTTTTCTCAAAAAGAAAGTCCAATCAATTATCTGGGATGTCTGCTTTATATAGGTGGTCGGAGGGTCATATATTTCTCTAAAATGAAGGCTAAAGTTGTTGCTAAAATCAGAGGTTAGCAAGATAGAATTTTGAGTTTTGGAGGAAGAGCTACATTGATTAAGTTCGTTCTGTAGTCCCTTCCTATTCACATACTATCTGCTATCTCTCTGACTAAGACTACGCTCAAACAGATAAAAGCTCTCACGACTGATTTCTTTTGGGGTTGGGATAAAGAGAAGAAAAAATATCACTAGGCATCTTGGGAAACTGTTAGTTATCCATATGATGAAGGAGTTATTTGTGTGAGATTACTATTTGATGTGTGCCTCTCCTTGAAATGTAAACATTGGTGGATTTTTAGAACCAAGAACACTCTGTGTGGTCGTTTTATAAGGGCAAAGTACTATCAAAGAGCTAACCCGATTAAAAAAATGGCATACAAGTCAGTCCTTGGTCTGGAAGCATATGATGAAAAACAATATTGACACTGAGACTCATATCAAATGGATTATACGCTCAGGAACTTGCTGTTTTTGGTGGAATGATTGGTTAGGTGTTGATCTCTTGGCTAATCAAAGAATTACTGATACAAGACCCAACAAAATGAATATTTCAGAATTCTTAATTGATGGAAATTGGAATGAAGACATGGTGAGACAAATTTCTCCTCCTTTGCTGATTCCTAAGTTCCTGAACACTAACTTTCAGTTTCAACAAGGGATTCCAAATCGACCAGTGTGGAAATTAAATGCTGGTGGACACTTTACCTGCTCTTCTGCTTGGGATCTGGTTAGGAAAAAAAAGAACAAAGCTATGTCTTATTCTTTTACGTGGCATAAGCATATACCTTTCGAAATTTCTTTTCTTCTTTGGAGAGCTCTTAGAGGTAAGTTTCCGACTAATGAAAGGATCACTACTTTTGGTTTGGAACCTACGGATTGTTTTTATTGTTACAAACCTGGACCTGGTACCATTGATCACATCTTTATGTATGGGAACTTTGCTAAACATATCTTGAAAATTTTTTTGGATTCTGTGAGCATTCATCATAGCTCCATTTCCTTGAAAAACTTTTTGATGAGGTGGTGGTTTTTGGAGTATAAAAATAAGGTCCACAAGCTTATTATGTAGGTTACACCTATAATTATTTGTTGGAATCTCTGGAAGAATAGATATGCTAAGAAGTATGGAGACAAGTAGTCTAACACTTCTAGAGTTATTTATTCCATCTCCAAGGACATAACTCATCTCCTAATTACTGCCTTTCCTCAAATCAAATGGCTGGTTAGATGGACTATCTGATTTCCATGGTTGAACATTGCAAGCATGAGATCAAAGTTACTAAAGTTTGTTAGACTAAGCCTTCAGCTCTATGGGTTAAGCTTAATACAAATGGAACCGCTCTAGAAAACCAAGGCAACATAGGTGCAGGTGGGGTTCTTAGAGATCACCGAGGTAACTTTATCTATGCTTTTTCCATGCCTTTGAGGATTGGGACTAATAATCAATCAGAAGTTCGGGCAACTATTTGTGGTCTTACTTGGTGAATTTAGAATAGGTATAGCGGTATTATTCTTGAAGTAGACTCCAAACTTCTTTCCAAGTAGATAGTACACAAAACCAATCCTCCGTGGAGCGTTCAAGAAGACATTACTACTCTTCAGAACTTATGTAACATATTAGAGAGATTTTGTTGCAGACATGTCTACAGGGAAGCTAATTATGTTCGGATGTATTATCTAAGCATAGTTGCTATTTTTTAATATTCAATAGTTTTTTTTATCATCATCACTTATCTAAAGAAGCAAGAGGATATTTTAGAATGGACAAGCTAGGGATGCCACATTTCAGAAGAAGGAAGTTGAAGCAAATAAAGAAACCACCCTAGTTGGAGTTGTTTTTCTAGTACGAGTTCTTATTAGAATATTGCATCTCTTCTCATCTTCTTCATTTACACTATTCTATCTAGTTATAGCTTTTATGAAGTGTTCTATATTTGTTTTGACTTTTTTCTTACTCTGTAAGGGGAGAGTCTCCCTTATTTATGCATTCCTAGATTATATTGTACTGAGAGAAGTCCTCTCTTATAGGTGCTTAGATCTAGGTTTCATTTGTAGTATCGGGGATGAGTTGACCGACCTTAGTAGGCTAGTTGACTTTGAACCACCATAGGTCGGAGGTAAGGTCTATGCCCCCTTCGTGTACTCACTTTATTTTATTTATGATAAGGCTTGAGGGTGTATGGCTCAACCCCTGACCGTCACAGGAGGTGAGAGCCCCGAGTAAGGTCTGTTTCATAAAAAAAAAGTCATTGGGTAACTAGTGAAGAAATAAAAGAAGAATACTGAAGTCAACACTAGCTATGGCTGCATGATTTGACTACAAGTTGTAGTGAAGGTTATTCTAAGCGAATGAGAGGCAAAATTCTGAAAGAATACAAGTTTGATACCTGTGAAGATAATGCTGGTTATAAGTCATAGAGTCAGGCTACGACTTGTAGTGAACCTCGTACTGAACATATAAAGTTTAAGTTGTAAAATCTAAAAAAGTTACTGGAGATATAACGAGTCAGGAAATGACTCGTCTAGTGACTTGATGAGTCCTCATCAAGTGCATTAAAGTCTAGGATATAGAGCTGACAATAAGGCGTTACCACTGCCGACCTTATTTTCCTATTTAGTTTTGGTTTGGGATTTTTTGGTATTCTTATATAACTAAAAATACCCCATTGATGTTTGGGTATTTGTTTACTCACTTTCCATACGTACAACAATATATTGAGTTCTATAATACACTTTTGATCTTGGAATTCTTGTTCTTGACATTTACAATTTGAGATCAATTTAAGATTATGGTTTTAATTCTTAATTTGCTGTAAGATTATTCCTGTTCTTTCTATTATGAATTCTATGGGATTTTTTGCAAACATGGGTGACTAAATCTCTTAATTAGTGTTGTGGAAACCCTAATGGATTAACAAAGTAGAGGAAGTACAAAGTCTTTCTTGATCGGTGTTTATGCATATATCGTGGTTTTCTTCGTATTGATTGGTTTTTTAGCGACTATAGATGCTAAGAACCCGCATGTATATGATAATAACTCGAAGAGAAGTTGATATTAGGAAATAAAGATCACAACAGTAATTTGAAGCTACTAACCATCATCTAATTAACTTGAGATCGAGAAGAGATAGTTAATCTGGGATCCATGTCACGACCCGAACTAGTGCCTAGTCATGATGTGTATCTCAAGCACGCCGAGGGCCATAGACCACCCCCTTAGCCTAGCCAATAGAACATAATAAAAATATACATCCAATGATAATAAAAAAATATAAGCAAGATAAATAAAAAGGGACTCAATATAACTCAGAGTTAACAACCAATATCCAACCCACACATTGTCACCAATATCTAACCTAGACATTTTCCACAAAAGCCTCTAACTAGAATACCAAATTTGGTTGGGCCATGCCCCCGAACCAGACAATGAAACTCTTCAATTCCCAAAATACGAAAAGTTACTAAAGAAATGGTAAAGCTTTCCGGATGATGGAGGGTCCCCACTTCACAGCAACTTAACATACCATCTTGCCACCTAAGGCTGTACATGGGTAACAAAAGTGTCTTGTGACCTACATCATGAAATAATCTAGGATCCTGGGATGGTTAGTGAGATAAGCACTGGCATGAAATCAAGAAAGGTATACAATAATGCAAATTCTAAAACAAGTTCAAAACCATATGCACTCATTCATATACATATATATTTATAAAATATTGGGATAGGGAAAAATGTTTAAGCATGAGATCTAAAAACATTAACCTGGATTGTGTAGCTCTGACCGTACTAAGGGTACCCATGGGCTATTTGGGTTTAGCTCCCCCTGTTGTAATGGCCCCAAAGTATGTTAGCCACATGTCCGAGAAAATTTGAGGAAGTGCTAGGGAATCCACGACTCCAACCATTCAAATATATATATATATATATATATATATATATATATATATAAAGTGTGAACTGTGCACACGGTCACCAAGAATCCCACGCTGATAAATGTGGTTTCTAGTATCGGTCTCCCCGTGACCTCCACCTTCCATGGCGAGCTACACAACCACATTTAAGCCCAAATTAAAATCTTTTACACATATTCCCATCTGTTAACCAAGGAATCTTTTAATGAGGAATTTACTATTGGTATTGTCATACCAAAGAAAAGATTTTATAAGCAATTCCAATTATGCCATTCCCAAACCATTTAGCCAAATTTACTCTTAAGTTCCAATGTATAATCATACATATCCACCAAGGCCTTCTAAACCATTTTAATCCAACACAATGGCCACCAAGGCCTTCCAAAACCATTTTATGTTCCGTTAACCTTTTCTGCAGTGCAATGTTCCAAGAGTAAGTGAAAATGTACATATATCCATATTTTCAAAACTAATTAAACAAGTTGGCTTGAGGTTAAAGCCAATTCCAACCTATTAAACCACAAAATTTGGGAAACCCATGTTCCCCGTTCCAATTTCCATACCCATGCATTTATTCAGTTGAAAACCATAAAATAAAGTATGAATAACCAATTCAAAACCATGGGAAATCAAATTAAGTAATAACCATTCCAAATCCCTCAACCCATATTCAAAACCCATAATTAAATTCACATGGATAGTAATTAAACACATGTTTTTCATAAAATTAATTTAGGAAAGATATACATGCTCAGATACCGAAGAAATTTGGAGAGAAAACCACAAATTTTAACCCTAGGTGCTTAATCCCTTTAAACCCTAGCTTGTTCTTGATTGGGGATTTAGAGAGGAAGAGTGATGGTTATGTTATGTTAACTGATGGGGATAGGGAACCTTAGAGTTCTTTAAGTCATTGAAAGTAATAGGATGGAAAGAAAAGAACATAATGCCCTTAATGAAATAGGCAGGAAATATTACTCCCAGTCGCTATGGGTTGAGTAATGACTCATGGATATTGATCTCGAGTCATTACCTAGGCTCGTAGCCTGGATAGTAACTAAGCCCATCAATATTTTCATGGTCACGAGTCCCTTATCATGACTCTTGAACTTAACCTATGACTCATGGGGTTTAATCGTGACCAAAACAAAAATGTGTGGCCATATTACTGGTATGGTCATAACTCATACCCTATGACTCGTGACCTGACATTACGATCAACAGGGTCTAAGTTGTGATAAAGACAAAATCCTAAGGCAATCTTATCATCCAGACAACAAAAACGGCCATACGAATCATGATGAGTGGGTACGACTCATCACCTAGGCAATGATGATAAAATCAAGAAATTTTTTAGAGGCGAAAAACTTGGGGTATTACATTAGTCTCGCTCCCCCCCCCCCGGATTATTCATCTCATTAGCCAAAAACCTGGGGTATTATATTACTCCCCCTCAGGATTATTCGTCCCTGAATGAGGAGTTAAGGCACCCATTAGCAAGATAACCAGAAGGAATGCACACATACATAAATGACAAATTTAGAAAGGCCACGATAAGGAAAATGAGAATCATACCTAAAGTATGTTCATCTAATATGGGGAATAGGAATAGATATTTAGACTTCATGTCCTCTTCAGCTTCCCAAGTAGCTTCTTACAATTTTTAGCTTCTTCAAAGAACCTTCACCAAAGCCACTTCTTTAGTCCTCAACCTATGAACTTGCCTATCTAACATCTCAACTGGAACTTTCTCATAATACAAGAAATCCAAGATACCAATATCCTCTATAGGAACAACCAAAGAAGGATCACCAACACACTTCTTCAACATCGTCACATGGAGAACATAATGAATAGAACCCAAATTCACAGGCAACTCTAATTCATCAGCAATATTCCTAACTCTCCTCAAAATCTGATATGGACCAACAGAATAGGGACTGAGTTTCCCCTCTTTCCCAGAACTTATCACTCCTTTCATAGGAGAAACCTTCAAAAATACACAATTGCTAACCTCAAACTCTAAATCCCTTTTACCTTCTCCATGGATTGATAAACCAAGTCAGGACCAAACAACCTAGTCTCACCATTCTCAAACCACCTATAGGAGACCTATATCTCCTACCATATTAAGCCTCGAATGGAGCCATATGAATGCTTGTATGATAACTATTATTAGATGGAAACTTAATGAGAGGTAACTGATTGACCCAACTACCTCTAAATTGATCATATAGGACCTTAGCATATCTTCTAGTATTTGAATTATTCATTTTGCTTGTCCGTTTTTCTGAGGGTGGAAAGCGATGCTAAGGTTCACCTTAGTCCCCAAACCTCTCAAAAATGAGTGCCAAAAGTAAGAAGTAAATTGCGTACCTCGGTATGAAATAATGAAAACCAGCACCGCATGCAACTTGACAATCTCCTAAATATACAACTTGGCATAATCCTTTCCCGAGTAGTTAGCCCTCACAGGCAAGAAGTGAGAAGACTTATCCATCCTATCCATAATGACCCAAATTGAATCATTCTAATTCCAAGACCGTGGAAGACCTATAGTAAAGTCCATTTATTGACCTCCCACTCTCACATGGGCAACTTTATTTCTTAAGATATTCCACCAGGCCTCAAGTGTTCTACCTTAACTTGTTTATATACTATGCACTTAGCCATATAATTTTCCATATCTCTCTTCATATTTTTCCACCAATAGAACTTCTTCAAGTCATGATACATCTTCATCGAACACGAATAAACTGTTTACCTCAACTCATGAGCCTCAATTAAAATTCTCTCTCATAACCCATCAATATCAGGAAAACATAACCTACCTTAATACCTCAAGATACCATATCCCCCAATATCTAATCCTATAACCTTCTTCTAATCCATATCTTTCTTATTCTGCATCAGAATAGGGTCCAAAACCTGGTTCTCCTTCACCTTAACACTAAAAGATAATTTAACCACTTCTTGAAAAATAACTCCTCCATACTAGGAGTCCAAAAGTCAAACTCCCAAGTTAGCCAACCAATGAATATCCTTCACCAATACTCTCTTTTCCTCCTTCACATACGATAATCCATAGACAACCTGCTAAGAGCATTAACAACCACATTAGCTTTACTTGGATGATAGTGCAGACTTATATAATAATTCTTGAGTAGCTCAATCCACATCTTCTACTTTATATTTAACTCCTTCTAAGTGAACACATACTGCAAGATCTTTTGATCTGAATAAATGTCCACATGCACCCCATACAAATAATAACGCCAAATCTTCAAAGGAAAAACCATAACTGCTAACTCTAAGTCATGAGTTGGATAATTCTTCTCATGAATATTAATATACCTTGAAGAATAGGACACAACCCTACCATACTGCATCAACACACAACCCAATCTTACATGGGATGCATCATAATAAATAACAAAACTATTGACACCCTCGGGTATGGTAAAAATTGGCACACATCATGAATTTTGCTAGGATTTACACTTTATATAATTCACTTGGGGTGATTCAGGAAGCTTTAAGACTCAGGTTATTCCCATTCTCTTTTATAAGTAAAGAAACATTATGATTAGGGCAACTACCTCGTTGGTCAATTACCTCTTGGAATGAGTTGCAGACATAATTCTTGGATAGATTTTTCCCACCTTCTAGAATGCTTCAATTGAAGGATCAAATTTATAATTTTAGGCAATTGCATTCAGAGGCACTATACGATACATGGTTGAGGTTCAATAAGAAGTTGATGACTATGCCCAATCATAAAATTTCAAGAAATAATTTTCTCAAGATATTCTATAGAACCCTGAATGTAAAAACCAAAGCTATTACTAATACTATTACTGCTGGGGATTTCATGAGCCTTTGTTGGGAGCTAGCTGCGAAAATCTTAGACCAAGACTCTAAAACCAACTAGGGGTAGCATACTTAGGAGGCAGAAAGAGAAGCTGATACTTATCTTATTGGTGCTTCCAGTGAGCAAAGAGCCTTATATTATACAATGGC
Source organism: Capsicum baccatum var. pendulum (assembly GCA_030864225.1). NCBI lineage: Eukaryota > Viridiplantae > Streptophyta > Magnoliopsida > Solanales > Solanaceae > Capsicum > Capsicum baccatum. Next base: position 190,925,391 of record CM061560.1, read on the forward strand.
TCAAGAGAAGCTAAGGATAGAGATTAAGTTAATAACCAAATAGTTTACAACTATGAATACCAAAAAGGTAAATATAATGTGCGTGAGAGGTAAATCTGTTAGAGATGACAAGTCTAACTTTAAGAAAGAGGCTAAGTATTTAGATAGAGAGATGACAAGTTTTCAAGCCAATGGCCAAGCATCCAATCAGGACACTTGTAACTCAAGGCAAGGGAATTAAGGTCAAAAATACTATAGGGATAGGTATCAAAATATTGGCAAAGAGATAAAGATGGTGACTAGTGGAGAAAGGATAATTATAAGGAGAAGAGTAGTTCCTATGTTCCACTCTGGAACTGTGATCCTAATTCGATGATGGAAGCATTTCTTGCAAAGATGGTTAAGGGTTCCAAGTGTCAAGAGAGTTTTTTTAAGAAGATTAAGCCAGATATTTTAGGACTGAGCCAAAAAGTGGAATCTCATGCTACTTCAATTAAACATCTTGAGCAACAGTTTGGTCAGATGTTGGCTACTTTAAATCAACTCAACCAGGCACTCTTTTAAGTAACACCATTCAGAATTTAAAGAATGACAATCACTTCTAAGCCACCACCACTAAAAGTGGTAAGGATACTATTAATCCTCCTATGCTGGTAGTTAATGAGGTAAGGGATGATACTTTTGATCTTGATGATACACCTGAAGATAAAACTGTGATGTTGGTGACAAATAGTGAGACGTCATAAAAATTGATAGGTGTTGAAAAATGAGTTGAGACTAATAAAGAAAAGGGTAAGGAGGTCAAACTAGTTTTGAGGATCATTCCACAACCTCTCTTTTATTTTTCTCAAAGGTTGAAGAATAAGAAGAAGTAAGAAAGTAAGTATTAGAAATCCATGTTGATGTTGAAAGAATTATCTATAAATATCCCTTTTGTTGAAGTATTAGCATAGATGCCTGGCTATGCAAAGTTCATGAAGGATTTTATGACTAAGAAATGGGCAGTGAGTTTTGAGCCCGCTGATAATATGCACCATTGCAGTGCTATTACTTTTTGATCTTTGGTTGATATGAAAGAGGATCCCAGAGCTTTCGCTATTCCTTGCACTATTAGGCCCTTGAACTTTACACGAGTAATATATGACTTATTAATCTGGTGTTGCTAGTTATATGCAAGTAGTTAGGGTTGGGGACACCTAAGTTGACATCTATGAGATTATTGATGATTGATCAAACTATAAAGAAATCAATTGGTATTTTGTGTAATATTTTGGTGAAGGTATCTTTCTTTATATTCCAGTCGATTTTGTGATTCTTGACTGTGAGGTGGATTTTGATGTCCCTATTATCATGGGAAGGACTTCCTAGCAATAGATAGGGTATTAGTTTACATGGACATAAGAAATTTTAGATCAATGATGAACAAGTTACTTTCAACATAGGTTAGTAGATGCGATAACCAAAATATATGAATGTGTATCTGTGATAGATACTATAGAGAATAGTGTAGTGAGTGTACCCATTAAGAAGAGACTTGGTGTAGAGAAATTAGGATAGTGATCATGAGGTTTGATAGTAACGATAGCAATAAGTATGATGAGATGATAAGTGCTCTTATTGGCATAGTTTCTTATTATTATGTGCCAAAGAAGCAGGATCTTGACTTGGAAAATAAAGCGACTCCATCTGCTCGATCATTTATTGAGGAGCCACCGATCTTGTAATTGTTGGCCTTTCTTTTTTATTTTCATTATGCATTCTTGAGGTCGAACAATACCTTACCAATGGTTATTGCTGTAGATTTGTTGGATACACAGGTGGAGGCCTTAATCTCGGTATTACAAAGGTTTAAATAGGCCATTGGTTGGACCATTATGGATATGGGATTCCACCTAGAATTTACACTTATAAGATTTAGCTGGAACTGTAATATGTGCCTAACATTGAGCATCAACACCATTTGAATCCACCTATACAAGAATGGTGAAGAAGGAGATTATTAAGTGGTTAGATACGAGTGTGGTTTATCCTATTGCCAAAAATAAGTTATTGAGATTGATTTAGTGTGTGACAAAGAAGGATGGGATCAATGTGGTCTTAAATGAGAAAAATTAGTTAGTACCCATAAGACCAGTTACAGGATGTAGAGTTAGTATGGATTCTATCAAGTTGAATTCTTGGACACAGAAGGATCACTTTTCTATGCCATTCACAGACCAGATGCTAGACTGTCTTACAGGTAGAGGATGATGTTGATTTCTTGATGGTTATTCGGAATATGATCAGATTTCTATTGCCCCCAAAGACCAAGAAAACCACTTTCACATGTACATATGGTACTTTACATTCAATAGAATGCCTTTCTAACTTTGTAATTCTCCCACCACCTTTTAATGTTATATAATGTCCATCTTTTTTGATATGGTGGAGGATACTATAGAGGTCTATATGTATGATTTCCTGGTTATGGATAACTCTTTTGATGATTATTTGGACTACTTGGATAATGCACTCTAGATATATGAGGTGTGCAACTTGGTGTTGAGTTGGGGAAATATCATTTCTTGGTTAAAGAGGGAATAGTTTTGGGCACAAGATTTCAAAGAAGGGAATTGAGGTTACAGGGCTTAAATTGAGATTATTGAAAAATTACGTCCACCTATTTCTGTCAAAGGTATTTGGAATTTCTTGGGTCATTTAGGGTTCCATAGGTGGTTCATTAAGGAATTCTATAAAGTTGCAAATCCATTGTGCAAATTGTTGGAGACGGAGGTGAAGTTTGTGTTTGATGATACTTGTCTCAAGGCCTTTGAGTGCCTAATAGAGATGTTGATTTCTGATCCTATCATTATGTCTGCAGATTGGATGTTCTTATTTGAGGTGATATGTGACGTCAGTGGTGTGGCCTTAGGAGCCATTCTAATCCAAAGATGGGAGAAAATACTTCATTCCATATATCACGCCGGCAAAACACTCAACCCCACACAAAAAAATTATATGGTGATTGAGAAAGAACTGGTTGTGGTGGTGTTTGCTTTTGAGAAGTTTTGGTCCTATTTGATAGGGACAAAAAGTCATTATGCATACTGATCATGCAACTTTGAGGTACCTTATGGAGAAGAAATATACAAAGCCTAGGTTGATTTGATGGGTACTATTACTGAAATAATTTGACTTTGAGGTCAAGGACTGAAAGAGTATAGAAAATCTGGTTGCAGACCATCTATCCTACCTAGAAAAGGAGGCAATGCTTAAATTACGGGATGAGCTTGAGATTGATGATACATTTCCAGATGAACGGGGCTTGGCAGCATTAAAAGACTTAATTCCCTGGTTTGCTGATTTTGCTAATTTTTGGCAAGTGACCCTATTCCGAAAGACTTGTCATTTCAACAACGAAAATGATTTATGTATGAGGTACACAAGTTTTTATAGAATGTGCCTTACTTATTTCGAATGTACGCGGATGGTGTGATTCGGAGGTGTATTCTTGAAGTTGAGCTGATGCATATTCTTCAGGTCTGTCACTTGTCCCCAGTTGGGGGTCAACATGGAGGTACTGCCACGACCCATAAAATCTTGTAGTGTGGTTACTATTGGATGATGATTTTTAAAGACACATGACTATGTTTGGTCTTATGACCAATGCCAGGGCCAAGGAAATATCTCACGAAAGAATGAGCACCCCAAGACACCTATCTTAAGCTAGAGTTGTTTGATGTACGAGTATTAATTTTATGGGCCCATTTGTAAGTTCGTATTGTATGAACTATATTTGATGGCAGTTGACTATGTTTCTAAATGGGTTGAATCAGTTGTACTTCCCAATAATGAGGGTCATAGTGCTCTAATTTTTTAAAGAAGAACATATTCTCTCGTTTTGGTACTCCACGTGGTATCATTTGTGATGGTGGGTTCCATTTTTGCAATTGTCTATTTAAGGTCCTACTTGAGAAATATGGTGTGAAACATAAGGTAGAAACACCTTACCATCCACAGACAAATGGGTAGGTTGAGATCTCCAACTGTGAGATCAAGTTTATTTTGGCAAAGACTGTTAATGCCAACCAAACTGATTGGTCAAGGAAGCTTGATGATGCACTTTGGTCTTATCGGACAACCTTTAAGACTCATATAGGTGCCTTTTCATATCAACTTATGTTTGACAAGGCATGCCACTTGTCGGTTGAACTTGTGAACAAAGCACTTAGGTTGAGTAAGATGAATGAGTTGGATGAATTATGCCTCCATGCTTTTGAGAGCGCTTCATTCAAGGATAATATGAAGTTGTACCATGACAAGAAGATTGAGAAAAAGGTATTCCAAACCATTGATATAGATTTGTTGTATAAATCGAGACTTTGCTTGTTTCCTGGAAAGTTAAAGTCTATATGGTCTGGACCATTTACCATGGTTAGAGTATTCCCACATGGTGTAATTAAGCTGAAATGAGAAGGTGATGCTCTATTTAAGATGAACGGGCATCGTGTTAAGTATTAATGTCATGACCCAAAAATAAGGGTAATGATGGCTCTTGTGGTGGTGGACCGACCTTGACAAGTAAGCCTATCACACAAACTAATACAAAAGGGGGAAAAGATAGAAATAACCTTAAGACAAGGCTTCTAGAATGAAAACGAACCATACAAATATAATATGAAAGCAAAACATACACCAAAGATATCATACTAAACTCCCAAAACCTACTGTCAATAGTGTAAGAACTACTAATACAATCCATGAGTCAAACACATCAGAATATCCAACAGGAACAATATCTATATTTGAATACCAGTAAGGATATAAACTAGTACAGAAAGATAGAAGTTGACCGTAGACGCATAAAAGTCCAAGCCCTACCTGAAACAACTTTGAAGGCACCCATAATCAAGCCACATGAGACATACGTGCATTAAAATTTGCACCGAAAAAACACATAAGGATGAGTACGGTCCATTTATACTCAGTAGGTATCATAGGCCAACCGATCAAACTAGAAAATAAAGCATACAAATTACACACTAAGCACACACCACCTATAATTAGAAAATATCCCACAATGGTAGCCCACACTGCTTGAACTAATAGTTCTAATATATCACATATATTGCAACAACATTGAAGACACCACAAATATAAATTATCAAGTACAAGTAAAGGAAGATAGAACAATTAGGTAAGTGACAAGTCAATACAGAATTACAATCACATCACAAGCATAAGGAAATAAATACAATGAAATTGATGATGGTGGTGATAATGATGATATTGATGATGCATGAGGTTGTTGCATAACCTCTAAAACCAGCCACAATGAGTATATCCACGACCAACCACAATGAGTATTTCAACAACTAATCCACAATGCATATTTCCACAACCAACCAATATACCATCACGTGAGCAAAATATCACTCATTATTTCCAACCATTCATGAATTTCCACATGATTCATATGCTAATAGAGTATGAATACATCACAACACACAATTGGTACTACAATATGCTTTTCATTAAACAAATCATGATTATTCTCATGCACATAGGCTATCAACATTACATTGGACCCTACACAGTCACATATAGCATATAATATATCAAATCCACCAATTACATCACATATAGGCCCCCACACGGGCACAACACAATAAGATATCCATATTTCATGATTAGTTCCCACACCTTTAACATGTTTTTATATACAAATTAACTACCTAACCTAGTCTGAAAGAGTAATCCATAACCTACTTCAAAGGCTGAAAACTGAAACAAAAGCCTGTAACCCACAATCCTACTCCTCATGAATGGATCCAAAATCAACTAAAATATCAAATATAAAATCTACACGTCAAAATAAAGCCAATGATACCCATATTTCCTCATTTCAAGTCAGGGTCAAAATGAACCCTCGAAATGGGTTTTTGAAAAAGAAGGGCAAAATTGTAACTTTGTTCCAAAAATATGTTCCTCATATTTTTAGGAGTCTACGGCTAAAAAACCAAGCAAAAAAGAGTTAAAAATAATATCCAAATCAAAGAAAAACCATTTTTTTGAACTTTGCAGGGTAAAATCTTTGAATCCATTTAAAAGTCAAGAATCGAGGTTGTTTTGAAGATGAAATCGAGGGTGTTAAGATCCTTCGGGGTGCTCCACACAGTAAGGGACCGAGTTTCTTCAGAATCAAACATAGAAAATCGAATAATAGAGTGCAAGAAAACTAAACACAGTTTAGAAAGCATAAAAGATGCAAGGATTTTTTACGTGGAAACCCAAAATGGGAAAAGCCACGGCTTGCCCTCACAAGAACTAATGAAATCTACTATAATCAACCTCTTGATTATAGTCTAGATTTCATCATAACTCTAGGATCCTTGTGCTAGCACCAACTCTACTACCATCTCATCTTGGTAACTTTACCAAGGACTCCCCCTATAACGATTAGCTCTAATCAGTATCAAGCTTAGGCAATTCTACCTAAGCAACACTTTTAATAACAAAACACTACTCATATAACATGAGTAGTTATTTTACAAATTAACACTCAAAAACACTCACTCTCTCTTTAAGTAATGTACAAAGTTAAGAACATGAGCAATGGTTGAGAAGTCTTGAAATAAAGTTTTTGCAGCCTCACTTATCTTTGTTTTTAATTGGTAAAAATTAATTATTGAAGAGACATCTCTTTCCTTTTATAGATGGGTGATGATTAGGGCTTGAAAGATCATTGGGCCAGCTATCCAAGTCAGTACAAAATAGCATAAAATAATACTTGCAAGTTTTTTATATAAGATGACAAAACTGTGCAGAAGGCGCATGCCAGCTGTACTATACCTTGCACGTCCAGAGACCTGGTCCCTCATAGTTTAGCTGCTGATAATTAAAACAACATATAGCAATTTTCCCTTTTTTTGATGATGACATACCAAACTATTTAATTTGAGCATTAGTGCACATTCATCACATTTAATCAGAGTGATAACCACCCGAGGATGAATATTCCCCCTATCATCAAGTTTTCTCTTTCATGTAACATAGGGACTTGGTCCCTTGTTGTTATTTTATAGAAAGAACTTCCCCCGTAATTATGCACCTTCATTTTATTTGGTACCATTGCATTTACACACTTCCCCCGGTCAGTATGACTTTCTTTAGATCTGCAGCTCAATTTACCTGGTGTCTGGTCCCTACTAAATGAACTCAGTATTCCCCTTTTTGTCATTATTGAAAAGTAAGAACATTAACCAAGAGTAAATTAAGCACAAATTAGTTAACTCATGGCCATCGGAGCAACACTAACAAATAGAGCAACTTTAAAGAGAGAAAAATATAAGCCCATAAATTAGAATTCATTCTATGTTAAGCAGTTAAGTGTTAATTCAATATATGAAATCAATCGACAAAAATAATTGTCCTTAGAAGCCATATGATAATAAGGAGTGAAACCGACACAGAGTAGAGTAAAAGAATCAAGAGGAGGAAGGCTTGGGTAAACGATCTTAATCAATAATTTTATTCATCATTTTCAGTAGCATGGGCATCCCGCAACTACTTAGTGAGTTCCTTAACTTTTGCATTCAGCTCATTCACTTCACCAGTCAAATTCTTTTCTCTTGGAACCAGACCTCTTAGAATTTCCTTCCTTTTTACTACTAAATGTTTCTTCCTTATCTCGACAGAACTGCCAGATTTTGAACCAGAGGATCTGATCCTTCCAGTAATATGAATTTTCATTTCTCAATTTCTTCAGCAATATTTGCTGCAAAATTTTTCTTTCTCCAACCTCAACCATACCTTTCTTATCTCTCTTTCCCTTTTGTTTCTTCACAGTCCATCTAAAGAATAGTTTATCCTCAACTACTTCATCTTCTTTACTTTCAGATGATAATTCTCCATTTCCTTTATATTCATTTCTCTTGTTACTTTTTTTGAGTTTTGGGATTCTACAAGAGGTTTTAGAGATTCTACAAAAAAATGAATTCTGGGTTGAGAAGACTTTTGGTTAATGTAAGTGCCATGAATTTTGACTTGAATTTTCTACCAAGAATGGATGACTACAAATTTCTAAACTAGAGAACTTTATGGGAGTTGAAACATTTACAGGTTTAATATTTTCTAAGAAAGAAGAAGTTTGCTTAGGTTTTTGTTTGAGGCTAAAGATAACTATTTCAAAATATTCAGTTGGGATTGTGGAAATAAGAATGTCAGACATCTAAATCTGTAAAAACTAGTAAGGGTAAATGACCTGCTTGGTTCCTAGAAAATGATCAATTTAGGACGATAAACTAAATCAGTTAAAGAAACATATGAAGGAGTTTGATCTAGAAGAGATTATTGTCATTAAAAAAATGCTCCTTCTGAAATGACATGTTTGATCTTAGTACTTATGACTCTTCTTTTTTATAGGAGTTGAAGGTTTATACACAAGGATAAGAAGACACATGGACTTTCAGATAATATTTTAAGGTCGTTAAAGTATCTTGAAATGGTACTAACCTGAGACTCAATTTGTAATTACTTCAATTATTTTATCCTAAAGTTGTTCCCATAGGTGTAGACCTACAAGGATATAGTACCGAGTTAGACTAATGTGCACTTGCCTTATCAAGGATACCTGTCTCCTAAACATAGCCAACTTTGAGTGGAAACACTGAATCATAAGATAGGTCTTGTTGATTTGATCAATCCTACTTTAGCCTTTTGCCTCTTCGCACTCTTCTTATTGATCTTCAACTTAATTCTGAGATAAATAATTGGAACTTTGAATTGTTATCATTCTCATCTGAATTCATCAAAAGGATCACCCTTCTTTCTTCAACTCACACAATTTTCCTTCTTGCCATGAAGGTTTTCAGCTATATTCTGCCATGTAACAAATGCTTTGAAATCAATTATTTCACCTATGACACTTCCATATTGAAGTGTCTTGAGAGAGAGAGAGAATATAATCAAACTTTTAATATTAAGCTTTGTGATCACTTATGACTGAAATTCTATTCGTCATACTTGGGACCATGATCACTAGTCAGATTTAGGAACCTACTTGAGTTTGAGTTCCCAGTAGTATGACAATGTAGTGATAAAATCCCTTGGCCCATCTAGGTAGAGAGTTCCTTTTGACCTTTCTCAGAGGATTGTAGCATCTAGGATGAGGTCTTTCCTATTAAATGTATTCAACATTCCTTAATTTTGCCTTAATCTAGTGCTTACATGTTTCCTTTAAATGTCCATCTCTTCCACAGTGAATGCTCAAGAGTTTGTGCCTTTTGCTTTTATCATCGTGAGCAACCTTTCCTTTATACTCATTGGGTTGAAGTTTTTGTTGGTAGCCTAGACCTCTACCATTATTAACACTCTGTCTAGTTAAGTCAGAAAGCATTAGTGAGGAAGTAGCCCATTTAAGTGACTTGTTCAACTCTTCTTTTAGGCGGACCAGGACCCTTTCTAATTCTTTATTTTTGTAAAGTGATGCCATGAGGTGTTTTTGGGAGACTTTCAATCTTTCCTCAAGATCAACCTCAAGCCTTGGGGCTTCCTTCTTCCCCTTACCATCTACACCATTTACCTTCTTCAGATTATCTATTAGACTCAGATTTTCAGAGTCCATCCTAGTGAACAACTCTTCACTTTTAGAAAATTTTCAAGTTAAAGCAATCAACTCATGCTTTTGATTCTCTAATTTTTCTTCTAAGGCAATCCTTTCAGTAGTTAGTTCATATATGGAGTCTATTAGCACACTTGCATGTATTTTTGTCTTCTTAACAGAGTAATTATCTAGATCCCTTTTAGTATTAGAAAATGTTACCTCCATTTATTCTTCATATTTTGAGCTGGCTATAAAGGCAAACATGGAATCATATATAACATAATTGTCTTCCTTACCTAGCATAGAGACATTTCTAGACTTCTCATCTTTATCAAATTCACTAGAAGAATCTCCTTATGCAGCCAAAGCTTACTTTACAACATACTCAACAACTGCCTTCTTTCTTGAAATCTTAGGGACTTGGTCCCTGTTTCTTTCTTTGTCTCTTCCAGATTTGAGGTACCCCAGATAATCCATTTTGAGTAATGGACAATCCTTAATGAAGTGCTCAGGACTTCCGCATTTGTGACATACCTCTATATTGCCTCCTCTTTTACTGCTGCTTGTTTTTCTTTGGAATTGGTCACTCATCTTCATGGCTCTAACAATCCTACTTGCCAAGTAGGCAATATCTGTATTTTCTTCGCTTGACTAATGTTTTGTGACCTTCAAAGCCTGGGATTTTTTTCTTTTCAATTCCTTCTTCTCCATCTCTTGCTTTTTCTTGAGCTTATGGGTCTTTAGATTACCAATGATTTCATCCATAGTGAGATTTTTTGAGGTTCTTTGCCTCAGTTATAGCATCTATTTTTCTTTCCTAGGACTTTGGAAGAACACCAAGAACTTTTTGCACTTGCTTATAAACTGGAATCACTTCTCCTAAGAAGTAAAGCTCATTTGTGATAGAAGTGAATCTTGTATGCATTTCTTGGATAGTTTCTTCTTTTTTAATGTAAAAGGTTTTATACTGGAAAGTCAGCATGTCTACTTTTGAATCCTTCACATCAGTAGTACCTTCATATGCAGTCCTCAAGTAATCCCATATCTCTTTGGCATTTTCACAAGCTGAGATCTTATTATATTCATAAGGCCCTATTTAACAGACTAACAATTTTTTGGCCTTGCAGTTTTTCTCAATCTTTCTTCTATCTTCTTTATTAAACTCCCTTCAACTTTTGATGACCATTTTTGTAACATCTCGTTCTTTGAATTCTTTTACAGGAACATGAGGACAATCAAGGATTATGTCCATCAGTTTACTATCTTAAGCCATGATGAAGTCAAACATCCTAGTTTTCCACCACCCATAATGCTATCCATTGAATCTTGGTGGTCTAGTTGTAGATTTCCCTTCTTCTAGATTAGGTGGAGAAACCATGCTACCCAAGACACTTTAGGTGTGAACCTTTTAGAGTGACTAGGATCTGATACCAATTATTGAAACCCTTCGGGGTATGCCGCATAGTAAGGGACCAGGTCCCTCAGAATCAAACACAGACAATCGAACAATAGAGTGCAAGAAAACAAAACATAGTGTAGGAAGAGTAAAAGACACAGATTTTTTACGTGGAAACCCGGATTAGGAAAAACCACGAATTTCCCTCACAAGCATAGGGGAAACTTATAATTATAGGATTAGAAACTCATTCAAGTGAAAAAAGGAGTGAACTTGGGTTTTAAATTGGAGAAATACCACTTTTAGGCCTTACGGGCCAAAATCTCCAAATTCCAAACTTTAATCCAAGTTAAAAAAAGAATTTGATGTTAAATACGGAAAAAATTAGTTGAAATGAGTGTAATATAGCTTATCCAAGTTTAGAAATGGAGAAAGTATCTCAAAACCATGAAACTCAAGCTCCAAGTCTCAATAATGGTGAAAATAGAAAAAACACGGGTATATAAATACCTAGTATTCGCGATCGCGGACCAGGATTGCGATCGCGGTACCTTGACTGACCGAGGTATGGAGATTGCGGATAAGGGTTGCGAGAGCGATAGCTCCCCTGCTGATCCAATGATGATTTTAGCCCAAGGCTCGAGATCGTAGGTGTACCAGAAAATGGGTGCACTAGCAGAGGACTTGGTAATTTTCCAAGTCTCCGTGGGCCCCTCGAGATTCTTACAAAATCCCATGAATGCAAATGAGCTATGCTGCCCTATCAAATTCAACACTTCGGACTCAATGACGATAATAGATTTTCAAAAAATCATCATTTTCACAAAGTTGACCCCCCAAAATCCAAAATCACGATATTCCAAATCGATGGTCAAAATGAGATTTAAGAGCCATGAAACCTCACCAACTATGTTACTACCCTAAAATCGATGTTCTGGATCTACTGGCGTAGTCCGTTCATCCATCCATAACACAAATCAAAAGATATCAACAAAAATCAACTATAAGGCTCTTAAAGCCCCAAAAGTCATAAAATCCCATAAATGGAAGAAAAATGAATCGAGAATGTGCCAATCACCACCACACCCCAGAAATACTACAATGCAACTATTAGGAGGGTTAAAATAGTCAAATCATACAAAACACATTTTCACATATTTCATCAAAAATTCAGGTCATTACATCATCCACCACGAAAAATCTAGTTCATCCTCGAACTAAAGGCAAGAGAAATAGCTAAATCATAAAGAGCTGGGGATAAGAACTACATATATCATACTTGACCTCGCAAATAGACTCATCTACAGGACGATGTCGGCACTGAACCCAACTACTGGGATAGATCTAGAACGCAAATGTCTAACATTCCTAGCCAGAATAGAGAATGGCTCCTCAACAAAAGCCAACCTCTAATGTAACCGAACCGACTCCCAAAATATAATAGAGACTCATCCGGAATGTAACAACGAAGCATAGAAACATGAAAAATAGCTGAACAACTAATAAATTTGGGGGCAAAGCTAACTCATAAGCCAAATCACTAACAGTCTGAAGAATCTCAAATGAACCAATATACCTGGGGATAATGTTGCTCCTCATCCCAAACCCATCACACCCTTCATGAGTGAGAGACGAAGGAAAACATGATCACTAACACCAAATCTCAAGGCACGAAGTCTATGATCCATATAGCACTTCTTCCTACTCTGAGCTGCATGACGCCTATCCTAAATGATCTGGACTCAATCCAATGACTCATAAAGCAAGTCTGTACCTCAAGGTTTAACCTCAGAAACATCAACCAACCTACTAGAGAGCGATAATTCCTATCGTACAAATCTTCATGAGGAGCCATATCGATACTGGAAATGGTATCTATTATTATAGGCAAACTTTGCTAAATCCAATGCTACTCCCACTGAACACCAAAACCTATCACACACGCGCAGAACATATCCTCTAAAACCTGAATAGTCTGCTCTGACTGATCATTAATCTGGGAAGAAATGTTGTGCTAAGGTAAACCTATGTACCCAAATCATCCTAAAAAGTCTTTTATAAGTAAGAAATGAACACATAACCTTGATTTGAAATGATAGACACAAACACACCATGTAGTCGCACAATCTCACGAATATAGATATGGGCCAGCCTCTCAATGTAGAAAGAGACCTGCACTAGAATAAAATTCGTAGACTTGGTCAATTGATCTATAATTCTCCAAACACTATCAAATCGATGGAAAGTTTAAGGAAAACCAGTCAAGAAATCCATAGTTATCTATTCCCACTTCCACTTGAGAATGGGTAACCTCTAAAGTAATCCACCAGGTCTCAAGTACTCGGCCTTCACCTGGTGACAACAAAGGCAATGAGCTATACCACCCTACCAGTAATGCTATCTTAAGTGAAGATACATCTTAGTCACTCCCGAATGGATCAAATACCTGGAACAATAGGCCTCCTCTAAAATCAATCTAATCCAGTCACCCACTCTTGGCATACAAACTAGACCTCAATCCTTAAAACACCATCAGAATCAAGTAATTCTTCCTTAGCCTCACAACTCAACACCTTATCTCGAATCAATCTCATCCTAATATCATTAAACTGATGAGCTCAAATCTGCTCCATCAAAGAAGACCTATCCTTCACAAATTCTAAAACATACTTAGGTATCGAAATATCAAACCTAACTACCTGGTTAGATAAAGACTGAACCTCTAAGGCTAAAGACCTCTTCTCTATAAAAAGATATGCCAAGCTACCCATGATAGTTAAATTTTGGCTCAAGAAATCAGCAACTAAATTAGCCTTGCACGGACAATAGAGATTAGTCAAGTCATATCATTTGACAACTCAAGCGAATGACCCTGCTTTATATTAAGATCTCACTAGGTGAAGAAATACCAAAGGCTACGATGATCTGAGAAAATCACACAACGGACTCCATAAAAGTAGTTTCTCTATAACTTCAAAGCAAAAAATCACCACGCACAACTCTTAATCATGGGTAGGGTAATTTTTCTAATAAGGTTTGATCCGACGAGATGCATAAGCAATCACCCTGCCCTCCTGCATCAACACAACACCTAACACAACACCTGAAGCATCACAAAAGATGGTAAAACTCATGCCCACCATAGGCAAAGTCAAGGTAGGAGCTGAAGTGAATAAATCCTTAAGCTTTTGAAAGCTCGCCTCGCAAGCGTCAGACCATTAAAAAGAAATCGTCTTTTGAGTCAACTTGGTCAATGGAGCTATGTTAGATAAGAAACCCTCAACAAAACATCAATAATAACCTACCAAGCCAACAAAACTTTGATCCTTGATGGGTGAAGTAGGCCTAGACTAATTACGAATTTTCTTGAAATCTTGTCTAGATCAACCATAATACCCTTCTTAGTCACCATGTGGCTAGAAAGAAATAGAATCCACTCAAAACTCATACTTAGAGAACTAGGCATACAAATTCTCATCCCTCTATCTCTATAGCATAATCTGCAAATGCTCTTCATGCTCAGCCCCACTCTTGGAATAAACCAAGATATCATCTATAAATATAATAATAAAGGAGTCCCAATTCATCAACTCCATAAATATGGCTAGGGCATGGTCAAACCAAAGGACATGACCAAGAACTCATAATGACTGTATTGAGTCTGAAAACTTGTTCTTGAAATATCTTAAGAACTAATCCTCAACTAGTGATAACCGAATCTCAAATCAATCTTTGAAAACACTATAACACCCTGAAACTGATCACATAAATCATCAATATACAAAAAAGGATACTTATTCTTAACTATCACCTTGTTCAACTGCCGATAATCATACGCATATGCATAGACCTATCCATCTTCTTCACAAATAAGATAGGTTCACTCCAAGGTGATACACTAGGTCGGATAAACCCCTTATCCAACGACCCCTACAATTGATCTTTTAATTCCCTCAACTTGGCTAGGGCTATCCTATAAGTAGGAATAGAAATAGGCTTAGTGACAGACTCAACATCAATAACGAAATCATTATCATGATCCAAAGGTATACCGAGAAAATCCATAGAGAACACAACCATGAACTCACAAAAAATACAAATAGAATCCAATGAAGGAGGTAAAGCAACACTAGTATCACAAATATGAGCCATGTAAGACAAATATCCCCTCTTAACCAATCTATGAGCCTTAACATAAGATATGATCCTCTTAGGACTTAAATAAAACACACCTTTTTAAGCTATCCTCAGTACACTCAATGAAGCAAAATTCATGATCCTATCAAAACAATCTAGGACAACATGATGAGGATCCAACCAATTCCTACCCAAAATAATATCAAAATCTATCATATCTAATACAAGCAAATCTGCCGAAGTCTTACACCCACCAAAAGTCATGACACAAGATCGGTACACCCGATCTACCACTAGAAAATCTCCTACAGGGGTAAATACACAAATAGGCATGGCAAGAGGCTCTCTAACAGAATCAAACGCTGAAGCAAAATTTGCAGAAACATAGGAGAAAGTCAATCTGAGATCAAATAACATAGATCTAGATCTAAAATAAATGAGGACAATATCTGTGATCACAACATCAAAAGCCTCTACCTCTGGAAATACGGTATAACATAGCACTAGCCAAAACCATCAACTGGTTGAGTGGCCCCATGACTACTACTACAGGCTCCACTACCTCTAATAGAACCCCTACCTCTCATAACTAAAATAGGAGTAGCTCTAATCACATGACATGGAGAGTCCTTGGTCAAATGGCCAATCTCATCACACAAAAGCAACCTCTATATCCTAACTCAATAGAAAAAGGTACCACTTGGTCTGGATGGCCACCCTAAACTACTGAACCAGAAGACTCACTACCAAAAATCTGCAAGGCTTCGTGCACTAATCTACCATGATAACCACGAGGACCTCTAAAATCTCTACCTTAAGGATCTTGACCTTTGAACTCACCAAAATGGTACAACTTATTAATGCCTCCCTGAGATGTTTGCAGAATGCCCTCAGTGATCTTAGTAAGATTTATTATACTTCAAAAAGATGCTCTAAATACAAATATTTGAAATGTAGCCAACTGAAGAGAGATATCCAAACCCTTCATAAACTTTTGGATCTTCTCAGACTCAGTAGAAATACTAACATAAGAATAACTGGACAAGGCATGGAGGCATACCTCATATTCTGCAACAGTCACAGAGCCCTGCTCTAGGAAATCAAACTCATCTTTCATTTAACCTCTTAGACTATAAGGAGTAAACCTTTCCAAAAAGGCAACAACAAAATAATCCCAAGTTATCTTGAGAGAATCCATAGGTCTACAACCAATAAGTGACCACCATAAATCTCTAGCAATATTTCTAAATTGATAAGTAGTATAAGAAACCCCATGAGACCTAAGCAAACCCAAATTATGCAACTTCTCCCAATAATAAATCAAGAACTCATAGGTATCCTTGTCCACACACCACTGAATCGAGGAGGACCTGACCGGGTGAATTTCTTAAACCATTTTTTATCCTCAAATGACATCACTATACTTGCAGCAAGAAGAGGAATGGTAAATCTAGCAGGATGAGATCCTATTTGGGATGATAATATACATAAAGGTTGAACCCTTGCTCTCGAAACAGCATACTCAGATGCCTACACTGATAGAGGAATAGTACTTGAGGTCTGAGGAGTACCCAAAATAGAAGCAAGTGTAACTGGAGGATCCACATTCAAAACTGGAGAAATACCCAATATAACCAAAGGAGAACTCTCTAAATCTTCCAAGAAATGCACCAACAACCCCTTCAAAACTGGGGTAGATGAACTCTGAGAAACTGGAACTGAACCTACACCCCTAAGATGCTTAACATAAGGCTTAGAGGAGAGTCCTCTAACACTCTTCTTAGATGGAGCTGATACATCGGTCCGTCCACTCCCTTGAGTCCATCCATAACTTGAGGCTCTCACTTTAGTATCATGACCTGAGGTTACGCCCAATCGTGACAATGGTGCTTACAATTACAATGAACCACAAGCTAAATCATGAGCTGGTACCTATTGCAAGTACTGAATATTATAATAATAAAGGACATATATGGGAAAATAACTGATAATCTATAAGGTCAGAATATTGAAAATATGATAAATTCATAAGTCTGTATGTCAGATAAAATACTGAAGCACAAATAAAAAAATTGATAAATTGACTAGCTATCTATTTGACTACCTGAATGTCTGAAAGCTTCTAAATTTACTGAGGAGCTGATGGTACAACCCCCAACTAACTAACTAAAAAGATATGTGGAAATAACTAAATAAACATGAATGGTCCTTAATATGTAAGGACTCACCACTACTGCTACCGCTAAAGCACTAGACTATCTAAGTACGATTGGGAAATTGAGCGTCCAAACGTAAGATATAAGATATCATAGCTCAAAGAAGAGTATGTAGTCATTACTTTAAATGTACTGGTTTATGAGATGAGGTTAGGTTAAAATTCATGGGTTAACAGTGCTTGAAGTAATGACTGACTGAATAGTATGAGATAACTGAGTATGTATGCATGAAAACTGAAATACTAAGAATGCAAGACAAAGCATATATTATTTTTGAAATAATTTATAATCTGAATTATTGAAATCTGATAACTAAATTAGATGACATCAATTATTCATTCACATCCCCTTGCCATGAATTTTTGCCTATGGATGAACATCAAACATACCTTAAATCTTTAAGCTTGAAGGAGAAACACCAATCTTGATGCTTTCTTGAAGGTTTTTGAATTTGGGAACTTGAATTCTTGGTTTTCTTTGAGAGAAAGTAATGGAATTTGATGATCTTGGGAGAGGAAAGGATTTGTTTTTGAGAGAAAATTTGAGAAGATGGGCATATAATGCCCTAACTGGCATTGTAATTCATGATATGATGTAACAGATTGAGAGAAAAAGACATAATTGCCGTTCAAGCAATTAAACTCATAATTGGATTATGAATTACATGGTTACCATGATGTAGTAGGTGTTCCATCGATGTTAGCACCGTGATGCCATTGGGATGAGCTGTTGGAATCGTGATCCAAACAAGACCCAATCCTTGTCCAAAAAATCTGAAACTTCTCTGAGACATGCTTCTTACACCCCTTAACATGAATTAACTTAAAAATCAACATCTTAGGATAAGAAAGACCAATTTAAAAATCTTCAAAGTTAAGAGGCCTTAAAAATGAGTAAGTCCCTAACACTTAGTGAATTTTTTAGTCTTTAAGCCTCTTATGCATGTTATTAGGAGCTGAATTGAGCTATAAATAATACGAGATATTATACTTTTACACCTTTGTGACCTCATTTTTGGAATAGGACTGCTCAAAAGCTATGAGATTTCTGACTTAGGCTCTTGTTTGCACTCTTGCTATCAAATTAAAATGTCTAGGGGATAAGAAGATATGTGCTTCCAGTTTTATCTTTTGAGATGAATACCACTGAGACCAGGTCCCTATGAAATTTTAACTAGATACTTCTTAAGTTTCTTCTTGGATCACCATCACTGTCATTACTCCCCACTGTATCTTATTTGTCATTGACCTTCATCTTCATCAACATTATCCTTGTTTATGAGCAACCCACACATATAGATTTTATTGATCCTTTTTACCTTTTCCATATAAGATACCTCCACCAAGGAGTGTCTTGAGAGGTAGAATACAATCAAACCTTCTAGTCATAGATTTGATCAATTTTATTCAAGAAGGTAGTTCTGATTGCAAACCCTTTCTCCTTCCTATAAGCAAAATCATTTGTTAGGTTTGGGAAACCATTTGAGTTTAACTTACCAATAGGAGGACAGAGGTGTGATTAAATTCTTCTTTTCCTATCTAGGCAATGATAGCTTTTTCTCATTTTCAAAGGTCTGAAACCTTTGTGATAGGTATTTCCTTGCTGGATATATCTATCATTGATCATTCTTGCTCTATTCCAACTTTGACAATATTCCTTCATATGTCCATCTCTTTCATAGTGAGTGAACAAATATCTATGGACTTTGTTTCTAACATCTTGAACAACTTTGCCTTATGACCCAGATGACTGAGTTTTGTACTAATAACTGAGGCCCTTACCATTATTGACTCCTTGACTAGTTAAGTTAGAAAGGATTTATGAGGATGAAGTCCATTGTAGAGATTTTTTGAGTTCTTCCCTTAGACAAACTAGGTTCCTTTCTAACTCATCATTCTTCTAGAGTGCAGTCATGAGATGCCTTACAGAATCCTATAATTTTTCTTCAAGATCAACCTAAAACATTGATGCTTCTTTCTTTCCTTTACTCTCAGAAGTATCTACTTTCTCTAATTGACTAGCCAAACTTTGATTTTCAAATTTTAGATTTGCAACTTTTTGCTCAATTTCAAATATTTGGAGAGTTAAAGCTATCAAGTCAAGCCGTTGATCTTCTATTTTTTCTTCTAGAGTATCTTTTTCTCAGTCATTTCACACATAGAATCAATCAGCACTGTTGCAAGACTGTTATCTTTCTAGAAGAATAATTATCCAAGTTTTCTTTAAGGTCGTAAATTTTTACCTCATTTTCTTCATCTTTAGTATTTTCCGTAAAAGAAAACAAGAAACAAACATTCACTTTCTCATCCTCTACTACAAGAATGAAAACATCTGTAGACTTTTCAGCTCCTTCAGATTCTCTAGAGGAGTCATCCCAACCAGCTAGGGCTTGTTTAACTACAAAATCAGCTGTAGCCTGTCTTCTTGATTTTATACGGACCTAGCCCCTATTCTTTCATTTGTCACTTCCAAAATTGAGATACTCCTTATAGTATATTTTGTGCATTGGACAATTTTTTATAAAATTCTCAAGATTATAACATTTGTGACATACTTGTATGGTGACCCTTTTCTCCTGCTACTTCCATTTCTTTGAAACTGAGCACATTTCCTCATAGCTTTAAAAATTCTTTTTGACAAGTAGGCAGCATCAGTGTCTTCTTTATTTAAATCTGTCCTTGAAGATTTTAATGCCAAAGATTTTTCCCTTTTTACTTCCTTCTTCTCTTACCCTTGTTGCTTCTTGAGTTCATGGGTTTTCAGGTTGCCAATAAGTTCATCCATTATGATGGTCTTCAGGTTTCTTGCCTCAGTTATGACATCCACTTTGCTTTCTCAGGACTTAGGTAGAACACGAAAAATCTTTCTCATTTGATTATACAAAGAAATCACTTCTTCCAAGTAGTGAAGCTCTTTTGTGATAGAAGTGAATCTTTTGTTTATCTCTTGAATAGTTTATGTTTCTTTTGTAGTGAAGGTTTCATGATGTGTAGTCAGCATACAAACTTTTGAATCCTTCACATTAGTGGTTCCTTCATGAATTATTTTCAAACAATGCTAGATTTCCTTAGATGTTTGGCAGGATGAAATCCCATTGTATTCATCTGGTCATATACCACATACTGGCAGTTTCTTTGACTTTCTATGTTTATCATTGAACTCCTTCCTGCTTTTGAAAACCATTCTTGTAACATCTCTTTCTTTGACTTCTCTCACAGGTACATGAGGACTATCAAGAATTATGTCCATAAGTTCACTATCCTCAGCCATAATAAAGTCAAACATCCTAGTTTTCCACCACCCATAATATTGCCCATTAAATCTAGATGGCCTAGTGGTAGATTACCCTTTTACCAGGTTAGGTGGAGCAACCATGCTAACCAAATCACTCTAGGTGTGAACCTTTTAGAGTGTTTTGGTTTTGATACCAATTGTTGAAACCTTGAGGGTTATACCGCATAGTAAGGGACCTGGTCCCTGAAAGTCAATCACAGGAAATAAGGTAGTAAATTAACTACGAACACAAAACAGTGCAGGAAACTTAAATAACACTAAATATAACATGGAAACCCCCTTGCTCAAAGGAGGAAAAGCAAAATCTTGCCTTGACAAGCACCTTAGAAATCCACTATAATCAAACTCTTGATTACAAACTTGATTTCAGCCTAACTCTAGGCTCCTCTTGCTTGTAGTAACTCTACTACAACCTAAGCTTGGCAACTCTTCCATCAATCCCTCAACACTGGTTAACTCTAACTACTTTTAAGGTTAGGCAACTCTACCTAAAGCACTCTCAAAGCTAAAAGAAAAAGTAAATTACTCTTATAGAATGAGTAATTTAGTTACAAACCATAGCACACACAAGAACACTCACTGTATTTAACATTCAGAATGAATTAAGAACGTGAGCTATATTTGAGCATTTTAAGCTGGGATAAGTTTTCTCTTCTTTCACTCGTTAATTTTTGAATTGTGAAAACTCACTCAATTGAGGAATAAATTTTTATTTAAATAGAGGAGTGATGATTAGGGTTGTAATTTTATTGGATCAGGTGTCCCAAACAGTATAGGAAACACCAATGCAGTTTGTTACACTAGATGGTAAAACTGTGCAGGCGCGTGTCAGTTATACCTTTACCGTTGAAGATCCTGGGACTTGTCCCTTGTAGTAAGCTACTCATAATCAAAATAATATATAACAAAGTCTTCTAGAACAAATCCAAAACATACAAATATAATACAAAAGCAGAACATACAACCAAAGATATTATACCAAACTCCCAAAACCTAATGTCAATAGTGTAAGAACTACTAATACAATTGATGAGTCAAATACATCAGAATATCCAAAAGGAATAATATCTTTATCTGAATACTAGTAAAGAAATAAACTAGTACAAAAAGATAGTAGTGTACCCTAGATGTATAAAAGTTCAATCGCTACCTTGAACAACTCTAAAGGTGCCCAAATCAAGCTATCCGAGATGTACCCACACTAGAATCTTCATTAAAAGGGCACAGTAGGGATGAGTACGGTTCACTTGTACTCAATAGGTATCATAGGCTGACCGAGAAAATTAGAAAATAAAGCACATAATGCATACTAAGGGCACGTTACCTCTATTAGAAAATGTTCCACAATGGTAGCCCACACCGCTTGCACTAACAGTTCTAATATATAACATATATTATAACAACACTAGAAGGCACCAAAAATATACATTATAACACAGACAAGTAGACAAGGAAAGACAACATCTATAAGCTTATCAAGTATAATTGAAGGAAGATAGAACAATTAGGTAAGTGACAAGTCAAGACAGAATTATGATCACAACACAAGCATAAGAAAATAAATAAAATTATAATGATATGGTGATGATGATGATTACAATATCATATTCTCAAGAAAATGTCATTCTCACAAAGTTGACCCTCAAAATTCAAAATTACAACTTTCAAAACTAAGGGTCAAAATGAGATTTAAAATCCATGAAACCACACCAGCTATGTTACCACCCTAAAATCGATGTTACAAATGTGTTGGAGTAGTACTTTCTTCCATCCATCATATGGATCAAAAGATATCAACAAAAATCAACTATAAGGCTCTCAAAGTCACCAAAAACTACAAAACCACATAAATGGCACCATAATGCATTTGGAACTATGCCAATCACCCCCACAACCTAAAAATACCACAATGCAACTATGAAAAGGATAAAAATAATCAAATCATATAAAATCACATTTTTCACATAATTATTCAAAAATTTAGGTAGTTACAATTCATGGGCAGCATGAAGGATTGAAAGTATGTGAGGATCTTTGTCTTGGTGAACTCCAAGTAGACAAGGTAATTGAGTTACACTGTAATGTTAAATCTGGAGCTGCAGAGAGGCATCCCATGGTATTGTTGGTGAAGTTTGATTACCCAACATAGCCACATCATGCCGTGACATCAAATCAAGTGTTGCATGGGAGGAAACCCATGCTTTATACTTATTAAATTATAGGGCAATTTGTGTGTTCAGTGTACAGGGCTGAAGGTTGCAAGAAAGAACAAACAAAATTTTGGTGCCTAGGTCTCTATGAGGAACTATGAGTTGTGGGGACTTGCTACGGCTCATCACCAGACCTATCAGGAGGAGCCCAAATAAAATCACCTAGGTAAGTAGTCTCCAGAGTCTTGACACTCTTAGAATAAATCATTGTCAGTGATAATGACTCATTGCCATGAGTCGTCATGACTAGAGACTCAAGTGAGTATAAATTCTAAATAGAGGGAGACAACGACTCGTAGCCACTGACTATGAGTCGTTCCCTGAGTTTTGGTTAGAGAAAAAAGTTGCGGACCTTATAGGCTGACCCATCCTGGGTCGCGTAAAATAAAAAAGGGAAATTCAATCCCACAATTTTCTTTCCCCTTTTTGAACACATAAACTCCCTCCACATTCCATAAATGGATCTCCTACACTATATACACTCCTAATCATCTTCAATTACCCCACATATTCCTCACTACTCCTAAAAGATTGTAAAAATAAAATTTGTCTCTCATACTCTCAAGAACAAGTCCAAGTATAAACTAAGAAATCCAAGCATTTTTGTTTTATCTATTTGAAGTAAGTGCTCGATTGTGTTGTTAATTCAAAATTCATGCTTGTTTTACGATGAAAAAATTCTTCAGATTCTAAATTTATAACTTGCCTAGGGTTAGAGTAAATGTAAGGGTTCTTGAGAATTCAAAATTGCTATTAGTATAGTAGAACTTGATGTGAGAAAATGAATTACAAAATAAATTATGTGCAATACTATGGAGGGGAAGTTTGAGTCCCTGTAGGAATTTTATTGAATATGAACCATCCTTAACCATTCATGTTTACAGTCGCAACGAGCCTAGTAATGACTCGTAGGGCAACCTAATAAGTTGTTGAGTGACTCATACCACTAATAATATGAGATAGTAAGAATGAGAGTTCTCTGGCCACACTACAACCCACCCTACAAGTTGTTTTCTCACCCTATAACTCATAGTTTGATTCGTAATGACTAAACAAAGATATAATTTTGAATAATTATTATCTAGTCACACGATGAGTCTCTTGATAACTTGTTGGGTGATGTAAATACTCGTTGGGTAGAATCATAGGGTGACCAGTGCTCAAGACCCTACATTATATGCCACCTTATGACTGTCAGAATTACTCTAGTCTGACTAGTAAGGTGCCCAACCACTATAAAGTTTTTTATTTTTACCTATTTTTATTTACCTCTTCTAGAGTTAACTAATATGTGTTCTTCCTTCAGGTACAATGGCACCCAGAAATGACTCAACTAAGGGTACCAAGTAGACCCTAAAGAAATATGCTTGTGCTACCCATAAACTTAGGGACGAGCCTAGTGATAATGAGTACAGTGGTTTCATAGAGGAATATTCCATCTCAAAACCAATGGAACCAAGGAGAAATCTACCCTGGGCTAGAAGTAGAAGCCTCAAATAAAGAATTTGAGCTAGCCACCACCTTACTTCTTTCTCTATTCTGAAGAAAGAGTGGAGTTAGAGTTAGAGTCAGTCCCTAAGGAGGGTGAAATATGACACAACCCGAAACTAGGCCATGTCATATGGACACCTCAAGCCTACATGAATTGGAGGTCACCCCGATACCCTAACCTAATCATCAATATAAATCCCAAGGGTCAGATGAATCCTAAACATAAGATAAGAAAATGGAAAAATACTATAATTCATAACTTAAATATGTATAACACTTCATTAGATTCATCAAACTAGCCATTACACCCAAGTCAACAGTCATCCACAAATACCTCTAGACAATCCGATGTTTATAACTGTATATGTCGGGACAAGCCCCAGACACTAGCCTAAAAAGACAAAATAAGATTAAGTCAAAAGATAAGAGACCAAGAATGAATGTCTTTCGAAGTACGGAAGTTCACCACTCCAAAGTCAATGCACGAACTACTTCGATCACCTAATCACTGTGCAGGAAGACAAGTGATGCTCTGGCTCCTATGTCGCGTGGGGTCATAACATTTAAATATATTTAGCGGTTGGAGCGCTAGTATGTAACTCAAGCATAAGGATAAAATAACATTATCAAATAAATCCAAGTCATTACATCATTTTCAATCACATTCTTAAATACATAATCATACATATAGACATATACAATATGTTTATATTATGCCACAAGGAAACAAGACTTAACAAGCATACTGATTTCACTCATTTCTATGTCACAAGGTGAATGACTCCGACCTTCCACACTTATAAATTCAAAATTCCTCATTAAGAAAAAGACCCAAACCATAAGTAAATTCATTAGGCAAGGGAATCAAACCACAAACAAATTCATTAGGCAAGGGACTCCAACCACAAGCCCTTCATTGGACGAGGGACTCAAACCACTAGTTATTTTATTGGGTGAGGGACTCAAACCATAAGCCATATCAAGTGTTTGCAACATGTGTTTATCCAGAAGGAGTTGAATCTCAGGCAAAAAAGATGGCTTGAGTTTCTCAAGAACTACGACGTAAGTCTCCATTATCATCTAGGTAAAACTAATGTGATTTCTGATTCTCTTAGCAGGTTATCTATAGAGAGTCTTATCTTATATGGATGAGAAAAAGCATGGGTTGGTGAAGGATATTCACTATTTGGCAAACCTCAGAGTTTATTTTTTAGATTCCAAAGATGAAGAGATCATCTCTTGGTGCTGAGGTAAAAGATAAATAGGTTTTCGATCCTGTCTTGATATAGATCAAGGATTATGTGTGGTAATAAACAGTCTTGGCTTTTGAAATTAGTGGCGATTCTATCTTGAGGTACCAAAGGAGATTGTGTGTTCTTGATATTGATAGGCCGCAGGAGAGGATCTTGGCTGAGGCTCATGAGTCAAGATACACAGTTCATCCTAGTTTGATAAAGATGTGCCATGATTTGAAAGAGGTCTATTGGTGGAATAATATGAAAAGAGATGTGGCTAATTTTGTGGCCAAGTTTATGATTTGTCAGCAAATAAAAGTTGAGCATTTGAGGTTAGGTGGTGGGTCTCAAGAGATTGAGTTGTCAGTGTTGAAATAAAAAGTGATTAATATGGACTTTATTAATGGTATTCCATGGTATCACCGTAATTTTTATTCCATTTGGGTC
This sequence comes from Capsicum baccatum var. pendulum, assembly GCA_030864225.1. Lineage (NCBI taxonomy): Eukaryota > Viridiplantae > Streptophyta > Magnoliopsida > Solanales > Solanaceae > Capsicum > Capsicum baccatum. The sequence goes on from CM061560.1 coordinate 190,951,379, forward strand.
ATTATGGATAGGATGACTAAGTCTGCTTACTTCTTGCCTGCGAGGACTAATTATTCTGCGTAGGACTATGCAAAGTTGTTCATTTAGAAAGTCATCAAGTTGTATGGTGCTCCTATTCCTATCTTGTATGATTGAGGTACTCATTTATCATCTTACTTTTAGTGGTCATTTTAGAAAGTTTTAGGGATTAAGGTAAACCTTAGCACCACTTTCCACCCTCAGACGGATAGATAAGAGGAGAGGAATAAATAGACTTTGAAAGATATGCTAAGGGCATGCATGATTAACATTGGTGGTAGTTGGGTTAACTATTTTCCTCTCATCAAGTTTAATTATAATAATAGTTATCGCTCTTATATCGGGATTGCTTCTTTTGAGGCCTTGTATAGTAGGAGGTATCGTTCTCCTATTTGGTGATTTGAGGTTGGTAAGGCTGGTTTGTTTGGTCCTGACTTGGTTCATCAGGCCATGGAAAATGTGAAAGTAATAAGGGAAAGGCTTAAGACTATACAAAGTTTCTAGAAGTCTTATGTGGACGTGAGACAAAGAGAGTTAGAGTTTAATGTGGGAAATTTGGTGTTCTTAAAGGTGTATCCCATGAAAGAAGTATTGCTGTTTGAAAAAAAAAGCTCAGTCCCCGTTATGTGGGTCTATATTTGGTTTTAAGGAGAGTGGGTAATGTGGCTTATGAATTGGATTTGCCGTCTAGTTTAGGTTTTATTCATTTGGTATTTCATTTTTTGATGTTGAATATATGTGTGGTGATCCTTCCTTGGTAATTCCTTTGGAGAGTGTGGCTAGTTCGGATTTCTTGTCTTATGAAGAAGTCCCAGTCAAGATTTTGGATCGTCAAGCCATCGGTTATGGATAAAAAATATGGCTTTGGTAAAGGTTCTATGGCGGAACCATGAGGTTGAAGAAGCTACTTGGGAAGACGAAGAGTACATAAAGTCCAAATACTCATTCTATTTAATCATGCTTAAGGTATGTATATTCCTTAACATCTTTGTTTTCTGTCTTTGTTAAAGGTAAGTATGGTTGTGTTCTATGCTAAATCGTTCTAATGAATGCCTTGGCTCGTCATTCATGGATGAACGATCTTAAGGGGGGAGGGAAAATGTAGCACCCCGGCATTTCGGTTCCTAAAATTTCTAGGTATTTGAACTCACTACCCAACTATGACTTTCCCTACGAGTCATAGGGTGTCATTACGGTCTTAAAGACCCAATAGTAGTCAGAATGGTTATCAGTCATAAAGACTAATTATGAGTCATGGTGTCCAAATCTTATGGTGACTAGTGTGTGCCCCAAATGCTTTTGTCTAGATTACAACTCAAATCGTATGAGTAAATACTTCTGCCTGGGTTATAACTTTGACCCTATGAGTCGTAGGGTTACTTGACAAGTCATATAGTGGATTCGTAAGGATAATAGTTTGGGTGCCTTGGGACACTATCTTGGCTATGATTCAAGGTAACGACTAGAAGCCATTCGTTATAAGTCATAGGTTGACCCATAATGACTAGGCGGTAAAATTCTCAGCTTTTAGTAAGGGCATTTTAATAATTTCCCTCCTTCCTTACTTAGACCCCACGTCCATAAAGCACCAAATAAGAGTTATTCTCAACACTTTAACATATCAAACACTCTCTTTACTCTCTCAAAATTCCCCATTCAAGACAAGTTTATGGTTTTATGGGAAGTGATTATCTAGGGCACCAAGGGTGTTTTCTTCTTCAAATTCCTTACTGATTAAGGCATGTGTATCTCTCTCTACACTGGTATTTTTGTAATGAAATAAAATTGGTTCATTATTCACATGGTTTTGGTATTGCATTTTGAATGATGTGTTGAGTGTTTTGGATATAAATTGTTTGAATGTTTTTCCCATGAATACTATTGATTTATTATGCATTAAATTGTTGGTTTATACACACATTGGGAAGCATGGGAATGGTGAATGAATTTAGGGTTACAATGATTCCCAAACTTGTGAACAATGTAATTAGGGGTATAAGGATTCCCCAAATCATTGGATTTTTTTTTGTATTGAAATTGGTAACAACCCCAACCTACTTGCATAATTGGTTTTAGAATGTGATTTATCAATTGTCTTGACTTATTTTTTTTAAAACTAATGCATGGCATAAATGGAAAAATGGTTAAGGATGACTTTGAAAATCTTGTGGGATACTAGGATTCCCCTAAGTGGATAATAATGATCTTCAAAACCTTGTGTGGTACAAGGAATCCCCCAAGTTGATTTTAATAATGGAGTCTGGGGTACAAGGATTACCTAAAGTGATGGCTTAATGATATATACTTGCAAGTTGTTGTTGGTATGATGATACCACTTGATTATGCCTTAATTAAAGACTACTTGAACTAATGGATGAGTTATGTGCTAAATATTTTAACTGGGCTAATGAGGGTTGTGATAGCTAGCTGTGAAGGTGTAAGTCCCGAAGGACTGATATTGGAAAATCACATCTACCAATGTGAGGGATGATCTATATGGATCTGTACCTATGTCACACTATATATATATTTGTATCATGGTTGGCGTAGGGTACAAGGATTCCCTGGCCTTCTATGATATCTCTAGTTTGTGCGGCTAACACACACTGGGGCCCAACTAGGGGAGACACTAGACCCAAATAGACCGTGAGATGGTTTGTGACATTCAAGCCACACAACCTAGGATAAAGTTGTAAAGTTTATGCTAAGCCTTGTTCCCTACCCTAGTATGAGATATATATATATATATATATATATATATATATATATATATACTTGCAAATGGTTATGTGCATTGGATTTTGACTGACTTTGAACTATCAGTCATGGCATTATTTTACCCCTTATCCCTGAGTTACATGCTACTGCTCAACCCACTAACCTTCTCTGAATGTTGTATCCCCATACGATATAGGGTCCTTAGGTAATTCTACTTTTCCTGTGGAGTGTTAGGTGGATCGGCTCGATTTGTTAGTCGTTTGAGGTGATGTGGTAAGCTTCCACTCTCCGAAAGACTTGATCATTCCATCCGTTTCCTTTCATGAATTAGAATTGAAGACTTCACATTAACATTATCATTGTCATTGTCATGAATTATAATTGAAGACTTCACATTAACATTATCATTATCAAAGTCGGGGGCATGTCCTGACGTAGGTTGTTTTTATGGTATAGAGGCTTTGTGGATTATTGTGGATGGGTTTTGGTTGTTGATATTCATACACGTTTGTGTCACTATTTACTCCATCTTGTTATGTGTTCAAAACTCAGTCGTTGTCATGTGGTTATGTGTGTTTTGTATGTTTAGACAAAGAGGATTATCTCTGATGCTCGATGGACTTGGGATGTCCGTCACGGCTAGGCCCTGGTTTGAGTCATCACAAAAACAACATTAGAACACAGTCTCATGCCTCCTATGACCTTTAAGTATTAGAATAACCAATTTCCAACCTTCTAAATATTTTTTAGATACTAGTTCGGACTAACTAATCATAATTAGAGTTATCGAGATACTAATTGGAAATCAGGGAGACAAGACTGAAATATCACAATGGGGATGGACGAAAATGAGATTGATTTCCTAGATGCCTTGTAGTTTCCTAAGTATTTTATATAGATCTCAACACACCAATATGCAAGACAGTAATACCCCGAACTTACTTAAAGCCTATTTCCGTCTCTATATAATTAAGGGATGACTTCCCAAGTGAGAAATATTTTAAACCATGTAGAATTTCCCTAATATCGAATTTTTGTCAGGTGAAGAATCGAATAATATTTTGGTCAATACCAAATTCATCAAAATCCGATGTCGGGGTAAAAGGTTATGGACGTTATACAGAAAGTTGTCTGAACTGCCTAGGTGCGACGGACAGACCGACGGACCGTCGATCTAGCCCGTCACCCATAGCCATCGCCATGAGGCAGTAGTCCCATTAACTGGCCAAGTTTCAGGATTGATGTACCATCGACCCAGCGACGGACCATCGCACCCCACCGTCGCATGTCCCGATAAGTAATTTTAAGTCACTTTTAAAAGGGATTTTTGGTCCTTTTCTACCCTTTTTAGCACCTATTTATATCAGATCAAGGCTCATAACTTCATTATTCATCAATAACATCAAAATATAGGATTTCTTTCAAGATAAAAAAGACAAGAACAAGATCAAAACCCTTCTTCAAGAAAACTCAAGAAACCAAGAATCTCTCCAAGAACCTTCAATAAAGAGTCTCCTAAGGTATGCTAGATGTTCATTCTTGGGTTCCTTCCACCCAAGAAGTTCAAGAATCCTTTTCAAAATTTCAAAGTTTATGTATTTATGAGATTTCTTAATTTATGTGTATTGAAGTGCATGATTATGTGTTTTTGAGTTGTAATTCATTCTTTTGAATACAAGTTGCAAGTCTTGATCTTGATATGAGTTGAATTGGACCATGTCCATGTTAAAACCCTAAATTTTGCAAGTTGGTTGGAGTAATCATGATACTTGGGTGTAGTATTTATTATATAACCAAAGTATGTTCCCCACATGTTTGACAAAATGATTTTGTTAAGGAAGTAGAGTCAATATAGCATGGTTAACAAGAAATACCCAATTATGTATAAGTTCATGTACGCCAAGTGTTTGTTGAAAAGTCTTATTGAATGATTTATCATATGTTATATGCATTCCCATTCATGTGTATTCCTTATTGAGTGAACTTTGAGATATTGGTATACATTTCCTATACCTTTATATGTTCATGATAATCAAGTGATTGGAGGGATGTCGCATTGATTAGGTTGTGGATGATAGCCTAATGTCATATCTTGTATGAGTTGTCCTGTTTTATGATATTTATGTTATCGAGTCCTGGGGAATTTAATACCCGAAATTTAGATGCTTGTCTAGAGATGAGACAATCTCAAGATAATCTCAGTCGTGCTATGCTCAGTAGAATTCAGACAGTTACAGAACTTGAGAAAATTCAGTGATCTTAGTATAAGTGTAATCCAGTCTCAGTATTAGTCTAATCTGACTTAGTATTTAGTTCCGACTCAATAGTATTCTGAAGTAATTAGTATTCAGTAGTACTCAGTAGTATTCAGTATTTAGCTCAGACTTCAGTGAGACTCAGTAGGCTAATAAGAATTCAGTAGCATTTAGCCAGATAGTAGAATCCAAGTAGCATTCTATCAGATAGCTCAACCAAGTGAACTCAGTCAAGAAATATGAACAGTAACAAATTTATCTCAGTCTAAGTTCAGTGAAGAATCAGTTCAGAGTCTTTCAGTTGGGAGTAGAAACTAGCACCGAGCGAGTGCAGGAATGATGGCTTCCCCATTAAAGAGGTAGAGTAGTTAGTAACAGTACCTGAACTACAGAACTGCGTAGCCAGTGCAGGACCAGGAGTCACCCGTTATATTAAGGCTTAACTATCATACTGCCTTAGGCTTGACTTCCTATTCAGGGTCACCCGTTAGAGAGGTTTGACCATAGTAGAGGTCTTTACCCGTGGTACGGTATTGACACCCGTCTAGCTGGGGTTACATGCTTTACCCCACTAGATCAGATTCGGGGCATGTCGGTTAAGTGAGAACTCCCACAATTTCAGTTTCAGTATCAGTCTTCAGAGTAGAACTCAAAAATCAGGACTGACAGATACAGTCACCCATCTCAGTAAAGAACTTAGATAGTTCCATAGATTCATAGACCACCCGCTAGATAGGCCTAGTCTCATATAAAGTTAATAAGTATCAGTACTAATAAATCTAGAGATCACCCGTTAGATAGGCCTGATCTTAAACTCAGTCCATCATTTCTATAATTAAAAAATTCAGAGATCATTCCTTATCATTATTAATAGATTCAGTGATCATCTATTAGAGAGGTTTGATCACAGATTTAGTCAGTCGATAGTAGCAAGCTCAGAATTCAGTTATTGATATGAGTAGATTTAGTTATTCAGTATTAAAGAGTTAGTAAACTCAGACATCAGTATTAGTAGACCCAGTCATCAGTAAGTCAGTATTCAGAGTTTGTATTCATTGTTACTGCAATTCCAGTTTTGGTTTGTGCGTTCATGCATATATCCCCATTCAGTATTCTCATGTTATTCAGTTAAGTAATGTTCATGCATAAGCCCTTGCATTCAGCCTTACCTCATCTAGCATACCAGTACATTCAAAGTACTGACGCATACTTTCCTGCGCTATGGTGTCTTATACCATAGGTTCAGACTACGGGATCCAGAGCACCCATAGCAGTCCAAACTTAGTCAGTAGCAGAAGACGTAGCAGTGAGTCCTCTTCATTAGAGTATGATTCATATTTTATTATTGCATTAGATTTCATTTAGTTTCAGCAGATGGAGTTAGTTGGGGACATGTCCCATCAACTCCACAGTTCAGATAGTTTAGAGGCTTTTCGAACAGATGTATCAGTTTTCAGTTTTGAGTATTTTAGACATTTTGAACCTTATGGAAAATTTCTGCTAGTTTTCCGTATTTATTTCAGTATATTATGCAGTGCTCAATTATAGGTACCAGCGGTGGGTTGGCTTGTGGTCCTTTGAGATTATGAGTACCGTGTGGCATTCTGGTTCCAGAAAATTGGGGCGTTACAAAGACTCTACTCGAAATTTGATCTTGTATTGAGAGACTGGTAACCTAGGTTCTAATAATATCTTGTCATAATCCAAATCATGAGATCATGCGGGCACCTACCCAACTCTATCCTAGATAGGAGAACCCTTACCACCCAACCTTTGACTACTGTGGAAAAGCATTTCTAAAACCTTAAGAATTATCAAATTATTAACCTTTTATTTACCATAGAAAATTAAGGTTGAAGATCCTAATGGCACGGTGTTTGAGCAGGTTATGAAATATAAGAGGATACCTGAATATTGCACAAAATGTATGTAGACAGGGAATAAATTTCATATTAAGGAGGTGACTAGGGGTAAGGGTTCACCTAGAATGGTCCAGAAGTGGTAGCGCAAACCACTCATGCCTACTGTAGTAGGAACTTCAAAACAAGGACCTGAACAGAAACCTACAAATAAAGAAGAATAGATAGAGAATGTGGCGGAATCATGACATTAGGTTGCAACCAAGTCAGTAGCAAAAAACATGAGAGTCTAAACCACAAGCTATGATAGTAACTAATGGCTTGAGTTTCTTGCTACGAATGATCAAGAGCTTCTAGACAAAGATACTAGTTAAAGTATGCTATGGTATGGCATTAGAGGTACCACTGTTAATATTGATCAATGAACTTGATCACCTGGAGCACAAGAGGAATAAATAAACTTCATGAACAAGGGAAACTTAAGCTATTTTTGAAGGATAATAGAGTTAGTATATTGCTATCATAGAACATAAAGTAAAGGAGAATATAGAGAGCAAATTCTTTCAAAAAATAGCACTTGGATGAAAAAATACAGTAAATATGGATACTCTAATAAAGAGAGGGTCTGGTTGGTGTGGAACCCTCAAGTAATTGACTATCCAATAATGAGTAAGTCTTACTAGTTCTTTTAAAGTAGAGTACAGATAAAGGGTAGTAATATGGTGTTCTCTTTTATGGCAATATATGGACTACAGACTATACATGACAGAGCGTAAATATGGAATGATTTGTGGATACTGGTGGTCGATACACAGGAACCTGTGTTGTGTATATGGGATTTTAATTCAATATTAACAAGATATGATAGGCCACACGGTATTCAAATACAGGAAGTGGAAGTTAGATATTTTGCAGATTTTATTATTGATACTAATATGACATAGTTGAAAACAATTGGTAGGTCCTATATGTGGTCTAATGGACATACATGTATCAAGATTAATGAAGCTTTAGAGAATGCTGAGTGGATGCTACAAATGTCTATTGGGGAGGTGAATGTGCTGAAACCTATGATATCTGACCATTCTCCTTTGAGCTTGGATCTAGGAAGGGATTGTAAGAATTCTTATAAAACATTCCAATTCTCTAACTATCTTGTAGAACATCTATATTTTATTAATAAGGTAAGGACAGCTTAGCAGAAAAGACAGAGAGGAGATATGAAAGAAGTTTGGTAAAATTTGTCAAGAGTAAAAGGAAGTCTCAAGCAACTTAACAATACTGAATTTATGAGGGTGAGAGATAAGGTAATTGACTTGAAAGACAAACTTAATAGGATTCGGGAAATCATGAGGGCTCTTGTAGAGTTTGGTGCAAATAGACAACATAAAAGAGAGGTAAGGTAGAATTTAAAGAAATGCAGTTTGATTGAAGAGAATGTAATGCAACAAAAGTCAAGAGTACAATTATTAAAGCTAGGTGATTCTAACAAGCCTATTTATTTGCTCACGCGAAAGGTAGGGTAGCTCAAAACATAATTACTAGATTGTTGAATACATAAGGGGTTAGAGTGCAAACATAGGAGGATATATAGCATGAGGTCATTACTTTTTATAACGGATTACTCGAACAATCAACTTCCACGTTTCCTATTGTTAATATTAGTATTATGAGAAATGGATAGACTTTGAATAGAGAACAACCACTAAACTTAAAACCATAACTGAAATAGAAATGGTTAATTCTATTAAGGATATTAAAGATTTGAAGGTTTCAGGTCATGATAGGTTTAATGCAGTATTTTTTAAGAAGGATTGGTCAGTGGTAGGCAAGGATATCACAAATGCAGTGCTTAGGTTTTTTGACACAGGAAAAATGTATAATCTTATCAACTGTGCTTAAGTCACTTTTATTACTAAGGTAGAGAATCCTATAAGAATTGGTGAATATAGGCCAATATCATGTTACTCAACAACATACAAGATCATTTCTAAGGTGATCATAGAAAGGCTATAATAGATGATTAGTTCTTTGGTTTATTCTAATCAGTCAAATTTTATACAAGGAATTGTACTCAAAGATAATACTATTGTCAATCATGAATTAGTGAAAGGTTATGAGAGGAAAGGGATATCTAAAAGGTGTATGAGCAAAATTTACATGAGGAAAGATTATGATTCATTGGAATGGATTTTTTGGGGGCAAATTCTAGCTAAAATGAAGTTCCTTGCAATGGTTATTAAATGGATCATGCTCTGTGTTACAACTGGTATATATTCAGTGATGGTAAATAGTAAAGCCACAACACCTTTTCATGAAAATTGAGGGGTAAAATAAAAGAGATCTATTGTCTTCTTACCTATATGTACTAGCCATGGATTACCTCACTAGGATACCAAAGATCTTCCAATTAACCTCTAACTTTGATTATCATCCAAGTGTAATCCACAACAAATTATCCAACTAAGTTTTGCTGACGACCTATTCTTGTTCTGTAGAGGTGACTTAAAATCTGTACAGTGCTTATATAGCTATTTTGAGATGTTTTCTAAAGCATCAAGACTGGTGGCAAATATTGATAAAAGTTATGTGTATTTTGGAGGGGTCAAGCAGACTACACAAAAGAAATTTTTTCTGGAACTGCAATTCACTAAGGGATAATTAGCTTTAAGATACCTTGGAGTCCCTTTAAGAACTAAACGATTGTCACTTGTACAATGCAAACCTCTAATTGATAAGTTGCTGGGAAGAATCACAAGTTGGACAACCAAATTTCTTTCATATGTAGGTAGGACTCACCTAGTCAAGAGTGTTCTAGTTTTCATATTGATATTTTGGTCCCAAACCTTCTCCCTTCCTAAAAAGATTATACAGGTTATAGAGTCCATTTGCAGGAGATTTTTGTGGACGGGAAATGTTGATGCTTCAAAAAAATCTCTAATTGAGTGGGAAAATTTATGTTGTCCTAAATCTAGTGGACGGTTGAACTTTTTGGATATTTACACATGAAAAATACCTGTTATAGGTAAAAGTTTATGGAATATCTATAAAAAGAAGGACAAACTATGGGTAGAGTGGATTTATATCTACTATGGACATGAAGGAATATGGGAACACAAGATAAATAGGCTTCTTAGATAGTATAAAGGATCTTAAAAGCTAATAAGTACCTGTAGGAGGCCGATTTCAATAAGGACACAGTGTTGGCTATGAATAACTACTTCATCAAAAAGGTCTACTTATAGATGGGGGAGAAATGATCCAAGTTTAATAGAGAAAACTGGTGTGGTCCAAATATGGTGCTCCCAAATGGTTATTTATGCTCTAATTTGGCAGTTAAAAGAAGGATAGACGCCAAGACAAGATTAGAAAAGTGGCGATTCATTGATTTTGTAACATGTCCCTTATGTCAGGAAAAGGATAGAAACATGGATCACTTATTTTTTAAATGTTCATTTGTTGCTACTATATGGGATTAGTTGTTAGCCTGGCAAGGTATTATCAGAACAAGCTTGAAGTGGAAAATTAAAGTACATTGGGGATTGAGATTCATGAAAGAAAGAGGTAGTAAGGCACAAGTGTATAGAATGACATTAGTTAGTGCCATTTACTCAATTTGGTTGGAGTGTAATGCAAGAGTATTTCAACTTAAATAAAAAACAAGCTCATTATTAGACAAGTAATCGATTATGTTCATGGGAAAGGAGTTCACCAAGATAGATTAGCTCATAGGCTACTGGAACTTAATAGGAGTCCATAGCTATTAGAGTAGTTAGCTTGATAGGAGATGTTATTGTTTGTTTTAGCTAGATTTGGGGTTGTTCTTGTCAAGTGTTGTATTTTTCTGCTTTGAAATGACACTTTGGTAAATAAAATTTTACTTACCATAAAAAACCTTTTATCTAAAATAAAATTTATTACATTAAATACCTTGTAGAATTTAATAAAACAACTTCCCAGAACCTAGTCCAAAAAAGCACAAGAGCACTAAGACAAGAAGGATGACACAAGGCACGAAGTAAGAATATAATAATAGGAGTTGCTGGAGAATGATTACTGTTGCACCTACAGAAACTTCAACTAACCTGCAACCATGGATATACCCCCAATACAAGATATAATAAGTATAGTATTAGCACAACCACACATATTGGTAGGTATCATTAGCCAACCAAGGTTAGAGAAAATATAACAATATATAGAAATTAACAAGAGATCATGACAATAATAAATACCGAACAACTAAACATACCTAAGCATACTTTTACTCCCAACCTTACTGCCTTTTTATCATAATATTTTTAGTTTATTCCTAAAACACGACTAATGACAGAATTCCATGTAACAACCGATCCCATATATCTTGTGCACTCTCTTGTTACTGATAATTCTGCACTTCTCTCTTTCTCACTAATCCTTTTTCATAATATTCCTCACTTTTGATTCTACTACCATTAACCATCGAAATTTCAAACACCAAGACACTAACTAAAGAAACATCCATTTTATGTATGTGACTGTACACACAAGAGAATAAGATTCATAACAGATAAAGACATAACTTATATTCTCACTTTTCTACAATGTACAATAAAAAATTCTACAATGTACTATTAAAAATTCTACAATGTACATTTAAAAAACCATTAACTTACTAACCACCAACTATCTTCTTCGTGTCATTCCTTTTCAAGTTATTCGTCCAATCACCAACCAATCATGTATCAAATGATATACCACAATACAAATCACCATAGTTCAATAACAATAAAAAAATAGTCATCCAATAATTTCAATGCAATGTGTAGAAATAGTGTAGACATATACTAAGGTTGACAGGCACCCTTAGTCATGACCTGTAGGGGACGAGCTCAGTCCATGTATAATATCAACATGGTACTCGATCCCAACATCAATCTATACCGGTGTGACACCCAATTCTAATATCAACAAAATAGGTAAAATAGCAACAATAAGGCTCAAAACCCAACAATATCAATATGCAAGTTCATAATTTAATTCATCAATACTTAAAATTTTCGTTTAATTATTTCAACTTAAACTTTAATATCATTGCAACCAAAAATCACTTGCATGCTTGAAGGCTAATTATAATCATCTAACTCAATACAAGCATAGATTAAAATCAAGTATACAACTATTTTCAATCAACCCATCCTTATCCAACCTTCAAGAATTATTACCAATTGACTCGACTTACCTTAACATAAGCAAACATACCAAGGATAGGTTCTCCCATACAAAAAATTAACCTCACTAATTTCTCTTCACCTACTATCATCTACCTTTATTCTGATTTTCATATTCACTTAAGGACGCTCTATAACACTAATCCTCTCTATATTTATTACATTAACCCCCATAAAAAAAACTAAAGGCAATACTTAGTTCTACCTACAACCCTATCTTTTTTCTTTCTTAACCCTATTATTAGTTGTCCTTAAATCTACTAACTCCTCTTTCCATAAACGCCACAACTTAAACTATTCCACTGTACAACCAACCTAAATACATATAAGGAACTTCTAAGTCTACTGAATAAGTCCACCCCTTAACATACTCTTTTTAAACATATCTCATACCAACAATAATTTACTGACCTACCTTTAGTTCATGCAAGCATAACAATTCCTCAACATATAAAAGGTTAACACATACCATAAACTCAAACATGCATTACCAACTACATCTAATCCATTACCCTAAGTTCAGTTTGTTAGATATTCCATCCAAACTGTATGCCTGTAGGCCTAGACATGATCTCCTATCAAAACTATAGTTATTACACAGATCTACTATGATTAAACTACAACCTACCTTTTAGATGAGTTCACTTCCATGGAGAGTGAACATTCTCTCCTCTAGTACTTTTGCTATCTAATCCATCACAGTTTCTTTAGGAAAATACTTGGAAATCACCCTCTAAGATATTGGCCTCTAAATTTTTCCAGTTTTGAGCCAAAGATTCACCTGTAATATTTCTAGAGATGACAACAATATAAGAGACCATAGTTGGGGGAAGAGTTTTAAAAATACTTAAGAGACTTACTGCCTAACAATCACTACAACGATCAGAGTGTCGCTTCAACAACATTAATACGGTGGCAGATCTATTGCTGCAGTAGCAGTTGGCAGACCTGGCCCAATTTGAAAATTTGGTCCAATTAATTTTGGCCTGTGGATTTTCTATCACAAAATTTAATTCTAGTCAGGCTTGAAATGTACTTTGATAAAATTATTTTGCCAAAACTATGTTTAACATAACGATGAAACATTTCTTTACATATTTTCTCTTTGGCTTTCATTTTCACTTTATATACAATTTGGCCAATCTTCTAAAATTAGCTTTTATTTCAAGAAATGTTTTTTTTCAAAAATACTTTTCAAAGAAGTACTTTTAGTGAGAAATAATTTGTGTTTAATCAATAAATTGAAAAAAATACTTTTGAGCGACATTTAGTGTTTGGATAATATTTGTAAAGCTCTTTAGTGTATTTTTCTCAAACTTATTGTAGAGAAAACCTACATTTTCAGCTTCTGGAAAAAAATTTCGCCAATCCCCAGACGTACTAATTTTCTCCTAAAATATTGGTCCGAAACCTCATTTTAAAAAATAAGCACTTTTAGGAGAAAAATAAGTAGTTTTTTTATAAAAAATCTTTTCCAAACAAGATATTACTCTTTATCTTTTTCAATTCTTATTTGTGTATTTGTAGATCTGGTTCTATAGTTTTATAAAATTTTATCTTTTCTTTATTAAAAACAAGCTCTTATCTTGATTGCCATAGTTTGTTAGTTTTACTTTATGTGTTTTCTCAATAATTTTACCTTTCTATATTTTTAAAATCAACTCTAAATTCAAGATTTTTTCACTTTCTCGATTTAAATTAGACTTCAATTATTAGTTTTCGTTAGTTAATTCTACAAATTTCTTTCTTAATTAGATCTTATTTTTAATACTTGCTTCCTTAGTATTATCTTCTCCACCTTTTTAACAAAAAATCTTACAGGTTGGTATTAGCTTTGACCATTCTATTTTATTGGGTATTTTTCATGACCTGAATCAGGGCCTAGCCGTAATGGGCATCTCAAGTCCATAGGGGAACGGAGATCGCCCCCTCACACCTAACCAACCAACAAACATACTCAATGTTGGATGAATTTCAAACATACAACAAGATAACATAAGGATAGACTTATAGATATTTAAACCATGACTTTAATTTGTCAACCAAAAACCAGTCAAATGGCATACCAACAACACCCAAGCCCACAGTAATCCAACAAAGCCTTCTAAACAAAGGACTAAAACTGAATATCAATAAAGTATCGTGACATGCCCCCGACTATAACCGAAATAAGTCTACACAATCTGAGACATAAGAGACTAAAATATTAAATATAGACTTTCGATGTGTGAAAGCTCACCACTTTAATACCAACTCACCAACTGACCTCGAATTCGAATCATTGTGTAGGAGAAGTAGAACTATGGCAAATTCCTGCATCGCATGGGGATACAGCGTCTGAAGACAGTTAGTAGGGTGAACGCTAGCATGTAACTCAAGTTTTGGGATAGCATAATGCCATGATCAACAATTTCAAACTCATTAAAAATCTAATGCACATAATCAAAGGCATATACATACATACATATATCATATGTCGGGATAGGGAACAAGGTTTAACATGCATTTTAAAACTTTAACCTTGATTGTATAGCTCAACCGTCATAAAATAATACCCATGAGTTATATGGGCCCCAGCTCTCACCCCCCGATTGGATGCCAGTATGTGTAGCCACACTAATCAGAGAAAAATCAGACATATATACACAAGGGACTCGGACCCTCTAATTATATACTAAGGTAACTTAAGTACCCTTTAATGAAATGTGATATGGGGGACTCGAATCCTCCAATAATAACAATATCAATAAAGTGGACTCGAACCACCTGGTCACAATCTAGGGAATTCGAACCCTCAAACTATAACTACCCCCGCACTGGCTAGCAAGGTTTTCAGTGTCGGTCACTCGGACATTCACTTTCATGACTCAACTACACAACCCTTTTTTAAAGCATAATTAAAATATTTAACACATATTCTCATTTTTATTAAACCAATCACACACCAAGTCATCCCGTTGGTATCTTCATACCAACCTCACTTTTAAGCTAATTTATCATGCCATGTCATCTACTCAACTAACTGGAACTCGATCCCATAAGTCAAAAGATATTCAAATAATCAATCATTCGAGACTCAAACCCATTTAATCAATCGAACCCACAAGGTTTCAATTCTACTATTTATACATGGCCACCAAGGCGTTTCAAGGAAAACATACATACTTCATTATCCTTTTTATGTCAATGCATTATTACAAGTGGGAAAACCAAACTATGTGACAAAAGCCCCTTTCATTGACAATTTTACAAACATGTTAAGGGCATACAATTTCCAAAATCATAATCAACGCAAAATCATCAAATTTGGGTTTACCCATGACGCCTTTGTTTAATCACCATTCCCATGCACCCACAAGTTCAAAACAATATTCAAAGCATAATTAACATACATAAACCATGGAAAAATATTGTTCAACAAAAAGCATTCAAAACCCTAAACTCTTATTATAAATTCAACATGATATCTCATGAACAATACTTTAAATCACATGCTATTACAAAATTGACAATGAAGGAAGAGTTACATGCTTGAAATACTTATAATTATGGAGAAGAAACCTTGAATTGACCCCTGAATGCTCAACCTTAAAAAAACCCTAGCTTGCTTATCTTGAGAGCATTTGAGAGAGAGGAGGGTATGTTTTGATTGTGTTATGGGTGAGAATAAAGTCTCAAAAGGGTTTATAGGTCGTGGGTTATGTTTAGGTCAAGAGAAAAATGTCTAAAATACCCTTATAAAAATCTGAAAATTAAAGCATCAGTTGTTATGAGTGATCTTATGACTCATAGGGTCACCTTACGACTCAGACCCTCCAATCATAGCCAAACCAGAACTCTCTTGGGCTCTTCACTATGAACCCCATGACTAGCATCGTACATCTTTTAATGAGACACTACGGCTGATAGGGTCAAGTCATAGTCTCAATAATTTAATAGTGGTACTACACTGGACACATTACGAAATACCCTCCTTATGACTCATTATGTTCAGTCAATATCAAATTAGTGACTTAGGAAAATTCTCCTGGTCTTATTATGATTGGGTCCTATGACCCGTAAAGACACATTACGAATCATCAGGTGATTCGTTGCCAAGCCAGAAAGCTCAAAACTCAAAAAATTTTCAAGGGCCAAAATCCAGGGTGTTTCAGTATTATTTTTAAATCTTTTTTGTTGAAAAATTGTTAATTTCTCTATTTTTGATAGTTTATTTATTGATGCTATTACTTTGCTATTAGTTTAGGTGATTTTATTTTATTGGGTATTTTCCCCTATACTACTATTGAGTAGTAACAATAATTGAAATTATACAATCAAATTTCAATGATATGCTTAACTCATTTTAGTTGGTATTTGTTTGCTTGCAAAATCTGATGTTGTTGTAAATTTTAATTATTTCTCCATTTTGATTTTCTCTTCATCTCTAATTTTCTCATCTTCTCTTCGATATCCTTTTAATCACTTTCTTACAAGCTTATGTGACACGCACCAATTTTTCAGGTCTTGATGGCACCTACTACAGCCCACTAGTAAGTAAGCCAACCCTTAGTTTAGAACAACTAGTAGAAGAATAATAAGAAAACAAAAGCAATATTACATGAAAAGAGAAGGAATACAAGAAGGAAGTAAATATGTCCCTAAAACTTGGTGAAGTCCGTACAAGAGCTTTTAATACAATAGGAGTACAAAGTGAAATCTAGAATAAAAATATACAAAGCCATCTCTGTAATACAAAAGTAGAGATTAGTCTAACAATAAGAAGGAGAGAAAGAACAACTCTGAATATAGTAATAACTCTAAATATCAGCAGCTCACCCTGAATCTCCTATGGACACTTGACACCATGCATACATCAGTAATGGGAACTCGTACTATGATCTGCATAGTGTAGAAATGCAGTATAAGTACCACCATAAGGTACTCAGTGGTCATCGACTGAATGAACTCAAAAAACAATACAAGTATAAATAACATGAAAAGCAAAAATAACATTAGAGATAGACCATTTAAGATATGAGATATTATAATACTTAAATGAAAAGTAAGGATAAGCTATCATAGCCTATAAGTAATTCGGGATAAAGTTTTTCAAGAAGTATCTAGTCAATATATGATAGTATAGTGAAGAAATAGATATACGATATATAATAAAGGTATGAAAATAGATATATACAAGAGATATATAATAGTAATATGAAAAAAGGATATATATATATATATACATAAAATAATATTACTAAGGAAACCAAACATATATCTAAAGAATAGCTAAATCAAAAAGTTCCAACCAAAAGAAACTGGCCTAACATCTCGAGGATTATAACCAACTAGGGAAGCTAATTCTAGCATAATTAGTCTCTAATAGAAATGTGATTAGTCATAAAGCTCATCATAATAAGAGAAAAAAAATTTGAAGTATATCGACATACTCCTATGTCTGTCCATAACCAACCTGCCATACACTATATAGTAATAACCAAGCATTAGTGTAACTAACTAGCCCAGACAAATAATAATATAATTGAACCCCTATAATCTTAGAAGGTATAATCAATCACTCAGAAACAATAAGCACCACTTATACCTATGAAGACTCCTATAAGACTGATGGATACAAGTGCCAAACATTTATACTAGTGATATATGATACATTCAAAAGAAGAAAGGTCATTAAAAGAAATATACAATGCAAGATAAACTAGTACCATATCAACACAATATATACACCTCCTCTAGCTCAACTGCTCACAAAGGCAGGAGGACCTACTGTGGCCATCCTCTTCCAATACTACTTAAGGATAAAGGGGCCTATCACAACTTAATTTCTAAGGTCATAATAGAACCTACTAAAACCCACCAGTAGGTAAGTGGACCTATAGTTTGGAATCGTGAGTACCAGACTTTTCAAAGAAAAGAAAGAAAAATGCAAAATAAATATAATAAAAGACTAATTTGTATAAGACAATCCAAAAAGCTGGTTGAATAAGTACAATAGCTTCTAATATAATCAAAATACAAAATAAAATACTAAATGAATATACTGGTATAACTTATATCTTAATACAACATAGAGATCAACCTAATTTATAAGAAGTAGAATAGTAATTCTCCAAATTCTATGAGCTCACCCTACATCTCTAATCCATAGCTTCTCTGCATGATGCACACAACAATGATGATAGCCCATACTAGAATCTGCTAGATGTAAAATTATAGTATGATTACTAAACACATAGTACTCAGTAGGCAACTGTCGACTGAGCTCCAAAGATAATGCAAATATATATAACATGCAAGCAAGAGTGTTCCTATAGTCAAATATCCAAGAAGTGAACATAATAAAACTAAGAAGGAAATAAGGAGGAATTATCCTATTCTAACCGTACTCAGACACTAAAGCGCTATACCATATACCACTAGCTGATATATAAATAAAGGGTATAAAAAGGATATATAGTAGTATACAAGGTCAAGAAATGGATACATAACATGAATAAATGAAAAAAAGAGGAATATATGAAATACTATAGTTAGATACGTACATACATACATACATAAACATATATATATAAGATTAAATCAAAGGTACAATTTAAGATAGTCATACTAATATCTTAAGGCCTCCTAATCATAGTAGGGACTAGTATCAACATAATCAAGGTTCCTAATTTAAACATCTAAACATGAGATAATTATTTATTATAAAATAACCATAAGTGAAAGGAATTAAAAACATACCTCTAACCTTAGTATTAGTCCATAATCAACTTGTCATGAACTAACCATAGTAATAATAATAAAGTAACTGGCTAGTCCATAAATAATACCTTAATTGGGCCCCATAACTTGGAGGTTCAATCATCACACAACACACAACAAATCATAACCTATACCCATCAAATCCCCCATAATGTTTGTAGGTATAGGAACTAAATAACCAACTGGTGATAGGCAATGCATATGAAAGAATGAATGAAAAGTAAACCCATAATACCATAATCGATCTAAGTTCCATAAAGTAACTCAGTGTATACACCTCCTCCAGTTGACGGCTCACAAAGGCAGGACCTACGGTGACCTCTCCTCTTCGACATGATAACATATAAATGAGAGGCCCATAGAGGGTTCAGGAGTACTCCTATACATTGACCTGGTCCCTATCTAGGATTTACAATCATCATCATCATCATTAATATCAATTTAATCCATCCAGTACTAAAGAGATGTATATATATTAAATACACAAACTCAAACAGTGGGTAAAAGGGTGTAAAAAGGGTTAGAATCTCTCTTGGACAAAGTAAATAGTAGTAGTAAAATCATGAGAATATATCTTGATCAATTCTCTAAAATATCATTTTAGTCTTAGCAGCTCATAATCTTCCATTAAGGTGGTGTGATTCGCAATATGAAATAATTTTCTTGAAAGTAAAAAGTGGGAATAAATCCATTTTTACGAAAATAGTAGTAAAACCATATTTTTAGTTGGAATCATACCATTAAGTGAGTATGAATGTATCAAATCTATGCATGCCATCATTGGTATCAAAACCATATAATTATAAGCATCTAAACATCCATAAACTGGGACTATATCCTTTACAAGGATAAATCACTAACTTGGAGTCTAACTAATATTGTATCACGGCCATTGGATCAATAATATATAACCAACATAACCATTATACCATAATCCAAAAAAATATAATAATCTACCGAGTTAAGTAGTAAACCTTATACTGAAGGGTCATTTGCCTCAACTGTGTCTAATATGCTATTAATACATATTAGTCTTTTATTATATTTACTCTACTATCATCATTCATTTCTCTTGGTAGTCTATTACTAATAGGTTTGAACTAAGGGTAGTCTTACCTACTGGTAGAATTGTAGTAGGTGCCATCACGACCTAAGAATTTGGTCATGAGAAATTAGTATCAGAGCCTAGGTTTATCGGTGTGTTGGTACAAGAGCTAAGTGTCTAGTAGAGTCCTATGAATCAGTATGGAAATATTTGTAACCTATATTTGAGAGGCTATAAGGCATTCTTAGGAAATTCTATTCTTTACTTATTGTCGTGTGTTCGTATTTCTATGAGCCTCAAGTATATTCTTTAACTCTATTCTATCCTAGATAGATGATATGAGGTTATCTATATATCCGAATGAGATTTTGGAATTAGTTTTTTAGTGTTTTAGCACAACGTCAAACTGGAGAGTTAGAGATTAACATTGAAGATCTTTAGCATTGACTGGAGAATTTTGGGCCAGCCCAAGCTTTAATAGAATTAGCAATTGCTTTATCCTTTTGATATTTAGCTTTGAGGATTCTATTTTTTTTTACGAATACCTTATAGACAGAGATAAGGTGTAGGTCATTGAGCAGTTCGCAGGCTGGAGTTGGGTTTGTTGGTGTTAAGCATAGTTTCTTATTGATTTTCAAGAATGAGAGTGGGTTTCTTAAGTGTTCCAAACATACTTTTATGCTATATAATTCAGAGCATAAGATGGTGTGTGGATTTATTAGAGGATTAACTTTGCCACTCTATTTAGATTCAGAGTATTTGATAGTAGTTGGATTTTTTACCCTCATGTTATTGATCACACGAGGGCCACCAAAAGAGCATATATTAAGACTTGTGAAGGTGGTGATAAGAGTCCATGTCATCATTATAGTTCATTTGGTACACCATTTAGAATTGAGGATTCTCTTGATAGAGATCAGCTTTACTTACAGCCTAACCATTGGATACAAGTATCATATTAGGCTATGAGTGTATCTCATACTAACATGATAGTCATAGTGGGTAAAGTTATCATCTAAGTTTACATATTTGGTATTGTTCTTTAGGAATTGGTGGCCAATCTAGATCGTGGTTGTGGTATAATGGGTCATTTTTTTAGAGAGTGCCCCAGATGTGATTTGGTTGCTCAGGAAGAGTTAACATATGTTCCTTGCTAGCCTAAGGGTCCTAAGGTATGTTATGATTGTGGAGAGAATGGTCATCTCAGTAGGGAGTGCCTTCAGTGTCAATTGGTTAACCAGTTAGGGTCAACTCATATTTCTCGCCAAGTTAAAGCTTTAGGGGTTTGCTATGACTGCAGAGAGACTGGTCACCAGCCCAAAAATTGCCTCGGCATAGGAGTTTTAGTCATTAAACTTGTCCAAATAGTCTTATGGTATTGTAGAACTTTCAGTTAGAGGTAACACACTTATAACTTTAATGCTCAGTCCGAGTTTAAATTCTCTTAGAGTTATACTTTCTTAGGGACGTCGGGTATGTGAATTTGGATTTCACCATGATAAATGCACTTTTTTATTTCCAACCTTTACTTTTCATATGAGTGTATTATGGTTTTTGTATCTATTAATGATTATGTGCCTCGGTAGGTTTATATTGGTTGTTATGTGCCTTGGTGTAGAGTTCATGTTAATCTGATTACCCCATAGGTGATTTTCTTTAGTTGTGGATAAAGTAGATCAATGTTGATATTTCATTAGGGGTGTAGCATCTGGGTTCGAGTCCTATTTACCTTGGCATATTGACCTTCTTATAGCTCTAGAATGGTACTTGTTATTGATCTTCATTATTGGTATCACCTACTATTTATACTGGTATTTCTATTGTGGTTGCTATTATAGCTATTTTTTAACATTGGTTGATCCTTGCTTGATATATGGGTAGACTAGCATTATAAAGTTAGAATCCCTTCCTTGCGGTTCTTATTTTTTAGCTTCGGCGGCTAGCTTAGTTGGTTAATGTAATACCTCACATTTTGGGCTAGATAAAAACCATGATTTTGATGCGTTGATAATTTCGAAGCCATAAATCCTATGCCAATATGTCATGTTAATTAATTGCGTAGTATGTGAATCCATTCAAGCTTGAATTTAGACCATAGAGGTCCTTCAACTTAAGGGCGAGTTGAAACTATTTCGATTGACTAAGATTTAGTAGAAGTTGTAAAGTGTGTCAGTTTCCATCGACCATAACTCTTTGTATATGTAAAATTAGAGAGACTACTATGTGTCAAATGATAGGTCTTCGAGTTAGCTTTCCAATGATACCAATTTGCAAAAATCTGACACCCGAGCAAGAAGTTATGGCCTTTCAAAGTAGTAGGCGGCGCCTATGTAAACATAGGCGATAGCATAGGCACCGCCTATGTAAAACATAAGAGATAGCATAGGCACCACCAATGTAAACATAGGCGATATCATAGGCACCGCCAATGTAAGGAATTCTGGCGACTTAAACACTTCGTTTTTGGGAATGGTCTTTTCCCACCCTAATTTAGCCATAAACACGAAATTCAGTTTCCAAAGACCCCAAAATACACTTTCATTCATCCAAATTGTTCAATAACTCTCTCTATAGTTTCAAAATATAAACCCAAATAGTTCAAGATTCAACCATGGGTTTTCAAAACAAATTAAAGATTTGGAATCTCTGCAACATAGGCTTCAAGAAGCACCTATCATATTCGCATATAGAGGTACGTGGGGTTATCCTAAAATCTCATGGGTGTAGTTTTTATGAACATGCATGCTTTTAAATAGGGGTTTTCAATCAAATGCTAATAACTTGCTTTCAATATGATTTCTAAGTCATTTTCTTTATGTCATGGGAATTATTTTCCTATATACTTCAATGGTTGAAACCATGCATATGTGATTTGAGATTTTCCATGGAAGTTTGATAAATATGAATGATAAATTGTTTTTAAATTCCCATGATAATGTTTTGATACTCTATATTATATTGTGATAAACAAAAGAGAGCATGAATTTGAAATAAATATTGTTCACCACTTATAAATGATGAAGCACCTTAGTTTTTTCATAATTATGCATATGTGGATTTGATATTGATGACTTTCAAGTTGGGTATGACGATACCCTTCAAAATACGATATGTGATTGAATAAGATGAAATTTGAATGCATTGATTTTACATGAGAAAGGTGGATGCCCAAAGAAGGCGTTTGAGACACAAGGGCTCATCGCTGGAAAATGTGTTTACCGACACAGAATATTGGTACCAGGCTAAGTGATCTTGTGTACTTGACTTTATGTCATTCCCAAATTGGAACTATAGGTAAGAGCCCGGGCTAACTGATCTTGGACGCTACCATTGGATCGAGACACCATGCTGTGTGATCTTTTATGTCTCTCCCTCACTTATACTCTAATATCGGTGGCAATTGAGGTTAGACAATTGGTGTAAATTATGTAGGATATTCGACCTAGTTTAGTTGCATTTCATTGTTGTTGAGAAACTATTGCATTACACCCATGTTTTTTAAATGATTTGATACGAAATTTGCTTTATAATGGATCTCAACTATATATTATAAAAATATTATGCTTTGTTTTGATATCTTTGTATGCCAGTACTTTTGTTCTGACCCCCTCCCCTCTCCAACCTCGTAGGTTCAGAGGCCCAGTCTAGGGGTCAAGAGAATCAGTAGAACTTTTAGACAAAGCTGTAGAGAAAAGTGGTAAGCCTTCTATGTTTTGGAAGGTCTTACGTCCTGCAGTCCTTTTATCTTTTATTCAGTTTTTGGGTCTACTAGGGGCCTTGTCCCAGTTTTCAGATAGACATTGTTTCAGTCATTTGATAGAGATTTTTGTAGATAGTTTTTCAGAGTATAATTGATATTGGGGGAACCTTATCTCCCCCTTATTGTCGCTTTTCATATTTATGACCATGTTTCCAAATTATTATGCTTTTCCTCATTTCTTTGATCATATGAATTAGGTGCATGATTACCAGACAGATAGGGGTATTTCAGGCCTCAATGGTTCGAAATGCTTGTCATGGCTAGCCCCTAGTTTGGGTCATGACAAACTTGGTATCAAAGCACGGTTCATGGTCCCAGGGTTTCTGCGAAATCGCGCCGGATAAAGTCTTGTTTATGGGTGTGTAGCATGCCATACTTATAAGTAGAAGGCTACAAGACGTTTAGGAATATCTCTCTTTATTCATATTCTATTTCGTTCAGCATAGTCAAAATGTTCCTCCTTCATACTCTTATTCGTGCTATGGTAACATCCATATGAAAGTAAAATCATCCCAAATTCTTTCCTTACTCAGATGTTCTCAGACCTATCACATTACTGGGGTGATTCAAGTGTAGAAGTTTAGAGTCTTAATGGTATTATCCCTTCGGATCGCGTCATATAAGATCTTAAAACTGTGCAAGGACTTCAGAAGAGTCCGTTATCGCTTTAGAGTGTATGGGTTATAGTGTGAACCTTGATCTTGACGAAATCATATTTTTCAGCCTTCTATAGTAAGTATATTCGGCCCTTTTTTAGAAATTTATGTTGCAGATGTCATGCTTAAGGGAAAAGGTGTGTAGTAGGAGTGTTGGAATAGTGTTTCTACCAAACATTAGTATAAGTTAAAGTGTCAGTGTCATGACCTGTTGGTAGCTAGTAGCATGTGTGGATTGTATCATAATCTATAGGGGAAATATTTGACTCAGATTTTTATCTATACAAAGTAAGATATGTATTCTCAGATTATGGAATATTATGTGACAAATTTCTATCTCTTGAAAAAATTTTATCATTGTGTTGATGAAACTAAAAAGCCTAGTGAAGTCGTGTGTGGCTCTTTCGATTCACTAGCATAGTTGACTTGTCATTCATCCCATTTTCTTGTTTAAAATACAAAACCAAAGTCTAGTGAAGTCGTGTGAGGCCTGTTTTGATTCACTAGCAACTTTTTGTTCTTTCGTTGGTTTAATATATGTATGGTTGAATCTGTTTGCATGAGATAGAATTGGTAATGAAGTGATTCGTCCTTGTGTGTTATTAGTAGAAGGTAGAGAAGGAGTTATTGTTCAAGGTGATTTGTTGGTTGATTGAATGTGAAAATGGCTATATTAGCGAGTAAGTTATGATTATAGACTCATGGTTATTTGAGGAATTTGAAGGTAGTGTAAATGTATGCTTGGGTAAGTAATTGTGATCAGTATAAGCAGATACGATTGCACAAGGTTATAATATAAGGATAAGGTTGACCATGTCTATTATGAGTCTTTAACCCCCTTGACCCTCTTTTCATTGGTAGTTGTAAACTAGTGCTACTTGTGAGAAGGTATGTAGCAGATTTTGAAGTATTTGGGATAGAATGTTCCAATTTAATGGATTAGTATATCATGTTACCCTCGTTATTGGTGGTAGATGATTGATGTTATACCATTGGATTGAATCTAATGTAGGATGTGGATGTAAGAATAGTGGCATGAGATTAATGGTGTATAGTTGTGGGATTAAATTAGTAGGCTTGAGGTGCTGAAATAGTACATGCTAACGGATTATGATAAGTAAAACTATTAGGTCATGATCGATTATTGTGGTTATGAAGTTCGAGTGCACTAGTGTTTCATGATGATTTCTTGATCAATGATGTTAGTTATATGAAAGTGATCTAATAGGATTGAATGGTGTATGAAATGGCTTAAGTTTAAATTGATTCGTAATGAAGTATAATGTTGTAGGTATGGTGTAGAAGTATGCCAAGGTGATATGAGGTTGCGACATATTTTTCTAAGACTATTACATAATTTGTGTGGCTAGTGGTACCATTGAATTGTTAAGTGGAGAAAGACTAGTTAGATGGTATATGGTGATCTAAATAGCCATGTTAAGTGTTAGAATCTAAGTTTGAGTTTTGAAGGTTGAACCGATATAAATAAGTGTGCAAGCATTATACTATGACTATTGATGGCTATGGAAAGATAGAGTGTATCCTTGAAGGTAGTCATTCGGGTTAAGTCTACGATATGCATGTATTGTTATTTTTTTCTTTCAGACCCTAGAGTGTAGTAAGTGTAGTTCAGTTAGAATCTGGTAAGGGATCTCCCAAACTCTAGATGATGACTTGAAGCTAAGGGGGAGATGATAGAACGAATAATCAAGTAAGCCTCTCAGATTCTAGTAGTGATACAGTATGATTTAGAACATCAGAAAGTGAGGGTGAATCTCAACCCATTCCTACCTCAATATTTTTTTGTTATCCGGATGCTTACTCATGCCTTACGATTCAGTTTTGTGATAATAGTTCATGATTCCAGTATATGATAGAGAGTCACGTACTCTTCCAGTTCTAAGATAATGAGTTCTAGTTCATTCAAGTAGTCGGAATCACATTCCTTATGTTATGAACTCTAGTTGAGGTCATGCAACTCATGACGCATGTACTCACTCTTTATTTTATGCTTAGTCCCGTATAAAGATCTTTTCACGCTTGAGGGTCTTATGTTTTAACCTTTTAGTGACCTTTCCTATGCAATGATAGTGGTGATGATGTAAATGTTCTTGTTGATGGAAGATAATAGTATGCTTGTTTAGATAAGGCCATAAGTATGAAGTAAGATTTGGGGCCAAGTCTTTGATACATGTGATGGTTAGTGAAAAAGTTTATGTGTGTATGTCTTAGGGTAGCGCGCAGGAGTTATATTGACAATAGTTTAGAAACTATGTGAAGTATGTATTTATGAGTGGTTGCCTTGGAGTCAACATGTGGTTATAAAATAGGCTTGAATGACGTTTTGGGATTGTAGTGAAAGGTTGCAATATGCAATAGCGACTTCATATTAAGAGTTCAGAGTAGTCATTGAAGTGGTAAGGCATGTTATACTTAGGATTTGATCTTTAAAGGAGATATAGAAAGTGGCATCATATGGTTTAGAATAATAGCATGGTCTGGCATGTTGTATTTTTTTGTAAATTAGAGTTAGGCTTGATCACGGCGAAGGGATTAAGTTATTTCCGACATTAGTAGAAAGATTTGTCAATGCTCATATGAGAATTTTAAGCTGAGTTGAATGAATATGATATTTATAGGGAATAGTATAGTTAAGTGATATTCGGGAAGTGCTCTAAGCCTGAAAGTAAGAAGTTGTATTGCCAAAGGTCTAAAAATCCTATCCTAATTTAAGAGTTATATGTCTATATTCTAGACTGCATAGTAGTGTCAATGTTGTGATTTCCTCAGTTGGAGGTCTTGTGTAATCCTTACCCAAGATGCATGGCTCCCTATTACTGCTAGAGCTTCCTTAGAGAGAGTGTTGAAGAGAATACTCCAGTTAAGTATGAGGGTGTAGTATAATTCAGTCTGTATGGCAAATAAGTCATTTTAGCAGTCAGATTCGCATGACTTATTTTCTCGTCTTTGCACTTATTCATGCTATTCGAAATCTCAGACATTCTACTATTCCAAGATAGAGTATACCATTATTACGAGTATAGCCCAGTTCATGCATCATGCATTAAATTAAGATTCCAAATGTTCAGTTATGATTCAATTCGTAGGTGACCTGTACATCGCCTCAGTTTTTCGAGTATCTTAGTGAATTGAACATTCATAGAGGGACGTAACGTCCCAAAGGGGAGATACCCCATTCACCTGCATGTATAAATTCTTATTACAAGCTCTGTACCAGTTGTCATTCCGTATTCAGTCATACGTTCATACATTAGTTCAGTCAGATATGCATGTATTAGAAATGTATGTTCAGTAGAAAAAGTTCAAGTTATCAGTGTATTTAGTCCAGCGTTAATGAGAACAACTAAGTAAAAAATCGATGCATCAGGTATGCATGTTCATTATGAGAATTCAACTTATGAGTAGCTTCAGTCGTGTATTCCATGCATCAGATTTGCATGTCCGAAATAAGAATTTAGAACATCAGTAGTTCCAACCATAAGGTCATGTTTTAAATCATTGTATTCTTTATTAGAGGACATGGTGTGTCCACGTTATTCCATACCTCTAAGCTTCAATATGTTCTTACCCATCATTCGAGGATGAATGATCCCAAGGGGGAGATAATGTAACACCCCACATTTCGGGCTAGATAAAAATCATGATTTCGATGCGTTAATAATCCCAAATCCATAAATCCTATGCCAATAAGGCATGTTAATTAATTGCATAGTATGTGAATCCATTCAATCTTGAATTTAGACCATAGAGGTCCTTCAACTCAAGGACGAGTTGAAACTATTTCGATCGACTAAGTTTTAGTAGACGTTCTAAAGTGTGTTAGCTTCCATAGACCATAACTCTCTGTATATGTCAAATTAGAGAGCCTACTATGTGTCAAATTATAGGTCTTCGAGTTAGCTTTTCAATGGTACCAATTTTGCTAAAATCCGACACTCGAGCAAGAAGTTAGGGCCTTTCAAAGTAGTAGGCGGCACCTATGTAAACATAGGCGATAGCATAGGCACCACCTATGTAAAACATAGGCGATAGCATAGGCACCTCCTATGTAAGGAATTCTGGTGACTTAAACACTCCATTTTTCGGGCAAACTGGTCCTTTTCCACCATTATTTAGCCATAAACACGAAATTCAGTTCCCAAAGACCCCAAAATACACCTTCATTCATCCAAATTGGTCAAGAACTCTTTCTCGGGTTTCAAAATAAAAACCCAAATAGTTCAAGATTCAACCATGGGTTTTCAAAACAAATTGAAGATTTGGAATCTCTGCAACGTAGGCTTCAAGAAGCACCTATCATATTCGCATATAAAGGTACGTGGGGTTATCCTAAAATATCATGGGTGTAGTTTTTATGAACATGCATGCTTTTAAATGGGGTTTTCAATCAAATGCTAATAACTTGCTTTCAATATGATTTCTAAGTCATTTTCTTTATGTCATGGGAATTGTTTTCCTATATACTTCAATGGTTGAAACCATGCATATGTGATTTGAGATTTTCCATGGAATTTTGATAAATAGGAATGATAAATTGTTTTCAAATTCCCATGATAATGTTTTGATACTCCATATTATATTGTGATCAACAAAAGAGAGCATGAATTTGAAATAACTATTGTTTACCACTTGTAAATGATGAAGCACCTTGGTTTTTACATGATTATGCATATGTGGATTTGATATTGATGACTTTCAAGTTGGGTATGAAGATACCCTTCAGAATACGATATGTGATTGAATAAGATGAAATTTGAATGCATTGATTTTACAGGAGAAAGGTGGATGCCCGAAGAAGGCATTTGAGACACAAGGGCTCATTGCTAGAAAACGTGTTTGCCGACATGGAATATTGGTATCAGGCTAAGTGATCTTGTGTACTGACTTTATGTCATTCCCAAATTGGCACTATAGGTAGGAGCCCGGGCTAAGTGATCTTGGGCACTACCATTGGGTCAAGACACCATGCTATGTGATCTTTTGTGTCTCTCCCTCACTTCTACTTTAATCTCGGCGCCAACCGAGGTTAGATAGTTGGTGTAAATTATGTAGGGTATTCCACCTAGCTCAGTTGCATTTCATTGTTGTTGAGAAACTATTGCATTACACCCATGTGTTTTCAAATAATTTGATACGAAATTTTCTTTATAATGGATCTCAATTATATATTGTAAAAATATTATGTTTTATTTTGATATCTCTGCATGCCAGTACTTTTGTGCTGACCCCCTCCTCTCTCTCCAACCTCTTAGGTTTATAGGCCCAGTCTAGGGGTCAAGAGAAACAGTAGAACTTTCAGACAGAGCTGTAGAGACAAGTAGTGAGCCTTCTATGTTTCGGAAGGTCTTATGTCCTGCAATCCTTTTATCTTATATTCAGTTTTTGGGTCTACTGGGGGTCTTGTCCCAGTTTTCAGATAGACATTGTTTCAGTCATTTGTTAGAGATTTCCATAGATAGTTGTTCAGAGGATAATTGATGTTGGGGGAACCTTATCTCACCGTTATTGTCTCTTTTCATATTTATGACCATGTTTTCAAATTATTGTGTTTTTCCATATTTCTTTGATCATATGAATTAGGTGCATGATTACCAGACATATAGGGGTATTTCGAGCCTCAATGGTTCAAAATGCTCGTCACGGCCAGGCCCTAGTTCGGGTTGTGACAGTTAATTTCTCTCTTATAGCAAGGTAAAGTCAGTTATTTTTCTCTTCTATTGGTAATGCTAGATCGATTGTTGAATGGGCTTTGGTAGTGAAGATAGGTTGGCTTTCCTTGGATATTTATGGTTCTAGAGTTGACAGTTTGTTATATTGCTCATTTCTATGTTTAAGATTCTAGGGCTAGCCTTTGGGTTTTCTAGGATTTTAGCATTAGCTATACTTCTTTATAGCCCATTTCTAAGGTTGACTAGTTTGGGGATCCATTTCTCCATTTTTTCTTGTTCATCGGTTGATAGTGGTCTTGGTGTTGATGTTGAGAGGTATTAGACTTGCCTTTCAAGCTTCTTAGGTTCATCTCTCGGTGATAGTTAATCTTGGTATTAATGTAAAGTTAGATAATTTATTCTTGTTCTGATGTGCTTTTTGTTCTAGTAGAGTTAAAGGAGGTGGCGATAGGTGATCTTTTTGTAATTACTTCTTAAGTTGGGAATTTAGGTATTTTTTCTGATATAGAGTGTTATCTTGAACAGTTTTTAGTTAAGGTTGCATTTCTCTAAGTTGTTAGAGTTTTGGTTATCGCTGGTAGGATTTGCAGCCTTGGTGAGTTCTTAGGTATAGTTAGATAAATTATGCCCTTAGTAGGTATGGAGTTGGTATCTTGTGACTTCAGCCTTTGGTTTTTCTTTATTGTGATTTTGGTTCTCAGTTACATTTTAATTCTAGCTCCGCCAGGATATAGTGGGGGTTATGCCTAATTTTTGATAGTGAATATGAGTTGGGTATTTTCCCTTGGTTTAAACTTATTGCCTCAATTTTAGATTTGGCGCCTTGGAATGGTGGCCTCGATATTGTGCTAGAATTTGTAGTAATGCTAACTCTATTTATAGCATTAGTGTGGATAATTCAGCCTTGATGTCGAGATTCTAGCTAAGGTTGTAGAGTTTGGGTACAACCTTCATTTCCAAATTTGTGTTAGTTGGGCATTTGTCTATAGGATGGATAGGACTACTCCATATATACCTATTTAGTCCTTTTTTGTTTGGATTAGTTAGGGTCAATAGATGTTTAGACAATGGCGCATTAGTACTTGCAGATGGTTTCTTCCACTCTTAACCTTGATTTCTAGTTTTCATTAGAATTTTAGATGATCTACTAAGCAGGAGTTGTATACTTGAGTTGGATTTAGCTTGTCTTTGTCCTCTATTGATGGGACATCCTAGAGAAGATCATTAAGTGGTGAGTGTTTTTGCTTCTGACTGCCAGTTTTAGTGGTCATTCGGACCAGTTGTAGCATTGACATAGATTGCAAGCATGGGCCATCTCCATTGTATGGCCATATAGTGCCTTATGGATTTATTCTCATGCTTTCCCTTATGAATTTTTGGTAGATCAGCTTTATTTCTTCAAGGATAGTGTGATGGAGTTGCGCAGACAGGACTCGAGTGACTTTCTTCTTGGTTTGGAGTAGATAGCATCTTTGAAAAGGGAAACACAAGGTTATATTTGGATATTGGATTTCGTTGCATGATTTATGCCTTAATTTGCCTTTGTCTTAGATGGGTTTTTGCTTGGTTGTGCTTGTATTAGTGGGGTATCAGTGTATTATGGTTTGAGTTAGTGTGCATCAACCTCTCTCAGTTAAGTTGGAGTCCCGTTAATGGTTGAGGTTGAGATTTGGTTGTTAGAGAAGTGGAGTAAAGATGTTGGTTGAAAAAGGGATACTGATGGCTAAATATCTTGAAGGCGTTGTTTCTTCTTGGATATCTAGGGAGTCTTTCTCGGAGCATGTGATCCCGATACCTCATACCTTAGAGCTTTTATGATATGCCTATCCATTAACTTTCGCGGATGAAAGTCCTTTTTATAGTGGATATTGTAATGACCCTCAAGGCCATTTCCTCAATTTAGGCATATTTCCAGCATTTCAAGCCTTCCCACAGCGTCTACAAGTCATTTGTGACTTGCTAGAGCTGTCGGTTCAGTTATTAGACAGTTCATTTAAGTTTTAGGCTTATTTCCCTGTTTTGGAGCTTTCTCTATTTAGGATTTTTTCTTGGACAAAAGCTCCTAGTAGACACCCTTAGATGAGAATTTCGACAGTGTCATCAACTTTGAAATGTTGATTTTAGGCTAGACGGACCCTTAGTTCAGGTCCCAAAGCTTTCAAACTCATTCTGGGCTATAGGGTGGATTATATAAAATATGAAACTATAGGTGTGGGCCACACACTTAGTCTAAATGACCTTGGATGAAAGCTCTATGGACCCTCTTTAGTGCCCATGAGCCGCTTTAGCAGCCTTGGCCATTGGGCTGGGGTTTACTTTAGCTATCAAGGCCTACTTAAGCGGGAGTCTCTTTAGCGCCAAGATTACCGCTTTAGGTAGCTGCACCTCATGCTAGGCCACTTTAGCGGCTGACCAATTTTGCCTAAGGGATTTAAATACCTTTCTTCACCAAATTTTCCATCATTTCCTTTAGAGTTTTCACACCATTTTGAGATCTTGAAATGAGGAACAAGTGGTGAATCATCTATTGAAGCTAAGGTAAGCTAGCCTAACACTCCTTGGTCACTTCCCATTAACTTTTCCATAAAATTCCATCATATTTCATTGTGAATTCTAACAAATTAGGCCTTTAAATCCCTAGACTTTAGGGGCTGATTTGGGCCCCTATTTATGCACCATTGGTGCTACACTTTTGAGCATACATTCCTTGTCCTCAAGGGACCTCGTGACTAATTCAATTTGGCATTTGGTTTGTGGGCCCCATGGGCTTATTCTTGACCCAAATTCCAACCCATCCATTATATAGCAATATGAGTCTCGTTTCCTCCTAATGACGTGTAGATTACTATTTTTAATAGTGTAGTGGCATTTCGAGATTATGGAGCAAAGGCAAATGATATATGGTCAATTCACGGACGTGCGGTTCTACATCGAGGTAGCTTCTCATCTACTCTTCTTCACGAGCTATTGTATTACATATTTCATGTTAGATATGAATGTTGGGTTGTGATTATGAGTAGAACACCATGACTTAGCCTAAATTATGAGCTCGGGGGATAGAAGGGTGAATTGACCATTAAGATGAAATATATGTTATAGGACCCTATTGCCCTAGGTTACTAGTATGTTATACATAGTTGAGGCAAATGACCCTTTAGTATAAGGTTTACTACTTGACTCAATGAATTATTATGGTTTTTTGGATTATCGTGGTTATGTTGGTTATATATTACTAGGCCCAGGGCCGTGATACAATATTAGTTTGACTCCGCGTGAGTGATTTATCATTGTAAGGGATGTAACCATAGTCTATGGACATTTCGATGTTTATAATTGTATGGTTTGGATACTAGTAATGGCATGCATAGATTCAATACATTCATACTAACTTAATTCTATGGTTCCAACTAAAAACATGGTTTTACTATTATTTTTCTAAAAATGGATTTATTCCCACTATTCGCTTTTAAAATGGAGTCTTTCCTAACGTGAATCACACCACCTTAATGGATGATTTATGAGCTTTTGGGAATAAAAATTATATTTTAGAGATTTGATCAAGATGGATTCTAGTCTGCAGTTTTACTGCTACTATTTACTTTGATAGAGAGAGATTCTGACTCTGTTTACACTCTTTAGCCATGGTGTGAGTACGTGCATTTATTATATACACATTTCTCCAATACTGGACGAAGTAGATTTATTACGATGATAATTGAAAATCCTGGATTAGTACTAGCCCGGTGTATATGGGTATTCCTGAACCCCCCAGGGTCCCCTTCATCTGTAAATCATTGTTCCAGATAAGAGAGGTCACCCTAGGTCTTGACTTTGCAATCGTCGAGCTGGAAGAGGTGTATACACTAGGTTACTTTATAGAACTTGGACAGGTTATGGTATTATGGATTTACTTTGAGTTTATTCTAGCATCAGCATTGCCTATCACCATTTATGTTATTTGGTCCCTAAATCTATCATCCTTTTATGGGTGAGGGGTTACATAGGTATAGGTTATGAGTGTTATTTGCTCTTTGTTGTGTGCTGATTAAACATTTCTGGTTATGGGTCCTAATTAAGGTATTGTTTTTCCGGACTAGCCAGTTTCTTTATTGTTATTATTATGGTTAGTTCGTCATATGTTGATTATTGACTGATACTAAGATTAGAGGTATGTTTATGATTCCTTTCACTTACGAATATTTTTATTATGGATAATTATCTCATGTTTAGACATTTGGATTAAGGACCCTAATTATACCGGTACTAGTTCCTACTATGATTAGGAGGCCTTAAGATATTAGTATGATTACCTTAGGTTGTACCTTAAGTTAGTCTTGTATATGTAAGCTCAAGGTACAACCTAAAGTTATCATACTAATATCTTAAGGCCTTCTAATCATAGTATGAACTAGTACAGGCATAATCAGGGTCCCTAATCCAAACATCTAAATATGAGATAATTATCACGAACTAAGTATCAGTACAAAATCAACCTATCACGAACTAACCATAATAATAATAATAAAGTAACCAGCTAGTCCGTACAAATAATAAATTAAATGGCCTATATAAACTAGAGGGTTCAATCAACACACAACAGACATCAAACAAAACTCATAACCAATACCTATGTAACCCCCCCATAAGCCAGATAGATATAAGGACCAAATAGCAGATTGGTGATAGGCAATGCACATGCAAGAATGAATGCAAAGTAAATACATAATATCATAACCGATCCAAGTTCCATAAATTAACCCAGTGTATACACCTTCTCTACCTTAATAGCTTGCAAAGGCGGGACCTACAATGAACTCTCTTCTCCGGTATGACGTCTCACGAATAAAGGGACCCCTAGGGGGTTTGGAAGTACCCGTACACACCAACCTAGTCCTGATCTAGGATTTCTAGTAATAATCATCATCCTCATCATCAATCTACTCCATCCAGTACCAAAACGATGTATATATAATAAATGTACAAACTCAAAAGTGGCTAAAGAGTGTAAAAAGGGTCAGAATCTCTCTTGACCGAAGTAAATAGTGGTAGCAAAATCATGGACCAGAATCTGTCTTGATCAAATCTCTAAAATATCATTTTTAGTATCAAAAGGTCATAAATCATCCATTAAGGTGGTGTGATTCCCGTTATAAAGGAAATTATTTTAAAAGTAATAAGTGAGAATAAATCCCCTTTCAAGAAAATAGTAGTAAAACCATGTTTTTAGTTAGAATCGTACCATTAAGTGAGCAAGAATGTACTGAATATATGCATGTCTTCACCAATATCCAAACCAAGCAATAATAAGCATCTAAATATCCATATACTATGGCTATGCCCTTTAGAAGGATAAATTACTCATCGGAGTCCAACTAATATCGTATCATGGCCCTGGGTTTAATAATACATAACCAATATACCCATAATACCATAATTTGAGAAACTATAATAATCAACCGAGTCAAGTAGTAAACCTTATACTAAAGGGTCATTTACCTAAGCTATGTATAACATGCTAGTAACCTAGGGTAGTAGGGTCTTATAATAGGCATGTTATCTTTAGGATCAATTCACCCTTCTATCCCCCAAACTTATAATTTAGGAAGTCATTGTATTATATAAATAATCATAACCTAACATTCTTACCTAGCATGCAATATATATAATACACTAGCTCGTGAAGAAGAGTAGGCAGGAACCTACCTCGATGCCAAACCATATGTCCTTAAATCTCCCATAAGTCATCCGTCTTTGATGCATGATCAAAAAATGCTTCCACGCTATCAAAATAGTAATCTACACGTTATGAGGAGTAAATTAAGACCCATATTCCTATATAATGTATTGGGTCAAAATTTGAATAAAGAGTGGGCCCACTGGGCCCGTAAATGAAATCCAAAATTAATCTATCATGAGGTCCCTCAAAGGACAAGGAATGTGTGCTCACAAGTTAAGCATGAGCTGGCATGAGGCACGGGTACCGCTAAAGTGGTCACCTTGACGCTAAAGTGGTGTCTTCTTAAGAGGCCCTTGACTGCTAAAGTGGACCCCAACCCAATAGACAAGTCTACTAAAATGGATCATGGGCACTAAAGTGGCTGCAAGACTGCTAAAAAGGCCATATCAGATATCAGATATCAGATTTTGCTAAGTCCAAGAAAGGACTTCGACTGGGTGCTCAGAATATGCTTGAAACCCCTTGCGGCGCAAATAAACTATGATACCATACCAATTTCGACATTCTGGACTCAATGGAATCATCAAAACTTTCATCCTATATCAGTTGGACTAAGTACGGGGCCAATACCTATAGTTCCGTTTTTCATATAATCTACCCAATAGCCCAAAACGAGTCTGGAAGCCTTGGGACCAGAACCAAGGTTCCCCCATATCCTAAATCAATGTTGTGGAGCTGATGACACTGTCAGAATTCTCATTCAAGGTCGTTTACTAGGATTTTAGTCTGATACCAAATCCTAAACAAGAAAAGCTAAAAAATAGGGAAATGAGCCTAAAATTCAAATGAACTATCCAATAATCGAATCGATAGTTCCTAGAAGTCACAAATGACCTATAATCATTTTTAGAAGGCTAGAAATGTCAGAATGCATGTAAATATATGAAATAACCTAAAGGGTCATTAAAGGGCCCATAAGGGACTTAGGATATTAGTATACACTACCTGGTCCCGAACTAGGACTTTTATACACAAAATCCATAATAGTAGTAATAACAAGAACCAAAATTGAATCAAAACTAGTGGATGATAACAAGAGTCCAGATAATCCATAATATATAATAATAATAATAATCAAGTTCAAACCAAAATCATATGGTAATAACAAGAGACCTATTACTCCAAAATCGAGCACCAAGGCTCCCAAATCATAACCATGACTAGATGCCGGCCTTGAATCAAAACTCAATACTATGGCATAACTAATGGTAATATAGAGGTCCTAAGACTATCACCAACTTATTTATTCATAAAATTCAACCTCAAGCAATCAAAGATCAGCTACTACCCTCCCAAAAAGTAATGAAGCTAAAAAGGCATGCTATTAAGTATATGTCAACCAAAATCCAAGCTAAAAAACTAATAAAGTAGTAATAAGTCCATCTATTCCTAAACGAAAGTCAATTCGAAGCATTTTATGTAAGAAGGTCAACGGGACACACTACCATCCCTTAGTCACCCAACCTAAGGTAACACCTACCCAAACTTAGGATGAGCTTTACCAACCCTATCCCAAGATACTAAAAGAGCTAAGTCTAGTATTAGAGGTGGATGATATAATAACCTAAGGTAAAATATGTCTAAAATCTGGCATAAAGAGGCCTTAATCAGCTAAAATAAGCGTGAAAATCTAGTTAATGAATGCACATCATCACCAGTATCCAACAAAAAGCAAATGCAAGAGCCAAGACATCTGTAAACTAAAACAAAACTCCTTTAAGGCATAAGGAATCAACCTGGTGTCCATAGTTTTGTAACCAAGGTCTTGAGCCCAATAGTGTAATATGTAGAACAATAAGAGTATATAAGTACATGTAGGAAATCAGAAGTAGGATCAACGAGAGACATCGTTCTACCAGGTGAGCTTAACTAAGAAATATCATCAAAATGGATATGTACTACTCTAACTGCTGCACTCTGGATTGTCAATGCCAACCTAAGGTCGTTTACATAACTAAACTTGCTTAACAATATGATAAAGATATGGTAGGTATTCCAAGATGAGGCTCAATTTAAGATTCAATACTACCTACCCTAAACAGGCCATATAGTAATACAACTAGCTTCAACCCTATATTATAAACCCCACCAAGCATGCAATCAATATAGTACATAATTTCCTAGGGAGGATTAGATCGAAACCTACCTCAATGTTGAATCATAAATCATGAATCGTCCACAAATTGTTCATATTTGCTTTATGTTCCTGGAATGTTGTCATGCCATAAAAATCACAAAATGTGCATTATTATAAGAAAAAAAATACTCATATTGCTAAATAAAAAACCAGGTCCAAATTTGGGTTAAAAGTAGGCTCATGGGGCCTGCTAATGGAATTACAAAATTGAATTCATCACGAGGTCCCTCGAAAGACAAGGAATGCGTGCTCAAAAGTGAAGCACAAATGAAGTTTCAACTGGGGCTCAAAATATCCCCAAGAGCTAACAGAAACGAAAGAAGGAATCAAGAATTAAAGGACAAAATTAGGGGTAGAGACTTATGGAATAACGATGAGGAAATGATCAACAACGCATCCTCGACTCAATCCAAACTCCAATTAATAATTTCCCACAAATTATTGATCTTACAAATTTAATAATGGTGGAAAAGGATTAGGAAAAAGATGGATTTTTGGGGAAGACAACAATATATAGGGCCAGGGGTTGATCATCTCAAATGTGAGGCCCCCTATTATGATTGCAATGGAATGAGAAATCATTCATCATAAATGCAAGAAATTTGCCCCAATCATGATGAATAACCAGTGAAGGCTATTGCGAATGCGATGAAGCCTTTGCAAACACAAAGAAAATTCTGGAATGGATCTAACCAACTGTTCATTGCGAATACAAGATGAGGCTCACAATCACAAAGGTAAAAGAAATTAACCTTTGTAAACGTGATCAAATACTCATGAACGCAAAAGGGAAAGATAGCTTGCACCAGGTGTAAGTCCTGCAAACTTCGATCAAGTGCTTGAGATTCATTCAGAACCTCATGCATGCAAACAAACTATGCTACCATACCCAAATTCGATATTTCATACTCAAAGAAACCATCAAAAATTCTAGCCAAGGTTGTTTCAATGAAATTTGGGCTCCATACCAATAGTTCTGCCTTTCATCATTCTACCCAATAGCCTAAAATGATTTTGAAAGCCTCAGGACCTGGATCAAGGGTCCCCCAGACTAAAATCCATGTTTCAGATATAACGAGACTATCAGAATTCTCATTCGAGGTTATTTACTATAAGCTTTGGTCTGAGATCAATTCTTTAATAATAAAATCTCCAAAACATAGAATTGAGCCTAAAGTACAAATGCGCTATCTAATAACCAAATTGACAGTTCCAACAAATCATAAATGACCTATGGTCACTATGGGAAGGCTCAAATTTCTAGAAATATGCAAAAATTTAGAAAATGACCTGGAGAGTCATTATATTATCGACTATTAAAAGGACTTTCATTCGTGAGTGTCAATGGATATAGAAAAAGCTTGAATGCTCGAATGGATAAGGTACTGGGCTCGCATGCCCCAACAAGATCCCTAGATTAATTTTAAGAAAAAGTAATATTTCCAAGAAATTTCACTATAGGTTTCTCTTTTTTCCTTACATTCTTACTTTACTTTTCAAAACAACCATAAATCCATACTCAACGACCAACTGGCTTCAAACTTAACCAAGAATAACTGAAGCATGCCAACCCAAAGTATAGCATACTGACATTATACAAAAACAAGCACAACCAAGTAGATACCTAACTAGGCTAAGCATAATCCAAGGCATGAACCATACGAACAACTCCAAATTCTAAATATAACATCTTTTTGCCTTTCCAAACTTGCCATATACTCTGATCTATGTAAAATCTCTGCGATATCATTTGAGTACCACTCGCATAATTGCATTATACTAAACTTGAAATACTGAAGGTAATCTACTAAAAATACGTATGGAATAGCATAAGAATAAAGCCCAATATGGTCTACCTGCTATCCAAATAGTGATGAATAATGTCTCCATTTCAGCCAAGCCACTAACTGGTCCGGATGATCTCAAAATCATTAGTTTTGAGTCTAGATCACAAGCTCCATAAATTGACGGTCTGCTCTAGAATAACCCATCGACTGTGGATGAAACCATGCTGAGCCAAACTTGGGTACACTTCTTATGCTAAGTTGGTATACAAAATTCTAACACAAATTAAGAACCAAGGTCAGAAGCAATAAACACCAATACCATGATCGATGTAGCCTCTTCAAAGCATCTATCAAGTACAATCCATCTAAACTAAAGGAAAATGAATTGATAGGAATCAGTGGGCTAAGATAGCCTATCAATGAAGTCTCAACTGAGTCAAACTTTAAAACAGAGGACACAACCAAGTTACACAATTCATAGCTATAATATTAATACCAAAGTTAAACTACTTGATCTCAAACTATCCAAATCGATCATATTAATGAATAAGTATCCATACACCAAAATCTATCTCGACCTTTAACACATCATTCAAAATAGTCAAAAACCACAGCCCAACAAGTTTTGACCAAGGACCAATACCCAAATCAATCTCACTATCTGAAATCAACATCTATCCAATAGTTCTTGTAAGGGCTGAAATTAAATTTTGTTGGGAAATATAATCACAACTAAAAAAACTTGGGCCAAAATATGATCAATATAATTCATATACATTGATGCCATAACACATCAAGGAATAACTAAGAGCTTACCATGGCTATAAAGAATCTTAATGGTGTCCAACTCTTGACCAATTCAAAAAAGAAGATCTTAGCCTTAATCTAGTACAACCACTACCCAATCTATGGTATCAAATACTCACTTCGTAAAGATATCCACTTTGGTCACTGACAACTTATATACAAGCACATATATCCAAGATAAAGCATTCCATAAAGTCATTCCAGGATAAACTATAAAGCCCCAGATTCTGAACCCCGAATGCTACACGATGCTCATAATCCTAAAGAACCACAATCTAACCCATGACTAGTACCTATTACAATATCTATACATTAACATTGTAATCATATGCGGAATAATAGGCTGAACTGCCATAAAGTTCAAATAACTGAAATAATACTAAAGTATGTGGACCCATCTGAACCGTCTGGAAGAGCCAAAATTGAAGCTGAGGTGAGTCGAGTCTTCAACTCTTGAAAACTCTTTTCGCAAGGATCTGACCACTGAAACTTGTCTTTTTTCTGAGTCAATTTGGACATAGGGGATGGAATAGATGAAAATCCCTCAAAAAAGCATCTGTACTAGGCAGCCAGACCCAAGAAACTCCTGATATCTGATAGAGAGACAGGGTAGGGCCAGTTTCTTACTGCTTCAGTCTTTTGAGGATCAACCCTAATGTCATCACTAGAAACGATATGACCAAGGAATGCTACTTACCTTATCCAAAATTCTCACTTACTGAATTTGGTGAACAACTGATAATTTCTGAGAGTCTACAATATGATTCTGAGATAGTCTGCATAATCACACTCACTACGGGAATAAAAAAGAATGTCAACTACGAAAACTATGACGAACATGTCCAAGTACTGCTTAAACACATGGTTTTTCAAGTCCATAAAAGTGGCTAGGGCATTTATAAGACCAAAGGACATGACTAAGAATTCAAAGTCACCATACTGAGTTCAGAAAGCTATTTTTAGAATGTCATATTCTCTAACTCTAAGCTGATGATAGCCTAATCTGACGTCTATCTTGGATAAGCAACTGGCACCCTAAAGTTGGTCAAACACGCCATCTATTCTAGGAAATAGATACTTGTTCTTGACCGTAAATTTGTTGAGCTGATGGTAATCTTTACACATTCTGAGAGAAATGTCTTTCTTGCGCACGAATAAGACTGGTGCACCCCACGGAGACATACTGGGTCTGATGAATCCCATGTCTAGGAGATCCCTTAACTGTTCTTTCAATTTTCTGAGTTCTACTGGTGTCATTCTGTATAGTGGAATCGATATAGGCTGAGTATCTAGAAGAAGGTCAATGTCGAAGTCTATTTTCCTTTCGGGAGGAATTCCTGAAATATCTTTGACAAAGACATCTAAATATTCACTCAGTACTAGGACTAATTCAAGACTGGAGTTTCAGAACTAGTATCATTAACTCAAACAAGATGATAGACACGTCCCTTAGATATCAATTTCCTAGACCATAGGTAAGATCAAGCTGACCCTTGAATGCTGAAGTACTACCCTTCCACTTAAGGATGGGTTCATTTGGAAACTGAAATTGGACTACTCTATTTCTACAGTCGACTGTGGTATAGCAAGAATGAAGCCAATCCATACCGAGAATAACATCAAAATCAGTCATTTCTAATTCAACTAAGTCTGTTGTAGTGACTTTTTGAGATATTATAACTGGACAGTTCCTGCATACCCACCAGGCTATAATGGTTTTACCCACTGGGGTAGAGACTGAGAAAGGATCTGCTAGAATTTTAGGACTAACTCCCAAATCAACTACTATATAAGGAGTAACAAAAAATAAAGAATCTCTTAGATCTAGCAAAGAATAAACATGTACATGAAAGATCTGTAATGTACCAGTGACCATATTAAGAGAATTTTGATGATCCTATTGGGAATGAAGAGATTAGAGTCTACTAGGGTGTTGCCCACTGGTTGCACTAGAAGTGGCACTCTGCTGATTCGGGTGATCGGACTGAGCTGAGAAACAATTTTGCTAACCCTGAATACCTGGCCAAGGACAATCTCTATCTTTGTGGCCTGGCTTACCATATTCGAAACACACATCACTTCCAGTTCTGCAAAAACCCTTATGGTTCTTGCCCCAAGTCTGACAAATAGAATTGATTTGGGCATTGCTAATGCTGTCCTGAGATTTAGAGCCTGGCACCCTATCTTGGTTACCATTCCTGAACTTAGGAACTGGAACACTAGCTCAGGAAAGAGATGAAACATATGACTTTGTGCGAAACTAAGAATGGTTGCCATCCTCTAACTTAGGCTGACTAAAATTGAAGTTATTTGTTCTAGCTCTCTTATTATGCTTTTTCCTTTCCTTAATCTTTTGATTCTCTATCTGTTGAGCATGGATCATAAGCCTGGATATGTCCATCTCACAAATCAACATGGCGGTCCTGCACTCCTTGACCATACTATTATTCACCCTAGAAATAAACTTACTTATCTTAGCCCTGCTATCTGCCACCACATGAGGAGTATATCTAGCTAATTGAGTAAACTTAAGAGAGTACTCTTTCACCATCATGTTGCCCTGCCTGAGGTTTATAAACTCTAAAACCTTAGCTTCTCTCATCTCTAAGGGAAAGAATTTATCTAAGAAGGCAGTGGCAAACTCCTCCCACTCAATAGGCTTTGCCTCTATAGCCCTCTCTACTTTCCACTGCTTGAACCATATGTGATCCACATCCTTCAACTAATATGGATCTAGCTCAGCACTCTCACTAGTGGTAACCCCCATGATATCTATAAACTTCTGGACTTGATCAAGGAATTCCTGAGTGTCCTCACCTGACTTAGACCCAAAAAAGGATTGAGGATTTATCCAAGTGAAGTTCTGAATCCTAGATGTAGTAGTGTTGGCCACTGGGTTGGCCAGAACAGCAGCTGGCCATTCATTCTAAGTAGCAACTGAATTAGCAAGAGTGGTGAATGCAGCTTTAAA
Organism: Capsicum baccatum var. pendulum; assembly: GCA_030864225.1. NCBI lineage: Eukaryota > Viridiplantae > Streptophyta > Magnoliopsida > Solanales > Solanaceae > Capsicum > Capsicum baccatum. The sequence goes on from CM061560.1 coordinate 190,994,791, forward strand.
CTTTGCATGAGAAACATGTCCGTCTAGAGGATCTGCTTGGATGGGCTGAGGGGCTGACTGATTTCCATTCTTCTTTTGGGAGGCATGTTCTGTAAAAGAAAAGGGACAAATGGATTAAACTGAGAGTTAAGTTTAATCTCATGCTCACTGACATGATATGAATACTGAAAGAAGGGAAACTGTTCTTAAGACATCTTATAGCCTCCTGTACTTAAATATGGCACACAACACACCCATGCACAAGACTCTACTAAATGCTATTTTCAGACTTTCTAGGACTCTATTAAACATTAAGCTCTGATACCATGTTTGTAACGCCCCATATTCTGAAACTCGGATGCTACACGGTGCTCATAATGTCAAAGGACCACAAGCTAACCCATGATTGGTATCTGCTACAATATCTGTACATGAATACTCTAATCATATGCGGAATAATGGGATGAACTACCATAAGGTTCAAATAACTGAAATAATACTGAAGTATATGGTATAACAATATCAAAACAAACTCAAATATAAATACTAAATATATTGAAGTGAAGTCTGTATATCTAGTTTGAAAGACTCTAAACTGTCTGAATAAGGAGTTGATAGGACATATCCCCAACTAACTCCAACTGCTAAAATAAAATAAGTACTAAAATACTGAAATGATAAAGTATCCTCACATGATGAGAACTCACTGCTAGACTACTGCTGTTGACTAAATCCTGAGGCTGCCTATGCACGGTCGGGAACCTATGCGTCCAAACCTATGGTATAAAACACCATAGCACAAAAGAAAAGTATGTGTTAGTACATGTGAATGTACTGGTACGCAAAGTGAGGTAAGGCTGAATGCATGGGGTTCATATGCATGAACTATAACTGTCGAATAACATAAATATGACTACGTGAGAATATATGCATGAATACATAACTGTAACTGAGAATGTGAGGATTCTGAATACTGAATATACTGGTAATGTGCATACTTATAACTAATATGCTATTTACTGAGTGACTGTATCTGACAGTCTTGATTCTGATGGAACTAGCTGAGTTTTGTACTGAGCTAAGTATTTGTATCTGACAATCCTGAAATCTATAGAACTATATGAGTTCTATGCAAAAGACTGAGACTGAGACTGAGACTATAGGAGGTAGTCATCTAACCCACATACCCCAAATAAAGTAATATAGATAAGTTGGGGTCCAATCTATAACCCCAATTGGAAGGGTGTCAATACCGCGCCACTGGTAAGGAGAAACTATGAGTGACCCTCATCTTGAAAGTACTCTAAGAAGAATGATGGGACCCTTATCTGACAGGTTAAGCCACCGCATCAACCCTCATCCAACAAGTTTTTGATGTCTCAACCCTACGCTGGCTACGTAGTTCTTGAATTCAAGGACTGCTTCTAAGAATCATACCCTCTGCTAGCAGGTGATTTCCATCCTTGGGTTCACTCGGTGCTGAATCCTACTCCCAACTGAATAGACACTGAACTGATTATATTGAGCTTAACTAAACTGATTTCATTGAATTCTGTTGATAGATGGAATACTACTGATTTTTGTTAACTAAGTTTACTGAGATTACTAAGTAGAACTGGACTGGTACTGAAATTACTGAGTTTTCCTGAATCATGTGACTGACTAAACTCTACTGATCATAGTTTGACTGAGAGCATCTTGAAAACTGACACTGGCTCTTGGCATACAACTAAATTGTCGAGTACAAGTACCCCCAGGACTCGATATCATAAAACTGACAAGACATGGCACTTCTTGAACACATGACCATAGTCAACAATTCAGAGTACAACCGTTAGGGATTTTTATGAAGTATTTGCATGTCATAAGCTTACACATGAATAGTAATATATATAAACATGTCATAATTTTGTAAGTCTAATCTCATAAGCATTCCACCAACCCATTACAATGTATAACAATAACATGGAGGTCATTGTGAACATAAGGGTAAAGCTTGGATTCATCAATTTGGTCACAATTGAGTCATAAGTTAAAATTCTTTTTCTTTTAGGCATTTTATCAAACTCCTTGCAAGCATAACTTGAGGCTTAGGCATGAACATTAAAATAACACATCATGGAAACATTTTTCATTTCAAATACAAGAATTCCAACCACATGCTAACATAATTTCATTATATGTATTAAAGATTTCAACTTGGTAATCATACAACAACATAAACATGGATATGATTCAATTCATAACATGGAATTCAAAATTTATATTTTTAAAAGGGTTTCTTGAGCTTCATGTGTGAAAGGAACCCATGAATCAAAACTTTACATACCTTAAAACGTAAATCCTTAAGGGTTCTTGAAGGAATCCTTGAGCCTCATCCTAAAATTTTTAAATTAGGGTTTCTTGCTTTTGAGAGAGAATGATGAAGTTTGGGGAACTTGAGTGAATATTGAAATATTTAGGTTATTTAGGGATTAAATTCGTGTTTTAGGGCTGAATAGGGTGGGAGAAATGACCCCTTTTTCCCCCAAACCCGTAATAAAAATTTTGTAAAATGGGATTATCTTCGTGACGCAACCTACAGAAATGTGAACTGACCCTCACGATGCGGGGATATTGTGAAACTTTACTATTTTGGGCAATCAAACTTGCCCTTACGCTATCTAAAAAATCCTGAAACTTACCCGAGTTGTACTATTGACTTGCCTTATCATGAATCAACTTGAAAATCGACAAACAGAGTTCTGGAAGGTCATGAAATAAATCATTAGAGTTCGAAGGCTTAAAATGAGACGAAGTCCTTAACACGGCCAAAAATTTCTAGAGCTTTAAGGATCTTAATTTTACATAAACTTTTACGGGGTCTTACATAAAATACTAAAATGAGAAATTTTTGAATTCACCTACTTAAAACACCCTCCACTCAACTTAACCATGAACCATATCATAGGTAGAATAGAGTAACCATATCAACACCAACACCAATATCAAGACTACTACTGGGTAGTAAATCAAACAAACTAGAGAGGAAACCCTCAACTTACCAGCATTAAGAGTGGGCTATCCAAAAAGATTGTTGAAGCTAGAAGGAAAAGAAAAGGAAACACTAACTAGATAACACTAGTTAGCCATCTATCAAGTAAAGATATTTGGAAAACAAGGTAATAACAATAATCATAGAAATACCAGTATAAAGTGCATCATAAAAGACAACCGGTACTATTCTAAAGTCATAGAAAGGACACTATGCCAAAGGAAGGGACTTCACCCAAATACTTTACCCCAAGAATATACCACACCGATCCATTGAGTCCACTACAAAAAGAAATCATCTATGGGGGTATTCAAATATGTATAAACATACACAAAGGCTTACAATAGTTCATATAGTAATATCGAGGCATATAACCACCAATGGATATGAAAATACCAACATAATTAAAATAGACACTAAAATTTAAAAATCAAATCAGACTTATATTGAAGAAATCCAATGTCATAGTCCCTAACATGTTGGAAGAAGTATGAACTTGAATGCATCTACTCTCAGACTAAGTCTTCGAATGACCAACTGAATACTAAGTGTACTATAGTATGAATTTGAATGCATCTACTCTCAGACTAAGTCTTCGAATGACCAACTGAATACTAAGTGTACTATCTCTGCCCAAAGGTACTACATCCCTAAGATACTAGTCTGGCTGCACTGACTGCTCAATAATCCCATGTTAGGGACACTCTCTAGACTAATAATTGATCTCTCTATTGTCATAACAAACCTCTAAGGCTCTAACCTTATGAGAAACATGATCTTACCCACTAACTCATGCTTAGGCAACTCCCTAGACTAGTGACCAACCTCACCATAATCAAAACATGCCTTTGCAACTCTCTAATTCATGGTATATGCTAGCCTAAAATGGCCACAACGGCCTGAAGACCTACATCCAATACTCTATAATGTCTGACCAGAACTCTATCCACTATGATCACTATGAGTTATTTGAGGGACACCTATAATCTGAGCTACTAACATTATGAACCTGATAGGCTATAAGTTATGTCGAACTCTACCTCCATACCAAATACCACTAGCATTGTACTATTGATATGGACTCTCACTATGGACTCCATAAGTCTTAATACATGACCTCTCTATAATCCTTATATTATCAGCAACCTAAATAAAAGTATACCCATTTACTATTAAATGTTCTAATTCTAAGAGGAGTGGCAAAATCAATACTTTGATAAATCCACACACCATCTCTTGCTCTATAGGAGTTAGTGTAGGAGTATGTCTGAACTGCTCAAGAATAATGTAGGAGTATGTCTGGACCACTCAAGAAACCCAATCTCATACTGTAAAATTGATAAAGACCCCAGCTAAACACCAAAAAACCCAACTCTGGCCTGATAACCACTTAATGCACCAGGCACCACCATTGGTTTTGAAGTATCCATGAAAAGAAATGGAATCCCTAATATAATATTTTAAAAAATTAAGGTGGTCACAAGATCTATTGGAGCTTAGGATAGCCCTAAATCCTCAGGATGATGCCGAAGATCCTTGATACTAAGCTCTAACTCCCTGGCCATACTGTAATCTAAAACTCTGGCGATATGTGTAGAAGTCTCATTGGCCTTTATTAATAACCTTGAGCAATATATTTGAGAAAGAATGCACCCAAAGAAGTACTTAGGAGTTGATAAAACTCAAGACACACGGTAAGGAATCAACAGTAGGAATTTTCTAAGAATGCCCTATAGCCACTCGAAGATAGAATACGGATGTCATCATACCAATATGTGGAACTCTACTAGGCAGCTCTTTTACCAACAACACTAGTGAACCTAGGCTCTAACAACAAACTATCATGACCTAATTTCTCAAATCATGATGGAACCTACAATAACCTACCAGTAGGTAAGCCAACCCTTAGTACGAAATAACTAGTAGTAGACTAATAAGAAAATAGAAGTAATATTACATGAAAAGAGAAAGAATACAATGTAAATATGTACCTAAAACCTGGTGAAGTCAATATAAGAGCTTCTATACAATAGATGTCACAACTCGAGCTGGGGCCCTGGCCGCGACGAGCATCCCTAACCATGAAGGCCCGAGAAAACCCGACTCTTTATCACTCGTAATATTGTCCACTATAGGCCTAGACCCTCACGGTTTTAAAATACGTCACTAGGGATTAAGGCGTGCTTACTTATATACCCGACATACCTCCTGTGTTTTGCCGATATGGAACTCCTTCTCCTAAGTTAGGGTGTCACATACACCCCTTTTATGGATTCAGCATCCTCAACTGAAAGGGATATGCCTAGACTCAGGACTGAGGTTTGCCTCGCCTTACCGGGATTTACCTATACTCAGTTTGAACTCTGGCCCATATTAACAGGGCTAACACAGGAGCGGATCTGATACCATTCTGGCACGACCCGAGCCGAGGCCCTGGCTATGATTGGCATCCCAAAACACGATGTCTTGAGATATCCCTATAACTCCCCAACCTATTACTGATATTGTCTGATTTAGGCCAAAGCCCTCACGGCTTTAAAATACATCAATAGGGAGTAAAGCTTTCTTATATATATACCCAGCATCCCTCTTGTATTTTGCTGATGTGGGAATCCTTCTTAAGTTGGGGGTTTGTAACACCTCAAAATTTGATTCCTGGGATACCACATGGTGCTCCGAACTATAAGTAGTCCTGAGCTAACCCTGGTTACCTTTTTTAAATCTAACACTGAAACTAGTAGTCCGACAAGCCTCTACTATCTGTAACTAGAGACTCACTGGGACATGCCCCAGCTGACTTAAACTGTCTGAAAATAACATGAGAAATATCTGCTAATAAACTGAAAGTGTAAGCAACTAAGTCCCCAAACAATAAGGACTTACCAACTGCAGGAATACAGAAGAGATGCTCAAAAATCAATCACGTTGCTGAGACTAAGCACCTGAACCTACATTATGAGACAGTGTAGCACATAGACATAGATGTGGATCAATACTTTGATAATGTACTGAGTATATGGGAGTGCATGAAATAAGTAAACAATATCATCACAATTTATAAAATCAAGCATAAATATAAACGACTCACTTAAGCTTGAATAATTTGAAATATGAAAGTAAAGCATGAATAATAAAACATTTAATGTAAATCCTGTGAGTCAACATACTTAGTTCTGAAATATGTAGTTCTGTTCCATTTCACAAATCACGTAAGCTAAGTGAAGTCTGAAAACTTTTTCTTTATATCTTAAGGCTTAAAATCAATAAACTATTTTAAGAATGGGGGAAATTTTTTAGGAGGTTCTTCTAACCGACAATACACCATGTGAGCATCCATGGAGTCCCATGACTGGCCCCCATTAGCTAGGGATGTTCTACATTTTTTATTAAAATAGAACATTCTAATTTGTGTGATCATAATTTGAGTCATCCACGTAAAAGTGGGAATAATCTAATAATCTGTACCTATGGTGGCACATAGTTCTAGGGTATGAAATCATAGTAATTTATCCATCTCGGTGCGAAATACTACTCCCAATATCATGCTCAAAATATTAATAAATCCACTTTAAAATTTACACAAAGGTTCACAGAAAGACAATTATGCTTTACTTTTCTTTAAATCTCAAGTCTTCTGAAATAAAGTGGATTCTTTATCAAAACTCTGAAAATAATCTAGTCTTGGGGTGCTTATAGCACAACCAATCTTGAAACAACAATCTTTAAATGAGGGCTAGTGACCCAAACATCAATCTCATGTTAAAACATCTCAAAATGCATACTTGGTAATGTAAATATGCATGGAAACATAAATATAATCATGTATTTCAACTTCTAAATCATGGAAAATCTCATAATCTTGCAAAGAATGATAATGAGTATAAACCCTAACTTGAATTTCATGGAAAATCATATAGGTTGCAGTAAATTTGTAAATAAAATAAAGTTTTGGGCACAAGGATGAAAAAATTATCCTTGTTCAAACCTCACATTCCTTAATTGATGATATTTGATGAAAAGCTTGAATCTTGGATTCCTATGGATGCTGTGGAGATGAATTCTTAGTGTTCTTGTATTGGGAATCCTCAATATTAACTTATCTTAGAGAGTTAATGGAGGAATTCTTAAGTTTCTTAGAGAGAAAGTATGACCCTTAGGGTTTTGTGTAAGAGAGAACGATAAATGGAACATAAAGTGCTCTCAAATATGATAAATCTTCAATTTTTGGATGGATTGTGGGTTGGGTAATTTAACAAAATTTCCCCTTCAAGCATTTAAATGAAACTAAAAAATGTATATTTTCCCAATCTGGGTGGCCACCGTGATGCGCCACTATGGCGATGGCTTACTGAAAATTAATAACTGGAAACTGGGTAGACTCCTCGATGTAGAGTCATCGCGGTGCCCTTTTGGAATGCCATTTTGGCACATAGCGCGATGCGCTATTATTGCGCTGGACCTCTGGAAATTGACAACTGGGAAATCGGCCTTCTTCGCGATGTGCCAATATCATGGAGGGCCACTGGAAATTGACAATTGGGATTTGACACTGCTCCGTGGCATGCTAAGGGTCTAAATGATGGTGTTTTGCAACTGGAACTTTAAATAGCCTTAAATTCTTACCCGGTTATCGGATTTAGGCGAATCTTATGTCGTTGGAAAGCTAATTTGATTTCCTACTAAAGAATTCCACCCAAAATAAACATCACTCATTCTAGAATCTATTCCTTACTCTTTTTTAGGACGAGTTTAAACTAGGAAAAATTGTGGGGTATTACAATAAGGGAACATTCCCTCTTAAATGTGGCTAGTTAAGATGAAATTTCTGTGGAATCTGAGAGCATAAGATACCATGCACAATTGAAGTGAACTGAGCAACTGAATCTAAATCATTCTAATCTTATGAGTAATTCTGTGAGTGCATGAACTTACACGAGGACAACTATATAGCTGAATGTATGATTAGAAAAGAACTGGATTAAGGAAGAGTAGTACCTTCAGCTAGATTTGAGTTTGCGGAGTACAGGTGAGGGTACTTGGCTCGCATGTATGCTTCGGTTTCCCAAATAGCGCCCTCAACTGGCTAATTCCGCCAAAGAACATTGACCAAGGAAATTTCTTTTTTCCTTAGTCTACGGATCTGATGGTCTAAAATCTTAACTGGAATCTTTTCATATGAAAGGCTATTCTAAATATTTGAGCTATCTAAAGGAACAACAACGTGGAATATAGAATGAACGGCTGACAAGTCTGCAGGAAACTCAAGATCATAAGCTACTTTCCCAACATGACTCAAAATTCTATAAGGGCTAACATACTGAGGACTAAGCTTACCTTTCTTGCCAAATCTCTTCACCCCTTTCATAGGTGAAATCTTCAAATACATAAAATCACTAACTTCAAACTCGAGGTCCCTTCTTCTCATATCTGCATAGGATTTTTGATGACTCTGGTCTATTTTCAATATTTCGACAATCAACATAACTTTTTCCATAGCTTCAAACACTACGCCAGGCCCAAGCAAAGCAGCCTCACCCACTTCACACCAACCTATAGGTGATCTATATCTCCTCTCATAAAGATCCTCAAATAGAGCCATTTGAATGCTAGAATGATAGATGTTATTATAAGCAAACTCAATCAATGGTAAATGCTCATCCCAACTACCCTTGAAATCAAGAGCGCATGCCCTCAATATATCTTCTAGAGTTTGGATGGTCCTCTATGCTTGACCAACTGTCTGAGGATGGAAAGCTAAACTAAGATGGACTTAAGTACCAAGACCCTTCTGAAAAGCTCTCCAAAACTGGGAAATAAACTGAGTACCCCTATCTAAGATGATAGACAAAGGAACACTATGTAATCTAACTATCTGTCGGATATACATCTTAGCATAATCCTCAGTTGTATAGGATGTGTGAACTGGCAAGAAATACACTGACTTATTTAACCTATCTACAATAATCCAAATCAAATCATAATGACAACGCAAATGGGGTAAATCAGTCACAAAATCCATATTCACCTCTTCTTACTTCCAAGTGGGGATGCCAAACTCTTGCAATGTACCACCAGGTCTTTGCTGCTCTACCTTAACCTGTTGATAAGTTGCATATTTAGCTACAAACTCCACTATATCTCTCTTTATACCACTCCACCAATAGATTTCCCTCAAGTAGCAGTACATCTTGGTAGCACCTAGATGAATTGAATAACGCATACCATGTGCCTCAACTATAATTCTCTGTCTCAACTCATCAACACAAGGCACACACAATCTATTCTGGTATCTTAGCACACCATCTCCCCCTTGGAAGAAAATATCTACCTTTTGGTGTTTAATCAACTCCTTCACTTTGACCAAACTAGAATCCACATCTTGTTTCTCTTTCACTTCTGGAACTAGGGAAGATTCAGAACTACTCTGAACCCAAATATTTTCTTTAGCTGAAACAACCAACCTAACACCAAATCTAGCCAAGCGATTAACTTCTCAAGTTAACTCTTTCTTATTATTCTCAAAATGAGCAACACTGCCCATAGATAGTCTACTAAGGGCGTCTGCCACTATATTGGCCTTGCTCGAATAGTACAACACACTCTTATCATAGTCTTTCAGCAACTCTAACCACCTTCTCTGATGGAGATTCAACTCCATCTGAGTAAAAACATACTATAAGCTTTTGTGTTCTGTGAATACATCAACATAAACACCATATAGATAGTGTCTCCAGATCTTCAAAGCAAATACCATAGCAGCCAATTCCAGATCATGGGTTGGGTAATTCTTTTCATGAGGCTTCAACTATCTAGAGACATAGGCTATGACCTTACCTCTCTACATCAACATATAACCCAAAAAAACTCTAGAGGCATCATAATACACCACAAAACCATCTGTACCATCAGGTAATGCTAACACTAGGGCTGAAGTGAGTCAAGTATTCAATTCCTGAAAACTCTTCTCGCAGGAATCTGACCATTGGAACTTAACTTTTTTTGGGTCAATCAAGATATAAGGGATGCAATAAAAGATAAACCTTTAACAAAATGGCGGTAATAACCTGCTAGACCTAAGAAACTCCTATTTTCTCATAGAGAGATGGGTCTAGGCCAATTCCTTATAGCTTCTGTATTTTGGGGGTCGACTCTAATGCCATCGACAGAAATAATATGACCAATAAAGGCTACTGACCTTAGAAAAAATTCACACTTGGTAAATTTGGCAAATAATTGGTGATCTCTAAGAGTTTACAAAATAGTTCTAAGATGGTATGCATGGCCATCCTTGCTATGGGAGTACACAAGGATATCATATATGAATACTATGACAAACATGTCTAGATACTGCTTGAACACTTGATTTGTGAGGTCCATAAAAGCTGCTGGAGCATTAGTTAGCCCAAAAGACATGACTAGAAACTCAAAATGACCATAGTGAGTTCTTAAAGCTATCTTTGGAATATCATATTCCCTTACTTTAAGTTAATGATAGCCGGATCTAAGGTCTATCTTTGAGAAATAACCAGCACCTTGTAATTGATCAAATAGGTCATCAATTCTAGAAAGAGGATATTTGTTCTTGACTGTGACCTTATTTAGCTGACGATAGTCAATGTACATACGTAAAGAACCATTTTTTTTTCGAACGAATAGGACGGGATTGCCCTATGAGGAAACACTAGGCCTTATGAAACTTTTATCTAAAAGATCTTTGAATTACTCTTTCAACTCTTTAAGCTCTGTGGGAGCCATACGATATAGAGGGATATAAATAGGCAGAGTATCTGAAAGAAGGTCAATACCAAATTCTATCTTTCTATTGGGAGGTTCTAGGAGATCTTTTGGAAAGACATTAGGAAACTCACTTACTACATTGATGGACTGAACTGTTGGAGTCTCAGACTTTGTGTCTTTAACTCAAACTAGATGGTAAATGCAACCTTTGGAAATTAACCTTCTAGCATTAAGATAAGATATGAAATGACTCTTGGGAGATACTGAATTACCTACCTACTCAAAGACTGGCTCATTAGGAAACTAAAACTTCATCACTCCGGTGCGACAATCTATAGAACCATAATAGGAATAGAGCCAATCCATACCAAGAATAAGATCAAAATCAACCATGTCTAACTCTATTAAGTCTTCTAACATGACTCTATGAAGTATAATGATAGGACACTTCTTGTAGATTTGCTTAGCAACAACTGACTCACCTACTGAAGTAGAAACCAAGAAAGGCTCAGGGATCTTTTCATAACTTATCTCAAAATTCACAGCAACTAATAGGGTCATATAAGAGAAAATTGACCCAGAGTATAACAATATATAAACGTCAAAATAAAAGACACGAAGCATATTAGTAACAACATCTGGGGAATTTTTCTGTTCCTGGAGGGATGGAAAAGCATAAAAATAATTCTGGCGCTGACCGCCATCAGTACTAGATAATGCACCCTGAGGAGGGGATGTGCGACCTAGAGGAGCTGGTGCACTGTTAGCCTGAATCTGGGGATGAACATCTCTATTTCCCCACCTAGCATGCGGGTACTCTTTGATTCTGTGACCCTCTTGGCCACAACCATAACAACCTTTCTAACCCCACAAATATTTACCTCTGTGATTCTTGGCACAATAAGCACAAGGAGATTGATTAGGCCTATTACTAACATTATTCTAAGATCTGTACATAGAGGACTTACCCCACTGTATTACATATTTCTGGGTGCAGTAGTACTGGCCAAACAAGGTACAGGCATAGATGAATGATTCTAAAATTGTAAATGATTTCCTCCTCCAGACCTATTTTGACCATGATTAAATTGCCCTGTCCTAGCCCTCTTATTTGCTCTCTCCCTTTACTTCCCTTTTTTTGCCTCAATCTGTTGATCATGCATCATCAATATAGGGAGATCCATGTCCCTATTGAGTATCACAGTCTTACACTCCTTAACTACTATCTCAGACACACCGATCACAAACTTACTTAAGCTTAAACTAGGGTCAGCCATCTGATCAGGGGCATACTTAGACAATTGGTTGAACTTGAGGCAGTACTCCTTCACCATAATAGAGCCCTGCCTCAAGTTCATGAACTCTTCTATCATAGCTTCCCTCATCTAAAGTGGGAAGAAATTGTCTAAGAAAGCATCCTAAAATATCTGCCAAGTCATGGGAGCTGCATTCTCTCCTCTACTATTCTTCCATATCACTACCCAATCATAAGAAACATCCTTCATCCTATAGGATGCCAATTATACACTTTTCTCTTCAGATACATGCATAATTAGGGTGATCTTCTTCACCTCATCAAGATATAACTGTGGGTCCTCTCATGCTTTTGACCCAAAGAATTCTGGCGGGTTCATTCTCATGAAATCTTAAATTTTGGCTACAGCTAAATCCCCATCATTCTGAGGTGGGACTATAGCCTGATCATTGCCCTGAATATTAGTTGTCACACCCTGGGCTAGCGCCTGAAAGGTAGATTGAAACTCTACATGTGACATATTCTCATTTAAAGGATCTGCGGGCTGAGGTGGATGGTTATCATTTCTGTAAGCATTTTCTCGACAAGGAGGCATTTTCTGTCATGTGGAAACATGAGTTAGAAGTAGATATAGACAATGAATACATGATAGATAATGAAAGAAGAGAAGATTTCCTAAAATGCTCCATAACCTCTTTCTCATAGATGTGGCACGCTTCACACTGATTATCAAGACTCTACGTAACGCGGCTTATCTGACTCCCTAGGACTCTCTAAATCTTAGGCTTTGATACCAAATTTTTAATGCCCCAAAATCTGATTCCCGGGATGCCACATGGTGCTCCGTACTACAAGTAGTCCTAAGCTAACCCTGGTTGTCTTTTCTAAATCTAAATCTCAAAATAAGGTAATACGATTATAAAATTATAATAGATGTGGAAGCCTTGTCTAAAACATAGGAATCTCATAAATCTTGGTAAGACAATGCTGAAAATCTAAATGTTGAATGAAAAGTCTAACACTGGAACTAGTAGTCCGACAAGCCTCTACTATCTGAATCTAGAGAGTCACTGGGACAGGCCATAACTATCTTAAACTATCTGAAAATAACATGAGAAATATCTACTAGTAAACTGAAAGTGTAAGAAACTAAGTCCTCAAACTATGAGGACTCACAAACTGTAGGAATGTAAAAAAGATGCATGAAAATCAATCATGTTGTTGAGACTGAGCACCTGAACCTACATTATGAGACAATGTAGCACATAGACATATATGTGGATAGTACTTTGATGATGTACTAAGTATATGGGTGTGCATGCAATAAGTAAATAATATCATCACAATTTATAAAATCATGCATACTAAATGTAAATAACTCACTTAGGCTTGAATAATCTAAAATCTGGAAGTAAAGCATAAATAATAAAATATGTAATCTAAATCTTGTGAGTCATCACACTTAGTTCTGAAATCTGTAATTCTGTTCTATTTCTCAAATCACGTAGTATAAGTGAAGTCTGAAAACTTATTCTTTATATCTTAAGGCTTCAAATCAATAAACTATTTTCAGAATGGGACATCCTTCTAACCGACAATACACCATGTGAGCATCCGTAGAGTCCCATGGCTGGCCCCCATTAAGTAGGGCTATTCTACCCTTGCCATTGGAATAGAACATTCTAATCTATATGATCACAATCTCAGTCATCCATGTAGAAGTGGGAATAATATGATAATCTATACCTACAGTGGCACGTAGTTCTGGGGCATAAAACTGTAGTAACTTACCCATCTCGATGCTAAATACTAATCTCAATCTCATGCTAAAAAATCTTAAGAAATCCACTTTAAAATTTACACAAAGGTTCACAGAAAGCCAATTATGCTTTGTTTTTCTTTGAATCTCAAGTCTTCTGAAATAAAGTGGATTCTTTATCTAAAATCTGAAAATAATCTAGTCATGGGGTGCTTATAGCACAACCAATCTTGAAACAACAATCTTTAAATGAGGTCTAGTGACCCAAACATCAATCTCATGTTAAAACATCTCAAAATTCATACTTGGTAATGTAAACATTCATAAATCATCATAAAATCTGGAAATTTCAGCAATATGGATGGAAACATAAACATAATCATGTATTTCAACTTCTAAATCATGAAAAATCTCATAATATTGCAAGGAATGATAATGGGTACAAACTCTAACTTGAATTTCATGGAAAATCATATAAGTTGTAGTAAATTTGTAAATAAAATAAAGTTTTGGGTACAAATATGAAAGAATTATCCTTGTTCAAACCCCACATACCTTAATTGATGATCTTTAATGAAAGGCTCGAATCTTGGATTCCTATAGATGCTTTGTAGATGAATTCTTAGTGTTCTTGTATTGGGAATCCTCAATCTTAACTTATCTTGGAGAGTTAATAGAGGAATTCTTGAATTTGTTGGAGAGGAAGTATGGACCTTAGGGTTTTTTTTAAGAGAGAATGATGAATGGAGCATAAAGTGATCTCAAATATGATAAATTTTCTATTTTTAGACGGATTGGGTGTTGGGTAATTCACCAAAATACCCCCTTTAAGCTTTCAGATAAAATTAAAAAATATATATTTTCCCAATCTGGGTGTCCACCACGACGTGCCACTATCACGGTGGATCACTGGAAAATGACAACTGGAAACTGGGCAAACTCCGCGATGCGGAGTCATCGCGGTGCCCCTTTGGAATACCATTTTGGCACATGGTGCAACGCGCCATTATTGCGTTGTACCTCTAGAAATTGACAAGTTGGAAATTGGCCCTCTTCACAAAGTGCCAAATATCACAGAGAGCTACTGGAAAATGACAATTAGGATTTGCCATTTCCCCGTGGTGCGCTAAGGGTCTAAATGATGGTGTTTTGCGACTAGCACTTTAAATAGCCATAACTTCTTACCCGGTTATAGGATTTAGGCAAATCTTATATTATTGGAAATCTAATTCAACTTCCTACGTCATGGAAAGTCCAAATCAAAAGAATTCCACACGAAATAAACATCACTCATTCTAGAAGCTACTCCTTACTCAATTTTGGGATGAGTTTAAGTTAGAAAAAATCGCAGGGTATTACAATTGGAGTACAAAGTGAAATACAGAGTAAAAATATATAAAGTAATCTCTGAAATACAAAAGTAGAGATCAGTCTAACAATAAAAGAGAGAGCAAAAACAACTTCAGATGTCAGAAGCTCACTCTAAATCTCCAATCCCTGGCATCTCTGTACCATGCATAGGTCAGCATTAAGAACTCTTACAATGATCTGCAGGGCGTAGAAGTATAGTATGAGTACCAATATAAGTTATTCACTAGGCATCGACTGACTGATCTCCAAAGATAATACAATTATAAAAAACATGTAAAGTAGGAATAACATTATAGACGACTATCTAAGCGATAAGATAAAATAATACTTAAGGAAAAAGTAAGGGTAAGCAATTATAACCTACTAGTAATTTGGGACAATGTTATGCAAGTAAATAGCTAGTAAATGTACGATAGTATAGTGAAGAAACAAATATATGTTATACAATAGAGGCATGAAGGAAGATATATACAAGAGATATATAATAGTAATATGAAGAAAGAGTAAATATAGATATAGATATAGTAATATCGTAAAGAAAACTGGACATATATCATAAAAATAGCTAAACCACAAAGTGTTAACAACAGAGAATTGGACTAACATTTTGAGGATCATAAGTAAATATGAGAGCCACCTCCTTGTGCAGGCTCGATAAGTCAAGCACCTGATCCTTGAAGAGTGGATCCCTGATGTCCCCTAAATTACACCTCCAAGAAAGTATAAAAAGATCATTAGTAAAATATAGAAACCAACTAGGTTGGGGTCTATCCCAAAAGGAATAGGTCAGAAATTTGTCACGTACTTGGTGATGTAATTAGAAAGTACAAAAGTAAATAAAGGGTTTTGTGACTATGAGACTAACAGTAGCAATGCTAGACAATTAGTGTTGTTTTCAATATAAGACGATCACTAGGATTACATTCCCCTTTGCATGCAAAATCTAACAAGTTATGTATCACCTAACCATTTCTCAACTTTGGTTTAGGTGAGTTTTACTTATCTCTCCCCAGTCTTAGAGTGTTTCATTACTGACCATTATCTTAGATCTCAAATTAACTATCTCGTCTCATCTCAAGTTAATTAGATGAAGGTTGGTAGTTTCAAATTACTATTGTGATTTCTTTTTCCTAATATCTACCTCTCTCTCGAGTAACTATCTAATATGGGAAAGTTTCTAACATTTGCAACCATCAAGAAAGAAATCAATAAGAAAACAATCCTAATACATGCATGAACACCAATTTAGAATGACTTTGTATTTTCTCTACTTTATTAATCCATCAGGGTTCTCACAACCCTAGTTATGGGGTTTAGCTGCTCATGATTGTAAGAATGCATAGAATTCATAGATGAAAGCATAAGAATAATCTCACAAAGAATAATAATGAAAACCTAAAATCTCAAATTAATATCAAACCCTAAAAACCAAGAACAATAATTCCAAGATCAATAATGTATCTTAGAACTCAAAACAATGTAAAAGGTGTATAGAGTATGTAAACTGAGTAAGCTAATAATGAAACGCCCAATGGGTATTTATAGATACATCAGAAAATGTATCCTAAACAAACTAGGAAACATAAGTCGGCACCAACCTACGACACCACTTACTAACTGTAGGTAGTAACTATGGGGTGTAGGTAGGATTTGTTGAACTCAGAGAAATATTAAGGCTATAGATCACATACATACGAGGGATACCTATGGTTCGTAGGTAGTACATATGCCTTATAGATATATATCATATTAATCAGAATCCAATATCAGCTTGCAGAACATCAAACCATCAACCTTTGTGGCCCACTTTCGGGCCTATCGATACTACCATAGCCCATAGTTAGGGCTCATAGGTATCCTTCTATCATGACCTGAACCAGGTTCTATTCGTGATGGGAAATCTCAAGCCCACCATAGCCCGATGACAACCCCCTTAGCCTTACCCCTAGAGCACAATAAAAGACTATACTAGAAGCCAACCAAATAATAATAAGAAAGATAGATAAGCTAAATAAAAGCTAAGAGCCAAAATAAACAACCATACCATACTTATCCACAAAAGCTTCTAAAACCAGAATACCAAACAAAGTCAAGACATACCACTAACTATAACAAATAGAATCCAAAAGTGCTAAAACAATAAAGAAACCAACAAAATAAAGGGCCTTACGAATGATGGAGTCTCACTGCTTCACAGTAGACCCACAGGAATATTAAATCACCTAGAATATTAGTGGGGTAAGCACTGACATGTAACTCAGGGTAAGAAGATAAAATAATGACATTGCCAAAACTAGTCAAAAACCATATGTATGTTATTTATATCTTTATACATATATATAAGATATCAAGATAGGGACGAGGGTCATGAACATGAAATTTAAAACCATTAGCCTAAACTGTGTAACTTGCTCTATCGTAAAGGCACCCACAGGCTATATGGTTTCAGATGTCCTTGCTGAAAGGGCCTCAGTGCGTGTTATCCACACGAACTGAGGAAACTAAGAAAAGGCTAAAGACACCAAGGAAATATCCATCCAAAATATAAAGTGTGCACCAAGAGTAGGGTCACATAGACCCCCACATCGGCAAACATGGTTTCTAGTATTGGTCCCCTAGGACCTACACCTTCACAGTGTGCTACACAATTCCTTTTAAGCCCAAATTAAAATAGTTTGCACATAAACACAACAATTAACCTAAGAGTCATTCATTAAGGCATATACGAACTTGGTATCATCATACCAATATGATTTCAAGCTTATATACTTATGCCAACACAATTCATGTAACCCGTAGACTCCTAAGTTCTACCTAAATTCCAAAATCATGGCCACCAAGGGCATTCCAAAACTATTTTTGTTATCCAATTTTCCATTAAGGCAATGCAATGTTTCAAAGGTAAGTTAAATAATGCAAATTCAATATTCATAACCTAAGTTATAAAGGTGGGTTGAGGTTAATGCCATTATTAAGCCAAAAATCCATCAACTTGGGAAAACCCATATTCCCCATTCAAATCCTCATAACAATACAACAATTCAGCCTCAAAAACCATCAATTAAAGTATAAACAACATATTTAAATATGGGAAATACAATTCAAGTAATAACCTTCAAAGGCCCTCAACCCAATTTCAAACCCAATAATTAAAATCACATGAATAAAGATTAGGTATATGCCATAATGTAAAATTCTAATTAGGGGAAGAGAAACATGCCTAAAATACCAAAGAATTTGAAAGGAATTCGGATTTTTGAGCTTGAATTGTGAATTCTCTATAACAACCCTTGAAGTTTCTTAGTTGGGGAGTTCATGAAGTAATGGTGGAGTTTGATCTCTGAAAACTTAAGAAAAGTGGTTTATTTTATGTTTAAAAGTCGTGTAATGTGTGAAAGGACCTAAAGACCATCACCCCAATGAAAAAAACAAAGCTAGGAAAAATTTACATAGCAGTATTGCATATTGCTATCGTGGAGGTTTGACTCTATGCCATGCCCTTATTGCAGAGGTTAACCTTCGTGCCACGCCCTTATCACAGAGGCTTACTACCCTGAAGTTCCAAAATAGTCCTGAACCCCTTTAAAATTCCCAAAACACCCTTTTAATATCCTTTAAAAAATTCATGCCAAAAATTGACATTACGCCTACCGGAGGTTTAAAAATAAAATAGATGAAATTTTGTAGGATCTTACATTATTCCCTCTGTAGGATCATTCATCTCCAAAGGAGGATGAATTCAAGGACAAATTCATAATACGATAAGGGAGAGAATAAAAATAATACCTTAAGAATTTTCATCTAATGTTGGGAACAAAAACGGTTACTTGGCTTTTATATCTTTCTCAACTTCCCATGTAGCCTCTTCTACCTTTTGATTTCTCCAAAGAACCTTATCTGAAGCTACACACTTTGTCCTCAATCTATAAACTTGCCCATAAAATATCTCAACTGGGACTTCCTCATAAGACAAAGAATCTAAAACACCAACTTCCTAAACTGGCACTTTCAAATAAGGATCACCTACACACTTTTTCAGCAGACACATAGAAAACAAGATGAATAGAGGCCAAACTTGCTAGAAAATCTAATTTATATGTAACATTTCCAATTCTCCTTACAACTCAATACAGACCAATGTAACATGGATGGAAGCAAAGGAGTTGAAATCTGAAGTAATTCAAAGAGAAGTGTGGCTGACAACATTTCTAATAAGTCGTCAGCCCTTTGATAAGTTATTTACTTCATCATCAGCCTCAGATAGAGAATGCACCTGAGTTGAGAGTTGTGATGATATTTTGTGATAAGCCATCAAGGAGATGATAGGTCATCAAAGTTGTCATCAGCCTAAGGCAGAACATGAGGGCTAAGGTAGAGACTTGGCGACATTTGTGATAAGTCATCAAGAAGTTGATAGGACATCATCGGTTGTCATCAGCTTTAGGCAGTGAGTATCAAAAGTAAAAAGGAAATGATGACACTTGTGATAAGTCGTCAGCCTCCTGATAGGTTATCACGAATGGCGTCACCTAATCCGACAAAGTTTTGAACTTTATTATTTTGTTTCCATAATTAGGGTGAACTATTTAAAGCATTGTTGAGGGTTTTTGTAACACCCCGTATTCAAGTACGTGTATTGGAGTATTGAAGTACGTGTATTGGTCTTATTTTATTGGAATTAATTTTTTATTTTATTTTATTTATACCGAAATTTGCCCGTCGATGGTCTATGTGAAGGTTATTGAATAAGCTTTCCAACGATATAAATATTTCCAAAAACGGATAGGTTTCAGATAAAATCGAGCATGTTCGAAACTATAAAATGGTGGCTGGGATATTCGGGGATAGTAAATGTGCAGGAAAATTTCCTGCACACAAACTACTGAGGCCAGCCAAATTTTTGGGTCAACTTCGAATGATCATAACTCCCTTAATATAATGAACTGGGAGAGCTGCGACCTATGCTAAAAAGATATTTGAGTCTTATTTCTAATGCAATTGGTTTCATCCAAATCCAACGTCTTAGTAAGGAGTTATACTCATTTTAATTCAGCCTATCAAAACAGATTTTTAGGGTCAACTTCAAACGACCATAAATCCTTGAACAGGATGAACTGGATGGCCTACTTTATATGAAATGAAAGACCTTTGAATTATCCTTCCAACAATACCAATTTCACTCAAATTCGATATCGGAGCAAAGATTTATGGTCGATCTACTTTAGCTTATAAAAATAGTCCACCAAAGGGCAAATTTGACATTATTTAAATTTTAAAGGCATTTTGGTCATTTCCTATTATATTATGGATGGGAATATGCGTATATATACATGTATATGACTTCAAAAACTCATTTCCATCATCAATCATTGAGAAAGAACAAATCCTAGCCAAATTTGACCTTTAAATTACTTTTGATTCAACCGTAGAAATTTCAAAGTAATCCGATAACTGCGTTTGTCATCTCGAGAGCTTCAAACGGCACCTATTATTTGTGCAAAAAGGATTGCATAATCAAGAGGTGAATTCTAAGGTATGACTATTGTTTGCCTTTATTCTTTTCCATATGTATATGTGTGATAGAGGATTATATGTATTGGTTGTTATTGAAAGGTGATAGAAATAGGGTTATGGACTATGTTGCATGGTTTGGTTGTATTGAATTGTGGAAGGTGGATATGGTAATTGAGTTATGGAAGATGGTTATGGTGATATACTATTGAATTGATGATTATTTATATCTATGGCTCAATATGGTTTAATGGATTGGTTGGAAGGATAAATGAATAAAAACTTGATATTGAAGGATGTTGTATGAATATGCATGGCATGTGAATGTAATTGGAGTATAAGAGGGTTAAATTGACACCCTTATTGGTGTAATTATGGCTTTCTACTTAACCACTAGTTTGGTGAATTCAAATAATTGAATTGTGACATTTGGTTGCTAATACTAGCTTGCTATATATGTTCATTGTAGATAAGTAATGCAAAAAGACGGGAAGTTCATTTGGGACTAGTATTGAAGGTTGACAGTCAGGTATGTAAAGCATACTCTATACCATATCTTTGGCATGAAAGTAAACAATTGTTCTATTAAGAAATTTTCCAAAGTTATTCAATAATATGTGATCCATAATGGTTTTGTATGGTGTCCTACGTTTCCAATGAACTTTTTTCCACTCTACAAGATGTCAAGACATTCCAATACTTACTTGTTTTCCAAATCTTACATGTTTATGGCACTAATGAATATCAGAAGGTATCCAGTTACTCAAACAACATCCATGTTCTATTAATGACTCCAAAATGTTTCATTGATATACCAATAAGTTCCGACTTTATTGTTATGGCATTTATGACTCCAAAACACTTCATTGATGTTCCAATGAGTTCTTACTTCATCGTTATTGCATTGATAGTCTATTTATATGTCTCTTATTGATGTATTATTATTTCAAAGTATCACAAATGCGGTGGCGACCGAAATAACAATATCAAAGATTAATTGAAATACGTGATGGAAGTTCTCTCTTATTGGGTGGTATCCCAGAGGCATAAGCCTATCATGGGTCGATCCCTATTTATGTTTTTATGGGTGGTATCGCAGGGGCATAAGTCTATCATGGGTCGATCCCAGTTGATATGTATTGGAGGCAGCCGAATGGTCACAGTACAGTACAATAATGATTACAAAGATGATAAGAACGAAGGTAAGGTGATTGAATAAATACAATGTACAGGTTGTCACAAGCTCTAGTAAGTGTGGTCCACTCCAATTATGATTTATTCACTTGTTTCTAATTTCTATTGAGCTCCTATATCATATGTGATTATCTATAGCTTTACATACTCAGTACATATATTATACTGACGTCCCCCATAGGGGACCTACATTTCATGCTGCAGGCACAGGTACCTCAGCTCATACACCGCATAAGTAGGAGCCATGATATCCAGCTTCTTTTGGTGAGCTCTAATTTGCTTCAGGGCTTTCTGTGTCATATCCAGTCACTTTTGGTATTGTATAGAAGTTAGTTATATGGTGGGGTGTGTCTCGACCTTAGTTAAACTCTGTGTATTGTCTAGAGGCTTTGTAGACCTAATGTACAGTCAAGGTGGTGTTTTGTTAATAGGCGTGATGGCTCCAACGGCCAAGTATTGCATATACATATATATGTGTGCTCGAGCTTATACAGGTGATTATTTTCTTTTATATGCAACATGATGTTGTCTGAATTTTGGGTTATCATAGAGGTATGTATGGGAAGTATAAGGTTATGAGCTGGTTCTCCCGGGCCTCCTAGGTTACGGGTGCCAGTCCTTCCCAATAGGATTTGAGGCATGACAATAGTGGTATCAGAGAAGTTTATCCTAGTGAGTCTACAAAGCCGTGTCTACGTAGAGTCTTGTTTATTGGTGTGTCATGCACCATATCTATAAACAGGAGGCTATGGAAATTTAGAAATTGTTTTTTTTCTTCATGTCTTAGATCGTGCGATAGAGCCTATATTGTATATGAAGTCATAGTTGACCACTGAATCCGTTTATTTCTCTTATTATAGTAATGATGCCGGTTACCAGAAGCAAGAATATCGGTAAACAAGTAGATATGGCTACCGGAGAGAGGACTAGTAAGTTACCCACTATACCAGCTAATCAAAGTGAGGCTCCAACTAAGCATGCATCAGAAACTTCTTCCACTCTAGAAGAAATAAGGGGGAGGATAACTATATCCCCAGAGCCACCTATTAATATTGTTGATCAAGATCTTAGAAATGCAGTGGTACAGATAGGGCGGCTAGCCTTCGAACACAGGGTTTTCTTAAGATGGATCCTCCCAGTTTTACTGGATCAAATCTTAATGAGGACCCACAAGACTTTATTGATCAAATTCAAAGGGCCTTAAATGCTATGCATGTAACGGGTAGAGAGACAGTGGAGTTAGCAGGTGTATAGATTCAAAGGGGAGGCTATATATTGGTACGAGGACTGGAAACGATCCAGGGGTATTGATGCACCCCCAGCTACTTGGAAAGAGTTCAAAGAGGCATTTCTTGATCATTATCTTCCATTCGATATTTGTTAGGCTCATGCAGATTAGTTTTTAAATCTCCGTCAGGGGAATATGAGCGTGAGGGGGTACATCTCCGATTTAATTCCTTGTTGAGATATGCTCCTAATTTTGTAGCTACTATGGATGGTAGAGTTCATCAATATGTGGCTAGGCTGGATCCATATCTGATTAGAGATTATACTATTGCCGCTTTGAAAAAAGATATAGACATAGCGCGGATCCAAGCTTTTGCATAGAAAATGAAAGATCAGAGGTAGAGAAGAAGAACACAAGAATTAGAAAGAGGGTATTCGAAGAGGGCCAGATCTATAGGGCAGTTTATGGTATCCCAAGGAGGGTTTAGACTACAGTTTTCTGCTAAACTACCTAGGCCACTATGTTTTTATTCTGAAGCTAGTGCCACACCACAGTTCCAAGGGTCCAGAGGAAATCAATTTGGGCATAGAAGTGAGAGTCAGAGTTTGCGGATAGTAGGGTACCAAGGAAAAGGGAATATGACCCAATCGAGACCTCCTCGAGAGCCATGCAGTAAATGTGGAAGGTATCATTTGGGCGCATGTCGGCTGGGGATCAATGTTTTCTTTTGGTGCGTTATGTCAGGGCATATGATGAGAGAATGCCCATGAAGGGGCATAGGGGGTATGGCACGACCTACGGGGTCATTTGTTGCATTATCATCATCGATGCCTTATTCAGGACGGGGTGCACAACCAATGGGTCGTGTTAGAGGTGATAGAGGAGCCACGAGTTCTAGCGGGGCTCAAAATCGTACGTATGCTCTAGCGGATCGATAGATTTTAGAGGCTTCCCCAGATGTGGTTACAGGTACGTTGTCTATCTTTTCATTCGATGTATATGCCTTAATTGATCCCGATTCTACGTTATCTTATGTTACTCCATTGGTTGCTGGAAAGTTCAAAAGAATACCCGAACTATTAGTTAAGCCATTTGAAGTGTCCACACTGGTTGGGGAATCTATTATAGCTAGAAGGGTTTACCAAAACTGCATAGTAACTACTTGTGGTCGTGATACGATGGCTGATCTTGTGGAGTTAGAAATGGTAGATTTTGATATTATAATGGGTATGGACTGGTTGGCGTCTTGTTATGCCACAATTGATTGTTGCACAAAAAAGGTATATTTCCATTTTCCAAATGAATCAGTCCTTGAATGGAAAGGTGAAATTAGCGCGCCAAGAGTTAGATTTATTTTTTATTTTAAGGCAAGAAGAATGATTTCCAAGGGATACATATATCATTTAGTTAGAATAAGGGATACAGAAGCAGAGCCACCAACTCTTCACACTGTTCTGGTGGTAAATGAATTTTCTAATGTATTTCCCGAAGATCTTCCAGGTTTGCCTCCTGAACAAGAAGTAGAGTTTGGTATTGATGTAATACCAGGCACCCAACCAATCTCCATTCCTCCATATAGAATAGCCCAGCAGAATTACAAGAATTGAAAGAGCAATTGAAAGACTTGCTAGAGAAGAGATTCATAAGGCCTAGTATGTCCCCCTGGGGAGCACCAGTGTTATTTGTGCGCAAAAAGGATGGCTCGCTAAGGATGTGCATTGATTATCGACAATTGAATAAGGTGAATATTAAGAATAAATATCCTCTCCCAAGAATTGATGATTTATTTTATCAGTTACAGAGCACCAAGTTCTTTTTTAAGATTGATTTGAGGTCAGGTTACCACCAAGTAAGGGTCAAAGAGAAGGATATACCCAAGACAGCTTTCCGAACACGGTATGGTCATTATGAGTTTCTAGTTATGTCATTTGGGCTAACAAATGCACCCACATCTTTTATGGATTTGATGAATAGGGTATTTAAGCCATTTTTGGATCTATTTGTGATAGTTTTTATAGATGATATTCTAGTTTATTCTAGATCAGAAGAGGACCATGCCAATCACTTACGACAGGCATTGCAGACTCTTTGTGATCGTAAGCTTCATGAAAAGTTCTCTAAATGTGAGTTTTGGTTAAAGTCGGTGGCATTTTTAGGTCATATTGTATCTAGTGAAGGGATAAAGATTGATGCTCAAAAGATAGAAGCTGTGAAGAACTGGCCAAGGCCCACAACGCCTATGGAGATTCATAGTTTTCTCGGGTTGGCCGGTTATTATAGAAGGTTTGTTGAAGGCTTTTCTTCTATTTCAGCACCTTTAACCTAGCTAACCCATAAAGCATCGAAATTCCAATGGAATGATGCCTGTGAGAAGAGTTTTCAAGATTTAAAGAACAAGTTGATTTCTACACTCGTGTTGGTACTTCCAGAAGGCACCGAAGTGTATAAAGTGTATTTTGATGCTTCTAGAATTTGTTTAGAATGTGTATTGATGCAACATGGTAAGGTAATAGCATATGCTTCTAGACAATTGCGGCCACATGAGAAAAATTATCCTACACACCATCTTGAGCTGGCAGCAGTTATTTTTGCTTTAAAGATATGGCGCCACTACTTATATGGGGTTCATGTTGATATATATATACTGACCATAAGAGCTTGCAATATATTTTTAATCAGAAGGATCTAAATTTAAGGTAGTGGAGATGGCTTGAACTATTAAAAGACTACGATATTGATATCTTGTACCATCCAGGGAAAGCAAATGTGGTAGCTGATGCGTTAAGCCGTAAGGCTATGATGGCGCCTATAGAAAGGAAAGGGATGATTAAAGATCTTCACTAATTAGCTAATTTGGGAGTTTGCCTTCTTGAAACTCTGGATAAAGAACTTATCGTACATAATGCTGCGGAATCTTCATTAGTAGCTGAAGTGAAAGAGAAGCAATATGCAGATCCTATTTTATCACAGCTTAAGGAGAACGTTCAGAGCGGTGCGACCAAGGTATTTGAGCTTACGTGAGAAGGAGTACGTCAGTGCCAAAACCGATTGTGTGTGCCGGATGTAGACGGGCTAAGAAAGAAGATTATGACAAAGGCACATTGTTCAAGGTATTCCATTCATCCAGGATCAACCAAAATGTATCAAGATTGGAAAGATATGTATTGGTGGAATGACATGAAGAAGAGCATTGAAGAATTTGTAGCTAAATGAACAAATTATCAAAGAGTTAAAGTTGAGAACCAAAAACCCAGAGGTTATATGCAATGCATTGATCTTCCAAGATGGAAGTGGGACATGATTAACATGGATTTTGTTATTGGTTTGCCTCGTACATCTCAAAAGTTTGATTCTATATGGGTGATTGTTGATAGGCTTACCAAATTCGCACATTTCCTACTAGTTAGGACCACTCACACAGTTGAAGAGTATGCGAAGTTGTACATTAAAGAGATAGTCTGATTAAATGGAGTGCCAATCTCTATTATATCATATTGTGGAACCCAATTTACCGCAAACTTTTGGAAGTCTTTTCAGAGGTGTTCGGGAACACAAGTGAAGTTGAGTACAGCTTTTCACCCTCAAACAGATGGACAAGTAGAATGTACCATCCAAACACTTGAAGATATGCCACGAGCTTGTGTAATAGATTTTAAGGGAAACTAGGATGATCATTTACCTCTTATTGAGTTTGCCTACAATAATAGCTATCATTCAAGTATCAAAATGGCACTATATGAAGCTTTATATGGAAGGAAGTGTAGATCGCCAATAGGATGGTTTGAAGTGGTGAAACTCTTTTGTTCGGACCGGATCTTGTTTATCAAGCCATAGAGAAGGTTAAAGTAATTCAGCAATGACTGAAAATAGCCCAAAGTCGACACAAGTCATATGCGGATAGTAGAAGGAGAGGGCTAGAGTTTTCTATAGGTGATTGGGTATTTTTGAAGGTATCACCAATGAAAGGGGTAATGAGATTTGGTAATAAAGGTAAGTTGAGTCCACGTTATATAGGCCCGTATAAGATCACTCGAAGGTTTGGACAAGCTGCATATGAATTAGAGCTACCCCAAGAGCTCTCATCAGTATATCTGGTATTTCATGTGTCAATGCTTCGAAAGTGCATCGGAGATCCATCACATATCACTTCTACTGAGGATGTGCAAGTTGCGGAAGATATTACCTATGAGGGAAGTGCCTATTGCTATTCTAGATCGCCAAGTTAAGAAGATGAGAAATAAAGAGATAGGATCTGTGAAAGTACGTTGGAGAAATCATCAAAGGGAAGAGAATACATGGGAAGCTGAGGAAGCAATGAAATCTAAGTACCCTCATTTGTTCAAATATGAAGAGGAAGTTCAAGAAACAGATATAGAACATTAATAAGTAAGTTTTTTTTTATATATGCATAGTATTTATGTGATGATGTGAATATTAATGATGGATTTGAACTTGTTTAGGTTGAATAACTATGCTAACATTCGAGGACGAATGTCCTAAAGGGGGGAAGGATGTAACACTCCATATTCAAGTATGTGTATTGGCGTATTCAAGTACGTGTATTGGTCTTATTTATATGGAATTAATTTTATTTTTTTTATATTATTTATATCAGAATTTGCCCGTCGATGGTTCCATGCGAAGGTTATTGAATAAGCTTTCCAATGATATAAATATTTAAAAAAATGGATAGGTTTCGGATATAATCGAGCACGTTCGAAACTATAAAACGGTGGCCGGGATATTTGGAATATTAAATGTGCAGGAAAATTTCTTGCACACAAACTACTGAGGCCAGCCGAATTTTTGGGTCAACTTTGAACGATCATAACTCCCTTAATATAATGAACTGGGAGAGCTGCGACCTATCAAAATAAAGATCTTTAAGTCTTATTTCCAATTCAATTAGTTTAATCCAAATCCAACATCTCAGTAAGGAGTTATACTCGTGTTACTTCAGCCTATCAAAAAATATTTTTAGGTCAACTTCAAACGACCATAACTCCTTGTACAGGACGAGCTGGGTGGCCTAATTTATATGAAATGATATACCTTTGAATTATCCTTTCAACGATACCAATTTCACCCAAATCAAATATCGGAGCAAAGAGTTATGGTCGATCTACTTTAGCTTATCAAAACAGTCCACCAAAGGACAGATTTGACATTATTCAAATTTTAAAGGCATTTTGGTCATTTTCTATTATATTATGGATGGGAATATGTGTATATATACATTTATATGAGTTCAAAAACTCATTTTCATCATCAATCATTGAGAAATAACAAACCCTAGCCAAATTTGACCTTTAAATTACTTTTGATTCAACCATAGAAATTCCAAAGTAATCCGATAACTGTGTTTGTCATCTCGAGAGCTTCAAACGGCACCTATTATTTGTGCAAACAGGATTATAATCAATATGTGAATTCTAAGGTATGAATATTATTTGCCTTTATTCTTTTCCATATGTATATGTGTGACAGAGGATTATATGTATAGGTTGTTATTGAAAGGTGATGGAAATAGGATTATGGACTATTTTGCATGGTTTGGTTTTATTGAATTATGGAAAGTGGATATGGTAATTGATTTATGGAAGGTGGATATGGTGATATACTATTGAATTGATGATTATTTATGTCTATGGCTCCATTTGGTTTAATGGATTGGTTGGAAGGATAAATGAATACAAACTTGATATTGGAGGATGTTGTATGAATATGCATGGCATGTGAATGTAATTAGAGTATAAGAGGGTTAAAGTGAAACCCTTATTGGTGTAATTAAGGCTTTCTACTTAACCACTAGTTTGGTGAATTTAAATAATTGAATTGTGACGTTTGGTTGCTAATACTAGATTGCTATATATGTTCATTGTAGATAAGTAATCTGAAAAGACGGGAAGTTCATTTGGGACTAGTATTGAAGGTTTACAGTCAGGTATGTAAAGCATACTCTATACCATATCTTTGGCATGAAAGTGAACAATTGTTCTATTAAGAAAGTTTCCAAAGTTATTCAATAACATGTGATCCATAATGGTTTTGTATGATGTCCTACGTTACCAATGAACTTGTTTCCACCCTACAAGATGTCAAGACATTCCAATACTTGTTTTCCAAATCTTACATGTTTATTGCACTAATGAATGTCAGAAGGTATCCGGTTACTTAAACAAGATCCATGTGCTATTAATGACTCCAAAACGTTTCATTGATATACCAATAAGTTCCTACTTTATTGTTATGGTATTGATGACTCCAAAACACTTCATTGATATGCCAATGAGTTCTTACTTCATCGTTATTGCATTGATGGTCTATTTATATGTCTCTTATTAATGTATCATTGTTTCAAAGTATCAAAAATGTGGTGGCGACCGAAATAACAATCTCAAAGATTAATTGAAATAAGTGATGAAATTTCTCTCTTATTGGGTGGTATCCCAGGGGCATAAGCCTATCATGGGTCGATCCCTATTTATGTGTTTATGGGTGGTATCCCAGGGGCATAAGCCTATCATGGGTCGATCCCAGTTGATATTTATTAGAGGCAGCCTAATGGTCACAGTACAGTACAATAATGATTACAAAGATGATAAGAACGAAGGTAAGGTGATTGAATAAATACAATGTACAGGTTGTCACAAGTTCTAGTAAGTGTGGTCCACTCCTATTATGATTTATTCACTTGTTTTTGATTTCTATTGAGCTCCTATATCATATGTGATTATCTACAGCTTTACATACTCAGTACATATTTTGTACTGACGTCCCCCACGGAGGACCTGCATTTCATGCTGCAGGCTCAGGTACCTCAGCTCATGCACCGCACAAGTAAGAGCCAGGATATCCAGCTTCTTTTGGTGAGCTCCAGTTTGCTTCGGGGCTTTCCGTGTCATATCCAGTCATTTTTGGTATTGTATAGAAGTTAGATATATGGCGGGGTGTGTCTCGACCTTAGTTAAACTCTATGTATTGTCTAGAGGCTTTGTAGACCTAATGTACACTCAAGATGGTATTTTATTAATAGACGTGATGGCTCCAATGGCCAAGTATTGTTTATACATATATATGTGTGCTCAAGCTTATACAAGTGATTATTTCCTTTTATGTGCCACATGATGCTGTCCGAATTTTGGGTTGTCATAGAGGTGTGCATGGGAAGCATAAGGTTATGAGCTGGTTCTCCTGGGCATCCTTAGTTACGTGTGCCAGTCCGCCCCAATAGGATTTGAGGCGTGACAGTTTTCTTGGGGAAAAGGAAAAACTTGAATATTGAGCCACGTATTTTGATATTTTCTCTTAGTTTCTTGACTTGAACAAGCAATAACTTTGAAAAGATTAATATCATTATTTTGGGATTACTATTGTGATCTAATCTGAGAATCTCTAGTTTCTATTCATCTTGTGGTAAGTTTAACTTTCAAATCATGAATATAACTAGTTGTTTCAATTATTACATCATGAGTGGCTAAATTCATTTAACCTGAATTATGGGATCTAGGGTTAAGTCTTGATAAGGTGTTGAGTGTTCAAGATTCAAAAAGTGGTAGGACTCCTTGATAATTCTGAGGTTTTAATTATCGTCTATTAGTTACAAATAATAGATAACGCCTACTTTAATTTGATTGAGAAAGAAATCAAATATAGTGGGAAGTGAATTATTAACAGGGACTTGGAAGTACTAAAAACTTCCATTTAATAGTTGACGCTGTAACATGGTTGATTAACCTGAGGTAAAATCTGGTCATGAATATAAATTCCCTAAGTCCGAGTGGATTAGGAAATTAAATGCTTAAGTAGGTCGAGAAACATTTAGGCATAACTTCGATAAAGATAACCTATTGTCCTACCTACTATGAGAATCTTGAACCACTATTTGCATCAGTCGTACCAAAACCCCTTGTGAACATAATTCTTGTTTTCCATTAACTCTTGATTACAAACACTGAAGCTAAAGTGACCAATAATTATTTGCTAATCTCTAAAACCCCTATTTTATCTTTTCGTGCTAGTTGTTTGAATTTAACTTGTAGATATAGTTTTAAATTATTTTAATTGCCACTGACATTGTTCCCTATGGATTCAACCCCGACTCTAACAGTTGGGTAAATATATTGACGACGATCGCCTTGCACTAAATTGACGTGTAAGTTCAGCGTTATCAAAAATGGCGTCGTTGCCTGGAAACAATTTGGTGTATTGAGTTGGTTTTGAATTCTAGCCTACTTTCTTGAACTCAAACTTGCAAATATTTGTTTTTAGTTTACTTTTATTTCTTGTGTTAGGTAGATTTTTATTTTAGTTTACTTATTACTATGGCATCATGGAATGAACATGATCTTGGTGGTTGAAAATCTTATTTTGATTATCCATGTCTATATTGTCATAGACCTAACTTTTGAAAAGACTGTAGATATGTTCCCCTGAGAGAGAGATATGCACCATCTCTATCCTTCTCTATCATATTAGGAGTATAATTGTTCTGTAAGTGGTGGTCAACATGGACATTGGAGTGATTTCCCAAATGCCCCCTCCCCCTATTGTGCTAACCCAAATTCTAGTCCTTCATATTATTTTGATAGGTCTTTTGGTCAAGAAAAGGAAGAACGAAGCACCGAAAAGAGTGGCATTGAAGCTATGCTTCAACAAATGTTGGATCATATGGACACAAAAAATGATATCATATGTGATATACGTCAACAATTTAGGGCATTTAACAAGGAAAGCAAAAGGATTGGGGAGATGGATATCAAGGTCAATCATTCAAAGCACTCTTCTACATTATGTTTAGATGATATCTTATCTGTTGAATCATTTAGACTAATCGAAGAGTGTGAATATAAGGAGCAAGAATTCTATGCGGATGATGATCTTGACTTTGATCAACCCTTGGATATTTCCCAACCAACCGAACCAACCTTGAGGGATGATGCCAAGATTGGGGAAATGGTACTAAAGGCAAAAGAAGAAATCAAGCACAATCCTTGTGAAGACTCTAGTACATTTCGGGGTAAAGATGCTAATAGGTATTCTACTCCATTCGAACCACTTT
The DNA here is from genome assembly GCA_030864225.1 of Capsicum baccatum var. pendulum. NCBI lineage: Eukaryota > Viridiplantae > Streptophyta > Magnoliopsida > Solanales > Solanaceae > Capsicum > Capsicum baccatum. Next base: position 191,026,920 of record CM061560.1, read on the forward strand.
TCAACATTATGCAAGGTAGATGTGATAAAAGTAGAATCACCCAAGCAAATGATGAATTTTGAAAATAAGGAGGAAAATTCTTACATTTTGGAGTTTATCTTTCCAAAAGGGTATACCATAACCCCAATCATAAAAGACAAGAAGCCTAAAGATTGATGTCTATTTAATGGATTTTTAAGATCCTCACTGCTTCCCAATGAGCCCACACAAAAGTTTGATGTAAAATTGGGAAAGCGGTTCAAGTCTTCGAAGTGGAGTGATAGAACATTCCTTATCATGCCCTCACATTTGTCCAATAGACCTAAAAGAAGTAAAGATCAAAAGATGGGCTAACAATTCAAATCGTCTAAGTGGAGGGATAAAGGATAACTGAATGATGTCGTACCATGATACTAAATTAGGCACTGCTTGGGAGGTAACCCAAGGTATTTTGTTATTTGTATTTGTATTATGTGATTGACATCAGATCTTTGCACCCATGGTGCCACAGGTATGTTTCTACCTCTCTTGTTTTGGTTTGATGTATTGGTGACCTTGCATGATTTTAAGTTGAAAGTGGGGCTACTTGTGGGTGTTGATGTCCTCTTGGGGTTTTTGTTGTCGTGCCTCTTTTCCCTAGAGTCTTGTTCCTAGTAGAGCCGACATGCTTAGGTGTATTGTGATTTGTTGTAAAATATTGTAGTTGACTAGGAGACATACAAGTACCTTAGGAAGTTAACATGTTTTTGTTCATTTTTAGCACCTCTCCAATGGTTTGAAGGTTTAAATGTGTGATTTGCATTTAAGTGTTACCACTATGCATCTTTGTATGGCATTAGTTCTAGTGACTCCATAATCATTGGTAAACAGCTGCATGAATTGGATAAGTAGTAACTGGTGATATACTGGTGTGCCATGTGCGTGTGAGATTTTATTTATTTCCCTCTGTATGTTGGAGTCATAACTTGCCCAGTTAGTCTTAACTAGGTTGAAGGATAGGGGTTAGGAAAGGAACATAGGCCATTTTCATATTAGACCACTTTTAGCCTAAACAACCTTCCCTGTATGTAGAATATCCCTTGATCCCTGCTTTGAGCATGCTTAGCCTATTTATTTTTATGATACCTTCCACCTTCCCGTTTATATCACAATGAACCTGTTTTGGCCCTGGTCCTCATTGGACACTGTGTACCTTAACTTAGGCAAATGGCATAAGTTGAGGGTGTCTATCATAGAGGTGCGTGATACAGAATGAGTATGAAAAAAGGTAGAATAATAGAAAAAATAAAAAGCGGGGTGCGGCATAAAAGAGCAAGAAAAAGAAAAATTGTGAAAAAGAATAAGTGATTGTTGAAAAGACTGCACCGTTCCTGAATAAGTGTGATCAAGAAAAGAGAAGAATAGAAAAAGGCTAATGAGTGAAACCCCAAAAAGCTAGTGTAGTGTCAAGGAGGCTTAGTCACTTTAAATATCATCGAGTATCATACCAGCTCCTAGCCTATATTACAAGCCAAAGAGAAGACCAATAGTGATCCTAGCTGACCTGTCTGACATCTGGGTAATGAAAATAAGGGCAAGCCTATGGTATTCAGCATAAATTGGTTGGAAATTTGTTCTGAGAGTGAGTGTTTTGATTGTCCCCATGGTTACTTATAGGATTACTGATATGAGATGAGGGGGATTTCTTGGGGAAAATAAAAAACTTGAGTAATGAGACACGTATTTTGATGTTTTCTCTCTCTAGTTTCTTGACTTGAACAAGCAATAACTTTGAAGAGATTATCATCATTATTTTGGGATTACTATTGTGATCTGATCTAATAATCTCTATTTTTTATTCATCTTGTGGTAAGTTTATCTTTCAAATCATGAATATAACTATTTGTTTCGATTATTACATCATGAGCGGCTAAATTTCTTTAACCTGAATTATGGGATCTAGGGTTAAGTCTTGATAAGGTGCTGGGTGTTCAAGATTCAAATGGTGGTAGGACTCCTTGATAATTCTGAGGTTTTAATTATCGTCTATTGGTTGCAAATGATAGATAACACCTGCTTTGATTTGCTTGAGAAAGAAATCAAATATAATGGGAAGTGAATTATTAACAAGGACTTGGAAGTACTAAAAACTTCCATTTAATAATTGACGCTGTAACAAGGTTGATTACCCTGAGGTAAAATCTGGTCATGAATATAAATTACCTAAGTCTAAAAGGATTAGGAAATTAAATGCTTAAGTAGATCGAGAGACATTTAGGCATAACTTCGATAAAGATAACCTGTTGTCCTACCTACTGTAAGAATCTTGAACCACTGTTAGCATCTGTCAAGTACCAAAACCCTAGTGAACATAATTCTTGTTTTCCATAAACTCTTGATTACAAACACTGCAGCTAAAGTGACCAATAATTATTTGCTAATATCTAAAACCCCCATTTTATATTTTCATGCCAGTTGTTTGAATTTAACTTGTAGCTATAGTTTCAAATTAGTTTAATCGCCACTGACATTGTTCCCTGTGGATTCAACAGCGACTCCAAAAGTTGGATAAATATATTGACGATGACCGCCTTGCACTAAATTGACGTGTAAGTTGAGCATCCCATTTGAGGGTGAAAAGTGCTTATAAGGTTCACTTGAGTACTCAAACCTTTTTGAAACTCACACCAGAAATAAGAAAAGAACTGCGTACCTCGATCTGAAATAATAGACTCCGATGGTCTATGCAATTTTACTATCTCTTTAATGAACAACCTAGCATGATCCTGTCCTGAGTAGTTAGTCCTTATAGGAAAGAAGTGAGAAAACTTAGTCATTCTATCCACAAAAACCCAAATAAAATCATATTGGTTGCGAGATCGTGGAACACAAGTAATGAAATACAAATTAATCATCTCCCACTTCCATATGGGATCCAAAACCTTATTCTCCTCCACCACAACACCAAGAGACAATTTAACCACTTCCTAAACAATCTCTCCCCCATCCTCAGAGTTCAAGAGACGAACTCCTAAATTAGATAACCTATGAATATCCTTCACTAATTCTCTTTTCCCCTCATCAATGGGAGATAAACTCCCCCATAGACAAACTGCTAAGACAATCAACAACATAAGCTTAACCTGGATAGTAGTGAAGGCTTATATAGTAATCCTTAAGTAATTCGATCCACCACCTCTGCCTAAGATTCAATTTCTTCTATATAAACACATACTACAAGAGATTATGATCTGGATAAATATCCATATACACCCTATACAAATAATGGTACCAAATCTTTCAAAGTAAAGATCGTAGCCGCCAACTCTATATCGTGAATCGGATAATTACTATTGTGAACCTTAAGTTTCTTGGAAGCATAATCCACAACCTTGCCATGCTATATCAAAACATAACCCAGTCCCATACAGGATGTATCACAATATGCAACAAACCCATCAGTACCCTCGTGCTGGTCTAAAATGGCACAAAAGTCAATTTATCCTTCAACTTATGAAAACTACCCTCACAAGATCGAACTACAAAAACATAACTTTCTCCTGAGTTACTTTATCAGTGAAGTAGCAATGGATGAGAAAATCTTCACAAACCTCCTATAATACCCAGCCAACCCCAAGAAGCTCTTATTGTCGGTTAGAGTCATGTGTCTAGACCACTTTTTAGTTGCCTCAATTTTTTATGGATCTACCTTGATCCCCTCACTAGAAACAACATGCCCAAGAAAGGTTAGATAACTTAGCAAAAATTCACACTTATGAAACTTTGCATACAACTTCTGGTCTTTAAGGGTCTACAACACAATTTAGAGATAATTGGCATAATCCTCCTCTCTCTTAGAGTACACTAAGATGTCATCAATGAAGACTATAACAAACAGATCTAGAAGCTGTCTAAACATCCAATTCAATATGAAAGCATCCAGAGCAGTAGTCAACCTAAATGACATAACCAAAACCTCATAATGTCTATATCGGGTCCAAAAAATTGTCTTGAGAATATCAACCTCCCTATTCTTCATTTGAAGCTAGCCCAAATGAAGATCAATCTAAGAAAAACACCTAGCACCCTAAAGCTGATCGAAGAGGTCATCAATCCTAGGAAGAGGATACTTATTTTTCAATATAACCTTATTCAACTGAGTATACAAATCTAAAGAGATCATCTTTTTTCTGCACAAAGAGTGAAACACTGGGATTGATGAAATCCTTATCAAGAAACTGCTCTAACTACTTTTTTAGCTTTTATAATTCAGCGGAAATCATTCTATAAGGAATGGAAATGGGATGAGTATCTAGTAGAATATCAATGCCAAAATCTATTTCCCTATCGGGAGGAATTCTAGGAAGATCATCGAGAAAAACTTTAGGAAACTCATTAACCACAAGGATAAATTACAAATAAGGACTTTTAGAATTAGAATCCTTGACCCAAACTAAATGATACGGACATCCTTTGGAAATCAACTTCTGAGCCCTAACGTGAGAAATAAAATTTCCTCTACGCACTAAGGAACTCCCCTCCGATTTAATCGCAGGTTCATTAGGAAAATAAAAATTGACCTTTTGGGTCCTACAATCCAGAGAAGCATAGCATGTATGGAGATAATCTATACCCAGGATTACATCGAAGTCCACCATATCAAGCTTTATCAAATCCATCAATGTCTCTCTATGAAAGATGGACACTACACAATCACAATAGATTTTTCTAGAAATAATAGAATCACCCATCGGAGTAGACGTAGAAAATGAGTCATAAATATTTTCAGGACCAAAACTAAAGTGTATAGATACATAAGGGGTAACATAAGATAGGTAGAACCCAGATCAAGTAAACAATCAATATCACGAGAAAAGAGTTATAACATACCAGTGATAACATCGGGGATGCCTCAGATTACTAATAGTACAGAGTATCTAGGGATGAGTTTTGCCAGTACTAGTACCTGAAGTGGCGCCCTTAGGTGCAGCGGCCAAAGAAGTGGTGATTGAAACCTTATTAGCTCTAGTGGCAACATTAGCTATTAGACAATTTTTTTGTAGATAACTGGGATGACCATAATTGAAACACAAACTCCTTCCCTCGTCAAAATAACCACGATGAAGCTATCCACAAAATTGATTAGGAGGATAAGGTGGGGCTGACTAAGCTCCACTAACCGGGCACTGTATTCCTTAGGACCATTGTTGGCCTAAAAATAATGATCACCTAAAGGCTTAGGATAAGGAGCACTAGCTGTCGAATATGAATTTCCCCAATTCTTCTTCTTAGATCACTATCTATCATTTCTTCCACTGTTCTACTGACCTGTACCCTTTTTGGAATATCTAAATTTCTTATTCTGCCTCTCTCCCATCTCTATATGTTTCTTTTTCCTATACTCCACCTATTGTATATAAACCACTAACTTGGAGATATCCATATCATTATTAAACATAACAACCTTACTCTCCAAAATCAAATAATGGGATAACCCAAAACCAAACTTCCTTATTCTAGATCTTATATTAAATACTAACTCTAGAGCATAATGGGATAGATGATGAAATCTTAGGGCATACTTCTTCACACTCATCTTACCCTACTTCAGGTTCACAAACTCTTTGGCATTAGCTTTCATCAACTTCTGAGAAGATAAATTATCAAGAAAATCACCTGAAAACATATACCACACTGCCTTCTTAGAAGCATCATACCTCAGTTCTTCTCACTCCTTATACCATGGTAAGCCACATCCTTTAATTGATAGAAAAAAAACTTCATACCCTCAGAATTAGTAGTATGCATTACCCTAAAAGTTTTATCTATCTCATTAATAACACTTGATATCCTCCTCAACCTTAGATCCTATAAATGTTGGGGCATTCAACCTCATAAACTGGCCAACCAGGTAACCTTAGATGAACTAAAAGTAGGACCAACAGGCGATGAAACTGTAATATTTCTAGTTAGGCAAGCATATAAATAGACTAATAGAACTCCATATTATAAATATCTCCCTGAGGTGACGGAGCATAAGTATCACCATCCTGATAAGCTTGAGGAGGACTAGTAGGCACTGGCGGAACCCAACATGGAGCAATACAGTCAGGAGCAGGGACCCTAGGCTGGGTCTGTACTCGATAAATAGAGAGAGCTGCCTCCAAACATTCCTCAGGTAGGATAGAGGGTCCAGAAGAGTTCTTACGATCGTCAGATCTTTAGGGAGGCATGATAAAAAAATATAAGCAAGCCAGGAGTTAGAAAAGTTTCAAGATAACTAGACTCTATAGACCAAAATAGATCACAAAAAAGGGAAATATTCCTAAATGCCTTGTAGCTTCTCTTTTATAAGTGTGGCACACTACATACCCATTAAAAGGACTCTACTCAACATGGCTTGTGGACACCCGAAAACCCTAAATCGTGATATAATATCAAGCTTGTCATGACCCAAACCAAAGACTAGTCATGATGGGAAATCGATAGTCCACAATGGGTTGGAGACAACCCCTTAATCTTACCTCAAGATCACAATATAAGAATATAGTGGAAGCCAACCAAATAATAATAAGAAAGATAGATAAACCAAATAAGAACTAAGAGTCAAAACAAATAACTATCCCATACTTGTCCACCAAAGCCTCTAAAATTAGAATACCAATTTAAGTCGGGATATGTACCCCTTCCCCCACCCCCCACCCCCCACCCCCCACCCCAACTATGAAAAATAGAATCCAAAAGTACCAAAATAATAAATAAATCAGTGAAATGACAGGTACTTTCAGAAGATAGAGGCTTACTACTTTACATTAGATCCATAGAAATACCAAATCACCGAGATTTGCATAGGAGCCACAGAAAACCCTTCGAAACCTACATCATGAAATAATGTAATGTCTAAGGATGGTTAGTGGGGAAATCACTGGAATGTAACTCAAGGGAAGAGGACAAAATAATGTCATTGCCAAAACCAGTCAAAAATATATGCATAATATTTACATACATATATATAGGATGCGGGAATAGGAAAGAGGGTCATGAACATGAAAGTTTGAACCATTAACCTGAACTATGTAGCTCGCTCTATATAAAAGGCACCCATTGTCTATATGGGTTTATCTCTCCCTGCTAAAGGGCCTAGTGTGTGTGAGCTGCACAAACTAAGAAAATCAAAGAAATGCTAGAGACACCAAGGAGATAGCCATCCAAAAGATAAAGTATGACAAAGCACACAGTCATATGGAACCCCATTCCAACAAACGTAGTTTCATTGTTGGTCCCCTGAAACCTACACCTTCACAGTGACCTACATAATAAATTAAAATAGATTACACATAAAACCAACCATCAACCCAGGATTCATTCATTTAAGGCATTTACCAACTTGGTATCATAATATAAATATGCTTGCAAACTTATATAATTATATAAAGTCAAGTGCACAAGCTCTCAACATATCCTCTAAGGTCTGGATGGTCCGCTCATCCTGACCATCGGTCTGCAAATGAAAAGCAGAACTCAAAATCACTTGGGTACCAAGACCCTTCTGAAAAGCTTTCTAAAATTGCGAAGTAAACTGAGTACCCCTATTTGAAATGATAGACAATGGAACTCCATGCAGTCTGACCAGCTCTCGGATATACAATCTAGCGTAATCCTCAGCAGTATATGAAGTATGAATAGGCAAGAAATGAGCATACTTAGTCAACTTATCAACCACAACCCAAATGGAATCATGATGGCGTCGGGAAAGAGGTAAACCAATCACGAAATCCATATTTATCTCTTCCCACTTCCAGGTGGGAATACTAAACTCTTGCATCATACCACCAGGTCTTTGGTGTTCAACCTTAACCTATTGGCAGGTTGCACACTTAGCTACAAACGCTGTTATATCTTTCTTCATGCCACTCCACCAATAGATTTCCCTCAAGTCATGATACATCTTGGTGGCACCAGGATGAATAGAATATTGTGCCTCGTGCGCTTCAGCCATAATCCTCTATCTCAGATCATCAATATTCAGGACACACAATCTACTCTGCAATCTCAACACACCATCTCTCTCTTGGGAGAAAACCTCTACTTTTTGGTCCTTGATTGACTCCTTCAGTCTGACCAAACTAGCATCTAAGTATTGCTTTTTCTTCACTTCCAAAACCAAGGAGGATTCGGAACTACTCTGAACCCCTATACTACCTTCAGCAGAGTCAAACAACCTAACCCCCAATCTAGCCAAACGATGTACATCACGATCCAACTCTTTCTTACCTTCTACCACATGCGAAACACTACCCATGGACACTCTACTTAGGGCATCCGCCACAACATTGGCCTTGCTTGGATGGTACAACACACTCATATCATAGTCCTTTAACAATTCTAACCATTGTCTCTGCCTAAGATTCAATTCTCTCTGGGTAAACACATACTGCAGACTCTTATGATCAGTGAAAACATCAACACAGATACCATACAAATAGTGTCTCTATATTTGCAAAGTAAACACAACAGCAGCCAACTCAAGGTCATGGGTGGGTTAATTTTTCTCATGGGATTTCAACTGTCTAGAAGCATAAGCTGTCACCTTACCCTTCTGCATCAATACGCAACCCAACCCAACTCTTGAAGCATCACAGTATACCACAAAACCATCAACACCATTAGGTAAAGTCAAAATAGGGGCTGAAGTTAGTCGAGTCTTCAACTCCTGAAAACTCTTCTTATAAGATTCAGACCACAAGAACATCACTTTCTGTTGGGTCAACTGAGTCATAGGAGACGCTATAGAGGATAAATCATGAACAAAATGGTGTTAATAGCCAGCTAAACCCAAGAAACTTCGGATATCAGTCGGAGAAATAGGTCTAGGTCAATTTCTAACAACTTTAGTTTTTTGGGGATTGATGTTAGGCGTATTTACACGCCTAAAGCACCTTAATTTACCCATATTTTAGCTAAGTTTTGAGGACAAAATATATAATTCCTACACTTTTAGTCCTTTTTCCTGTAAGTAAGCTAACCAACGTGATTAGCAAGTGTTCAGGTATAAATAATGAAGATTTGAGCATTTTATGGACTGCTGGATGCCAAAGAAAACTTCAACAGAAGAAGGAAGGCAGCTTCTGGAAACTGGTAGACTGAAAGTGATGCATGGAGAACTTGTTCCGGGCAAAAACAGTATTTCTAAAGACTTAGGGATCAGCAGTAACTTAGAAGGATTAGGACAAGGATGCAGTAACTTAGTAGGACTAGGACAAGGATAAAAACGCTATTTCAGTAGGACTAGGACAAGGGTGTTATAAAAACCCTTATTTGCTGAATTTTTCAGCATTCAATTCATTCTCTTTCAATTCATTCTTATTCTCTTCTATTCTTAAATTCATTGTTGACATTATTCTTCATCTATTCGACTTTTAATTTTCACAACAAGAGAAATGCTACTAGCAAGGAATTCATGCCACAAGTGACGCCAATACTTACTTATCATGATATTGTTATTACTTTGGTATGATGAAGATATCCTCGTGGTTTTCCTTCACAATTATAAGTAGCTAAACTTCTCTGTTAGGGTTGTGGAAGCCTCATGAGATACTATCTATTGCTATGAGTTTGTGAATTCTTGATACGTATGCTGCTTATATCATTACTCTCTTCATCTTAATTGAATTCTTGTGGTTGCAAACATATAGAATACGCCAGTATAGCATTAACTTGTTTGAAAGAAAAGTTACATGTCTGGAAAAGAGAGAGTAACACGGAAATAGGGCTACCAACCCTTGTTTAAAAGTTAGTGTCGTAACTGGATTAACCTCTTGGAGAATTTGTACCATTAGTTATATGTTTTTAGCTCGAAAGAGTTAAAGTGAGATAATCCTTGATGGTCGAAAGACGCTAGGATTTACCATAGAATACGAAACTCTATAAGCGCATGCATGTCTGAATTCCGCATAACTCATAGCCAATAGAAACGTAGAACTCATAAGGTGGACATAACCCTAACTTACAATTCTAATTGATTAAATCTTACTAAACATTCCATTTTTACTTTGCTATTTTGATAATTTTACTTCACGCATAAAATCCCCCCTTTTTCCGCAGAACTTTCACCAAAAGTCTACTAATCGTTGCATACTTAGTGACCAAGTATTCCCTGTGGGATTCGACACCCAACCCAGTTGGGTTCTATATTTGACAACGACTCTTACGAGAGCTGTAGTTTGAGCGTTATCAAATTTTGGCGCCGTTGCCGGGGAATACGGTTGTCAACTAAGTTTGTGATAGTTACTAGACCCTTTGGTCAAAGATTCTTGTATTTTACTTTTAGTTGTTGTTTTTGTTTTATTTAGGTTTTGTTCAGTGTATGCCCAATACTCGAAGTTCTGGTCAACCATTATTACCCATAAACCCTGAACCATAACTTATTGGCAGGATGGAGGCACAACGTGACATTGAAAGAAGAGCTGCTCAACAGGAGCAGGCTAGATTAGCTACGTTGGCCGCTGCTCAAGTATATCAACAGAATATTGATAACCTAGGGCAAGCAGCAAATCCTGATGATGAGAACCTGGGTGATGAGAAGCTACTAAACCCTAGGCGTGATGCTGAGGTGGCGACACCTGCGAACAGAAGAGATCGTCAAGCAAGATTTAGGCCTGAACGCTAAACTATTCAAATGCCTTTCGATGATGATGATGATGACCTGGACGGAGCTGGTGCCACAAGAGCCATTATTCCTCCGCCCTTGGCACCTGGAGCCAAGTTCAATATCACTAGCACCATGATTCAGTTATTGCAACTCAAGGGATTATTTGGTGGACTCGTAGGTGATGATCCAAATATGCATCTGATAAACTTTATCTCCACATGCAAGTCATTCGACAATCCAGGCGTTAGACAGAATGCAATTCGGCTATGCTTATTTCCACTGTCTCTATCTGGGGAGGCAACTCTATGGTTGAATGGGCTAACTCCTGACTATATTACTAATTGGAGGCAATTGAAAGACGCTTTCCTAGAAAGATTTTTTCTGCCATCCAAGAGAGCATAATTGAGAGATGAAATCAACAACTTTCGTCAGCTTCCAATTGAAGCTCTCCACGAAATATGGGAGAGGTTCAAGCAGAAGCTTATGAGGTGCCCAAATCATCATATGACCAATGTCCACTTGATGGAGATATTATACAGGGCTTTGAATTCGGTGACTAAGCCAGTGGTTGATAATGTTGCGGGTGGTTCATTCATGGACCTTACTTTTAATGAGGCAAGTGGTATGCTAGATCGTATGACAAAGCAGAGTAGAGCTTGGCATACCAGGGATTCTGAGGTAGCAAGCTCTACTGTATCTTTTGGCATGACTGCAGAACAAAGGCGAAGAGAAGAGGAACGTGACCAAGATATGGCACACATGAAAACGTATATGGATCTTCTTACCAAGCATTTATTATTAGGGAAGACCGAAAAGGTCAAAGAGGTTGCGTCAAAAGGAAGAGATGAATTCGATTCTGAGGAAGAAGCTAACTTCTTGAATAATCAGGGGGGTTTTCAAGGCAATTCCCAAGGAAACCAAGGTCGGAACTATTATGATAAATCTGGATACAAGGACCGCGATCAAGGTAGTTGGAAGAATAAGACTGACAAGAGTCGTTTGTATATTCCTCCTAGATATCATGAGGCCACGGCATCTAGTTCGGGGAAGATGTCAATGGAAGATATGTTGGCTAAATTGGTGAAAGGAGTGGAGGCGACCAACACGGGAGTAACTGAGGTAATAAATGATTTGTCCTCAATGAAACAATTGGTTGACTCGCATTCCACTTCAATAAAATAGCTGGAGCAACAATTGAGTCAACTTTCAGCAGCGTTTAACCAAAGAAAGGCTGGCACTTTACCTAGTGACACTGTGCAAAATCTAAGGAATGACGGATCATGTATGGCTATTACTACTAGAAGTGGTAAGGTATTGGAGAATCCTTCCAAAGACAAGCAGGTGGTTGATGATATAGCAGATGATGTTGTTGATGCCGAAGAAGCTGAGGTGAGTGTGAATGATGTTACACCTAGACGTCACCAACCTGAAAAGGTTGATAATCGAAAACAAGATAAAGAGGAAGTGGTGGAGAAAACGATTCCTCTTCCATCACCACCTTTTCTGCAGAGACTGAAAAAAAAGGCTGATGACACCAGGTTTAGTAAATTTATGACTATGTTGAAGCAGCTGACTATTAATGTTCCTTTGGTGGAGGCACTGGAATAGATGCCTGGGTACGCTAAATTCATAAAGGACCTTTTGACAAAGAAGCGGGAAGTAAGCTATGAGCTGGTAGATAATGTTCATCATTGCAGTGCAATCGCTACAAGATCTCTAGTACAGAAGAAGGCAGATCCTGGTGCTTTCACTATTCCTTGCATAATTGGATCGTTGGATTTTGCTAAGGCGTTGTGCAATTTGGGAGCTAGCATCAATTTGATGCCGCTATTCGTGTACAGAAAGTTGGGGTTGGGCGACCCTACACCAACCAATATGCGGCTTGTGATGGCAGATAGGTCGATAAAATGACCTGTGGGTATCTTGAATGATGTGTTAGTGAAGGTTTCTACTTTCATCTTTCCTGCAGACTTTGTTATTTTGGATTGCGAGGTGGATTCTGAAGTTCGCATAATTTGGGATGCCCTTTCCTCACAACTGGAAGTGTGCTTATTGACTTAAGAGCTAATGAGCTTTTATTTCGGTTGAATGACGAAGTGGTCCGTTTTGATGTATGCAAAGCAATGAAGCAGCCCAGCGATATGAATGTGTTCTCTGTAGATAATGTTTATTATAAGGATGAGAAAGAAGTATCGGTAGAAAAGCAGCTTGCTGTTGAGCCATTATCGACTGTGCTGTTGAATATTGAGCATGAGGATGTTGAAGATTATGAAGAAACCATTTGTGCTCTAACAGGAATAGGGTCCTATTCTCATGCCCCTAAGAAGCTGGACCTTGATCTTAAGAATCGACCTTCACCAACAGCAAAGACTTCCATTGAAGAGCCACCAGTGCTAGAATCAGAAGAGCTCCCCAGTCACCTAAGGTATGCGTTCTTGGGAAGTGGAAATACACTTCCGATGAGTGTTGCGGCTGATCTAGGTAAACAGCACGTAGAGGCTCTCATCTCTGCTCTGAAAAGGTACAAGAGAGCTATGGGATGGACTATTGATGATATAATTGGTGTACCTCCTAGGATATGTATGTACAAGAGTCATCTCAAAGAAGATTGCATGCCTACAAGTAAGCATCAGCGTCGTCTGAATCCATTTAGAAAATGATGCACCATATATCTCGATGAAGTCTAAGTAATCGATATAACTATGTCGTGCCGTGACAATAAATCAATCACTAGATAGGAGGCAACCCATCGTATTTAAATTGGTTTGTTTTACTAGGAGTTTGTTTTTGTAGTCGAGCCACGACCAAAACTAAGGCTCTTGGTGGGAGGCAACCCATCGTTCTAATCATTTTTGTTGTTTTTGAGTAAGTGTAGGTGCAAGACGTATAAAGGAGGAGCTTGGTCTCAAATTTTGATTTGAAAGTGAGCAATGCTAAAGGTGGTAAGTGAGTAATGAAGGAGCAAAAGGCTTTCGGTTAGGCATTGCCTATACAAATCTAGGCAATAGACAAGGCAAGGCCTATGTAAATCTAGGCAATGGAAAAGGAAACGCCTATGCTATGGCCTTTGGTCTCTGAATCTAGAATGCCATAGCATAGGCGCCGCCTATGACAAAGCCTTTGGTCCAACAATGCCATAGCATAGGCGCCGCCTATGCCAAAGCCTTTGGTCCAACAATGCCATAGCATAGGCGCCGCCTATGCTAATGCCTTTGGTCTCTGAATCTACAATGCCATAGCATAGGTGCCGCCTATGCTCAACTAGGCAAAGTATTAGGCGCTGCCTTTGCCTCCCAAATCTCTCAAAACTTTTATTTTTGCTCATCTAACCTTGCAAGATCATCTTCCGAGTTCAACACCAAGTAAGTTCTTCATTTATATTCCGAAGTTGTTACAATCTTACGCTTATCATGGTATTTTAGCTCTTAAAGTGGTGTTGGTGATTAGAATGTGTTGATTTGTATGATACATCTAGTTAAGTGAAAGAATACGTATGGGTATTATGGACGTAGTACCGACTTGTATTTGATTGTTATACACTGTCCTCTTTTTGAGAAATAGAAATGGTGAAGCTAATTGCATACTCTTCAAAGTTGAATGCTTGAATGTTTGAATGACTAGCTCATCGAGATAAAGATCATGATTGAATACAAGCATGAGATGTTGTGATTATTTCTGTGCCATAACTTGATACGATCTCTATGTAGTAGTCTTGTTCAAAAGGTGCATTAATCCACACATGAAAGTATAGTCAAGATTACATGAAATAGAGTTGGAAAGGATAGTAAGATGACATGAAAGTATGACTATGCTAAACATATTGTTGGAACATATCCCCTAAATGTATGTCGAGGAAGTCTGAGTAATCGACATCATTCACTTAATTAGTTTGTGTCAACAAATTAAGTGTGGGGTGGCGCCGCTATTGTCTGTTTGTCAATTGAATCTTCTGAGATAAAGCTAACATGAATCTATTAGGATCTCGGTAGAATGGCCTCAAAAGTACGACAAGGAAAACAAAAAGCGCCCACCTCACAGAAAGGTAAGAAAAGAGGAAGAAAAGATCAAGATGAATCCTCCTCGCTACAAATACCTCGACGCACTTTTGGCATAAATTGGGGTACAATTTGAGGAAACTCTGAGGATGACGACTCTGATGATGATTCCGAAGAAGGGGGTATGACCCCAAACATAGAGGATGAGTTCGACTAATCAGGTTCTTCTTATTTATTTTCCACTGAGGGCAGTGTGTTCCGTCTAAGTATGGGGTGCTGGTATTTGTATGTTGTATTTCTTTGCTTACCTGCATTTATTCATGTTCATTTGTTTGATTTTTTAGATTTTGCATAAAGTGCATGAAATTGTTCTGATAGGCGGCATGATATTATGACAAGAGTTTGTGCTAAAATCATAACTATTGAGACGTTTATGCTCCAAGTGTGACTCACTATGTGATAAGTGTGTGGTTTAATTCCTTCATCTGTTGGGTCAAGAGTCTATACTGCTCCCAATAAAGTTGACCATGTGCCTTGTGTGTGTGAGATAATAGTATATTCTGTGTTGGTGACTGATGCTAGAACTTGCCTGGTATGTGTGTAAAACGAAATAAAGAGTGTGGGTTTAGGAGATGATTTAGGCATTTCTTTGGCAACCTGTGTTTGTTTACCTTCATTTTACCTACCCGTGGACATTATCCTAGTTAACCCCCTTTGAGCCTTTAAGCCATTTTCTTTGACAAGCCTCATATGTAGCCTAATCCATATTTTTTCAAGACCACAATTTGATCCAAATTCCTAAGCACTTTAAATTGTAAAGTCATATGACAAAATAAGAGGAAATTGGGTAAGAGTGATGCCTTAGAGTTTATTGGTGCTTTAATTTGTTATGAAAAAGAGTGGCTATCATAGAGGTGTGCTATAGAAAAGAAAAGAAAAAGAAATAGAAACACAAAAAGACAAATTGTGTTTATGATTAAATAAAAAGATAGTTAAGTTTGAATGGCAAAATAGGTGAAAAGGGGTGATAGATGAAACAAAGGTAGCAGGGTTGATTAAAAGAGAGTGTTAATGGCATAATGTGATGTATTAAAGCGCTTAGGAACATAGTCACTATTTCTGGCAAAAATAGTCCTACTCGTCCCTTAGCCTATATTACAACCTGTAAAAAGACCTATTTGATCCTAAACTTAGCATTCTGATATTAGTAGAGCATTACACTAAGGGCAAGCCTATGGTCATCAGTTGCAACATATGAATTCTTTGTGAGAGTGAGAGCAAGGAAAATCTTATACCCATGTTTCAAAAAAATGCAATACTTGTGAGTGATTCTGGGTAACATCTTATGTGAGACACACATTGTTGATGAGTTTTGGGTAGCTCTGTATGATTCTTTGTGCCTTAACTTGTGGATACGAATTAACCATCATCACGAGTCTACGTTGGAGGTTGAATTGTTTCTAGTAGTGATCAGAAAACTACTCTTTGTTAATAATTTTCGTGCCTGTCTTGATGAATATTTTGTGCTGTTACTGTGAAACCCTAAGTAGATGTTTATATGGACATGATATTTTGTTCGAGGAAGAACAAAGCTTTAAGCGTGGGGTGTTGATGTTAGGCGTATTTACACGCCTAAAGCACCTTAATTTACCCATATTTTAGCTAAGTTTTGAGGACAAAATATATAATTCATGCACTTTTAGTCCTTTTTCCTGTAAGTAAGCTAACCAACGTGATTAGCAAGTGTTCAGGTATAAATGATGAAGATTTCAGCATTTTATGGACTGCTGGACTCCAAAGGAAACCTCAACGGAAGAAGGAAGGCAGCTTCTGGAAACTGGTGGACTGAAAGTGATGCATGGAGAACTTGTCCCGGGAAAAAACAGTATTTCTAAAGACTTGGGGATCAGCAGTAACTTAGTAGGATTAGGACAAGGATGCAGTAACTTAGTAGGACTAGGACAAGGATAAAAACCCTATTTCAGTAGGACTAGGACAAGGGTGTTATAAAAACCCTTATTTGCTGAATTTTTCAGCATTCAATTAATTCCCTTTCAATTCATTCTTATTCTCTTCTATTCTTAAATTTGCTGTTGACATTATTCTTCATCTATTGACTTTTAATTTTCACGACAAGAGAAATTCTACTAGCAAGGAATTCACGCCACAAGTGATGCCAATACTTACTTATCGTGATATTGTTATTACTTTGGTATGATGAAGATATCCTCGTGGTTTTCCTTCACAATTATAAGTAGCTAAACTTCTCTTTAGGGTTATGGAAGCCTTATGAGATACTATCTATTGCTATGAGTTTGTGAATTCTTGATACGTATGCTGCTTATATCATTACTCTCTTCATCTTAATTGAATTCTTGTGGTTGCAAACATATAGAATACGCCAGTATAGCATTAACTTGTTCGAAAGAAAAGTTACATGTCTAGAAAAAAGAGAGTGACAAGGAAATAGGGCTACCAACCCCTGTTTAAAAGTTAGTGTCATAACAGGATTAACCTCTTGGAGAATTCGTACCATTAGTTATACGCTTTCAGCTCGAAAGAGTTAAAGTGAGATAATCCTTGATGGTCGAAAGACGCTAGGATTTACCATAGATAACGAAACTCTATAAGCGCATGCATGTCTGAATTCCGCATAACTCATAGCCAATATATACGTAGAACTCATAAGGTGGACATAACCCTAACTTACAATTCTCATTGATTAAAATCTTCCTAAACATTCCGTTCTTACTTTGCTATTTTGATAATTTTACTTCACGCATAAAATCCCCCCTTTTTCCGCAGAACTTTCACCAAAAGTCTACTAATCATTGCATACTTAGTGACCAAGTATTCCCTGTGGGATTCGACACCCAACCCAGTTGGGTTCTATATTTGACAACGACTCTTACGAGAGCTGTAGTTTGAGCGTTATCAAATTTTGGCGCCGTTGCCGGGGAATAAGGTTGTCAACTAAGTTTGTGATAGTTACTAGACCCTTTGGTCAAAGATTCTTGTATTTTACTTTTAGTTGTTGTTTTTGTTTTATTCGGGTTTTGTTCAGTGCATGCTCAATACTCAAAGTTCTGGTCAACCATTATTACCCATAAACCCTGAACCACAACTTATTGGCAGGATGGAGGCTCAACGTGACCATAGCCAAAACTCACACTTACTGAACTTAGCAAACAACTTGTGATCTCTAAGGGTTTGCAAGACAGTTCGGAGATGATCAGAATATTCATCCTCACTACGAGAGTACACCAGTATATCATCGATGAACACTATGACAAACCTATCCAGATATGGTCTGAACACTCAATTTATAAGGTCCATGAAAGTTGCTGGGGCATTAGTTAACCTGAAAGACATAACAAGAAACTCAAAATAGCCATAACGAGTTCAGAAAGTGGTTTTTGGGATCTAACTTTGAGTTGATGATAGCCGGAACAAAGGTCTATCTTTGAGAAATAACTTGCACCTTGCAATTTGTCAAACAAATCATCTATTCTCGGAAGGGGGTACTTATTTTTTATGGTGACTTTATTCAGTTGGCGGTAGTCAATGCGCATACGCAAAGAGCCATCTTTATTTCTCACAAACAACATAGGAGCACCCCAAGGAGAAACACTAGGTCTTATGAAACCCTTATCTAGTAGATCTTTGAGTTGCTCTTTCAACTCCTTAAGTACTGCAGGGGTCATACGGTAAGGAGGAATAGAAATGGGCTGAGTATCGAGAAGAAGATCAATCCCGAACTCTATCTCTCTATTAGGAGGTATCCCTGGGAGATCATCCGAAAAGACATCAGAAAACTCATTGACGACGTTAACAGGCTGGAGAGTTGGAGTCTCAGACTTAGTGTCTTTGACTCTAACCAAATGGTAAATACACCCCTTGGAAATAAGCTTTCTATCTTTGAGGTAAGAGATAAAATGACTCTTGGGTAACACGGAATTCCCAGACCACTCAAACACGGATGCACCCAGAAATTGAAACTTGACCACTCGGATCCGACAATCAATAAAGCCATAAGAAGAATACAGCCAGTCCAAACCCAGAATCACATCAAAATCTACCATGTCTAACTCAATCAAATAAGCCAACAAAACTCTATGAAAACGGTAACAGGACACTTTTTATACACTTTCTAGGCAACAATCAAATCACCCACTGGGGTAGAAACTAGGATAGGCTCAGGAATAATCTCAGGACTCATTTCTAAATTCACAGCAACCAAAGGTGTAACATATGAGAAACTGCACCAGGATCCAACAAAGAATACACATCAAACTGAAATATACGAATCATACCAGTAACAACATTGGGAGAGCCCTCTTGTTCCTAGCAGGACGGTAAAGCATAGAATCTATTTTGGCGCTGACCGCCAGCATTGCTAGAAGAGGCGCCCTGAGCTGGGGCTGGGCGAGTCGCTGGAATTAGAGCACTAACAGTTTAAGTCTGGGTCTGAGGGCGATAGTCATGATGCCTTGTCCATCCTGTGGACAATCTCTAACTCTGTGACCCATGTCACCATACCAAAAACAACCCCTCTTCTCACCCCAACACTCACTCGAATTAGCCCTACCATACTTAGGACACAGGGGATGATTTGGCTTACAGCCAACACTGTACTGGGACCTGGATACATATGACCTACTACCTTGCTCCTGCCTACCTCTAGGCATGGGAGCACTAGCAGATGACGGTTCTGGTATAGACGAACGATCCTGATACTGAGGGCAACTCCCTCCCTGCGATCTAGTCTGACCCTGGTCGTGCTGCTCGGACCTAGCTCTCTTATTCCCTCTCATTCTATCTCTCTCCTTAATCTTGTCTGCCTCAATTTGTTGGGCATGAATCATCAGCCTAGAAAGATTCATCTCACTATTCAGCATAGCAGACCTACACTCCTTAACCATATAACTAGATACTCTAGTCACAAACTTACTCATACGAGCCCAATTATCAGCCACTAAGTCTGGAGCATACTTAGCCAACTGATTGAACTTTAGACAGTACTCTCTAACAATCACAGAGCCCTGCCGAAGGTTCATAAACTCTTCCACCTTTGCCTCCCTCATCTCCAAAGGGAAAAACTTATCCAGGAATGCATCCTGGAACTCTTTCCAAGTTGTAGAGACAGCTCCCTCACCTCAAACTTTTCTCCAAGCAACAACCCAGTCATAAGCAAGGTCTTTCAACCTATACGCAGCCAACTCCATACTCTGTTCCTCAGATACATGCATCACCTGAGTAATATTCTGCACCTCCTCTAAAAACAACCGTGGATCCTCATCAGACTTAGACCCATAAAATTTCGGCGGATTCATCTGTATGAAGTCATGAATCCTGGCAACAGCTGAATCACATCCCTGCTGCTGTGGATCCAGGGATGGGTTAGACTGAATATTTGCAGTAACAGCTTAGGCCAGCGCCTGAAAGGCTGCCCTAAATTCAGCATGAGACACGTTTTCATTCAATGGGTCAGTAGGTCGTGGTTGCTGACCATAATTATTTCTTCTCGCTCGATGTGGAGGCATATTTCTGAAAGAAGAGAGCACGAATCAATAGCAGAGAGAGACACTTTAACCACGACAGACTTCTAAAAGAAAGAATCACACTTTTTCCTAAAATGTCTTGTAGCCTCTTGCTCATAGATATGGCGCGCTACACGCCGATGATCAAGACTCTACTTAACGCGGCTTGTCAGACTCCCTAGGATACCTTAAAACCTTAGGCTTCTGATACTAAGTTTGTAATGCCCTGGAAAATGGGTCCCAGAGCATCACACAGTGCTTGAGGATACGAGTAGCCCCAAGCTAACCCTTTAAGCCATTTTCATTCAGTTCAACACAAATCAATGGGGTTTTCATAAATAACCCTCAAATATTAACAGAGTAATCATCATCCAAGAATAAAAGAATTTCAGAAAGACATGCCCCAACTGACTCATACTCAGTTATCAAATGTAAATCATTCCGTGAAATCAACATCACACATCACATCCTCAGAACATGAGGACTCACCACAATAGAGGATGCAGAACAGCATGCCCAAAAAATCACTGTCGAACCTAGAACTGAGCACCTGAACCTACATTTCGAGAAAATGCAGCCCACATCTGAAGTTGTGGGTCAGTACCATGGAAAGGAACCAAGTATATGGGTGTGTATGCAGTTGTATAAACATCATCATCATAAATATATATAAGAAACATGCAGGATGTATGAAAGACTCACATAGCCTGAAGAAAATCATCATAATCATGAGAGGATGAAATAAGTACAATAACACATGTGAGTCATCATATAATTTGTCAATCACTTTCAGTTTATCAAGAATATCAATTCTCATAATGTAAATATCATTTAAATCTTTCGAAAGAAAAACTTTCACAATTCCACTTTCAAATCACTTCACCATTCACCATAGACACAAGGAAACACACACACACTGGGAGATCCTATAACTGACATAAACCATATGAGCTACATGGAGTCCAACGTACAACCCACGTTGGGGAGAGCCATCTTATCCTTGCCATCAGAGTAGGACTATCGATATCAAATCCACACAAACTAGTGATCACTATATTAATCAGCCTCAAGCTCACTCCTACGGGGGCACGTAGTTCTAGGGAAGTAAGGTCGCTTTATACCTCCCACTCGATGCTAAAGATTTCTCTTGGACTTAGATCAGATCATTTCAAAGAAAATCTACAACAAAACAATTGCAGTAATATATAAATATACATCGGGAGCCATCATGCTTCCCATCTATCAAAATCAACCACATTGTGGATTTCTTTCACACTCGAGTTCAAAATAACTCCATTAAGACCAAAAGGTCAAATCATTTAAGATATCTCAAATATTGAACATCAACGTGCTTATAACACACACTTTCTCAAAAAAACATAATTTCCAATGGAGATTCATGACCCAAATATCACAATCATGATAAATATCATTCAAGATTCATGTTTTATATCTCCACACATGTAAAATTCATCTTTCAAAATCATAAACATCAAAATTTCATAATAATCATCATAAAATATGGGTTCATGCTTTAAATTCTTAAAAATCAAATAAAAATTATGCCTTTGTAAAGAAAATTACTTTTGGGCACAAGAACGAAGGAGAGTTCTTGTTGAAAAACCCCACATACCTTGAATGATGAACTTTAGATCGATACTCATTTTTTAGATGTTAATCATGCCTTTGAATGATGGTTCTTGGAGTTCTTGAACTAGGAACTTGGAATCTTGAATAAATTTAAAGAATTAATGGTGAACTTTGGAGGTTCTTAAAGTTGGATGTAGGAACTTAGGTTTTTATTTTTGAGGGAATTTGATGAAATATAACATATAATACTTCTAATAGGATTTAATATAGTGTTTGGATGGATTTTGGAAGAGGGGGGATGACCAAAACTCCCCTAAAAATCAAATAATTCTCGAATCTGTCCTTTGGTGGACTGTTTTGATAGTCTGAAGTAGATCAACCATAATGTTTTACTCCGATATCGAAATTGGATGAAACTAATTTCATTAAAAAGAGAACTCTCATATATTTCCATTGATATATAGTATCTCACCCAGATTATTGTGTACGAGGAGTTATGATCGTTTGAAGTTGATCCAAAAATTCACTTTTGATAGGCTGAAGTAGATCAACCATAACTTTTTGCTCCGATAGACAAATTGGATGAAACCAATTTCATTGGAAAGAGGACTCGTAGAGCTTTCCGTTGATATAAATTAAATCACCCAGATCATTATGTACAATGAGTTATTATCATTTAAAGTTGGAGAAAAAATACACCAGGCCTCAGTACTTTTTCTTGCATGTTTTACTGTTCACTACTATTCACAGTTCGATTGAAATGTTCATAACTCGTCGCTCGGGTGTTCGTTTTGGATGATCCACATATCGTTAGAAATATTATTCAATACTCTATGCAATGGTGGATCATAATCTAAGACATTCCGCACGGAAAATTTATAATTCATTCTAGAAGATAGAACCCAACACATTTACGCATAAAATTTCAATGAAAAATTTCCTAGGGTATTACAGATAGCTGACATTGGGTACTTTGAATATAGAAAAAGATGAATAGTCTTAGGATTTGAAAGGGCAGCAACAAATGAAACTGCTTGTTTTTATCTTTTAAAAACCGTTTGGGTTGGATAAGGAAAATTAAATAGGCCTTAAACTTAAACTGACCTTACCCGTCAGCTAGGGTTAGCTTGACAGTTAACCTGACGGTCCGTCAAGACTTCGATGGTCTGTCAGGCTAACTGTTGTGACTTACAAGAATGATCTCAAGTATTCCTTGCTGCGACGGTTGATCTGACGGTCCATCAGTAATGCGACGGTCCGCCGAGTTGTCCGTCAGTCCATTCCAGAACCCTTAAATTTTAGCTAAGGAGTCCTTAATGGCCCGTCGATCAAGTGACGTTCCATCAACTTGACCGTCAGGACTTATCCAGAATGTCAACTTCTTGCCTATGGCCTTGACGGTTCATCGAGGCCTTGACGGTCCGTCATACTTCCCATCACCCCTTTTTCAACTGGGAAAAATCTTTTTTTTCTACATTCCCAGTCCTACACACTTCACAAATACATTAAATTATACTAATAATAAATAAACTCTAACTATGCTTACAACAACACTTTGTGGGTTGCCTCCCACTAGCGCCTGATTTATTGTTGCGGCACGACTCAGTTTTATTAATTACTCACACTTCATCAAGATAAACTATACTTAAACATTTCACCAAGGCCATAGGACTGATGTATTGCTTGACTTGCTTCCCGTTCACTTTAAATACACTTCCATCATTATTTTTAAGCTCTACTACTCCAGATGAGTAGATTCAGGTGACTTTAAATAGGCCAGACCACTTAGATTTTAGTTTACCTGGGAAGAGCTTGATTCTTGAGTTAAAGAGTAATACCCAATCGCCTAATTGAAAATTATGCTTTTTGATTCTTAGATCATGGTACTTCTTCATTCTTTCTTTATATAGATTCGCACTCTCATATGCACCGAGAAAGAATTTATCCATCGCATTCAACTACCTCTATCTTTGTTCTGCTACTTTCTTCTAATCAAGATTCAACTGCTTGGGGGCCTACAAATCTTTCTGTTCCTACTCAATCAGGAGGTGACATGCTTTTCCGTAAACTAGCTGATACAGCGACATCCCAATAGGTGTCATGAAAGTTGTTCGATATGCCCACAAGGCACCATCAACCTTTCGAGACCACTCACTCCTACTCGTATTCACTGTCTTGGCTAATATTTCTTTAATCTCCCAATTTGAAACCTCTACATGCCCACTAGTTTGTGGGTAGTATGGAGTGTCACCTTGTGTTGCTTAACATCACTTTTCGCCAAGGCCTCCCAGATCACTCGGTTGCAAAAATATGATTCACCATCGCTTATGATGGCATATAGTACCCCAAAGCGAGAGAAAATATTCTTTTTAAGGAATGCAACCACTCTATTTCCTTCATTATCGGCCAAAATGATAGATTCAACTCATTTTGACACATAATCAACGGTGACCAATATGCATTTCAACCCATAAGATCTCACAAAGGGCCTCATGAAAGCAATGCCCCATACATCAAACAAGTCGACTTCCATCATTTTTGTCATGGGCATCTCATAGTGTTTTGAGATTGACCCTTAATCTGGCATTGGTCACATCTTTTCCCAAACTCATAGGCATCTTTGAATAATGTCATCCAATAATAACCGATTTGCAATACTTTCCTCGTAGTACGGTCACCTGCATGGTGACCCCCGGCCTGAGAAGCATGACAAGCTTCTAGGATATTCTACATGTCCACCTATGGAATACACCATTTGATGATATTATCCGCACATCGCTAAAATAAAAATGGATCATCCCAGATGCAGTGTGTAACAGCATGTAGTAACTTTTTCCTTTGATGAAAAAATAGATTCTCTGGGATGACTTCACTTACCATATAATTTGCAAAGTCAGTGTACCAAGGAACTCTTTCAAGTGCAGCAGCCAGGACCTTCTTATCCAAAAATACATCATCAATTTCAAACTAATCATCGACTGCTTGATCACCCTCAAGTCTGGACAGGTGATCCGCAACTTGATTTTTGCATCCTTTTCAATCTTTGACTTCGAAGTCAAACTCTTGTAAAAGCAGCACCCATCTAATTAACCTTGGTTTGGCATCCTTATTTGCCATAAAATATCTCAAGGTAGCATGGTATATATAAGCTACTACCTTGGTTCCCAACAAGTAAGCACAAAATTTCTCAAAAGCATAGACAACTGCGAGAAGTTCCTGCTCAGTAACAGTGTAATTCTTCTGTTCCCCATTTAGTGCCTTTCTCGTATATTAAATGTTATGGAATAATTTTTCTTTCTTCTATCCAAGAAAAATGCCTAGTGCTATTCCACTTGTGTCACACATGATTTCGAAAGTCTTAGACCAGTCTGAAGCAACAATAATAGGGGCAACAACAAGCTTTTCCTTAAGGAATTCAAATGCCTTCTTACACTCATCATCAAATACAAACTTTTATTCCTTCTCCAAAAATTTTCATAGTGGATTAGAAATTTTGGAGAAGTCCTTAATAAACCAGTGGCAGAATCCAGCATGACCAAAGAAACTACGCACTCCCTTCACAGAGATGGGAGGGGGTAATTTCTCTATCACCTCTACTTTCTCTCTGTCAACTTTAATACCTTTTGTAGAAATTTTGTGAACAAGAGCAATGCCCTCCTTCAGCATGAAGTGGCATTTTTTTAAATTAAGCAAAATGTTAAATTTCTCGCACAGCTACAATACTCTACTCAAATTCACCAAACATAGTTCAGAAGAATCACCCACCATTTAAATGTCATCCACAAATACCTCCAAGGTGTCCTCCACCATGTCGGAGAATATAGACATCATGCACCATTAGAACGTGGCGGGTGCATTACATAATCCAAATAGCATCCGCTTGAAAACAAAAGTAAAGTGAACATTGTCTTCTTCTGATCCTCTGGGGTGAGAGAAATCTTGTTATAGTCTGAATACCCATCAAGGAAATAATACCAGCCTCTTCCCATCAATCGATCAAGCATTTGATCCGTCAAAGGCATTGGGAAGTGGTCCTTCAAAGTTTATGAGTTGAGCTTACAATAGTTTATACAAACTCTCCACCCAGTCACAGTTCTGAGGGGAATCAACTCATTTTTCTCATTCACCATAACAGTCATTGCCTCTTTCTTGGGCATATATTAGACCGGTCTTACCCACTTACTATCAGAAATTGGGTATACAACTCCCACATCCAGCCATTTAATAATCTCGTTCTTAACCACCTTTTGCACTGGTGTATTAAGATGACATTGATGCTCATTAGATGGTGTGCAATATTTCTCAATTTGAATTTTGTGAGTGCAAATACCAGGAGAAATACCCATGATATCGGCAATAGTCCAGCCTATAGACCTTTTATATCATCTAAGCACAGAGATAAGAGACTCAACTCAGTGCTCACCCAAATCAGCAATAATAATAAAAGGAAAAGTGTTTCCACCACCTAGAAACATGTACCGTAAGTGTCCTGGCAACTCCTTCAGCTTTACCACCAATGTCTCTATAATAGATGTCTTAGCGGGAGGTGTTGGTTAATTTTTTTATATCCAAGTCCAGCTTTTTGGGGGCATATGAATAGGATCCCATTCCCGTCAAAGGACACACTATCTCTTTGTACTCTTCAATGCCTTCACCATCAAAATTCATCAAGACTGCAGCCAAAATTTTCACATCAAATTTCCCCTCGATCGGAACCTCTCACTCATTTTCATAATAAGTATCAACGATAAAAAAAATACATTCATATCCTTAGGTTTTTCATAGATTGGCATACATCAAAGTGAACCACCTCATCATTAAGCCTTAATAGCAACTTATTAGCCCTTAAATCAATAAGGACGCTCTCGATTGTAAGGAAGGTCTACCTAAGATTATGGGTACGTCGAAATCTACATCCAATAAAAAATAACAAAGTCCACAGGAATTATAAAATAGCCACCTTTACTAGAACATCATAGAATATCCCCACTGGCCACTTCACAGATCAGTTTGCCATTATCAGTCGCATATTTATGGGTGTAGGGTACCTCAAACCCAACCTCTTGTAAAAAAAAAGTGGCATCAAGTTAATACTCACTCCGAGATCACAGAAGGCCTTAGAAAAATCAAGTGACCCAATAATACAAGGGATGGTGAATGCTCCTAGGTTTTCTTTCTTTTGTACTAAGGATCTTGTCAATATTACGCTACAATGGTAAAGATTATCCATCAATTTATAGCTAACTATTCTCTTCTTCATCATGAGATCCTTTATAAAATTGGCATATCCGGGCATTTGCTCTAGTGCCTCCACTAAATACAAATTCAACGTTAGATACTGCAGCATTGCTATAAATTTGTTGAACGTTATGTCGTTAAATTTCTTCTTGAATCGATAAGGGAAGGTAGGTGGTAGTTTTGGAAGAGTAGTAACCACTACCTCCTTCTTATTTTTCTTTTCTTTCTATAACTCATTAACCTACTGATGGTTAGATTCACCTGCACTACCATCCATCTTATCAGACTCTACTAGATGGGTTTCATTATTTTCTATCTTTTTTAATCATATCCTCAATCACAGCTTTGCCCACAGAAGGGTCAGGTAATACTTTTCCACTCCAAGTGGTAACTTTCATGCAAGAGCCATCATTCCAAGGATTCTACACTATATCGCTCGGTAATATACCACTCTTCCTTTGATTAAATATTGTCTAGAGTTGGCTTCTCTACTGCTTCAACTGCTTAATAGAAGCTGAGTGCGAATTTACTAACTGACTCATGGAAGATGGTCACTCTTTACCGTCGTCACCCTAACATTGGTAACCTCAACTCCCTTTAATCATTCTCCATCATGTCCTCTATGGACATCTTGCCTAAACTAGTAGTCGTGTTATCCCAATTTCTAGGAGGTACATATAATCCATTCCTATCATTTTTGTTCTTCTAACTCCCTTGGTCCAAATCTTTGTAACCAGCCTTATCATAATATTTTTGACCTTGATTCCCTTGGATATTGCCTTAATAACCCCCCTGATTATTTAGATAGTTCGGCTCCTCCTCAGAATCAGAATTAGCTCTGCCTTGCAACCCAACAGCCTTTACTTTCTTAGTCTTTCCTGATAATACGTGTTTAGTAGGCAGATCTATCTGGGTTTTCATATATGCCATATGCTAGTTGCGCTCCTTATTTTTCCAATGTTTCTCTACATATATACCACTGGACATAGTAGGGATTGCTACCACATAATACCTGGTATGCCAAGCTCTACTTTTCTTAGTCAATTGCTTTAAAAAATCTTCTGTCTCAGTGAATGTAAGTTCTATGAATGCTCCCCCTACAGTATTATCTACAGTTGATTTAGTCATGGATTTCAAGGGTCTGTAGAATGTATACATCAAATTCTCATATATCATTTTATGGTTTGGACACTGTGTAATCTTTTTCTTGAATCGCATCCAAGTCTCATATAGTGCCTCATTTGGTTACTTTCTGAAGTTGCTAATCTTTTCCCTCAACTATAACATCCTGGAGGGTGGAAAGAACTTTTCTAGGAAATCTCCTTCTAGTTGCCTCTAGTTTGTTATCGAATCGGGTGCCAACTCATTCAACCATATTATTGCCTCTCCATACAGAGACAAGGGGAATAATTGAAGATGAATTGCAATTTTTCCAACACTCAGGTTGTCAAAGGACTTGTAAATATTGGTGAAATACACTAAATGCATATTCGGGTCATCTCCTGGAAGCCCTCCAAACAACCCCTTGAGATTGAGAAGCTGTATCATGGTGCTACTGATATTAAACTTCACCCCAAGTGCTAATGGTGGTGGGATTATTGCTTTGGTTGCACCAGCCTCATCTAAATTTGTGTCATCATCCTTATCTGATGCAATTTGTATAGAAGGTTGGCAGTTTACTCTGCCTCTATCTACTTGGTTTTTGTTTACAGGAACCTCTAGATTCTCCACACGTCTCTTGTTCGATGGGTTGATCAGATCATCATCCCCCAAATCCTTCTCATTAGGATTAGGGTCATGAGCTGGCTGACCATCATTTTGTCGATTTACCTATGATCTAGCCAAGGCGGATAGTCTATCAGCTTTTTATTATTCTTCTATTCTACCAATTAGATGCGATTCAAGATTGAAGGGTAATAGTAGTTCTCCTAAACTTCTAATGTGTGGCATGAACAACAATGAGCCTGTAATGAACCAAAAACAACAAATAAAGTTAAAATTTAGGAAACTTGACCAACGGTCAATTAACAATCACAAACTTAATTGACAATTGTATTCCCCGACAACGGCGCCAAAATTTGATAAGCCCAAATTATAACTCTCATTAGAAAGTGTAAGCGGTCGCTATCAAATATAGAACCCAACTAGGTTGGGTTCGAATCCCAAAGGGAATACTGTTCAAACTAAGTGTTATAGTTGTTAACAGACTATTGATCTAAGGTTCCTAATTAAAGGGGAGTTTTGAATTGGTAACAATATTTATATGGTTGTAATGAATAATGTTCCAGCTAGTGAGTTTTATTTCAAATAAGAATAAAAAACTAGAGTTATGTTCACCAAGATGTCCAAATAGATGGGGTTATGAATTATCTTAAATTCCCAATTTACAACTTCAATTGCAAGAGTTATTAAATTCTAAAGTTTATCTATTTGTTTCTCAACCTAAATGGGTAGTTTACCCTTTAATTCTTTCGAACTCAAAGAATATATGAATTTATTTAACTAATCTCTCATGTGAGTCAATCCTTGTTAAGGCATCAACTCATATCCCAAAGGTTAAGCCCTTTAGACTTCATGTAAACTCCTTATTTTCCCAATATATAATTTTCTTCTCAGACAAGTGATGTTCTTAGGATCACGCTTCAAGTTTGCAACCAAAAAAGGTCATTATTGTGAAGAAGGGTTTATACAATCTCAATCACATATGAAACTGAAGCATTTTTACAACCCAAATTTATTCACATCAAGGCTCCCATAACCCTACTTATGGGATTTTAGCCACACATCTTAAGAGTAGAAGAAGATAAAATCATTGTGTTCTCCATAAAAGGATTCAGAGAATTACTTACAAAGGTTACAATAATCATTCTAAAATCTTCAATGAGAATATGAATAAAGATAACTAGATCCACAATTCTTGCTTGAATCCCAAAGAATAATACATATAGTAAGGTTTATAGATCGAAAATATGATAAAAGATACCTAAATAAAGCCTAAACTGGGTATTTATATGTTCCCAGGTACAGATAATTAAAAATTTGAACTCATTAAAGCCGCGTCGAAGTTGATGGCCATGTTGATGATCCGTTGGAAGCCTGACGATCCATCACGTGGACCGTCACTGATGATCCCAACATACTTCATTCTGGTTAAGGGCTGACAGCCATGTTGGTGGACCATTGCTTTCTTGGCAGTCTGTCACATGGGCTATCGCTTGATACTCTGGAAATCTATTTTCTTTTTTAGCTTAATGGCCAAGTTGGCCGTTCGTCATTGATATGACGGTTCGTTAGTGATCTGGTGGTCTGTCACTTGGACCGTTGCATGAGTTACTCAATTGTTCCTTTCTATTTAACTCTAACGGTCACCCTGATGTCCATCGAATGGTTGACGGTCTACCAGTTCAACTGTCAGTGACTTTATTTCTTCTTTCCAGGTTACTTCTTCAGCTATCTCCATGACCTGAGAACACTAAAATCTAGTATTAAACACAACATCAGTTGCTTGAAAACATACAATTATCTTTTGAAAAAGATGTAAAATATTCCATCAAAAGTTGGAACATCAATGAGGAGAGAGAAGCGATGAGGGGTGATGATATTGAATCAGTTGTGTGGATGAATTTTCATGATTATATTCTAGGTTATCTCGTTATTTAGTGTTAGAGTCTATGGTTTTTGTGTTGAATAATGATATGGACATATCTAGGCTAGTAGTCTATATACAACAGGTGGGGGATTAGAAAAAGAGTAGGTAGAGATGGAGGAGAGGTAGAGCAAAAAGTTTAGATATTTAGAGAAGTGTATAAATCATCAAAATAGTAGGAGAGAAGGTAGGAAGTGGACTAAGAAGAAGAAATGGATAAATTAAGATTCGACAATTAGTACTCCTTATCCTAAACATTCTGGTGATTATTATTTTTAGGCTAGCAGTGGTTCTAAGGAAAAGGGTGCCCAGTCTCAAGTAAGTGGAGCTCATTTATGACAACCTTATCCTCTATGCCGATTTTGTGTATAGCTTCATCATGGTTATTGTGAGTAGGGAAGGATTTTTCAATTGTTGTCAGCCTAGTCATCTACAGCAAAATTGTCCTATAGCTAAAGTTTCCACTAGAGCTAATAAGGTCCTGGTTTCCACTTTTTTTTTCTCATGCACCTAATGGAGCTACTTTAGGTACTGACACTGGCCAAAATTATCTCAATGCTCTTTCTACTTGTTAGGAATTTGAGGCATCCCTAGATGTTGTCACTAGTATGCTACAACTTTTCTCTCGTGATGTTTACTGTTTTCTTGATCTGGGTTATACCTTATCTTATGTGAACCGTTATATGGCTTTACACTTTGATTTTGGTCTTGAAAATATCTCCAACACTTATTTTGTGTCTACTTTGTTGGGTGATTTTATTGTTGCTAGAAATATCTAGAGGGGTTTTGTGGTGTATATCATTAACATGGAAACATTAGTAGATTAGATAGAACTTGATATGATAGAATTTTGATATGATAGAATTTTATGTTATTTTGGGGATAATTTGTCTTCATTCATGTTGTGCTTCTATGGATTGTACGACCCAAAAGGTCATTTTCCATTTTCCTAATGAACCGATGATCGAAAGGGAAGGGAGTTCCTTAGTACCCAAAGGAATGTTTATCTCTTATCTTAGAGCTCAGAAATTGATTTCTAAAGGTGTTTATATCATCTAGTTGGGGTTAAGGATTCTAATTCTGAAAGTCATTCTTTGTAATCTGTCCTAGTGGTTAATGAATTTCCCGAAGTTTTTCCCAATGATTGTTCCTAGGATCCCTCCTAATAGGGAAATAAATTTTGGAATTGATCTTCTACCGGATACTTGTCCTATTTTCATTCCTCCTTATAGGATGGCTCCGGCTGAAATAAAGGAAATTAAGGAGCAACTAAAGGATCTTCTTCGTAAAAGGCTCATTCATCCTAGTGCTACTCCGTGGGGTGCTCGTATACTTTTCATGCGAAAGACAGATGGGTCTAATTTGATGCATATAGATTATCTTAAGCTGAGTAATGCTCAATAGGTCAAAATGAGTTCGGGATCCTTAGGACCTGGACCAGGGGTCTCCCTAGCCTAAAATCGATGTTCCGGATAGGATGGCAAAGTTGGATTTTCCATCCAAGGTTTTTTTGACTAAATATGTGTCCCACACCAATTCTTTCCAATTTTTAACTTTTCGACCAATAGGTTGAAATGAGTTTGGGTTCATCAAGACTCAAAAAAAAAGTCTACCTAGAATAGAATCGATATTTTGGATCTGCTGGCATAGTAAAAATTTTCATCCGAGATCATTTCACTGAAGTTTTTGCTTGGTGGCCATTTGGAACCAGCGAAGACTTCTAAATAGGGTGGCCATTTGGGGAAGCTATGGAGAAGCTCGAACGGTGAATATAAGCATAAATATGGAAAATAATGTGAATGGTCATTACAAAAGAAGGCGCCACCTTTATATCATCTGCTCTTACTGGAAAGTGCCATTTTGACTTGAACTTTGCCTTGCACCTTTATTGTCCATCCCAAGACTTTTGGTGTTATTTCCACTTGAATTTCAGCTTTTTACTCATCAATGTATCAACATAATCAACTCAATGAGCATCCTTCATCATAAAACACCATAGATTAGAGCTCAATACAACAAACAATCCATAATGATGAAATCAAAACTCAAGTTAAGCCTAGTCTTGTCCTATTAATCTTTAGCTTATTGAATTGACTCTTGGCTTGACTCAATTATACTTCCACTCAGAAATAAGTTGTTCCACTCATAAATACACAGTAATAACATTAGGAACTCACTTGACACATTAGAATCCATCAAAATCAACTAGAATGACACCTAGCTCAAGCTAGTAAAACTAGGTTTCTCATCTAGACTCTAAATGATCAATTTGAACCCAAACTTGTTTGAAAAAACCTTTACACATTGTAATCACATACTTACACACTTATATGCTCAATTATATCATTATTAACACATAAATCGCATGAATTACCCTTAAAACAAGTCTAGATACGCTAGGATAACCACACTAAAGTGCATAAATGCACCCAACATCACCACCCCACACTTAAATCCTTGTTTATCCTTGAACAACTCATTACTCTAAGCATCATAAGCTGAGGTGACTTTACACGTCTACTAAAAGCAATACACTCAATCTAGTACTACAATAACTACATAGAATGCAAGTTTTTACACTAAGCATGTTACATACACAATTAAAAGCTCAAGAATACTACTCCAAAACATCCTAGCCTCAAGAATTGACTCACCCAATTAGAAAACTCATACATATTGTTCACTAAAATACATCATATAATTCACCCAACATTCATCAAACATGTGCCTTCACAATAAGAGAATTACCCATAATCACTCGCATAATTGTAATTTTATCTCAGAATGGGTACAAGAATCAAATTGCGCTCATTCTCACAAAGAATTCACAAGTTACACAAGATAAACCACAAGATTTCCCTTATTGTAGTAATCCACTTATATCTGAATGTTAAGCTTAGGATCAAATAGGTCTTTAAGGGTTGTATGTAGGCTAAGGGACAAGTAGGAACTATTTTGTCCAAGAATAGTGACTATCTTCTCTAAGCGCTTCAATACATCACATTTTTCAATTAAGACCAATCTCTAACAACCAACTTACACCACTTTTGTCTACACTCATCTTTTGTTTTGCCCCATCTCATTAGGCTTATTCACATATGCTATGGTGGGAGTATGTTATGTACACATCATTTGATTTTACACTTCTTCACACCTATTATACGTTATGCACCCTTATGATAGCCACATTCAACTTAATCAATTGCTTAGTTGAGGTGCACAATGTCTAAGGAGGAGTAGGGACAAAATAGGTTCATTGTAACATGACTGGGCTAAAAATGGGAATTTCTTTAGTACAAATTTCTCTAACTCCCAACCACAACACATCAATTGCACACCCCAATAACTATTACTTTGGGGATTTAATTTCACCTTTCTCTTACTCGAATCTCCAACTCCTCACTCAGTTAATTTTACCCTAAAGCACTTAGGAGCTTTTGGATCAAATTAAGGTCAATCAAAGAAGGGGATTCGGCTTCAAATGAGGCTGCCAAAGAAAAAGCTAAAGGCTCAATAGGCATAACTAGGATTATGCACAAGGCTCGATCAAAATAAGGTATGAAGCTCGGCTATCAAAGAAATGCATATATCATTCCCTAAACCCACACTCTTTATTACATTTTGCACACACCACAGGCAAGTTCTAGACAGCATCTGCAATAAGGAATATACAAACAAATTTACTCATACATGGCACATGCTCAACTCAAGTAGGATTATCATAGACACTGAACCAAACATTAGCATGAATTCGATATTAAACCACCAAGTACAAGAGTCATAAAATAAAGCCAAGGGGTATAAAAAGTATTAATTCACACAATCAACATGCTTTTACAAAGAAAACACTTGCATCATGTAATCAAATATAGCACCAACAAGAATATCTTACTTATCACTAAAACAAAAAAATTTAAATTTTCCTACCCCACACTTAAAAATCTACTTTGTCCCCAAAGTATAGTTAAAAGGTAGTGATAGAAATAATCACTGATGCCTCTAAGTCTAGCTAGTAGTATCTTTATACATTAAAGGGGTCTAGGGGATCCCACACTTAGTCTTCACCATGCTTCTTAGCTCAGGTTTTTCGGTACTCAGACTTCCCATCAACCTATGACTCAAAAAGAAACTAGTGAAGTAAAAGCTAAAAATACTAAAAATAAAACCTACCTTAACTTGGGATACCTCCAAAGTAGCGCCTATTTTGGTGTCGCAGCACAACCTAATCTACGACTCATCCGTTTTTCTTCATCCTCTTCCTCATACTAGAATGCCATCTTCTTATTTGTTTCTAACCTCTTGAGTGTGAAATCTCAAGGTCAATAGCTTTCTCAACTTTAGCCTTTTCAGCCTCATCAATTTACATCATGTTAAGCTGTGTTATTGGAGTCTTAGCCTACTCAATGAGGAAGTCCAAAGAGGTCTTTTATGGAATATACTCTACCACCTCATACTTATCCCCTTTAATCACTGTAATCATGCACAAATATTTGTAGTGCGATAGTGTCTTGAGTGGTTTTTACACTTTGAATACTGACTCTTTATTATTCAGCCTCAATGTGAGTGTGCCCTCTCTCACTTCTATCAAAGATTCTCTCATTGCTAAGAATAGATGTCCCAAGATGACTAGTACTTTTTCATCTTCCTATAAATCTAACACAATAAATTCAATAGGAATAATAAACTTGCCAACCTTGATGAGAACATCCTCTATGATTCCTTTGGGATAGGCTAGGGTTCCATCTGCCAATTAAAGTATTACAGTGCTCGGTCTCGGCTTCCCCAGGACTAAAGTGCTAAATAAGGAAAGGGGAATCAAGTTGATACTTTCCCCCAAGTCACTAAGTGCATAGACCACCTCGCTATTGAAAATTTGAATTGGAAGAGTGAAACTCCCAGGGTCTTTGAGCTTTTGGGGCATTTTCTGCACCACCGCAGAACTACACTCATCAGTGAGTGATACTGTCTCAACATCATGCAGTTTAACTTTGTTAGTGACCATATCCTTTAAGTACTTAGCGTACTTGGGCATTCCCTGCAAAACATCTAAAAAGAAATGTTAATATAAAGCTCTTTGAATGTGTCAAAGAACTTTTTGTAGCATGTATCCTTCTTTGCCTTTATATGTTTACATAGGAAATAGAGTGGTGGGCTCTCCTTCACCTGTTCAACAACTTTTATTTTTGAGTACTCAGACTTTCTCGAATTTTCAAAAACTCTGCCATCTACCTGTTTAGGAACCAAATCAGCATCTACCTCCTTCATTTTCTTTAGAGGTTCTTTATTGAGTTCCTTATCACTCCTTAAAATGATTGTCATTACTTGTTTAGGTGTTCAGTATTATTTGGCAAACCACCTTAAGGCCTGGTATTTTGTGCCTGTACAAATTGACCAATTTGCAACTCCAAGCTCCTTGTAGCTGCTCTTTGGCTTTTTATATCTGCTGCCAATTGTGCTTGAGCAACCAAAATTTGCTTTAACATCTCTTCCATAATTCTAGTTTAGGTTGTGGTCTAATTTCGTTGAATTTGTTGTTGTTGGTTGCTCCATAATGGATTGAGTAGTTCAGTCTACCACTTTTGATTGTAGGCGTTCCCATAATTCGGCCTTTCAACATTACCCACAAATATCACTGACTTCGGATTGGGAGCACACATATCTGCAGAATGACCATATTTCCATACACCATGCACCAAATACTCGTCTTCTTGATTGCATTCATTGTTGCTACAGTTGTGTAACCCATAACTTTATATTGCTGAATTGAGTTCTTAAATGATTCTATAATGTAGCAATCTAAGCGGATATAGCAGTAAATTAGTCTACCTCCAACACACCTGCAACCTTTTTATAGCATTTCTTAAGTTTGAATAAAATTCAAAATTTCCTTGTGCAATCCGGTTCAACAAGGTATACAACTCATCGTACATCAATTCCAAAGCTTGACCACCTACAGTTGAATCTAACAAAATTTTTGTGTTATGGTCAAGTGACTCAACAAAAGTGTGAGTTAATACCTCATTGGACTGCTGATGATGTGGACAGTCCTAAAGAAGAGCTTTGAATCCCTCCAAGAATGATATAAGTTCTTATCTGGCTTCTATTTGAATCACATGATCTCACTGTGCAATCTCACAGTCGTTCCAGATGGAAAGAACTGGATAAGGAATTTCTAGGCTAAGTTATCCCATGTTGAGATTGAACTTGTCGGAAAAGTGGTCAACTACTTCTTCGCTTCCCCTAATAGTGAAAAGGGGAATAGTGTCAGCCTAATATAATCAGTTGAAACATCCGTAGGGATGAATGTGTCACTGATCTCCAAAATATTATGCAAGTGGACTTGTGGATCTTTATATGAAAGCCTAGCAGACTTTCCACTACTGATCAAAAGTTGCACCATGTTCTGTTTCAGCTCAAAATTACCTCCAGCAACTAGTTTCTAAAAAGGGGAGGTCAAATTAGTCGGAAGTGGGATTGCCACTTCTCTAACTGTCCTGCGGGCTGGTTGATCTTCAGCCATGAGAGCAGGATTGTCTTATTCTTCTTGGAATTACGGGATATGGGGGAGAGGAATTTCTTCTCTCCTATATTGATAGAAGTGTTGCTCATCTTCGGGGTTAGGTGCAACCAACTCCCTAACCCTTGCCAGCTTATTAGCCTATAAATATGTTTCCTGCAAATTCAAAACCAAGACCAAGAGTATAGAACCAAAGAAACCTAAAAAGTAAAACTAGAAATAAAACAATTGCCAATTTATAAGTCCCCGACAACAGTGTCAAAAACTTATTACGCCTAAGCGCACACGCAAGTGTACGTGGTCTCACTAAGTAATATAGTGGCCTTAAAATAAAGCCGAATATCTATCCCTCAGAGACTTGTGTTAAACAACTATAAAATTCTAGTTCAACTATTAATATTAAAATGATGCAAGGTAACCAAAGGAGCTTTGAAAGTTATAAACTAAAACAATACGGGAAAGTAACGAATTTGAACAATCAATGGATGAAAACCTGGGGCTAAAGCACTATGAACAATCATACTATACTATTAAACTTCATCGGTTATCTTGGTTGTTGATTCACGGGGTTGATTTTATGATCATGTTCTCCCAACCTCTAACCATCTATCTAACTTAGACCCACAACTATATTGTTGAGCGGGGATATGACAACTAAGCTAAACACATTTATATTTCATCCCATAGTGAACCACGTAAGGCTTCTAGGTATATCCCTATCCTAGATTCTAATTCAAATCCCTTATTTTATAAAGAAGTAAGAACCCTATTCTATTTACCCCATGTTCTATCTTCTTATTCCTCCTCCCAGGCACACAAAGTCGACAATGGATGTATCCTAATGGTAGCTAATCCTTAAAATAGATTTAACAAGGATAAATAACCAACCAAATATGATAATAAATCAAAACCAAATCAATTCAAAGTGAAAGTAAACATGTTCTTGGCCCTAACCTTGGAAAGGAGGCGTTGAGCCACTAATAGACATAATCGTAATCAAAGTAATTGAATAAATGATTAAATCCATAAAGAAACTAAAGTAAAGAGAAATAAACCCTAAAATAAGTGTTGAACAGCCCCTCTCCAAGTCCAAAAACATCCCAACAAGTCTTTACAATATGTTTAAAGTCATGTATTTATAGTAGAGGCAAATTGGTAGTGTAGGAATAGAGAAGGCGTCGCGGGCCTTAGACCACAGGAATGGAGCAGGAGCTGCCTGCCTTAGTCCACCACTCTAGAGGGGGTTTCTCCTGCTTTATTCCACTGTTATAAAGGGGGTGTTTCCCCTATATCGCCTACCCTCACTTGAAAGTGACATTTTAACGTTGAACTTTGCCTTGCACCTTTGTTGTCCATCCCAAGCCTTTTGGTATTATTTCCACTTGAATTTCAGCTTTTCACTCATCAATATATCAAAATAATCAACTCAACAAGCATTCTACATCATCAAACACCATAGATTAGAGCTCAATACAACAAATAATCTATAACGATGAACTCGAAACTCAAGCTAAGCCTTATCTCATCCTATTAATCTTTAACTTATTGAATTGACTCTTGGCTTGACTCAATTACAATTTGCACATCATAAACAAGTTTTTCCACTCATAAATACACAATAATAACATTGAAACTCACTTCACACATTAGAATCCATCAAAATCAGCTAGAACAACACCTAGCTCAAGCTAGTAAAACTAGTTTTCTCATCTAGACTCTAAATGATCAATTTGAACCCAAACTTGTTTGAAAACACCTTTACACATTGTAATCACATACTTACACAACTAGATGCTCAATTATATCATTATTAACATATAAATCAAACGAATTTCCCTCAAAACAAGGCTATATAAGTTAGGATAACAATACTAAAGTACATAAATACACCCACCATCATAATGCTCATAACCAATTAGTATGAAGATAATAATCAATTCAATACATGGTAAGCTCATAATCAACTCAACTTGTCAAAATTTATGATATCAGCCCACACTCGATACTACTTGAATGTATAGTCATATGAGACATCAATAATATCAATTCAAACCCCTTACTCAGACATATCAATAAAAAATAAAAATTTAATGCGCAAATGAGGCCTCTGATACTAAGTCAAGTCCCACTCAATGACACAATAATATAAATGAAAATTTAGTGCTCAATCAAGGCCAACAATATCAATTTGAGCCCCTACTAGGGCATCACAATAATATTTTCTCTCCAATTAACAATAATATGCATATAATCCCCTACTCAAGCACACGATAATAAATAATTTCTCAAGTCAAAAATAATATTCACATGTACCCCCACATGACAACATGAAAATATAACAACAATCCCAAAATAATGTACCACAAAACTACTCAAACCTAGCTTGTCCATACAATAAGCCTATCTTTTTCAAAGATGGCATCATTAGCCTAAATTACAAAAATAAAACTACGCTAGATAATAACATGCTCTAATGAAGAGATACTAAACCTCGATAATGTCATTGACTACTACAAGTTTATTTATACACTAAGAATTGTCTTAACCTCAATCATTTCATCATTAATATTGATAACACAATTATCCTTAAAAGGTCCATAAGCCCTGATTATTACAATAAAATCCATGAAATGAGATTCAAACTCTAAAATAGGTATCCACTATCAATTTATTCACGGTTAATGATCTAACCATCTACAATTTATCCTAAGAATAACTACAAGTAGCAAGATTAACTAAGGTGAGCATTTATATAACTACAATCCATCAAAAGACTTCGGTATCCGTAGAGATGCTCATTTCACCTAAGCAAAATCTCCAATCCTAAGTGATTCACAAAACAAAAGCAAAAAAATATACGACACATAAATACTTCAGAAAAAGTCAAGGTACATTTTAACTTGTCTTTAAAGAAGATCCGCATGCCAAAACATAGTTCAAAGAATCAACTAGAAGCTCTACTCCTTTGAATTATCTCCAAATATGATCAATCTAATCAAATATGATATTTATAATTTAAAAGAACTTCAATGATACCCATATCGACTATATTTGTTTCAAGTCCAAAAATAGTTCAAAAATTGACCCCAAAATAAAAAGGATACAATTGAAATTTTATATTACACGTGTTTTCAATACTTTCAGGGATCTAATTTAAAATCCCAACTAAAAATGAGTTGAATAGGACTTGAAATTGAATATAAAATAATTGTATACTTTACCAAATAAAACACCAAAAATTTATTATCTAATGCGGTTAAAAATGAGATGTTTTGGGAAAATTTAGACAAAATCTGTTTGCCCATGATACAAGGACCTTAAATTTCAAAAATCAATGAAAACACATTCCAAATCAACCTTCAAATTAAGATTTTTTTATTTCATAACTTTAAATTTCAAAACTTAATTTTATCAATTGAAATCACCAAAAATGAGATGGATAATCTTGGAAATGAATAAAATAAAGGTAGATAAACATACCCATTGATTATATGAGAAATATTCATCAATAATCACCTAAAACAGAGCTTCCTAGCTCCCAAAATGTCAAAAATACGAAATGAGACAAGTCTGAAATTTATAATATGTTCAGATGCGATTCTGTAGCTAAAAGTTTATTTTTCGTAGCTAAAGGTGTACACCAGCAACTTTTAAAATTTATTTTTGACCCTTGAAACTCATTTGAGACCCTATACACATGAACCACTAGTGCAAATTGATCATAAAACACGTTCCAAATCTAATGGATTCATTAGACTTATGAAAAGACTATGTTTACAATAACTTAACTCCCTCCCCCTCCCAGATCCCTTTTAGACAATAATTTAACTAATTTTTATTTAAGTGGTCAAAATACAGACTCGGGACCTGACTAACTATGCTACTACCCAAAAATCGACATTTCAAATCTAATGAAACTATCCAAATTATTAATTGATACTTGAATCACCAAAATTTGACTGAAGTCAAACTAATTCTTTTAAGGATGTTCAAAACCACAAATTCATATAAATCACTCCTGAATGCATCTGGACCGTGCCAACTATTCTCATAACTCATAAATGAGATAAAGTAACAATGAAAAAGGGTAAAATGGTCAAAACACAAAAATTTCCAAAATTCACTATGAGAATGGTTACAGATTCCAATAATACTAAATTTTCCCTAATATTCTCTTCCATTTATTGAGAAATATAAGAATTCCAACAACTCAGATGCCTTCCTCGCATCAAAAACCTTAGCAGCATTATGAATCTATTAGTATAGTTTCAAAACATATTTCAATTTCTCAACAAATAATGATCTTTGTATTTCTATCTTTGATTTTTAATTGCTCAACTTACCATCATATTCCTTCACCAAATCTCCCAAATCTACCACTTTACACACTATAGTCTTTTGCTTCTCACACATAGCTCATTCCAATATAGATAAATTCTCATATTTTTTCACCTGTAGATTATTCTAAACTCTGATAAAGGAACAAATTATGGAATCGAAAAACTAACTACAATATGAAAGATAAAAGGATAGATAGAAAGCAAGTAATAAATAGACAAAATGAATGAATGGATAGCAAACTAAGGGTATATTAAACCCCTAACTCTCTATTAATATCAATCAAAGCACCTAAATCTTCTGTAGACCTCAAGGGAATCGGATTCCCAAGTAACCCACATTTCTAGACAAGGTATCAACACAAGCTAATCCAAGTTTGCCTCACTCTCAAAAGAGTATACATTCATAATTTATCAAAATCTACTTACTTAACGAAGAAAAGGTCCTATTTATAGTCTATGTTAAATTATTACATCTTATGGGCCCAAAAGTGGCCCATTTGGAAAGAAAAAGCATGGTAGCCCATTAAGCATCCGCTTAAGCATTTTTGGAGCATATAGGGCGCATCAGGCATATCCCAAGGCAGAGTGGACTATTTTGACCTTATCTAGCATTTATAAAGAAGGTTGGGTGCACCTACAAAGCGGATGTGGTGTATGTCCTCTTTCAGGGGCTTTCTAGCCCCGCCTTGCCTTCCCTTGGCCTCTTTAACATCCCTTGACCCTCCTTAAATATCATCACCATCCAATTGGCACTTTTTGATAGCACCAGGAGTCATAAAGTTCCACTTGAACCATAAGAATCCTCTTTAATGATCCGAAGGCAATTCAGATTGTACCATCCTCTTCTTCTAGAAGATTATTCTCTCTCAAATCTATAACCTTAAAGCACAAGAAAAGAACACACAACCAAGATATCCTCAAAGCTCGAGGGTTAGCACAAGGTTTAAAATCAAAATATCCATTCCAAGAAGACACCCATTTCACATATAACCAAACATTCTTTAAGTCAATGGAAGAGAGTTTTTCATTTAAGGTGCAAAGGAGTTGGCTATAATAAGTGTTAAGAAATTATCCTAAGTTAGTTCCATTACAAACATTGGAAAATAAATCACTATATATTAGAAAAACTAAGGGTAGAATCAAGTAGTCACTAGGGTGTAGGTTACCCTTTATTTCACGAAAAAGTATGTGTACCCATAAGA
Organism: Capsicum baccatum var. pendulum; assembly: GCA_030864225.1. Lineage (NCBI taxonomy): Eukaryota > Viridiplantae > Streptophyta > Magnoliopsida > Solanales > Solanaceae > Capsicum > Capsicum baccatum. The sequence continues at coordinate 191,069,597 of CM061560.1, forward strand.
TATTATTAGCGCCAACATGGACATCATCATTGTAAAAGGATAGGATAGAAAAGAAAAGAGTTAAGGACACCATTATCATCTAAATTACTCTCAATCATAAGTATATAAGAAGATGATATAAGATAATTTAAACACATTACATCTTTTCCTTTCAAGCAACTTCCCACAAGAAGTGCATTCAACAATGGAATCATGCTATTAAAGAATTTATAAGAAACCAATTCACTCTAAGCCAAATGGTATACCCAAGAAGTTAGGTGACTTCTTTTCATGGAACTTAGCATGCTCCTAAGAGTCTTTCCTATTACCTCAACTTTTCCAACCACACAAGTGCGACAAGGATTAGGAAACATAAGTCGTATATCAAGGAAACACCAAGGACTATTCCAAAAATCATAAATAGGTTGGGCATCTACATTGGTAGAACCACACTATTCTAGCACCAAAGAAAAACACCATAAAAGAATCTTGAAGACACTAATACACTCATGGTGTGACATTATATCAATCAACTTCAAAGGTCTATACAATATGAGAAAAATATCACTATGCCTCCAAGGATCACTAGGAATAAAAGGAGGCAGGTACATACCTTGGAAGTGAGGCCTTGAACTTATTCTCTTGTCCTCCATGGGTTCTTTATCAGGACCTTCCCATCCATGCATCAACTTAATCTAATACACTTCGTCCTTTTGCCTCTTTGTAGGAATTTTCTTGGGAGGTAACTCCTACTTTCGATCTATGGAGTTAGATGTTTCACCCCTTGTCATAGAGTATCCACTGACCCATAAGAGTTAAATTAGGTTCCTCTTTTGATTCAAGAAGCCATCAACTTCGGAGTCCTTGAATAAGAACTCATCTAGGCCTTCAAACTGATACTCATACAAGGTTTTAGTTGAATCCTCCTTTGGAAGCATTGGCTTATGAACCTGCAAAAGAGAAGTATTGGTACTATTAAAAGTGCTAGTTCAGTGGTTAGAATGTAACAAGGGCTTGTGTTTGACAAGTTACACAACTAAGTATTTCTTAACTACCTCATTCAACCTAATCCTTGGATCATCATCCTCATACAACTCTCCTTCTTGAGCTAAATTCTTTTTTCTTTACTTAACTTCATCTTCCCTACCATCCTCAACTTAATAGGATTGACTATGGTTTGGTAAAATTTTAGGTAGTTTAGGGAAGGTATTTTGAGCATGTCTACTCAAGGAAGCTTGATAGTTTGGTGGATTAGAAAGGGCGGAGTTTGGGAGGTTTAGACGATCTATCATGTTATCCATCCTCCAATGCATTCTATCCATACTTCCTTCTACTTTTCGATCTATGTAGTCCATTTTTTAATCTATCAAATCTAATCTTTCATTTACATCTTATTTCACACTAATTATGTCCGCCATTATAGCTTCCATATTTACATCTACCGCAACACTTTGGTTATCATCTCCTAGTGCCATTGTACCTAATAAGAAATACTAAATAAAAACGCAAACAACAAACAAGTTAAAGATAAGAAATAAATCTCACAAGCTCTTAAAGTTCACACCTTTGTTTTGTGTCTCAATTGGCATCACAAACGTTGATAGATCGTTTATACTTCCAATGAGAATGTTTGGTACCAATTATGGCTTAAGGTTGGAATGGATTCTTATTTGAAAGATTCAAATAGACAAAATTACATATGGACTTGAACCATGAACTATCAAGAAATTGAAAAAGAGAAAAGCTTGAAAGAAATAGGACAACAAAAGAATTAGGACTCAAGAACTAATCAATTAACTTAGTAGATGAATTACTAATTGTTGAGTAGTTTAAGATCAAATATGGGTTTAGGAATCAATAAATTGCAACTAATGAATCAAACCTAAGAAAATGAGTAATTTAAGTGTTAAAATGCGCTCGCAAACTTGAATTGGCATTTGAAAACTCGATCTGCATTGGGGAGAGGGTGAACTACATTGGCCAGCCTACTCTAGTAGTTTTGGCATAGGTTTACCGCAACCTGAGAGCAGGTGTTGGCATTGAATACTATTTTGGGGTACAGCCACAGCTTGGGCACAGCTGTAGGCTCACCCTTTTTCTCTTGAATTGCTGAAAATACCCCTCAAATGGTCCCTTTTTTTACTCTTTTCTTGGAATATACTTGGAATCTTTTGAGATGCTTTAGTACAAAAACTTTTTCACTCTTGTTCTTCCTTCTTTTTGGATCAAAAAATCAATTTTAGCTGAAAATACTTCTTGAAGATAACGATCTCTCCAAGAACACCAACTTTTCAACTTTTTCTCCTTAGCTCGGAATGAGTTGAAATTTTAAACTTTGGCACTTTTCAACCTTCTAAACTCATTCCAAACATCGTTTTTCTCAAACTCTTCTCCATTTTTTCTAGAACTTTAGACCCACTTCAAGTTTCTACGACTCAAGTTTTCAACGATGGTAGATCACTCAATATAGCTACAATTTGTCTCAAATTTGATTTCTACACTACTATAGTGTTAGAGAACACAAATCTAACACTAGAAACACAAGAAAATTCAAAATAGACCTAAGATCTAAAACATGAATAGTAAAAAAAATTGTAATATTCGATTTTCTCAAGATAACAAACCCAAAATTCACTTTGTGGGTACGAAGTCAAGCTCAACTCTGATACTAAATGATAAAGGGACAAACTACAGAATAAAAAATAACTACAAATGAAAATGAATGATAAAAGGATAGGTAGAAAGCAAATAATAGATAGACACAATCAATGAATGGATAGAAAATTAAGGATATATTAAACCCCTAACCCTTTATTTAGTATTAATCAAAGCACCTAACTCTTACGTAGACCTCAAGGAAATCAGATTCCCAAGAAACCCATGTTTCTAAACAAACACTCTCAAAAGAGTATACATTCATAATTCATCAAAGTCAATTTACTAAATGAATAAAAGGTCCTATTTATAGTCTAGGTTAAATTATTACATCTTATGGGCCTAAAAGCGACCCATTTGGAAAGAACAAGCATTGTAGCTTATTAAGCATCTACTTAAGCATTTATGGAGCATATGGGAGGCACATCCCAAGGGCATAGTGGACTATTTTGACCTGCTCTAGCGGATCTAGAGTAGTTTGGGTGTACATCCAAAGCGGATGGGGCGCATGTCCTCTTTCGAGGGCTTTCTAGCCTCGTCCTACCTTTCTTTGGCTTTGTTAACGTCCTTTGACCCTCCTTGAAGACCATCACCATCCAATTGGAACATTTAGATAGCAACAAGGAGTCATCAAGTGCCTTTTGAACCATAAGCATCCTCTCCAATGGTCTGGAGGCAATTCAAATTGTATCAAACTCTCAACAATAAAGACTTTTTAGCAACCTCCTATCTTAGGCCTTTAATCATTGACTCTAAATGTGAAACTTCAATTGTAATTTCAAAAGTCCTAAGGTTTATTTATTCACAAGCCTTATTTCTTGACTTTATTGTTGATTTAATTTATCACAGTAACTTTTTTATGATGCTATTCATCTTTTTTATCATCTCATAAGCTATTACTGGTAATCCAATGTAATTATGTAAACTAGGTAATCTACTCGTGGTTATGTGTTTATCATGTGTGAGGATATTATAACACAAAATCTGAATTTACTTATTTAGGGTTGTTAACAAATGAGCAAATTTAGAATAAAAGAAAGTCAAGAAAGGAAATCACCTTCGTAGAACACCAACTGTTGGAAACCCTCCACTCCTTGGGATATTCGGCATGACTAGAGTAACTATCTTGGCATAATAATCCAAGAAAGTATGGTATCGAGAAAGTCAATCCATACCCAAAATCACATTAAAATTAATATGTCAAGAATAATTAAATCTAACTAGGTTTCATATCCCAACAAGGTCAAAACACAGGATAGGTACACCCTATCCATCCCTAAGAAATTATCTCTTCTTGGATAGAAATATGAATAAGAATGGTTATGGACTCAAATGTCATATCAAGACTTGATGCAAAATAAGCAGACACATAGGAGAAAATATAACTTGTATAAAATAACTCTAAAGAAAGTTGATGCATACTAAGATGATGCGTGTAATGACTGCATTAGAAGAATTTATCCCAGGTTTGCCCAAGAAAGAATAACACTGAGCCCTCCCACCTCCAGTATGTGTCACTCCTATACCACCTCCTCAACTAATTGGTGGTGCATGTCTACTTCTCTGAGAGCTAACCCTACCCCAAGTAAGGGTGCTTTTGCACTAACTAAATCATGGTAACCCAATTATCAACTCCATCTCTAAACTTGAGACAACCTATCTTAATTTGATTAGGACTACCATACTCATAGAAAGACCTAGGAGATATCAACTATCGAGAAGGACCTGAATATCCAAAATAGACACCATGGCCTGAAAACCCCTAGGGCATACCCTGAGAAGCCTATCCTAAAATATAAGAACCTCATATAAAATGTCCATAACCGGATGCCTTTATTGTTTATGAACTAGACTACCCGACTAGAGGTAAAAGTTTTTCCTGAAAAAACGTCTACCCCCAAATAAAGTACCTATGAACCAACCTAAAGTAAGGACTTATTATCCTGTAGATACCCATACTCCTCATGATGCATAAGCTCAGATTCCTTTTCTACCTTAACCACCTTCTAAAATGGATCCCAAGATTGGGCTGTTAAAAGCATTGTCTCTCTGATCTTGAAGGTTAGGCCCCTTAATAATCTCCAGATCCTCTCAATGTCATTTGATAGAATAACCACTACATGATGGGATAATATATAAAATCAGGTCTCATACTCGGTCAATAAAATACCCTTCTATAATAAATTCTCAAACTAGTGCCTATGTTTCTCCTCAAGCTATGAGTCACGAATCTGTCAAGAAAGGACTCTAAAATGTATCCCAAGCCATTAGAGAATAACCTTCCATCCAAGAGTAAATATATGATTATCATCATCTACAAAAATTATATAGTCAACTTCTTGGGTCTAAAATAACCCTCACACTCTGGAGTCTCTCATGGCAGCTAATCAAAAACTCATACACATTCTAAGTGTGGCCACCCTGAAATTATGGTGGGTCCATCTTTCTAAACCTCTCAAACCTACACTGCTCCTTATTTGACATTTCAACCCTAACCCCACCTGTGACTCCCACTTTCGGTAAAGGTATGCCATTATATCTAGGTGTGTGCTAAACCACTAAGTCCTGATAGACTAGGAAAGATTGCTCATATAAGAACTAGGATGTTGTTCTAATCTGAAAGCCCTGGGGTGTACCTGCTAATTCGCCACTCCGGATCAAACCTTATAGAATACCTAACATTTGATTCAATGTATTTTGGATTCCTAGAAGTTGTAACAAGGTTAGGTAAATCCTACCCCGATCTCACATTCTTAGTTAAAATTTGAACATCATTGTCTTACCCTCAAACTTAGGGGATTCCACCTTAATAAGAATTTGAGTTTCCTCTTGAACTCTACCTCTACTAAGTCCTGTACCATGAACTCTACCACGTCCCATACCCCATTTGCCTATCCTAGCATGGATATCTAGTACGGAGCTAAACTGGCCTTGACACCATCTAAAAATGTAAAAGTCCTTACCGTTCATGAATGAATAAGACGAGAATCTCATTAATCAGTCAAAGGAATTCATTCAGAAAATAAAAAAGAATAAGGAGGACTTGTAAAGTCTCATAGTCCCTCAAAGATATATAATAGACGTCAGTGCACCAATCCGACAGACTCTACTAGACTCAGCTTGTACTTGTGAGATCAATGAACTTGGGGCTTTCGTATCAACTTTCCACGATCCAGAATCAGGAACAGGGTGGAACCTATTACACCCACTCAATATTTAAGCATAAATATCAACCCAAGATAATAACCAAAATATAAAAAAAATATAGGAACAATAAAGCCTGAAAAGCCTCAAAACCATGCATATAGAAGAGTGTCATAAATCTCAAGTGCCAAAGGCCAGGTAGTCATATGTACAAGACTCTATCAGAGTAATCGATATCTAATCTAAACTATATTAAAAGTGTGAGGGTCTTAGAAATGTTGTTCGAACTTTTTGTCCTTCATTAAAAGACTCTCCAATAGAAAAAATATTTTTTCACTATTTTTCTTAATTTAGTATTTAATCGAATTAAGGACTCCTAAAAATATATATAAAGAGGTGTGTGTTTGAAAATTCAAGAAGGTTAAAATGTTTGAAAAGAAATTAGATGTCTACTTTTAATATTAGGAGGATAATTTATGTTGATATATGTAAAATTAGGGTAATATTAAAATTCTAAATTTTAAAACTCTATACTTTAAATAAAAATAAATTATGCAAATTTTTACTGGCATTTTTCCTTTCCTTATATTCTTTTCTTTATCCTTTTTACGCCTACTTTTGCCTCTTTAAATTTTAGGGTCAATGGTTTACACGTTAGTTATGCTTATTGTTTTCAACTTACTTAGGACTTTGTAATTCATTAGACTTGGAAAGACTGTAATTAATTAGACTTGGACAGTAGTTACGTAACTTACGTTTGGTACTTTCTCAGTTCCTAAATAATTGTCATTTATTTTTGTTTGTGCTCCACTTTAGAAAAATATTAACTATGTGCTAAATTATCTTTATTTTATTAATATTCTCTATTTAATATTTTTCTCTTTTACACTATGTTGATATATCTCCATATGAAGGGTAATGGTGGAAAGAAACAAGTAATTATGTTTCGATATCGCAAAATGACAAGCATTAAGAAATATCTATTTTTAGTAAGGACGATAACTAATTACTAATTATGAATGAAGGGAGTAAAAGTTCTAATTAACTTTTTCTATTTTATTTTGTGATGCATTTGGTATTCATACAGGATTGTTGTTTTAAATGCACTTTAAAAATAATTAAAATCCTTAGGGAAAGGGAAAATTTTAGGTCTGTCTTAGTATTTAATACCTCATAAGTTATAGAATTCCCTTACTAATAGTTTATGTGTCGAAAATGAGTAAAAAAAATCCTATTAAAAAGGGTTTAAACTTTATTAATATTCCATCTTTTTATTCTCCATAGAGATTGATTTCTCCTTACAAGCCGAATTCTTCGAGATACTATTTTGTTGCATGAGGCAATATTTTTTTAATTTGTTTAGTTCAGCATTTCGTTTGTTTTAAATTTTTTAATATTATTTTGGAAGAAGTATTTTTTGTTGTTGTTTTTTCCTTTCGTATTAATCATCCAATTCAACATCTTTTAGAAATAAGAGATTTATTGTTGTTTGGGTTATTACTTATGTTTTTAGCTTGAACTTATATGAACTTGGCAGTTTTCACTTAAGAATTATATTAATATTAATTATTTATTAAAATTTAAAAAGATGTAAGGAATACAATGCTTGATTTTAAGGACTTTAATTTGCTTAGTTCATTGTTTCTTTTGTTTTAAAGTTTTTAATATGATTTTGGAAGAAATATTTTTTGTTTGTTATTTTCCTTTCGTATTAATCATCTAATTCAAGATCTTTTTCAAATAAGTGATTTATTATTGTTTAGGTTATTACAATGTTTTCAACATGAATTTATATGTGAAATGACCCTTCAGGTTATTTTTCATATTTCCGCTTATTTTTTCCATTAGAGTTTTTCTATAGTTGTCCTAAGTTATTTGTGACTTACTTAACTGACAGTTCAGTTACCAGACAGTCCCTTTAGTTTTTAGAGTCGATTTCCAGTGTTAAAGTCTTTGCTGGTTCCAAATGATCACCGGGTGAAAACTTCAGTTAAACAACCTCGATTGCAAATTCTGAATATTCCAGCAACTCCAGAATGTCAATTTTAGGATAGGTGGACTCTTGGGTCGTGTCTCGAGGCACTGGGCTCATTTTGATCTGTTGGTCGGAAAGTTAAGAAAAATGAAAATTGGGTGTGGGATCTACTTTTTATTGAAATAACCTCGGATGGAAATTTTAACTACATCATTTAGTTCGAAACGCCGAATTTGGTATAGTAGAATAGTTTGTTTAAGACTACAGGGTTCAAAAGAATTCTGAGCACCCGATCAAAGTCCATTCCAGACTTAAAAAATATGGTGCAGTAGGTTTTCTTGTGCAATCATGATCGCAGGCTATAAATCGCGATTTCCAAGTGAGTTTTACTCACAAATTAAGATCGCAAGTTGTAAATCACGATTGTTGTGCCCGATTTATCCTGTGGCAGAAATCACAATTGTAATGGCAATAAATTGCCATTGAAATATGTGTTTTACGTTGCCAAATTGCGATCTTAAGACTGGAGTCATGATAGCGACACCCAAGAATCTGGTATAGGTATAAATAGACTCTTTTTGTCTGATTTTGCTCATTCTTCATCCATTCCAAGGGAGCTCAAATTCTAAATAGTAAGATAGCTTAAAATTAGATCTTCTGGGTGATTTGGGAGCTTGGATAACTCTTGTTAACCCTATTATATTTTGATTAAGGGTAAGATTTCACTTTTTTTATTATAGATTTTCTCATTTTTTTCCTCAAAAATTCCAATACCTTGGAGGGTTGAATTAAGCCCCAAATTAGCTCAGATTTTACCCATTTTTAGGGCAATGATTCCTTAAGCATGTGGGAAAGTGGGGTTGGTTTCCGAAATGTGATTTTCATAAGTGAAACCGACATGAGATTTTGGTATGATTTTTTAACCAAAGCATAATGGTGCAATATGGGTATCGTTATTCTCGTATTAATGAGTATATTGTGAATTTGATAGTTTGGCACCTTGTGGAAGCTTCTCAGAAGGAAAAAGTGGTGATTTAGCGAATCTTTTAAGCTTTCTTCGGCGTCCAAATAGGTTAAGTTTTACCCCTTGTTAGAATGAGCTAATTCATATTATATTTATATTGTATTAGATTTGGGATGGGTTTTAGGTATTGGTGTTATAAATTACAATACTTGGGTTAGGTGAATCGTTTAGGCTATGTTGGATATCGCTTTGGGCATAATTAGCATGTTAAGAATTATCTTAGGTGAAGTTTACCTTTTAGACTCTTGTTTAGGTTAGAAATGCTTTGGTCTACAAATACAAATAAGGAGATTGGCTTAGTCACTTAAGTTTAGGATGGAACCTTCACCTTAGGTAGAACTAACTTATTTGCTCTTTATTGGGAGAAATTAATATCCTAGGACTATTTATAGCTTATTCAATATCTAATAGTAGATTTAGATACCTTAGCCTAGTCCGGGGTAGACATTGCATGGTAAAGGATTTTGAGGACTTAAGAGTGGGGCCTTCAACCCACAATAGGCCAAGACTTATGTTAGCTATTGAAGATCCTTTTATGTGCTTGTGTATATCTAGGAAATGTGTATTTTAGTGATATTGACATGCCTTGGTACTTGATGGTTATGATTGGCTGACATTGGGAGTAACGCTCATTAATTTCACTATGAATAGCTTATTGACTAAGGAAATGATGGGCTAATTGATTATGCTATTGATTAAGCCATTGATTACACTATTGATTATACTTAAGACTATACTTATTGATCATATTAGAGAATATGATGATATCGGGATGTGAGACTTGGCAATAGTGATTCTATCTAAGTTGAAAAATAAGGAAATAGTTATAATGTGGCATAATATGAATGGGTTCTAGTGACACCATGACTAATTGATAAATGGTGGTTAGTTGTTAACTAGCGAATTATTGATAATTATAGATTAGTTGACAATTGGTAATTAGTTGATAAATGTTGGATAATAGATAAGTGATGGATATAGGATGGCATGACTTGGGGGAATTCTATTCATGTTATAGGAGTTGATAAATGATGCTGGTGGGTCATGCTATTTTGTTTGTACCTTCCATGCTTATGGGGGCTTGCGATAGATTATTTACTTTTCCGAACTAATTGGCTTATGAGGGTCAATTTTATAGTTATGGTTGCATGTGTTGATGCTCTATGTTATGTTATATTATTATTCTGATTATCTGCTTATTTATGTACAATGATGTTGGAGTTATTTCAGGCTCGTTCCCTTACCTTGACTTAATTATGATATCTTACATTTTATCATACTAATATCATGATTTAGCTTAATCGGTCGATTATTCCTACTGAGTACCCATGGTTTTGGAACTCATATTATACTTCTGTACTTTTTTCGTACAAATCCAAGTACTAATTATTGTTATTGATCGATGTTCGTGTTGTGTTGATTTTGCTCTTGGAGTTAGAGTCATACATTTCCTTCTATCTTACTTATATCTAGTCTTTAGTTTTAAGACGGATTGTATTGACTATTTTAGATATTAGTTTGTATTTATAGTTGCTCTTGTACTGGATCTACTAGGTAATGGGATGGTATTTATGTATTGATTATCTTTTATCTATTCCTAATACTCTGTCTTATTTATAAATTTCACTTGTTGTTTTCACTTTGTGGACATTTTCTACCAAGATTTACCCATTTTATTTAGCTTCAGGTTATGATTCTTCTTACCTACTGATGGTACAAAGTAGGTGCCTTCATGACTCATAAATTTGGTCATGATAAATTGGTATCAGAGCCTAGGTTACACTGGTATTATTAATACAAGAGCAAATGTCTATTAGAGTCCTGCGGATCGGAATGATAACGTTTGTTTCCAATTTTTGGGAGCCAATAAGCCATTCTTAGGAGTTCTTCACTTCTTTCACTTATTTCGTGCTATGAGTCAGTTTGTTTATATACCATTCCTTTGACTTTACTCTTTCACAGATGGCTAGGACACGTGTTACCGCTACTCGAGATAAGGGTCCCAAGACTAAGCCTAGGGATCTTACTCTTGTTTATGGATGAACCAGAGGTCGTGGACAGCAGTGAGATGCTCCCCCAGCCAAGTAACTAGATATGAGGCCTCCACCAGACCTTATTCCCACTCCTAAGCCAAAACTATTTTCATCCCATCTAGTAGTGGGCCAAAGACCAGCCCAGGCTCCATCAGGGTTTATTTTGTTTTCAACGCTTAGAGATACTTTGTTCAACTCTTCGGGTTAGTCGATAGTGCACCGTATGATGGTGCATAGTCTATAGATCAAAATAGTACTAAGGCGGGGGCACAACCTATAGCTACAGCTCCCAGAGTTGAGGTACCTCCGATGCCATTAGTTTCTTAGTCGGTAGTTTCTCATTCGGTAGTTGCTCAGCCACTAGTTGTGCAACCTACTATGTCTGTCAAGGAGCAAAATATGTTAGGTAGATTCTTGAGATTGGCTCTACTAAGGTCTTCTGGTGCTCCAGGCGAGGATGCATATGAGTTTTTGATTGCTTGTGAGAATAGGCTCTGTAACTCGGGCCTTTTTGAGACTCATGGTGTAGATTACACTATATTTTAGTTGAACTTGGGTGCTCAACATTAGTGGAGAATTTTTCTTGATTCCAAGATAGTCGTATCTTCTCCTCTGACATGGATTGGGTTCTCTGAGATGTTCTTAGAGAAGTACATGCCCCACAACCTCGGAGATCAAGTAAGAGATTAATTTTCAAGATTGGAGCAGGGCTCCATGACCGTGGTGGAGTATGAGGCTCATTTTCACGAGTTGGCTAGGCATGCTACTTCTATTCTAAGTAATGAGTATAAGAGGGTTTGTTGCTTTGTGTGAAGATTGAGGCTTCCTCTTTGCATATTTACTCAGAGTTTGGTTGCTGTGGGTAGGCTTTTTGATGAGGTTTCTAATCACGCCCAAGTGATGAAGGAGATGCATCATAAGGCTCGTGGGGAAAGTGATAAGAGACCTAGGTATCAGAGTCATTTCAATAGAGGTCATTGTAGTTTTTGATTTAAAGGTAGCAGTTATCATGGTAGATATCCTCCACATCCATCCTATCAGCCTCGGAATCAATCCAGTCGACCTATTTAGGCAGTACTTTAGATTACTGACGGAGGTCAGTCTAGCGCCAGTGATTGCTCTGGTCAAGGTGGCAGTCAGTCTTTGAGGTGTTCATCTTTTGGTTATTTTAGGGTTGGTGGCTATTCTAGGTCAGTTGAATCTTATGGTTCTAGTTTGGCTCTTAGGACTTGTTATAGTTGTGGAGCGCATGGCCACTCTTCGCGAGAGTGCCTTAGTCATGGGGTAATTGTTTCTTCTTTCCCCTATTAGAGTAGTCCATCCCTCAATTTGAGGTAGCTATCAGGGTTGTAGGGGTGGTCCCTAGGGTATTTGAGGTGGTTCTTAGGCAGGTAGGATAGGAGATCGATCAAGAGCCCAGTTAAGTGGCGAGCATGGTCAACTGTTGTAGTACATCCTAGACCTAAGAATGAGTTTTTGAATATTATTGTCACAGGTATGATTCTGGTGTGCTTTCTGTCAGCCCTTGCTTTATTTGATCTAAGATCCACTTATTCTTATATATCTGCTTATTATACTCTGCGGTTAGAGTTATCTTGGGAAATATTATTTGTGCCTTTGCATGTATCGACTCTCTTGGGCGATTCTTTAGTAGTGGATCGAGTGTTCAGATCCTGTGTTGTGACTATTAGAGGTGTTGATACTCGTGTTGATCTTATTATTCTTGATATACCAAATTTTAATAAGATTTTGGGCATGGACTAGTTATCCCACTATCATGAAGTCATCGATTGTTTTTCCAAGACTGTTACCTTAGCTATGCCCTGTATACCCCCAGTCTTGTGGCAGGGAGCTATTAGCTGCAAGCCGATTGATAACGCTCAATCTACAGCTCTCGTGGGAGTGTAAAGCGGTCGTTAGCAAACATAGAACCCAACCTGGGTTGGGTATCGATCCCACAGGGAATAGCTTGGCCTACAAGTAAGCGACTATTACTAGACTTTTAGTGCAAGTCTCGTAAAAGGGGGGAGTCTTGTCTTGCAAGTAATGTAAACAAAGTATTAAAGTAAAAACTGAAAATAGCAAAGTAAAAAGAAAGAATGTTTAGTAGGTTGTAAAATAATGAGAATTGAAGAGTTGGGGTCATGTCCACCTTCTGAGTTATACGTCTCTATTGGCTGTGAGTGTGTTGAATTCCGACATGCATGTGCTTATAGAGAATTGTATTCGATGGTAAATCCAGGCATCTTTCGACCTATTCGAGGATTATTTCACTTTAACTCTTTCGAGCTTAAAGCATGTCTAACGGTACGAATTCTCCAAGAGGCTAATCCAGTTACGGCACTAACTTTTTAATAGGGGATGGGACCCTACTACCCTGACATTATCTCTTTTCCAGACAGATAACCTTTCTTTCGAACAAGTTAAATGTTATACTGGCGTATTCTTGCGTTTGCAACCACAAAGAATTTAGATTAAGATGAAGAGAATAATGATATAAGCAGCATACGTGTCACGAACTCACAAACTCACAGCAATAGATAGTATCTTATTCGGTTTCCATAACCCCAACACAGAAGTTTAGTTACCCATGAATGCGAATGAGCTCACGGTTGCATTGTTATTATACCACAATATTGATTAATTTCATGTAGCACAGGTGGTAGGCGTTTAGGCGTGAATTCCTGGGCAAAGTAACGATTCTCTTGTTGCGGAAATTAAGAATAGATGAATAGAAGAAGAAAGATAGAATTAATGGAAAGATTAGAATTGTTGGAAGAGTAGAAAAGATTAATAGTTGAAGAATGTATATGGATCCTTAAAAATCTCTAGCATGATAGGGTATTTATAATACTCATATCCTAATCCTACTAAGCTAATGAAATACTTAACCAAATCCTACTAAGCTAATAAAATACTTAACCCAATTGTACTAGGTTAATGTAACATTATCCAAATCCAAATAGACTAATGAAATACTTAACCCAATTGTACTAGGTTAATGTATTATTATCCTAATCCAAATAAGTTACTGCAAGTCCCCAAAGTCTTCAGAAATATTGTTTTAGCCCGGGACAGATTTTCCATGCATCACTTTTGATCCATAGGCGTCCAAGCTTCCTTTTCTCCTTCCGTAAAGCTTTCTTTGGCATCAAGTAATCCATAAAATGCTGAATTCTGCATCATTTACACCTGAAACTTTGCTAATCATGTTTGTTAGCTCACTTATAGGAAAAAGGACTAAAAGTGCATGAAATATATAATTTGTTCTCGAAATATGGCACAAATATGGGCAAAATATATTGATATAGGCGCGTAATATCGCCTATCATCACCGATGGGGATTATTTCTTATATATGTGCTAGAAGACTTATTTCAAGGAGTTGCGAGTCTTATCTTGCTTATATTCATGATGTTAGTGTGGGAAGCCCATCGCTTGACTCTGTCCTTGTAGTTTGTGAGTTTTCTCATGTTTTCTTTACCGATCTACCTGAATCCTCCTGCCCCTGAGATTGAGTTTGTTATTTATCGTAAGTCAGTCATCGAACCTATTTCTATGGCACCTTACTGTATGTCTCCTTGGTAAGGGTTTTATTAGATCGAGTATGTCTCCTTGGGGAGATCCTGGGTTGTTTGTGAAGAAGAAAAATGGCTCTGTGTATATGTGTATTGATTATAGGCAGCTTAATAAGGTGACGGTAAAGAACCATTATTTTATGCCTCACATTGATGACTTGTTCGACCAGCTTCAGGGTACAGCGGTGTTCTCTAAGACTGATTTGAGATTCGGTTACCATTAGTTGAGGATTCGGGTTGAGGATATCTCGAAGACAGACTTTAGGACCCGTTATGGTCATTATAAGTTTCTAGGGATGTTTTTTGAGTTGACTAATGCCCTAGCCACTTTCATGGATTTGATGAACCAAGTGTTCAGACGTTATTTGTATTTCTTTATGATTGTGTTCATCGATGACATCCTTGTGTATTCGAGAAGTAGAGAGGAGCACACGAAGCATTTAAGGATTGTGTGTCAAAACCTGAGAGATCATTTATTTTTTGCCAAGTTCTCTAAGTATGAGTTTTCTCTTGAGTTTATGACATTTGACAGCTCCCAAGCGCACATACAAGTACACGTGGTCTACCAAGTAATATAGTGGCCTTAAAGAAAGCCGAATATCGATCCCTCAAAGACTTGTTCTAATAACTATTCAATTTCAGTTCACAATTCAGATTCAATTGATGCAAGAGTGACCAAAAGAGAGTTTTAAAGTTATAACTAAATGTAAAGTAAATAGTGCATAAAGTAAAAGACTTAAGACAATCAATGGAGTAAAGCCCAAGGTTAAAGCAATTCAAACAATCATACTATGTTATTAAACTTTATTCGTTAACTCGATTATCTTGATTGTTGATTCGTAAGGTCAATTGTATGATCATGGTCTCCCGACCTCTAATTATTTATCTAACTTAGACATTACAACTACATCATTGAGTGGGGAAGTAATAATCTAATTAAGTTCTTTAAGCTATCATCCTACATGTGAATCAAGTAAGGCTTCTAGGTATATCCCTGTCCTAGACGCTAATTCGAACTCCTTATTTCATAAAAGAATAAGAACCCTACTTTGTTTGTCCCTACGTTCTATCTCCCTATTCTCTCTCCTGAGATCACATGGTTGATAATATAAGTATTCTAAGGGTGATCAATCCTTAAAATAGTCTTCATGTTCTTAGTGGCTTTAACCCCAAAAAGGGAGTGTTTAGCCATTAATCGACATAACTGTAATCAAACTAATTGAATACATGTTATTATAAAAGATAAATAAAGAATAATAAAACCTAAAATATGAATTGCAGCATCCTCCTTAATCTTTAAAGACGTTCAAACGTAATTAATAACGTGTACAATGTCCCATTTATACTAATATACCAAACCTTAGTCGTATAGGAGAAGGATTTACAACTTGGTCGTGTAGGGAATGGGGTTGCGCCGGGTTACTTTCTTGACTTGACTAAGGGTCACAGCTCACTACTTGCTTGAGTTAATTAAGGGTCGTGTCGCGGCTCCATCATGATACCTCACTGGAAATTGCATTTTTACGTCCAAACTTTGTCTTGCACTTTGTCCTCCATCCTAAGCCTTTATGGTGTGTTTCCACTCAATTTACAGCCTTGAATGCATCCATATACCACCATAATTGGCTCATAAAACATCCTACATCATAATACACCAAGGACTAGAGATCAACACAACACAATATCAAGAACGACGAATTCAAAACACAAACTAAGACTAGGCTTGTTCATATTGAACATTAACTTATTGTTTTGACTCTAAACTTGATGCAATTGACCATTGCACATCATAAAAAGTTTTTCCACTTATAAAAATACAAGTAAACCATTTGGAACTCATTTAACACACTAGAATCCATCGAAATAGACTAGACAAACACCTAGCTCAAGCTAGTAACACTAATTTCCTCAATTGAACTCTAAGTTTCCCATTTAAGTACAAACTTGTTTTAAAGCACCTTTACACATTTTAATCACATCCTTGAACACTTATATGCTTGTTTATATCATCATCACACATAAAGAAAATGAATTATCCTCAAAGCAAGGCTCAATAAGCTAGAATAACAACACTAGAGTGCATAAATACACCCTACATCACCGTTCCTTGGGAATGTGGTGTCTAAGTATGGGATTATAATAGACCCGATGAAGATTGAGGCTATTTGTGATTGGTCTAGGCCTACATCTCCGACCGAGGTTTGCAGTTTTATTAGTTTGGCTAGTTATTATAGATGATTCATCGATGGTTTTGCTACTTTTTCAGCACCTATGACTAGATTGACTCGAAATAAGGTTCATTTTCAATGGTTTTAAGAGTGTGAGTCGAGCTTTGGAAATCTTAAGGACTTTCTCACTTCATCTCCTATTCTAGCTTTTCTTGTAGAGAGGGAAGGATTCACTATGTATTGTGATGCTTACAGTGTTGGCTTAGGCTGTGTGTTGATACAGTAGGGTCGTGTTATTGATTATGATTCGAGGCAGCTTAAGGTGCACGTGTGAAACTACCCCACTCATAACTTGAATTTAGCGGCGATAGTTTTCGCACTCAAGATTTGGAGACATTATCTTTATAGTGTGCATTATGAGATTTTCACCGACCATTGCAGTTTTCGGCATCTTATGACCCAGATAGAGCTTAATGCTAGGCAGCCTAGATGGATGATTTACTTAAGGATTATGATATTTTTATCTTGTATCATTTGGGTAAGGCAAATGAGGTAGCATATACCTTGAGTCAGAAGGTGATAAGTATGGGTAGTTTGGCTTGTATTTTAGTTTCTCAGAGATCACTGGCACGGGATATTTAGTCCTTATCCAACTTGATGGTTTGCATTGATATTTCAGACCCAAGAAGGATTCTTGTTAGTATTGAGGCAAGATTTTTGATTTTTAAGCAGATTCGGGATCGTCAGTTTGAGGATAATAAGCTTTGCTTCCTTCATGATTAGGTACTGAGAGGTGAGTCTAAGAGGATTACCATAGATTCTGAAGGTGTTTTGATATTTGATAGCCACATTTATTTTCCGAGGATCGATGACTTGATTCAGCTGATTTTGTATAAGGCTCATAGCTCTAGATATTCTTTTTATCTGGGTATAGTTATAATGTATTGAGATTTGAGACAGTACTATTAGTAGAGTGGCATAAAGAGAGATATGGCAGAATTTGTAGCTCATTTCCTTTATTGTCAGAAGGTGAAGGCTGAACATCAGCGACCAAGTGGTTTGATTCAGAGATTGCCTACTATCAAGTGGAAATGGGAGCATATTACCATAGATTTCATTATTAGGTTGCCTCTTACTTCCTGTGGTTTTAATAGAATTTAGGTCATTGTATATTGGTTAACCAAGATGGCATATTTTATTCCTATTCAGATGTCCTTCGATGTCAAGAGGTTAGCACATATTTATTTGCTGGAGATAGTCTGTTTGCATGGTGTACCCATATAGATCATTTCAAATTGGGGTTCCGTGATCACTTCTAGCTTTTGGAGAGCTTTTCAGGAGGAGTTGGGTACTCAGGTGAATCTTAGTACAGCCTTCCATCCTCAAACAGATAGACAGTGTGAGAGGACTATTAAGGTGCTTGTGGATATGCTCTGAGCCTGTGTTATGGATTTTGGAGGCCAGTGGAAGGAGCACATAGCATTGGCAGAGTTTTCATACAACAACAATTATCATTCGAGTATTAAGATGGCACCTTTTGAGGCTGTGTAAGGTAGGAGATATTATTCACCAATCGAATAATTTGAGACTTCTGAGATTCAACTCTGCGGTACTAATTTGCTTCAGGAGTCGTTGGACAGGGTTGGGGTAATTTAGGATAGGTTGAAAGTAGCTCAGTATAAGCAGAAGTCCTATGTAGACCGTAGGCTTCGCGCCTTGATATTCGGAGTTAGTGATCAAGTATTCCTCCTAATGTCTCCTATAAAGGGTGTGATAAGGTTCGGGGGAAGGGAAAGTTTAGCCCCAGGTATATTTCACCTTTCAAGATCACTCACACAGCTGGTGAGGTGGCTTATGAGTTTGCATTACCTCCATATTTAGTCGTTGTCCAACCGGTTTTCCATGTTTCAATGTTTTAGAGATACATCCCTGATCTATATCATGTGCTTAGATGGGAGTCAGTCCAGTTGGATGAGAGGCTGACCTTTGTAGAGGAGCCTGTGCTCATTTTGAATAGTGATGTCAGGCGGTTGTGCACCATAGAGATTCACATAGTTAAGGTATAGTGGAGGCACCATATAGTAAAAGAGGCTGCTTGGGAGATCCAAAGTAAGATACAGACCCATTATCCTCACCTATTCAAGGCTTCAGGACATCCTAACCCTTTTACTTTTGCGGATGAAAGTTCCTTTAGGAATGGATATTGTAATTATCCTTCGAGTTATTTTCCATTTTTTTGCTTATTTTCACTGTTAGATATTTCCTATAGTTTCCCCAAGTCATTTATGACTTGCTAAAACTGACAATTTGATTACTGGGAATTTCATTTGATTTTTAGAGTCGATTATCTATTTTGAATCTTTCACTAGTTCCAAATGGCCACTAGGCAAAAACTTCAATCAGACGACCTCGCATGTAATTTCTGACTACTCCAGTAACTTCAAAATGTTGATTTTAGGCTAAGATGGACTCTTGATTTGGGTCCCGACATCCTGGATTATTTTGACCTATTAATCTGAAAGTTAAGAAAATAAAAGTTAGGTGTAGGATCCATTTTTTGTCGAAATGACCTTGGGCGGAAATTTTTTTGTGCCATTAAGTCTGAAATATTGAACCTTCTATGGTAACATAGTTTGTTTGTGCATATGGGGTTTCAAATAAATCTCGAGCACCCGATCGAAGTTCATTTCGAACTTAGAAAATCTAGTGTACCAAATTTTTTTTAGTGCAACTGCGATCATATGCTATGAATCATGATCGCCAAGTAGTTTTACTCACAAATTGCAATCACAAGCTGTAAATCGCGATCACTGAGCCTGATTTACCCTATGGAAAAAATTGCGATATCAATGGTAATAAATCACAATCATGACATACATTTTACGTTGCTAGATTGCGATTGCGAAACTCAAGTCACGATAGCGACACCCATGAACCTGGTATGGGTATAAATAAACTATTTCTATCCGATTTTGCTCATTCTTCATCCATTTCAAGAGAGCTAAAACATTATATAGTGAGATAGATTAAAATTGGAGCTTGTGGGTGATTTGGGAGCTTAGTTAACTCTTGTTAACGCGATTATTTTTCGATTTGTAGTAAGATTTCACTTTTTCCATGGTACATTTTCTCACTCTTGCTCAAAAATTTTAAAACCTTAGAGGCTTGAATTTAGCCCCAAATTAGCTCAGATTTCACCTATTTTTTAGTGCAATGATTCCTTGAGCATATGAAAACATGATGTTGGTTTAAAAAATATGATTTCCATAAGTAGGTCCCACATGGGATTTTGGTATGATTTTGGGACTCAAAGCAAAATGGTGCAATATGGGTATTGTTATTCTCGTATTGATGAGTAGAATGTGAATTTGATAGCTTGGCATCTTATGGAAGCTTCTCAAAAGGGAAAACCAGTGATTTGGTGGATCTTTTGAGCTTTCTTAGGCGTCCATATAGGCTAGGTTTTACCTCTTGTTAGATTCAGCTAATTCATAGTATGTTTATGATATTGTGTTGCATTTGGGATGGGTTTTAGGTGTTGATGGAATAAATTACAATACTTGGGTTAGTTGGGTCATTTATGCTATGTTAGATATCATTTTGGGCATAATTAGCATAGTTAAGCATTATCTTAGGTGAAGTTGACCTTTTAGGCTCTTGCTTATGTTAGAAATGCTTTGGTTACTCTACAAATAAGGAGATTACCTTAGTCACTTAAGTTTAGGATGGAACTTACCTTAGTTGTCATCACCTTAGGTGGAATTGACTTAGCTGCTCTTTATTGGGATAAATTACTATCCTAGGACTAATTATGAATTATTCAACATCTAATAGTGGATTTAGATACATTAGCCTAGTTCAGGATAGACATTGCTTGGTAAAGGATTTCTAGGAGTTAGGAGTAGTGCCTTTGACCCACCATAGGCCAAGACTTGTGTTAGTAATTAAAGACCATTTTATGCATTTGTGTACATCAAGGAAATATGTATTTCGGTGGTATTGAGATGCCTTGGTACTTGATAGTTATGATGGGTTGACACTGGGAGTAATTCTTATTAATTTTTCTTTGAATAACTTATTGATTAAGCAAACAATGAGCTAATTGATTGTCATCAATTATGTTATTTATTATACTTAAGACTATGCTTATTAATCATATTAGTGAATATGTTATTGCTTATGCTAAGGGTCATGCTTAATTACTATATCGGTGATTATGCTAGAGATCGTGCTTCTATTACTGTAACACCCCAATTTTCTGGAACTGGAATGCCACACGGTGCTCTTGATTTCGAAAGACGACAAGCTAACCCTTTTCTGATATTTGTACCTGAGCACTGCATAATATACTAAAATAAATACGGAAAACTGGTGGAAACTTGCCATAAGGTTCAAATATCTAAAAATACTCAATAATAAAAACTGAATACTAATAAATCTGTCTGAAAAGCCTCTAAACTTGTCTGAACTGTGGAGTTGATGGGACATATCCCCAACTAACTCCATTCACTAAAAATAAACTGAGTCTAATGCCATAATAAAACAAAGATCCTCCTCGAATGAATATTACTCACTGCTACGTCTACTGCTACTGACTGAGTCTAGACTGCTAAGGGTGCTCAAGATCTTGCGCTTTGGAGCCTATAGTATAAGACACCATAGCACAAGAGAAAAGTATGCGTCAGTACTTTAAATGTACTGATATGCTGGATGAGGTAAGGCTAAATGCAAGGGCTTGTGCATGAACATAGCTTAACTGAATAACATGAGAGTACTGAATGAGGACATATGCATGAATACACAGACCAAAATTGGAATCGCAGTAACACTGAATACGAACTCTGAATACTAGTTTCTGAATACTGACTTACTGATGACTGAGTTTACTAGTACTGATGTCTGAGTTTACTAATACTCAGAGATAGAATAATTAATTCTATTGAGATTGATGTTTAATCTTACTGATATTGATACTGATTTATTATATCTGAGATTAAGCCTATATAACAGGTGACCTCTGAGTTTACTGGTAATAATGCCTGATACTTGATAAACTGAGTCTGAGATCAAACCTATATAACGGGTGACCTCTGAGTCTACTGATAATGAATATAATTGTCTGAATCTGAGTCAAGCCTATATAATGGGTGACCTCTGAGTCTACTGATAATAAATATGATTATCTGAATCTAAGATCAAGCCTACATAATGGGTGACCTCTGAGTCTACTGATAATGAATATTATTGTCTAAATTTGAGATCAACCCTATATAATGGGTGACCTCTGAGTCTACTGATAATGAATATGATTTTCTGAATCTGAGATCAAGCCTATAAAATGGGTGACCTCTGAGTCTACTAATAATGAATATGATTGTCTGAATCTGAGATCAAGCCTATATAACGGGTGACCTCTGAGTCTACTGATAATGAATATGATTGTGTGAATCTGAGATCAAGTCTATATAACGGGTGACCTCTGAATCTACTAATAATGAATATGATTGTCTGAATCTGAGATTAAGCCTATATACTGGGTGACCTCTGAGTCTACTGATAATGAATATGATTGTTTAAATTTGAGATAAAGCCTATATAAAGGGTGATCTTTGAGAGGCCTAGTATAGCGGGTGACTCCTCAGCAGAATTCTATTACTGAGACTGAATCTAAAACTAAGATTATGGGAGGTAGTCATGTAACCGACATGCCCCTTCTAGCTTCTTTGGGTTCCAACCTGTAACCCCAGTTGGAATCATGTCAGTACTGTGCCATAGGTAAAGACACTTCTCTCTGAACCCATGATGCCATGCCTAATATAACGGATGAAACTTGGTTGAAGCCAAGCCTAATATAATGGGTGACTCCGAGGAGGTAGTCAAGCCTAATATAACGGGTGACTCCTCATCCTACGCTGGCTATATAGTTCTGGAGTGCAGGGATTGTTATTAACAACTCCGCCTAAAATAATGGGGAAGCCATCATTCCTGCCCTCACTCGATGCTGAATCTTACTCCCAACTGAATAGACACTGAACTGATTCCTAGTCTAGACTGAGCTGAATCTGTTACTGGTCATCTTACTTGACTGAGCTGATTGAATTTACTTGGTTCCATTATCTGATGAAATGCTATTGAATTCCTGTTAGCTTACTGAGTTTCACTGAAGTCTGAACTGAATATTAGATACTACTGAATACTATTGAATCAGAACTGAATACTGAGTTGGATTAGACTGATACTAAGACTGAATTGAACTAGTAATGAGATTACTGAATTTTCTTAAGTTCTGTACTGGCTGAATTCTACTGATCATAGTACGACTAAAATTATATTTAGACTGACTCGGCTCTAGACATGCAGCTAAATTTTTGGGTATAAATACCCCCAGGACTCGATAGCATAAATAAATAAGACAGGACCACACTTGAGTATCATGATAATGGACTTTCATTCACAACACAATCAATACGATATCTCGTCAATCACTTAAATATCATAAACATATAAATGTATAGGGAATGCATACTAATACCTCATAGTTGTTCAATAAGGAATACACATGGATAAGAATGCATGCAACTTATCATAATACATTAACTAAGGAATTTCAACAAACGCTTGGCATGCACTCGTTATCACATAATTGGGAATTTCATGCTTAACATACTAAAGAGGGCACTATTCTCTTTACTTAAGCATTCTATCAAACATATGGAGAGCATGCTTTAGTTATACCACAGATTCTATACTTAATTATCATGAATACATCAATATCATGCAACTTGAAGAGGGTTTATCATGAATATCATACAATTCATTACATACTAGAATCAACTCTTGAAATTGGTAGTCTAAATCTTGAATTAAAACTCAATAATAACATGAACTTCTATTTTAATTCACATGAATCATGAAAACTTATAAATATAAGATCTTTGAATTTAGAAAAGGATTCTTGAACTTCTTGGGTGGAAGGAACCCAAGAATCAACATCTGCATACCTTAGAAGACTCTTTCTTAAAGGTTCTTGAAGAAATCCTTAGGCTTGTTCTTGATTTCTTGGCTAGGGTTCTTGACTTCTTGAGAGAGAAAATATTTTGATTTGGGCAAATATTGATGAATAATGAAGTATTTTCGTTATTTAGGGTATAAATCCCTTATATAGACTAGTTTGGGGCTTTAGAAAATTACCAATTGGTCCTTGAAATTTAAAAATAGAATCTGAAAAAAATCCCAATTTTACATACTGGCACGACGCGCCATAATGGCGCCAGCTTACTGAAAATTGGACAATTTGGAAACTGAGCATTGGCGCGATGCGGTGGAAATCGCATTGCCACCTTAGTTGCGAACTAGAAATCCACCAATACATGGTGGAATTACGGAGGCTTACTGGATTTTGACAATTGCCATTTTAGCTGGCTCCGCGATGCGCTAAAGTACCTAGTGGTACACTGTCTCACTAAAATGGCTCTAACTCTTCACCCGAGTGTCGGATTTGGGTAAATTTGGTATCGATGGAAAGCTTATTTGATTTTCCATGGGATAAAAATTCAAAATCTTAAAATTTTAGCATGGAATAAAATATATTCATCTTTGAAGCAAGATCTTTGATGTTCTAGAGATGAATTTGAACTAGGAGAAGGGTGGTGTATTACAATTACGAATGATAATCATGCTAAGTAGCTATACTAGCAGTTATGTATTTAAAACTCTAATGATCATGCTATTGGATATGATATTGATGATATGGTTATTGATATAAGTTCGAATATTGATTATGCTATTATTTATGTAAAATTTGGTTCAAGTCCGAATAATAATGATGTATCGATTATTTATATCCGGTGTAAGTCCGGAGGATGGCTATGATATTGATGACAATTTTAATGGTATTGGTGATGCTGTGGAGAATGATATCGATATGATAATTGTGATGATATTGTTGATTATACTTACTGATTCAAGTTCGGATATACATCTTATACCATGATAATATACTCCTTATGATATGATGATATTGGGGTGTTAGACTTGTAAATAGTAATTCTAGGTAAGTCGGAATATTAGGAAATGGTTATAATGTGGCATAATATGAATGGGTTCTAGTGACATCATGACTAATTGATAAATTGTGGTTAGTTGTAACTAACGAATAGTTGATAATTAATGATTGGTTGATAATTGGTAATTAGTTGAAAAATATTGGCTAATGGATACAGGATGGCATGACTTGGGTGAATTCTGTTCGTGTTATGGGTTTTGATAAATGACAGTTGTGTGTTATGCTATTTTATAGGGGTCAATTTTGTAATTATGGTTGCATGTGTTGATGCTCTATGTTATGTTATATTTTTATTTTGTTTATCTACATATTCATGTACAGTGATGGAGTTATTTCAGGTTTGTTCCCTTACCTTGATTTAGTTATGTTATCTTGCATTTTATCATACTTATATCATGATTTAGCTTAGTCTACCAATGATGCCTACTGAGTACTCATGATTTTTGTACTCATACTACACTTTTGTACATTTTTTGTGCATATTTGGTACTAGTTGTTGTCGTTGATCGATGTTTGTGCTGTGTTAATTTTCGGAGATAAGATGAACTCTTGGAGTCAGAGTCGCTCATTTGCTTCTATCTTACTTATGTCTAGTCTTTAGTCTCAAGACGGATTCTATTGAGTATTTTAAATATTTGGATTGTATTTATAGTTGCTCTTGTACTGGCTCTACCAAGCTGTGGGATGATATCTATATATTGATTGTCTTTTATCTATTCCTAATACTCTGTGTTATTTACAAATCACACTTGTTGTTTTTCGCCTTGTGGGCATTTTCTACCAAGATTAACCCATTATTTTTAGCTCCAGGTTTTAGTTTGGCTTGTCTACTGGCGGGATATAGTAGGCACCATCATGACTCGTAAATTTGGTCATGACAATATGAAATTGTTATTTTTCACTTTAGAATCATATTAATATTAATCTTTTGTTAAAATTTAAAAAGATGTAAGGAATATAATGCTTGATTTTAAGGACTCGAGGAATAAATTTTGGCAGATAGTAATTTTGTTAGAAACCAAAGTTTAAGTATAATCATACTACCAACCAACTTAATTTTGTTATAATTTTATTCAATATCAAATAATCTTTGTTTAATAAATAATTTAATATTGTAGGATATAAATTTCTTAATCTATAATTTTATTAATATTTAAATTTTGGAACTAACTGAAATAAATAACTATTAGATATTTAATTTTAAATTATCAAAGATCACGTGTGAGGCACGTGCATTTAAACTAGTACAAAGAATAGTCCAAACTTTTCAAAATATGAAAATTGACTAGGATAATGAGAAAATTTGAGGCAACCGGGATCAACAACTGCTACCTCAGAATCATCGGGAAGCAATCACCATACACCCGTAAGATTAACGTTCAAAGGCCACTGGCTCAGTACATGCATGTAAGGTGCATAAAAAGCAAGAGTGAGTATGAAACACGTGTACTCAACAACATCGTTAATTATCCCTAATTCAAAGTAGTGGCAAGAAATATTGAAACCAACCATCCAATACAACCAAATAACCTGCACTCAGGAAAGTCAGCCTACTGTCACAGTTATATCATAACAATACTAGTAATTAGCACCAATTCTTGAAACCATAATGATATAAATCAATCAAATATAGTGCTAAAACACAACAAATCAATTATATGAAAATGATAAGGTGATGTAATATGATGTAATGAACTACAGTATACACTTGTTGGTCTGTCTGGCTACTTGGGACCCATAGGGGACTCCAAGGTCGATATACCTACATAAAATAATTTCTCGATAGACATGCAAATCAATGAATCTGCCCGAAACCATTTCCATTAAGCTACCAAAATAATTTATGTTAAAACCCTAGGGGATTGCACTACACAGTGATGGACCAAGTCCCTTAAAGTCAATTAAAGGTAATCAAGCACTGTTGTGTAGGAAAACTAAAGGTTGTGTAGGAAAATAACAACACACAAGATTTAACATGAAACCCCCTTGCTTAAGGGAGGAAAAACCATGGTTTGTCATCATAAGCACCCAAGAAATCTACTATAATCAACCTCTTCATTACAGACTAGATTTCAGCCTAACTCTAGGCTCTTTTCGCTTGTAATAACTCTACTACAAACTCATCTTGGCAACTTTGGCAAGGACCCTCTACACTGATTAACTCTAATCAGTATCAACTTAGGCAACTCTACCTAAGAACTCTCGAATAACAAAAGAAAACACTATTCTTATAGCATGAGTAGTTCGATTACAAATCAGCACTCAAGAACACTCACCACTCTTTAAGCATACTACAAAAATAAGAACATGAGCGATGCTTGAGCAATTTTGAAATGGAGTTTTCGCTACCTCTTTTCACTCTTTAGATTTATGCAAAAATTGTTGGATGAAGAGTCATCTTTTTATTTTATAGATGAGTGATAATTAGGGCAGAAATATCATTGGATGAGGTGTCCTATTCATTACAAGAAGCATCTGCAAGTTTGTTACACAAGAGGACAAAACTATGCAAACACGCATACCAGCTGTACTGTACCATGAACATCCAGGGACCTAGTCCCTTGCAATTAGCTGCTCATTATCAAAACTACACATAGAAATTTTACCCCTTTTTGATGATGATAAACCAATCATATATCTTTGAGCACATCCATCACATTTAATCAATATGATTACCACTCTAAAGATAAATGCTCCCTCTATCATCATGCTTCCACCATCATACAACACAGGGATATGGTCCCTTATTGTCATTTGTAGCAAAAAAAATAATTTCTTCCCCCGTCATCATGAACCTTCATTTAGTGTATTTGTATAATTTCGCCTGTCAACATATCTTTCTTCATTCATCTATTCATCACATCACTTACTTCCTCCTACCAGTATGACATTTAAATTTGAAACATAACTCATCATAGGCATTTGCATCAGTTCCACCTGGTACCTGGTCCCTACTACATCAACTCAATATTTCCTCTTTTGGCATCATTGAAAAGTAAGTACAGTAAACCAAGAGTAAAATAAGCACAAATTAGTTAACTCATGGCCACTAGGCAACACTAACATGAAGAATAACTTTACAATTTAAAGGTAACAAATGTAACACACAGAGAAAAGATTCATTCATAAGTAGAGGATAAGTATCATAGCAGTGCATAAATTAAATGTTCTAGGGAAAAAGCAACAGGAATTAAGAAGGATTAGTAGGTTAAGGACTGGGGAAAAGATTTTGAAGGAGTAGGTTCAGGTTGTTGTTGATATGCCTTATCTCTGAATTTAGGCTAAGGACCTCATTAGTTAAAATTAACACCCTCTTCCTCAGTTCAATATTCTTAGTTCTAAGCATTTCAGAGTCACATGGGCTTCTTTTTGGAGAGATGCTAAATTGTAACCTGGAGCTTGCTAAAATCTTTATCCTTGGTAGCTGAATTAACCTTCAGTTCCTCTATTTCATTGTTGAGCTCTCTTTGATAAATGCTACTTAATTTGACACATTCGGTTTTGACCAGTATTTTCATGCCAAGCATTCGAACCACAAATCCTTGGGTTCCAGAGTCACAGATAATGCCATAGTGATCAAGTCCTTTGTTCAACCAATATCCATAAGCCATGCCATGCTTTCCATTTTCCCAAGAACCATTTTGTGAATGTGTTTTATCATTAATACAGGTAGATTAATAAACTCAAAGCAACTAAGGCATTCCATCACATATAAATCAGTGGCTGAGGAAATGTTTATCTTCTATGACCTAGGCAGAATTACCTTGTTCACAAAGTCAAAAAATAATTGAAACTCACACTTGAATGAGTTCCTACTCACTGCAGCCATATATTTTCCTTTGACAGTGGATGCATTTTTTAAGAATTCAATTAAAGGCAGCTGCTTAGAGACAATTCTTACCCCAAACCTAGGAACTTCCAAAAAAATTTCCAGTGTTTTATCATTTAGCTTAAGTTTCTTTCCTAAGACCTGTGCAGTCAGATTCATCCTATCTTCTGAGAATTCCAAAGTGAAATAGAATTCCCTGACTATCTCATCAAAAACATTGGGAATAGGTCTTTCCATGAGATACATCCAACCTTGATGTTTTACCAGCTCAACTAATTCCACCATACCAGGTTCTGTTAGCACATTTGAATCAAAAATCCTTCAGTTAACGCCTTTTGATTCTTCAAGGACCTGTTTCTTACTTTCTTGGATACAACCTCACTTTTCTCTCCATTCTTTCTTCTAATATAAGTGATCACAGATTCTCTTTCATCTACTTTTCTCGTCTTGGTACCAGGTCCCTCAAGAGTCAGTTGCTTCTCAGTAAAACTTCTTGATCAATTTTTAGAAATTCTTGGTGTTTTACTAACATTGTTTTTCTTATGATAAACTATGGTCTTTCTGGGCTATTTGACAATAAGATGAGATTTTCAATAGCCCAGGTTTCTTCCACTATAACACTATCAGAACGGTTTTGATGATTCAGAGATGATTCTTTATTAGTAGGTTGAGTGATAAAGGAGTTAGGCTTTGTAAAATTAAAAATGGAAGGATGTTTTTCAGGAAGGTTTAGGAAGGGATTTTTAACTATACTAAGCTCAGAATTCTTTAAAGGATAAAAAACTGAGAGAGCTGCAGCCATTAAGAAGGCCTTCTTCTCAGAGGGGATATTTGGAATTAGGATTTTCCTTTTTGATAAGAGAAGGAGTGGGTGCAGCAAGATTTAAGGAATAATGAGCAGCAAGATTTAGGTGACTCACCTTTTTTTTAGAATAAGATAACTTTTTTCTGATACAAAGACAGGGGGTGTGGCTTTTTCTTGACAGAACAAACAAAATTTGCACATATAAGATACTGACCTAAGAGATAGGACTAGGTCTCTCTCTAGTTTGAATGAATCTTCAATTTTGTGCCTATCACATTTGTCCACCTCTAAAGTTGTTCCCATGGGTATATACCTGCAAAGGTATGGTATTGAGTTAGACCAATATATACCTAATTTACCAAGGATACCTGCCTCCTAAACATAGCAAATTTTGTGAAGAGACACTAATTCACTTGATAAAAGGTCAGGCTAATCTATTCAATACCAACATCAACTTTTTAGATTCATTGCACCACATCATACCATGATTTGTTCTTGAAATAGGTCTAAGGACTAGGTCCTAGACTTGGCTTTCTTCAAATGTCCAGAGTTCCTTCTGCATTGCTTTAAACTTGCTAGACTCTTTCACATCATTGTGAGTTTATTCTTGGGATAGGATGCTAATCACATGAGACACCTTCACCTTAAAGTGTCTTAGGAAAGTGAATACAAACATACCTTCATTTATAGACTTAAGCAATTATCAAGAAGATTATTCTGATTTCAAACCCTTTCTCCCACTTGCACTTATGATCATTTGTTAGATTGGGAACCTATTTGAGTTTGAGTTTCCAGTAGGAGGATAATGGTGTAATCAAATACTTTTTTGTCCATCTAGGTAATATGAGTTTCTTCATATTTTTCCAAGGTCTTAAACCTTTGGGATAGGTGCTTCCCTGATGTATATGTCTAACATTTTTCAATCTTGCTCTGAGCCAGCTTTGACGGTCTTTTTTTATATGTCCATCTCTACCATAGTGAGTACATAGAGGCTTGTGGACCTTGTTCTTAGAATTTTGAGTAGTCTTTCCATAATATTCAAGTGATTGAGTTTTCAACTAATACCTAAGCCATTTGCTATTATTAATTTCTTGATTAGTCAAGTTAGAAAGGATCTGATAAGATGCAGTCCATTATAGGGATTTTTTAAACTCTTCCCTCAAATGTACCAAGTCCCTTTCTAACTCCCTATTCTTCTGAAGTGTAGTCATGAGAAGCCTTTGAGAATCCTTCAATTTATTTTCAAGCTCAACCTGAAACTTTGAGGCTTCTTTCTTTTCTTTACACTCAGAAATATCTACTTTCTCCAGTTGACTTACCAAACTCAGATTTTCAAGTTTCAACTTAGCAATATGTTGCTTAGTTTCTGATATCTGGAGAGTCAAAGCTATCAACTCAAGCTCCTGATCTTCTATTTTTTCTTCTAGAACATTATTCTTTTCTTTGTCATAAGCATAATCTCTTTTCTCCAGTTGACTTACTAAATTCAAATTTTCATATTTTAACTTAGTAACCTGCTCTTTAGTTTCAGATATTTGGAGAGTTAGAGCAATTAACTCAAGCTCTTGACTTTCCACCTTTTCTTCTAGAGCAATTTTTTTCTCAGTCATTTTACGTATAGAGTCAATCAGTACATTTGCAAGTTATGTTATCTTTCTAGTAGAATAGTTGTCCAAGTTTTCATTACGGTCAAAAAGTGTTACCCCATTTTCTTCCTCATCTTCAGTGTTTGCCACAAAAGCAAATAAGGAAACAAAGGTCACCTTCTCATTCTCCGCGACAAGCATGGAAACATCTGCAGACTTTTCAGCTTCGTCAAATTCACTAGAGGAGTTACCCTAACCAGCTAAAGCTTGTTTAACTGCAAAATCAATTGCAGTCTGTCTTCTGGATTTTACAAGGACCTAGTCCCTATTTCTTCCTTTTTCATCTCCAGTGTTGTGATAATCCTAATAGTCCATTTTGTGCATTGACAATCCTTAATAAAATTTTCAGTACTTCCACATCTATGACAAACTTCCATAGTGCCTCACATTTTGTTGTTACTCCAACTTCTTTGAAACTGGCCACTTTGTCTTATAACTCTAACTATTCTTTTTGTAAATAGGCAACATCAGTGTCTTCTTCATTAGAGTCTAACTTAAATACTTTTAGTGCCAAAGATTTTTCCATTTTAACCTTCATCTTCTCATGCTCTTGCTGTTTTTAAGTTCATGAGTCTTCAGATTCCCAATGAGTTCATCTATGGTAAGAGTTTTCAAGTTCCTAGCCTTAGTGATAGCATCCATTTTGCTTTTCGAGGATTTAGAAAGAACCCCAAGGATTTTTCTCACCTATTTGTATAAAGCAATTATTTCTTCTAAGCAGTGTAACTCATTAGTGATAGAAGTAAACTTGGTATGCATCTGTTGAATAGGTCCTTCTTCTTTCATTCTGAAGGTTTCGTACTGAATGGTCATCATATTAACTTTTGAATCCTTCACATCAGCGATTCCTTCAAGAGCTGTCTTAAAGAAATCCCAGATTTCCTTAGTTGTTTCACAAGCTAAAATCCCATTGTATTCATCTGGTCCTATGCCACAGATAAGCAATTTCCTGGCTTTATAGTTTTACTCAATTCTTTTTTTGTCTTCATCATTGAACTCCCTCCTATTTTTTATAATCATTCTAGTAACATCTCCTTCTTTGACTTCTCTTGTAAGTACATGAGGACCATCAAAAATAATATCCATTAGTTCACTGTCCTAAGCCATAATAAAGCCAAATATCCTTGTTTTCCGCAACCCATAGTACTGTCCATTAAATCTAGGTGGTCTAGTGGTAGATTATCCTTCTTTCAGGTTTGGTGGAGCAGCCATGATAACCAAAACACTCAAGGTGTGAAACTTTTAGAGCGAACCATCTCTGATACCAATTGTTGGAACTCTTGGGGGTTGCACCACCCAGTGAGGGACCAGGTCCCTCTCAAAGTCAATCACAGGAAATCAAACACTAAAGTGCAGGAAAACTAAAGGTTGTGTAGGAAAATAACAACACACAAGATTTAACGTGGAAACCCCCTTGCTCAAGGGAGGAAAAACCATGGTTTTCCCTCACAACAACCTAAGAAATCCACTATAATCAACTTCCTGATTACAGACTTGATTTCAGCTTAACTCTAGGCTCCTTTCGCTTGTAATAACTCTACTACAAGCTCATCTTGGCAACTCTGGCAAGGATCCTCTACACTGATTAACTCTAATCAGTATCAAACTTAGGCAACTCTACTTAAGCACTTTCGAATAACAAAAGAAAACACTTCACTTATAGCATGAGTAGTTGGATTATAAATCAGCACTCAAGGACACTCACTCACTTTTTATGCATACTACAAAGATAAGAACATGAGCAATGCTTGAGCAATATTGAAATAGAGTTTTTGTTGCTTCTCTTCACTCTTTAGATTTGTGCAAAGGCGGTTTAATAAAGAAGCATCTTTTTTATTTTATAGATGAGTGATGATTAGGGCTAACATATCATTGGATCAGGTGTCCTATTCAGTACAAGCAGCACCTGCAAGTTTGTTACACAAGAGGACAAAACTGTGTAGACATGCATGCCAGCAATACTATACCATGAACATCCAGGGACCTGGTCCCTTTTAGTTAGCTGCTCATCAACAAAACTACATATAGCAATTTTCCATTGGGCATGCAAGTAATAATCAATGAAATCCACCTAAAACACTTTCCCATCAGGCATGCGAAACATTTTAAATTAATCTTTCTCACAATATCAATTTCACAGTGCTATAATTAAATATGAATGAGTATGCATAATTCACAGTAATAAGAAATGGGCTCACAAGGTCATACTCAGCTCAATAATACCGGCTACAAGCTTATAATTCATCAATCTAGATCAATTATCTCAATTCTCACTCATAAAATGCTATATAAACAATATCAACAACCACTAAGTTCATATTCACCACTAAATTATTTCACACAAGATAATCCAACAGTCAAGAATAGAGAATTACCCACAAGTCCTTGAATTTTACTTTTACCCCTTTCAATACACTGGTACCCGCATAGATGCTTGCCACCTCATCTATACTTGACTCTCCATCCCCATTACTCTCAATTCAAGAAACACACATATATGCACGCTGCAAAGGAGCAAAAGAAAGTCTCAACATGCCTTAAAAATTCGAAGAATTAAATTGACATTTTACCCTTCCAAATTGCCTCCAACGAGTTCAATCTATTAAAATATGATTTATAGGTGAAAACAAAGCTAACGATGCCCATATTTACACACTCTAGATACGATTTCAAAAGTCAACTCAAAAATTGACCCTAATCCCACAAGGGTAAAATGGATTATTTATTGAAAAATCATGTTTTCCATAGTTTAAGATATTTAAATCTGAAATTTCATCAAAATGGGGTTAAAATAAAGTTTGAAATCACCGAAATATCATATTTTAGCTTTACCAAAAAATCTCCAGTCTCAAGGTTGAAAAAAAAGATTTGAAATAAATATCATGGGGAAATTAGGAGGGAACGATAATAGCTTTAGGAACCTACCCAAATATCAAATCTCAAAAATCTCTTTGAGAATACTCAAAATCATGATTCATATGCTATAAATGGTAGAAAAATAGAGTTTAGGCTCGACTTGGAGTATTTTAAAGCTACTAGCCTGATCCTTCATCACGTTCATGGGACACATTTGTATCTGTAAGGATCCCCACCCTCGAGCTATTGTGTTTGCAAGAGCCCAATCGCGATCGTGAAAAACAACTCTAGCGATCTGACCCCGACCCACTGAGACCTTTTGTGAATGTGAATGACTACCAAATTCTTCTTCACGAACACGGTGAGGAGCCTACCAACACGAAGAAGGAATCATAGTTGGTGGTGGCTTAAAAATATCTCAAATGTAATCTTAGAAAAAGTTCAAACCGTACAAATATAATTCGATTGTTCCACTAGACTAAATTTGATATTCCGAACACAATACTGCGGTTTGAAATTCCAGTGGAGGAGTTAACATCAAATGTTGAAAAAAAATCAACCCTTAAGATTAAACTTTCAATATTTCATCTAAACGCTCAAAACCACAATGAAAGTCTTAAGACCCGAACCAACTACACTACTAACTTAAAATTGATGTTTAGGAGTTGATAGACCTAACGGTATTTCCATACGACACTCGGATCTCTGAATGTTGACCAAAGTCAACCATTTTATTCTAACCCATTCCAAACAAAATCCCCCCTAGATCTCAACCAAATGTATGGGTGGGTGAAATATCAAAAAACAGAAAAAATGAACAAACCAAATTGATTCATTTTTTTAGTTTTGATTTTGTTTTGGTTTTTCAATTTGGTTTTGATTTATTTTTTAATAATTTTGATATGTCGGTTTACTTTTCAGTTATAGGATTTTGATAGTTCATAATCAGGGTTTTGGTAGTTCGATGTTTCGGTTAAATCAAAATCTTATAATGTAATTCTAAAAATATTTTTAATACAAATATTTTGTGTATGTACATATTATTATATTCTATTAATAATTCCAACAACCCACTCTCCACTAAGCCTAAGTCTGCCAACAACCCACGCTCCACTAAGCGCATACCCACTTAAACTTAAAAGGCTAAACCTAATTCACAAACAAACAAAACACAAACACAAATTACACAATACAAATCTTAAGCATCGATTCACAATTGAATTCACAACTCATAAGCAGCGTGCAGTGATTCACATGTCATGACTCATACGTAGCGAACAGTGAACGATAAATAGTGACTTTGTGATTTCAAGTACGTCGTTGTTTTAATTTTTCTATTTTTCTTTTTCTTCTTCCATTTTCTTTGATTTTGATTTTTTTGAAATATTCCTGGTAAAATTGTGTCACGGCCTGAACCAGGGACTGAATGTGATCGATATCTTAAATCCACCAAGGATCGAAGACCACCCCTTTTTCCTAGTTAAAAACAACACAATGCAACTAGCAGTGGTTGAATTCCAAACATATAACAAGATAGAAATGAGTTCCAAACATATAACAAGATAGGTAACTCAACTAGCTCAACAAGGAATCTAAGAATCTCAATAACAATCCCAATCCACAGTAATCCACAAAGCCTCTAAACGGACCAAAACCAATCTAAGTTGGAACATACCCTCGGTGATAGCCAAAATAGTCCAATAGAAGTAGTCTAAGACATAAATGAAACAAGACTTTACAATGATATCCCTTCTAAAGAATGAAAGCTAACTACTACAAAGTTGACTTACGAACAATCTAAGAATCACCTAACACTGTGTAAGAAAAGCAGAAGTATCTCCGTTCCCTACATCACATAGGGATATAGCGTCCGAAGATGGTTAGCAGGGTGAGTGCTAGCATGTAACTCAGGGAAGGGGATAAAGTAATTCCATGAATCAACAAATCAAAATCATTTCGAGCCAATGCTCACAATCATATGCATATACATATATATTTATAACGTGTCGGGATAGGGAACAAGGCTTAGCGTGAACTTTAAAATATTAGCCTGGAATGTGTATCTTAACCATCATAAAAAGGCACCCACGGGCTATATAGGCTCAGCTCTCCCTACTTAAAGGGCCTTAGTGCATGTCAACCGCATGAACTAGAGAATAATAATATATGCATATGCACTAAGGGTGACTCGAACACTTAGCCATATATCAAGGGTAACTCAAACACCCGATCATAAAGCAAGGGTGACTCAAACATCCAGTCATTTAGGCCCTCATACCGGCAAACGTGATTTCCAGCATTGGTCCCTCGGGACCTCCACTTTCACAGCCTAGTTACACAACCCCCTTTAAGCCTAATTAAAATATGTTTCACAAAATCCATTCATTAACCAATGATACATGTCAGGCATACGTTGTTGGTATCGTCATACCAACTATACTTACAAGCTTATAATTATTCCATTTCAATTCCATTAACTTGGGAGAATGCATCGACCCTCTTTATTCATTAAATCAAATTTAGTTCTTTAGCATTTTATACTACGCAATAGTTCTAAAGGTATTTTCAATACGTATATTCTCATGTTCAAAATAAGTTTCAAGAAATTGGGTCGAGTTTATCACCAATTCAATTATCAAAATCCATATAATTTAGGAAATCCGTGACCCCCTAATTTATTCACCATACCCATGTACCCCATACGTTTAAAACCATCATTAGAGCATAAAAAATTACATATAAACCATGGGAACATCATTTAAGGAAACAATCATCCTTAACCCATATTCCAAAGCCAACATTCAAAACTACTTGAATAACAATTTAAAACACATGCCTTAGTAAAATAAGCTTTGGGGAAGAGTAATATGCCTGAGATATCAAGAATTATGGAGAGAAATCAACCCTTAGAGGCTCTAATTATCAATTCCTTGGAAGTCCTAGTGTTCTTGACTTAGGGATTTGAGAGAGAAGTGAGTATGTATTTGATTGGGCTTGGATAATAATGTGGTCCCCAAAGGGTTTTAAGGTCATGCGGCTGATAATGCTCAATCTACAGCTCTTGTGAGTGTAAAGCGGTCGTTCGCAAATATAGAACCCAACCTGGGTTGGGTGTCGATCCCACAGGGAATAGCTTGGCCAACAAGTAAGCAGAATTAATAGACTTTTGGTGCAAGTCTCGTAAGAAGGGGGGATTGTAATGTGTAACCAAAACAATAAAGTAAAAGCTGAAAATAGCTAAGTAAAAAGAGAGTATTTCGTAGGTTATGAAACAATGAGAATTGAAGCGTTGGGGTTATGTCCACCTTCTGAGGTATACGTCTCTATTGGCTATGAGTGTGTAGAGTCTTGACATGCAATTGCTTATAGAGAATTGTAGTCGATGGTAAATCCAAGCGTCTCTCGACCTAAACAAGGACTATTTCACTTTAACTCTCTCGAGCTTAAAGCGTGTCTAACGGTACGAATTCTCCAAGAGGTTAGTCCAGTTACGGCACTAGCTTTTTAATAGGAAAGGGTGTCCTACTACCTTGACATTATCTCTTTTCCAGACAAATAACCTTTCTCGCGAACAAGTTAAATATTAGACTGGCGTATTCTTGCGTTTGCAACCGCAAAGAATGTAGATTAAGATGAAGAGAATAATGATATAAGCAATATACGTGTCTCGAACTCACAAACTCACAGCAATAGATAGTAACTCATTCGGCTTTCATAACCCCAACAGAGAAGTTTAGTTACCCATGAATGCGAAGGAGATCACGATTTGCATTATTATTGTTGAGTAATGGCGTGTGGATTAGGTGATAGGCGTGTGGCGTGATTCCTTAGCAAGTAACGATTCTCTTGTTGTGGAATTTAAGAATAGAAGAGTAGATTAGAAGTGTTTGTGGTGGAAGATGAGAGGGATGGAAGAAAATTAATTGTTGAATTAAGTGAAGAATGAATAAAAATCTCTAACATGATAGGGTATTTATAATACCCTTATCCTACTTCTACTAAGCTAATGTAAGAAATAACCAAATCCTACTAGACTAATGAAATCCTCAACCCAAATGTACTAGGTTAAGGTAACATTATCATAATCCAAATAGAATAATAAAATACATAACCCAATTGTACTAGGTTAATGTATCATTGTCAAAATCCAGCTTTGTGTCTGTAAGTCCCCAAAGTCTTCAGACTTGCTGTTTTAGCCCGGGACAGATTTTCCATGCAGCAGATTTGGTCCTTTAGGCGTCCAGCTTCCTTCCCCTTCGTTCATGAGCTTTCTTTTGCATCAAGTAAGCCATAAAATGTTGTATTTTGCATCATTTATACCTGAAACTTTACTAATCATGTTCGTTAGCTCATTTATAGGAAAAAGGACTAAAAGTGCATGAAATATATAATTTGTTCTCAAAACTAGGCTAAAATATGGGCAAAATATATTGATATAGGCGTGTAAATTCGCCTATCATCAACACCCCACACTTGCAGCTTTGTTCGTCCTCGAACAACATATCATGTCCTTCTAAACATCAACTTAGGGTTTTTACAACAACAACACAAAACATTTATCAAGACAAGCACAACAATTATCAACAAAGAGTAGCTTTCCGATTGTTAGTAGAAACAATTTAACCTCTAGCATAGACTCGTGATGGTGATCATCTCGCATGCAAACGTTAAGATACATAGAATCATATACAACTATCCAAAACTCATCAACCATGTGTGTCTCACCATATAGTACCCATAATCACTCACAAATATAGCATATTTTTCAAACATGGGTATCAACAATATCCTTGCTCTCGCTCTCACAAAGAATTCATATGTAGCAACTGATGACCATAGGCTTGCCCTTAGTGTAATACTCCACTAAATGTCAGAATGTTAAGATTAGGATCAAGTAGGTCTTTTGATGGTTGTAACGTAAGCTAAGGGACGGGTAGGATCAACTATTTTGGCCAGAAATAGTGACTAAGTTCCTAAGCACTTTAATACATCACATTGTATTATTGACACTTTTTTCTTTCAACCTTTCTTCTTTCTTTTATTCTTCCACCCTTGTTCTCATCTTTTGTTTTTTAATTTTAAGCACAACTCACTTTTCAACTTTCTTTTCCTTTTTCTTTTCACAACATACCTCTTATGATAGCACTTTCTTTTTCATAGCACATTCAAGCACCATTACAATTTAAAGCATCATACTCACCCAATTTCCTCTTATGTTGTCACATGACTTTTTTCACTTTAAAGCACTCAGGATTTTGGATCAAATTATGGTCTTGAAAAAAAATGGATTAGGCTTACATACGAGGTTGTCAAAGAAATAGGCTAAAGGCTCAAAAGGGTTAACTAGGATGATGTTCATGGGTAGGTAAAACTGAAGGTAAACATGTATAGGTTGCCAAAGAAATGCCTAAATCATATCCTAAACTTACACTCCTTATTTTCGCTTTGCATACATACCAGGCAAGTTCTAGCATCAGCCACAAACATAGAATATACTATTATCTCACACACACAAGGCACATGGTCGACTTGATTGGAAGTAATATAGACTCTTGACCCAACGATTGAAGGAATTGAATCACACAATATCACATAATGAGTCACAACTAGAGCCTAAACGTCTCAATAGTCACAATTGTAGCACATACTCTTGTTATAATCTCATACTGCCTATCAAAATAATTTCATACGAAGCTAGAAAGATTTGACTCCTAAAAAAAACTAAAAAAAACGTCAAACGAAAAAAACAAAAAAATGGACTCAAAAAAAAAAACAAAGTAAACAAACAAACATACAAACATAGGTGCAAACAAACAAGTATAGCATGCGATTCTGCCACCCCACACTTAGACGGGACACTGCCCTCAGTGGAAAATAAATTCGAAGAACCTGGTTAGTCAGACTCTTCATCAATGTCGGGGGTCATACCCCCTTCGTCTGAATCATCATAAGAGTCGTCGTCAGAGTTCTCCTCCTCATCAGAATCAAGCAAGCGTCTATCATCATCAGTCGGCACATCATCGTCTAGAGGTTCCTCAAAATATACGCCCACTCCACACATCTCCCGTGCATGCCTGTTCATTGGGTAGTCGTGGTCCAGCTGTTGGAGCTCTTCAGCAGTTGGAATACGTCCACCACTCATCATAGTGAATCGTGTCATGCCATAGAGATGACGGAAGAAACTCTCGTCACGAGCATGTCTCTCCGCAGTAGTAAGGTTGACTCCATGAGTTGTTTCAGCATCTTTGACCTTGGTGAGGTCAACCTTCTTTGGGTTATGTGGGAGTTCGTGGTCAGCTGGTTCCTTTTCGATATCCTTCTTCCGCAACATTGCTGTCAACAAATTGCCGAATGTGAAATGGGACCTTTTGTGAAGTCTGGCCTTCCTCATGGTAGATTGAATGATTGCCCCAAAGTTGATAGGGACATTCGTCATCAAAGCATAGACCAAACACACTCTATCTCTCGATATCTTGGTGTATTGAGTCCCAGGAATAAGACATGAGTTGACAATACCCATCCAGATTCTTGCTTTCCTATTTAGTGGAGCATAGGGAAAGGTGTTGTGTCGACCTGTTTCTTTATGTCTGCCCCACCTTGCCATTGATCTGCTTCCACAAAGCATGTGTCGTATCGCTCTATAAGGAGGCCTGCTGTACAGTTCTTTGAATGGTGTTTTGTCGACCGAAGGTAAGCCAAGAAAAGAGTTGATCCATTCCGCGGTGAGCTGTAACACTTGGCCCCGAATTTTGACTTCATTGCCTGCTGTGTTTGGCGACCAGTTGGCATAAAACTCTCTTGTTAAGTCAAGATTGCACTCTCCCATGTCGCAGAAGATGAAATCCAGCTTCAAAGCCATTATTTTTGCCAACATTCGTGGCTCCTTCTTTGCTAAGGTCTCCTTGTTGATCAAGTCGACGTGCACATATTTTCTTTCTTTGTTGCTGTTGTACCATGCTTTGGCGTCTTCCTCAAGAACCCGCTTTATTCCGAACATTCTGCATGGTAGGTGTGCTGAGGATGATTCTCCTTGGTCTTTTCGACTTCTCTTCTTGCCCTTTTGGGACGTGGTAGCCTTCTCCTTGCCTTGCCTTGCTTTAGGTGCCATTGTACCTGAGACTAGAACTAATGTAAGTTGCAGCACAATCTCACTTGATACAATCTATATGCAAGCACTAGGGGAACCACCCCACACTTAATTTTGTTATGCAAATCAGTGAGGTGAGCGTAGTCGATTTACTTAGATTTCGTCGACATACGTTTTAGGATTGTATTCTGACAAGAAAATCAGCATTGCATCACTTATTTGCAGCCATTGGACTACTTTCATGGTAGATATAGCAACACTACTACATAGGGGTTACCACATGGAATAGTTATTCTTACAACAAGCACAACCTCCTAGGTCAATAGGCACTATAGTCTTATCCCGATGGCCGGGATGGTCTAACATGTAAGCATCCACACAACAATCTTAAGCAATATTCATAGCCATATCAATTCCGCAAATATCATAACAATGCTATTGAAACCAAATTCAAGTCGGAAACAAGTCAATGATTCCCTACGTACATATTCACTCACATGATTTTGCAACAACAATCCAAACACATGAACATCACCGTCAATCTTATATGATTTAGCAATTCATAATAAGCATAGCAACGTAGTACTTACGATAAATAAATGAAGAATATGTGAGTACTTACTTGCTTGAAGCTTGTGGAGATGGTGTTGTGAATTGGAAGAGCAAAAGAAGAAAATTTTGAGAGGATTTGGAAGGTTATGCGGCGCCCTTAGGGTTTATTCTAATGTGGTTGTGTTATAAAACTAAGTCCCCTTTATATAGGAAGAGTATGGGTCAGGTTATGACCCATTTACAATCGGATTTGGGGACAAAAACACCACATATGCGGCGCATATCACTCGGCATATCAATGACATATGCGGCGCATTGTCTATGGCATAATGGGACATATGCGCCGCATAGTCTATGGCATTTATAGACATATGCGCCGCATAGTCTATGGCCTATGAGATACTGAGACCAAATTCCATAGCATAGGTGGCGCATAGTCAAAAGCATACCTAGTAATAGGCGGCGCATAGTGTATAGCACACTAGATTCCGAGACCTTAGGCTATAGGATAGGTCGTGCATCGTTCGTGGCCTAGTTCTACCAAGGCCTAGCCTTCCTCGAAGCCTATTTTGACGAGGAAAAGGCTCAATCCATAGCCTTATGCATTACCATTCCTAACTTACCAACTTTACCATACAATGCGTCTAAATCGTCAATTGAAATCGATCTCCTCGTTGAATACTTCTTGCACCTATTTTTGCTCAAAACCAAAATGAAAACGATTAGTACGATGGGTTGCCTCCCACCAAGCGCCGTGGTTTTGGTCGTGGCACGACTCTTATTTTTGGATTTTCATTAATTAAAAACAAAACAAAACAAGTACTAGAATGAAAGAAAACGAAAAACGAAAAACGATAAAATGATAAAACAATAAAACGATGGGTTGCCTCCCATCTAGCGCCTTATTTATTGTCGTGGCTCGACGTAGCAATCTCGAGTACTTAGACTTCGTCGAGATAAGTGATGGCCATGTCATTCATCGATTCAAGAGGACCGATATATGGCTTGACACGTTGGCCATTCACCTTGAAGATAACACCCTCATTGTCTTCCAATTCGACTACTCCAGACGAGTAGACTTGGATGACTTTAAAAGGACCAGACTATTTCGATTTTAACTTACCTGGGAAGAGCTTAAATCTGGAGTTGAAGAGTAGCACCATGTCACCCTTTTGGAAATTTCGTCGAATAATCCGCTGATTATGATACTTCTTCATCCGCTCCTTGTATAAATCCGATCGTTCATATGCATGGAGCCGGAATTCATCTAGTTCGTTCAGCTGCTCCAACCTCAGATTCTTCACATCTTCCCAATTCAGGTTCAATCGCTTCAATGCCCACAATGTCTTGTATTCAAGTTCAATGGGTAGATGACAAGTCTTTCCATAAACTAATTAATAAGGAGACATGCCAATGGGTGTCTTGAATGCAGTCCTATACACCCATAGTGCATCATCTAGTTTTCGAGACCAATCCTTCCGATTCACATTAACCGTCTTTCCAAGGATTTGCTTGATCTCACGATTGGAAACCTCTACTTGTCCACTAGTTTGGGGATGATACGGAGTAGCTACCTTATGTTGCTTGACACCATACTTGGCCAA
This sequence comes from Capsicum baccatum var. pendulum, assembly GCA_030864225.1. NCBI lineage: Eukaryota > Viridiplantae > Streptophyta > Magnoliopsida > Solanales > Solanaceae > Capsicum > Capsicum baccatum. The sequence continues at coordinate 191,112,596 of CM061560.1, forward strand.
TACAGATTTGAATAGCTTGTTGCAAAAGTGAGATCCTCCATCACTTATGATAGTACGAGGTACTCCAAAGCGAGAGAAGATATTCTTCTTTAAGAACGCTACAACACGCTTTCCTTCGTTGTCGGCAAATGCTACAGCTTCAACCCATTTTGTCACATAATCCACAGCAACCAAGATGTACTTCATTCCAAACGAATTCACGAATGGCCCCATGAAATCAATACCCCACACATCAAAGAGTTCTACCTCAAGAATTTTGGACATGGGCATTTCATGGTGTTTTGAAATAGCACCTTGCCGTTGGCATTGGTCACACCTCCTCACATAGTCATATGCATCTCTGAATATCGAAGGCCAATAATATCCACTTTGCAACACTTTTCTTGCCGTTCGATTGCCTGCATGATGTCCTCCAACTTGCGAAGTGTGGCATGCTTCCAATATAGTGGGCACTTCTTCATGGGATATACATCGCCGAATGATTCCATCAGCACATCTTCGAAACACATAAGGCTCATCCCAATAGTAGTGCTGAACGTCAGGCATAAACTTCCTCCTTTGGTGGTAAGATAAATTGGCGGGTAGCACATTACTCACCACAAAATTTGCAAAGTCGGCATACCATGGTAATTTCTCCATTGTTGTTGCTAATATCTCCTCGTCAGGGAATGCATCATCAATCTGAATTTCAGGTTGCGCCACTTGCTCACTCTCAAGTCTAGATAGGTGATCAGCCACTTGATTCTCGCAACCTCTTCTATCTTTGACTTCGAAATCAAATTCTTGCAGCAGCAACACCCATCGAATCAGCCTTGGTTTTGCATCCTTCTTTGTCATTAGATACCTAAGAGCTGCATGGTCTGTATGAACGATCACCTTAGTACCCAATAGATAGGCGCGAAACTTCTCAAACGTATACACAACCGCTAGGAGCTCTTGTTCAGTAACGATGTAGTTCCTTTGGGCTTCATTTAGGACCTTACTCGCATAGTAGATAGGATGAAATAGTTTCTCCTTTCTCTGTCCAAGAACAGCACCAACGGCTACACCACTAGCATCACACATGACTTCGAACGGGAGCGTCCAATCTGGTGCTACCATGATAGGGGCTTCAATGAGTTTTCCTTTAAGGCATTCGAATGCCTTTAAGCAATCGTCATTAAAGTCAAACTTCGCATCTTTCTCCAATAGTTTGCACAATGGACTAGAAATTTTGGAGAAGTCTTTGATGAATCTACGATAAAACCCAGCATGGCCAAGAAAACTACGAACTCCCTTCACCGAAATTGGAGGTGAAAGCTTCTCGATTACCTTTATTTTTGCGCGATCAACCTCTATTCCTCTTTCGGAGATCTTGTGCCCAAGAACGATTCCTTCTTTTACCATGAAATGGCACTTCTCCCAATTCAGCACAAGGTTGAACTCTACACATCTTTGCAATGCCATGCTCAAGTTTGCCAAAGATGCTTCAAAAGACTCACCAACAACTGAAAAGTCGTCCATAAATACCTCCAAAGTGTCTTCAACCATATCAGAGAAAATAGACATCATACAACATTGAAAGGTGGCTGGTGCATTACACAACCCGAATGGCATGCGTTTGAAGGCAAACGTACCATATGGGCATGTAAACGTTGTCTTCTCTTGGTCTTCAGGTGCAATACAAATCTGATTATAACCTGAATAACCATCCAAGAAGCAAAACCATCCTTTCCCCGCTAATCGATCTAGCATTTGGTCCATAAATGGCATGGGGAAGTGATCCTTGAGTGTCCAAGAATTCAGCTTGCGGTAGTCCATGCATACTCTCCATCCAGTAACGGGCCTGAGTGGAATAAGTTCATTCTTTGCATTCGCGACCACGGTCATGCCTCCTTTCTTGGGAACACATTGTACTGGGCTTACCCATGTACTATCAGAAATAGGATACACGACTCCTGCGTCTAACCACTTGATAATCTCCTTCTTCACCACTTCTTGCATTGGTGGGTTTAGACGTCTTTGATGTTCAATGGTGGGTGTGCACTTTTCTTGAAGCTGAATTTTATGAGTGCAAATCCCAGGTGGTATACCAATAATATCCGCAATGGTCCATCCAATGGCTCTAATATACTTGCGTAGAGTTGCAATAAGAGCTGCAACTTGTTGCTCACCCAAATCGGCTGCCACTATGACTGGAAGAGTATTTCCGCTTCCTAAGAATGCGTACTTCAAATGGCTTGGCAGCTCCTTCAATTCTAACGTGGGTGGCTCTTCAATAGATGGCTTAGCTGGTGGTGTGGGTCGATTTTTGAGATCAAGATCCAGCTTCTTGGGAGTATAGTGATATGTCCCTAATCCCGATAGAGCACAAATATCTTCATCAGAAATTTCAGCATCATCATTCTCTCCTTTCATGAGCAAAACCTCCAAAGGACCATCAAGAATTCGCTCTTCTGGAAGTTACTCTTTCTCATCATCAAAGACAACATCAGCCACAGAAAATACACTCAGATCTGTGGGTTGCTTCATTGATTTGCAAACATCAAAGCGGACCACTTCATCATTTATTCGGAATGAAAGCTCATTAGCTCTCAAATCTATGAGCACACTTCCCGTAGCAAGGAAAGGGCGTCCCAAGATTATGGGAACCTCTGAATCTGCTTCACAATCTAAGATGACAAAGTCTGCTGGAAAGATAAATGAAGAAACCTTTACCAAGACATCGCATAGAATGCCAACCGGTCGCTTTACCGACCTATCTGCCATAACAAGCCTCATATTAGTTGGTGTAGGATCTCCTAACCCCAACTTCTTGTAGATCGATAATGGCATCAAGTTGATGCTGGCTCCTAAGTCACACAATGCTTTGGCAAAGTTTAAAGATCCGACGGTGCAAGGAATAGTGAAAGCTCTGGGGTCGGCCTTCTTCTGAACTATCGATCGGGTAGCAATTGCGCTACAATGATGCACATCATCCTTCAGCTCATAACTTGCTGCCCTCTTTTTAGTCAAAAGATCTTTCATAAACTTCGCATACCCAGGCATTTGTTCAAGTGCCTCTACCAATGGAACATTAATGGTCAGCTGCTTCAACATGGTCATAAATTTGTTGAACTTAGTGTCATCGGCCACCTTCTTCAATCTTTGGGGAAAAGGTGGTGGTGGGTATGGAAGTGTTCTCTCCACAGCTTTCTTCTCCTCTAGCTTCCGTTTTTCCACTTTTTTGGGTTGCACGTCACTAGGTGAAACGTCCTTGACGTTGGGAGTAGTTGTTGCGGCTTCTTCTCCTCTTATAACGTCAGTAAGTTTAGCATCCATGTCCGCAACTTCGTGAACCACTTGCTTTCCTTTTACTGAAGTTTCCAGCACCTTACCACTTCTGGTAGTGATGGCCATGCATGACCCATCATTCTTTGGGTTTTGCACAGTATCGCTAGGTAAGGTGCCAGCCTTTCTTTGATTAAATGCTGCTGAAAGTTGGCTTAATTGCTGCTCTATTTGCTTGATAGAAGTGGAATGAGAATCAACTAGTTGCTTCATGGAGGACAAATCATCAATCGCCTCCTTAACTCCCGCGCTTGTTGCTTCCACTCCTTTCAATCACTTAGCCATCATGTCTTCCATAGAATTAGATGTGGCGGTATCACGTTTACTAGGGGGAACGTACAAACCACTTTTTTCATTATTTTTCTTCCAACTACCTTGGTCTTTGCTTCCATATTTATCATAATAGTTCCGACCTTGGTTTCCTTGGGTATTCCCTCGGAAACCCCCCTGATTGTTCAAGTAGTTGGCCTCCTCTTCCGAATCAGATTCGTCTCTTCCTTTTAGCGCCACAGCTTTCACTTTTTCGGTCTTCCCTGATAATAAGTGCTTTGTCAGAAGATCCAATTGTGTTTTCATGTGCGCCATGTCTTGCTCACGTTCTTCTTCTCTTCTTCTTTGGTCTGCAGACATGCCAATAGATAAAGTGGGGCTTGTTACCTCAGAATCCCTGGTATGCCAAGCTCTACTTTGCTTTGTCATGCGATCTAGCATATTGCTTGCTTGACCAAAGGTGAGGTCCATGAAAGAACCTCCAGCTGCGTTATCCACCACTGGTTTAGTTATTGAATTCAAGGCTCTATACAAGATCTCCATTAGGTGAACATTAGTCATGTGATGGTTTGGACATCTCGCTAGCTTTGTCTTGAACCTCTCCCATGCTTCATGAAGAGCTTCAGAGGGAAGCTGACGAAAGTTGCTGATTTCATCTCTCAATTGAGCCCTTTTTGGATGGCGGAAAGAATCTTTCTAGGAAAGCGTCTCTCAATTGCCTCCAATTTGTAATAGAATCAGGAGTCAACCCATTCAACCATAGTGTTGCCTCCCCAGACAGAGACAATGGAAATAGACGTAATCGAATAGCATTTTGACCAACACCAGGATTGTCAAAAGACTTGCATGTAGAAATAAAGTTGATGAGATGCATATTCGGATCATCGCCTGCTAGTCCACCAAATAATCCCTTGAGTTGCAATAACTGAATCATGGTGCTAGTGATATTGAATTTGGCTCCGGGCGCTAATGGTGGTGGAATTATAGCTCCAGTGGCTCCGGCACCATCAAGATCATCATCATCATCGTCGAAAGCTGGTTGCAAAGGTTGGCGATCATACCTATACCGAGCTTGTCGACCTCTTCGATTGGCAGGTGTTATAATTTCAGCATCACGCCTAGGGTTTAGTAACTCGTCATCACCTAAATCTTCATCGTCAGGATTTGTTGCTCGCCCAGGATTATCAATGTTTTGTTGTTGGACTTGAGCAGCGGCAAGAGCAGCTAATCTTGCTTGCTTATGTTGAGCAGCCATCCTGTCGATTTCAGCTTGTGCTTTCATTCTTCTAATTCATTGTGGTTCAGGATTGATTGGTAATAACAGTTGACCAGAACTTCTAGTATGGGGCATGCACTAAAGTAAAAACCTGCAGTAAACAAAAACAAAAACTAAACGTAAAAGTACGAGAATTTTTGACCAAAGGGTCTAGTAATTATCACGAACTTGATTGATACTCGTATTCCCCGGCAACGGCGCCAATTTTTGATAACGCTCAATCTACAGCTCTTGTGAGTGTAAAGCGGTCGTTAGCAAATATAGAACCCAACCTGGGTTGGGTGTCGATCCCACAGGGAATAGATTGGCCAACAAGTAAGTAGAATTAATAGACTTTTGGTGCAAGTCTCGTAAGAAGGGGGGATTGTAATGTGTAACCAAAACAATAAAGTAAAAGCTGAAAATAGCAAAGTAAAAAGAAAGTATTTCGTAGGTTGTGAAACAATGAGAATTGAAGCGTTGGGGCTATGTCCACCTTCTGAGGTATACGTCTCTATTGGCTATGAGTGTGTAGAGTCTTGACATGCAATTGCTTATAGAGAATTGTAGTCGATGGTAAATCCAAGCGTCTCTCGACCTAAACAAGGACTATTTCACTTTAACTCTCTCGAGCTTAAAGCGTGTCTAACGGTACGAATTCTCCAAGAGGTTAGTCCAGCTACGGCACTAGCTTTTTAATAGGAAAGGGTGTCCTACTACCTTGACATTATCTCTTTTCCAGACAAATAACCTTTCTCGCGAACAAGTTAAATGTTAGACTGGCGTATTCTTGTGTTTGCAACCGCAAAGAATGTAGATTAAGATGAAGAGAATAATGATATAAGCAATATACGTGTCTCGAACTCACAAACTCACAACAATAGATAGTAACTCATTCGGCTTCCATAACCCCAACAGAGAAGTTTAGTTACCCATGAATGCGAAGGAGATCACGATTTGCATTGTTATTGTTGAGTAATGGCGTGTGGATTAGGTGATAGGCGTGTGGCGTGATTCCTTAGCAAGTAACGATTCTCTTGTTGTGGAATTTAAGAATAGAAGAGTAGATTAGAAGTGTTTGTGGTGGAAGATGAGAGGGATGGAAGAAAATTAATTGTTGAATTAAGTGAAGAATGAATAAAAATCTCTAATATGATAGGGTATTTATAATACCCTTATCCTACTTCTACTAAGCTAATGTAAGAAATAACCAAATCCTACTAGACTAATGAAATCCTCAACCCAAATGTACTAGGTTAAGGTAACATTACCATAATCCAAATAGAATAATAAAATACATAACCCAATTGTACTAGGTTAATGTATCATTGTCAAAATCCAGCTTTGTGTCTCTAAGTCCCCAAAGTCTTCAGAATTGTTGTTTTAGCCCGGGACAGATTTTCCATGCAGCAGATTTGGTCCTTTAGGCGTCCAGCTTCCTTCCCCTTCGTTCATGAGTTTTCTTTTGCGTCAAGTAAGCCATAAAATGCTGTATTTTGCATCATTTATACCTGAAACTTTACTAATCATGTTCGTTAGCTCATTTATAGGAAAAAGGACTAAAAGTGCATGAAATATATAATTTGTTCTTAAAACTAGGCTAAAATATGGGCAAAATATATTGATATAGGCGTGTAAATTCGCCTATCATCAGCGGCACAATAAGGAAAAGGAGAAATATCCAAAGTACCCTTAATAAAAAGTTGAAAAATGATCGCCAGTGACTAAGGGTCACCTTATGACTCGTCTCTACGAGTCGTGGCCTGGGCAGAAATATGGGTCCTTCCCACTATTTTCCTTACGAATCATACTATACGGGTCAAATTGTGACCCTATGACTCGTGGGGTCTAAGTTGTAGTCAGAACAGAATCAAGGGGTCCCCATACTAGTGAGGCTACGATTTACACTATACGATTCATAGATAGTCTTCACGACTTGTGAGGTACAAGTCGTGGTCAGGGTAGTAATCTAGATAAACCTTACTGGTCAGGCTATAATTTGGGTCCTACGACCCATATGGACATATTACGACTCATAAGGTAAGTTGTGGTCTGAGCAGTAAGCCCAAAACTCAAGGATTTTTCAGAGGCAAACACCTGGGGTGCTAGATTCTCTCCCCTCCCCCTAGGATCATTCATCCCTGAATGATGAATCAAGGCATCCATTAGTATGTTTTAAGAAAGAACACAACCACAATTTCCTTTAACAAAGTTAGAAAACAAAAATGTTAAGGAAAACACATACCTTACGAACGATTATCCAAAATAGGGAATAAGAATGGATATTTGGACTTCATGACCTCTTCAATTTTCCAAGTAGCTTTTTCAACCTTATGATTCCTCCATAGAACCTTTACCGAAGCCACATCCTTAGTCCTCAAATGATGGACTTTCCTATCCAAAATCTCAATCGGGATTTCCTCATAATACAAGGAATTCGAAATGCCAACACTCTCAAAAGAAACAACCAAGAAAGGATCACCCACGCACTTTTTCAATATCGAAACATGGAACAACGAATGAATAGAACCTAAACTCAAAGGCAACTCCAACTCATAAGCCACATTGCCTACTCTCCTCAAAATCAAGTATGGGCCAACATAACGGGGGCTGGGCTTCCCCTTCTTTCCAAACATCATCACCCCTTTCATGGGAGATACGTTCAAGAACACCTAATCACCAACCTCAAACTTTGACTCCCAATGTCTCACATCGGCATAGGATTTTTGGTGACTTTGGGAAGTCTTAAGCCTATCCTTAATCACATTCACCTTCTCCATGGCCTGATGAACTAAGTCAGGACCGATGAATCTAGTGTCACCAACCTCGAACCACCTAATAGGAGAACGACATCACCTACCATATAAAGCCTCAAATGAAGCCATTTGAATACTAGAATGCTAGTTGTTATTATATGCAAATGATCAACCCAACTACCACCAAAGTCAATCATATAGGCCCTTAGCATATCCTCCAAAGTCTAAATAATCCTCTTCGTTTGTCCATCCATCTGAGGATGGAAAGCGGTGCTAAGGTTCACCTTATTTCCTAAAACCCTCTGAAAAGACTACCAAAAGTGCGATGAGAACTGCGTACCTCAATTAGATATAACAGAAATAGGCGCACCATGCAACTTGATGATCTTCTTAATGAAAAGCTTATTATAATCCTCCACATAATAACTAGTCCTTATGGGAAAGAAATGAACAGACTTGTCTATCCTATCCATGATGAGCCAAATCGAATCAAACTGATTACGAGACCGCAGAAGACCAGTAACAAAGCCCATGTTAATTACTTCCAACTTCCACATGGGTAACTCAATCTCTTGAAACAAACCACCAGGCCTCAAGTGCTCTACCTTCACTTGCTGACAAACCATACACTTAGCCACAAAATTGGCCACATCCCTCTTCATGATATTCCACCAATAGATCTTTTACAAATCATGGTACATTTTCATCGAAATAGGATGAATAGTGTACCTTGACTCATGAGCCTCAATCAAGATCCTCTCTCGCATCCCATCAATATCAGGAACACACAATCCCATTAAAATACCATCACCACCAATCTCAAAAGTCATGACTTTCTGCTGACCTACATCATCCTTAATCTACATCAAGATAGGGTCCAAAATCTGCTTCTCCTTCACCACAGTACCAAGAAAAGACTTTACCACCTCTTGAACAATCACACCTTCATATTCAGAGTCCAAAAGACGAACTCCAGGATTAGCCAAATAGTGAATATCCTTCACCAAGCCTCGCTTCCCCTCATCCACATGAGATAATCTCCCTATAGACAACCTGCTACGAGTATCACCAACTACATTAGCTTAACCTAGATGATAATAGAGACTCATATCATAATCCTTGAGCAACTCAAGCCATCTTCTTTACTTGAGATTCAAATCCTTCAAAGCAAAACCCATAGCCAATAACTCCAAGTCATGATTTGGATAATTCTTGTCATGCACCTTAAGCTGCCTAGAAGTATATGCCACAACTTTACCATGCTGCATCAAAATACAACCCATTCCTACACGGGATGCATCACAATAAACAACAATGTCATCAGCACCCTTAGGTAGTGTTAAAATTAAAATTAAAGTTAACTTATTCTTCAACTTCTGAAAGCAACATTCACAAGCATCGAACCACAGAACTTTACTTTTTTGAGTCAACTTAGTCAACGGAGCAGCAATCGAAGAAAAACTCTCCACAAACCTCCTATAATACCCAGCTAAACCCAATAAGCTCCAAGTGTCAGTTGGAGTCGTAGGTCTAGGCTATTTCTTAACCACTTCAACTTTCTATGGATCTACTATTATCCCCTCACTAGAAACAACATGACAGAGGAAGGTCACAACATTCAACCAGAACTTACACTTCTAAAACTTAGTATACAACCGCTGATCCTTAAGAGTCTGCAATACTATACGGTGGTGATTGGCATGGTCCTCCTCACTCAAAGAATATACCAAGATATCATCAATAAACACAATGCCGAATAAGTCTAGAAACTGATGACAAACCCATTTTATAAGACACATAAATATTGTTGAGGCATTAGTCAAATCGAATGACATGACCAAAACTCATAATGGCCATACTAGGTATGGAAAGCAGTCTTAGGGATATCCACCCCCCTAATCTTCAACTGATGATAACTCAACCAAAAATTAATCTTAAACAAAGTACTTAGCATACTAAAGATGGTCAATCGGGTCATTAATCCTAGGAAGAGGACACTTATTCTTCACAGTCACCTTATTCAACTATTGATATTCTATACACATTCAAAGGGGCCCTTCCTTCTTATGCACAAAAAGCACAAGAGCACCCTACGAAGAGACAATAAGGAGAATAAAACTCTTATCAAGAAGATCTTTTAATTGTTTCTTGAGTTCTTTCAACTTGGCTGGAGCTATTCTATAAGGAGGGATAGAGATAGGACAGGTATCCAGGAGAAAATCAATTCTAAAGTCTATTTCCCTATCAAGAGAAATACAAGAAAGATCATCGAGAAATACTTTAGGAAATTCGTTAACCATAGGGACAGATTGTAAAGAAGGCCCCTCAGAATTAGAATCCTTAACCCGAACTAGATGATATAGACACCCCTTGGAAATTAATTTTTGGGCTCTTAGATAAGAAATAAACCTCCTCTTAGGTGCTAAAGAACTACCTTCCCACTCAATTACTGGTTCATTCAGAAATTGGAAACTGACCCTTTGGGTTCTACAATCAAGAGATACATAGTGTGAATAGAGCCAATCCATTCCCAAAATGACATCAAAGTCAAACATATCTAACTCTGTTAGATCCACCAATATCACTCTACCACAGATAGATACCACACAACCCCTATAGACTTTTCTAGCATAATAGAGTCATCCACCAGGGTAGACACAGAAAAGGGGTCAAAAATATACTCAATACCAAAACCAAAATGAATAGCCATATAAGGGTCGCATAAAAAGAGTAGACCTCATATCAAGCAGACAATACACATCACGGGAGAAAACCTGTAACATACTAGTAATAGCTTGAGGAGATTCCTCAAATTCCTGACAACTAGCAAGAGCATACAGACGATTTCGGCCAGGATCGGTACCAGAAGTAGCTCCCTTTGGTGCTATAGCTGAATATGTAGCAACATGGACCTTGTTAAATCTATAAGTAACCCTTGAAGGACACTCCCACCGCATGTGACCAAGTTGACCACACTTAAAGTATTTATTCCTCCCCTCATCATAAACTCCATAATGTATCTACCCATAAAAATAGCTATGGGTATAAGATGGGGTTGACTGAGCTCTGTTAGCCGGAGACTGGGCACCTCATGCCCTAAACCCATTGTCAGCCTAGAAGAAATAATCACCGAATCGCTTAGGATATGGAGCACTAGCCGTAGAATAAGAAATAGAATTTCTACATTTTTTCTTAGACCACTGTCTGTCATCTCTACCATAATTTTGTTTTCCTCCACCCTGCTCAAAATACCAAAATTTCTTACTTTGTCTTTCCCCTATATCGGCTTATTTTTTTCCTCCTCAACTTGCTGCATGTACACCACAAGCCTAGAGATATCTATGTCCTTATTCAGTAAGGTGGCCTCACACTCCAACACCAAGTCCCAAGACAAACCCGAAGCAAATTGCCTCATTCTAGCCTTCATAAAAGATACCAACTTCAAAGCATAGTGAGACAATTGATGAAATTTCAAGGCGTACTCTTTCACAGTCATTCTTCCTTGCTTCAAATTCACAAACTCCTCAACCTTTGCTTCCCTCAACTTTTAAGGAAAAAAGCAATCAAGAAAAGTACCAAAAACCTCATCCCATAAGGTCGGATCAGCACCATCCCCTCTAAATTACTCCTACTCCTCATACTACTAATATGTCGCATCCTTAAACTAATATGTTGTGAACTCCACACCCTTTGATTCAGAAGCATATATCACTCAAAAAAAAAATTTCATCTCATCTATGAACCCTTGAGGATCCCCCTCAACCTTAGAGCCTATGAAAGTTGGAGGACTCAACCTCATGAACTGGCCAACCCTTGTGGCCTCAGAAGGAGTAACAGAAGCAGCACGCTCAGACTGGCATGACTGAGAGGCCACCAACTAAGTAAGCAAATGGATCGACTGGCAAAACTTAGCATTAGACACATCACCCTGAGGAGTCCAAGGTGGACTAAAGAGAACCGGTGGAACTCCATAAGGGCAATCAAGAGTGGGGACCCTAGACCGGGTTTGTACCATATAAGTAGGATGAGTTTCATCCATGTAGTCCTTAGGTGGGACAAAGGAGTTTCCACGAGTATCAGATCTTTGGAGAGGCGTGATCTGAAATGCGAACAAACAAAATTAAAGTAGATTTCAAGTCCTTAGACTCTATAATCCAAAAAATATATCACAAAAAAAGAAAACATTCCTAAATACCTCCTAGCCTCTCCCTTATAAGTGTGGCACGCTACACGCCTATAAAATATACTCTATTTGACACTATTTTGTGGACACCTAATTAACCATGAACATAAGGTCTTTGATACCAAGTTTGTCACGATCCGAATCAAGGTCTAGCCATGACGAGTATCTCAAGTCCATCAAGGACCGAAGACCACACCTTTTACCTAGTCAAACAAAATACAATACAACTAGCAGCGAATGTATTCTGAATATATAACAAGATAGAGTTAAGTTTTGAACATATAACAAGATATGTAACTTAACTAACTCAGCAAGGAACTTAAGAATCTCAACAACCATCCCAATCCACCATATTCTACAAAGCCTTTAAACAGACCAAAACCAATCTAAGTCGGGGCATGCTCCCAACGATAGCCAAAATAGTCCAATAGAAGTAGTCTAAGACATAAATAAAACAAGACTTTAAAATGATAACCCTTCTGGAGAGTGGAAGCTCACCACTTCAAAACTGACTCACGAACAATTCAACAATCACCAAACACTATGCAGGAAAAACCAAAGTATCTCCGTTACTTACATCAAATGGGAATACAATGTCCGAAGACGGTTAAAGTGAGCGCTAGCATGTAACTCAGGGAAGGGGATAAAGTAATGCCATAAATCAACAATTCAAAATTATTCCGAGCCAATGCGCAAAATCATATGCATATACATATATATTTATAACATGTCAGGATAAGGAACAAGGATTAGCATGAAATTTAAAATATTAGCCTAGACTGTATAGCTTAACCATCATAAAAAGGTACCCACGGGATATATGGACTTTGCTCTCCCTGTTAAAAGGGCCCTAGTACGTGTTAGCCACAACAACCATAGAATAATCATATATGCATATACACCAAAAGTAACTCGAACACCCGATCATATATCAAGGGTAACTCGAACACCCAGCCATTTAGACCCCTACGCCGGTAAATATAGTTTCCAATATTGGTCTCTTGGGACCTTCACTCTCACAGCCTAGCTACACAACCCCCTTTAAGCCCAATTAAAATAAGTTTCACATAACCCATCCATTTAACCAATGATACACGTCAGGAATACACTATTGGTACGTCATACCAATTACACTTGCAAGCTTATAATTATGCTATTTTAATTTCAACTTGGGGGAATGCCTCGACCCCTCTTTGTTCATTAAATCAAATTTGGTTCTTTAGCCTTTTATGCTAAAGGTATTTTCAATGCATATATTCTCATGTTTAAAATAAGTTTTACAAGATTGGATTGAGGTTATCACCAATTCAATTATCAAAATTCACATAATTGGGGGAATCCACGACCCTCTAGTTTATTCACTATGACCATGCATGCCACACATTCAAAACCATAATTAGAATGAAAAATTATATATAAACTATGGGAACATCATTTAAGGAAACAATCATTCAAAATCCCCAACCCGCATTCCATAGCCAACATTCAAAACTACTTGAATAACAATCTAAAACACATGTTTTAACAAAATAAGCTTTGGAAAAGAGTAACGTACCTAAGATATCAAGAATTACAGAGAGAAATCAACCCTTGGAAGCTCTAATTATCAATTCCTTGAATCTGATGTTTTTGACTTAGGAATTTGAGAGAGAAAAGAGTATGTATTTAATTATGTTTTGGATGATAATGAGGTCCCCAAAGGGTTTTAAGGCCATGGGTCACAATTGGGGGAAAGAGGAAATGCCCAAAGTGCTCATAATGAAAAAGCTGAAAAATGATCATCAGTGACTACGGGTCACCTTACGACTCGTGAGGTCACATTACAATTCGTCTCCACGAGTTGTGGCCTAGGAAGAAACATGGGGCCTTCCTACTGCTTACCTTACAACTCATACCATAAGACTCGTATTGTGACCCTACGACTCGTAGGGTCTAATTCATAGTCAGAACAGAATCAAGGGCCCCCCATATTGGTAAGGCAACGTTTACATTATACGGTTCATATGGAGTCTTCACGACTTATGAGGTAAAAGTTGTGGTCAGGGTAGTAATCTAGACAAACCGTACTGGTCAGGCTATGATTTGGGTCGTACGACCCTTATGGACATCTTACGACTCGTAAGGTAAGTCACAGTCTAAGCAGTAAGCCTAAAACTCAGAAATTTTTCAGAGGCAAAAATCTGGGGTGTTATAAATAAAAAAAAACAAGTGTTGATAAAGTCACAACACAAAATCTTTATTGTCCTGATAAAGTGCTTAATAATCCAAAAATCAAATTATATAAATTGAAACCGAAGTGAAATTGAATTAAAGAAAAAACAAATCGAACTAATTTGGTTCGATTTCGATACCCCACTTCCATAATCGAAAATAAAAAAATTAAAATAAATAAATCAAAATCGAATCAAATTATTGAATGTCGTCGCTAAGTAAATGCCTCGAAACCATGCCACCCACTCTCGCAATCCACAAATACAAAACTGCAACTACGAGGAGGGGTAAAACGGTTAAAACACACCAAAAAAAATTAAAAATCAAACTAAGGGCGATTACACTAATTCATGTGTTACTAACATTTGTATAACTCTAATTAGCTACCAAGATTGGGTGTATAAGAATAGTATTGAACACGATGTTTATTACTGCCACATTAGTAATATTGGTATTAATTAGTTATGTTAAGATTATTTCATATGTACTGCATGATTTGATGAATTAGAAATAACATATAATGCAGAATTTTTTAAAAAAATATTTATTTACAAAAATATCCTCTACAAATACTATGAAAAGAATCTGAAAAATATCTTGAGATGAAATTATGTTTTTAACCATACTAATATATATATATATATATATATATATTAAAAACTCTTGCATTACTAATATTATATTTTTTATGTATTAATTATACATAACATAATATCAAATAAAATATAACAACAACAACAATAAATTCAGTATATTTTCACAGCGTGGGGTTTGGGTAGGGTAAGATGTACGCAGTCCATACCGCTACTTCCGAGGAGGTAGAGAGGTTGTTTCTGATAAACCTCCAGCTCAAGATAAAGGATAGTAAATAAGGGGATGAATGACATAACCGAAATAAATAATAAGAGATAACACAAGATGCTTTGATTTCAATTTGTTTGGTTTATTTTAATTTGATGTAAAAAATTTTAAAAATAAAGAAATTTTAAATTTTTTGATATTAAATCAAAAGATATATCGAATTTATCAAAATATCTTTTATTTTATAATCTAAATATATTATGTGAAAAATTAAAATTTAAAAATTCATTTTTCAAAAAATAAACTGAAAAAATATAGATCAAATAAATTAAAAAGGACAATGTAGAAATGCACATACACAGAAGTTAAAGCTAAAACAAAGAGAAAATAAATAAAAAAAAGAAGAAAAAAATAAGGTAACCATGGTTTGTATCCCTAACCCATGACTATTAAAGTCGGTCTTGATTCAGTTTAAGCTTTTAATCCAACGGTGACCGTTGGATCAGATTGTGAATCGGACGCCTCCACAGCATTAGCTTTTGGTGCTCCTTAGTTGACACAAATTTGGGGATTAGGGTTTTCTGTACCTCTCTCTTGATCGATGGAAATGGATTACGTAACGGAGTATCCACATTCTTACATGGATCGTCGTCCTAAGAAACGTCCAAGATTAGATTGGCATCCTTCTCACACCCCTAAGGTACACCTTTTTTTCTTCTTCTTTTCATTTTTCTCCCTTTTTTTGTTGAATTTTTTATTTTTCATTTTTTGTGTGAAAATTTGTTCGAAAAATGAAACATATTTAGCTCAATTGTTAATACAATTGAAGTCTCGTTTTTTTTAAATGAGATGTTGTTGGGAAAATGAGAAAAAATTAGCGGAATTTCGAGTGTTTTGATTACATTTAACAATGAAAGTTCAAAAAATGACCAAAAGGGTAATAGATTTACAGATTACTTACGTAGAGGAGAGAGGAAAGCTGATTATAGATAGGGCGAGAGCCCTTGGTTTTGATGTCTTGTATTGAGGTATGCTGAAGAAATGAAGTGAAAGTAGAATAGTTCGATATGGGTATTTTGGTTACAATTGAAGTTCTTGTCCAATGAAAGTTTGGCGAGCCGTTGGAGGTTGTAAGTTATTGATGTGTTAAGATAGGATACTGAAGGATAAGTTGATGATTAAATTATTGACTAGAAATGTATGTGTTTCAGTTTGTCGTATAAATTGGATATCAGTAAATTTGTTTGTTTAATTTGGATCTGATATTTTACTCCATTTGGGGAATCTACTTTGGGGGGAGGGGGGAAGAAAAATTATTACTTTTTTTTTCTTTTCTGAAAGCTGGCTTAGAATGTAACTTTTTCTGGAGGTTCTTTTGAGTGTCATTGGCATTTGAATTAGTATGATTAAAAGATGAATTGAATCATGATGAAAAAGGTACTAACCGATCCCAGTAGGATATATGGCTATAAATTTGAGTCTAGTCTTGTGCGATATAAACTGAAAGGTGTAGTAGTGTTTGGATCACCCATCAACTCAACTTAGTTTGATGTTGGTGAGAATATATGTAACTGGACAAACTTTTATGTTTTTTTTTTCGTGTTAATTATATTGTAGTGATTTAATAGTTATGTCCAGATTAGTGAGTTTGTTGAGTTGGGGATTGTGTGAAAGTATTCATCTTGGTTGTTGCTCTTGCAAATATTTCAAACTTCAGTTTAGTTTTAAATATAGGGTAGGTTTTATGATGTATTTTTTTTCAGAAGAATATGAACGAATGGTTGTCTGTAGGCTCAGTCAGGAATTTATTATGGGCAAGAAGTTGGCAATTCATCGAGCTATGTGCATTCAAGGTTACTACCTGATCATGATAATTTATATGTAAAAGGACTGGCTCAAAAAGGCTCTCCCCCACGGCGAGAAGATGACAAAGATGGACATTACATGTTTGAGCTTGGAGAGAATTTAACAATTCGCTGTAATCACTTTTTTTTTTTCATCACCATGTTATATATGTGTTGGGCTCTGCTTTTTCAGTGTATGTTAGGTTTTTTCCTGATGCTCTTATATTCCAGTTCTTTCTGGAATTATGATTCAGATTTGTGCTGAAGTCCCATCATTTTTGTCCGTAATAAATTATGTAATTACGGTTTTGTAATTAGGAAATCGAAACCAAAAAATGCATAGAAATCCTGATGATTGTTATGCGTATAGTATATGGAAGTATCCCTTCTCTAATACAAGAGATATCTATGAAAGTAAAAAAGAAATAATAGGAGAGAAGTACTTTTTTACTTCTCAACAATCTATTTCTCTTCCCAGGCATAATAAGTGACTATCATGGAAGTGTAAGCAATGAGGTTGCACATTGTTTTATTGATGTATTTGCTTGCATAAACTTCAGGAGTTGACCTTCCGTCCTGTCCTGGTTTGGGCCAAACCAAGGAGTAAGCAGAATACTGGATGCTTTTTGTGATCTCAAAATTTATTGCTCATCATGTTTATGTTTGACTGCATATCCTGAACACCTTTAGTTTAGTTGCATTCAAGTACAGGCCTGTTTTCTCCATAATGTTCTCACTCATTTTCATTCCTGTAATTGCAGATAAAATTCTTAAAAAGATTGGTGAAGGTCAGTCTAAATTTTCTTTTCCTGATTTACTATTTAATATCACTTTTGGTTGGCCATGGATCTTTTTCTTCAATGTTTTATAATTCACCAGGTACTTTTGGTCAAGTTCTAGAATGTTGGGACAGAGAGCAGAAGGAATTTGTTGCCATCAAAATTATCCGAAGTATAAAGAAGTATCGTGAAGCAGCAATGGTCGAAGTCGACGTGCTTCAGTTACTAGGGAGATATGATAGGGATGGAAGCCGGTATGTCTTTTCTATATTGAATATACTGGCTCTTCATATAAATGCAAGTTTGTGATGGTTAAAGAAGTTCCCTCTTTGCAGTTGTGTACAATTACGGAACTGGTTTGATTATCGTAACCATATTTGCTTAGTAAGTACATTACTGATTTGTGGTAACCTGATATCCCCGACTTTGCGAATTCTATGGGGACTTAAGGCTTGCAATGAATTTAATGGTCTTAACAGGTATTTGAGAAGCTTGGGCCAAGTTTATTCGATTTTCTACGGAAAAACAGTTATCGCGCATTTCCAGTTGATCTAGTTCGTGAAATTGGGAGGCAATTGTTGGAATGTGTAGCATGTGTGTGGTCTATACTTCTTCAATTCACTTTTCTAGTATGAAATTCTTGGGCATCATGTTGTTCTCTTGCTCACAAGAGTTTTACCTATTGCATTTTACTTGCTAATTCGTTAGTTAAGATACTGTCTTTATATTGCCACCACTGTGTTGGAGACGCCTTTTCGTGGACTGTGAATGCTTATTGAGTCCTTTGTTTACAGTCATGCATGATATGCGCCTCATCCATACGGACCTTAAGCCCGAGAATATACTCTTTGTTTCTGCAGAATACATAAAAGTGCCCGACTACAAGGTATGTTAGGTTCTGCTTTTCAAGCTCTTAGGAGCATGTTATGCTCTTTTAATAACTAAAATATACTAGCCCTCTGGAGATCATGCCACATCACTTATATCTGTGTCTGTGTATGTTCCATTACTTGCCTTTGCAGGGTACACCATGGTCACACAGGGACAGGTCATTTTATAAAAGGTTACCAAAGTCTAGTGCTATCAAAGTAATTGACTTTGGTAGCACTGCTTACGAACGACCAGATCACAACTATATTGTGTCCACACGACATTACCGTGCACCTGAAGTTATTCTTGGTGGGTTTTATATTTTCTTCCCCTCAATGAAGTCTCACTAATTTTAGCAGTGTTCTCTTACTTGATTATTGGGCTTTATGTTTGTTTCAGGCCTTGGATGGAGCTACCCATGTGATTTATGGAGCGTGGGCTGCATCCTGGTGGAATTATGCTCAGTACTTTCTAGCATCTGATTTTCTCATTAATCTGTTTGTCCGAAGCCAGATGTTAATATGTTGATCGAAAATGCACTAGGTACTCATGTGTGGTGGTTTTGCAGGGTGAAGCTTTATTCCAGACACACGAGAATTTGGAGCACCTTGCCATGATGGAAAGAGTATTGGGTCCATTACCGTCGCAAATGTTAAATAAAGTGGAGTGAGTGCCCCTTTTTGTATGTTCATGTCAGCAGTTATTATCAGCAATTGACTAATTCCTTTTCTATTTGGATAGTCGACATGCAGAAAAATATTTAAGGAGGGGTAGATTAGACTGGCCTGAAGGTGCCACTTCCCGAGAGAGTATAAAGTCTGTGATGAAACTGCCTCGTCTCCAGGTGGATTAATAATTCGTCTTCTCCGTCTACAATTGTTCTTTATTCACCAGAATCTTACGTACTCTGGGATTTGCTGCAGAATTTGGTGATGCAGCATGTTGATCATTCTGCTGGTGATCTTATCGACCTTTTGCAAGGTCTCCTTAGATTCGACCCATCTATCAGAATGGCGGCTCGTGATGCCCTAAGGCATCCTTTTTTCACTAGGGACCAATTCCGGAGGTTATAAAAGGATGCATTTTGGTTCGTCATCGCTCCTGCATCAGTTGTTCATACCTGTATTGTAATCTCAAGGTATCGAGTTATTTGGCATTTCTATGAGAAGAGAATATAGTTGGTGAAGTTATGTGCCTCGTCTGAGGGAGAATTTGTATGTATTATTATGCTTGAGAGGATGTCCACTTCCACCATCTCTCTAAGAAAATTCTATTGTTGTGGCAGTCTCAAATTTTGTTCATTACCTTCTCCTTCTGCAATAAGAAAATTATATTGATGTCCGATGCTTTAAAAAAAAAAGATGTCCAATACATAATCTGTCTATTTTTATCTTGGCGATGATATTATATTGCATTTGGACATGTCTTGCAACCTCTACTTCGCACCTATGTAACCTGTATGGTTCCAAGATTCTGCAGGTGCTGAAAAATCCTGGTATTAGCCTTTTCGTTATACGAATGCCGTGTATAAGCTGTCATCTGACCTCGGGGCTGAGGGAGTCACCTTCCCGTTCTAGGTAGTTGAATAAAAAAGAACAGCAATATAAAGGTGGTGTGTGAAATATTGAGTTAACAATCCTTTTAATAATATTGACAAAACAGAGAAGTACAAAGAATAGTATGAGGTAATAAAGCTCCAAATCACATCTTTTGACAGAAAATAGAAGAATGGGGAAACAAAACATGAGTTAGAGCAGTTGGCACCAGTTATAACTGAAGCCATTTTTGAAGTCAAATAATATGCTCTGGTCACTGTTAGCGCTTTGTGACGCACTTCCTGCCAATCAAGACACCAGTTGGAGGGCTGGTAACGATAATTGTGCACTGGGCATACAACCAGTAGGAGTATTGAAGGAAGCTCCCTAAATTAGACCTTGCTCTAAATAAACCCTTCACTTCAAACTTCACTCTTCCACTATCCACTTCCTTCTTCAGCTGTTGGCTTTGTTCCAAAGGGAGACGCACTTGGCTGCTCACCAAGTGAACATCTTGAAACCTCGACTCATGGCTCATCGTTGAGAAAGGGTCCATGTAACTGGAAGCCAATAGGTGTCCACCATGATAAAGGTCAAGAATGGCGTAATGGAAATCCACCCTGCCTTTCTTGTTTGGATTTGTGAAGTTTGCAAGTATAGTAAGATCAGCATTAAGGAGGTATCCCATATCAAGATAGGCTGCGTTGAGTGTGGCGCTATTTATGTCAAACTTTGGATTTCTTGGGCGAAATACAAGATAGATGATCAGGATTGCTAGGCCAGCCACTATTACCATGACCCAGAAAAGTGCACAAAAACCTGCAACTAGCCATGCAAATGGCCTAGTTTTACGCCTAGTGGGCACTCGCACTAGACCTGAACAAAGTAGTCAAAAGTGAAAAGCTCAAGAGCCCATCGAAGTCTGTTTGGGTCTTTAATGTAATAAATATTTGTTCAGGAGAGTCGAAAACTACAATGAAGCGCATATATGCAGTTAAAATCATGTCAATAAGCTCAAAATGTAGTGTCATGTTTTCAGAGGTGGCTGGCGTCCTATACTAGATTCGTAATTTCTTAAACTGATTAAAGTTCAGTCATAACGTTTCTCCATCAACAATTAATGCATCACTTTGTTAACCATATTTATTGTCTAGTACTAGTGTTGTGCTCTTAAAGACACAGCTCATCAGGTGATGAGTACCTTGATGCCTACGACAAAGAAGGAACTAAGCCAGGTGAAGCGCGCACTTTTTGGGCTTCACCAAGCTTCAGGGTTTAAGTGAGCCTGTTAACAACATTTGGACTCACCTGAAGAGTGACGATGATGTTGGCTCTGTGGTCGAGATCCTGAATGTGGCTGATGTTGTGATGGTGGCACTGGTGCTGGTAAATGAGAGTCATGAACGGAATTTGGTCGAGATCCTGAATGTGGCTGATGTCTTGGTGGCGGTACTGGTGTTGGTAAATGAGAGTCGTGACCAAAATGTGGTTGTGGTCCTGAATGCAGCTGTGACTGGGGATGTCTTGTTGGCACTGGCGGCTGGGGATGTCTTGTTGGCACTGGCATTGTTGGACTCGGAAAATACGAGTCACCAGGGGAATGTGGTTCATTAGAAGGCAGAACTGGTGGAAATTGAGTAGAGAAAGGAGGATGTTGTGATTGATCATGTTGTTCAAGAGGAGGAGCATGTGGTGGAAGAAAATAGGGGTTGGTTTCGCGCTGACGGTACATTACGATCAAATTTTGGAGATGGAAGAAGAAGAAGACGAAGATTGAAAAACAAAAGAGTTTGTTGCTGTTGTTGCGAAGAAGATGGCTTCATGAAGACTTGTAGTAGGAAGGAGGATTGATGAAAAGGCAAAGAATAAGAATTAAGTGAAGCAAAGAACACAAGTAATCTTAATTGATGCCTCCTCTTTTTATATCTTACTGTTATACCACATCACTTTTTGGCACCCAAATATAATGCTACCCCCCCCCCCCCCCCAAGACACTCTATGACCTTTTTAAAAAAATAATAGTTCAATTATAGCCCAAATTTGGCATTTGGACAAATAATGTCTAGTCGGGTAAACAAATGTCATTTGATGGCAATTTCCTAATCTTTCCCAATTTGGGTCATTTTGATCTACGTAGTCCATATACAGTCCATATACGATACTGATACAGTCTATAGACAATATTGATACAATATTCAACTTGGGCAATTCGGTCCTTTTAAAAATATTTCAATTTTTTTTTTACTATAAATTTTTAAATTGATCAAATATTCTGCTTTTTTTTATTCTTTAGAAATAATAATTAAATTATATAAAAACGATATAATTATTAAATAGAATATGAATCTATATAGCATATATGTATAGAAATTGTATAGTTTGATATGTATAGAAATTGTATAGTTCTATCAAATATGTACATGTACAATACATAGAAAGTGTATACAAATTATATAATTGTTGTATAAAATGTGTAAAAAAAATACAGTTATTATATAAATTATGTATGAAAATTATATAATTTTCGTATAGAATATTTATGTATAAGATTTGTATAAAACCTGTATAAAAGTTGTGTAAAAACGGTATAGAACCAGTCAGTAAATTAAATGGCTAGAAAGTGAAATTTAAATTCCATGGCCATTTTCAAGGAAATAGTTTAATTTGAAGTGCAAATGTACAGTTATTATATAAATTATGAATCAAAACTGTATAATTTTCATATAAAATATTTATGTATAAGATTTGTATAAAACCTGTATAAAAGTTGTGTAAAAACGGTATATAACCAGTCAGTACATTAAAATGGCTAGAAAGTGAAATTTAAATTCCATGGCCATTTCAAGAAAATGATTTAATTTGAAGCGTCGTTTCTGTCTTTTCCCCTTTTTTTTTTAACCTTCTTAATTAGGGTCTCATTTGCTGCTAATATTCATGCTTGGTTAATTTTCAGTAGAATTCAGACTTTCTACAAAAAATAATTATACATTCAGGTTATTAAAAGATATTTTGTTGGTAACTTATCATAATAAATATCGATACGAGCTTCCTTCATGTAGGAGACCTCTAAATTCTAATAATATTGCAGGTAACAAAAGAATTTGTGACGATAAATATGAAAGAAGGGAGGGTTGTGTAATAAACTACAGTGGAGACATGTGTTACAAGCTAACACCTCAAGGGAGGCTGATTGAAATTTTTCCTGAATATGTTTATGAGTGAAAATTGTTACCAGTTAAACAAAATTGACCTTTAAGAATTAGGAACATAAATTTTACCTCAATTTAACAAAATTAAATTAACCCATCTTAAAATTTGGATGTGCCAAATTGACCCATAAGTTTGTGTTCATGATGCGTTTTTTCTCTCTAAGATGAATCATCTTTTGTTTGAGATGGTGATTACACAAATCGGAATATAACTTTTCCGGACGATTGTATTCCATATAAAAAAAATAAGAGGGAAGAAGCTATGGTAGAATTCTGTCTGCTTTTTACGTCATGCTAAATTGTAGACAACTTTGAAAAATGGCTATAACTTAAATAGAGGTCCTAATGGTGGTTAACAGGTGACACTTCCACCATCGACATGGCAAAAACATAGCCCCACGTCATTTGGGCCTTCGTTGATCTCGTGCCTGCACCACACTTTCGTGGAAAAACTGAGGAATGACTGATTTTGAAGTGCTTAAATGTGGCCTACAGACTTCGGAAAAAATTTCCAGTGTATGCATTTGAAGCTGACCACTTTGTCAGAAAATGTTGATGCTTAGGATGTTACAAGTTCAAGACCAAAAAGTTTGATATGCAATTCTCAACCAAAGATCTTCTGTGACTTACTGAACAATCCCAATTCGCCTTTCTACCTTTTTTTTGTTTAGTGGTGAATCTGGTGATATCTTTACTTTTACTTGAAACCCTCTACTTTTTCTTCCTATCCAAAGATAACAAATTACAGACGAAATATCTTGAACGATTGTTGCCAAGACTCTGCAGAATGAGTTAGAAAAGCATTAGAAATGGATTAACATTTACGCATTCTGATCGAGATAACAGAAGTGCCTTTTACCAGCGAAAAAGGGAAGGTAAGTTTTGAACTGAGCTCATTCCGGAATGGGGCGTTATCCAAGCCAACAATACCAAACGCTCAATGTTCATGACTAGAAAAAGGCACGTCTGAGTTAAGACTTCCTCTCGACAGAGCCAGTTTTACTTGTATACAAGCCAAAAGGCTTATTTAACTTTGAACAATCAATATTCTATCATTTATCTAATTACGTTTCTTACAGAGATCACAAAAAATATACAGCGGATGGAAAAAAGAGGAAATAATAAAAATGAATTACAAAAAGAAAGAGAAGAAAAAATGCCGGGGGTTCAGAGAAGAATACAATTACCAAATGAAAGAGACGAGGAGAGTGTCAAAGAAGGGGTTCGGAAAGTTCCATTTCATTAGCACCCTCTTGTTGTGTCTCTACACGTCTCATACCTGCGAAATCTAAGCCAAGCCATTGCCATGGCCAGCACATGTATCTTGGCCTGTTTAGACCAGTTGTTGATGTTTCCCTGCCGTCTAGCTCTTCAAGCTGACGGGTGAGCTCTTCCAATTTATCCCTCAGCCTTGATGCTCTTAAATCTGCTAGTCTCAATGATTTCTCAGCTGCATCCCTTGCAGCCATGGCTGCATCAGCTGTTTCTTCTTTGAATTTGAGCTTCTTGCCGGACTCTAGTACAGCCTCCTTCGCTGCCTCAAGCTCCTGGCGTACAGCCGATAACTACAAGAACCATCGGAAGATATTCTTAGTGATAGTCTATGAGGGAATAACTGGAATGGCAGAATATGCAGCAGTTTGTTTACAAGAAATTGTTAGAGAATAGAAAAAACAATACACATACTGCTTGGTTTTGTATTCTGCTAGTAAATTGAAAAACATGAAACTAGAACCCCATTCAATATTTGGATTTTTTTGGTATATAGATGATTTAGGAGTCCTCAATATCAGTAAACCATGATCCACAGACAACTTAACAGGCTGAATCTATGATGTATTCCTAATTATTTGCATAGGACAAATGGCAAATGGTGCATGCCATTTTTTTGGTATGAGTTTCTTGCTATTAATCTAATAGCATGTGATATTGTCTATGCACTTCCACGGCCACACTGCCTTTTTTGTAGAAGTAAATATCTAAGTGCATGAGTCCAATAAAAAGTGCTTGTCTGAGCTTTGCTAGACTCTGATTTTCAATCTGATAATGGCTATAAATTTCATTTAACATTTGAGATTAAGATATTCAAGTAGAGACCTGCATTACACATACAGAGAGCTTTCTCTTCTGTCTGTGGTCGGTGGTGCTTGGCCATTCATTCTGGTAGGTTTATCTTGTTAATGCAGTAAACAAATGTGATATTGTCTACGAATTGCTCTATGTGCATTATTTTTCAAGCAGAGTTAGACATTAAAGTAAGTAACCTCAATATAAAAGTGTTTTCCCGTGCTTTAGTAGATTCCGTTTTTTCAACAGAATAGATACCAAAAACTTTGGTTTGCCATTTAAGAACTAAAGATGGATAAAGGGGCAATAACTTGTGGACATCAAACTCTGGTACTGTGTCTTAGCGTAACTCAAGTATCTAACAACGCGTAGTTGATTGAAACTCTCAAACATCTAATGACAGTTCTTTTGAAACTTCTTCTGCATGACAAAGTTCATACCGCTTTAGCAAGCATTCATACATTACATCATGAATCACTACTATCTTATTTCATAGGACACCAAAATCTTCTTTACCAAGCACTCTACTTCTCTTCCACACTCTTTGTAGCCACAGTTGCTTATGATATTCATATTCTAAGATATTTCCAGTCCTCCTTATTAACAAGCACATCAACTATAGAGTAATAATTATTTTGGAATCTTTCTATTTCTGCAGTGAACTTCTATTTCTTTCTTTTTCCTCAGATCTATTATTTCTTTTCCGTTTTTGGAAAAGGGCCAAAATACCCTTAAAATATTGGAATTGGTTCAAAAATACCTTTGTTTACCTATTGGGTCAAAAATACCCCCCATCCACCTTTATGACTCAAATATAACCTTACAACTAACGGTCCATTTCACAACAACAACAACAACAACAACAACAAACCCAGTGTATTCCCACCTAGTGGGGTCTGGGGGGGGTAAGATGTACGCAGTCCATACCTCTACCTCTGAAGAAGTAGAAAGGCTGTTTCCGATAGACCCCCGGCTCAAGACACGAGACACCACACAAATATAAAGTAACGCACAGAACAGGATTTCATAACGTAAATACGGCACCCATAAGTAGTAGGAAACATCGGAAAGCACCCAGATTCGTAATAAAACATGGAACACCGAAAGCATAACAAGAAGAAGAATAGAAAATAGGAATAAAAATAAGAATAGAAAGAATAACAGGAATAAAACCCCCACCAAATACTTCCCTACCCTAACGCCCCAACCTGACCCTAGTTTTCTGCCCTAATTCGCGCCCTCCAGACCTTCCTATCTAGGGTCATGTCCTCGGTGAGTTGTAGCTGCTCCATATCCCGCCTAATCACCTCACCCCAGTACTTCTTCGGCCTCCCCCTACCCCGCCTAAAACCATCCAACGCTAGCCTCTCACACCTACGAACCGGGGCATCCGTGTCCCTCATCTTCACGTGTCCAAACCAACTCAATCGGACTTCCCGCATCTTGCACTCCACTGGAGCCACACCAACCTTCTCCCTGATAGTCTCAATCCTAACTCTATCCCCTCGAGTCATCCCACACATCCAGCGCAACATCCGCATTTCCGCCACCTTCATTTTTTGGATGTGGGAGTTCTTAACTGGCCAACACTCCGCTTCATACAACATGGCCGGACGGACTACCATCCTGTAGAATTTGCCTTTAAGCTTGGGCGGCACCTTCTTATCACACAACACCCCCGACGCGAGCTTCCACTTCAACCATCCCGCCCCGATACGGTGCGAGACATCCTCGTCAATCTCACCGTTACCCTGTATCACGGACCCGAGATACTTGAAACTATCCCTCTTACATACCTCCTGCGAATCCAGCTTCACGACCACCTCATCCTCCAACCTCACGTCATTAAACTTGCATTCCAAATACTCTGTCTTGCTTCTGCTCAACCTGAACCCTTTAGACTCAAGAGTTTGTCTCCACACCTCTAATTTGTCATTCACACCCTTTCGGGTCTCGTCAATCAGAACTACATCGTCTGCAAAAAGCATACACCAAGGCACCTCCCCTTGAATACGCCGCGTCAATACATCCATCACCAAAGCAAACAAAAAAGGACTAAGAGTAGATCCCTGATGCAATCCTGTCAAGACAGTGAAATGCTCTGAGTCTCCTCCCGCCGTCCTTACCCGCCGTCCTTACCTGAGTTTTCGCTCCATTATACATATCTTTAACTGCTCTGATATAAGCCATCGGGACTCGGCTCACCTCCAAGCATCTCCAAAGCACCTCCCTGGGAACTTTGTCGTAAGCCTTCTCTAGGTCGATAAACACCATGTGCAGATCCTTCTTCCTTTCCCTATACTGTTCCACCAGCCTCCGTACCAGGTGAATTGCCTCCGTCGTCAAGCGCCCAGGCATAAATCCAAACTGATTTTCCGAAATAGACACTATCCGTCTCAGCCTCCCCTCGACCACTCTCTCCCAAATCTTCATAGAATGACTCAATAACTTAATCCCCCTATAGTTATTGCAACACTGGATGTCACCCTTATTCTTATAAAGAGGGATCATGGTACTCCACCTCCAAGCCTCGGGCATCTTTGCCGTCTTGAAGATTTCGTTAAACAGACCAGTCAACCACCTTACCCCAGCCTCTCCAACGTACTTCCAAAACTCCATCGGTATCTCATCCGGCCCCGTCGCCCTACCCCTCCGCATCCTGCGAACAGCCTCTCTAACCTCTTCTACCCTAAAACGTCTACAATAACTAAACTCCCGACACTCCTCTGAATGCTCCAGTTCCCCTAACACAATAGCGCTATCCCCTTCGTCATTCAAGAGCCTATGAAAGTACGACTTCCATCTATTCTTAATAAGTCTGTCCTCCATCAACACTCTGCCATCCTCCCCCTTAATGCACCTCACCTGATCGAGGTCACGGCCCTTCCTCTCCCTAGCCTTAGCGAGTCTAAACAACTTTTTCTCCCCTCCTTTCCCCTGTAACCCCGCATACAGGCTCTCAAACGCGGCCGTCTTAGCTGCCGTGACTGCTGACTTAGCCTCCTTCCGAGCTAGCTTGTACTCTTTCCTGTTTACCCGCTTCTCTTCTTCGTCCCTGCTCTCCACCAACTTAGCATACGCCTCTTTCTTGGACCGTACTTTCTTCTCCACCTCTTCATTCCACCACCAATCCCCCTGATGGTGCCCGGCCCGGCCCCTAGAAACACCCAACACCTCACTTGCCTTCTCCCTGATGCACCTAGCCGCCCTATCCCACATACTATCCACGTCCCCCCTACAGTCCCACACCCCCATTCCCGCCAACTTCTCCCCTATCTCCCACGCATTCACTGGCGTCAAACCGCCCCACTTAATTCTAGGTCTACACTCCTTACTCCTCCTCTTCCTATTCGTCTTTATACCCAAGTCCATGACCAAGAGCCTATGCTGGGTCGAAAGGTTCTCACTCGGGATGACCTTACAGTCCCTACACAACACCCTATCCCCTTTCCTGATCAACATAAAGTCAATCTGGATCCTGGCCACCGCGCTTCGAAAGGTGATGAGGTGATCGTCCTTCTTCGGAAAGCCCGAGTTCACCACCACCAGCCCAAAGGACCTTGCGAACTCCAAAAGGGTAGCCCCCTCTTCATTTCTCACCCCAAAACCAAAACCACCATGCACATCACCAAGGCCTCCCGGTAACACGCCGATGTGCCCGTTGAAATCTCCTGCTACAACAATCTTCTCCGAGCTAGGCACGCCTCTCAGCACCTCCTCCAAAGCCTCCCAAAACCGCAACTTCTCCTCCCCCTCCGAGCCCACTTGCGGCGCATAGGCGCTACACACATTCAGGGTAAACCCCCGAATGACCAACTTAATGGTCATCAACCTATCGTTGATCCTCTTAACCTCTACTACCTGGCCTCGAAGCTCTTCATCTACTAAGATGCCAACTCCATTCCTCCGCCTCTCGCTCCCAGAGTACCACAGCTTGTAACCATCCACATCCCTAGCCTTAGACCCTACCCACTTGGTCTCTTGAATACACGCGATATTGATCCTCCTCTTCTTAAGAATCTTCACAAGCTCTATAGACTTACCCCGAAGTGTCCCTATATTCCAAGAACCAACCCTCAGCCTACCAACACTATCCCCCCGCCCTCCCCTACCGCCCCCGCAGCCATACCTTGGCCTCCCTCCCACTCCCGCCCTTAAATCTAATTATCTTATAAACAAACACGGACCCAACTAAAACTACCCGACCCAATCTATTGCAAAAACATCCACACTAGCTGCACACAAGAAGGTGTGCAAATTCTTGCATGCTTTTGTTTCCTTTTTCACTTTTTTTTTTTTTGGTTAGTTACTATAGATAGGAATTTTTTTACAAGTCATGGATAGATCTTGTATTTTCCGCGGACCTTTCAAGATACCTACAGCTCCAAATATGCAACTGAATGAGTACAATGAACGCCATAGATACACAAGCTTGTGGAAATGGGCTTTCCTGAAGCTCAGGTGAGGAGTACTTTAGATGCAACTGGTTGGGATGAAAATATGACTCTTGAAAAGCTGTTGTCCAGCTAGAACCCTTTTACTGCAGCTCATATTTTGATGCATAAGATTATATCCCTTCAGATGATGACCAGAAAAAGTCGCTCTGCTGTTGCTTTAATAGATTGGGTCGGGTAGTTTTAGTTGGGTTCGTTTGGTTATAAGATAATAAGATTTAAATTAAATTGCAGCCAATAGAAAGCTGACATGTAATAAATAAAATTTTTAAGGGAAAAGGGTCAAAAATACCCCTTTACTTTGATAAATTGGTTAAGTTTGTCCTTCGTTATCCTTTGGGGTTAAATATACCCCTACCGTTAGCAAAGTTATTAAAATACTCATCTTTTTAACACTTTTCCACCATGGCAAGATGAGAGCCACGTGGCATGACAGTTGGTGAGGTGGATGCCACATGGCATGCCACCCCATCATCAGTTTTTTTTTTACTTTTAATTTTTTTACTTCAACTTTATTAATAGGAGTAATTTATTTTGTAAAAAAGGAAATTTACAATATTAAAAAAAAATAATCAAAAAAAAAAATTTCCGGCCACCGGCGGCGTGTCACACCACCAGCAGTCCGATGGAGACTTTTTTGACTGAAATTGATAAATAATTGATACATTAATTTGTTAATTGTTAATTGAAAGAATTGATTCTTGATTGGGGAAAAAATGGTCTGCCTATAGGGAAATGGTTGTTTACTGCTTTGATACATTGGTGTCTCCCTACAACAAGGAACAAGCTCCGTCATTGGTGCCGTTAATGTCTCCCATCCATTAATAATTTAAAAAACAAAAAGAAAGTAACTGAAATTTTAGTGCTACCTATTTGGACAATGATATTTTGCATCAATTTCTCATATATAGAAAATCTTTTATTAAAAATTAGTTTTCCATGGTTTTTTGTATCTGTGGCTAAAAGCCATGTTTTGTTAGTGAATTAAATAGGCTTTTGATAATAACACTGTATGTGTAGACACTTGTAAAGTATTTCATTTATTAAATCGGTACAAGTACAGAGGGTTTTGGCGCCAACGCTATTACCAGCGAGCTTTAAGCTCGTCAAAACCATCAGCTTCTTGGCCGGAAAAATGGGGAAAGGTGATGGTTTGTGGTGGACTGTTGGTGGTGTGACGCGACGCTGGTGGCCGGAAAACACTGTTTTTGATTAAATTTTTTTTAATATTATAAGTTTCCTTTTTTACAAAATAAATTATTAATAAAATTTAAAGTAAAAAAATTAAAAGTAAAAAAAAAAAAAGATGTTGAGGTGGCATGCCACGTGGCATCCATCCTCACCCAACTATCATGCCACATGGCTCTTATCTTGCCATGGTAGAAAAGTGTTTAAAAAAGGAATATTTTTGACAACTTTGCTAACGGCAGGGGCATATTTAACCCCAAAGTATAACGAAAGGCAAACTTAACCAATTTATCAAAGTAGAGGGGTATTTTTGACCTTTTACCCAATTTTTAATTATGGTTTAAAAATGGACCATTAGTTGTAAGGGTATATTTGAGCCATAAAGGTGGATAGAGGGGTACTTTTGGCCCAGTCGGTAAACATAGGGTATTTTTGAACTAATTCAAATACTTGAAGGGTATTTCTGGCCTTTTTCCGTTTTATTATAAGTAACATTATAAAACAAGAAAAAACTACAAGTTTCTTTTGCCAAAAGGGAACTATTGGGTATGATTTTCACCAGATTTATTGTTCAGACCAGCTGGTGTTTCTAAAGGAACAAACTCTTGA
The DNA here is from genome assembly GCA_030864225.1 of Capsicum baccatum var. pendulum. Classification (NCBI taxonomy): domain Eukaryota; kingdom Viridiplantae; phylum Streptophyta; class Magnoliopsida; order Solanales; family Solanaceae; genus Capsicum; species Capsicum baccatum. The sequence goes on from CM061560.1 coordinate 191,143,936, forward strand.
AAGATTTAAAGGCCAAAGGAAACGAGATTTGCACTTAAAACCCATGAAAAGGTGTCCAGATGAAATCAGCCTGAAGGAGATACTCTCTCTTCATTCTAAAATATAGTAGCTGACAAAAAAGTTGAAAGATTTTGGCAGGAGTAATGACCTAACCTGTTTTAGCCTGACAAATAAATCAGAAACGTGCTAACAGGTTCTTATCAATTGAACAACTATGACAAGATGTGTTTGCTTGTGTCTAATGGAAAACAGAACATCAGAAAAGCACAAACTCCTAGCATGACAAAAGATACGGATCCAGGATTTTAAAGTTGGGTTTCTACGGCGATCTCGAGTTAATATACAATAATAATTGGGACCATAGTCAGATGTTTATAGATATTTAGTGGATTTCCTCTACGTTGCTCGGACTCTTCAAAAATGTCAATGGGTGTGTCTCGATCCGACACGGGATCAAAAACATTTTTACAAGGTCAATGGAGAGTCCGAGCAAAATTGAATTTCCTAATACATATATACAAGGTCTGAGAAAAAGCTAATGAGTTCAGTGAACCCGTAACTTATAACCTAGCTCCGCCCTGAATATATCAGATTCTACTTGTTAAAAATGCATTTATGATTTTCAGCATCATTAATTAAACTACATTAAGATTAAGCATCCATTACCTGTGCTGCACATTCTCGCTCAACAGCTTTGCCTGTGTTTGCTTGTGTCTAATGGAAAACAGAACAGCAGAAAAGCACAAACTCCTAGCATGACAAAAGATACGGATCCAGGATTTTAAAGTTGGGTTTCTACGGCGATCTCGAGTTAATATACAATAATAATTGGGACCATAGTCAGATGTTTATAGATATTTAGTGGATTTCCTCTATGTTGCTCAGACTCTTCAAAAATGTCAATGGGTGTGTCTCGATCCGACACGGGTGCAAAAACATTTTTACAAGGTCAATGGAGAGTCCAAGCAAAATTGAATTTCCTAATACATATATACAAGGTCTGAGAAAAAGCTAATGAGTTCAGTGAACCCGTAACTTATAACCTAGCTCCGCCCTGAATATATCAGATTTTACTTGTTAAAAATGCATTTATGATTTTCAGTATCATTAATTAAACTACATTAAGATTAAGCATCCATTACCTGTGCTGCACATTCTTGCTCAACAGCTTTGCCTGCAGCAGCTTCTTGCTGTGCAGCCACTTTCCACCGTGTAATTTCTTCTTCAGCAGTAGTGATATCCAGCATAAGCCCTTCAACCTACAATGAAACAGTTGGTATAAGACTTCATAATATGACAAGAAAACATGCATATCAGACATCCATAATTCTCGTAAGCGAACCTCCACAAATGCATTAAACTCTATGAACTAAATACTAGTATGATGAGATACTATATTGAGATAAGACAGTGGCTTACATTTTCATTTGCCACCCTCTCCTTTTCTTCAAGTTCCTCCACACGTTGCTTCCATTGACTGAGTTCCTTCGCTTGAGTTTCCACATGTTCCTTCAGTAAACTTGACTCTGCCCTTTGATTCAGTAAAGCAAAATGACAAAACAACCAACTCAGGGTAAGAATAGAATATGTCCCTACTCGAGCGTTTCTAGAGAGGGAAAAAAGATAAAGGGACAATGCGTTAATCTGTTTTTTCAAATAGAGTATCATAACATAGTGAAGAAATGCATCTCAGACAACAGGTTAACCCAACATAAGCTTGACAGGGGGTACCTTAGCTCTTCAACAGTATGTTTAAGGTCAATGATCTCAACCTGAGACTGCTTAATTATATTCTCTAATGCACCAGCCTACATCAAGAACATCAATGAATTAATAAAATAACAAGAAACTGTGAATGCAAATTTGTATTTAAAAAGGACTTACCAAAGCATATACTTCATCCTCTTCTGTATCTTCGGCATGCATTTTATTATCAGAAGCCGGGTTCTTACCATCACCAACGTGATTGTTGAACTTGTAATTTATCCCAGCTTCTCTCAATCCATTTTCCGCTATCTTAAACAATTCATTTGTTTTGGATGACAAATCCACTGAAATTCTCTTTGAAAGAGCACTTCTCAGTAAAGACCCAATCTGTTCTTTTTCTTTTACTAATTGTGAAACTGACTCGTTTAGGCTTTTCACTTCATGACTTCTTTCTTCTAGCAAATCCCTTGTTTTCTGGACAACAAATTCACTCATTTCATATATAGATTCCAATCCCGCTAAAACTGCCCTTATATTCTCGTCCATATCCATCTCTTGAGCAAGAAACAAGGATTCCGACAACTCAGATGCCTTCCGCGCATCAACAACCTTAACAGCACTATGAATCTGTTTGTGTATTTCCGTAACATGTTTCAATTGCTCAGCAAGTAATGATCTTTGCATTTCCATCCTTGATTCTAAACTGCTCGACTTACCTTCATATTCCTTCACCAAATCTCTCAATTCAACCACTTCACTCTCCAAAGCCTTTTGCTTCCCACACATCTCTCGTTCCAATTCAAACAATTTCTCATCTTTTTCACCTACAGCTTTCTCTAAACTCTCAACAACATTATCCTTCTTCGCAACCTCCTCTCTCAAACCACTAATCGTTGACTCTAACTGCGAAACTTCAATTGCAATTTCATAATTCCTATGATCCATTTGTTCTCTCGCCTCATTTCTCGACTTTGCTGCCAATTCAATCTGTCCCAATAATTCCTCTACAATATCATTCGTCCTTTTAATCACGCCATACGCCACTGCTGGAAACCCTGTATATTTCTGTGACCTTGGTAATCCACCAGCTACAAAATTCTTAAATTGACTTACTTTACCAGATATCTTATCAATTCCACTAACTAACATTGAACCAGCAGTTTCCATCTCACTTCTCATAGAATCTTTCGCTTTCTTCACTTCTTCCAACTGCTTCGACAATTCATCTTTCTGTTTAATTTCTTCTTCCAGTTCCTCCTTTATCTTCTCAACTGTTATTGAAACTTCTTCTTTCTCCCGCAAAGCTTCATCGCGTTGTCTCGAATGCTCGTCGCGCTTTTTGATAGCGTCATGAGCGAGTACTCGCAATCTATTGAAGGAAACTTGTAGCTGTGATTTAGAATCCTCGGCGGCTAATCGAGCTTGGCGTTCTCGATCGAGCTCAACCAGCATTTCACGGAACTTGTCAATTGAAACATCTTCATTTGTTATATCAATAGGTATCGGATCATCGGCCTCTACGTCGCTTAATACGGCGTCATTGTCTTCTTCACCGATGTTCGACATCGGAAAAACGTTTCAGCATCAATGAATAATTGAAACCCTAGAAGTAAGTCGACTAAGTATGAATGGAAAGCGATTAGGAAGATATGGTGATTGCCGGAGATTATGTCGGAAGGATCTGTTTTTTCTTTTGTTTTATTGTATGAAGGAATAATCGAAGAAATCAAAATGCAGGAAAGGAAAAAGAATGAAATTTGGAGGGTTCAATTTCGCTACCAACTACTCTCATGTTCTTTACGTTTTTTTTTTTTTTATATAATTATTTTTAATTATTAGTATTTGTTTACTGTAATTTTTTTCTTTCCCTAGATTTTGGTTTTCAATTCAGTTTTATGTTTTCCCTAAACCTTGAGGAAAATTGAGGGGTACGTGTTGTGATGTTTTTTTTTTTTGGTAATTACGATACTTAGTATTATAATAGCATCATAACAAAAACTACATGGAGATAGTTGGTAGTATAGCCATCGTAGTATCTGCACATAGTGCAATATTTACAAACCATCCATTCATAGAACTAGTAGGAGTATTAATAGAGACGCTAGGCGGTAAAGCTGTTGCAGATTTGACACACCTAATAGCAAAAACTCCTCGCATATCAGCCTGCAAAAACTTCATCAAATCTTGAGGAGGTGACCAAAAAGTGGATACAGTATCCATAACTGAAGTACTATGAAAAAAACTGGATGGTAGTGCAATAGAGATGACTTTTTTTGCCAAGCCATCAGCGAGCCTGTTTTGCTCCCTGTAGACCAAGCTTACCATCGGATTACCCATGTGTAGGAGCAGATATCTACAGTCATCCAGAAGCAAAAAACTGTCAATAATATAATTAGCACTTGTTAACATTGTTACCACTTGTGTAGCATCCACATTTATTTCAAGAGATTTGAAAATATGTTTAACAACTAGCTGTAAACCTGCAAAAAGTGCTAAAAGTTCAAGGTGAGTTATGTCCTGAATAGTTGTAAAAGCAGTAAAACCTATAATCCAATCACCTCTGCAGTTACGGAAAAACCCCCTAACCCGTCAATACTATGTTCCGAAGATATAGCAGCATCAGTGTTCAACATGAGTTGTTAATATTAGGAGGGTTCCATTCGACATAAACAGTGAGGGAATACTGGTATTGTGTAAGTTTCTTGCTAAATACCAAAATTCCGCAGACATATTAATGGCTAAGAGTGGTGATGGTTTAGTCTCATGTCCATTAACAAGGCGTTTATTACGTTGGTTCCAAATAACCCACAAACAGTAAGGGAGCAGGACTCCAAGAGGTAGCCGAGGAGAATTGGTGGTATACCTGTTGTGATGTTTACTCGTTGATTTATCTTTTTTTGGCTTTTATGATCGGAAAAGGGAAAATACTAAACAAACGAAACTTCCTTTTTTTATATTTATGGAATTTTGATTGACACGTTCTTTGAATATATTTTATTATATTATTTTTTAATTAATATTTAAAGTATAAGATTTTAAAAATAATTTGAAGGATAAATAATTAATACTAAAGTTAAAATAGATTTTTTTGAACCTTTTCTTGATAAGTCCAAAGTGATAAGTAAAAATAAAAATTTATTTTAAAAATAAGTGACAAGGAAAAGGAGAAAATTGAAGGAAAGGTGTCATTTCTGCAAGGATTGGTGACATTGACCAATTTAAAGGGTCAAACATAATTAGGAAAATTGATTAAGTCAATTATTGACTTGATTAATATTTTCAAAACTTTTTAATCTTTTTAAAAATACAAATCAACTCACTTTCAAAAATACAAATCAACCCACACTTCTCTCCTCTCCAAATTATCAACCGTCTCTCTCCTCTCTCTCTCCCAACCAATAGTTCTGTAAAATTTCTTCCTTCAATCCCCAGTGAATTCAACCTCCTGCGAAACATAGTTGGGCGAGTTCCTTTTCGACTTTCAACTGCCAATCGACCTGACAACAGTGTTCTCCGACGATAACAACTTCGAGTTCTTCGTCGTCCCATTTCTTCTTTCACAGGTAAAAAAATATGTTTTTTAGTTACGAAGAAAAAGAGGAACTTAAACTAACTTCTCTTTTAGTATTGGTTAACAATTTTAATATTTCTTGCTTAAATTTGAAATGTGGACTGAAGAAAATCCTAATTTCTTGCATTTCTTCTCTATTCTTTTCGGTGTGAAATATAATTTTTTATTGCTATTGTAGTTCTTGTTATCGAATTGTTGATTCGATTTGTTAATGTCTGTTGAGTTTTTTTAAGTTTAATTTTTGTTATTTGTGTTTGTACAAACACAAAACAACAATGTTCGTAATTTTTTGTCACCGTTGATGTTTTTAGTGTGTGTGTGTTGTGTTGGTATTGTTGGGTTAATTTGTTGTTTTCTTGATAAAAATGGTGTATTTGATATTAAACGGTGATAGTGTTGTTGTTTTATTGAACAAAATCCTAGTACTTTTTTTCTGCAATAGATGAATTATCTGATGCAACAGATAAACCATCTGGTGTAATAGATGAATCATCTGATGCAACAAATAAAAATCTGATGCATAGATGGAAATCTGATGCAATAAATTAAAATCTGATGCAACAATGAAAATCTAATGCAACAGATGAACAATCTAACCGGTCATTCATCTGTTGCGACAAACGACTCTTTTGTTTAGAAGAAATCAAAAATAATATTAACAGTTGATAACAGTTCCAACGGATAACTCATTTGGCAATAGACGAGTGATCTGTTTCAACAGATGAGTGATCTATTTTTATTGTTTCCAATAGATTTCCCATCCGTTGCAACAGGTTGGTTATGTGTTGCAACAAATAACCTACCTGGTACAACATATGAGTGATCTGTTTTTACTGTTTCTAATGAATTACTCATTCGTTGCAATAGGTTGGTTATATGTTATAACAGAATCCTACTTGGTGCAATAGAGGAGTGATTTGTTTCAACAGATGAGTGAGTTTTTTTTTGTTTTTTTAATGGATTACTCATCCATTGCAATAGGTTGGTTATATGTTGCAATAAGTAAATACCTAGTGCAACTGACCAGTCATCTGTTTCAACAGGTGAGTGATCTGTTTTTATTGTTGCAACAAATTACTCATCCATTGCAACAGGTTAGTTATATATTGCAATAGATAACTTACCTGGTGCAACAGATCTATGATATGTTGGAATTATTATTTTACTATTGTACATATCAGATTTACTGTTATCCTTTTTTAACGATGCATTAATCGATTATAATCTATTTTATGTTTCTATTATTTTTAGATTATATGGCTCCCAAAAGAAAAGAAACCGAATCAAGTCCAAGTAAAGGAACAAGTGAAGTAGCTAGGCTACATCCACACTCTATGAGCTTGCTTTACAAGCGTTATCTCAATTAGAAGCAGAAGATAATGAACATAGGGAGGAGGAATGTTTCAAAAGAGATGATCCAAATGCTAATAGTCCTTCCACCGAAGAGTTGGTCAAAACCTTTAGCATTGATAGTTATCTTGTGAGAATGCAGTGCGATGGTGCCACAAATTTAACAGGTGATTTCGTGGTTAAGTCAGCCATGGAAAAAAATTTTGATGCCTTCAGAAAAATACTTCGAGAACAAAATTTGAAAGCTTATTTCAGGGACAGCAGCTTTGGGAAATATCTTGATTTGTCGGAGGACAACAGTGCTCGTTTTCAAATAAAAATGGTATATAATCTTCTCAAGCGTAAGTTTATGTATGAAAACAAAGATAAGATGGAGAATGTGTGGATAAATTACTGTGACATGCCTTTTTGTTTTGGTTGGATTTTGCCATGTTACTAGATTAAAATGTCATCCTCCTTCTCCTTCTCAAGTTATACCTATTCTAACCTAAAAAAAGCACCCCGCACACCCAAAAAAGGCAAAGGTAAGTCGAGTGATCATGATGACTTGGTGTCCTTTATTGGTCCAAGCTTCAAAAACATAAATTTGATAGAAGTGTTGAAATATAAAAGACTTTCAAAGAAGCACAAGGAATCATTGTGCTTGGTTTGGTTTGTACATAATATTCTTTGGGCGTGAGACATTAACAACAACATACCACTTGGTCTAATAAAGCTCTCCTAGGATCTTAAGGAATTTAACAACTATTCTTGGGGTTATGAAAGCTTTAAAATGACTGTCAAATAATTGTTGACTTTGTTAACACCAAAGACAGTCAACTTATATGGCTTTCCATGGGCTTTCATGGTAAATATTTCTTTTATTATGACATAATTCATTAATTTTATTCAATAATGTTTTTGATTTTTTGACGTTATTTTATAGGCTTGGACATTTAAAGCCATTCCTTATTTGAGACAACAAGTGAACTACCAAGAAAAAGTTTTCTGTCCAAGAATTCTGAGATGATTTTCGGCCAAAACTGATAAAAACGCAAAAAATATTATCTTTTCAACCCCCCAAAGGAAGAAGTAGGTCTAATTCTAATTAAGTTTTTGTTTTAATTAATGGTTTTTAAAAATGATTTCATCATCATTCTAATATATGTACTGGTTTAATTTAGATTGTACATCCATGACTTGTTCCGACCAATCGAGAGTTGAAGATGTTATTTTTTCTTACTTTACATTTTGTGCAAACTTTATCGGACCCTAAGGTCATTGATAGAATAAAGAAGGAATTGTTTGGAGCAACAACCATCACAAGAAAAATAATTTTAGAGGGTGGACTTGTTGTTGTTAATGATGGTAGTGGTAGTAGTGCTGCTGTTGGGGCTAATGATGCTCCTCTTATAGTTTTTGAAATAACAAACAATTATGATTATGATCATACTGGTTATATAGATTTTGCCACTTCTAGCGAATGTTCAGCATGCAAATATCAATACTACAAGGCAAAACATGATGGAGTGATTAATGCTATTAATACATTAACTACTTCTGTAAAGGAAATGACACCTAAGAGGGGTGTCATTAGGTGTCATTCCAATTCCATCAAAGAGGATTTCACATCCGTACACTCCACTAGAGATTAAGGTGGCTAAGAGAAGAAGGAAAGAAATTTTCAAGACATCATCAAGCATAGAAAAAAGTAAAATTGCAACTCCTCTGTCTTTATCTTGCACCTTTGATCAATGTACAAGGGCCACAGAAAAGCAGTATGAGCTGAACAAGGTGAATGTATATCATCTATTCCAACAAACAAACAAATACATATCTATTTTAACAGATGATACATCTGCTGAAAATTATCAAACAGATATATACATCTGTTGTAACTATCGTCTAACCTGTTGCATCAGATGCATTATCTGTTACAACATATGTCCGTCTGTTTCAGCAAATCAAACAGGTATTCATACTATTTTACTTTGTACCAACAGATGAGTCATATGTTGCAACAGATCGGTCATCTATTTAAAATTATCATACAACCCTATTTTACTTGTTCGAATTTTCCTCAACAGATGATCCATCTAATGCAACAGATAGATAATCAATTGTATATATGTTATTAGCATTGATAATTTTGGCTTTTCAAGTGGATGTCACAGTAGAACCTACTGCTGAACAACATAATATCATAGTTGATAATCCATCAACTACTTTCATGAAAGAAGAAAAAATAGAGTCTGTCAGTTTGGGAGAACGAAAGAATTACCCATTTGAAGGGTTCAACATCTCGGATGAGGCTCCAAAAAAACTAACAAAATTGGTCAACGACTATTCAGAATGGATTGCCGATGGGCTGTTAAAGCATCATACCAGCAGGTACATAAATCATCGTTAAAGATATTGATTTATACAATTATTGCTGTAAAACCATGACATTAACACATATAAATCATGTAGAAAATAAAATGATGAACACTATAAAGTGAATGAATTGAGTCTTGATTTTGATATGTTCGAATTTGTTGTTGCACATCCTGGAATGAAGGATTAGTTCTATTTGATGTCATTTTTTCTCTTTTAAGAAAAGAAAAATCTTATTTCCCAAATTATTGTATAATTCAATTTAAATTAGGTATTCTATGTCCAACTCTAAATAGTCCTTACCTACATATGTATCTGATCATATATGTATTATCTATTTTGACAAATAATTTAAAAGAATGAGGTTTGTATGCGCTTCTATCCTTAAAGAGAGTTCACCGAGGGTCACATCCCCAAACTTGCTAGAATGATGAGGTTTAAATGTCATACATATTACTATTAATTAATACTTTATTTAATTGCATTTGTGTATTAATTTTATTATCACATAATCTAAATATTTGATAATATGTGCAGCACATCGATGTCATTTTTTACTACCTCCGAAAGAAGGTCAAGTTGCAAATACAAGAACAATACAGATACATGACATGCAATTATTTGTATAAATTTTACATCAATAATGCTTGCGATAGGTTTTGTCAACAATAGCCGAAAGTTTCTCGAAATAGGGCATGCTTAATCAACATCATCAAAATTTTTACATTCCAGCTGACTTACCTTGACATTTGATCGATGAAGTGTACAACCCAATCAATTGTGGTGATGAAAGAGTGGCACATCTGAGTTTATAACTCGATGTCACGAAGGAGATGTTCTGGGCATCATCTGAGTCTAAGATACAAAAGCTGGTCAAAATATTGCCTACTTACCTTGATATAAGTGACTTTTTAGATCAAAATATTCGTACTGATTGGTCGACAATTGAAGCATACCGGGATAAAATGGGTAATTCATTTGATGTAGAGTATATTGAAGGAATTTCTCAACAACTCATTGGTAGCCTATAAGTATCATGATTTATTTTAATTTCATAAATTTTACAACGCTTACATGAATTGCAAGATATAAATTATCCATTTTTTTTAAAACACAGGGATTATGGTCTTTTTGTTGTCGCTTACACTGACTATTTGAGCGATAGATTATAAGTACCAAATGATGGACTTGATGCTGGATTACTCCACAAAAGATATGTTGCTCTTTTATAAAAACACAAAGAAGTGAAAGCATACAAATTGTAATGCCCCGCAAAGTCCTCTTCCAGTTTGAGCCTTAGAGCATATTCAGTAAAGCGGAAATCCTAGTTTAAAAGTTTCAGAAATATCTTTCCAAGTATAAAATACTTTGAATCGTGTGGAATTTCCCTAATTTCTACTTTTTTTCATGCAGATCATTGAATAAGTTTTTCATTGATACCAAATTTGCCCAAATCAGACACTTGGGTGAAGAGTTAGAGCTATTTTAGTAAGACAGTGTGCCACTTGGAACCTTAGCGCGTCGCGGAGCTAGCCAAAATGACAATTTTCAAAATCCAGTGAACCTTTGCGATTCCATCGCATTGCGGTATAGTTCCAGTTCACAACCCTGGGGCAATGCGATTTCCACTGCGTCGCGTCGTCATGCAATTTCCCAATTGTCCAAATTCCAGTGAACTAGCGCGATTATGGCACGCGCGCCAGCATGTAAAATCAGAGATTTTTTAGTTTAATTCCTAGGGCTTTTTAGTCTTTTCCCCTTTTCCCTAGCCTCTATAAATACCCGGCCAAGGGACCTCAGCCTTATTTCTCTTCCACTTCCAAAAAATTAGGGTTTCCAAAATCAAAATCCCCTTTTCTTTTCAAGCAAAAATCAAGAAAATTTAAGAAAGATCTAGAGAAATCAAGAAATCCTTCCAAAGGCCTTCAAGAAAAGATTCTTCCCAAGGTATGTAGATGTTGATTCTTGGGTTCCTTTCATCCAAGAAGCTCAAGTACCCTTTTCTAAAACTCAAAGATTTTGTGTTTATGAGTTGTTAATGATTCATGTGAGTTGAAATTAATGTTTCAGCTAATGTTGAGTTTTGATTCATGTTTGTTTATAAGATTTATGAGCTTTGACCCTTATATGTGGAATCCATGTGATATTTGTGATGAATCTTCCTTACGTTGTTTTCTATGTGATGTGTTCATGATATTTGGGTGTAGAAGTGGTTGAATAAGTGAGCATGTTCCCCATAGGTTTGATAAAAAGCATAGGTGAAGTATAAAAGGGCCATTGTAGTATGTTAAAGATGAAACCCCAAATCGTGAGTTAGTTTATGCATGCCTGATGTTTGATAAAATGCCTAAGTGGATGAATTATTCCATGATAGTGGGAAATCCCCAAATAAGTATAAACCCGTGCATGTCTAGTGTTTTTTAAAGGACCTTAGTGAATAAGTGGTGATGTGATGGTAGTAAATTCCCCAATTATGTGCTCTTTGATATATGCTAAGCTTTTAGTACATGCCAAGTGGTTAGCAAGTAAGTTAAGACATGATAGTATGAAGTTTTCCCCAAATCATGTGATGTCCAAATATATGTCAAGACTGATTTAGGTGTGAAGTACTTGAGGTAAGACCTTGTTAAAGGAAGTATAATTTAGTAGTATGTTTCCCTACGCTAATATATGTTGATGTTTCCTAAATGTTTGACGTGATGCCTTAATGATTGTAAAGGTGAAGGTGTGTTATGTTTCCTAAATACTTAAAGAGATGCTTTAATGATAATGATGATGAATGAATGACTGTGATGATGAATGAATGATTGTGATAATGATAATGAATAAATGACTGTGATGATGAATGAATTATTGTGATAATAATGATGAATAAATGACTGTGATGATGAATGAATGATTGTGATGATGATGATGATGAATGAATGGTTGTGATGATGGAGGAATGATTATGCTTTATTTTATGTTATTGAGTCTTGGGGTATTTATACCCGACAACTTAGCTGCTGTCTAGAGCCTGTGTCAGTTTTACGATAATTCCAGTCGAACCATGATTCTCAGAACTCAGTGAACTATAGAACTCTATATCCTCAAACAATTGCAGAACTTAAGAAAGCTCAGTAATCTCAGTTATCTCTGTAATCTCCATATCGGTAGTAATCTAGCCTTAGTCCTATAATTAGCTCAGATCTAATAGTATGCAAGTGTTTAATTCTAATCTCAAAAGTAATCGAATAATCTATTCAAGCTCTGTATCGTCAGTCAGATACCGTAATTTAATACCATTTCCATCAGATACAGAACTAAGTGATCTCCCGTAGCTCAGTCAGATCTTTTAAGAAATATGATCAGTATCAGTCAGTTCATTTGTGTTCAGTTAAGAATTCAGTCAGAGTCTTTCAGTTGGGAGTAGAAACTAGCACCGAGCGAGGGAAGAAATGGCGGCTCCTCTCGTCAGCGAGAGAGGTCGGAGTTGTTAGTAGCAATCCCTGACCTCTATAACTGCGTAGCCAGCGCAGGATATAGGAGTCACCGTCAAGAATAGGCTGTCACCTCCAGAGAGAGAGTATTTGACTATTATATTGCCTTAGGTCGACTGCCTGGTAAGGGTCATCCGTTAGAGAGGATTGACCAGAGAGAGGTCTTTACCCGTGGCACGGTATTGACATCCTTTCAACTGAGGTTACAGGTTGGACCCCACATATGGTAGGTCAGGGCATGTCGGTTAAGTAACTACTTCCCATAGTTTCAGTTTCAGTTTTAGAATCAGTCTTAATTTTAGTATAAATCTTCAGAAATCAGGACTGTCAGATATAGTCATCTATCATTATGAGGAACTCAGATAGTTCTATTGATTCATGGACCATCCCATCAGATAGAATTGGTCTTATATATAGTTATTTGTTATCATATTCGAAGATAAGCCACCAGACAGGCTTGATTCATAGTCTCAGATTCTATTGAGTATCCTTGTTGTCAGATTATATATATTCATGTTTCTTATCAATGATAATAGTTTCTGAAATCATCCGTTAGAGAGGTTGATCTCTAATCCTGTCAGTCAAAAGTTGAAATCTCAGAATTCAGTCCTTGATGTAAGTACATCCATATCCTCAGTTATCAATATCAGATGAGTCAGTGATTCAGTATCTTAGTGTCAGTAGTGAGTTCAGTCTGCAGTAAAGTGGTATCCGAGTTTTCGCATCTAGAGTTGCGATGATTGTGTTTATGGTCTATGTAATTATGTATGTGTTCTCGTGCGGTATTTTCATGATTATTCAGTTTAGATATTGTGCACGCATGAGCCCTTACATTTAGCCTTACCCCGTCTACATACTCAGTACATTTCTATACTGATGCATTTGCACTATGGTGTTTTATTTGGCACCATAGATTCAGAGGCACAGGATCCAGAGTTTTCTCGGCAGTTCAGTCCCAGTCAGCAGCAGTAGTCACAGCAGTGAGTCCTTTTCTTTCGAGGATGAATCTCAGTTTACTATTATTGCATCAGACCTTGTTATTTTCAGTAGATGGAGTTAGTTGGGGACATATCCCATCAACTCCACAGTTCAGAGAGTTTAGAGGCTTCTCAGATAGATGTATTAGTATTCAGTTTTCAGTTTTGAGTATGTATAGATATGTTGAACCTTATGGCGAGTTTCCGCATTTATTTTAGATATTAAGCAGTGTATAGGTATAGATATTAGAAAAGGGTTAGCTTGTGGTCCTTCGGGATCATAAGCACCATGTGACGTCTCGGGATGGGATCTCGGGTCGTTACAAAAATCATACGCAAGCAATATTAAAGATCCACGATGACCAAAACCAAATTCCATAGCCCCGGATGAAGAACAACTTATCCATATTGATCAGATCTTTATAGCTTGAGTTTGTCAAAGTAATAACCTCTCCTTGTGAATTGTTGGCACCAAAGGTCAAATTGTTGATTTATTTGTAGAGTAGATCATTTGTACCCATAATAATTTTTGTACATTTCATTTATTTGTTGAGTTATTTCATGTAATTTCTGAAGACTTAGATTTATTTTGTGTTGTCTATGAATATAATTTAATCCTTAATTTTGAACTTATTAATTGAAATGGAATACTAGTTTCAAATATCACAACAGATAATACATCTGTTGCAACAGACGACATAGCTGTTGGAAATTATCAAACAGATTTAGGCATATGTTGCAATATGTAGGTCTTTCATTAGAAATTATCAAACTGGTCTTCCTACTATTTTGATTTATTCCAATAGATCACCTATCAGTTGCAATAGGTAGACTATATATTACAGTAAATTATATATTTGTTGCGACAGATAGACTGAAAAACATCTGTATAATGCAATAGATGACCAACCCATTACAACAGAAAATCAATCTATCTCAACAGATATACTATCTGTTACAGCAGATAGATAATTTATTGCATTATAAAATATTCAACTTTTGTCAAACATAAAAAATTGCCACTACATGTAAAGTGAAGTGACTTGAAATAAAAAATTATTATAGTGTTTGTCTTTGTACATCTTCTTTATACACAGACTTCAAACATCTAGTTAGTACTTCATAAGCCCATACCTCTTGCATCTTTTCCACAAAGGCGTCCCACAAATCGTCCAGTTCTGTGCCGGTCAGTAAATATTTGATGTATGGTTTTATTTTTTTTAAGGTCCGTGTCCTTGTTTCGACCTTCAAAATCCCATGCTTTCTTATTCAACACTTCCGCTGGCAAATGATCCATCATTTTACTCTACCTCAAAAAGTTGGGGAGCAACTCCAATAGTGGCTGCATTTGGGTAAAAAAATTATAGTCGTCGAAGACAGGTAAGTTGCAGTCATAAACCTTAATCTTTTCCTCCTCGAGAAGTATCTCAACAGCGAGAAAACGTATGACTTTCACGTTCATGACTGCAAGAATTCTCTTTTTCTTGGTCCATCTCTTGCCGTGTGGATATATCCTCTTCTCTCTAACATAATTAATTATATCTTTATTCCATTTGTACGTAGAAACTAACCAATCAAATCCCAAGCCATCAAGAGTTTTAGCTAGCCTAGTGAGATCATTGTACCTATTCTTGAAATTGTTGTAGAAGTTGAGGTCCACTATTCTATCGGCAGCATCATAAGCATTCGAGTACGCTAATTGTTTGCCCCTCATGAGGCAGAGAATTTCATCAACATACTATGATATAAGAAGATAATTTTTAAATAGGTTAGTAATTGTAAAGAAGAAAAACATAGTGAAAAGATGCAACGGATGGTCCATCTGTTGCAGAGGGTTCTCTGAATTTGTTCACAGATTACCCAGCTAACACAACTTATGTAATAAATGCTTAATGTGTTGCAACAGAACCACCACCAGTTGCTCCAGAATACCTAGATGTTGCAATAAATTACACATTTATTGCATAGCTTCTTTTCATGGAGTAGATTAGAATGCCAGGTTAGGAAAAGTAAACTTACCTTGTCCACATACCACTCATGCATATTTGTCATACTCTTGAATTCTTAGGCGTCAAATATATGCATAGTTTATTCTTGTACAGATTTCTTCTTCTTGGCATACGTGGGCTTTCGTAGTTCCTTCCTCTCTTCATCGCCAAGTCTCGCGTATATATCCACATTCTTCAGTGGCTCCTGAACTTTAATAACTTTTGGAGAGAGAGGATTTGCAATTTTTTAGTTTCCAGACTGGAGACTATTTGGCTAATTTTTCTTTTCTTCCTCCTAACCGCCACTGTAGGAGTGTATGACTCCCTCACTTTTTTAGATAGTATGACACCCCTCTTGGATTTTAATTCCTCGGCAGCTTTAGTGATAGCCTCTAATTTTTCAAAGAGTTTATCTTATATGTCCTTATACACTTTGTATTTGTAATGAGAACATAAGGGTGAAGAGAGGTAAGAGGGACCACTGTAAGGGTTGAAGGGAATGGTGTAAGGGTGAGAGGGACCTGTGTAAGGGGTTATTTCAAACGTATTTATTTTTTCTTGAGCATCAACATGCTTATCATCATGACTAGCAACAACATCAGCATCAGGATGGCTACCACCAGCATCAACAACTCTACCAGAAACACCTCTAGAAGAAACACCCAGATCTGTTGCAGTAGGTTAGTCATGAAGAGCTTCAACATTAGGCTAACCTTTCCTAACTGCTCTTCTTACGTCTGTTGCTCTAGCCAATTCCTTCTTTATTGACTCTACCGTTGGGTCCACTATTATATCAACAAGACCTAGATTAATAAAATAAGTCATCCCCAACTCCTGCTCAGTAGGCACGATCTAAGGAAGCACAACCTATAAAAAAACCAGCTACATTTAAATCATATAATAATAATTTATCAGTTGGGTTACACGTTAATACAGTTAACTTATGCAACAGATAATCTATATGTCGCAATAGCTGATCTGTATGTCATAACAGATTAACAATATGTTGCATCAAATTACCCATTTATCGCATAATTTGAGTAGATGGGTAATCTATTAAGTCGAGTTTAAAGAACTAGAGCAACAAATAGTTAATTTATTGTGAAATATCAATCGTTTATCGTAACAAATTACCCATCTGTAGCACCAATTCCAGTAGATGGGTAATCTTTTGCAACAGATGACCCATCTATCGTAACAGATGACACATCTATTTCAATATCTTTTTTTGAGTCAAATTAGTTTACTTGAACTAAGACGTACTACATCATCTGGAGGGTTAAGGAGATGAACCTCCTTAATTCTTGTGCTGCTCTTTGCAGCCAACCACCTAAGGATCCTTGGATAGGAAACCTCATCCGGATAATCTTGACCTGCTTTCGAAGGGGAGGAATGGCTTCAAATGCCCAAGCCTAAAATATGTAAACAGAAAGCAAGCAAAAAAAGTCATAATAATTATTCAATATAAAATAATAGATGAGTAAACAAATAGTGATTAATTTACCATAAAATCCCAAGGAAAGGCGTATAATGTGATCGTCTTTGGGGATAGCTTTGTCAGTAAATATTTGATAGTCAAGTTTTATCTGTCGTATCCCCAAGAATAATGTTGAATTTCTTAAAATCTTCAGCAAGCGCTAACAAATCATTTTTTATGACTTTCTTGGCATCTCTTGCCAATATAACGGAATGGGCAAACCAAACTAAGCACAATTTCTCCCTGTACAGCTTTGGTATGGTTTTATCCTTGAGATCTCCTATTAAATCTACCACTTTGTAGCTATGTCCCGCAATGTCCAACAACCCATCTATTTTTTCCTTATGTTTATTGGTTTTGGTGTGTGGTTGTTTGGACAATGCCTTCCGTCTATTTGATAATGGTGGTTTGACTGTTCTGCTTGCCTTGGACCTTTCGCGGGGTGTTTCCTTGATGAAAGGTTCTTTTGGACGGTCGCACCTCAAGTCTGTCACTATGACAAACTCTTTCAAGCTAAAACAAACTGGCATGCCACAGTAGTTGACCTAGATTTCATCCATCTTTTTGCCCTCCTCCATTGAATCTTTATCTTCCCCCACATACTTGATCCTGTGCTTGAGAAGACCATATACCAGCTCATTTGGAAATGGGCAGTGTGGTCCTTAGGCAGCTCAAGAAAGCGTCCAAATCAGCTCTTCTTAAAAAGTTCATCTATTTTTTCATTCTTCATAATATTCCAAAAGTCATCAAAAGGTTTCCTCAACTGACATTTAAGTACAAGATCACCAGTTAGTTATGTAGGGTCATCTATCGGCATCGCAACTTAAAACCTGTCAATACTAATAGTTTTGACAGCCTCATACTGGGATTTCGATCTTAATTCACGCCCCATTGGTGATGCATTATCATCTTGTTTATCTTCTTCTTCCTCCCCACTTTTCTTTTCCTCACCAGCCTTTATATACCCTTCTCTGCCTTTTTTTTTCATAACTTTCCTCAGCTTTATTTTTCCCTGAGTGAGATTGTTCAGGAAGTTCCTTCGAATCCATCTTTACTCTAGCTTTTTTTGTTGGGTGGTTCGAAGTGGATCCACTTTCAGTTCTTTTCTTTTGGGAGACATCTTTTAACTACAAACAACAAAAAAATAAAAAAATACATTACATTCGATGTCTGCATAATTTTTTTTGTCTGCATAATTTTTTTAAAAAAAGGTAAGACAAATTTCAATAAATTATTATATGCCACATTACAAATAAATACTCCAACGGATAACCCATCAGTTGGAACAAATGGGGAATCTGTTTGAAGACCTATTTAATATCTCCCAACAGATGTTCCACTTGTTGCAACAAATGGACCACCAAGCCCACCACCAACACTGCTACCAATGCCACCAAGACCACCAACACTACCACCACCACCACCACCACCACCAATGCCACCAATACCAATACTAACACCACCACCAAAACCACAAACACCACCACCAATTCCACCAATACCTGCACTAAGGCCACCAAGACCGCCACCACCACCACCAATGCCACCAGTACCAACACCAAGACCACCTAAACCACCACCAAGACCACCAATACCGACACCACCAACAACACCACAAACACTATCCAATAATACCACGATAGCCAATGAAACACTGTAATAAAAATTAGGGTTTTCTCAAGTTCTTCCTACGTTTTAAGCATCAAAACTCAAAATTGTTAACCCATTCTCGGAGATAATACAACTAAAAATCTTCTTTTTCATTATTAACTAAAAATCCCTAATTTTTATAATGAAGAACAATGTATAACTCTTCTCAAACTCTTTTACCTGCGAAGATGAAAAAACGATGGATACAAGCGAGAATAAAGTCGAAAATAACAACTATATGGTCGGAAATAGGAAGAAAATCGATCTATTTTGAAGGGTTGAGAAATATATTGAGTATTTATTGTCTGTATTATTGAGAGAGAAAGAAAAGAGTGAGAATTCAAGATTTGAAATGATAAAACATTTTTTCCGCAAATGGATGATTTGTACGGGTTGATTTATATTTTTGAAAAAGAATGACAAGTTTTGAAATTGTTAATTTGGTCTGAATTGATCTTAATTATTTTTTTAAATTTCAAAAGATATGAATAATTTTAATTCAGAGTGATAGATCTATGACTCGAGTCGGAAGGAATGCAATACCAACATCATGCAATTTCAATCACTCAACTGAAGTTGTAGTTGACCCTATGTATTCATCCCTAGTTCTAGCTAAATCAATTTAGGTATTAGCTTAACATTAAGTTAATATGAATCATTTTAACTTAGAGTGATTGATCGATGACTCGGGTCGGGAGGAACACAATATCAACATCATGCAATTGCAAAGACTCAACTGAAGTTGTAGTTGACCCTATATACTCATCCCTAGTTCTAGCTAAATTTATTTAGATATTAGCTTAACATTAAGTTAATATGAATCGTTTCAACTCAGAGTGATCGATCAATGACTCGGGTCGAGAGGAACACAATACCAACATCATGTAATTGAAAAGACTCAATTGAAGTTGTAGTTGACCCTATGTACTCATTCTTAGTTATAGTTAAATCAATTTAGGTATTAGCTTAATATTAAATTAGTATGAATCATTTCAGCTCAGAGTGATCGATCAACGATTTAGGTTGGAAGGAACGCAATACCAACATCATGCAATTACAAAGACTCAACTAAAGTTATTGTTGACCCTATGTACTCATCCCTAGTTCTAGCTAAATCAATTACAAAGAAAACTGTTGCAACAGACGACTGAGCTGTTGGAAATTTTTAAATAGATATTGAGATCTGTTGCAACAGATTACCTATCTAATTTAATTATCAACTAGACATTTGCTTCTATTGCGACAGATGACTGAGCTATTGGAAATTTTCAAATAGATATTGATATCTGTTGCAGCAGATGACATATCTATTTGAAAATCTTTTTTTTTTAATTTTAAAGCAATATTCTGTCCGAAAGAAGAAAGATATAATACTACTAAGGCGGCAAAAAATATTTCTTGGATAACTCAAATATCTCCTCCTTGAGTAGTCTTATCTTGTATTTTCAATGTCACTCATCTTCCTCATGCCCCTCAAGTTATTAATGGATATTAATGAATTTTTAAACCTATCTCTAGAATTATCTCTCCTTCAGCCCTAAATTTATTCATCTATCTTCTTTTTCTTTCTCTCCTCTTTAGGGTTATTATAACTGTCTCCTTTTTTCTCTCTTTTCTCTCCTCTTTCTCATAAGAATCCTTTCAGATCTCAACTGATCTATATTTTTTCTCGACTGAAATTGTTGTTTTGATCCCTTTGCTTTTGACATTGCAAGTATGGTTCACTATTGCTCTTTCATTCTCATCTTCTTCTTTGCAAGTTATTTAAATTAGTTATTTACATCTGTTTTTTATTTAATTACCCTTTACCTATATCATATTTATTTACAAAATTTGAAGAAAAGGTTACTTTTAATTCTTGAATGAATGAACCATTATTTTTATTAAAATATGCAAAAAAAGTCATTTATTGGGAGAAGTTTAAAAGCCTTGTTGGTAGTATTATTTTTTTGTATGTATTTTGTTTGTTTCTTTATTGTTGATGCTATTATTGATATTATTGGTGGGGTTGGTATTGTTGGAATTTGTTTTGTGGTGTTGTTGATGGTGTTGGAACAAATGATATTTTTTTGTTGATGCTATTGTTAATATTGTTTCTTTGTTGTTGATATTGTAACAGACGGATCAACTGTTGGAATAAATCAAACCACTAGTAAGGTTGGTTTGATGTATTCCATTAGTTTACACATTTGTTGTAATAGACTCCACATTTGTTGTAACAGGCTCCATATCTGTTATAACAGATTTACAATCTGTTAAACAGATGGAAAGTTGTTGCACTAGATGCGGAGCCTGTTGCAACAGATAGGTAGTATGTTGCAATAAATGGATATTGTTCTTTCTATTCTTCTCTTGTTTGACATCAATTATTTTTCTCTTATTTGTAGATATAAGAAAATGAATGTTGATCAACTTTTTCCCGACTAACACAAGAGGTTCGGAGGAATAGATTACTTACAGATAGAACCTCTTCATATGTGGGAGGTATGTATTAGTGATAATGTTATCGTGAAAACACACATAGAGTACACTGATTTTGTGAATGTTGTTTTTTACCAATTACGCATTGATCATTCAAACAAGATATCTGTAATTTTATAAATAAGTTTTATAGGTCCAAACTGATAAGGCTGAGGGACCACGAATATGGTTCTAATACCCTGTTAAGATTTAATGACGGTTGTTGTTCATATCTGTGTCAAGCTTTGTGAAGTGATCAAGTTTTGGTGGCATTGTAAAAAGATTCGATAGCGATTGGACTAACTTTTAGGGTGCATCGAACTCTGAGAGAATTTTTAGAGCCTTTCACTGCTTCAACCAAGAATGAAAATCAATATAGTTATTGCTCTAGCCCAAATTTATATGGTTGGGTTGCTCAGGGTGATGATTATATGTCAGAAGGTATAGTAGGAGAATACCTATGTGGGGAAAGGGGAGTTGGTGAAGATTATATCATCTGAGAATTAATTGAAGAGGAAACATAGGATAGGAGAGAATTTGTGGCGAATCTAGCCGATGAAATTGACTCCGAACACAAGAAATCTGAGTCAAGTGCAAATATGAAAGTGTATCCAAAAATAAAAATTTATTTGTCATCTCTCCCAAAGAAAAATAGTACAGCTGGGCACTATTTTAGGGAGCTGCGACTAGATAATGTGGTCAGGGTGATCACCTACATAGAAAATAATAGAACACTAAGAAAGCAACTTTACGAGCACCAAGGATTGAAATGATGTACATTAAGTCAAGAAAACTTACCCCAAGAACAGCTATAATTAAAATAAGAAATCTAAGCGAAGACGGTATTTTCTGAATTTTAAATTGCATCCCATGCCTTATTGTTTGTAGTTTCGATTAGGTCTACTGCTATTGACCTGATCAGAACCACAAAAAAGAATTAAAGGTAGATTGAGTATCATTACTTCCTTAGCCATATGGATATAATTGATTGTGTTTTGTTACCTTAGCATGCTTTCAAAATATCTTGGAGAAGATCAGAGGCTTCTTGTAGTATGTGAATCCTGATAATTTTTAAGCTTGTCTCCAACTTAAAAGAGTGGCACATCTGAGGTTTTGGCCCTCCAGTAGTGATACTTATGGGTTTCCATTTTTTCTGTTGGACAACTCTATTGATGACTCATGAAAATCTCTCCATACACAAGATAAAGAGGTAAAGAGAGATGGGGTATCCCTACCTAATGCCTATGGTGGGCTCAAAGTACAGAGAGGGTTTCCCATTAATAAGAATGAAAATGGAAGAAGTGGTAACACAAAATATTATGAGGCCAATGAGACCCTGAGAAAAGTTAAAGTACAAGAGGGTGTCCCTAATGAAAGACCATTCCAGTTTAACAAGGCTTTATCAAGATCTATTTTCAAGATCATGTTGGCTTTCTTACCTTTTATCCTTTCAAAAGTGGGTAATGTACTCCTGGATAGTAATAACATTATCAATCGCTCTTCTATTGGCAAGAAAGATGGCTTGGGAAGGGCCAATGGAGAGGTCAAAAAAGGTTTGATCCTATTCACAATAATCAAGGTAATGAGTTTATAGGAGAAATTACATAGGTCTATGGGTCTATAATTTCTTATTGAGGTAGCATTGGGGCATTTGGGAATTAGACAAAAAAAAGTAGTGCTAGCTTCTTTTGGGATTTTTTTTATTTCGAAAGGTATTGTGGCAAAAGTTAATTGTTTTCCGCCCTATTATGGGCCAATACTTTTGAAAGAAAAGGGGGTGAAGGTCATCAGGCCCAGGGGCTTTCATAGGGTAGAAGGAATTAAGAGCTTTGAGGATTTCACTATCCCTTAAAGGACTTGCCAGTTTGTCTTTAATGGTCTTTGGCAGAATGGAAGTATCTCCTATAACAGGGTTACTTTTTTTGGAACAGTAGTGCTCAGAGGTTATAGATTTTTGAAGAAATCAGTGATATGGTTGGTGATCTCTTCAGTCCCTTGGATATGGTTTCAAGAGTTATCTTGAAGGGTGGAGATTTTGTTTTATATTCTTCTGTTAAGGGTAGACGTGTAGAAGAACTTAGTATTGTTATCTCCCTTACTGAGCAAAAGAATTCTAGATTTGGTTTCCCAAAAGTCCTCTTCACATTAAAGGATAAGCTGGTATTTCTCTAGTAGTTTATTTCAAGATTATGGAGGAAGGTGCTATGGTGATAGTTTTTAAGCTTTTGGATACCATCTAGTCTAGTTGACAATCTTTTGAGTTTTTGTAAGATGTTACTAAATAAATTGTTGTTCTAAGATTTGGTTTCTCTCTAAAACTCATTAATTGTATGGAAAAGACTATGAGTATTATTGAAACAGTGGACTATCAAGGTTTTGAAGGAATAGTGATTGCACCATATGGGCTCAAATCTAAAAAGAGTGGGGGAAGAGGTTCTGTCAGTGGCTAGTAACATTAATGAGCAAGAACGAGTGGTCAGAATTGGTCCTTGGTAGGTAAGTTACTGTGACCTTTGGATAGCGGGTTATCTAGAGGTTATTTCCCAGGAACCTATCAAGTCTTTCAAATATAAATTGCCTTCTATTTCTATGTCGTTTATTGGTCCAAGTGTATTTATTACCTCTAAAACCTAGGTCTATATGTTACATTGATTAACACATTGTCTAAAGAAATTAACTTTGTTGGCATTGATGGGGGCTCCACCCAGTTTTTCTTTGGTTGGAGAACTTCATTGAAGTCTCCCCCTATAAACCATTCCCCATGGTAGCTTTGAGGTATCTTACAAAGCTCCCCCCACAAATTAGTGTGCATGTGATAATCTGGACTAGCATAAATTATCAAAAAAAAGCCAAGGAGAGTGATCAGGTAGTACCTTGATCATGGCATGAATACCTGAGGCAGAGGCAGCGAAGTTGTCAAGATGGAGGATGTCCTCTTTCCACATTACTGCTATTCCACCGGAGAGTCTGACTGCACTTGATTGAATATGAAGGTTAAAACCTAGGGCATCGTATAGGGCTTTATGCTCTTTTATTTTGGTTTCCAGTAAAACAATCATAGCAGGCCTGTGGATTTAACCATGGCCTAGCATTGCCGATGAAAACTAGCACTATTCACCCCTCTCGTGTTCCAAATTATGAATTTCAGCATTCCTAGGTTGTTAGATGGGTGAATAGCGATCTTTTCCCCTTCCCCTTCGAGGAGGATGGTCATGTCGGCATTATTTATGGAGTTAGTATTACTGTTGTCGGTGTTTGTTCGGTCACAATCCTAACTATCAGTAAGAAGATCTTCATCTTCTCCGACAAGTAAGTTATAATAGCTAAGTTGTAGGGCTCGTCGAAACTTTTGTGAAGGGTTCTTTCTAGTAAGAAGAGCTCTTGGCTTAGATCGCCAAGAGTAAGGACTCCATCTCTTTGTTGCTTTGACACATGTTTTTAGAAGTAAGGCTCTTCCTGTGCCTCGGTATCCTACCTCTAACTCTGACATCAGGAACTACTGGAGGGAAAGTGGAAGCCATTGAGTGAGGTTCAGAGTTTGGTTTCTCCTTAGGTATGGAATAGTTAGAAAGAAGGGCATGCTCTGGAAGGTCTGAGTCATGAGTGAGCTTAACTCCTCCATTATGCTCAGATTCTGGTATTCGGGTAGCTGGGTTATTCGAAAGGTCTCTTGCCAGACCTACTTTCTTAGCCCCTCCATAGATTGATCCATAATTTCTCATGCTATCTAGGCTTGGTAATCTTGGTCTTGGAGAAAAATAGCTATCGATTGGTTGCCTACTGATAGTCAGAGTTGGATCCACTTTCTCTCTAAGGTTTTCTCCATCCACGAAGTTGGGTGGCGGTTCAGCTCCGTTGGAATGGTCACAAAGTAGAGAGGTTCTAGTAGTTGTTGGTTGGGTGTGGCATTGTGGGAATTTTCCATTTTGAGAGTCTTTCCCAGTGATGTACTGTTGGGGTACAGAAAGGATTTTCGGCCATGTATGGTTAATTAAAGGGAGGTTAGTTGAGGAGTAAATTGATTTGACTCTAAGAGTCATATCTGTAGGCTGAGAGTAATGATTATTTTCTGGTGAGGAGGATTTAATCCATTTCAAAGAAATTGGCATGGGTTCCTCCGTAGGTTCTTCATGGTGAGGTTGAGGGTAAGTGCAGGCCTTAGTTGAACCGTGGTAGTTAATGGAATTTTTTGGGGAGTATTTATTATTATTATTAGCTTTTTTATCAGCTTTCCAAATAGCCCAGTGGTTTTGGGGTCTTATAGGCCTTTTGTCTATTGTGGGTTATATGGGTACATTAGTAATGACCCCATCGTCTCCATTGCTGGGCTTTGTATTAGCATTTTTTTGACAGTTGGAGAGTTGTTGTCGGTGGTGTTATTTTAAGGAGGGTTAAAGGACTTACCTGGATTGGCGTCAAAACTCTTTACCTGTGAGCGGGTGCTTGAATGTTTGATTGGACCCTTTCTATTTTGGTAGAGCCTCTTCTTTTTGGAAAGGTGACTAATTGATATTCATTGTCTTCCTTTTTTGTTGATGAAATCGACGGCATATCTGAAGATGTTTGGACTGGATTGGAGTAAGCACAAAATTTTTGTGTGTGTCCAATTCTTATGCACAAAGTGCAAAGTATCCCTTTACCCTCGTACACCACCTTTTGCACGTGAGAACCAATCGTGAATTTTGTTTTTACCAAAACTTTAATGGGTACTTGTATGCATATTCTCGCATACCTTCCTCTTAGTGCAGACGATGTACATGCATAAATTTTTAGCAATTGCCCCAATTTTCTCCCCACTCTTTGAAGTATGTATTTATCATAGAATTTCATGGATAGTTAGGGAAGATGAACCAAGACCGTTGTATGGGTGAGGGTGGCCTTTTCAAGGACAAAATTGGGTTCCCATCTCTTCACTGAGAGGAATCCTCCTGTTACAAACCACGGCCCACCATGCAACATTTTTAGGTTATTTCTCAACAATTCAAATTTTGTTGTGTAGTAGTCATACCCCAGATCTGTGAGTATTAATGGATCAGAAGGTTTCCATAGTTCTTTTAATTTACTTTTGAGGTATTGATGGGCTAGTTTTTTTTCAAATAGTTTAAGAATTATGAAATTCTTCCATGGTTGGTAGATTCTGTATTTTTCCTCATCCGATAGTGCAATTGTGTTTCTTTCTTCCTCTCTATCAGCTGTGATACTTTCCAACTAATAGGAGTAATATTGGTTTAGGGAAGATGACTTGTTTAGTAGTACATTCTTAAATTTTGTTGCTTTTTCTATCGGGTCCTTCTCTATATTAGTTGACTGATCTGGTGGTTCCGACGGCTCAGGGGTGACAGTGGTGGTAGAAAACATAGGAACTGTTGCAGTGAAGAAGTCATTATTAATAGAAGATGAATAAATTGTTTGTATATAAAAGACTTAGAAGTATGCTAATGTGACATTCTTCTAAGGCCTCCATTCCTATTTTTCTTTTTTCTCAATTTTTTGACATTTTTTGTATTTTTTCTCTATTTACTTGCTATATTAAAATAATTAATAGCAATTAATCTCCATTTATCATTTTTAGCCAGTTGTATATTCCAATTACTTGCTTATTAAAATTTCAACATTTACTTGCCTATTTAATTTTCATTAATATTCAACTAAAAAGTCACTACTAATTAAAAGAAGACAATCATTTTCCTTTGTGTTAAAACTCAAAAGACAATTTTTTATCTATGAGAAAATGCATAACCTATTCTTAACTATAATATCCTGCAAACTTATCGCAGAATGGTTTGTAAGCAATTACAGAATTATGGACAAAAAGATCTAAAAAGAATTCACCCATAACTTCGTATCAGTGTTGAGGGTTAACTCATAGTTATGGTTTATTTCAAATGTATGTCTTCAGGAAGAGCAACTGAATAAGAATGGTGAAATTTTCATAAAGAGGCACCCTCACCTGAAAGTGAAGGTGGTAGATAGAAGTAGCCTAATTGTTGTTATGGTCTTCAACTCCATTCTTAAAGGAACTTCCCAATTTATCCTTCGAGGTCGCTTATCCAAAGTGGCTTACAACATTACCCTTGCCTTGTGCGAATGGGGAATTCAGGTATATTTGACTATTAATCTCCAAACATTTTTGGCTTTATGTTCTCTCATCCATTTTAATGTCTATATACAGGTTGTCATGTTAAATAAAGAAGATAACAAGAGACTTAAAGCAAAGCTTACCCCCGAGGCTGCAACTAATTTGGTCTTTTCAAAATCTTATAATGTTTCAAAGGTATAAATAAAAAATATATTAAAATATACTGATATCATTGTACTTGTAAGGTAAAGGACACTGTAAGGAGACTTAGAAGTATATTGATTTGCATACTTCTAAGGCCTCCATTCCTATTTTTTTTTCAAATTTTTTCTATTTTTTCTATTTTTTCTCTATTTACTTGCTATATTAAAATAATTAATAGTAATTAATCTCTGTTTATCATTTTTATCCAGTTGTATATTCCATTTAATTGCTTATTAAAACTTCAGCATTTACTTGCCTATTTAATTTTCATTAATATTCACCTTACAAGTCACTGCTAATTAAAAGAAGACAACCGTTTTCCTTTGTGTTAAAACTCAAAAGACAACTTTTTATCTATGAAAAAAATACATGACCTATTCTTAACTGGTAATATTATGCAAACTGATCGCAGAGTGGTTTGTAAGCAATTACAGGATTATGGATGAAAAGATCTAAAAAGAATTCACCCATCACCTTGTATCAGTGTTGAAGGTTAACTCATAGTTATGGTTTATTTCAAATGTATGTTTTTAGGAAGAGCAACTGAATAGAAATGGTGAAATTTTCATAAAGAGGTACCCTCACCTGAAAGTGAAGGTGGTAGATGAAAGTAGCCTAGCTGTTGTTGTGGTCCTCAACTCCATTCCTAAAGGATCTTCCCAAGTTGTCCTTTGAAGTCACTTATCCAAAGTTGCTAACAACATTGCCCTTGCCTTGTGTGAAGGGGAAATTCAAGTATATTTGACTATTAATCTCCAAATATTGTTGGCTTTATGTTCTCTCATTCATTGTAATATCTATATACAGGTTGTCATGTTTGATGAAGAAGATAAGAAGAGACTTAAAGCAAAGCTTACCCCCGAGGCTGCAACTAATTTTGTTTTTTCAAAATCTTATAATGTTTCAAAGGTATAAATCAAAAATTTATTGAAATATACTGATATCATTGTACTTGAAAAGGTAAAGGACATTGTGAGGAGACTTAGAAGTATACTGGTGTGGCATACTTCTAAGGCCTTCATTTCTATTTTTCTTAAATTTTTGACATTTTTTCTATTTTTTTCCTGTTTACTTGCTATATTAAAATAATTAATAGTAATTAATCTCTATTTATCATTTTTATCCAATTGTATATTTCATTTACTTGCTAATTAAAATTTCAGAATTTACTTGCCTATTTAAATTTTATCAATCTTCACCTCAAAAGTCACTGCTAATTAAAATAAGACAATCGTTTTCCTTTGTGTTAAAACTCAAAAGATAATTTTTTATCTATGAAAAAAATGCATAACCTATTCTTAACTGGTAATATCCTGCAAACTTATCGCAGAATGGTTTGTAAGCAATTACAGGATTATGGACGAAAAGATCTAAAAAGAATTCACCCATCACCTTGTATCAATGTTGAAGGTTAAATCATAGTTATGGTTTATTTCAAATGTATATTTTCAGGAAGAGCAACTGAATAGGAATGGTGAAATTTTCATAAAGAGGTACCCTCACCTGAAAGTGAAGGTGGTAGATGGAAGTAGCCTAGCTGTTGTTGTGGTCCTCAACTCCATTCCTAAAGGAACTTCCCAAGTTGTCCTTCGAGGTTGCTTATTCAAAGTTGCTAACAACATTGACCTTGACTTGTGCGAAGGGGTAATTTAGGTATATTTGACTATTAATCTCTAAACATTTTGGGCTTTATGTTTTCTCATTCATTGTAATTTCTATATACAAATTGTCATGTTAGATGAAGAAGATAAGAAGAGACTTAAAACAAAGCTTACCACCGAGGCTGCAACTAATTTGATCTTTTCAAAATCTTATAATATTTCAAAGGTATAAATAAAAAAATATTAAAATATACTAATATTATTGTACTTGTAAAGGTAAAGTAAAGGACATTGTATGTCATGATTTATAAAGAGGGAATAAAAGAGTGTGTTTGGACAACTTGTTTCTTTTGATTTTTCTATCATCCACTTAGGATGTCAAATGTAACAATCTAACACGTATTCCTCAAGTGCAGAATTCTTCAACTTTCCTTAAAGCAGGCTGTTAGTTGATAGCATTTATCTCAACTGAAAAATGGTGATATGCATAGCCAATTGAACCTCATTTGCTTTGGTGCTTCTCTGTGAAAATATGGATGAAGAAAGGTTGGTTTTAATCAACATTTCCTTTCGTTTTCTAGCATAATATATTTGTTCTAACATTGTGTTTTCTATTATTTGTTTTTGTCACCACCAATGACAACATATTCAATGTAATTCAATAATTGGAGTATGAAAAGTTAGAATATATATATATATATACATATATATATATGTTTGTATGTATGTATATACCTTTTTTCTATTTCAATGTGTTTGTAATTGTAGTTACTCCATTAATTAATTATAATAGGAGAGTTAAAAAAATAACATATGAATTTATAAGTTGCATTTAGCTGTTAAATTACCTTAGATTCATGCCATGGAGATCAACTTAAAAACCTAGCTATGGGATTAGTTTTTAAATAATAAAGAAGGTGCGTACTTATCTAATTTATTGATTGAGAGATTTGGTTGAATGTCTTTTGTGGAATCCTATGTGACTCAAGTTCAGTTCACCTGAAAATTGGATTTAAAGCAGATACCAAAAATTGAACGAGAACTAAAAATAAAATGAGAGGGACTTATGTTGCTATCTTGACTTCTCTACCCGAAGGACAAATTCACACGAATTCCATATAAATTACAAAATTAAAAGATATGCATAATAATTTACCTTTCTGTTATATATTTATATATGTATTTTCTTTTTAAGTTTGATTTCTAATTTCTTTTTATTTGCATGTCTTACATTATATATTTTTAAAAAATTTAAGTTTTATAAAAAAAAATATGTATAATTGAGCGAAGCACGATCAAATTACCTAGTTCATCATAATTGTTGTTTGTGAATTACTCTTCCTCAACTGTTTCAACAAAAACGAACACATCACGCGAAATATTTTCTTAATTATTCTCTTCCTTATTTGTTTCATATTCTCTTAATTCGACTATAATTCTCTTCCTTTTTTGTTTCTAAAATAAATTCTTAGTAGCATTTTGAATATTCATCTTTAATATTAATTTCAAAATAATGAATCTTAAGGGACACCCAAATATGCTTATAATTGAGGTTCATCATCATTGAAATGCACAGCAAAAAGTGCAAAGCTATAACAAGAGAGTACGATTCCATGGCTTCTCTTAGTAGAGGTGCACTTTTTTTTTTTTTTTCCTCTCTTATGTTTCATGGTATATATGTACACTTGAAAACAAATATACTTTTTTAGAACATTATGTATATATATTTTCGATTAGAAATTGTTCTTTTGTTAATTAGATGGAACCAGCTATTCCCATTTAGCTATCATCGGAATATTTTTTCTCGGGTGTACAACTAACACTAAATGAATGACATTTTTATTTCTTTCGTAATTTTGTTATGCATATATTTTTTTACCTTTTTATGTGCATGCTTTATATATATATCATTTTTCTCGATATTGATATTGCAAGTGATAATAGAGAAGTAGTGATGAGGAGAGCTTCTAAAGTGCAAGCCGGATCTAGGATTTAAAGTTTATGGATTTTTTGAAACTAAAAATCCAATAAGGTGATTGAGAGAGATTGAACCCACAACCAAAAAAGTTAGCAAAGCTTTAGAAGACTCTTTTTTTGTCAGTAAACTAATGACATACTTCATTTATGAGTTCCTAACTTATAATTCTTATATATTTATTAGATATCTCAATATAAATACAAGATCCGCACGAAAATTATTGAGTTCTCGGAAACCCCCTCCTACTCCGCCCCTACTAAAGTGTTTGACACTTCAAAAATACATCATCTAAGTAAGCAGCGTGATGAGGACACCCTTACGTTTTTATCATGAATTCATGATATTGAAATAACTAATGTTACTGTATATTCTTTGTTTTTTGTTTTGCCGTTATGTTCTTATTATTCAACTTCTTTAAAAAGAAAAAGTAAAGAAATAGAAGTAAAAGAAATGTAAAAGGAAGGGATTTTTTTTTAGAAATGTTGTTTTCATTGATTTGTGTCTGTTTGGATAGACTTAAGCTTATGACTTAAAAGTGTAAGCCATACATTAGAACTAGTAGATGTGTCTGCGCTTCGCGCACTTATAAAAGATACATTAGCATATTTTGAATAAAGTCATAGGTACTATTTTAAACCAAAAGAAATTATGAATTTTCGTCAATTAAAATCCATGTAAAATACAAAATAAA
The DNA here is from genome assembly GCA_030864225.1 of Capsicum baccatum var. pendulum. Lineage (NCBI taxonomy): Eukaryota > Viridiplantae > Streptophyta > Magnoliopsida > Solanales > Solanaceae > Capsicum > Capsicum baccatum. Next base: position 191,175,503 of record CM061560.1, read on the forward strand.
AATAAAATATAGAGAGATCATATAAAAATAAGTAAGGAATACAACATCATTACTCCAATCTTTATCATTAAAAAGTAGAAAAAATATGAAGTAAATGTACAATTTTCTTTTCCACATTTACTTCACAGGCCAATCACCGTTCAATAGCTTTTATCTTCTTTGAGTCAAATTAAAATATGAATATAATAAGCATCAAATGCATAACAACTTAAAAGGTTTATGCGATCATCTTTACAAAGTCTTACAATTTTTATTTATAAGACTACAATATGAAACACCTATTATGAATATACATTAGTTATTTATAGCTTATGATAATAAAATATTGCGAAAATAATGAAAATAAAAAAAGTGAGTTTTAAATTAAAGGAATTTAAAGAGATGACCTTTTAGCTTTTTAACGTTGCACATTTAATATAATTAAAAGAGCTAGATGAATGATTTTCTTAATTTTTTAATACAACACATAAATGAGAAAATAATTAAGAAAAAATTATATTATTTTTCTCTCTTTTCCTTTTTTAAGTAGGCGAAGTTTCTTGCAACACAATGATTTCAGATTTTGCCCAAAATGATTATGAAAAGGAGGTTATCCTGTTGTTCAGGAGCATAATGGAGGAAGGATTTGTATCGAATGAACACAGTTTTTCTAGTGTTACAAGTGCTTGTTCTAGTGTGAAGAATTTGAAACTTGGGAAGGAGATTCATGCTTGGATTTTGAAGTAAAGGATGAGTTTGAATCCATTTATTAGCAGTAGTTTGTTAATCTTTATTGCAAGTGCGGTCTCTTGAATTATGCACATTCAATTTGTAAAACAACTCAGAAAGACAACCTTTTTGCTGTCACGCCATTAATAGTAGGATATTCAGAAATGGATAACGTGTTAGCAGCAAGAAGGCTTTTTGACTCATTGCCTGATAAGAATTATATTTTATGGACTGCTATGATATCTGGATACGTGAAAAACACATCAATGTGAAGATGCTTTTCAGCTTTTCAAAAAGTTAATGACACAGAAAATACTGTTCCTGATGAACTGATTTTTATAAACCTGCTTGGTGCATGTGCCATACATGCGACTTTTAATTAAGGGAAGCAAATACATGCCTGTATGCTAAGAACAGAACTGGCACTGCAATGGATGCTAAGTTGTCAAATTCTTTGGTTGATACGTACTCAAAAGGTGAAAATGTAACATATGCACAGAGGATTTTTCAATAATTGGCAGTTGATAGAGATACTATTGTTTACAATAGTATGATAAGTGGTTATGCTCTCCAGGGGTAAATCAATTGCTATTCTTATAAACTCCTGAAATGTGAATGTTCTTGTAAAAGAAAAATATTAACGTAAAAAAAATGCAAGTAATATCAAGAGCTAGAATTTTTTAAATAAAAATAAAGGGAATATACCTACTAAAAAGGAGTATTGATCATTTTTTTATTTGTCTGCTTAGCAAATATCGAAATTGAAATCATCGTCATATAAATTGACGTAATAAGACAAGAGCTTCTTTATTGAATATAATATAGCATTAGAAACCCAAATGAAAAGGAAAGAGGTTAAACTAAAATAAGGAGATTAAAAAGTTACACTTAATCAGAGAAAAGTTTATGTACCAACAAGTTCTCTTTAATCTTGTCCATAACTATTGAATTGTAGATAAGAGAAAAGACTCAAATTACTCCAAAAATAATCTGTAAATTAGTTTTTTCTACCTCAAAACACCCATTAGTGAGAAAGAAAAGAAAAGAAAAAGTAGAAGAATTATTATATAGTACTAAGAGTTAGTAACTGTTGCAATTGAAAAGGTACATCAGTTGGGAGAAGGCACGACTTTTCAATTCTCCATTGATGTAATTTATTCCAGCATTTAGGTTCTTGTTCATAACTGTTGCATTATGGTCTAATAAATAAGGTGGTTGTTTATTCTTTTAACATAATAGATAATTTTTTTAAAAAATTAAAAAAATATCAAAAAATGAGGTAAAAGATAAATAGGATTCCTTGATCCTAAGATATGCCACATCAGCAGATTACTTAGTCTGTTTTATATACATATATATATTCTTTACTTTTTTTTCCTATTAATGTGTATTATTGTTTAAACTTGCAAAGAAACATAATTGTGTTCTTAATTTTGTTTAATTCTAAATCAATTTTTTTAGATTCTTTGTTTATTCTAGTTAAAGTGAAGAACTAATGAGGAATAATTTAAAATATTTCTTATGTTTCTTCCTCTTTTATTCTTCTTTCGCTTAAATAAGAAATTTTGAGAGATGATTAGGTTTCTCTTTAATAAGAATTTCATTATATGACTTTTAAATATCTTAGTTATTGATTATTATGATTTATAGTAATTTATAAGCAATTTTCAAATATGTAAGTTTTTTGTACACTCTACCCTCCACGAGGTAGTGGTAGGGTCTTTTGTAAACAGTCTCTCTATCTCCACGAGTTAGTGGTAAGGATATGCTTAATGGATCTATTTAAGTTACATCCGCACCCCCTACAATTGGTATCAGAGCCTATATTAATTAAAGTTACGAAAGTAGTATATATTTGGATTTATATTTGATTAATTTATTTATTTGATTGATTAATTATGGAAGACCATTTAACTAATTATTCAGAATATAAAAGTCTAAATAAAACAAAAGAAGACCTCCATAGATTAGCCTACCTAATTACTTTAATATCTAAAATTGAAGCAAAATTAATAATTCATTTAAAATCTAGAAGAATGAGACACATACCACCTAATTATGATAAAATCAGATTTAGATATCTACCAAAATATTATAAATATTGTTTAGATGAATAATGAAATTTTTTTAAAAAAACATAATGTATTAAAACAAATAATATCTGAAAAACGTAAAGAATTAAAAATAAGGATAGAAAGACTACATTATAATATAATTGTCGGCTTTAGTAAAAACTCAATAAATGCACAAAAAGAAGAAACATCAAATTTAGAATCAACAATAGATAGTCTAGAATATATATATCAACATAACTTATATACATGAACAAAGAAGAATTTATAATAGACGAAAAAACATATGAAAATCATGAAGGATCAAAAATAAAAATAGTATTCTCTAATTTAGGAAGAAGATATAAGAAAATAGGTGAACATTTATATTTAATGTTAGAAAAAGAAGAATTAAAATTAGAAGATAAGTTGACAGCCATAGTAAGAATAGAAAAAGAAAACAAAAAAAGGAAATAGATAAAATAAAACAACAAATCACAAAAGAAATACGAAAAATAGAAGAAACTAAAAATAGTGGGATTGCTGAATTAGAAAAAGAACTACAAATACTAAAAGACCTGTATGAAAAAAGATAGAAAGAAAAAGAAGAAAAAGATAAAGAACAAAAATTATTAAACGAGATAAATCAATTTAAAGAAAAATTAGAAATAAAAAATAAAGAATCAGAAACAAGTGAATTAGAAATAAATACAATAGATGCTGAAGAAACAGATAATTATGATTCGGAAGGTAGCGAAACATATACAGAAATTCTAGAAAACATAGGAAAACTAGAAATTAATGAAGAACAATAAGTAATTAATAAAGAAAATCTACAACTAATAAATACAGAAGTAAATACTCTAAATAAAAATATAATACCTAGTACATCAGAAATAACAAAACCAACCTATAATTACAAAAATAAGTTTAAAAGATATAATCCAAAGGATGAATATAATAAATGGACACCAAAATAAATAATTAATTACAACTTATTAGATTTAGATTGTGTTATAGACACAAATAAAATAATAGAACTATGGGTAGGATACATGTCAAAATAATTATTAGATAATAAAATAGATACAACAAACACGTCAGAATATATAGAAAAGACATTAATAGGAACAGTAAAATTATGGTTTTTAAACCTAGCCGAAGCAAGTAAAAAAGTATTAAGATCTGATAATAAAACAGAAGGAACATTAACAACTACTAAAATATCACCAACAGAAATATTGAAAAAATATGAAATAGTTATAAGAGATGAATTTAGCAGTATGACAACAGAAGAAGCAGAACAAAATAAAGAAAAAGATATAAATAGAAATTTAATGTTAAAACTAGCAATATGTAATATGTGCTATATAGATAAGTATACGTGCACATTTAAAGAATATTATTATAAAGGAACATATAATACAGAAGAAAATAAAGAAATAAGAAGATTATATTTTAGTAAATTACCCGAACCATTTATTTCAAAAATAATAAAGAGTTGGGATGAAGCAAAAATAGTAGATACCCTAGGAGCAAGAAATTTTTTTTTTACAACAATGGTATAGAAATCTATGTGAAAAATATAGAGAAGAAATAAAAATGAAAAAAACATTAATAAGAAATTTAGCATATTGCAAAGATAAAATAGCAACTCAATTTGGATGTGAAGAAAGATATTATAAGAAAAGAAAAAGACATAAGAAATATAAGAAATACAAGAAATCAAAATATAAGTATAAGAAACCAAGAAAAAGATATTACGTAAAAAATTATAAACATAAAATAACATATAGGAAAAAGAAATCTATAAAAGAATGTACTTGTTATAATTGTGGAAAATTAGGACATTTAGCTAGAGATTGTAAATTATAAAAAAAAAACTAAAAAGGAAACAAATATCAGAAATAAGTATAGAAAATACAGAATATATGCAAATAGATTATATAGATTACGAATTAAAAAGTGAAGATAGTATATATGAAATTTCGGAGAATGAAATAGATAATGAAATAGATAGTGAATTAGATGAATCAAATGACTGAAGAAGATATAAAAATAATAATAAAGGAAGAATATTTAAATGAAGAAGGAACAGATCAAAAAATAATATTTGATAATAATATATTTGACGAAATAAAAGGAAAAGAATTAGATTTAAGTGTAGGAAAAATATTTAAAATACCAACAGTAAAAAATGTATTTAGTAGAAAAAAGGAAGAATACTACTTAGTAAGTCAAAAGGAACATGTAATAGACTGTAAATATGCAAAAGGAAGAGCTAGAATACCACTAGTAACAAAAAGAATAATTAATAAAGAAATAAACGACATAAAAAGCAAAGACCCAATAAAATATGAACACTTTGGAGAAATAGAGATATTAATAAAAACATGTTTTAGAGAAGGAATAGATACACCAATAGAATTATATTTAGCAGATGATAGAATTATAAAACCTATAGAAAAAAGTATAATAACTACCATAAAAGGAAATTTAATATACCAAAAATTTAAATTTATAATAAGTGTGAATTATTCAGTAGCAATAACAGATAAAAATATAGATAAATCATTAGTGTTATATTGAAAAATAGCAGGAATAGAACTAACCCCAGGAAGTAAAATATTTACAGTAAGATATAAAAATCTATACGTATTAACAACAAAACATAAAATAACAGGAAAAAAATAAAATTAATAAAATACAAATAGAAAGTCATTTTGAACAAATCGTAAAAACAATTGATAATAATGATTATAGTTACCAAAATATAGACATAGAAGAAGATTTAGAAAAAATAAATGATAGGATAAGTACATAAAAAAGAATAGCCCATGAAAAATCAGAATCATCAAGCTCATAAAAAAGAACAAGTTATGAAACAACTTCAATAGTTAATTTAAACCAATATTACATAACAGGAACAATAAATGAAAAAGAATATTTAATACTCTTAAACACAGGACAAGAAAAAATTATATAGCAAAATATCTAGTAAAAAGTGAAGAAATAAAATCTAATAGTAATGTATGCCCAAATCTACCAAGGAGTCTAATAAACATTAAAGATACGGCAGAAAAAAAAGAAATAATAATAGGAGTTAGAAAAATAAAAATAGAATTTGAAATAAAAGAAGAAATGCAAAAATCAGATATAATATTAGGAATAAAATGGTTAGAACAAGAAAAACTATACAATATAGAACATACACAATTATCTATAACATATAATAAAGGGAAATTATTCATAAAAAAAAACTTTGACATGACATGAAAATATATGTACTTGTAGAAATAATAGTAGAAGGATATTATAATAGGTATTATGCACCTATGATAGATATAGGAGCAGAAGCAAACTTATATAGATACAACTGTTTATCAAAAGGTAAATGGGATAAGCTAAAAGTACCAATAGTAGTCAAAGGATTTAATAATGAAGGAAGTTTAATTACATATAAAGCTAAAAGTGTAAAAATACAGATATGGGATAAAATAATAACAATAGAATAACTCTATAATTATGAACTAACATCAAAAGATATGCTTCTAGGAATGCCATTTTTAGATAAATTATACCCACATATAATAACTAAAACAGATTGGTGGTTTACAACACCATGTAAACAAAAAGTAAGAGCAAAAAGAGTTATTAATAAAATAAGAAAGAAAACTAATTGGATAATAGGAAACGAAAAAATTATACAAAAGTTAGAAAATATAAAAAATACAGAAGATACAGCAGAACTAGTTGTATTTTTGATAAATAAAAAAGAAATAACTATATTTTAAATAGATAAGGTAGAAATAATAAAGAAAAAATTAAGACAATTATATAGTGAAGGTTCATTAAAAGGATGGAAAAAACATAAAACTACTATAAAAATTGAATTAATAGATTAAAATAGCATAATAACTCAAAAATCATTAACATATAATTTTGACGATTTAAAAAAATTTAAAATGCGTATAGATGAATTATGAGAAAATAAAACATACAAAAAAATAATAGTAAACACAATAGTCCAACATTTATAATAAATAAACATAGTGAACAGAAAAGAGGAAAAAGTAGAATGGTTATTAACTATAGAAATTTAAATGCAAAAATTATGACATACAATTATCCAATACCAAATAAGATATTAAAAATAAGACAAATACAAGGATATAACTACTTTATTAAATTTGACTATAAATCAGGATTTTATCACTTAAAGTTAGATGAAGATTCTAAGGAATTAACCGCATTTACGGTACCACAAGGATTTTATGAATGGAACGTATTACCATTTGGATATAAAAATGCACCAGCTAGATACAAACACTTTATGGATAGTTACTTTAAATAACTACCTAATTGTATAGTATACATAGATGATATACTACTATATACAAAAACTAAAGAGGAATATTTAAAATTATTAGAACAATTTACAGATATAATAGAAAAATCAGGAATCAGTTTAAGTGAAAAGAAAGCCGAAATTATGAAAAACCAGATAGAGTTTTTCGGAATACAAATAGATAAAAGTGGAGTAAAATTGCATCAACATATAGTACAAAAAATAATAAATTCAAAAGAAGAATTAGATACAAAAAAGAAATTACAATCATTTTTAGGATTAGTAAACCAAGTAAGAGAATATATACCAAAATTAGCAGAAAACCTAAAGTCCTTACAGAAAAAATTTAAAAAGAATGTAGAATATAATTACAACGAAGAAGATAAAAAACAAGTTCAAAAAATAAAAATACTTTGTAAAGAATTACCAAAATTACAATTCCCAGATGAAAATAAAAAATTTACATATGTAGTAGAAGCAGACGCAAGTGAATATAGTTATGGAGGAGTACATAAATATAGATATGAAGAAGAAAAATTAGAACACCATTGTAGATACTACTCAGGTACATTTAATGAAACAGAAATAAAATGGAAAATAAATAGAAAAGAATTATGTTCATTATATAAATGTTTATTAGCATTTGAACCATATATTGTATATAACAAATTTATTGTGAGAACAGATAATCCAGGTTCGATGGTGGTTAACAAGAAAAATACAAAACTCAGTTACGATGAATGAAATTTGGAGATTAGTATTGAATATATTAAATTTTATATTTACAATTGAAGTATTTAAGACTGACAAGAATGTTATTGCATATTACATATCAAGACAAAGCTACACAAACTGATTTACCAATGGAAGAAGCTGATGTCAAAGATACCCAAACAGATTTAATATTACAAGTGTTTGAACAAATAAAGTTATTACAAGAACGAGTTGTCACATTAACTACTGAAGTTACAGATGTAAAAGTGCAGGTTGAGCACTATAAAAACAAGAAAAAGCTATTAGCAAAGATACTGTGCAGGAAGAGCACATTAAAAAACTAGACCTAGAAGGTGATGACGAGAAACACCTAAAAACTCAAATTACCAATGAAATTACAGTTGCAGCTGCAGGCGCAGGAGATGTATCCAAAGGAAAGAATATAGTCACTCAAAATAAACGTTAACCACCAAAGAAAAAGAATTATAACTTCCACCAGATATTCTCAAAATCATATACACCAAATATACAAAAATCAGAGTCATCTATACCTCCCCAGATACACAACAAAAACAGACTTATAACCATATCACTCGTACATATATTGATAATATTTATACTTTACAAAAATTGTTAAATACAAAACCTATCTAGAGTAAAGATCTAGCAAAACAACACCAAGGTAAGGGTGTCAAACGGGTCGGGCCGACCCGGCCCCGTTTGACCCGGCCTGGTAAGCCCTAGGGCTTTAGGGTTCCGGGTTCCGGACCGATTTTTTTGTTAAAATGGGCCCGGTTAACCCGGCCCGGACCAAGACCGGTCCAGGCCCGCCGATTAACCGGCCCGGCCCAGCCCAGAAAATATAAAAAAATAAAAAAAGAAATTTTTGGTTTTTGGGCCAAACTAGTCGTTGGCCCAACGGCTATATAGCCGTTTTTGGGTCCAAACGGCTAGTTTGGGCCCATTTAATAAATAAAAAAACTTTAAAAAATATTTTTTAATCCCCAAAAAAAATCTATAAATACCCTACAACTTCAAATCATTTTTCACACAATTTTTCACTCTTTCAAATCTCATTCTCTCTCAAATCTCAATTCTCAATTCTCAAATATTCAATATATTTAATTTCTTAAAGTGTTCACTTTAATGTTTTAATTTTTCGTTTACAAAGTACGAGCGGAAGTTTCTAAAGTCGCAATCTTCGGATACTTCCAAAATTTGGTATTGTCGTTCCATCTCTTACATTTAATTTTTATTTATTGTATTAATTGTTTAATATTTAATTTTATTATATTTGTGTATTTTGAATATTTTTAGTTTAATTTAATTTATATTATGGATAAATTAAAAAACCTCGCTGCTAAAGGTGTTAAAATTTTTTGTCCCGGAAGCGGTAGTGGTAGTAAAAAGCGAATTACTAGCGGTAGAGGTAGTTCAAGTAATAGATATACCCGTGTTCCTTCGCCTCCAGTACTGCTTGGTACACCTTTTGAGGAAGAAATAGGTGTAGGTGCTCACGATATGGATTATGTAGAAGCTCAGAAAAATTACGGTATAGAAGAAGAAAATGAAGTAGATGCAGTTAATTTAGACGAAGATGATGAAAATATTGTTAAAACACCCGCAGTAGGAGATGCTAACGTTAGATCTAAATCAGTTAATCTCCCTTCCCGTCCTCCCAGTGCCCCAAAACCTTGTAAAAGAACTAGTATTGCATGACAATTTTTTGAACGTATATCAGATATTGAGGTGTAGTGCAATATTTGTCAACAAATATATAAGCATAGAAGTGGAGGTAAGCAAGGGGGTACGGATATGTTAATGAGACATATAGCTGAAGATCACAAAAGAGAGTTAAATATTGCAAAAGGTGGTGGGGATGTTGGTGGGTCAACGCAAACTAGAATGGACCCAACAACCGATCAAGTAGCGAAAAAGTATAATAAATTGATGGACAGGGAAGAAATAGCTAAAATGGTAGCTGTGGGTTGTTTGCCTTTTAGTTTTCCTTCTTCTAATGCTTTTATTCGTTATATACAAGAAATTTATAATCCTATGTTTAATGGTATTCCTAGAACTACTTGTCGGTCTGATATTTTTAGACTCCATTCACAATATTATTTTTATTTATCAACATTGTTAAAAAATATTCAATGTAGATTGTCCCTAAATTCTGATCTTGGTCGTGCTGTAAATAAAAATGATTATTTAACCGTTACTTTTCATTGGATGGATAGTAATTTTGTGATGCAAAAACGTATTCTTGCTTTTTTATATGATGAAGATCGTAAACATACTGGATAATTTATTGCTGATTCTATTGTTAAAATTGTCGGATATTATGGTATAGAAAATAAAATTTTATGTATTGCTTTTGATAATGCTTCTAACAACAAGACTGCTATAACAAAAATAAAATCTACGCTATCTCCGCCCTTGCCTGAAATTTTTCATATTAAGTGTGCATGTCATATATATAATTTAATTGTAAAAGATGGTCTTGACTTTTTTGAGCTTTATATTGAAAAAATTCGTCTTGCCGTTGGTTTTATTCAAGGAAATAATCGTAGATCGAGAATTAAAGAATTTAAAGTTAAATGTCAAGAAAATGGACTTACACAGATTTTGATGCCTGAGGAAGTTGATACTAGATGGAATTCTACGTATGAATTTTTAAAAACTTGTTATAAATATAGAATTCCTATTACACTAGCTTTTAACCAACATTGCGGTTCATTTGCTGATTCTGCTGATTGCATGCTACATAATTCTGATTGGGTTGTAATTAATGATCTTGTTAAGTTTTTAGAAAAATTTATGTAGCTACGATTGAATTTTTCGGTGCTTACTATCCTACTGTTTGTAATATTTTGGCATATATAGCCGATATTTCTGGTTTGCTCCAATAATATAAAAATAAAGAAGGTTATAAAGAAGCTGTTGGCGCCATGTTTACGAAGTTTAAAAAATATTTTTTCCCGATTCCCCCTATTTACTTGGTTGGTGCTATGCTAAATCCGTGCATGAAATATAATCATATGTGTCACTTTAGTACTCTTATTTATACTAACTTAGAAATAAATACTAACCATGATTCTGAACAAGTACAGCCTGATTTGTGGACGGTTACGACTGATGCAAAGGATTATATAGAAAAATTATATAATCACTATGCTGATTTATTTGATTCAGCCGTACCTAAAAATATCACTCCAACTGTCGCTCCTCATCCTCCCGAGGAGCCATCATCTACTAAAAGGCCGGCACATAGTGGTTTTTTTTATTCGTTTTATGATTTAAATTGTTGGAACAGTGTTGATGAGAGAGCTTACACATCAACTTATCGGGAAGAGCTGAAATATTATCTTCGGACGACACCAGAGGATCGCAGACGGCGGATCAACACGCTGGATTGGTGGAGGAATAATGAATCACAATATCCTGTACTTTCAAGATTAGCTAGAGATATCTTGAATGTTCCAATGTTAACCGTTGCATCAGAGAGCGCCTTCAGTCAGGGACGACAACAGCTTGGAGACAACCGACACTCATTGGGAAACAGCGCAATGAATGTTTTAGTTTGCCTCAGAGATTGGATTAGAGCGGAAAGAAGAAACCAAGAAATGGAACCGGAGCCGAGCGACGAGCTGAGACTTGAAGAAATTATGACTTCACGGGAGAACTCAGCAGAATCAAGTCCAATGCATGGTTTTGCCCCCGTTGACTTCGACTATCCTATGCAAGTTCCCATTAATATTAACATGAATGAGTTGGAAAAAATGATGCATAATTTATAGATTTTTCATTCATGTAAATTATAAATTTTGGATCATTTTGCAATCAATAAAATTCCCCAAATTCATTCACTCCTTAGTCGGTGTTTTTTATTTTTTTTTTATTTAACGATTTAAAATTTTAAATTGAATTTCTAATTTTCTACTTTAAATTAAAAACTTACTTCTAATATATTATTAATTTACTACCAAATATTATTAATTTATTATATTAAGTAGCATATGTTTGTATATTTGTGCATATATCTTCTATAGAAGTGTATATTTAACGTATACATGTGTATATGTTTTATAAATTAGTATATAAGTATATCTATACATATTGTAATGTATATATAATGTAGTATATTTTATAAGTAGTAGTATATATATATTGAATGGTGCGTATACACGTGTATATATCTTCTATAGAAGTGTATATTTAATGTATACATGTGTATATGTTTTATAAATTAGTATATAACTATACAAATATATATTGTAATGTATATACATTATAGTATATTTCATTTAAAGTATTACATATACATAGAATATAGTGTATATATGTGAATGGATCTTCTATAGACGTGTATATTTAACGTATACATGTATATATATTTTATAAATTAGTATATAACTATACAAATATATATTGTAAGGTATATATATTGTAGTATATCTCATTTAAAGTATTACATATACATAGAATAGAGTGTATATATGTGAATAGATCTTCTATAGACATGTATATTTAACGTATACATTACTTTATGTTTTATAAATTAGTATATATATTGTAGTATATACTTTTTTAAAAGTAGTACATATATATTTAATGGTGCGTATATATGTGTACATATCTTCTATAGACGTATATCTTTAAAGTATACAAGTGTATATGTTTTATAAATTAGTATGTAACTATATATATATACATATTGTTGTATATATATATGTATATTGCAGTATATATTTTATTTAAAGTAATACATATATATTGAATGGTGCATATATATGTGTATATATCTTCTAAAGTAGTATATATTTAACGTATACATGTGTATATGTTTTATAAATTAGTGTATATATATATATTGTAGTGGATATATATATATTATACTATTATAGCATATGTTTTATTTAAAGTAGTACGTATAGTCATATATAATTATATATTGAATGGTACGTATATATGTGTAATTGTTTATACTTTATATATTTTCTTAAAAATATATGTTGCATATTGGAGTGTAAATAGGAGTGTATATAGTGTATATTGGATTTTTTATTTAATTTTTAAATGGGTTTGATCGGTTTTTAACCGGGTTTGACCGGGTTTTAGTAGGTTTGACCGGATTGGGTTAAGTGGGCCGGTTTCGGGTGGGTTTTAATTTTTTACTATTTGACCCGGCCCGGCCCGGTTAACGCCAAACCCGGCCCGGAACCCGGGTAAAATGGGAGGGCCGGTTCCGGGTTGGCCCATCCCGGTCCGTTAGACACCTTTACACCAAGGATATATTACACAAAAATGTCAGAACTATAACAAACTTATTGCTTTGCCTGGCACCAGTGCGAACTTAATTACTTCATGTTACTATTATGGACTATTATCTACAGTCTACACAACTACTGGAGAAAATTTAACAGGAATTCCAGATATTTACAAAGGATTTATGGATTATAAGAGGATTATGAAGGGACAATTATTCTATGTCCGTTTCTACTCAGCACCAGCAGAAATATCGTTTGATAAAATAAAACAGACAATAACTGTTGTCAAGATAGGAATTACACGAGATTATATAATCCCTGAAGAAATATGCGAACAAGAAGAGATAACCAGAAATCAAATACCGGACTTCTACCGAAACAAGAGAGTTATTGGACTTAGCAGTATATTGACTGAGTTAGCAAATAATTATATAAATCAAAACCCAGTTTGGATTTACTATAACAGAAATCAATTTTTGGTTTACTCTACTTGTAAAAATATTAGAGAAAATGACAGAGAAGAGATAAGAAAATGGGTCATAACGATCCTAAAATCAGAAGAGTTACCAGTCACAAGATCTATTACGAAAGGAGTTATTTTAGAAGAAGCTATGGATCAATTCTGTAAATAAGTTGGCCAAAGATACGATGACCACATATGCAGCAGATGTAATGGCAGACACAACTTTATTCCAGATGTAATGTTACAATAGCAAGAAGATAAAAAAAGCAGCAGATACGACAAGAAAAAGATAGAGACAACAACGGAAGAAAATCAACTACAGATGAAGGAAGAAAAAGTCATCAAAAAGCAATTGAAGTTATTAAAAGCGACATATGAAAAATAAGATAGCGTTTTACGTAAATTATTATGTAATAGCTTTAGCCTTTTTGACTTTTCTTATCATTTATTAGTCTTTTTTTTTTGGCAAGTAGTGCCATTGTTAGTTTAGACTTTTGTAAAAGTAGCTTTAGGACTTTGCAAAGATCTTTTTTATACTTTTGTAGAATAGATGACAGGTGTAAAGTAAAATAGTTTACGCATTTTCATTCTTAGATTATAAATAGACAAGCATCCGCTTAGATAAAGGGCAAGTCTTCATGAGTTGAAGCAAAACCCTCTCTTGTACACAAAACTTTTGAATTATTTAATAAAAACAACTATATTTCCAAGGAAAAGATATGAATCATCAAACAACTATGGAAAATCTAGAATTATCAGATTTATCAGAACAGGTATTTATATTTGCGATTATGAACAGCTAAATTCATAAATTCCTGACAATCATGATAGGATAAAATAAGTTCATGTTAGTTACTTTATAGTGGAATTATTCAAAAAATAGCATGTTAAGAAGTTTATTAGCAAAGTGAAAAAGGAGAAAAATTTCTACGAACTATGTCATCCTAAAGGTGAAACCGGTGAGGTAAGAAAGCCGTGATAGGAGAGTATCCAGAGTAGAGACATTGTTTAAGGGGGTGCGGGTAACTTGGGTAACTTAAATAGATCTATTATAGCTCTTAATGGATCTATTTTTATTTGTGCGTGGATATTTCTTAACTTCTCTAAACATTTTTATTTTTAGTTTATTTATTTAATTTTATTAATGTTCATATCTTGGGGGGTGATTGAATGATATTTGATTAAATGCTTTACTGTAATATTCTTTAGTTTTTTCTCTTAGTCTTTGTAATTCTTGTATATTGTTTTGAAGGTATTCTAAATATTCTATATCTTTTGTTCTAAAATATTCAATTAAATTCTCTTTCATCAGTATCTTTGTTGCTCTCATTTCTTCCATATCTTGTCTCCAATATTTTAAATACTCATAGTCTATCATTTTATCCTAAAGTAGTTGTGATACTGCAAATTTCTTTGTAATAATTTATTCTAATTGTACTATATCTGATATTAAATTTTAGGTTATCTATTTCATTAATTATCCTGTCTTTTTCGTCTATAAATAATTCTATGTCTAAATCATATTCTAAATTGTCTTTTAATCCTAGTTGTTTTATGATTTTGTTTATCAAAATTAATCTTTCTTTTTATTGTTCTCTTCCTTTTCTAAGCTGGTTTCTATAATTAATTTCTTCGTATAGCCAACTTTGTTTTTCTCTAACTCTTTGAATATATTCTAGAAATTTTAATCTGTATAATATCCATCTAAATAATAACTATCTGAATAATAATTTCTACCATAGAAATCTATATTTTTTAGTTCATCTTCTATCCAATTAGTATTTAGTAACTCATCTTCAAAATCAAATTCCTATATTATTTTCTTTATGTCTTCTAATTCTAAGTCTTTTATGATATATAAAACAAGTATCTTAGTTTCACCAGATATATAACTTGTCATATTATTCATATTATACTTAGGTTTCTACGAATAACTTGGATAACTTGGAATTGGATTCTAGTAATTAATTGCTTTATCATAGTATTTATTAGTTGTTTATTTTAATTTTAATAATTCTTGTATATTTTCATTAAGGAATTCTATTTGTTTTATATCTTTAGTTCTCACATATTTTTCTAGATTTGTTTTCATTAGATTTTCTATTAATTGTATATTTTTCATATCCATTTTCCAATATTCGTAATTTATCATGGTTGATGTATAGGTTTGGTATGTAAGTATTTGTAAGAGTAGGTAGGTAGGTGTGGTATGTAATTTATTCTAGTCATAAAATATTTATCAAATATTTTTTTCAATATGATTTTTCTTATATCTACAATTTCTGTATCCTTAAGTATATATAAAACAAGTATTTTAAATTTATCTACCATTTCGTCAGATAAATAAGTATTCATTTTTCATATGATGCTTTTTTCAAAATATTCCCTTCAATCATACACATAACAAAATACGATCATTTTAGATTACTATATACTAGACAATTCTTAAATAACATGTTCTTTGGTCACTATTAGCATGGTAATCTGGATACTTTTTCCTTAAACAACGCCTCTACTCTGGATACTCACCTATCACGGCTTTCTTGCCTCACCGGTTTCACCTTTAGGATGACATAGTTCTTAGGAATTTTTCTCCTTTTTCACTTTGCTAATAAACTTCTTAACATGCTATTTTTTTTGAATAATTCTACTATAAAATAATTAACATGAACTTATTTTATCATATCACGATTGTTAGGAACTTATGAATTTAGCTATTCATAATCACAAATATAAATACCTGTTCTGATAAATCTGATAATTTTAGATTTTCCATAGCTGTTTGATGATTCATATCTTTTCCTTGGAAATATACCTGTTTTTATTAAATAATTCAAAAGTTTTGTGTACAAGAGAGAGTTTTGCTTCAACTCATGAAGACTTGCCCTTTATCTGAGCGGATGCTCGTCTATTTATAATCTAAGAATGAAAACGCATATACTATTTTACTTTACACCTATCATCTATTCTACAAAAGTATAAAAAATATCTCTGCAAAGTCCTAAAGCTACTTTTACAAAAGTCTAAACTAACAATGGCACTACTGCAAAAAAAAAACTAATAAATGATAAGAAAAGTCAAAAAGGCTAAAGCTACTACATAATAATTTATGTAAAAGCTATCTTATTTTCCATATGTCGCTTTTAATAACTTTAATTGCTTTTTTACGACTTTTTCTTTCTTTATCCGTAGTTGATTTTCTTCCATTGCTGTCTCTATCTTCTTCTTGTCGTATCTGCTGCTTTTTTTTTATCTTCTTGCTATTGTAACATTACATATGGAATAAAGTTGTGTCTGCCACTACATCTGTTGCATATGTGGTCATCGTATCTTTGGTCAACTTGTTTACAGAATTGATCCATAGCTTCTTCTGAAATAACTCTTTTCGTAATAGATCTTGTGACTGGTAACTCTTCTGGTTTTAGGATCGTTATGACTCATTTTCTTATCTCTTCTCTTTCATTTTCTCTAATATTTTTACAAGTAGAGTAAACCAAAAATTGATTTCTATTATAGTAAATCCAAACTGGATTTTGATTTATATAATTATTTACTAACTAAGTCAATATACTGCTAAGTCAAATAACTCTCTTATTTCGATAGAAGTTCGGTATCTGATTTTTGGTTATCTCTTCTTGTTCGCATATTTCTTCAGGGATTATATAATCTCGTGTCATTCCTATCTTGACAACAGTAATTGTCTGTTTTATTTCATCAAACAATATTTCTGCTGGTGCAGAGTAGAAACGGACATAGAATAATTGTCCTTTCGTAATCCTCCTATAATCCATAAATCCTTTGTAAATATCTGAAATTCCTGTTAACTCTTCTCCAGTAGTTGTGTAGACTGTAGATAATAGTCCATAATAGTAACATGAAGTAATTAAGTTCGCACTGGTGCCAGGCAAAACAATAAGTTTGTTATAGTTCTGACATTTTTGTGTAATATATCCTTGGTGTTGTTTTGCTAGATCTTTACTCTAGATAGGTTTTGTATTTAACAATTTTTGTAAAGTATAAATATTATAAATATATGTACGGGTGATATGGTTATAAGTCTGTTTTTGTTGATTGAGTGATTCGGAATATGTGTGTATCTGGGGAAGTATAATGACTCTGATTTTTTATTTTCTGAACTTGTTTTTTATCTTCTTGTTGTTATTATATTCTACATCCTTTTTATTTTTTTTTTCTGTAAAGGCTTTAGGTTTTCTGCTAATTTTGGTATATATTCTCTTGCTTGGTTTACTAATCCTAAAAATAATTGTAATTTTTTTTTGTATCTAATTCTTCTTTTGAATTTATTATTTTTGTACTATATGTTATTGCATTTTTACTCCACTTTTATCTATTTGTACTCCTAAAAACTCTATCTGGTTTTTCATAATTTCGGCTTTCTTTTCACTTAAACTTATTCCCGATTTTTCTATTATATCTGTAAATTGTTCTAATAATTTTAAATATTCCTCTTTAGTTTTTGTATATAGTAGTATATCATCTATGTATACTATACAATTAGGTTATTGTTTAAAGTAACTATCCATAAAGTGTTGGTATCTACCTGGTGCATTTTTATATCCAAATGGTAATACGTTCCGTTCATAAAATCCTTGTGGTACCGTAAATGCGGTTAATTTCTTAGAATCTTCATCTAACTTTAAGTAGTAAAATCCTGATTTATAGTCAAATTTACTAAAGTAGTTATATCCTTGTATTTGTCTTATGTTTAATATCTTATTTGGTATTGGATAATTGTATGTCATAGTTTTTGCATTTAAATTTCTATAGTCAATAACCATTCTACCTTTTCCTCTTTTCTGTTCACTATGTTTATTTATTATAAATGCTGGACTATTGCGTTTACTATTACTTTTTTGTATATATTGTTTTTCCAATAATTCATCTATATGTATTTTAAATTTTTTTAAATCGTCAAAATTATATGTTAATGGTTTTTGAGTTATTATGCTATTTTTATCTATTAATTCAATTTTTATAATAGTTTTATGTTTTTTCCATCCTTTTAATGGACCTTCACTATATAATTGTCTTAATTTTTTCTTTATTATTTCTACCTTATCTATTTAAAATATAGTTATTTCTTTTTTATTTATCGAAAATACAACTAGTTCTACTGTGTCTTCTGTATTTTTTATATTTTTTAACTTTTGTGTAATTTTTCGCTTCCTATTATCCAATCAGTTCTCTTTCTTATTTTATTAACAACTCTTTTTGCTCTTACTTTTTATTTACATAGTGTTGTAAACCACCAATAATTTATCTAAAAATGGCATTCCTAAAAGCATATCTTTTGATGTTAGTTCATAATTATAGATTTCTTCTATTGTCATTATTTTATCCATATCTGTATTTTTACACTTTTAGCTTTATATGTAATTAAACTTCCTTCATTATTAAATTTTTTGATTACTATTGGTACTTTTAGCTTATCATATTTACCTTATGGTAAACAGTTGTATTTACATAAGTTTGCTTCTGCTCCTGTATCTATCATAGGTATATAATACCTATTATAATATCCTTCTACTATTATTTTTACAAGTACATAGATTTTCATGTCATGTCAAAGTTCTTTTTATGAATAATTTCTTTTTATTATATATTATAGATAATTGTGTATGTTCTATATTGTATGATTTTACTTGTTCTAACCATTTTATTTCTAAAATTATATCTGTTTTTTGCATTTCTTCTTTTATTTCAAATTCTATTTTTATTTTTCTAACTCCTATTATTATTAATTTTTTCTGCCGTATCTTTAATGTTTATTAGACTCCTTGGTAGATCTGGGCATATATTACTATTAGATTTTATTTCTTCACTTTTTACTAGATATTTTGCTATATAATTTTCTTCTTATCCTATGTTTAAGAGTATTAAATATTCTTTTTCATTTATTGTTCCTGTATGTAATATTGGTTTAAATTAACTATTGAAGTTGTTTCATAACTTGTTCTTTTTGATGAGCTTGATGACTCTGTTTTTCATGAGCTTTTCTTTTTTATGTACTTATTCTATCATTTATTATTTCTAAATCTTCTTCTATGTCTATATTTTTGTAACCATAATCATTACTATAAATTGTTTTTACCAATTGTTCAAAAGGACTTTCTATTTGTATTTTATTAATTTTATTTTTTCCTATTATTTTATGTTTTGTTGTTAATACGTATAGATTTTTACATCTTGCTGTAAATATTTTACTTCCTGGGGTTAGTTCTATTCCTGATATTTTTCAATATAATACTAGTGATTTATTTATATTTTTATCTATTATTGCTATTGAATAATTCACACTTATTATAAATTTAAATTTTTGGTATATTAAATTTTCTTTTATGACAGTTATTATACTTTTTTCTATAGGTTTTATAATTCTATCATCTGCTAAATATAATTCTATTGGTGTATCTATTCCTTCTCTAAAATATGCTTTTATTAATATCTCTATTCCTCCAGGGTGTACATATTTTATTGGGTCTTTGCTTTCTATGTTGTTTATTTCTTTCTTAATTATTCTTTTTGTTACTAGTAGTATTCTAGCTCTTCCCTTTGTATATTTATAGTCTATTACATGTTCCTTTTGGCTTACTACGTAGTATTCTTCCCTTTTTCTACTAAATATATTTTTTATTGTTGGTATTTTAAATATTTTTTCTACACTTAGGTCTAACTCTTTTCCTTTTATTTCGTCAAATATATTATTATCAAATATTATTTTTTGATCTATTCCTTCTTCATTTAAATATTCTTCCTTTGTTATTATTTTTATATCTTCTTCAATTATTTGGTTAATTTATATATCTTCTTCAGTCATTTGATTCATCTAATTCACTATCTATTTCATTATCTATTTCATTTTTCGAAATTTCATATATACTATCTTCACTTTCTAATTCATAATCTATATAATCTATCTGCATATATTCTGTATTTTCTATATCTATTTCTGATATTTGTTTTTTTTTTGGATTTTTAGGCATTTTACAATCTCTAGCTAAATGTCCTAGTTTTTCACAATTATAACAAGTACATTCTTTTATAAGTTTCTTTTTCCTATATAGTCTTTTATGTTTATAAATTTTTACATAATATTTTTTTCTTGGTTTTTTATATTTATATTTTGATTTTTTGTTTTTATTATATTTCTTTTGTCTTTTTCTTTTCTTATAATATCTTTCCTCACATCTCAATTGAGGTGCTATTTTATCTTTGCAACATGCTAATTTTTTTATCAATGTTTTTTTCATTTTTATTTCTTCTCTATATTTTTCACATAGATTTCTATACCATTATTGTAAAAATTTTATTCTTGCTCCTATGGTATCTACTATTTTTTCTTCATCCCAACTCTTTATTATTTTTGAACTAAATGGTTCAGGTAATTTACTAAAATATAATCTTCTTATTTCTTTACTTTCTTCTGTATTATATGTTCTTTTATAATAATATTCTTTAAATGCGCACGTATACTTATCTATATAGCACATATTACATATTGCTAGTTTTAACATTAAATTTCTATTTATATCTTTTTCTTTATTTTGTTCTGCTTCTTCTGTTGTAATACTGCTAAATTCATCTCTTATAGCTGTTTCATATTTTTTCAATATTTATGTTGGTGATATTTTAGTAGCTGTTGATGTTCCTTCTGTTTTATTATCAGATCTTAATACTTTTTTACTTGCTTCGGCTAGGTTTAAAAACCATAATTTTACTGTTCCTATTAATGTCTTTTCTATATATTTTGGCATGTTTGTTCTATCTGTTTTATTATATAATAATTGTTTTGACATGTATTCTACCCATAGTTGTATTATTTTATTTGTGTCTATTACACAGTCTAAATCTAAAAAATTGTAATTAATTATTTGTTTTGGTGTCCATTTATTATATATTCATCCTTTGGATTATATCTTTTAAACTTATTTTTGTAATTATAGGTTGGTTTTCTTATTTCTGATGTACTAGGTATTATATTTTTATCTAGAGTATTTACTTCTGTATTTATTAGTTCTAGATTTTCTTTATTAATTACTTCTTGTTCTTCATTAATTTCTAGTTTTCGTATGTTTTCTAGAATTTCTATATATGTTTCGCTACCTTCCGAATCATAATTATCTGTTTCTTTAGCATCTATGGTATTTGTTTCTAATTCACTGGTTTCTAATTCTTTATTTTTTATTTCTATTTTTTCTTTAAATTGATTTATCTCGTTTAATAATTTTTGTTCTTTATCATTTTCTTCTTTTTCTTTCTGTCTTTTTTCATACAGGTCTTTTAGTATTTTTAGTTCTTTTTCTAATTCAGCAATCCACTATTTTTAGTTTCTTCTATTTTTCGTATTTCTTCTGTGATTTGTTGTTTTATTTTATCTATTTTTTTTCTCTATTTCTTCGTTTTCTCTTTCTATTCTTACCATGACTGCCAACTTATCTTCTAATTTTAATTTTTTTTTTCTAACATTAAATATAAATGTTCACCTATTTTCTTATATCTTCTTCTTAAATTAGAGAATACTATTTTTATTTTTGATCCTTCATGATTTTCATATATTTTTTTGTCTATTATAAATTCTTCTTTGTTCATGTATATAGGTTATGTTGATATATATATATGTATATGTTCTAGACTATCTATTGTTGATTCTAAATTTGATATTTCTTCTTTTTGTTTATTTATTGAGTTTTTACTAACGCCGACAATTATATTATACTGTAGTCTTTCTATCCTTATTTTTAATTCTTTACGTTTTTCAGATATTATTTGTTTTAATTCTTTATATTTTTTTAATTTTTATTCATTATTTATCTAAATAATATTTATAATATTTTGGTGGATATCTAAATATGATTTTATCATAATCAGGTGGTATGTGTCTCATTCTTCTAGATTTTAAATGAATTATTAATTTTGCTTCAATACTAGATATTAAAGTAATTAGGTAGGCTAATCTATGAAGGTCTTCTTTTGTTTTATTTAGACTTTTCTATTCTGAATAATTAGTTAAATCATCTTCCATAATTAATCAATCAAATAAATAAATTAATCAAATAATAAATTCAAATATATATTACTTCTGTAACTTTAATTAATATAAGTTTTGATATCAATTATAGGGGTGCAGACAGCTTTGGGTAAATCTTCCTTCATCTTTGATAATTTACTCCTTTGCTGATGATTTTGTGACTTAATTGAAGGGAAATGGTTATCCACCACCGAGTAGCCTGAATGGAGGTAGCCATCTTGTATCCATATTTTTGTAATTGTCTTGACTCCTTCCATAGATGCAAAGCTTTTGGTAAATGAACTGATCTTCGAGCCTATTGATTAAAGATATTTTGGTGAAGGTTTTTGCGTGCTAACATAGCTTAGTAATCCTTTAATTAGAGCAGCTGTAATGCTCCTTAAGGAGAATACTCTTGTGTAAATTTGGTTGTTGACCCTTTTTCTAACCTCCCTACTTTCTTTCTGGTACTGTATCTGGATGAACTTGAATCCTTTTATTTCTCAACCTTAATATAGGAATATGTGCTTTGTCTATGTTTATTATTCTCCTACCTGTCACTGGTAACTCCTTGAAATGATTGAACTCTTGAACTTGATTATTTTTAATAGCTAGATCAGCTAAATAATCTGCCATTTGATTACCCTCTCTGAAAATATGTTGCACTTGAAATTGCTGACTGCTTATCTCTGTATGAATGTACTCCATTATTTCTACAATTTTCCATGGAACTTTCCAAACTCTCTGCATAATATTTCTTACCACTAGGGAGTCTGTTTCCAGTGTCATATGTTTGAATCCCTTAGCTTCACCGACTTTCAAAGCTTCATACACTACTCTTGCTTCTGCCTCTATATTTGTCACAACTCCTACTCCCCTTGCCTGTGCATATACCAAATCCTCCTTATCATCCCTTATACAAAATCCATATGCACCTTCTCCGGGGTTTCCTTTACAGGCTCCATCTGTATTCCATTTCATTTTTCTAGCTTCAGGAAAGGACCAATATACAATATGATGATATATTCTAGGTTTATATGAACCTAGAATATCCACCATTTCCCTCCATTGTTTACCCAAAACTTGAGCTCCTGAGGTAACCATCAACACCACCTTTTGTATTATTGTTTCAATTTCCCGGATCATCCCTTGTAAAGTTATTTTTTCTCCATGCTTCAACTTGTTTCTCCTCTTCCAGAGTTCCCAAAGAATTAAAGCTGGAATGGTCTAATAAATTTTTTGTACTCTGGTTGGTGCTTTAGCAGTCCACTAGTTCCTCACTGCTTGCAAAAGATTTGCCGCATCAATTTTTACACCTGCACAAGTAGCAAAGTACCTCCACAACTGTTGAGCTATGGGGGCTGTTAGAAATAAATGTACCATAGTTTCCTACTCCACATTATCAAAACACCAATATTTTGATACAATGTTAATCCTTATCCCCCTCAAGTTATCATCCATGGCTATTCTACCTTTCCAAGCTCTACAAAAGAAGAAATTGATCTTGAAAGGTAGTTCTTTCACCCAAATCTTATCAAAAATCTCATTCTTCTCTATTTTGTGTCTCAATACTTCCCAAGCACTCTTTACTGTAAAAATCCCACTTTTATTTCCCATCCACTATGCTTTTCATGTTCATCCTCTTTCATCACAGGGGAGATGTTTTTATTTATATACTCCACCAATTCCTGAGAGATATGTTGAAATAACATTTCTCTATTCCACTGATCATTTATTACAAAAGCCTTCACTTGAATTTCTTCATCTGGTACTTCCCCTTCCTCTACATAATATAAGGATCCTTGCTTCATCCAGTTGTCATACCAAAAACTACTATAACCTGACTTTAGCTGCCACCATATATTGTGCTCCACTTCTTCTCTAATTTACGTCATCTTCCTCAAGACATGAGAAGATCCAAAACCCTGTGCCAACAATAGATGCCACTTTTTACAATATTAGTTCCACATAAACTCTCCTCATAACGAATTTGTAGAGGTTCTAAATACCCACTAAAGTTTGGCAAATAACTCATTTGCCACATCATGTAAAGACCTGAAACCAACTCCACCCTTTAATTTAGGTAAGCATAGAGTCTCCCAAGCTACCAAATGCTTTCCCTTAACACTACTAATGTGACCCCAAAAGAATTTAGCTAGGATTCTATGAATATGATCAGTCACTCCCTTAAGAGGGTTTAAGGCTGACATCAGATAAATAGGCATAGATTGTAAGACCGAAGATATTGAAATGTACCTCCCCCCGTAAGATAATAGCATATTCTTCCACCCTAGTATTCTTCTGGAGATTTTTTTAATCAAATCCTCAGAATGAGATTTCTTCTTCCTTCTATAAAATATAGGGGAACCTAAATAAGTAAAAGGGAAACTTCCTTGTGCCACCCCTAAAATTCTTCTAATCCTGCTTGTATCCCTTAGTGGCCACCTTATCATGCAAGTACACAAAACTCTTTGAAAGATTAATCAGCTGGCCAGACATAAATTTATAATTCCTTAGAATCTTCTTCATTTTTTGCATTGAATCTTTATGCCCTAAGCAAAACAAAATTGTATCATCCGCATAAGAACGATGATTAATTGGTTTACTCCACTTTGGCATCCCAAAACCTTTATAATTCACATCATCATGTAAACTATTTAGTCCTCTATCCAAGACTTCTGCAGCAATGCTGAAGAGGGTTGGAGATAATGGGTCTCCTTATTTTAATCCTTTTGATGATTTAAAGAAAGCAAAAGCTTAACCATTCACTAATATAGTATACCAATTATTGGAAATAAATCTCCATATCATATCTATCATCCTTTCTGAAAAAATCAAACTTTCTCATAACCTTGGTTACAAATATCCATGATACTCTATCATTCGCTTTCGACATATCCAGTTTAACTACTACGTTATGTAGCTAATTTCTTCTATTTATGTCTCTAACAATCTCCTGTGCTAAGAGTACATTCTCCGTTATAATTCAACCTTTTTAAAAGCTAGTTTGATTTCTTGAGATAATCAAAGGTAATACTGGGACAAATCTCTCATGTATTACCTTTGAAATAATCTTATGAACAAACGAGCTAAGAGTTATAGGTCGTAAGTCAATGAATTTGCTAACCACTTCCTTCTTAGGTATCAGTAGAGTGTTAGTGTGTGTTATATATCTTGGAAACTCACTAATACAGAAGAAAGCCACTACTATTGTATAAATATCATCCTGCACAATATCCGAACTTTCTTGAAAGAAACTACTTGAAAACCCATTCGGCCCATAAGCGCTATCTTTATTCAAACTGAACACAACCTCTTTTACTTCATCCATTGATGGTGTCCTTGTCATTTGTTCATTCTAATCTGGACTGATCAATTTATTATTGTGTTCCAGCATTGAATAATCATTGTTCTAATTATTATCTTGAAATTGTTCCTTAACCATCTTAACTGCCTCATCCCCAATGTTTTGTGTTGTTTTAATCATCTCACCTTGGTATATTTGAATTTTAGCAACCTGTAGTTTACTTGTTCTTCCTTTCACATTAGAGTGAAAGAATTTTGTGTTTTTATCACCCTCCTTGAACCACTGCATGCCTATCTTCTGCTTCCAATAGTCTTTCTCCACATGATAGTATTTTTGAAGGTTATCTTCTGCTCTGCATAACTCTCTTTTATTT
Organism: Capsicum baccatum var. pendulum; assembly: GCA_030864225.1. Classification (NCBI taxonomy): domain Eukaryota; kingdom Viridiplantae; phylum Streptophyta; class Magnoliopsida; order Solanales; family Solanaceae; genus Capsicum; species Capsicum baccatum. The sequence goes on from CM061560.1 coordinate 191,201,762, forward strand.
TCTTCTGTTGGATGCACCTCTATTTGAACCTCTTTCATTTTAACTATCTCCTCTAAGGTCACAATCTTCTTAAATATATCACCATACATTTTTATGCTCTATTTCAATAACACTTTCTTTAGTTTTTTCAATTTCTGCTGAATAATATGGAAGGGATTGCCCTGTACTTACTCCTCCCATACATCTTTGACAACCCCTTTAAAATATTTGTGTTTTGTCCAAAAGTTGAGAAACCAAAAAGGCTTAGCAACTACTTCCTGCTCAAACCTACAGAGTACATGCAAAGGAGAATGATCTGAGCCTTGCCTTACAAAATAATGAAATTCACTAGTTGGGAATAGTTGCATAAACTCCTAATTCCCTAGCACCCTATCATGTCTTTTAAAAATACAATCATCTTCTATTCTTTTATTCCACCAGGTATATGCACTTCCCGTATATCTCAATTTCTGCAGGCTACAATAACTTAAACATTGTGCAAAATCTTCTGTCTCTGATTGAGTAACTTGAAGACCTCCAAGATTTTCTTCTTCATCCTGAATAACATTAAAATCCCCTCTAACAATCCAAGGAATGTTGATGTTGTCAGCTACATCCTCCAAGTTCTCCCAAAATTCTAGCCTTTCTAAAGCACTGCATTGTGCATACACCGCTGTTACCACAATTTTATTCTGGCTAACTGTATAAGTAAACGACATTGTATGTTATTGTATGTTTTTATTTACTATCTCTCCAATCCATTCTTAATTCTAGAAAACCCATATTTTCGCTGAAATATTAACCACTGCATTCTCCATCCCCAACTTTTTCCTGTAACTTTCTATTTATTGAGGCCCTTGGAAAGGCTCCATGAGAGCTATATATGAGTAATTATGCCTTCTTTTAAGATCCATAAGTCGCTCAAAAGATTATTGAGTTCTTACCGATCTTATATTTTAAAATATGAGCTTGTTTATCATCTTTTAGAAATGGAGGCCCTGGCTGAACTACTCCTTGTATGATGTTGTTTAACCTTGGTTTGAACTGTTCTCCCTCTACTTTTGGAATTATTTAACTCCTTTATATGTCTTGGAGACAAATCCCCCTTCTCCGTTATGTCTTTGATGATGTTGTCATTATCATCTTTATCAATATCTTTTCCTTTATCCTCTTATATATGCTGAATTGATACAATATCTTTTGATTGAGTTTCTCTATTTAAGTCCAAGCTAACACCCTTGTTCGTGTTCAGAACCCCATTTTCTATAGCTTTATCCAGAGGATCAGCTTCCTTGGTGGCACTTTTTTCTTTTGATATTTCTTCATCCTCCAACTTTCCTTATTCTATATCTTTGGTAGCCTCAACAAAGCTCTCTTTTTCACCTTTATCACTTGTTTCTTTGAGCAAAAACTTCACCTTGAGAGTGAGAATTACTTTTGGAATCCTTCTGTGTGTCTTTACTGCTTATGTCATCTATAATAGTCTTTCCATATTTCTCTACCGAAGGAATTTCTTTGTGATGCCCCTATTGTTCTTCTATTTTATCCTTGTTGATATTATTTACAAAAATTTTGTCCACCCATCTTTTTGTTGACTCTTTTTCTTTATTTTTGTTCTTCTTCTTTTCCTCCATGTTTATTTGTTTATCATTATCCTCTGATTCCTTAGCAAGAGCATCAAATTTATTAATGTCTTGAAACTCTTGTGCTTTCTTAATAGCTCTCAAATTCCACCTTTGCACCTATCACACCTTCCATTATATCTACCTCTGCCACCCCTTCTATTTTACCTTGGTTGTTGGAATTCATTCACCTTAGCAGCATCTTTCTCTTTTGTATCCCTTTTCTTGGAAACATCAGCTTTGTCACTCTACAAATTCTTATCAGTTTGTGGTTGCACTGCCTTGCCCTTACCCTTGTCCTCCTCCTCCTCTTTTGGATACAATTTTAAGTGCAAAATAAAGCACTCTTTCTCATTATGACCCTGAAGCCTGCATTTTTTCCAATACTTCAGAATATAGTCATAATTTATCCTTATCCATTTCTCCTTAACTTCACCCGATTTCTAAATTTCTAATACCAATATTGATTCGTTTAGGGAAGTCTCCTAACAGATCAACCTCAACCTTTACTCTTGCAAAGCTAGGCCTGGTTTGGTTACTAGTGGCCATATCAACCTGTAATGGCTTACCCACTACTGCAGCTAGTGAAAATATTGTTTCATTGCCAAAAAATTAGGGGTAATACTGGGAAGGATATCCATGCATAGCAATCGTCGTCTCCTTCTCCGAATAAAAAAAAGGGTCCCATTTAAGGGTACGCATTGGATAATACCAATTCCCGTGACCAATATAAAATATTGGTTTTGAAAGCAAGCTGACATAATCTTCCAATGTTGAATCCCTTATTAGCATTTATCTACTACTTAAACAGCCTATATTATAATTTCTTTTTAATTCACATAGCTTTGGAATAAGTTTTCTTAAGTCTTGCAAATTTGGCTATCCATAAGAGAATTTGCCAATAACAGCATACTGTAAATCTTTATTAAGAATCATTTGTGAAACGTCTTCCTCCTCCTAAAAAACACAGGGTTCTTCATACAAGATAGATATTGGTTTCAAGTTAAGTGGTTTCTTATTGACTGATGGTTAAAGCATGACAACAAAGTTTATACCACTAGCCAAGATCGGTCTAGTGTCCTGATGAGCCTGAGCAACCTCCAGAGAAGGTTGACCAGTGGCCGTTAAGGCCATTTCAGTGAAGTTGATGACGTAGACCGATAGAAAATAGGGTTTTTAGGGTTTAGTTAGAGAGAGCCTAAAAAACGTTATCTCATCATTATTATTGACAATAGTTTTTGTTGATAAGTTATTGATAAGTCATCAATTTGACGACTTGTTGGGACCTTTTAAGTCTAAATTATTATGTTTTTTCATTGATTTGATGTTAATCTCCTACATAATGCTTATTTGTGTAGGTAAAAGTTGAAAAGGAAAGTTGAGAAAGTCATTCAAGTCAACAAGAGGCCAAATGTGAAGGATAAAAGCCATCCACTTTGCATCTTCTTTGGATATTATTTCCATCTACTCTCCATTTGCCCTCCATCCGCTTTGGATCTGCTCAAGCAGATCAAGAACAAGATGACAATTTTGTAATTTTGTCAAATGTGAAATTGGATCTTAAAGAAAGGTTTTTAGCTCATTTTCAAGAATTAGATTCTATCTTTCATCTTACCATCTTTCTTTTCATCTTACAACAATATTATACTTGTCTTGAGTGAAAAACATATGTGAGTGATTCCCGAAGAAGAATTAGTGATTTTCCATTAAAGATTTATTGAAAATCAAAGCTTGAAACTACATTCTCCTTATTTATCATGGATGAAATCAATGATAATTTTGGTATATCTCTATCCTTTTTATCTATGAGGAGCTAATTCTAAATCTTGGGGTTACGCTTGAATAGGTTGTGGTTAATGCATGGGCGTTAACTATTTATCCTTCTAATTAGTTATTTATGATGGGTGTTGCATTTATTTTATGATTTAGTTAAGAGTTGGTGGTTGCAAACTCCAATCACCCTTGAACCCATGTCATCTTTGAAAGAGAGGATATGGGTGAGGAATAAATGCAACTAACTTGAATCATTTCATTTAATGACATCTTTTAAACATAAGAATGTCAATTGAGGCAATAGATGTGTAAAATTGTCACACTTGTGAGGTGTTTGAAAGAACCCATTTGTGAACTTTGGTGTCATAATTGAAAAAATAACATCAATACCTTTTAAGTCTCGCCTACCCATAACCCTTCCCTGAATTTGGATAAATTGTCAAGTACCAATGCATGAACCCACACCTAAAATTGCATAATCCCAAGGCCTATTCCCAATTGAATTTTCTCTTAGAATTTTTCAACATCAAGATAGCACTCTAAAAGCTAAATAATTGTCATTATAAACACGTTCAAACTAATTTACCTATTTTACATTTAGGTTTGTTTATTTACATTACGGGTTGCCTTTTAGTAGACTATCAATACTTTTGAGTTTTGAATTCCATACTTTCACTCCTTGTGGATTCGACCACAACCTAAGTTGGTTTATTGTATTGACAACAGTCGCTTACACCTATTCAAGAGTGTAATTTGAGCGTTATCAAAAATGGTGTCGTTGTCGGGGAGTGAAACATAGTTTTCACTCTTATAGTGTTTTTAGTTACTTTGGGTTAGCTATAGTGTTTTATTTTACATTATTTAGTGTTTTTGTTCTTTCTCAAGTGCATATAATAGGATACACGACACATGATCCAATACGGTAGTAGTGCCGAGATGATTGATGGGTATCTTAAGGATGAAGATCACCTCGATGATCCAGTCTAAGCTAGTGCTATTCGTATTCCACCGGTAGAAGAAAATAGAGTGTTTTGCGTTACTAGCGTAATGCTCTATTTTATTTAAATGAAAGGGTTATTTGGAGGCCAAGTACATGAAGATGCTTTACACTTGAAGAATTTTATTCATATGTGTTCTCCATTTGACATAGCCCACATATCTCAAGAGTTAATCTGGTTGCATCGTTTTCCATGGGTTGACTCTTGGGTCTATCTCAAGAATCTTTGCCTGCTGGGCCTATTACTTCATGGGTTGAGCTCATGCAGGAAATCTTGGAAAGATACTCTTCTCCTTCTCGAATATTGCAACTAAGGGATGAAATCACTAGCTTTCACCAACTTAATGGCAAACCATTATAGCTTGTCAATGTTTCAACAACAAGTTAATGCAATGCCCAAATTATGAGGTTCCAGATAAAATGCTTCTCCAAATTTTATATAGGGCCTTGGATCAATTGAACAAAACAGTAGCCAATAATGCGGCCGGTGGTTCTCTTGTCAAACTATCGTATGGTGTTGCATCGACTTTGTTAGACAAATGACCAAGCAAAGTAGAGGATGGCACACAAGAGATAGTAAGGTGGTCGTGGGGGCTCCCTCTATATCTTTTGTGAGCCAAGAGCAAAAGAAAAAGGATATCGAAAGATATACGAATATGACTAAAGTGATGATGCAACTTGATCTTCTCACTAAGAATGCATAGGAGCTCCTCCTAAGATGGTTAATGTCATTTCTTATAAGAGTGCTAGATCTTATGATGATAAATAAATAGAGGCCCTTGATTAAGAAATTCAATTCTTGTCAAACCAAGTAGGGGGTTCCCACCCTACTTATTAAAGGCAAGGCGGGAATTAAGGTTGGAAGGAAATAGGCCGAGATAGAGATTAGCCTGATAGAGATTATGATAGATACTAAAGTTATAGAGATAAAAAGAGAGATTATTATCGATAAGAATCTCCACATAATAGGTCAAAGGGTAAAGATTCAAGTTTCATTAACCTAGATAAGCTAAAAAATAAAGATTTCCTTACTTAGATTTTAATGGTTGTTGAGAGGATCGATAAGATGGTGAGAGAGATGAAAGATGACTTCTCACAAATTAATCAAATGGTGACATCTCATTCAACCTCTATCAAGTAACTTGAAACTCAATTGGGCCAAATCTCAGCATAACTTAATTCAAGACCAAACAGTGGATTGCCTAGTGACACAGTTGTCAATCCTAAAAATGATGCTCATATCATGGATATTGTCACTAGGAGTGATCAAACTCTTGGAAAAAATGTTGTTGATTTTTGTGAAGACCCCATTAAAAGACAAATAATGAACAAGCCAATGCACAGAGAAAACAGATAGAAAATCCAAATAATGATGTTCCAAAGCCTAATGAGATAATTATTGAACGAATGAAGGTAGTTGAAGAAAATGTTGAAAGTGAGGAAGCTCCTAAGGTGGTTGATGATAATTCTCCAAAATCGGATGAAACTCTAATTATTTCATTGCCACAAATCAAAATTCCTCCCCCATTATCGATGAACTTGCAAGTGTTGTCGATAATTGATATATAGACGATGAAGTGACTAACACCATAGAAGTGAAACTTATGGATGACCCTTTGGTAGATGTAGTGTGGAACCTTGGGAGTGAGGTAGTTGAATAATATGATGAGGTAGTAGCTTCATTGACGGGTCTTGGATCTTACACCAAGAACCTAATAAAATTGGATCTTAATTTGAAAAACCGTGAGAGTCCACCCACCAAGCCATCTATTATTGAACTACCTTAACTCAAACTTAAGCCGTTACCATCCCACCTTCAATATGTTTTCTCGAGTGAGGATAATACATTGTCAATCATTATTGTGGGTGATCTTGAACCTTGCCAAGTGGATTCCTTAAAATCAATTATGAAAAAGTTCATTCATTCTATCGGGTGGACTATAGCAGACATTATAGGCATTGCTTCCAAAATTTTCTCTCATAAAATCAAGTTTGATGTTGATTATGTTTCAAGTGTGGAACCCCAAAGAAAACTCAATCTACCAATACAAAAGGTGGTCAAAAAGGAAATTATTAAGTGGATTGATGCGGGAAGTGGGTGAGTCTACTATAATGTGTTCCAAAGAAAGGCGACATGACAGTTGTCCCGAATGAGAATAATGATCTTGTACTATGCATTCGGTCATGGGTTGGACCGTGTGTATGGATTATTGTAAATTAAACTCGTGGGCCGAGAAATACCACTTCCCCATGCCCATTATGGATCGAATATTGGATAGACTAGCTAGTCAGGGTTGGTATTTATTTCTTGATGGTCACTTGGGGTACAATCAAATTTGCATTTCCCTGAAAGACAAAGAAAAGACCACCTTCACTTATCCTTATTGCACATTTTCTTTCAAGCGCATCCCCTTTGGGTTATGCAATGCACCAATAATGTTCCAACGATACATGTTATCCATTTTTTGTAAATATGGTAGAGGATACAATGGAGGTTTTCATAGATTACTTCTTTGTGGTTGGGTATTCATTTGATTCTTGTCTTGCCCCCTTAAGTAAAGTCCTTCAGCTATGTGCGGAGACTAATCTTGTTTTGAATTTGGAAAATTCCACTTCATGGTTAAGGAAGACATTGTTCTAGGCCATAAAATCTCAATAAAGGTCATCCAAGTGGATCAAGCAAAAGTTGAGGCAATTGCTAAGTTACCTCCACCTATCTCCATGTAGGGTGTTAGAAATTTTCTTGGTCACGCCTGATTCTATCGATGTTTCATCAAGGATTTCTCGAAGATTGCTCACCCTTTGTGCAAGTTCCTTGAAAAGGAGGTAAAATTTGAATTTAATGGTGAATATGTAAAGGCTTTTAATTGCTCAAGGAACTCCTTGTGTTGGCTCTTATCATAGTAGCTCTGGATTGGTCATTTCCATTTGAATTAATGTGTGATGTAAGTGATATTTCTCTAGGTACGGTATTGGGCCAAAGAAAAAAGGAGTTGTTTCATCCAATTTACTATGCAAGCAAGACATTGGATGATGCTTAACGTAATTATATGGTTATGGAGCAAGAATTTTTAGCGGTGGTATATGCTTTTGAAAAAATTTAGGCCTATTTATTGGGCATGAAAGTGGTTGAGCACATGAACCATGTTTATATTAGATATCTCTTGGCAAATAAAGAGGCAAAACCTCAGTTGATTAGGTAGATATTGCTCTTGCACGAGTCTAATTTTGAAGTGAAGGATTGAAAGGGGTGTGAAAATCAAGTAGTCGACCACTTTTCCCGCCTTGAATACAATCATGAGAAGTTAGGTATGATTCATATTGATGACACCTTCCTGGATTATCTAGTCATGTCACTTTTGGGAAGTATTACATCATGGTATGCGGATTATACTAACTATATTATGAGCGATGTGATTCTCGACAAGCTTAATCATTATCAAAAGAAGCGATTTCTATTTGATATGAAATAGTATTTTTGGAATGAACCATTCTTATTTTGGGAGTGTGCAGATGGTATGATCCATCGGTATGTCATGGAGGTAGAAATAAGAGATATTCTTGAGGCTTATCACTCTTCCCCATTCGGTGGTCATCATGGTGGGATCCAAACAACTATAAAGGTTCTTCAAAGTGGATACTATTGGCCTACCCTCCATAGAAATTCTTATGAGTTGGTCAAAACATGTCCTCAACGCAAATGTGAGGTAGTGTCTAGAGGAGGCATGAGATGCCTCTTAAGGTCAATCTCGAGGTTAAACTATTTGATGTATGAGAGATCGACTTCATGGGTCCCTTTGTGAGCTCATATGGTAATAAATATATGATGGTAGCCATTTATTATGTCTCAAAGTGGGTAGAGGCCATTTCTTTACAAAATAATGAAAGCAAAAGTGTCACTTTCTTCTTGAAGAGGTACATCTTTACAAGGTTCGGGACTCCAAGGGAAATTATTAGTGATGGAGGCTCTCATTTTTGTAATCGGATGTTTGGTGCTTTGTTTGATAAGTATGGGGTGAAATATAAGGTTGCTACGCCGTATTATCCCCAAACTAGTGGCTAAGTTGAGGTTTCGAACCATGAAATCAAGTCCATCCTTGAGAAAACCGTGAATGTTGGTCGTACGAATTGGGAAAGACAACTCGATGATGCTCTTTGGGCATAAAAAATAGTGTATAGAACTCCTATTGGTATGTCCCCCTACCAATTTGTGTTTGGGAAGGCTTGTCACTTACCTTTTGAGTTGGAGCATAAGGCTTTATGGGCTTTGAAGAAGTTGAATATGGATTGGGAAGACGCCTCCAAATCAAGGGTGAATCAACTTCATGAGTTGGAAGAGTTTTGACTTAATGCATATGAAAGCTCCATATTGTACAAAGAGAATATGAGAGGTGGCATAATGCTAAAATATTAACGTGAGAGTTTCATTTGGGTGATGATATGTTCCTCTTGAATTCAAGATTGAAACTCTTTGTGGGAAACTTAGGTCGAAGTGGTCGGGTCTATTTGTGATCTCAAATGTTTATCCTCGTGGAGCTATTGAGTTGGAAGATCACGAGAATAAGTAATTTGTTATGAATGGGCAAAGATTGAAGAACTACCATATGAGTGGACCCAGAGCAGCTAAGGTTGAGTCGCTTCACTTTAAAGATCCAAAACCATAACTATTACTAAGGCACTTCTTGGGAGGCAACCTAGGGTTTATTTCTTGATGTTTTTATACTAATTTTAGCTTAGTTTTGGTTATTGCAGATGATATCACAAAAATTGGGGTGTGAAAAGGTAGGTTCGGAGGATCAAAACTAAGCCCCAAATCAAGAATTTTGTACACAAAATTTGGTTACCCAGTTGTAGCGACCAGCGCTGGACCTTCTTGAGCAGGACAATCGCATGTGCAAAGTATTTGCCACACAAATGGCTTACATTTGAACCAAAATCATTGAAGCTTGCTGCCTGGTTCTGCGCTGGACTTTCTACAGCAGTCCAGTCACAGACCAGGTGTGGATGGAATATAGGGCAGGCTGTTTTCGCATAGTAATCTGTCCTAACCTGAACTGGAATTTCTCAAGTAGTCCAGGTGCAAGTCTACCGTATTTGAGCTGCAGGAGTCACTGGTTTCAGCTTCCAAGACCCTGTGCGCATAGCTCAGGCGCAAGCTATGCGCAGGTACCTAAAACTATGGCAAACACGCATCTATTTTTAAAATGGGTCGGATCTTGTTGGGCTGATCCGAACTGGTTAGCCCAAAGACACTCTAAACACTTTAAAAAGGGACAAAATTCACAATATTTTAAATTTTTCATTACAATTTTTTCCCAACCATTCCATTCTTCAAAACCCAACCAAACTCAACATTCTCTCTTTCTTTAACAAGATTGAGTTAACAAGAATTGAGATACCTCTTTTGGACTTGTGCTTTATTTTTCTCCTCTCTTAAATTAAGAAAGGTATGCTTTTTCATAGTTTCACTTTTAAATTCTCTTAGAAATGGATATAGTTCTTCATACCTCAAGATGTTTTGTCATTTGAATTTGGTTTGTGTGAGTTTATTGGGATGATTTTTACTTGTTGGAGTCACTATGTTGGAATAGGTGCCTTGTTTCCCTTTTTTGATCAATGATACTCTCTTAAATGAAGCTAGTGCACCATGTGTTCGACAAAATGTCCATTAAACCTTTCTTGATTTATTTGTGTGGTGGGTGGATCAAATAGAAAAGTATGAGCAACTTGAATGTGTTTGAAGAAGATTTGGTAAGATAATCTTGCTCACTTGTGCTTCTATTCTCGTTCTCCAAGCTCTTAGTCAGCATGCACATCATGTGTTTGTTGGAATTACAATAAGAGAGGAATGTCTTGTATACTTGTAATGGTCAGTGTGCTCTTTCTTAAGGCATAATGTGGTCATTTTTATGCATCATTTGAGTCCAATTGAGCCTAAAAATGGAATAACCAATAGTCATTGGTTGAGGGAGTTTTTTGAGAAATATTGCATCCATGGTTTTTATTGGTCGCTATGCCTAACCGGGGGATATGAATGCTTGCCTTACCCTATGCTAGATTGGGTGATGCCATTCTTAAGGGTATTAGGTCATTCTTGTTTCCATTGCGGCTTATGGATGTGCTATGAACTAGTATGGTGGAATATGAAGAATGTGAGATAATTTAGAGCCCAAATGATTAAGTGTTGTAATGAATGAACCCTATGGCTCTAACGATAAAGTTACCTTGCATCCATAAAAAAATTTCTTTTCATATCTTTATTTTCTTTCTTTACATAAAAAAATTTCAAAAACATGTTTTACCATTTATCTTTTGTTTTGATTTTGTTTTATTTCTTTCTCATAGGTATAGGTATGTCTCCAAGGAAGAACTTTTCACGAGAATCTAGGAAGGTTAATGCCACGAATAAAGGAAAAGCAAAAGCTACTTCTGCAAGGGGCAAAGAACCGGTCTCCAAAGGTATTTCGAAAGTCCTAGATGTCTATGCCACCATTGATCGTACACAGGAGGTTGGAAAGGAAGCAAAACAAATTTGATTTAGTGTAGAAGGTGTGAGGGAGTTATGTGATGACTGGGTAACCACTTGGAGATTCAATCTCAAGAAGGTCTTTAGCATGGAGGGAGTTGACACTCATTTCCCAAAATCATTATCAAGGTTAAAAGCGGGTGTGGGAGCTCTTCATGGATATGACATCTTCTTCTCACGCACAATGTTATTTTCAAAAATTATTTGAGAATTTTATGTTTCCTATGTTGTTTGGCATAATAAAAAATACACAAAATTCCAATTGTCGAACAACTTTGTCTCAAGAGTGTACTAGTTTGAGGAGTGGAAGTTCCTTACACAGTTTTGGAGATCAATAAGATCTATTTTGCTTGTGACTTAGAGTCTGTGGTGGAGTGAAAGAAGAGCATATTTAGCAAACTTCAAAGTTTCCCTTGACTTTATAGTATGATATCTAAGGTCTTCCTCCATGGGCTAATGGTCTAGGTCAAATCAAGAGGAGAGAACTTTCGGTTCAAGCCAAACATTGGCTTGGATTTGTTGGTAACCATCTATTTCCCTTAATAAATGACAAGATATTATGATTGATTGGGCAATCATTGTCGGATGCATCACGGATAAAATCGCTATAAATTTGGGAGAGTCAATAGAGGAGATGATGAAGTTAAGGTCAAAGCAACCAGACACTTTATTGTTATTTTCAGCACTCATATCTATAATTGGCCTTAAGTTCAAAGTCCCATTACTCTATAAGATTGATCGAAGGGTTATATGCACCAGAATCATTGACATCACATATTGTAACAATGAGGATAACCCTACAGAAATTACGAGAAAATCTTTGGTTTTGGTAGACTCGGGTGAGAAAAGGTTGCCAACCTCAGAGGGGATGGAGGTCCCTCCAGATTCTACACTTGGTTTTGAGACTCATCATGATACTACAGATACTCCTCCATCATCAAGAACCGCACCACCACTTAGGCCTACACAATTGGCACAGTCTTCTACGGTGACGTTTGCCAAGGTTACTTTCATGACTTTGGCAGATAATGCTACTCTTATTTGATTACTGACTGACCTAATCTAGTTTATTCAAGCTGTTATAGCAACTATACATTCCCACATATCAAAGTTAGAGCAGAGAGTATCCATCTTCGAGGTGAGAGGAGATTGTGAGGGGGTAGCTTCTTTAGAGGCAGACCTTAATGGTTTACGGGCAGAGTTTCACTCTGGACAAACTTCTTTCCGTCTTGATGAGATGAAAATTACTTTTTCCTTGGAGACTTCTAGCCTAGTACTCCCATTTGAGGATTTTTTTAGAGAGGGTTATGAGCACATTGATGAGGAGGTCGAGGTTTAGCTTATAGAGGGGATACCTGAGGCCCGATAGGTTGAGCTTGCCATGCACCTATCCAGGGATGATAAGCATGCATTGATGGTTGGGGATAGTTGTATCACTCGGCATGATGATGAGTTTTCATTTATAGCAAACTTGATAAGAGGATCCCATTCTGACGATGTTTCTTTTGAGACAGTACGATTATTCACCGACATGGACCCGAGTGCCTAGTGTTCCGCAAGAAGTATTTACCCTTCTCTATTCTCTAATATTTTCACATTGGGGACAATGCAATATTTTTAGTGGGGGGTGGTATATTTTTATGATTCATTTTATGGTCAGTACCAACTATTTCACTTTATAGCATTTGGTTGGATAGATTGTGTAAACATACTTTATGTTATCACTTTGATGTTTGTGTACACTTTTCATTTTGTTATGTTTATTTACTTTAGCCCTTTTGTGTCTTTTTTGTTGATATTTATTTACTTTAGACCTCCTGGGGCTTGCTTTTTATTATTGACTTTGTTTTGAGTTGGCCCTTGTCGGGCATTTGCGGTTTGTGTCATGCACTTAATGTAAATGTGATGTCCGATTTTGTGAATTTCTCTTGTTGCCTTTTGTATATATGTGTAATAAACTCCAAAGGTTTTCTTCGAAACTCGATTCTTTCCTAAGGAGAAAAATTTCATTTTTTCTTTCTTTTGATCTATTACTTTTAGTTTAATTTAGTTTCTTTATCGAACCGAGTAATAATTAACCCATGAGAGATGACAAGGCGACATCATTAGATGAAGTATCTAGTCATTTTGGTTAACTAGGAAAAAGAAAAAGTTCAAAAATACTTTCAAAATGTCATTGGCAAGAAATGGAAGGATTTTGAGAAAAACCAAAAATATAGTTTTCTTTTTTGAAAAAAATATAAAACAATCAAGGATGTTTTTGAGATTTCTTTTGAGTGAGACCATTAAACTTAAATTTTGGCTCTCTCTTTACAAGAATAAGTCTTTGACTTGGAGTAACTTATGAACCTCAAATTGCTCAAATTGGATGGGAGGCTAACTTTTTGCTCTATGAGTAAGATGCCATGTGTGGTGAGATTTTTGAATAATTCCTGTACATATGTGTAGTCTAGAACTTGCCCCGAGTGTATTCAAAGGGAAATTGTAGGCAAGCTTGGTTTGGAGGATGACTCGAGGCTATTTTTGACCCGTCACATAGCCAAATTCCTACCTTAACATTGTTTCCTAGTTAACCCATTTAAGCCTTTTTGCCCATCTTTCTTTCTTATTGTAATGATAACCATTCTAAAACACCTAAATTTTTTTAAAAATCTCTCTTTTGGCACTTAACCTCATTTGATGCATCACATGATTCTAAATAATGGATTATAGGCAAAAGCCTAAGTTTGGGGGGTTGTGTATTTGGGAGAAGAATGTTATATGCTAAGATGATCCAAGAAAGGTTTATGTAAGGTTGTAAACTCATGTGCTTAAAAGACAAGAGATGTGCTTGATGTTAAAGTTAAATAGCCCTAGCCCATGGAACTTGAAAAAAAATTAGATGAGTGAGGGGCTAAGAAGGGCTTATAGGTAGAAAATCTCTTGAAAAAGCCAAAGAAGTGAAGAAATAAAATGGTGGATTTGAATTGTTTGGTAAATGTTAAATAAAAATTTAGGAAAATATTGGAAATGATTTAAAGAATAATGAGGTGGGTAGTTTGAAAATTCTGGGGGTAGAAAGGGTTGAGCGATTTTACTGAAGGAGGTCTTTTAGTCACTTGATCCATATATATTCCTTCCCGCACCTTAAACCTTTATCATAACCTGCAAGACCTTGGTGATTCCAAACTAGGTAAGTCTACATTAGTGGCAAAAAACACAAAGGGCAATCCTATGGTTCTATTCGATGTACTTGAATTTCTTTTGTGTATGGAGATAACTCTTGCATGTGAGCGGCGTCGATACTTTTGAGTAGAGGGTGAAGTTTTACTATCGATTTGGGTAAATGATTGAAGTAAGTTGCATTGTGAAAATTGAGATAATATTTGAAGGTTTTGGGTCTCCTATTAAGATGCCTTGTTGATTTGAAAGTTTCCTTTGATATAAAATTGCATCCTTGCTTCGTAAATGTGTGCTTATTCAAAAAAATTGGTTTACTTGTTGCCATGACATGTTTGGAAAGTGTTTGTAGAGCTTTGTTAGCTATTCGTTTAGTGTAGCTTTCTTTTGGGTGGATTTGGGTTAAATACCCTATCTCATTGAATTATTCTTGGTTTCTTGAGGACAAACAATAGTTTAAATTTGGGGGTTGATAAGTCATCAATTTGACGACTTGCTAGCACTTTTTAAGCCTGAATTATCATGTTTTCTTTCATTAATTTAATGTTAATCTCTTACTTAATGCTCATTTGTGTAGGTAAAAGTTGAAAAGGAAAGTGGAGCAAGTCATTTAAGTCAACGAAAGGCCATATATGAAGTAAAAGAGTCATTCAGTTTGCATCTGCTTTCCATCTACTCTCCATTTGCCATGCATCCTCTCAAGCAGATCAAGATCAAGGTGGAAATTTTGTAATTTTGTCAAATATGGAATTGGATCTTAAAGAAGGGTTTGTAGCTCTTTTTCAAGAATTAGCTTCTATCTTTCATCTTACCATCTTTTTTTTCATCTTTAAACAATATTGTACTAGTCTTGAGTGAAAAACACATATGAGTGATTCCCAAAGAAGAATCAGTGATTTTTCGTTGAAGATTTATTGAAAATCAAAGCTTGTACATTCTCCGTATTTCTCATAGATGAAATCAATGTAATTTTGGTAATATCTCTACCTTTTTGTCTATGAGGAGATAACTCTTAATATTGGGGTTATGCTTGAATAGGTTGTGGTTAATACATGGTCATTAGCTATTTATCCGCCTAATTAGTTATTTGTGATGGGTGTTGTATTTATTCCATAATTTAATTAAGAGTTGGGAGTTGCAAGCCCCAATCACCCTTGAACCCATGTCATCCTTGAAAGAGGGGATTTGGGTGAGGAATAAATGAAACCACTAACTTGAATCATTTTACTTAATGACATCTATTAGACATAAGGATGTCAATTGAGGCAATAGATGTGTAAAATCATCCCACTTGTGAGGTGTTCGAATGAATCCATTTGTGAAATTTGGTGTCGAAATTGAAAGATTGGTGTCAATACCTTTTAAGTCTAGCCTACGCATAACTCCAACCTGAATTTGGACAAATTATCAAGTACCCATGCATGAACCCACATCTAGAATTGCATAACCTCAAGGCCTATTCCCAATTGAATTTGCTCTTAGCTTTTTTCAGTGTCAAGATAACAATCTAAAAGCGAAGTAATTGTCATTATAAACACGTTAAAACTAATTTCCCTATTTTACATTTATATTTGTTTCATTCACATTAAAAATTAACTTTTAGTAGACTATCAACACTCATGAGTTTTGAATTCCGGGCTTTCACCCTTGTGGATTCGATGACATGACCTGAATTGGGGCCTTGTCGTAATGGGCATCCCAAGTTCAACTAGGATTGGGGACCATCCCTATTACCCAACCCAACCTCCAAACACGCTCCCTGAGTCGAATGAATTCCGAATATATAACAAGATAGCATTTTGTACAATTTCAGACTCTGGGATAGGTCCATAACCATGATCAACCCAAGCAAGTCCAATCAACCAATAACCAACCAATAACCATACAAAAACCAAAACAATAACCAAGTACAAGTCCATAACATAAAAGAATGGAACAATCATAAATACAGTCAAACGGTTTCAGCCATTATACCAATACTAATGCCAAGGCTGACACCAATACCAACAATGCCCATACCAACCCATAGTAGTCCCACAAAGCCTCTAACCAAAACTAAAATAATATCCAGTCAGGACATGCCCTTGACCATATCCAAAACCATAGTCTATATAATGACCAAAGTTAGTAAAAACATCCATGACATGAAATAGATCCATCCAAAATATGGAAGCTCACCACGTCAATCCAACTGAGCTGATCCCGAATCCGATCACTAAGTAGGAGGAGTAGAATGGTCGATTCCTGCATCGCATAGGGATACAACCACTTAAAGATGGGTTAGTGGGTGAACGCTAGCATGCATTCAGGATAAGGGTAAAATAATGCTGCCTTTAAAACCAAGTAAACCAACCATATGCATTCAAAACTATACATACATGTATATAACCATGCTGGGAAAGAGAACCAGGTTTGGCATTCCTTTAAAACCATTAACCTGGGTATGTGTAGCTTAACCGTCCTAGAACCACCCACGGGATATATGGGTCTAGTGTAACCCCCTAAACGGGCCTCAATGCGTATAGCCACATGAACCCGAGATACCATAGGAGTAGGGGATTCCCAAGTACCCTTCACTCTTCATAATATATATGTACAAATGTACTTAGGGGAATCCTATGTACCCCATAAGTATCATATATGGTCGTCATGACCAATCCTCATGTCGGTAAACATTAGTTTCCAGTGTCCATCCATGACTCACACCTTGACGGTTAGCTATCACACGCGCCATTATTGCCCAACTAAAACCATTTTCTCACAGCCAAACCATCATTCCATTTGTTATTAACCAAGTCTATAAGTAATGGTATCGTCATACCGACTATAGCTTACAAGCAATATCCTTAGCCAACCTTAGGGGATTCCCATGTACCCCATAGGTTACATTATTTAGTTTACTTGGAGAATTCCTATGTACCCCATACGTACATCATTATTAGGTTTACTTGGGGGATTCCAGTGTACCCCATAAGTATCTCATTATTAAGTTTGCTTAGGGGATTCCTTTATACCCCATAGGCTTTCAACTGGACCAACCATAAACACCAAGACCTTACCATTTAATCATTCCAAACCATTTAAACCATTTATACCATTTAGGATTCCATTACCAAGTTATATCATGCAATAGTTCCATTAAAAGTCCAATAATGTAGTAAAAACATTCTCATAAGCATTTTATCAAACACATTGGGGCATAGTGCTTCCAAGACCAAAACCAAGTACCAATTAACCATTCCCATGCATTTACCATGCAACCAAATGTCCAAACCACCATTAAAATATGTAAACCCATAATTAAAACATGGAAAAATCATAACCAATTATTTATAACCAAAACCCCCAACATATATTTAAAAATCCAAAACCATACAATAATTATTCCATGAAAACAATTCATAAAACATGCCTTAAGTTGGAACTAACAATGAGGGAGGAGTAACACCCCTTAGATTACGAAGACAATAGAGAGAAATCACCCTTGTAAGCCCCAAATTGATCCTATTAATGAAACCCTGGCCTTCCTTGACCTAAGAGCCTTGAGAGAATTTGAGAGTTTGAGTGTTTGCAATAGGTTAAATAATATCCCAAGAGTGTTATAAGTCATGGGGACTTAGGAGGTTAAGAGGATAAATGTCCAAATTACCCCCAACTTAAGCTTCTTAAAATTCTCGCAGGATAGTATGATCACCCCACCCCAACCGTACCCTAGGGTATGAGTGTTACCCATAAATCATACCCCAGGCCTCCCTTTGGACCCCCAAACTATCTAACATACGACCTCCCAAGCCAAACCGTACTCAACCATACAATTAGTACCATAAAATTATACCCTAAGCAGAATAGAATCAACTAAGCTAAACTTAGGGCAACATACGGGTGACACCTTACCATTAGTACCCTAAGTTATGACTAGTATGATCTAATCGTACCTTAGACAGAAACCAACCAACCTATACACACCAAATTGTACCACATCATACGACTAGTACCCCAAGTTATATGATGTCCAGAAGCTAAAAATTGAGAAATTTTCTAAGGGTCAAAACCCAGGGTATTTCATTCTCACCCACTAGGATCATTCATCTCCAAATGATGGAAAAGGTAGTAAAAGCATGAATTACATCCTAACATAACCATTCCAACCTTTAACTAAGTTATAAAACAAAGATGTAAGGAAATAAACCTTTCTTTAACCAAGTTAGAAAATAAAGATATGATCAAGAACACGTATCTTCCACACGAATATTCAAAGAAGAAAACAAATGTGGATACTTAGAATTTATGTCCTTTTCCACTTCCCAAGTAGCTACATCGTTGGTCTGCAATCGACGAACCTATCAATCCAAGATCTCAACCGGGATCTCTTCATAAGATAGAGAATCTGAGATACCCAATCCTTCCAAAGGAACAACCAATAAAGGATCAACTATACACTTTATCAACATAGAGACACAGAATACCAGATGAATAGAGCTCAAACTAGAAGGGAAATCTAATTCATACACAACATTACCAACCCTCCTCAAAACTACATAAGGACCAACATACCGGTAACTGAGCTTCTCCTTTTCCCAAAATGCATTACTTCCTTTATGGGATACACCTTTAGGAACAACCTATCCCCAACCTCAAACTCCAAGTCCCTACGTCTTACATCTGTATAGGACTTTTGGAAAATTTGGGAAGCCTTAAGCCTATCCCAAATTACCTTTACCTTCTACATAGCCTGATAAACCAAAACAGGGCCAAATATATCCACCTCACCGAGCTCAAACCACCCAATAGGAGATCTACACCTCCTACCAGACAATGCCTCAAAAGGGACCATCTCAATGCTAGAATGATAGCTATTGTTATAAGCAAACTCTACAAGATGTAGATGCTCAACGCAATTACCACTATAATCAATCACACATGTTCAAAGCATATCTTTTAATGTTTAAATAATTCTTTCTATTTGCCCATCCACCTGTGGGTGAAAACCAGTACTCAAACTAAACTTAGTACCCAATCCCTTCTGAAACGAACGCCAAAAGTGAGATAAGAACTACATACCATGATCAGAGATAATCAAAATGGGTACCCCATGCATCTTCACAATCTATGTTAAGGTTATACACCTTGGTAAGAGTATGACGCCTCTCCCCAACGTGAGGTCTCTTCCTTAGAAGGACAAAACGTTGGACTCCATGTATCTCACATGGTTTATGTCGGTTAAGAGAACCTGCCTTGATACAAGTTATTTTCCTAATAGTAAAGTAGCAGATTTGCTCCCTAAGACCAAAGTATTTTTCCTTGCTATAAGTATTTTCTCTAAAATTATGAGATAAGTTATTTCCCTAAACTAAGTATCTTTCCATTGAGATAGAATGATTTTCCTAAAGCTTGAAATAAGATATTCTCCTAAAGTGAATGAAATGCCTTCAAGTATGTTTCAAAGTTATATGATTCTGAATTCCAAGTACTTTGAAAAGAGTTATGAGTTCTTGAGCATTAAAGAAGTTTTACTCTCCATGAGACATATGAATGAGTTGAAAGTATTGTTTAAAGTTTCCTTTAGCCTATGGGTAATGAGAATAAGAGAATACTACCAATGTCAAAGTTAAACTATGATGACTTACGAGATTTTTGTTACATGCTCCATTCTAGATGATTCATGAGCTTTACATTTTATACTTATTCAAGCCATGCGAGTCATTACTTATTGCATGCATGATTTGATTAAAGAGTATTGATGTTGTTTTATATAAATGCATGCACTCCCCATATACTCAGTACATTCCCAAGTGCTAATCTAAATATACGTTTATATGCTACATTGTCTTATAATATAGGTTTAGGTGCTCAGTTCCAACCTCGTCAGTGACTTTAGAGTACCTCTGTCTACATCCCTATAGTGGTGAGTCCTCATGGTTCGAGGAACTATCATCAGACATTTCATCATTTGAGACACTATGTTATTACTTTCAGTTCATTTTGAGTCAGTTGAGGACCTATACCAATGGCTCTTTAGTTCATGGATTAGTAGAGCCTTTATCAGACTAGTTATAAGATTATGGTTGTGTTGAGATTTTTCGGTATTGCTTGGTCGTTTGGACTGAGCATTTTCTTTATATTTCCTTTTATATGATATGACTATGCCAGTATTTGAATTATTTCATCTTAAAATGAGTGTTATTAGTAGAAACAGGCTCAAAGGGTTAGCTTGGGGCTATTTGTAGTCTTAAGCACCGTGTGACATCCCGAGAGGCGATTTTGGATCATTACAAACTTGGTATCAGATCCTAAGGTTTTAAGGAGTCCTAGGGAGTCTGACAAGCTGCATTAAGTAGAGTCTTGATCATCAGTGTGTAGCACACCACATCTATGAGCAAGAGGCTACGAGACGTTTTAAGAAAAATGGTTGTTTCTTCTTTCAGAATCTATCGTGCCTACAGTTGTCCCTCTCATCTAATAATTTGTGCTCTTCTATTTCAGAAAATACCTCTCTGAAGAGCGAATGTCTGCAGGAACAATGATGATCAACCCCCATCTGTTGATTTTTTAAATAAGACTGTGTCTCATGCTGAGTTTCAAGCGGTCTTTCAGGCGTTAGCCCGAGCAGTCACCGCTAATGTTCGAGCCAATAACCAGGCCACAGTTGCTAATAAGTAGGGAGTAGATATAGCTGCAGCTAGGATTTGTGATTTTATGCGGATGAATCCACCAGAGTTTTATGGGTCCAAGGCAGGTGAGGACCTATAGTTGTACCTTGAGGAGGTGAGAAAAATCACGCAGGTGATGCATATTTATGAGGAAAAAAATGTTGAGTTGGCATCTTACAGGCTGAAGGACATTGCTTATGACTAAGATGTATCATAGAGAAAGGGTTGAGATGATAATGCTGCTCCTATGACTTAGCAGATGTTCCAAGATGCATTCTTGGACAAGTTCTTTCCGCTTGAGATGTGCGAGGCAAAGATTGAGGAGTTTTTGAACTTGAGGCAAGGCTCCATGACTGTTAAGGAGTACTGCTTAAAGTTCAACCAGTTGGCAAAGTATGCTCCTGATTTGATTTTTGACACCCGGGCTAGTATAAGCAAGTTTGTGACCGGTATTTCTGGGTTGATACTGAAGAAGTGTAGGACTGAGATATTGCATAAAGATATGGATCTGGTTAGGTTGATGATGCATACCCAGTATATAGAGGTGGCTAAGATTAGGGAGAGAGATCGAGTGAGGGGTAACAAAAGGCCTAGATCTGAGCAGCATGAGTATAGCCAGCCTAGGTTCCATGGAGGGAACCACCCTCAATTTCAGGGGTGTCCGTCTATGCCAGTGCCTTCATCAGCTAGTGCTCCTGCGCCTAGAAGCAAGCAGGAGCAAGGGGGCAGATTTTTTATGTCTAGATCACAGAACAGTTTTGGTAACTGGCCCCGTTATCCTCCTTGTGCTAAGTGTGGTAGGGATTATCTCGATAAGTGTTTCATAGATTTGAGGGGCTATTTTGGTTGTGTCAAGCAGGGCCATAGACTTAGAGATTGTCCTCATGCTAGACAGGGAAACAAAGATGCCCGACCTTAGGCACAGGCTACTAGTTCAGCAGCTCCTGTACTTCGTCCTGCCCTTGCTCAGGGCGCTTCATCTAGCACTGCTGGCAGTCAGCGCCAGAATAGATTCTAAGCCTTACCATCCCATCATGAGCAGAAGGACTCTCCCGATGTTGTTATTGGTATGCTCCACGTCTTTTGTTTTGATGTTTATGTGTTGTTGGACCCTAAGTCTCTCTTATGTGACCCCACTTGTAGCTGTGAATTTCAAAATGAGTTTCGAAAAGATTTCTGAGCCCTTCCTAGTTTCTACACCAGTAGAAGAGTCAGTTATTGCTAAACAAGTGTATAGATATTATCCTATTATTGTTCTTCATAGAGTCATACTTGCGGATTTGATAGAGTTAGACATGGTAGATTTTGACCTTATTCTGGGTATAGATTGGTTTCATTCTTGTTATCCATCTATAGACTATCGTACCCGTGTGGTCAAGTTTTAGTTTTCTGATGAACCAACTTTTGAGTGGTCCGGGAGTTCGGTATCTCCCAAGAGTTATTTTATCTCCTATCTCAAAGCCAGTAAGTTAATATCCAAGGGTTGCATCTATCACCTAGTTAGAGTCAAAGATACTAAGTCCGAGGCTCCAGTTATTCAGCCAGGCAAAATTGTTAATGAGTTTCTAGATGTTTTTTTGGAAGATCTTCCAAGGGTACCTCCCAATAGAGAGATAGAATTTGGTATTTACATTCTTCTCGACACTCGTCCTATTTCTATTCTGCTATACCGTATGGCACTTGCAGAGCTTAAGGAGTTGAAAGAGCAACTCAAAGATCTTTTAGACAAAGGTTTCATTAGGCTCAGCATTTCTCCTTGGGGTGCACCTGTCTTATTTATGCAAAAGAAAGATGGTTCTTTGCGTATGTACACTAACTATCATCAACTTAATAAGGTCACAGTAAAAAATAAGTGTCCTCTTTTGAGAATTGATGACCTGCTTGATCAGTTGCAAGATGCAAGTTATTTCTCCAAGATAGACCTTAGATCCAACTATCATCAACTTAAAGTGAGGGAATATAATTCCAAAGACAGCCTTTCGAACCCGCTATGGCCACTTTGAGTTTCTACTCATGTCTATCGGGCTAACCAATGCCCCAACAGCTTTTATGGACCTCATGAATTGAGTGTTCATGCAATATCTTGATATGGTTGTCATAGTGTTCATATATGACATCCTTATGTACTCCCATAGTGAGAGTGACCATGCGAATCACCTTAAAATTGTCTTGCAAACTCTTAGAGATCATCATTTGTTCTCCAAATTTAGTAAGTGTGAATTATGGCTAAGGTCTGTAGCCTTTCTGGGTTATATTATTTTAGTCAAAGGTATTAGAGTTGATCCCTAAAAGATAGAAGCTGTGAGAAATTGGCCTAGGCCTATCTCCCCGTTTGACATTAGAAGTTTCTTGGGTCTAGCGGGCTACTACCGTTGTTGTGTTGAAGGTTTCACTTCTATTGTATCTCCCATGATGAGGTTGACTCAAAAGAAAGTTAAGTTCCAGTGGTCAGATTCCTGTGAGAAGAGTTTTCAGGATTTGAAGACTCAACTTACTTCAGCCTTTTATTGACTTTCCCTGACGGTGCAGATGATTTTGTGGTGTATTTTGATGACTCTAGAACTGGTTTGGGTTGTGTGTTGATGCAAAGAGGTAAGGTTATAACCTATGTCTCTAGAGAGTTAAAGCCACATGAGAATACTTAACCAACCCATAATCTTGAGTTAGCTGCTGTGGTCTTTGCTTTGAAAATTTGGAGACACTATCTTTATGGTGTTCATGCTGATTTGTTTACTGATCATAAGAGCCTGCAATATGTGTTTACTTAAAGAGAGTTGAATCTTAGGCAGAGAAGGTGGTTGGAGTTGTTAAAAGACTATGATATGAGTGTATTGTATAACCCAGGCAAGGCCAACGTAGTGGCGGATGCCCTTAGCAGATTGTCTATGGGTAGTGTTGCTCATGTAAAGGAAGGTAAGAAAGAGTTAGCTCACGATTGCATTGTCTGGCTAGATTGGGTATTAGGTTGCTTGATTCAGTCGAGGGGAGTACGTTGGTGCAGAGTAGTTCTAAATTCTCTTTAGTTTCAGAAGTGAAGGAGAAACAAGATAGGGATCCTAGTTTGGTCAGACTGAAGAAGTCAGTTAAGGGCCAAAAGGTAGAGGTTTTCTCCCAAGGGGGAGATGGCGTGTTGAGATTGCAAGGTAGATTGTGTATTTCATGTGTTGATGATATGCGGTAGAGAATTATGGTTGAAGTGCATTGCGCATGGTATTCTATTCATCCCAGCACTACCAAGATGTTCCGCAACTTGTGGAAAATCTATTGGTGGAATGGTATGAAGAAGAATATAGCTGAGTTCGTAGCAAAGTATGCAATATGCCAATAGGTTAAGGTCGAGCACCAAAGACCTGGTGGTGTAATGCAAGAGTTTGGTATACCCACTTAGAAGTGAGAGGTGGTGAATATGGACTTCGTAACTGGGTTGCCACTTTCGTGTCGTCATCATGATTCTATTTGGGTTGTTGTAGACAAGCTGACTAAGTCCGTGCATTTCTTGCCCATGCATACATCTTATGCAGCTGAGGATTATGCTAGATTGTATATCCGGTAGTTAGTTAGGCTGCACAGAGTTTTCTCGTCTATCATTTTGGACAGGGGCACTCAATTTACTTCTCAGTTTTGGAGGGCGTTCCAGCAGGGTCTTGGTACCCAAGTCCTTTTGAGTTCCGTTTTTCATCCGCAGACAGATGGTCAGGCTGAGAGGATCATTTATACCCTGGAAGATATATTGAGGGCATGTGCTCTTGATTTCAAAGGCAGTTGGGATGAGCATTTTCCATTGATAAAGTTTGCCTATAGCAATAGTTACCATGCTAGCATCGGGATGGCACCATTTGAGGCCTTGTATGGTAAGAGATGTAGATCATCCATAGGTTGGTTTGAAGTGGGTGAAGCTATCGTGACTGGGCCTAATGTAGTATTTAAAGCTATAGAGAATGTTAAGTTGATTAGAGAGAGGTTAAAGATCACCCAGAGTCATCAAAAGTCTTGTATCGATGTGAGGAGAAGAGATCTTGAGTTTGAAGTAGGTGATTTGGTATACTTGAAGATTTCACCTATGAAAGGGGTGAAAAGGTTTAGTAAAAATGGGAAGCTTAGTCCCCATTATGTTGGCCCCTATAGATTCTTGAGTCGTGTTAGTAAAGTAGCCTATGAAGTTGAGTTGCCCGCAGAGTTGTCAGACGTTCATCCTATCTTTCATGTCTCTATGCTCAAGAAGCACACTGGTGATTCTGTTATGGTAGATCCTTCAGAGAGTGCTAATATTCAGATCAGTTTTTTATTCTATGAGATTCTTGTTGAGATTCTAGACTTTTAGAGCCGTAGACTAAGGAACAAAGAGGTTTTCTTGGTCAAAGTTTTATGCCAGAACCAGTCAGTTGAGGGCGCTACTTGGGAGGCAGAAGCAGATATGCAAGTCAAGTACTCGCACCTTTTTTTGGCGAGTTCAGATCAATCTGAAGGTATTATTCTTACTCAATTCAGCCCTTCTAATCTAAAGTTCAGCTATATATATCTGTTCTTGCATGAGTTCTTGCAATTTCTGAGGCATTCGAGAGTTTAGAGAGATTTTGAACCCGTTTTAGCAACTTGCTTCATCTATGTGTACTCTATTTTCCTGTGTTCCTAGTCTAACTAGCAACATTCTAGGACGAATGTTTCCAAGGGGGAGATATTGTAAGACCCTGCAAAGTTCCCTCGTGGTCTGAGCCTTAGAGTGTGTCAAGCGAAGTGTAATTTTGGCCCTAAAAGATAGAGAAGTGACTTCCCAAATCATTGGTGTTTCAACCATATAAAATTTTCTTAAATTTTACTTTTTATCATGTAGAGAATTGAATTAGCTTTTGAACGATACCAATTTCATCCAAATCCGGTATCAAGGTGAGAAGTTATGATCGTTTTAATGAGAGTTGTCAGAACCGCCAGGGTGCGACGGATGATCTGATAGACCATTGAGTCTGCGACGGACCTTCGCTCAGCCCGTCGCAACCAAGGCAGTAACTCCCTTTTCTGGCCCAAGTGCGACGACCAAAATGATGGATCGTCAAGGCTGCGAAGGACCGTTGCTGGGACCATCGTGCTCAGTCAGTGTGACGATCCAACGGACCTTCAGGCTGAGCGACGGACCGTTTCTTCGACTATCACACCAAGGCAGTATGTTCTTTGTATGACCAGTGTGCGACGGACGACTCGATGGACCGTCAGACTAGCGATGAACCATCGCTTCGACCCTCGCAGCCCCGGTTCAGTATTTTTAAGTCCTTTTTAAAAAAGGCTTTTGGGTCTTTTCCCTTTTAACCCTCAAATATATTCCAAATGAACTTGATAGCCTCATTATCTCCCAAAATATCCAAAGGCTAGGGTTTCTCCCTCAAGAGCAAATCTAAACCCCTTCTCCAAGAAATCCAAGAAATCCAAGAACTCACTATGAATTCTACAAATTGAGTTGAGATTTGAGTTCCCCAAGTTCAAAGGTTGCAAGAACTCTCTCTCAAGAGTAAGAAGAAAAGTTTAGAGCAAGCTCGTTCATCCAATTTCATAATCTAAGGTATGTGGGGTTTTGAACAAGATAGTCCTTTCATCCTTGTGCTCAAAGGCTTATTTAAACTATGATTTTCTACAATCTATGAGATTTTACATGAATTTGAATTAGGGTTTTTCACCCATTTTTATTGATGGCAATATTTTGATGTTTCCTATGAATTGAGAGTCTAATGGAAGGATTTTCAAATATTTTCTTAAAAAATTACAGCTGGGTCTATACCTCATGATTTTAATCCTTGAGAAATTAATAGTTGAAATGTTTGAGATATTGAAGTATATGAGTATGTTGAGATTTTGAGACAAATTGCTGAAATTTTTAGATTTCTACATGAGTTATAAATCTATATGCTATCTATTATGCTTTTGATGAGTTCTAACTTGAGATTGAATTGTGGGTTATTAAGCCCTACTTGAGACTTGAGATTTTATGAATTATTGTTCTATAAGCACCCATGATTTGAGTATTCTGAGATTATTGAGGAATGTTTTAACCTAATGGTCATTGATTTTTGAAATCCACTCTACTACATGAGATTACAGATTTGATTATTGGGTTCTTATTGAGCCATGACATTATTCTAAAGTGGATTTTCATGAGATGAGCGAGATAAACTAAAGGGAGTAGTATTTAGCACCGAGTTGGGTAAGTTACTAGAGTAGTATTTAGCACCGAGTTGGGTAAGTTACCACGGTTTCTTACCTCAGAACTACGTGCCACCGTAGGTTGGGCCTAATATCGAGATAAGTGATCACTAAGTTAAGGTTATACTCCTTCGCAAGAGTATGATGCCTCTCCCCAATGTGATGTCTCTTCCTTAGGAGGACAAAATGTTGGACTCCATGTAGCTCACATAGTTTATGTCAGTTAAAAGAACCTCCCTTGATACAAGTTATTTTCCTAATTGTAAAGTAGCGAATTTGCTCCCTAAGACCAAAGTATTTTCCCTTGATATAAGTATTTTCTCTAAAACTATGAGATAAGTTATTTCCCTAAACTAGAGTATCTTTCCATTGAGATAGAATGATTTTATTAAAGCTTGAAACAAGATATTTTCCTAAAGTGAATGAAATGCCTTCAAGTATGTTTCAAAGTTATATGATTCTGAATTCCAAGTACTTGAGTTCGTAAGAGTTATTAGTTCTTGAGCATTAAAGAAGTTTTACTCTCCATGAGACATATGAATGTGTTGAAAGTATTGTTTAAAGTTTTCTTTAGCCTGTGGGTAATGAGAATATGAGAAGATTACCTATTTCAAAGTTAAACTATGATGATTCACCAGATTTATGTTACATGCTCCATTCTACATGATTTGTGAGTTTTACATTTTATACTTATTCAAGCCACGTGAGTCATTACTTATTGCTTGCATGATTTGATTAAAGAGTATTGATGTTGTTTTATATAAATGCATGCACCCCCCACATACTCAGTACATTCCCAAGTATTGATCCACATATGCGTCTATGTGCTACATTGTCTTATAATGTAGGTTCAGGTGCTCAGTCCCAGCCTCGTCAGTGACTTTCGAGTACCTCTGTATACATCTCTACAGTGGTGAGTCCTCATGGTTCGAGGACCTATCGTCAGACATTTCAGTATTTGAGAGACTATGTTATTACTTTCAGTTCATTTTGAGTCAGTTGGGGACCTGTCCCAGTGGCTCTCTAGTTCATGGATTAGTAGAGGCTTTGTCAGACTATTTATCAGATTGTGGTTGTGTTGAGGTTTTCTGATATTGCTTGGTCGTTTGGACCGAGCATTTTTTCCGTATTTCCTTTCATATGATATGACTATGCTAGTGTTTGAATTATTTCATCTTGAAATGAGTGTTATTAGTAGAAACCGGCTCAAAGGGTTAGCTTAGGGCTACTTGTAGCCTTAAGCATCGTGTGACATCCCGGGAGACGATTTTGGGTCATTACAAAACATTAAAAAATAAATCAGCTATTTTCGTAACGAAATCAAAATAATTGTGACAGCAATCTTGAAAATTTTGAAGAGAATCAAAAGAAGATTACAGATAAAATTAAGAGAAAAGTTAACCTCAAATGTAGAGAAAAATGAGCAGATAAAGAGAAACCAAAAATCATAAGAAATCTGAGTTGGTGATAACAATTAGGATTAGCTTCTGGATAATTGTTTGAAGCTGGTGAATCTGACGGCGTAGCTGAGCTGATATTCAGTAAATTTGATGGCGTAGCTGAAGCTGATGATAATCATCTGGGTAGATGAATCTTGAGATTCAAATTATAATATACAACGGAGAAGATGAAGGAGGGTCAGTGAAAGATGGAATACTCTGGAACTCTTTTATCGTTGAGCAAAATGAGGTAAATATCTGTTAGACATAATTATCATTTTACCCTTAGTAATGTGCATATCCACAATTTTGCCCTTGGTCGTCCCTTTGGTCACCTTTCTATATAGTCGTAAAGTAAAGTAATATATAGTACTAATATAAATTATCAAATAATGTTGTGAATGTAATTATTAATTATTTTAGGGTTTATAATAATACAAACTTATGATAGTAATAAAAATAAAGACCATTAAATTTTAATTTAAAAAATATGAAACTAATTGACATATTTATATTTTACAATTAAAAAAATAATAGAGAAGTAGGAGAGTTTGTCAAAAAATAAGAAAATAAATAAATAAATTTTCTTACCAAAGATTATAAAGATGAAATACTCAAAAGACTCAAGATATTATTCTGTAGATTTTAAAGATATTTGAAACTTATAATGAAAGATTGTAATTGAAAATTCATATATATATATATATATATATATATATATATAAAAGAAACATATGAGAATGCTGATGTGGCATTCCTCAGGATTTATCTTTTTTCTTATTTTTTTGAGTTATTTTGTTAAATTTTTATATTCATTTTGTACTCTATTTTTCTTATTAATAATCTCATTAATTGTCCTTTGTAATACCAAGCATTATTAACCCAAAAAAAAATCCTCGGTCTTCTCTTCCCCCCCACAAACTATCATTATTCCTTTTCCCAAAAGATTCTACAACCTAATTGTAACTCCTCCCGTCATATTTCGAAGAAAAACAGAAGAATTCACCCTGTCGGATGTGCTATTATAAATGAAAATTTAAGATTTTTCTGTTATAATAGAAATCAAGGCTAAGAAAAAATCATTATAGTAGAAGAAGATTTCTCTTCTTGAGAAATATCAGAAGGTATAAACCCACTTTTTAATTTTTCTATGATTTGTTGCATCTTTATTATGATAAGGTTTCACTTTTGTTTCTTTTTTATTGCAATCAGTTAGATGTTCATGTGTCAACAGTGTCTTTTTTTGTATTTTTGAAGGACACGTAAGTATTCCTATTTTAGAGATATAATTTTCATCTTCCTCTTCATGTTTTGCATGTGCTTGTAGGCCTTGGTGCAAGTCTAGTTGCTTATGGATAAGAAGTTACAGGACTTGCTATGAGTTTTCTTATTACCGATGATAATTTGTCCTATTTTATTGTTATGCAGTATAATTATATCAAGAAGGGTAAAGTTTGTATATGGTGGTCTTTATGCTTGTAAACTTTTGCTTTGGATCTTTGTTTATTTTACTGTTTTTTGTTTTTGCAGGAATATGTGTTTTTTCCCTTTCTGCTTACAACTTTCCTCATTTGCCGATTTGATTTGACCAGTTGAATTAGTTATTTGTTATTTCTTGCATTAATGTCATCTTTTATAGTTTTTTTTTATCAATTCTCTCTGTTATCAATTTTATTACTTTGTGAGATTACACTGGTGTATTATTGTTATTGTCTCTGTTATCGATCATACCTTCTGTCGATCAAATTACCTATAAAATCTTTTTCCTAGAATATTGTGCCAAACAAAAGTTATACAGAAACTTCTTATGTATCTTGTATTCTTGAGATGGTTGAGAACTTCAAAGGTACTAAATCTTCTGCAAAACACTATTGCAAAACACTATTGCCTGGCTCTTGTAAGTATTGAGGAGAAATGAAGATGGCTTTCTGTTTGCAGAAAAGGTTACAAGTACAATTAGTCGACACCTTACTGGTGTCAAAAGAGTTGCCATGATGTAGAAACTTGAGTCGACATACACATACAAAAGAGCCAGAATAATACCTATGTTTGAATTGTCCTACTTCCTTGATCCTCTAAACAATGGAAGATCAAGTCAGCAGCAGCTCATTTGCTTATATCCCTACTACACACTTGTAATTCTATTAGTAGAATTCTAGCCGTTCATGTCATGGAATTGTCAGAATGATTACATGCGACCTCTTAACTCTATATACATTCCCCACGTTGATCCGAGGATAAATAAGAGGACATGTAACTTAGGAGATAGTCACAACAACTACACTTGCCACAAAAAAATATTTCTATTTTATGAAGTTAAAGGATATCATTTAGAAAAATCTAAAGAAAGCAACACCAATGTACTTTGTTTCACAATAAAGGTTCAAACGCTGGTAGACTTGGCATATCTATATTGAAGAAGTTTTTGCATAAAAGTACCTTTAAGTTATTGTCTTTTTCTATACACTTCCAACCCTGCAAGTCCACCCAAAGCAATTAGCAGGTGCGTAAAGATTAATATAAATCAAAACAAAATCGAACTACATTATTAGATGAAACACAAAATATAAGTCCAATGATAACATCAAGGCATTACACTTGCATCAAGAAGGTAAAGTTTGTATATGGTGTTCTTTATACTGGCAAAACTTTTGCTTTGGGTCTTTGTTTATTTTACAGTTTATTGGTTTTACGTGGATGTGTTTTTTTTCCTTTCTGCTTGCAGCTTTCCTCATTTTCCTATTTGATTTGAGCAATCGAATTACTTATTTGTTAATTCTCACGTTAATGTCATCTTTTATAGGTTTTTATCAATTCTCTATGTTATCAATTATATTACTTTGTGGAATTACACCAGATATGTTGTTATTATCTCTATTATCGATCATACATTCAATCGATCTAATTACCTTTTTCATTTTCATGTTTATGTTTATGAACTGATTTACTGTATCCAACTGCTTTCTTTATTGGTCTCATTGTCTTCTTTTTTCTTTATTTGATTTATTTTAGATAGATCAAAAATCTATTTTTGATGCCGATAACCTCATCAATTCGCCTTTATTTCTTAGCTTCTACTATCATTGTCACTTTAAGATATTTTCAGAGGGTAAGTTTTTAGGTGTATATACCAATAACTTGGAGGTTCTAAAGTTTCTGGTGCTATATTTCAATTTTCAGTGTTTTTGATTTGGACTTCAAATAATACATGCCAATTAATTGTGTTCTCAACTATGTAACTCTATAATTTTATTAGTACTTTATATATTTTTAGTGAATTTAGAGGGAAAGTCGAAAAGAGGTTCTTTTTTTGTGGCGGTAAAACTATTGATTTTATTTATATTTGTAATCTTCACTGTCATATGTTTATACTTTACAGTGTTTTACGTACTGAATTTCGAAGTCTAATCAATTTACAATAAGCAGCTCTTAGTTGTAAATGATACAGAAGACTTTTTTTAATCCTTAGTGACTGTTGAGTGATAGTTGTAGTTGTGTACTTATAATATTAAATCAAAAGGAAGTGTAGATGCTACTACTCTTAATAAGCAACTTTACAGATCAAGATATCTTAGGTTTAAAAGAAGTGCGACATATTTCTTATTAATCTCATTTTCAACTTTTTCTATAGGTATTAATGTTTTTCCTTTCTTTCCATGGCGGGAGATGTTGAGATGCTAAAGAATCTCTGCATTCTTATGGGGAGAAAAAATGAAATTAAGGGGAAAAATCTAGAGCACCAATACAAAAACTGATGGAGGAAGCTACACCATTTTTTTTTTTTTTTTTTTTCCTTTTTCAATTGTCACATTTTTCTGCTCTTTTATATTGGGAGCATCTTTACTAGATGAACGCTGTGCCACGGTTGCTATAGTGTGAAATTCTTTCGATTTATAACTTTTGTTGTGTCATTTTCGTTCTTTTATTGTATATCATTTGTTTTTGATATTAATCAATATTTTTTCACAAAGTAGTACCTTTCTCTTTGAATATTTTGAGGTTATTATTGGAATTGAATTTCATTAATTTTTAAAATAATTGAATATTTTTTTTAGTTCGAGAGTCATTCAATACCGTCTGGTGAATGACAAGGCCGCTTGACTAAAATTTCGAGAACAAGCAATAAGTGAAAATGAATAGGCTTATCTTGCCCCCCAAATAATTCTAAATAATTTAGTTTCCTTCTATTTTTTTGTGATTAATTAATGTTTATTATTTTGTGTGATAATGTGTAAAACACTAGATATTACTCCTATTACGTTACTTACAGTTTCAAAAATCACTTTTAAGTTTTCTTAATTACTCTTTCTCTCCTTTCTCACAATTTAATGTTTGTTAAATGTGTAATTAGGTGGAATCTTTATTACTATACCCCATCGTTCGCTTTTACTTGTTATTAATTTTTTAATTTTATTTCAATTTCAACTTGTCATTTTTTATATATAAAAAACAGACATTTCCCCCCTAGTTTATAGGTATTTTAGTAAAATAGTTATGTTATTAATTATTTTTCTTAATAGGTGTGAAGTAAAAACAAGGAGATTTAAAATTCTTCAGTTTCAACTTTGATAACCCTTTCTCTTTGAACATTCTGCCGTTTTTACAATTCTTCTTTAAGCCTCATCTTAATGCACCTCTGTTTGGGGGCGGAGCTACCCTTCAAGTAGGGGTTCATCCGAACCTCTTCTTCGTAAAATTATGCTATATATTTATAGTTAAAATTAATTTTTATGTATATAGAGTAGATATTGAATGCCCTTCGATTAGTTCGTATGTTCACTAATAAATTCCCTTAGTGAAAATCCTGCTCCGCCAATTGTTTCCACACTTTTTCCTCCTTTCTCGCATGTTCTTTTAGAAAGATATTATCCTATCAGAATTCTTAAAGTTAAAAATACATGCATTACATCAATTTTTTTCACTTTTTTCTTCATTTACATACATTTTAACGAAACTACATTTCTCTACCCATTTGTTGTTGATACATAATACAAAAAACAAAAATTAGAAAATTACATACAGCCAACGTTTCAACTGAGTTAGAAAAACAATAAAGTGGTTTAAATTATTTAATTTTTAAAATAATTTTAGTACTTCAATGATGTAAAAAAATAATTTATAGATTTAATGAAATTTGTTAACACCGCGCGAAGCTATTCACTAGTATAGAGAGAGAGACACACAAAGTCATAACTTACTATTTGAAACCAAAAAAAATTACAAACTTATAAGAAAATTTAAAAAATCATATATTTAAACAAAAAATAAAGAAAAATCATACAGAGCATATGGAAGAAAAATAAGGCAATATTATCCTTATGACCTTAATCATTAAGAAGTAGAACCGAAAAAATGAAATCAACGCACAATCTTCTAATCTCTAATTATTACCATCCACTCACATAGGTTTGTAGTCATTCAATAATTTTCATCTTATTCTTCGAAAGTTGAATACCATTCAACAACTTTCATCTTATTCTCCGAGTCTAACTAAACCACAAATACAATAAGCATTAAAACATTACAACTTAAAATACTAATGTAATCATTTCTACAGTAAATCTCAACAAACTATTGTTTAATCACAATAAAGGACTTCTATTAGAAGAATATCTCTTAATCATATATTACCCATACCCAACAAAAAGCTCATATACTTCTAACAAATTAATGGTACAGTTAACTTTTTATAAAATCCTTGAGCCAAATACTCCCTCCATTTTGAAATAAATGAATTGTTGAATTTTGACATACAGATTAAGAAAAAAGCATCAAAGACATAAATTTAATATAAATTTTGATTTTTACCCTTGAAGTCTCTTTTACCCCAAAAAAAAAAGAAAAAGCTGCAGTTTCCTTTGCTTGTCAAATCATAAGGGTAATTTTAAAAAAAAATTCAACGATTCACTTATTTTGAAACACCAATAAATACCCCAGTAATTTATTTATTCCGAAATGGAGGGAGTATCAAATTAGAGAACCTACAACACAAAAAGCATAAGCACTCAAAATTAAGTCACTATATTTAACTCTATTAATCATATATCATATCTATCTATCTATCTCTATATATTTATTAGAAAAAATTGAAAATTATTTCTTTATTCTCTTATATAGTGAAAAATCAAAAGTCTTCCATTTAATATTAACTAAAAATATCAATTTAATACATATAAACTAATGATATTATTGCAACTTAAAATACTAATGTACTCATGGCTACAGAAAATCTCAATAAACTATTATTTAATCACAATAAAAGGACTTCAATTAGAAGAATATCTCTTAATCATATATTATCCATACCCAACAAAAAACTCATATACTTCTAACAAATTAATGGTACATTTAACTTTTTATAAAAACTCTTGAGCCAAATATCAAATTAGAGAACCTACATCACAGAAAGAATAAGCACTCAAAAGAAAAATACATAAGATCTCTACCTGTGAAATTTTGATCCTTTGTTACGAGATTGAAGTCAACAAAATGAAATAATGCATTATCATAATTCAAGAAACTAAGCGAAAATCAAAAATCAAAA
This sequence comes from Capsicum baccatum var. pendulum, assembly GCA_030864225.1. NCBI lineage: Eukaryota > Viridiplantae > Streptophyta > Magnoliopsida > Solanales > Solanaceae > Capsicum > Capsicum baccatum. Next base: position 191,236,640 of record CM061560.1, read on the forward strand.
ACACCCATAAGAAGAAAAATCAAATAAAAACATGAAACTCACATTTAAATTAATTAAGTATTATAAAAAGAATGGGAAAAGACGATCAAGAGAAAGAAAATTATATTAAAAGAGTGAGAGGACAAAAGATGTCAAGCAATTACTTGGAGAATGACTATGCATTTGACAAATAAATAGAATCCAAAGGATAAGTAAAGTGTTGAGCAGTAATGAGGCAAATTAATTTAGAGAATTACATGCCTAGTTATTTTAGTTGGGTGGCTAACAATTTATATTGTATTAATAATATTATTAGTTAATATGTATTAAATCGATAGTTTTAGTCAATATTAAATGGGAGACTTTTGAGTTTTCACTATATAAGAGAATAAAGAAATAATTTTCAGTTTTTTCTAATATATATATATATATATATATATATAACTGCACGTGTCTCGTACTGTAACGTTTGATTATTTAAAATTAAATATTATTCAAAAAATTGGCTTGTTTTAATAATGTTTTTCATTTTTTGGTTGTATCATTGAAAAGTATAACATCAAGTTTTGTGCCCTAAAATATTGTGGAGGTGTTAATTTTAACGAATGAAAAATAAATGGAAAAAAAAAATTAAAGACAAATTTTAAAAAAATCTTACTTCTTCATCAACTAACTTTAGAAGCTTATCCGTTATTACTTTATTATACTTTTTTGTTGGACCACTCTCTAACATCAAGACTTTTTATTATGGACATTCGATCGAATGACTTTAATGCACTAATTGCAACAACTTCGATAATTGTGTTTGTTGCACTATAGTCTAAAAAAAGAGTTAGAATAACATTAATGCATGATATAGAATGAAGAAAAACTGATGAGTTGAGTAGACTATACCTGAATATGAAAGTTGTTTTAGTATATTTAATCGAGAAAGAACAACAGTTATTAACAGATCCAACAAGAAATACAAATTAATCAATTAAGAATATAAACCCAACTAATAACACAAATTAGATTGATTAAGAATATAAGCTAAATTGCTCGCATAACAATTAATATTTTGTTTAAATCATTAATGAGCAAGCAATAATCAACAATACAAAAAGAGCAAAAGAATTTTATGATAATAAGCTAAAGCAAGTTAACGAAGAGAATTGAGAGAAGGAAACTTGAAGAAGAGACAAAAGTGAGAGTAACAGTAAATAAAAAAGAAATATGATGAGGACGATAAAAAATAAATTAACATGACTTTTATAGAAGTTGGTAAAAAATATATTAAAGCCTATTTTATATGGAATAGAAATTATTGTTTGTTGATTTTTGAATTTTCTTGTTCCTATTTTACATGAACAGGTCATGTTAAAATCTCTGAAAGATGAAAAAGAATTTTCTTTTATTTGACAAAATGCGTCAGCTTGGGGGGCGGGGGGGACTTGTTTTAATTTGTTTAATAATTTTTGGGTTTCATGTTGAGATAAGAGAAAAGTTGGGAGAAGGATAATTTCTTTTTAACTTTTTTTGGTTTCACCTTGTGAGCAGGGGTTTTATTGGGGTTTTGAGTTGTCGTTTTTAGTTAGGAATGTTAATTATTTTTTACATGGTGGAAAAAGAATTCTATTTTTGTGAGAAATTTTTTTTTGGTAAGTTAATATTACTAAAATAATAGGAGAGGATGAAAAGATGATTTTTTTCTAAAGCGGAGAATTTTAATGAAGGGCAAAAACAATATTTCTAAGGTCGTTCACACTTTTAATATATATATATATATATATATATATATATATATATATATATATATAGACTTAAATATAAATATGATATATGATTAATAGGGTTAAATATAAAGACCTTTTAGTTTTCTTTAAACACATAAATAATTTTTTTCTTTAAGTATATAATTAATAGAGTTAAATATAGTGACTTTTGAGTTTTCTTTAAACACATAAATATTAAAATGATGAGAAAATTCAATTAATGTTATTAGCAATTAATGTTTCTCATAAAAAAGACATAAAATTCTCATGAACTTTTCTGATAAACTAACTTTAATCCATTAATTTTATGGATAATTATTTACCCCTTAACTTATTTGAAGTGAATAAATACCACCTTAAAAATATTATATCACTCTCACAATGAATAGTGCATTACACATACGTCATATCACCACCACATCAATGCCATGTCAGATCTACATAATTTTTTTTTTTTTAAAAAGTAGTTGATCTTGACCCCATAAATTTGTATATTACAGCATAAAAAAAGACCCCTAACCCCACCCCTTTCTTCTTCTACACCTGCACCACCCCCTTTCACTTTTTTCTTCTACAAAACCTCCACTTTCTTTCTCCTTCTTCAACCCTCTCTTTCCCACCCCCACCTTTTTCTATTTCTACGGAAAATTCAAGAATTTTAAAAAGTAAAGCCAATTTAAAATTAAAAAAATCAATTGAGAGATTTATAAATGAGATGAAATACCAAACAAAGCAAACAAGAAGCAACGTCACATTTGAAGAAATACAATTACATAATTTCAACAAGAAATTTCCTGAGCATTTTCAGAGGAAAAAAGTTAGAATATTAAGCTTTGAAAATTATAAAAATTGAGTAAATTGTTCTGCTTCTTTGAAATTGAATTTGTAACGACCTAAAAATTTAATGGAATATGTGAAATTTGTGATTTTGAGTGTTTTGACTGTTTTACCTCTCCCCGTAGTTACATTATGATATTTCTGGGGTGTGGGAGTGATTGACATGCTTTTTGATGCATTTTGGTATCATTTATGTGATATTGTGGTTTTTGATGGCTTTGAGAGTCTTATTTTGGACTTATGCGGATATCTTTTAATCCGTTCAACGGACGGTCGAACGGACTGCGCCAGTAGATTTGAAATATCAATTTTAGTCTAGGTAGAACTTTAGTTTGGGTCCCCATGCACTCGAGCTCATTTCGACCTATTGATCGGAAAGTTAAAAAATTGAAAAATTGGGTGTGGGGCCCACATTTGGTCGAAACAACACCGGATGGAAAATTCAACTTCGTCAGAAGATTCAGAATATCAAATTTAAGATGTTAGCATATTTGGTATGATTTGACGGTTTTTAAATCTTATTTCGACTTCTAATTTGGAAAATTATGATTTCGGATTTCGGGGGTCAGCTTATTGAAAATGATACTTTTTTCAAAAATCTGAATTTGTCAACGCGTCCAGAACGTTGAATTTAGTATGGTTGCATAGTTCGTTTGCATATATCGGACTCCGAACGAATCTCGAACATCCCATCGAAGTCCATTTGGACTTGGAAAAAAAACTGCACTAGTGCAGATTTTTCTGCTATTTATAGCAGCTTTTTACCCCTTTTTGACCTATTTTGCTCATTTTTCATCTTGCTCTTGAAAGTTAAACCCAAAAATAGTTTGAGAGCTTAAAAGTGAAGTTTGTGGGAGCTTGGGAAGAGAGATTAACACCTATTTCTTGGTTTTATTACATATTTAATGTAAGAATTCACCCTTTTGTTAGTAATTTTTTAATTAATTTCTCAAAATTCCAAAATCTTAAGGCTTGATTTTAAATTCCATTTGCACTAACTATCACTTGAATAATGTTATCTTGTAATTACTAGTTTTTCATCAATTTAACCTTCAAAACAACTTCGATTCTTGATTTTAACGCAAATTTCAAAGATTTTATCCGGTAAAACTCAAAAATAATTTTTCTTCAATTTAAACCTCATTTTTTACTCGATTTAACTTGAGTTTTCAGATGTAGGTTCCTAAACGTATGGGGAACATAGTTTTGAAGTAAAGTTTTGATTTTGCACTTCTTTTTCGAAAATCCATTTTGGGGGTTCGTTTTGACCCTAAACCAAAAATAGTCAATATGGATATCGTTGGTTTCGATTTGATATGTAGATTTCATATTTGATATTTTTAGTAAAGTTTAAGATTATTCGTGAAAAGTAAGGTTACGAGTTCAAGTGTAGCGGACCAGTTTCAGCTTTTGAGGTAGGTTATGGCTTAACTCTTTCAGATTGGATTGGGTAGTAAATGATGGTACAAAATGCATGTTAAGGGTGAGAAATAATCATGAAAAATGGTTATCTATGTGTTGTACCCGTGTAGGATCCTATATGTGATGTAATTGTCGAAATTGAGTTATTATGTGATATGTGTGACCGTGTGGGGTCTTATGTGATATTAATGGCCTTGAATACATGTGAATAATTGTATTTTGTTGTTAAGATTCTTAATATGGGATCATTGGTGTATTATGATTATATTCATACTTTATTTGGCATATAAGACATGTGAAAATTCGTGGATGAAAATAAAATAATGAGTGGATATTGGCTCACATGGTTGTGAAAATATATCATTGTGGTTGGTTGTGAAAAATACTCATTGTGATTGATTGTGAGCATTACATCCTCATATCATACTCATTCATGAAATATTGGTACCACCGTGGCAACATCTGGGAAATACTGGCAACACTTTTTTAAAACCCTCCCCGAGGGATGTGCTGGGGAGGAGATATTGTAACACCTTATAAAACCCCTTTTAAGGGATGTGCTGAAAAGGAGATATAAGATATGTGGATTGTATGGGTCCTATGTCGGGAATCTTGAGCTCCGTAGGTATATATGGGGATTGTGCGACAATCCCAAAGTGTAAGACCCCACAAAATTCTTAGTTTAATTCAGTCCTTTAAGCTTTTTAAGAGGGGGTCCCAAACTTAGAAAATGCTAGCTAAGTATACAGACTTTGTGTTATTTTAGCCTTCAAAAGTTGGCAATCTTATTTCGCAACCTTTACGTCCATTAAACATTGATATTTGAGTTAATTCATGATCAGGAATGTCAATAGGTATTTCCGGACAAGTTTTGAATTTTTTAGACTTCATTTGAAGCACCTTTGGAATCCTAAACCAGTGAATCAATGCGATCTTGACTCGTCGCATCGACTATTGCGTTTATAAATATTTTCCCTAGCTTCCAACGTCCTATTCCAGTGACTCGATAGACTCGACGCAGTGTGTTGGCCTGCACGTCGATGGTTTAGTTTACAGTCATTAAAAAGCCACGCCCTCAGAATTAATTAAATCTTTTTTCCACGCCCTTCAGCCCCCATAACACGAAATTTAGCCCTCTTTTGGCAAGTTATATTCATTTTTTTACAAATTGCTCAAGAATAAAAACCCTAGGTGAATTAAATTTAAATTCAAGGATCAAGATTCCACCTTTAATTTTCTAAAATTCACCAGATAAGGTATGCGAAGTGTTCATCCAAGGGTTCCTTCCACCCTTGGAGTCGAAGAAACTCTTTTAAAGCTCATGTAGAGTGATTTCATGATTTTCCATGATTTGAATTAAAGTGTATTCATGATTATTACTCAATTGAGTTTCTATTTCATGATTTATTACAAGATTCATGTAGAGTTAATTTATATGTGTGTTTTATCATGTGAGTTCATGTTAAAACTCTTGGAATTGTGTAATTGGAATTGAATATCGATGCCTACATGTTGTTTTAGTATTATGTGCATATATTATGCCCACAAGTATTTGATGAACTGTCCATATAAGTTGAATGGTAAAATTATATCATGTTAGCATGTATGCAAGTTCACGTCATGCAAGTGTTTGCTTGAATGCCCAAATGAATGAATGATGAATAAGTAGTTAGTTACCATGTCTCAAGATTATGTCATGTCTTTTAAGTTTATGTTATCGAGTTCTGGGGGTATTTAATAACCGATAATTTAGCCTCTTGTCTAGAGCCATGGCCAGTCACACAGTAGAATCAGTCATGTCTCGATCAGTAGAATTCAGTCAATTATAGAACTTAGGAAAACTCAGTAAACTCAGATCAGTCCAGCTCAGTTAAGTAAAATTAGTTCAGTTCAGTTAAACAGTACAATCAGTAATAGTTTAGTCAAACCTAGTATGAACTAGTAAATCAGTTCAATGTCCATTCAATTGGGAGTAAGATTCAGCACCGAGTGAACCCAAGGATGGAGGCTTACCCTCCAGTAGAGGTGTGGTCCTTAGAATCAATCCTTGCATTCCAGAACTACGTAGCCAGCGTAGGTTGAGATATCTCCCTGTAAGACTAGGGTTGATATATATCTCATTTGAGTTTCCTACCAGCAAGGGTTAACGAAAGAGCTTCCCGTCAGAGAGGGTTAACTTACAGCTTGTCTCTACCCGTGGTATAGTATTGACACCCTTCCAAATGGGGTTACAGGTTGGGCCTCAAATTAGTTAGAGAAGAGGCATATCAGTTAGATGATTATTTCCCACAATCTCAGTATGGAATCCAGTTTAATTTCGCAGATTCAGGATTGTCAGATACAGTCACTCAGCTCAATACGGGACTCAGTATAGTTCCATAGAATCAAGACTATCAGATACAGTCATTCAGTTAACAGTAATTCAGTATCAGTATACTCAGATATTAGTTAATCAGTATTCAGATTCAGTATTCAGTATTATTACGATCTCAGTAAAGTGTTTATATTCATGTATGCACTCTCATTCAGTCATACATATGATATTCAGTTACTATTGTTCATGCATATGAACCCATGCATTTCAGTATACCTCACTGAGCATACCAATACATTCAAAGTACTGACGCATACCTTTTTTTGTGCTATGATATCTTATAACATAGGTTCAGACGCACGGGCTCTCAAGCACCTTTAGCAGTTCAGATTCTCAGCATACAAAGTTAGTGGTGATCCTTATAGTTCGAGGACGTGATTATTTATTTTATCATATCAGTTCATTTTAGTAGTCGGAGTTAGTTGGGGACTTGTCTCATCAGCTCCACAGTTCAAACAGTTTAGAGGCTTTGCAGATTAGAGTATTTTCAAATAGTTGTTCAATTTTCTGTATTGATGTTTAGTTTTTGGTATTGTTATACTATATCCAGTATTATTTATTGTATTGAACCTTATGACCAATTTTTCACCTACTTTCCACATATTTACCGTATTATTTTCCAGTTTTTATAGCAGATACCAGTCATGGGTTAGCTTGTGGTCCTTTAAGATTATGAGCACCGTATAGCATCTAGGGTACAGACTCAGGGCATTACAAACTTAGTATCAGAGTCTAAGATTCAACAGAGTCCTAGGAAGTCTGAAAGCCGCATCTAGTAGAGTTTTGTGCATGGGTGTGTTATGTGCCACACTTATGGACGAGAGGCTACAAGATGTTTTGGGCAAAGTTTCCCTTCTTTCGGTAATCATGTCATGCGAGTGAGCATGAGACCTAGTAAAACTCTTAGTCTAATTCGCTTCTTCCTTTTGCTTACAGAATATTCCTCCCAAAAGGACTAATGAAAGAAGGGTTGAAAATCAGTCAACACCTTAGTTTATTCAGGCAGATCCCCTGGATGAGCACGTCTCTCATGCAGAATTCAGGGTTGCATTCACAACTCTAGCCAATTCAGTTACGACTCAGCATGAATGGCCAACTGCTGTTCTGGCCAACCCAGTGGACAATATGCTGCAGTCAGGATTCAGGACTTCACCCGAATAAATCCTCTTTTATTCTCAGGTTTTAAGTCTAAAAAAGATCCGCAAGAGTTCCTCAATCAGGTTTAAAAAGTCACAGATATCATGAGAGTGACTTTTAGTGAGAGTGTTGAGTTAACCACCTATCAGCTACAAAATATAGCCCATACGTAGTTTAAGTAGTGAAAGTAGATAGGGGTGCAGATGCAGAGCCCATAGAATATGAAGAGTTTGCTATGACCTTCTTAGATAGATTCTTCCCCTTAGAGCTGAAAGTAGCCAAGGTGTTAGAGTTCATTAATCTCATGCAAGGAAGTATGGGTGTGAAAGAGTATTCCCTTAAGTTTACTCAGTTATCCAGATATGCTCCCCATATAGTAGCAGACAATAGATCCAGAATGAGCAAGTTTGTGTTTGGGATATCGGGTAGAGTAGTTAAAGAGTGTAGGACTGCAATGTTGATTAGAGAGATGGACATATCTAAGCTTATGGTCCATGCTCAACAGATTGAGGAACAAAAACTTAAGAAGAGAAAGAGAGAAAATAAGAGAGCCAGCACGGGTAGGTTTTGCCCAGCCAAGGTCAGAGGGTGGTAACCGTTCTCGATTTAGTCAGAAGTTTTCAGCCCCAATTCTATTTTCAGCTAGCACACCAGTACTAAGGTTCAAGAATGACAGTCATGATGGGGGCTAGGCTCTAAAACCTAAAGTAGTGCAAGCGGTGTTCGTACTAATCCGCTTTGCGAAGAATGTGGTAAGAATCATAAGGGTATGTGTAGAGCCGGTAGTGATGTGTGTTTTAGCTATGGTGAGTCAGGTCATAGAGTCCGAGACTGTCCTAAGTCTAGTCTACGAAGTCATCACATTTATTCTTCAGCTCAGTTTGATCGCCCGAATCAGCAGGGTGCCACTTCTAGTGCTGCTAGTAGGTAGCACCCAAATAGGCTTTATGCACTTCAGTCCAGGCAAGATCGGGAAAGCTGCCCTAATATAGTCACTGGTATGTTATGGACCACCTATTTACATATTTATGTCTTATCAGATCTAGGGGCTTCTTTTTCTTTTTAACTCTTTGCATAGCAGTTAACTTTAAAGTCAGACCAAATATTAACAAAACCTTTCTCAGCCTTCACCACAGTGGGTCAGTCTATCATAGCCCGGCGGGTATATAAAAACTGTTCGGTTATGATATCTTAAGAAGTCAGGCTACCAGATTTCAGTAGTAATATTAGTATGTGTAGAAAATTAATGGGTGAGAATAATGCCCAACCCGTCTTTACCTCAGTTCAAAGTTTTGTACTTCAGTCATCATGATACCTACGCATGTTTTACATCTTAGCTCTATGAACACAACTTATATCCATGCACTTTCCATAAAAGCGTGTGTGTTTCCAGTTCTTAGTATGAGGAATTCCAGTTTACTCTGTAGTATAAATCATATTCCATGAACATGAAAAATCCAAACTCAGGTCATGTAGCTCATGACTTCTGCACTCACGCCTTACAGTGTGTTCAGTCCCAATTACCATCTGAATCATAGTCTCAGTTATAGTCGTAGTTATAGTGTCAGTCTCGGTACAGTAATTAGATCAGAAACTCAGTTCAGTTTTAGGTTTGCTCGACTATAGCATACAGTTATCAGTTGCTCAGTTATTAGTATTTCAGTACCTTAGCTTACAAAATATTTTAGAACCATGTTATATGCTTGACCTTACATTCTCAAATAATACAGCTTTCATGAATTCATGCTCAGTTATCTCATATTACCCAGTCAGTCCTTACCTCGTATACATGATACTCTATGGTTTCAGTTCAGTTATTCAGACTAATTATAGTTTAGTCTTGCAGACCCAGTATTCAGCTATTATTCATTCATTTAATCTGATAGGTTAGTATACTTATGCATTCATGCGCAACGCCCATGCAAGTATTTTTCAATAGTCCTAAGTAAAGTGTCGTACTAAGGTGGAGAGTATAATTGAGAGATTATTCAAGGGATATATCTAAGCTTGAAAATTTGTAGTTACAATGCATAAGTCATAGTCTCTCTATCTTAGATGATGATTCGTAGGCCTCGCCTCATATTATAGAATTCTAGCCACATTGTGATGTCTTATTCAGACAATGCAAGCTTTTCTTGCTCCCTAAAGTTGTTGGAAACTCAGTAAAAAGAGTGTCAGAGAAAAGCTCTAGTTGACAATAAGTTTATGAGTTAGACCGTAAAGCCAGTAATTCAGTTTAGCAGTCAGATAGACAAATTTGTGTGGTGTGGTTTTTCATCTTTCTATCTAGTTTTACTATCTGAAGTCTCATGAATGTAACTATTCTAAGATGGACTAACAAGGTAGTTATGTGTTTATCTAAGTTCATGTATCATGTCTCAGTTTTAGGTACCAGATATTCAGTCATGATTTAGTTTGTCAGTGCCTTTGCATCTTCCCAATTTTCCTCAGTATCTCAGCCAAGTCAATATTCTTCGAGGGACGTAATTTCCCAAGGGGGAGATGCACTATAACTTCGAGCTTTCATTTCCTAAAACTTCCAGTTCTCTTTACGTAACGAATCTAGTTTGGAGTAGTGGGTACTCATAAGTTGACCCTCAAGTTCCAATCTCAACCGTAAGCCACGTATTAAAGGGGGCTCAGTTCAGTTCATGATATTCAATTCATGTATCACATTCCAGTATCAATCATGTTCTCATGTTCTCGTTCATGCTACTCCAAAAATGATCTTGGGTTCATCAATATTTTTCAGTTTAAGTAATAGTTTTTCCTTAAGCTCATTCAGTTTTATGCTCAGATTTTCCATTACAAACTTGGAATCAGTTACCGTTACATATTCAGTCATATGTTCATTAGTCAGTTCAGTCATGTATTCATGCATTAGATATACATGTTCAGTATGATAAATTCAGCTTATCAGTAATCTCAATCATGCATTCATCAGTCAACTTAGTCATGCACTCATGCATCAGCTATGGATGTTCAGTATAAAATTCAGTATATCAATAATGTCAGTCATATAATCATGTTTAGGATATTCATGTCCACTATGTAAGTTCAGTCCACTAGTATTCTCAGCTTAGTCAGTCTCATTCGAGGACAAATCTTTTTAAGGGGGAGATATTGTAAGACCCCACGAAATTCTTAACTTAATTTAGTCCTTTAAGTTTGTTAAGAGGGGGTCCCAAACTTAGAAAATTCTAGCTAAGTATTTAAACTTAGTGTTATTTTAGCCTTCAAAAGTTGGCAATTTTATTTCACGACCTTTACATCCATTAAATGTTGATATATGAGTTAATTCATGATCAAAAATGTCAATAGGTGTTCCCGGACAAGTTTCAGATTGTTTGGACTTTTTTTGAAGTCATTATGATTGATTGTGAGCATTACATCCTCATATCATACTCATTCATGAAACATTGGTACCACCGTAGCAACATCTGAGAAACACTGGCAACACCCTTTTAAAATCCTCCCCGAGGGATATGCCATGAAGGAGATGTTGTAACACCTTATAAAACCTTTTTTGAGGGATGTATCGAAAAGGAGATATGAGATATGTGGATTGTATACGGGTTGACAAACCCCCCATGGGTCCTACTTCGGGAAGTTTTAGCTCCGCAGGTGTATACGGAGATTGTGCAACGATCCCAGAGGTTGTACGATGACCTCATGCATCATTATCATTATAATATGCATTGCACTTACTTTATTGTGTTATGTTGTATTGTATTGGGAAAATTACTTGCCATCTATGTATTTATCGTATCTTCTTTTACTTGTATTTGATGATCTTGTAGATGCATGTTCCTCCTTGTTCTTCTTATATATGATATAATATGTACTTTTGTTCTATCTTAGTGTGATGCTGCAATATATGTGAGATATATTAAAACTGTTAGTGCAAGTGGTGTGGGCTACCGTTGTGGGATATTTTCTGATTGCAGGTGACGTGCCCTTAGTGTATATTTTGTATGATTTATTTACTACTTTTATTGGTCGGACTATGATACCTATTGAGTACAAGTGGACCATACTCATGCCTACTGCACCCTTTCAGTACAGGTCCTAGCTCGAGTGCGCTTCAACTTGCTTGACTCGGGCGATTGTTGGAGCTTTCAAGGTAGCGGTTAGACATTTATGCGTCTGAAGGTCACCTCTATATTTCTAAAGTAGTTATGTCTTTTTTAGTATTCGGAGATAGATATTATTTCTTTGTGGTTATTTTTTGGATATATTTGACTCTGGGATTATATTAGTAGTTCTTACACTATTGACACCTGATTTAGGGCATGTTTAGTATTTTGGATAAGTTCTTTTTGTGCTGTTATGATAAATTAAATGGTTCGACTTCTTTCTATAAGACTTACCTTTGGTATTTATGTTTTCTTCTATTTTTGTATTAGTTTAGGTGATAGGCTTACTTGTCAAGGTATGCCGCGACAAGTGCCATCATGACCCTCATTTTTAGGTTGTAACAAATTGGTATCAGAGCAGGCAGGTTTTATTGGTCTCAACGGTGTAAGAATGGGATGTCTAATCGAGTCTTGTGGATCGGCACGTAGATGTTCGTGTCTATCTTTGAGAGGCTATAGAATGTATTTAGGAGACTTTCCTTATTTTTATTCCTTACCTTGTGAAGTTTTTTCATATCTTGTGTTCTGAGTTATGTTTTACTCTTTCTACAAAAATGGTGTTGACTAGGTCCGATGAGACTAGTGATGCAGAGCCTTCAACCAGAGGGCGAGCCTCGAGTCATGGATGGACTCGAGGGAGGGGACGACCTCGTGGTGCAGCCCTATCTAGGAGGAGTGCTAGGGGACTCTCTCCTGAGCCTTATTTTGAGCAGGTTAGAGTGGTGGGTCCTACTTCGGTTCTTCAGAGTTCATCTGCCCCAATGTTGGAGGGATTATTGGTGTTCCTGCTGACCTATCTAGAGGGTTATCCTTTGGTTATACTGGGTGTTCCTCCAGTTGAGAGTGTGGATCCTCCTATCGCACCTGTTTCTGCTGTGGGTACTCCTCAGACCCCGAGTCCTATTCCACCTTCAGTGCCGATATCTGACTGTGGGGTTCCGAGATCAGGAGCCCATTCATTATCCATGCTACCTCCCCAGATAGGATCACAGTATACTAGATTTATGATACCTCCTCTTATGGCTAGTGCAGTGATATCTTCTGAGGATCAGAAGAGGTTTAAGAGGTTTACTCAGCTGGGTCCTCCTATATTTGGTGGTGTAGTGGGTGAGGATGCCTATGATTTTCTGATTTATTACCGAGAAGTTGTATAATTTGGGTTCACTCGAGTCTCATGGAGTTGCTTACATCTTTTATCAGTTGAGAGATGCAACGAGAGTAGTTAATATGGATGTCAACAAGAGTAGATAAAATTTTTGAAGTAAAGTTTCAATTTTGCCATTCTTTTTCGAAAATTTATTTTGGGGGTTCGTTTTGACCCCGAACCAAAAGTAGTTAATATGGATGTCGTTGGTTTTGTTTTGACACGTATATTTCATATTTGATGTTTTTTATTGAAGTTTGAGATTGTTTGTGAAATATAAGGTCACAGGTTCAAGTGTAGCGGACACGTTTCGGCGTTCGAGGTAGGTTATGGCTTAACTCTTTTAGACTAGGCTGAGTAGTAAATGATGGTGCAAAATGCATTTTAAGGGGTGGAAACTAATCATGAAAAATGGCTATATATATGTAGTGCTCGTGTAGGGGCCTATATGTGATGTAATTACCGAAATTGAGTTATTATGTGATATGTGTGACCGTGTGGGGTCCTATGTGATATTATTAGCGTTGAATACACGAGAATAATTGTATTGTATTGTTAAGATACTTAATATGGTACCATTGGTGCATTATGATTATATTCATACTTAATTTGGCATATAAGACATGTGAAAATTCGTGGATGAAAATGAAATAATGTGTGGATATTGGGTCACATAGTTGTGAAAATGTATTATTATGGTTGGTTATGAAAATACTGATTGTGATTGATTGTGAGCATTACATCCTCATATCATACTCATCATAAAACATTAGTACCACTATGGAAACATCTGAGAAACACTGTCAACACCTTTTAAAACCCTTCCCAAGGGATGTGCCGGGGAGGAGATATTGTAACACCTTATAAAACCTTTTTTGAGGGATGTGCCAGATAGGAGATATGAGAATGTGGATTGTATACGGGTTTACGACCCCCCCATGGATCCTACGTCGGGAAGCTTTAGCTTCGTAGGTGTATACGGGGATTGTGCGACGATCCCGGAGGTTGTGCGATGACCTCATGCATCATCATTATCATCATCATATGCATTGCGCTTACGTTATTGTGTTATGTGTTGTTGTATTGGCATATTGGCTTGCCATCTATGTATTTATCGTAGTTTCTTTTACTTGTATTTGATGATCTTATATATGCATGTCCCCCTTGTTCTTCTTATATGTGATATAATATGTACTTTTTTTCTATCTTGGTGTGATGCTGCAATAAATGTGAGATATATTAGAACAGTTAGTGCAAGCGGTATGGGCTATTGTTGTGGGACATTTTCTGATTGCAGGTGACGTTCCCTTAGTGTATATTTTGTATGATTTATTTTCTACTTTGCTTAGTCGGCCTATGATACCTACTAAGTACAAGTGGACCGTACTCATGCCTACTGCGCCCTTTCGGTGTACGGCTTACTTGACTCGAGCGATTGTTGGAGCTTCCAAGGTAGCGGTTGGACATTCATGCGTCCGAAGTTCACCTTTATCTTTCTAATGTAGTTATGTTTTTATTGATATTCAGAGACAGATATTATTCCTTTGTGGTTATTTTTCTAATGTATTTGACTCTTGGATTGTATTAGTAGTTCTTACACTATTGATATCTGGTTTTGGGCATGTTTGGTATTTTGGATAAGTTTTTTTTTGTGTTGTTATGATCACTTATATGGTTCGGCTTCGTTCAAGAAGCCTTACCTTAGGATATTTATGTCTTTTTCTATTTTCGTATCAGTTTGGGTGATAGGCTTATTTGTCAAGGTACGCCACGACAAGTGCCATCATGACCCTCATTTCTGGGTCGTGGCAGAATTTTCCATACTATCTGTCAGTTAACATATTTTTTTTCTTGAAAAAGTTATTGAAGTTGTAAAGGTGGAAGTTCAAGATCCAAACTCCTCTATTGAGGATAATAGATCCAAAATCAAACAAGATGGTGACAATCAACTGAAAAAAGAACAAAAAGAAATAAAAGATTGACGAATACTTACCGTACAAGACCTCATATTCGCCATAGCTTAATGATTCTAGAGGGGAATGTATTAGAGATGAAAGGTGTGGGCGTGTGGCATTACTTAGAATCTTCGAAACTTTTTCAATTCCAAATGTAATTCATTAATGTATACTTTACTATTGTGTTGATTAGTGTCTTAAAAAACCGAAACTTGTAAATAGGGGTGGGCGTTCGGTATTCGGTTTAGTATTTCCAAAGTTTGGGTTCGATAATTCGGTAGTCATTATTTGAACGTAGATACCACATACCATACTTATAAACATCGGTTCGATAATTCGGTAATCAATAAATTAAACTTCGGTTCGATTTGATTTTTGATAATACCATATTAAAGTTGGAGATATGCAGATTTACGTTTAAACATCAAAGATTATATTTAATAAAAACTCTATTTAGTATTTCTTTTGTTGCTTTTTACAAATATATTACAAAGGTCCAAGAGATTCTTTGGGTTTGGTACATACCAAACGGTATTAATATCTTGTACCAAATCCAATTTTGAATACCAAAATATTGAAATCTTACTCCCAAATACCATACCGAATTATCGAATAACGAATACCAAATTTTTTGGTTTGGTTCGACAATTCGGTTTTCGGTATTTTATGCCCAGCCCTACTTGCAAAGGTGGGAGTTGGAGATCAGAAAAGGAAGAAACGAGTTTGGAAAGAATTAACAACCCGAGGGGGGGGGGTCGGAGAAGAAAGTGTGGATTTTTTTAAATTTTTATTATTATTTACTTCTCTTATATAGAAGTGACACTGAGCAGGCACGAGATCGTCATCATGTATGCATGCCATCATTTCACCTGCTTGCTCAGTGATTTTACTATATCACCCCTAATTAATTATTATATGTCATTCTCGTCATGTCTGCTTGCCGTCATTTCACTTGCTTGCTCTATGATTTTACTATATCAACCATAATTAATTATTATATGTCATTTATGTATTAGAAAATTAATAATATTTAATTAAGAAAATAAAATAAATATTTATGACATGTCTTCTTTAACTTTTTAACCGTAATTTTACTATATCACTCCTAATCAGGAATTAACTTGACGTCTTATATGAGACTCACTTAATTTTTGTATACAAGTACTTTAATAGTAATTTTGCTATATAAAATTCTAATTAATTATTATAAGTCATTTAAAACATGTAAGTGTTGTTGTTTCTGACTATCTAAGCATTGTGTCACTTAAATTGGAATACAGAAAAAAAAAATTATAAATCACAAAAAAAAAATTAAATTATTTTAAAAAAATATAATAGACTATCAACGCTATAAAAGTTTGGACAATGAGAGTAACTTATATCATTTGAAAATTATATAAAGAGTATTATAAATTATAATAGTTAACAACTTAAAATATCTAAAAAATAATTAATAATCAAAATAATTAACAACTTAAAAAATTAAAAGATATAAAATATTTCGTTGACTCTTGAAATTATATCAATGTTACTTAAAGTGGAATAGAAAAAAAAAGAATTATAAATCTAAATAATTAAGAACTTAAATATTTTTAAAATATAATTGATTATCAAAGCCTCAAAAATTTGAACAAGGATAGTAACCTGTATTATTTGAAAACTACATAAAAGGTATTCTAAAATACAACAATTAACTAACTTAAAATATTTTAGTATATATTTGATAATTACTATTTGAAAAGTAATATAAATCACAACAATTAACATTTATAAATATTTTTAAAAAATATAAAAAATTTTGATTATCTCTCAAAATTATATGGATGTCATATTAACAGCCTAAAATATTTTTATACACATTTCATTAATCTAAATATGATAATATATACCTAACTAAGATTTTATCAACCAAACAAATCAAAGTTTTAATTAAATGATAAAATTAAACATAATGTAGAATTTTCAAGGATCAACATTGGGTCTGTGCATAGCACACGACTTAGCCAACTAGTCTTATATATAAGTGTCATCAAGAAAGCAGGACACCATTGTCCTTCGTGCTTTTTCACCTGTTTCAGCTGCTTCAATCCATGATTTTACTATATCACCCCTAATTAATTATTATAAATTATTTATATATTAAAAAATTAATATTATTTAATAAAAAAGTAAATAACTATTTATGATATCTCTGCTTCAGCTGCTTCAACCCGTAATTTTACTATATCACACCTAATTAATTATTATAAATTATTTACACATTTAAAAATTAATAATATTTAATAAAATAAATAAATAACTATTTACAACATGTCTACTTCTGCAATTTCAACCCGTGATTTTTCTATATCACCCCTAATTAATTATTATAAGTCATTAACATATTAAAAAATTAATTTTATGTAATTAAAAAAGAAAATAAATATTTATAACATGTCTGTTTCAGCTGCTTTTACCCGTGATTTTAGTATATCATCCCTATTTAATTATTATTATAGGTTATTTAATTATTAGAAAATTAATAATATTTAGTAAGAAAAATAAAAATAGACATTTATGATATGTCTGTTTTAGCTGCTTAAACCTTTATCTCATTATATTACACTAATTAATTATTATTGGTCATTACGTATTAAAAAATTAATAATATTTAATAAGAAAACTAAAATAGACATAAAATGATAAATTAAGTCTTGATATTTTATATTAACTTGAAGTTTTATATGAGACCCACTTAAAAAAATTTCACAAGTATTTTTATACAAATTTTGTTATATCACTTGTAATTAGTTATTATGAGTCATTTAAGACATGTCTGTTTCGCTACTCCAATCGTAATATTTGGTTGACTCTCAAAATTATATCGGTGTCACTTAAATATGAATAGAAGAAAAAATATTATAAATTATAATATTTTAAAATTTAACTTATTTTTAAAATATAATTGACTATTAACGCCAAAAAAGTTTGGACAAGGAGAGAGTATTATAAATTACAATAGCTAATGGTTTAAAATAGTAAATTACAATGCCAAAAAAGTATTATAAATTACAATAGCTAACAACTTAAAAATCTAAAAAAATATATTAAAAATATAATTGATTGTCTAAATTTTATTTATATCACATAAATTGAGACCAAATGAATATGTAGGAAATACTATAAATCACAATAATTAACAACTTAAAAAATTTAAATGATATAAAATATTTGACGGACTCTCGAAATTATACCAGTGTCACTTAAATTGGAATGAAAGAAAAAATATTATAAATAACAATAATTAAAAACTTAAATTATATTAAATATACAATTGACTATCAATACCATAAAAGTTTGAATAGGGAGAGTAGCATATATTAATTGCAAATTAAATAAAAAATATTATAAATTATAATAGTTAATAGTTAAAAATGTCTAAAAAATTAATCTGTTATATATTTTTTAAAAAAATATGTAAAAATATTATAAAGCACAATAATTAACAACTTGAAAAATTTAAAAGATGTATAAATGTTTTACTGTCGAAATTATATCAGTTCCACTTAAATTGAAATTAAAGAAAAAATATTATAAATCTCAATAATTAAAAATTAAATTATTTTAAAAATATAATTGACTATCAATACCACAAAATTTTGGACAAGGAAAGTAACATATATAATTTGAAACTTACATAAAAATTATTATAAATTATAATAGTTAACAACTTAAATGTCAAAAAATATATTAAAAATATGATTAATTATCTAAATTCTATCTATGTCACATAAATTGAAATAAAAAAATATATGTAGCACGGGCCATCGGCATTTAGTCTATATTAGAAGCATTGGTTTCGACATGCTTACCGATCAGCTGCTCCGTGATTTTACTATATCACCCCTAGTTAAATATTATAAGTTATTTATGTATTAAAAATTAATAATATTTAATTAAAAAAAGAAATAGGCGTTTATGACATGTTGGTTTCCGCTACTTCACCGTGTTTTTACTATATCACCCCTAATTAATTATTATAAGTCATTTTATATATTTAAAAAAATAATAATATTTAATTAAAAAGAAAAAAATAAATGTTTATGACATGTCTGCTGCAACTGCTTCAACCATAAATTTACCAAATATCGCTCCTAATTAATTATTATGAGTCATCTAGGTATTAAAAAATTAATAATATTTAATTAAAAAAATAAATAAAATAGACATAAAGTGATAAATTAACTCTTGATGTTTTAAATTAATTGATGTCCTTCAACCATGATTTTACTATATCACCCTTAATTAATTATTATAAGTAATTTATGTATTAAAAATTTAATTATATTTAATTAATAAAAGAAAAATAGGCATTTATGACATGTCTGCTTTAGCTGCTTCAGCCGTATACTAAATATCGCTCCTAATTAATTATTATGAGTCATTTAAGTATTAAAAAATTAATAATATTTAATAAAAAAGATAAAATAAACATAAAATGACAAATAAACTCTTGATGTTTTAACTTAACTCGACGTCTTACATGAGGCCTACCTAATTTCTTTTCACAAATATTTTTTATAGTTTGCTATATCACTTCTAATTAGTATTTGTAAGTCTTTTAAGACATGTCTGCTTCACTGCTTCAATCACGATTTTACTATATCACTCCTAATTAGTAATTATGGTCATCTAAGCATTATGTCACTTAAATTGACAATTATGATTTATTACCTCACTTATAAAGGATGATAAGCAAGTAACAGATCGACATGTTTTCTTGTGTTGCCTACTTAGATATTTTCTTTTATATTTGTTTATTTAAATTTTCATTTTAATCTATTATATATTTGAAAATTATGATAACGTTCAAGTTACACGTCAATTTAAGTGTATGGCGGTCGTCGTCAATATATTTACCCAACTTTGGAGTCGAGGTCGAATTCACAAGGAACAATGTGAATGGCAATCAAGTTACTTCGAAATAATAGATGAGCTAAATCCAAACCAATGTTACAAGAAGGTAAAAATGAGGGAGATTGGTATCTACACTAATGTTTCTTTTTATTTTTTTCTAGTATAATTTTGGGGCTGCGAATAATTAGAGTTTTAATAGAGTTTTAATTTTGGGTGTGAGTGATCAACATTAATTTAGTAAGTTAACTATGGGTAGGTTTGGTTATAGATTTTGATGCTACTCTTTCAACAAAACACCAAACTTTTACCCGTTGATTCTTTCGAATACCTAATAGGTGTGTTCAACAGTTGGTAACCACAACCTCAATCTAGGCATCCCTATTTCTAGGATGATACCCATGGTGTAGTCAACCTCACGTTCACCCTTATGTCTAAGATAGTGAGAATTTAGCAAGCTACACACACAATTGTCTATGATTTCTTTGGTCTCCACATCCCTCTTTCGAAGGTGATATGGATTTCTAAACTTCACTCGAAACCCTTATTTCAAAGATGGATTTAGGTTTTCTAGGGCATGGAGCTTTCACTCATTATACCCATGTGGGTATTTGGGGCTTTTACCCATCAAATCCCAACCAAGTTAGGATAACAATAATAAAACCCATAAACATGAACTACTAAATAAAAGCTAATCAATAAAAATCCATACACTCTTTAACCCCTATTCACACATAAACCCAAGAGGGAGATCTAACTACACATAAGATAAATAAGCATAGATATATCTATAATCTCCATTGAAGTGATTTATTAAAGCTTAAGCGAATGTTACTTCAAACTTGGCTCTCCCACAAATCAACAATAGAAGTGAGCTATTCTTCCACTTAGAAAGTCTCCAATATATTCTTCACTCAAAAAAATTATATAATATTTTCTTCTTAAAAAATTGAGGCTTATCAATAAAAAAAGATAAAACCCTAAAAATTGGGGAAGATGGAATATGATAATGAATCAAGGGTTAGGGTCTTTTTGGCTAAAATTGAGATCAGCCACGTACATTTTCAGATTTTCCCTTGGGCTGAACTCTTCCGCTAAGCGGCGATCACGCCAGCATGGCCGCGCCTACGGCTTTCGCAACCGCGATAGGTAAATGGGATTGCGATGTATTGACCCTGCTTGACTACTACAATTGCAGTCAGCAGATCGCGACCGCGGTAACTGAGGTCCTTCTGCTCTGGGTTTTCAGCTGCACTTTCTTGCTCCCTTTTTGATTATTTTGAGCTCCAATCCATATTTTCTACCCTTTCAACTCTATGCCTGCAAAGAGTGGATATTAGAGCATTTAATCACAATTATGTCTCGTTTATTCATCCAAAACAAGGTAATGTGTACGAATATTGAGTGCGAATGAGCGATAAAATTATCACTCATCAAATTATATAAAAGTATTATGAATCATAATAATTAACAACTTCAAATAATTAGAAAGACGTAAACATTTGTAGTTGACTCTCTAAATTCCATTACTGTCACATAAATGGGACAAAAGTAAAAGTACTATAAATCACAATAATTAATAATTTAAAATATTTAAAAACTATGTAAAGAATTTAGTTAACTCTCAAAAATTATATCAATACCACATAAATTAAGACAAGGAGTATTAACATATATTATTTAAAAATTACGTGAAAAGTATTATAGATCAGAATAGTTAATCTAAAAATGTTCTTCACATTAGGCCCGTACTAACATAGGCCATATACCCTCTAGTATAATATATATTAGTATGATCACTTTTATTTTTTTTAAAAAATACACACTTTTATTTATTTTTCCTTTTTAATGCCACATCAGCATTAATGGTGGTATTCATTCACTTTAAATACGTTAAGGGGGGTAAATAATTTCTCGAGAACTTAAAAGGTTAAAGTAAGTTTAGCAGAAAAGTTTAGGAGGAATTTTATGTCTTTTCTCTATTTCTTAAGTAATTCATGTTTGTTTTTTATTGGGATAATTTCAAATACATACAATAAATTAATAAGTTTACAACAAATATAGTCATATTTTTATGGGAAAAAACATAAATAACATTTCTTAGATAGAAAATTGTAACTTATAGCATAACTTTTATTTTTTCAAGTTGTAGCAAATCTTATAAAAAAAAAGAATAAAAAACGTGTTTTTGTTAGTAATAAAAATAAGAAAATATAATTTTTATATATGGAAAAAAGATTCTTATACCCTAAAAAAAGGGGATGATAGTTATTGTCAGATATCAATCATCACCTTAAATATCTCTAAAATGGTTTTCGTATAATTAATTAACATCTTACACGTATCATTCAACAAATTCTGTTCTCATCTTACGAAATATCAGTTTCTAGCAATTTTTCATTTATTCTTCTTAAAAAACTTCAGTTGTATATTTAAAGTTCATCAATCTAATGGACAGTGAAAGGGTACATTCTGTGCTTGTAATGTATGGAGGAAGATGAGATGTTCACAGTATGTTAATTGTTAAAGTTTTTTTATCCAATTAATTTTTTTGATAGGTTACGTTTCTCATTTTTTGAAAATCGTATAGTTCTTTCTATTTTTTAAAACAAATTTGGTATAGAGTTTAATTATAGAATTTATTTGTTTTTTATATGTTGATAGTATGAAATTATTTTGTTGAAAAATATGAATTTTGCAATATAGTAATTCTAAAAGTTGTATCCATTTTTTTTGTAAATGTTGAAAGTATGAAGTATTGTTGAAAACATGAATTTTCATACATAGAAATTGTGAAAATTCATAAAATTCTTGCTAATGAAATTTGTATTATTGTTATAGGTAGACCTAGAGATTTTGCTATTGATGGGATAATGTATGATGCAGATTCAAAGTATAAGGAATTGGTTGCTGCGATATCAAAACAATTGAAGATTGATATTAATTCAATCAAAATTGAGATCAAATTTTTAATAAGTGATAAATGCCCATCAATGGTCGTACATAATAACACTGGAGTAATGGTGTATCTAGATAAAAAAGTAATGCAGATTTTTTGTTAGTTATCCATTGTATGTGAGAATAATTGATATGTCAATGGATGTTAACAAAAATATTGAATAATCAGTTATTTGTATTGGTAACAACATGAATACTGATTTATATATAGATCGACAAAAATTATACTCTACAAATTCTATTCGGTTGGTTGGATTAACTCCAAATGATGAAATGATGGATGGAGATAGAGTTGAAATAATTGAAGAAGTTACCAATCTGGTAATTACAATAAATCGGACTTACATCGATAAAGAAACACTTTCACAAGTTATGAATTTGCACTCTTTTTTGCATCAGTTTACATTTCGAACAGAGAGATCTAGCGAAAAAAGGTACGAATTATTCTAGCATATATCTTACCTTCTGAATAGTGTATATCTGTTTGGCATTTTAATTGTATGTTCTATAACTAATTGGTTGATTTTAAAAATCTTAAACAGCTACTACCTAGTTTTTCGTGTGGAAGAATGTACATGGTTTCTTAGAGCTTCAAGTACAAATAATACAAAGGTTTTCAAAATAAGAAAGTACTGTGAAATACTTACATGTTCGGCACGAGATCAAGTATATGCAAGACGACAAGGAGTGAAAAAGGTTATTGCTGGTTTGGTGTTGCCTAATTTTATAAACACTTATAGAATATACACGCCAAATGATGTTTCTGCTCATATGTTAAAACAATATGGTGTGTCGTTAAGGTATATTCAAGCTTGGCGTGCAAAGAAACTAGCAATTAAGATGTTGCATAGTGATCCAACCGAATCATATTAGAAACTTCCAGGTTATTTATATTGGGAAAACACTATCCTGGATCAGTAATTAGTTGAGAGAAAACAGAAGAAAATATTTTCTTGTATGCTTTTGTTTCGTTGGATGCTTCAATTTGTGGATGGGAATACTGAGACCTATAGAGAATGTTGATGGTGCTGGGCTAAAATTAATTTATGATGGGACAATTCTAATTGCAAGCACATTAGATCCAAGAGGTAACAAATTAGTAGTTTACTTGTTACTTTCCAGTGTATGTTTTAGCTATAGCGTGTCAAATTTCTTATAGTATGACATCGGTATGTTTCTGATATTATAATGGTGTTAAGTTTTGAAATAAATGCAACTAATACACCTGTTGCTAATGATTGTGTATGAAGATCATATATTACCACTTGCTTATGCATTGGTTGATTCTAAGAATATAGCATCTTGGACATTGTTTTTTGAGAAATTTACAGAAGCTTTTAGAGAAAGAAATGAGATGTGTATTATGTCAGACAGAAATGAAAGCATATGAAAAGCAACATCAACAGTCTATCTGAATCTGTCACACCATGCTTGTATTTGGTATCTATGGGGGAATATAAATACGAATTTTTGTAAGAATGTTATTGAACTACATAAGCTTTTTTTTTGCAATGGAAAAGTCATATACACTTCTAAAATTTGAAGAGTTGATGGGAAGGGTGAGCAAAATTGACAAGAAAGTGAGAGTATATTTGTACGAAATTGGCTATCATAAATGGGCAAGGGTTCATTCTACGTTAAAGCATACTTGGACTCTAACATCAAATATTTCTGAATCCATACAGATAGGAAAGCTAGAAGTTTACCTGTTGTTTCTATGTTGGATTTTATGAAGTTAACTGTTGAATCGTGGAATGCAAAGCAAAATGAGGAAGAAAAAAAATACATTGACAGTCCTAACGAAAAGACAAAATGACATTCTCAATGATGACAAGCAACAATCACATAATATGACGGTATGTTTTTAAATTAATTTTATTACAATTTTGTATATATTCATAAAAAAAAATTGTTGTTGGTTAGTGTGTTGACATTATCTTTGATCTGTTTGTTTTAATTTAACGATAATATTATGAATTGTAAATATGTACTTTTCATATTATGTTGTTACATTTTTTTATATATTTATTAATAATATAATTCATTGCAGGTAAGAGCTTCAAACGATTTTTTGCATACCGCTACCGATGGAGTTAAAAGGTTTGTTGTAATCCTACGAAGTAGAAAATGTAGTTGTGGTCGATTTCAATTAGATGAGATACCTTGCTCCCATGCAGTGGCTGTTATTACATATCGCAACCAATACGGAGAGGACTATTACTCTGCATATTACAGTAATAAGAATTTTAAGGATGTTTATGCAATACCAGTTGATATTCCTCCTTGTGAGAGTACATGGAATATACCTCAAGAAGTGTTGGATGAAATTGTTTTACCGCCTGATTCTAAAAAATCATCCGGGCGTCCACGTGTTGAGAGGCGGAAAGCACCAAATGAAGATAAGTGAAAAAGAGCCAGGGTTACATGTAGCAGCTGCCACAGAGAGGGACACAACAAAAAAATATTCCATAAACATGCTCCTCCAGTTTAATATTTTTTTTAAATTTTTTTTGCAAGTATGAATTTGTCATATTTTTAATAAATAATACAACTTATTTTTTGTTTAATATTTTGTGCTGATTTTCAACTTTATATTCAAGTTTTATATGACATTTTATGTAAACATATATATGCTGTCAAGAAAAAAATAAAAAAAGGTGATATCAATTTCATTGTATGAGGTGAAATACAAAACAACTGTTAAAGTAGAATAACATTATATAAGGGCATAAAAGTAGTGCTTAAAAAAAAAGAAAACTTTTTTCATACCTAGAATTATAATAAGACAACAATAATAAGCACAAAAAAAATATAAAAAATACAATATCGATATATATTTGTAGTATCCAAAATCATGTATGTTGACATGAAATGAAATGCTATCAATTTCATTGAACGGGGTGAAATACAAAACAATTGTTAAAGTAGCATAACATTATATAAGTGTATAAAAGTAGTGCTCAAATATCAAAATAAAAAAACTTTGTTCATACCAACAATTATAAATAAGACAACAGTAATGAACATCAAAAAAATATAAAAACTACAAAATCTCTGTATATGTGTATTATCCGAAATCATGTATGTTGACATAAAATGAAATGATATCAATTTCATTCAACGAGCTTGTCAAGACCCAAATGGCCATGAGTGGCATCCACACTAATCATTCTGTGGGAGAACCATCTAAACTGAATCATTACCCAATAACTTAGTCAATATTAAGATGATATTATTATAAAATCAACATAACAACAATAATCCATGACTAATTTTTATTAATGTGGATGTCAAATAAACTACTTTCTAAAATTTCCAAGACCCGAAAGTCATCGTACAAGAACTACTAACAAATATCATGTCTAAAGAAATATCCCA
This sequence comes from Capsicum baccatum var. pendulum, assembly GCA_030864225.1. Classification (NCBI taxonomy): domain Eukaryota; kingdom Viridiplantae; phylum Streptophyta; class Magnoliopsida; order Solanales; family Solanaceae; genus Capsicum; species Capsicum baccatum. The sequence goes on from CM061560.1 coordinate 191,262,607, forward strand.
AAATAAGGTAAATAAGGAATGTTTCATTGCCCGAAAGATGGACAAGAACAAATAAAATGACCCATGACAGCTTGGAGGCAGAGTGCTCACCCTTGGATCAAGATCTGCTATCAAACTCTAGAGGAGAGGTCATGTTTGAGCCTCTAGAACACTTTCTGCACTCAACAAAAGAAGAGTACAGGGTAGTATCAGTATAAACCACTATGTACTGGTAGATATCATAGGCCAACTCAATTTAATAGCATGTACATAACATAAATCAGATAACAAGTAGACAGATATCGTCACAGAACAAATATTAAATGAATCAATAATACAACAACAATAGGTCAAATAGTGCTCACAAATAAGCCACATAACCATCAAGAGTATCAACCATACTGTAAATATCCACAGAATCAACACAAATATGTACACACATGCTATGAAGCTTATTTTTGCCCAAATAGTCATGACCTGCAGGGAACAATCAATGTTCATGTACCATACCGGCGTGGTACCTGATCCAACATAAATATAAACGTACCTGTGTGGTACCCGATCCAACATAAATATAAATGCACCGGTGTGGTACCTGATCTAACATAAATATAAAAGTACCGGCGTGGTACCCGATCCAATATAAACATATCTGTACCGGTGTGGTACCTGATCTAACATAAATATAAACGTACCGGCATGTTACCCAATCCAACATAAACATAAACAAGTATTATCAATATCAATTTACACGACCTCACAACATACAACACAATGTACCAAGTTTACAAGTACACTTAAAGTCATAAGACAATTTCATCAAGTAAATTTTCAATAATCATTTATACACGCATCAACAGTCCAAACATCAATAATTTCAAGCATATCCAAATATCAATCAACAAGTATATCATTTAAGAGCATACACACAATTAAATCGAGTCTAAACTTCAATTAAACCATAACGTACCTCAATCGAAGAAACCGAACGCAAGCTACTTTACAATGATCTTGCCCTTCTGTAAAGTCTCCCAAATGATCAAAATCTGTTCAAATATATAATCTACATAAGAGTATGAATCTAATAACACTCATTTATAAATTCCTGACCAAAATTTTAATTTCTCTAATACTCAAATCGGAAGCAACGTAAGCAATGTATGAAAATTCAGATTCCCTCATATTCACATAAACCTAACATGAACCTTAACATTAGTGCCAATGATTGATAATCATTACCTAATATTTTAATATATTAAATTTTCCCACTAATTCCCTAATGATTGCTCTAATCATTACCATGGTTTTGCATGATATTTGATTCCACCTAATTCTTCAAAATTCATCATTCATTAATATACAACCCACAACTATTTAATAGGAACACAGAAAATCACCTAAAGCTTGTTCTTCGTCCCTCTACGCCGCAACAATTTTTGTTTTGCCCCCTTCTTTTTTTTTCCATTTTTCTTTACGCCAAAAAGGTTAAACCCTATTAATTGAAAGCCACATAATATCTGATAGTAAAAAAATAAAAGAAGATTGTGTTTTTTTACTCATTAAACTACTACTTCAACTAATTATTGAAATTGCCCAAAACTTTTAAAAATGGTCGAAATTAGTTTTGAGCTTTGTAGAAATAAATTAAATTTATAAATTGACTAAAAATAATATATTTTGAACCTATTAAAAATATCAAAATTCTATAGTGAGGTCGTCTTGAAAAAAGTTGACTGTGCTCAAGCTTAACTTTATTAATGCTCAAGAACCTAAGTAATGACTCAAATCACTTTTGAACACCTCAAGAATTGATACTACTAATTTCGTGAATCATAATTTATGTACACCAACTACGGGGAGAGCTAATATAGGGAATATGAGAAAATTTCAAAAATGACCGGGAGGGTTGTTACAGAGTTAAAATACAAAATAACTGTTAAAAGTAGCAAAACATCATACACGTATTCCTTAAAAACCAAAACTAAACTTTGTTCGTACCAACAATTTAAAGAAGACAATAGTAATCAGCACCAAACAACATTAAATATCAAATGCCTATTTATGCTTTATTTTTTTAGGGAAATCTGGACTAACAACCTCTCTCAAGATCTTTGGACCATCGAGTTTGCTTGTAACATTGCCAGTAACCTCACTTTCACTTATAGCACCATCATTTTGCTTTTTTCAAGCATAATCCCAAAGTAACGCATCATATCTCATACAATGGTTGGAAGCATTGAACTTGTTAGTTGAAATATCAAACACACCATGACTTATAAACTCTGTAAATGCACACGCATACATACCGCAATCACTGAAAAAATAATGTTAAAAATGTTTAGCACATTAATATATACAATTATAATATAGTAATTTAAAGAATATAAATATATGTACTTAGACTGTGGAGCCTGTTGGGGAACGTCCCTCACAATAACTTATTTAAGTGGATCGATCATGGCCTTGTAAATATATCCAGGATCTCTATCCCAATAGATATCCACTCGTTTACCATAAAAGTCAGTTGTTGTAAGACCCAGTAAAATCCTAAAGCTTAATTCAGTCCTTTAAGCTTGTCAAGGGGTCCCAGACTTAGAAAATTCTAGCTAGGTTCCCAGACTTAGCCTATTATTGGCCTTCAAAAGTTGGTAATCTCATTTCTTCACCTTAACGTCCTTTAATGGTCTGTATTTTTATTAGTTCATGATCAGGAATTTCAATGGGTGTTCCCGAATAAGTTTAAGATTTTTTGAAACACGTTTAGATCATGTTTGGAATCCCAAAATAGTGGACCAACACGATCATGGTGCGCCGCATCGCCAATCCCGTTGGTTAACATTTTTGCAGGCTACCAGAGCCAAAAATTTTGAGGCTCAACGCCATCATGGCGCGGCGTGTTGAGTATCACATCGCAGCCATCAACGCGTTGCGTCACTTGTAGCGTCGTCACCCAATTTTTAGTCATTAAATCTCCGCATTTTTAAGGGTAAAAGTGTCAATTTTCCATCCTTATATAAACCCAATAACATATGATTAAGCCATATTTCCCCCAAAATATAGAGTTTCTCTCAAGTTTCTTTCAAGAACAAGCTAGGGTTTTCAATTAAAGATTCAAATTTAATACTCAAATTCAAGAATCTCTCTGACAATCTTTGTAAAATCAGGAACTAAGGTATGTCAAGTGTTGATTTATAGATTCCTTTCATTCATGAAGTCCAAGAACCCTCTTTCAAATTATAAAACATGATATTTATGTTGTCGGTTGTTTGTAACCATATTTATCTTGTTGTATGATTTCCAAGTTGGAATCTTTATGTATTTTCATGAAACTACATTAGCATGCAAGATGAAATCCATGAATTGAGTTGTTTATGATGTATAATTTGATGATTTCACCTATGCCCTAAGTTGTGCATGTAGGGTGTTTGACAAAATGGCTAGGAGGATAGAAATTGGGTATTATAGCTCAATTGTGACTCAAATAATAAATGCATGCTTTACCTTTATGACCAAGACTAAATTCCATGATATTGTGTGCATTATGAGTATTTGATGAAATGTTCACGAGATTAGGTTGATGAAAGTATGACATATCTATATGGAATTCCATCTATGTACAACATTATGACAACTATGTGTTTCATGAAATCCCCAACTTATTGTATTATGAATTGTTGATATTGGTTATGTATTCACGAAGTTTCAAGTCTTTTCAGTTTTATGCTACGAGTCTTGGGGGTACTTGTACCCGATAATTTAGCTGTGTGCCTAGGGCCACTATCAGTTTTCACGATACTCTCATTCAAGCCATGATCATTAGAATTCAGTCAGTTACATGACTCAGGAAAACTCAGTAATCTCAGTCAGTTATCTGATCTCAGTAGTATTTCGCCAGTCAACAGGATTTAGTGAAATCTGTTCAAGTCAGCTAAAAGATACTATCAGTAACATTTCAGTTCAGTTTAAATCAGTTCAGTGTCTCTTCAGTTTGGAGTAGGATTCAACATCGAGTGAACCCAAGGATGGGGACTACATGTTAGTCAATAGAGGGTGTGATCCTTAGAAGCAATCCTTGCATTCCAATACTACGTTGAAAACGTAGGTTGAGATGTACCCTACTAGTTTAGGGATTATACACCTTATTTGAGTTTCCTACTAGAAGGGGTTGGCGGAAGAGCTCCCTGTCAGAGAGAGTTTACTCACAGCTTATCTTTACATGTAACACGGTACTAACACCCTTCCAGCTGGGATTACAGGTTGGACCCCACCAGTTTAGTTTTGGCGCATGTCTGTTAGATGATTACCTCACACAGTCTCAGTTTTGGATCCAGTCTCAGTAATAGAACTCAGTTCAGTTCTATAGTTTCAGGACTGTCAGATACAATCGCTTAGGTCAGTACGAAACTCAGCTAGTTCTATCAAAATCAGGACTGTCAAACACAGTCACCTAGTTAATAGTATATTAATTATACAAAATTCATGTTACCAGTATTCAGATTTTAGGACTGCAAGATACAATCAATCAATCATACCAGTTCTTCATAATCAGAACTGTTAGAAAACAGTCATTCCTTTATCAGTAATATGACATCAGTTCCTCAATACTCAATAGACTTAGTCTTTCAGTATCCTAGTATTAGTACCCAAATATCAGTAAATCCGCGTTATCAGAATTCATGAGTCAGTGTTATCACGATCTCAGATACAGTTACGTATTCATGCATGTATTCTTATGTTCATGTTATTCAGTCAGTTAGTATTGTTCATGCATATGAAACATTGCATTCAACCTACCTCACTTGCATACCAGTACATTTAATCATACTGACGCATTTGTGCTATGGTGTTTTATACCATAGGTTTAGAAGCACGCGCTCCAGAGTATCAGTAGCATTCCAGTTTCAGCAGTCAGAGTCAATAGTGAGTCCTCATCATTAGAGGATGTTATTATTTGATTATTTCATTCTTTCAGTACTTAGTTTATTTTAGCAGATTAGTTGGGCGATTGTCCCATCAATTTCTTATTAAGACAGTTCAGTTTTAGAGGCTTTCAGACTACAACATATTCACACAGTTATTTCAGATATTTTTGGTATTGTTATACCATATTTTTAGTTATGTATCAGTATTGAACCTTATGGACTTTCAGTTCATGTTTTTGGATTTTACGATATTATCATTATTATTCAGGGCTCAATTATAGATATCAGTCATGGGTTAGCATGTGGTCATTCGAGATTATGAGCACAGTGTAGAATTTTGAGTACCAGATTCGGGGCATTACAGTTGCAAACAAAAATAACGGTATGATGGTAGCAAGTGATTGGACATGTTGATGAATATTTTTGTTGTCCACAGCCCCTCCAATAAATGAATCATACGCATATAGACACCTGTGTGTAATGTGAAATAATATCATAATCCAATGAAATAATTCACTAATGTTAACTGGAATAATAATATTGTCCACAGTATCCCAACATATATTCGCAGGCATCTTAAACCCCTAATGTACTAACTAATATAGTGTTCAGGAGAGATGTATATCATGCCCTTATTCGCATCCAACCAATGTTGCTTAATTACACATACCTACTTAATGAACCAGACATCACTTGTGGTATATGTTATTGGCTTCATCGTACTATACTTTGCTTTTTTCCGCAAAAGTACATGATCATATCTACATGCTATTTTAAAGAGGAACGTAATAGTGATGAGCAGTAATTCATTCTAAACAATACATGTTAAAAAAGTTTACACAACAGTGATAAGTATCAATTGATTCTACACATGACATATAAACAACAGATTATACAACACAATTTTCAAACTCAATAAATAGGGTGTAGACAGGCTTTAAACCGCAAATCCACTCCCTTATATTAGCTTTATCAAAGATTGATTATGATTCATCTGAACATCAAAATATAACAAAAAATTTACAATTATTAGCAATCAAAACTTGCTACTTGCATTAATGCACCACTGATTGGGGCTCTTGCTTTCTTATCTGCAGAATCTTCAACAGTCTAAATTAATTAGTAGTGGATAGCATATCTGGTTGATGAGAGTTCAGCCTACCTCTATGTAGTCAGAGGAAGTGAAACAGATAATCTGTATGATCAGTCAAGACAATTGTGACATGAAAGTTGCACTAGATATTTCAATTTATGTGTTTATTTATCCTTTTATGCATTCAACATGTAAACAAGATATTTTCAGAGGAATTCTTGGTTCCTCTAGAAGACTTAGGTCCCTTGAAATGCTTGAAATGAATGTTCAAACATTTTACTAAAACTTTTTCCACATTCAATACTCAGCCAGTTAACCTAAATCCAAAAATGTAATATCTTTCGATTCATACACATCGTAAAAAGATGAAAAAAAGAAGAGGCAATAACAAGAAGAAGTGTTATGTATAATTGGACAATGAAACTTTATAGCCTTGTTCATTTTATTATCAAAACTACATAAAACACACCACATTGAGTTTCATTTCCCTGCTAACACTTGATCATAGGTATCATTGCTAGGATACATTTTCGGGTCTAAACAAGAACACATACATAAACAGAAACACATACATAAACACAATACATAAACACAAACACAATATATACAATATGCAGTTTGTATTAACTTAGATTTGACACATACCTCATCATTCTATGGATGACCAGTGTGAATCATTATAAGAAACCAACCTTTCTTATGAATTTTCAATCCACCAAGCTCAAATTCAGGATTTATGATGACATTTTCAGCATTGCTTTTTGTACTCCTATGATTATTTAATAATGTTATATGATGTTATATATTAAACTCTTGAATGTATGATTTACTACATTAAGCTAAAAAAATAAAGCATTACCTTTCACACACTTTCTTCAAATTCGCATAACACCAATCTGTAAATTGGTCAATCAATATATCTGGAACCTCAAATCCAACATAGTCTTCAAATGGATATTTTTTTATTGAAGTAAACTAAGAATATTTCATGGATAGGACCATAATATTAGTGTATTATCATTGGAGATTTATCAAAGTTCACTGATGATGAAGTGTGGGATTCAAATTTTGGTGTTTCAAGCATCCTATATGTAGGTTCTAGTGCGATTAGCTGAGACTCCATAAAGAATGACAATTTATCCAATGGAGAAAGTTTGTCGATCGATTTTGCATCAACAATGTCACCACACACTGTATAGATAATTACATTCATAAAAGTCATGTAAAGATTATTTTGCTATATTAAAAAAAATAACAACCAATATTAATGTAACGTTACCATCCTTTTTAGAAGCCATATCACGAGACAATTCATCCTTCATGTTGATTAGTTCAGTAGAAATTTTTTCACATGTCTTGCTTGCATGTGGTGTTTGTAATAAATCATTCACAGACCGAGAATCATTCTTCTAATGATCATAAAAAATAAAATTAACTTTTTTTAAAAAAAAATCTGTCAAAAATTTTATATGTTCATACCTGATCTTCATTGAATTCATTAGAATTGATTCCTACAAAACTTAATTCATTCAAAATAGTCTTGACAGATTCAGCAACACATTATTTTACCTCCTTAAATTATTTCTCAACCTACTCATAAAAAAATAATGAATGTAATATTTCTTTTTAAATAATATATTCTGAACAACGTAAAAGCCATTAATTCAATTAAACTATTAAGACTTTATTACTGACCTTTTTATGAAAATCAAACATTTCATTTAGAACTTGTACATACATAAAAATATATTTTTAATACCACCAATGTCATAAATTTTATGTTGTATTACGAAACAAAAACACATTTTTTTTGAAAGTTCAACATGTCAGCTCGAACCTACAAAATACATGACATATACATAGAACACATAGTTAGTAAATTCGTAAGCAAAATTAAATATATTAATTGAAAAAGTAATATAACTATTCATAATGTACATTTGCCAATTTATTCTTTATATCGATGATTTGTTCATCTTTTACATTTGATGACGAAAATTTTTCACCATCAACATCTGGATGAACAAAGATGTTCTGATCTTGTTGAACGAAGCTGTCTTGATGTATTGCAAGAAGATTGTACTTCACCATTTCCTCATCCGTAAAGAAAATATCTTTGAATTGAATCTAGTATAAAAACATGAGTTAGATTAAATAGATAACAAGTATATAATGTCAATGAAATAGATATTGATTTAGAATAAAAATTAATACATAGAATTGTAGTTGAGATTACCTCGTTGCTATAACGCTTAAACATTTTTGTCTTCAAATACTCATTAAAAATGAGTTCCTTTGATGCTTCCAATTTAGAATTCGAGGACTCATAAGTGATTCACTTTGAATAGCAACAACTTTGTCCATGTTCAAACAACATTCATAAAATCATATTTGAAGAGACAAATGAAATCCACCAAAGGTAAATGATGAGGGATTGATCTTCAAACCATGACTATTTGATTTATACAAATTTTTAAAACACTCATTGCCCTGATCATAATTCAAGTACTCACCCGACTCAACTAAATCAAAGTATAACTTTGGTATGTAATCCCTTGGAAAATCAGGAACCAAGAACCTGATTATCAAATAAACCATACCAATTTTATACAAATCTTCTTTCTTAAAAAAATTCTCAGTCACAATAAAATCAATATAGAAATCACTTCTCTTGACCTTTTCAATATCAGGATAATACATAGACATAAGATTGTTTGGATCTTTGGGATCTGAATAAAAATCAGGTTTTTGTCAAACCTTAAACTAGTGACAACACAAAATTTTCTCTTACCAAAATACAACAATTTGCTATTCAATCGAAAGATGAACAAATAATCTCTATTATTCTCCGTCTCCGCGTGCAACAGATTTCAAAGAGTTGGGGCTGCACTTTAAGCTGTTGCATCTTCAAAAAGTGCCCAAATGGATATTTTTCAAACATTTTGAAGTGCTTATTTTCCCATCTTAACATAAGGTCATTGAAAATATCAACCTTAATGTATGATGCACAGTGACTATATATTTTTCGCTCCTACATACATTTACAAATACACAAATAAGAAAGTAAAAATACAAAAAAATTGAGCTGTTAATTGTTGCAAGAAAGTTAACTTTTAGATGTGTAGAAAATTATTACATACTGTAACATGAAAATCTTACATTCTTTTGTAAACACACTCAATCAAGAAAACAAACAATTTGTATAAATAATTTATACAAACTTTGAACAAAAAAATCAAAAATCAAATTTTTTTTACAGAAAAAATAATAACTATTATTATAACACAAAAATTGTGCATGCATTGATATTTTAAAGAATCTGTAAAAACATTATAAAAAATCATATGATATTTGTGAAAAATTTCAGCAATTTGAGTTGAAATATCAAAAATTATATAGTTTTTATAAATCAATCATACAAATGTTAAAAAATAACTAAGAACTTTTACAAAATAAAAAAAAATATCTTAACTTTTCGAGATTTCTTGTTGGATACATCCTTGGCATTTTTTACTTTAGCCCTCACCTTTGTTACTCAAGAAGGTGCTTCTCCTCCACACTTGAATTTTTTGAATTTGAGTAATTGAATCTCATTCTCAAAATCGGAGTCCGACACTTGTTCACTAACCTTATTCTTTCTCTTATAATTCCTCTTATCTTGAGGAATAAAAACCTTTCTGTTGAGATTTTTTCAATATGCATGTTCAAATTGAGCGTCTTCAATGGTTCATGAACAAACAAAACTTCAAATTTTGCTTATTGATGTAAGACCCACTTTCAACAATCTTTGTTTTACACTTATATAGAGGAGACGAAGTGAAACAACCTAAATCAAAATGAAGGTCTAGAAAGATGAATGAGGCTATTATTCTCGATCATTCTAGAACTTCTACGTGAATTAAATTTGAGTTTAGACATGATTAATGAATATATCACAATGGAGAATGAAAAATCCTAAATAGATCAAATTTGAGTTTTTACTCAAAGAAGATGAATACCTAAACCCCAATTTATTTTTCAACAAAAAGCTTGAGTACGTTAATGGAGAAAAGAGTTTCAATAAAGTTTTGTTGGTTGAGTATGTGAATGGAGAAAGAGAAAAGTACTTCAGAAAATTTTTTGGAGAATGAAATATTTTTTTACATCATAATACACTTTTTCTTTTAATAAAGTTGTTTGATAAAAGTGTGCAAATTTTGAATTAAAATATAATATTTTTTTATCATAATTATCAATATACTATTTAAGGGGAAGATTGATTACAACCCTATAAATATGAGACTAATTTTAAATTATATAATTAAAAAACAAATTTTGAAAATCAATAAAAATAATATATATTTTAAAAAGTTACTATAACTTACAATGAAAAAGCTATTATTGTAATTATCTAAAAGTGTTGCTAGAATTTGTAATTTTGAATCTAATAATGGTATATGAGATAATTTTCTCTATTTTTATTTACATAAAAAATAAACAACTTGTTCCTCTGGCACCGAAGGACCAAACCAAACTAACATTCTAACCGATCCAAGAGATATTTAGCCTAAAATATATCTAGCCCACTCTCTATTTCCTTTCTGATTTTTTCAGACACTCTTTATTTCCCTTCTGATTTTTTTCAGGCCTCTTTCCTTTTCATTTATTAATTTTATTTTTTAAATATTTATTTATTTTATTTGTTTATGGCTAAATGGTAATTTTTTGATAACTATTAATTTAATTATTCACAAGAGAAATTCGTAGATAACTTCTCGAACTTGTATATGCATTTAATGCGTTCTATCAATATTGTATAAATAGTTATTTAGTGTATATATAATATATTGATATTGTATCTATCTGTATAAACATGTATCAATATTTTATAAATCGTTATGTAATGTATGTGTATCGATATTATATAAGTAGTGTATAAATATGTATCAAAATTATGTAAATGGTATATTAAAGTGTATCGATATATATCAATATTATGTAAAATAATTATGTAGTAATATATATATATATATATATATATATATATATATATGCGTTTCAACCTAATAAATTAAAGTATAAATATAAAATAATAAAATAACATAGTTGTTTCTTTTCTTTTTTTCATAAAAGATATGAAATAATTAAGAGCAAAAAGTAGTTAATAAAAAAAAGAGCAACAAATTTTAATTATTTTAATAAATAAAGAGGAAAAACATAGTGAGAAAATAGCACTAATATTCTTTTAAAAAAAAAATTGGAGAGGAAAAGTTTTAAAAAAACAACTAGTTTTTTTTATATAAAAAAATAGGGCAGAAAAAGAAACATTTTTTTAAAAAATGTCGTAAAAACAACAACAACATAAATTATGTTTTGTAGATTAAAGTCATGAACAAGCCCATTTATTAAACCAAAAAAAATGTACAACCAGACCAGAAAAGGCCTGGTCCAAACAAAAATGGGTCTTGACAACTTGAAATAAAATTTTCAAAATAAACTCAAAATGCAGATAAATCTCAACTTGCTCATACCAAAGTGTGGATATTCATACCAGTCGACATCTTGAATCTCTTACTAGGTGAGGTACTTCTATCCAAAGAAAAACGTTTTCAACTTGGTATATGTGTGTATTTGACTTATCTGCTCCCCATTGCTTGTGTTTCATTATCTGTTCAAGTTATGTAGAAACCCTTTAATCTTGCTATAGTTGTGCTGAATGCTTATCTGAATATATGGTGTGCCTTTTTAATCCAATTCAATTATACTCCTTCCTTTTGCTGGCATTTTTGTGACATTATTAAATAAGTAATTCCCAGCAAAATAAAAAACTAAGTTAGTTAAAAAATCAACAAGAGTATTACCTTTCCGAAGGGAATGTGATACTCTTACTATCATTTATTTTAAATCAAATCCTTGATGATGTTGACCTCAATTGTTACACACCATGGTATCTCCCAATTTCCCTGAATAATTTGACACTACTCCATGAGTCAGTTTCCATAATAGCTGTTGAATAGATTGGCTTCTGCAATAAGTCAGACATTACTTTATTGTTGTTGCTTCAGCTACCAGACTTGTTGTATCAGGGATTTTCAAACCCTTAGCCATAACTGAGTTACCTCATGCATCCCTCAAAATAAAAAGCAACTGAACTGGGGCCTGGATTTTCCTAGAAGCCCCATCAATATTAGTCTTAAACCAGTTTTGAGGGGGTGGACACCACCTAAATACTCTTGTCAAGTAAGTAGGTCTATATCCATGTAAAAAATGCACCATATAAGGCCAATCCTTACCTGCAACCTCCACTTTAAATTTGACTTTCATAAGCTTTGCAATTGTGTCATTGATGTCCTAAAATTATTTTCTCCAACTGTAAGACCCACCATGCATCTTATTATTTATTATTTTCCATCAAAACCATATGATAACTATAGGAATCACCTTATATGCAACTTTAACTCTAGAATTACCATTTTTCTCCCACCACAATCTGACACATTGCTTTAAATTTAACCTTAGGTCAATTATTCCTGCTGCTTCATAGTAATGCTGCCACATATTCTCTACAACGTCCCCTTTTAGAAAAAGATGATTAATACATACATATTAGTGAGAAGTGTTAGGGTCCCACTGATGCACAACAACTACTACTGGTACCTTTCCTAACCAGACCCTCCAAGTAAGAAAAGAAAGTTTAAAAGGAATACCTAGATACCAAATATCCTACATATTTTTTAAAATTTCAACTCTTTGCCTTAAAATCTCCCAAACACTCTTGATAGTGAATTTCCCACTACTGGTTTTGGTCCATTAAGGTCTATCACTTTTATTTTCAAATTGCACCATATTCATGTTATTTCTGATATGATTAACCACTTCATCTGGGACTGATTCTTGCATTTTCTCAAAATTCCATTCTTTTTTATTTAAGAAATCACCAACATCCTTTAGGGGATGACATGTCTGCACATTAGAAGGCTTCATAAGCAAAGGGCCTGTGTTTGTCTAGTTGTCAAACCAGATTGTAGATGTACCACTTTTAGGCTCCCACCATATTAAATTTTAAATTTTCTCCCTGTTTTCCAACAATACTTTCACTTTTGTGAACTACCTTTCCATTGAACTAAAGTTGGTATTTTTTTTCTTGTAGTATTTGTTCCACAAGAAATTAGTCCACAAGTTACTTTGACTTCTAAATCTCTACCATAATTTAGCGTACATAGCCTTAGAGACATCATTCAAGGCTCTCAAACCTAGCCCCCTGCCTTCTTTGGTAAACAAACCTTATCCCATGCAGACCAATGCTTGCTCCTACCATTCTCCTTATTACTTCAAAAAAACTTTGTGAATATACCATGCAACGCTTGAATGACACACTTTGGAGGAACAATTGTAGATAGGACATATATGGTATACTTTGCAATAGCTTATCAAAATAACTTCCTTCCCTCCATATGAGAGCATTCTACCTTTTCATGCTTTTAAATTTCCTCTAACTATCTAGTAGATCTGCATAGTGCTCTTTACTCTTCTTTGTGTAGGAAATGGAAAAACCAAGGTATTTCAAAGAAAAATATTCCTTAGCCATTCCTTTACTTTACTCCACTCGCGGCACCATGTTACTATCAGTATTTCGATGTATGTAAAAGAAACTTTTGTCTTTGTTCACCTATTGCCCTGATTGTTGCTGATACTCATGCAAAATCCGCATAATCCTCTCATAAAGTACTTATTAGATGAAGCAAAAATGATGGTGTCATTTGCATATGCTAGATGATTAAGATTAAAGATCCATGTAGGTATTCCATATCCAACATAACAAGGGTCCTAAAATAAATTATTAAGAGCCTTTGTCAACACCTCAACAGATAGTATAAAAAGAGCAAGAGATAATAGGTCCCCTTGTTTTACTCCTCTAGTGGAGTGGAAAAAACCTGCAGGCTGCCTATTTAACAAGACAAAATAGTAATTATTAGAGATTAATCTCCAAATTATATATACCACCCTATTATAAAAATCTATTTTCCTCAGCACCCTCATTAAGAAAAATTCGGAAACTCTGTCATATGCTTTAGACATATCTAATTTTAAAGCCACAATAGCACGTTTCCGTCTCTTACCAATGTCTATAATTAATTTCCGAGTCAAAATTACATTTTCAATTGTGCTTCTTCCCTTTACGAAATTGGATTAATTAGGATAAATCAGTCTAGGAAGTATTCTGTCAAGCCTGTCATGAACAATTCTTGAAGAATCTTGTTCACAAAATTACTTAGACTAATAGGCCTTAAATCTGATACAGATTGTACATTTTATTTCTTAGGAATGAGGAATAAATTAGTATGAGTAATAGATTTAAGACGAGTGTTCCCTGCGAAAAAACTCCATTACCATCCTACAAATGTCAGGCTCAATAATATCACAGCATGATTGATAAAAAATCCCAGTAAAACCATCCGGACCGCAAGTACTATCACCATTTAGGCTAAAAATTGCATGTCTCACTTCTTCTTCCATATGAATAGTTTTAATAGCTATGTTATCCTCAACAGAAGTAAATTCAGGGATGTGATTCACAAAGAAAAAATATTACCTTCTCTTTCTTGAGTAAATTGTTTTTGATAGAAATCAATGACAACATCTGCGATCTGTTTATCATCTTCCAACCAACTACCATGTGTATCTAAACTTCTGCTTATATTCAATTTATTCCTTCTTTCTTTGACTAAATTGTGAAAGAATTTGGTATTTCTATCATCACTTTTAAACCAATCATACCCAGCCTTTTGTTGTCAATAACTCTCTTTCAAATGAAGATATTTGGCATATTCAGCTTTATCCCTTTCCATGGAGACCCTATTTTTAGGAGTTAGGAACTCTTCAAATAGATTCTCTTTGATTTTGACAATTTCTTTTGTAATTAATAACTGCTGATATTTCTCCCTGCTCCACATAGATAAAGCTTTTTTAACCTGCTTAATCTTCTTCTTGAAATCTAGGAATGTATTATCCGACATAGCCAAATCCCAATTTCTTTTAACAACCTCTTTAAAATTCTCATCCTCTCTCTATAATTTCAAAAAATTAAAGGACCTCTTCACTTTATGAATATTATTATCACAACTCAGAAAAAAAGGAGCATAATCATATCCATCTCTTGGTAAATCCTCTACTTCAGAGATAGTAAAAAGACCCTTAAACTCCTCATTAGTCAACACCCTATCCAATCTCTTAAATATGCAATCATCCCCTGCTCGACCATTCCACCATGAAAGGGATACCTTTGTGTTAAACTTGCAATAAATCACATGTTTCAATTCAATAATGAAATTGTCTATATCCGATTCAGTAACTATAACTCCACCTATCTATTCTTCTCTATTTAGCACAAAATTTAAGTCACCACCTACAATCTAAGGGCTGATATTACCATTACCTAGAGACACTATTTCATCCCATAACGCCACCATGTCTCTCCTATCACACTTTGCATACACAATAGTAGTTTAAAATTCAAGTCTAGGAAATTGGTTGATTGCCATTTTTGTTGTAAATAGTTAGGCCGAACGGTCATATTTGGTTACTACTTTAGTCGAAAGATTATTTTAGCTAAAGGATGATAAGTGTGCTATTTTTTGTGTAAGAAATTTAACTCAATAAACATTTTGTATAACTTTTCCCCTTTTTATTAATAGGCTTCGAGAGATCCATATTTAAAAAAAGTATCTATCCTCTTTTTAATCAGAAGTGTAAATAAAAATTTTCAACAGACATATTAAACTTTTTAAAAGATTTCATTGACAAATATGTAAGAAAAAGTTTTATAGTTTAATTTATCTTTAGCTCTTATGTACTCTTCACAATTATATATCCACTATACCAAAAACATATATTTGTTTGAAAAAATTATGGATCATAGATAAAATAATTCTTTAATTCTTGGACATGGTTAAAGTTTAAAATAATTTCTTTACATGGTTAAAGTTAGTTGGGATAGTTGTTGTTTATGTGGGCGTGCATATACAAATAGTAAATAGTGTAGCATATATATCAATTTATTTTAAGTTAAACAAAGATACTCTCTCACCCAATTGTTGTTTTTGTGCTAATTTAAAATGGGCAAAATTCAGAAATAGCATACTTAAGAGCCTAATTGTTAGTTTTATAGCAATAGTTTCATAATTACATTTTATAGCAACTTATATTTGTATTTTTAAAAAATTTTGCTGTAAAAATACATATACAATAAATTTACTGCCCTTAATTAACTGAAATTAGTTGAGCTATATATGGTATAATTACCAATCAAGTAAATTTATAGATTCCTTTTCCATTTAAAACTCTTAAAAAACGTGACTTCTGCTATATCTTCATAAAACGTTTACAAAAATTCAAATTTCAGTTTTTCCCCATTAACAGTTGCATCTTTTCTTAGCAATTTGTTCTAAACCAACCCTGTTTTGGAAATTCAAGCATTGTTGTTGCTGAATCAAATTAGACTTATTCTTCTTCGAAATCAATAGCAATTGTAAAACGATGCACTAATTTGTTTGAATCAAATTTAATTGTTGATTCTTCTTCCATTTGTTTGAATTCAACTGTCAGTTCAAAATTCAACCATTACTACTGTTTAAGTTACATAATCATTATTGGTATTCAGTTCGATTTTTTTTAACCACTATTGATGTGCCTATCCAGTTTTTGTTGTCGTCATTAATTTGTATGTGAAAAATTTGTAAAAGAAATTTGAGTTAGAATCAATGCAGCAGTAAAATTGGAATTCAATTAGTTGTTGCAAATTTCAGCTTAAAAGTTGTTTCAAGTGTAAAAAATTCAGTATTCCACTATTGTTTTGAGGATAGTTTGTTGTTATTTTGATTGTTTTAACAATTGAACAAATTGTAAACAACTTTTAAATTGAAGTTTATTCAATTATTTTCTGAAATACTAGATGAATGAATGATCGAATTTAGATGTTGAATTTGATGATATTCTATGAACCCATATCAAAGTATAAATTATCTGCTCCATATGTATTTTTGATGTGCTTAATGGTAACACTGCATATGTATTTTTGATATGGTTAATATTAACACTGTATATATATTTTTGTTTTGTTGTCGGAATTCTATAGTATAAATGTATATTTGAAAATATATTTTACTTTAAGAAAATATTGTGTAAATTTATTTTTTAAATTGACATGTTGGCTGTGTAACTTTGTTTGCACTTAAATCCGAAAAGTGAGTATTATAACAAGTGACATTTGACAAACATGTATAAAACATATTAAATTACAAGTTAGGTATGCTCCAGATGTATTTTTTGATATGCTTAATGTTAACACTACATATGTATTTTTGATATGATTTATGTTAACACTGCATATATATTTTTGTTTTGCTTGTCGGAATTTGAGAGTATAACTGTATATGTGAAAATATATTTCGTACCTGTTTTACTTCCGTTTGATTCAGTAGGTTTTGTATTTGGTTGAAAACTTTTGTTGTGTTTGTATATTACTTTAAACAAATATTGTTTAAATGTATTTTTTAAATGGAGATGTTGGCTGTGTAACGTTGTCTGCACTTAAAGATGTAAAGTGTGTGTTAAAATAAGTGACATCTGACAAATATGTATATTTGTTTATTTCTTGGTTAAAACAAGTAGAAATGGGAAGCATACCAGTCCTTGTAAAACACTCTGGTCGATGGACATACGAAAATAACTTTGAAGAATATGTCACTGATGCTATACTGTTGAGCACATCAGAAATATTCGTTGAGCTGCACGATATTTTTGCATCTCACTTAAGTGTGGATTTAACCAGCAAACATATTCTAGTGGAAAATCAAATCACTACTAATGCAGGGCAGATAGAAATACATAATGATATGGGTTTAAAGGTGTTTATATTGCAGAAAAAGATGATACAAAACATGAATTGTCTTTTCTTATACGTAAGAATTTTGGAGAAAGTTGTAGGGAGCAACTTGTCAAGTTCATCTATATGTGTTGCTAAAAGAGGAATCAACTGTAACAACTTGCAAACAGTGATAAATACAATATATGAAGGAGCTTTGATTGTTTGCGAAGATATACAAGCATTAGATGTTTTTTAGATGGACACTATTGAGGTAATTATCTCAAACCCACATCACAAGCATATTGAGGATGATCAGGTTTACTTGATAATTTTTTTTTTAATGTCAGTCATGAAGGACTATTCAATTAGGGAGAAATTTCAAACGCGCAGTAAAATGTCTAGTAAGAAAACGTACGTACATTCTATATCACTCTGATTTTGTTTAATATTACTTTGGATATGTATTTTGAATGTATTAAATCATGTTTGATGCAGTTATATATTGTTTTGCAAATCAAGAAAATGCAAGTTCTTAATGCATGCATCAGACATGGGAGACACTGGAATGTTTGGAATTAGAAGATTCATATCTGAACATACTTGCCCAGTGAAGGACAAGATCTATCCAAAGGTGCATGCAACTAGTATGTTGATAGCTGGTATGGTAAAACAGAAATCCAAAAACCACAAATAAAAATACAGTGCGACGGAAATAGAAAATGACATGAAGGAAGATTTTGGTATGGATTTGACATACACTTTATGTTGGAGGGCCAAGGAAAGAGCGTTAGAAGAGTTGAGGGATAAACCATTAGCATCTTATGGGAAACTATCATCATTCTTATATGTACTGAATACTACCTATCCAAAGTCACATATAAAAATGAAGAAGACAGGTGATAATGCGTTTTTGTATGTATTTATCGCTCTGCATGCATTCATTAAAGAGTTTGATCATTGTAGACCAGTCATAGTTGTTGATGCTAGTCATCTGAGAAGAATGTATACTGGGCATTTGTAACAGTATGTACAATGAACGGAGCAGGTTAGTATCATTTAATAATAATTACATTATACAACTGGTTGTATTTTTTTTGTATTTCTGCAAATCACTTGAAAAATACATATATCTACTTCATATATACATAATTGTATATAATTACATATAGTTTCAAAGATTCCTGAATAAAACATGTAAAATTAATTATATTTGATAGTGAGGTGCATGTAGATTTTATTATATGTAATTGATATCATTTTAGGTAGATAAAATATATAGTTTAATTTACCCGTACTTGTAATAAATACATATGCAGTTCCTATATGTATTTATATCGGCCTGCACAAAATTTTTTTATATATGCAGGTTATATATTTTCTTTGACATATGGTGTGCTTGATTCTAAAAATGATGCATCCTGGACGTGGTTTTTTGAGAATCTAAAGGACGCGTACGGGGAAAGATAAAACATGTGTGTTGTATCTGATAGGAATCCAAGCATCATAAAGGCTGTTGGTGATGTGTACAAAGATGTTCCACATTATGCATGTATGTGGCATCTATGGGAAAATGTGAAAAAACTTTACAGAAAGTCATACGATGCATTGTCGAAGATTTTTTTACAATGGCATATTCAAAGTCAGAATTCCACATGTTAATGAAAAAAGTTGAGGCAGCTAATATTAGGGTGAAGAAATATTTGAAATTGACGGGTTACGAAAGATGGGTTAGGTCGTATGCAATAGTTCACCGAGGATGGACTTTGATTTAAAATATTGCGGAGTCAATAAATGGAGTGCTTGTATCAGTTAGAGAACTATCAATTTATGACTTTCTTGAGGAAGTTCAATTACTGTTTGAAAAATAGAATTGTGCACATAGGTAGGAAGCTTCATATACCTTCACAACACTCATTGAAAAGTTTAATGACATACTCAGTGAGAACGAGGCTTTGTGTACCTATATGATGGTATGACCTTTTAGATTTGTGGAAATTATAATTATGAAAACATAAATATGAAAATACTTTCCATTCAGTCGTAAATTAATGAAAAGATATACAACATAAAAAATATGAACATTTAAAAAGATAATATATATTTTGTTGAATTGAAAATTATTGACAACTGCATATGTATTTGGCTGCTCTGTAAGAATATACTCTGCATATATATTTTTATTGCATATGTATTTTTTTTGCAAAATGCTGGTGTGCTTACAACATATCATGGAATATGGAATTCATCTTTTTGTATCAGTGCATTTAATTTTTTTATTTTTATGTCAGGTTGTACCAGCCACATAATATGTGTATATGGTACACGACAAACAAAAGCACTTCATTATTTGGATCAAGGAAAAAAATGCTCATGTAATGCTTTTCAAATAGATGAGATATCATGTGCACATGCTTGTGTGGTGTTGGAGCAAAAGAATTTTGAAAAGGGGCCATACTGTTCTGATTTGTTTAAACCAAAAACTGTTTTGAAGACATATGATGTTCCAATCTACCCGTTGCCACACAATGCTGACTGAATAATTTCAGAGAACATACTTGATGAAATAGTACTGCCTCCAAAATTCAAAAGACCTTCAGGAAGACCTGCAAAGAAGGATAGGGGAAAATCAGGCCAGGATATGTTTGGAAAGAAGAATATCAACTCATGCGACAGTTGTGGGGCTAAGGGTCACAATAGGAGTTTTTGTAGGAAATAATTGCAAATGATACATTTCTTCTTCTGTATTATTTCTTAAAACTTTTATTTTCATTTTTTATAATGATGAACTAATTTAGTTTAATTAATACATTATGAATTAATTGACAATTGAAGACAGTAATATCTGAATACTAGAGCTATATATGTTTCAAAATCTGAACATTACACATGTATTTTCAAGCAGCAGTTCATATGTATTTTTGACATAGTAAATATATTTTAGGTTAAAGATGGTAACTTTGATTAACCAAACAAGTATATGATTCCCAATTGTTCAAAGGTTTAAATATATGTGACATATTCTGTAAATATATGTTTGAATTGCATAATGTTATTACTTTATATGTATTTATATTGAAAAAATATATTTGATGTATAATTCATATGTACTTTTAAGAAAAATATCATCACTGCATATGTATTTTGTAACTAAAATCAAATCTATAACTACATAAAAAAGTCAAATTTATCTTTAATTCAAATTCTCTTTTATAATGATTTAAAATGAACACATCTAAATTACATATTAGGTTTGATCAATATGTATTTTTCAAGAGCTTTATCTTAACACGGCATACGTATTTTTTTGAGAAATATTTTTAATGTACAATCCATATGTATTTTGTAGCAAAATATCAACACTGCATATATATATTTTGTAAATAACTGCATTAAAATCTCAAATTTTACTTTAATTTAAATCCTAATTTATAATTATAGGTAATGAAAACATACTAAAATACATATTAGGTATGTTGCAGTTGTATTTTTGTAATGCTTGATTCTAACATTTCATATGTATTTTTATGCTGAAAAACAATTGATTTATACTACATATGTATTTTTAAGCATAATATGAAAACTACATATGTATTTTTAACTACATCTTACAGTAAAAGATAGAACTTCGTAAATCTCACACTACATGTTATATTTAACAATATAGGAAGGTGGTGAAAAACTGTAAAGAACAACAACATACTAAAATACATATTAGGAATGGTCCATATGTATTTTTGCAATATTTAATTTTAACACTGCATATGTATTTTTAGGCTAAATACAATTGATTTATATGACATATGTATTTTTAAACATAATATAAAAACTACATATGTATTTTTTTTTAACTAAATCTCACAGTAAAAGGTAGAACTCCATGAAATACACAAATTAAACTTTAATTCAAATCAAAATTAGACCCACATCTACACTGAATTAATTTAATTCAGTTTGAAAATAATTACTATTATAACTTACAAATAGAACCAATTCAAAACATAAAAATTAGTCTGTACAATCAAAACCTACATCCATAAACTAGTTTCTAAACTGTAAAAAGTCAAAAATACATCAACCATCATACATCAAAAACTTCAGTGACACTAGTTATTCTACTTTGCCTTGCAGGCCTCAAGGGTGCTTCGACATCACTAATGGCATTTGCTTCTTGTTTTCGAATCCCATAATCCCACAAAAGTGCAGCATATCTTGTACGGAGTGAGTTGGGGTCGAACTCAATCGCAATAACTTTGTGACCATAAGAAAGACACTCTGCATACATAACCATAAAGACACCACAATCCCTACAAATTTTTTTTTTTGATTAAATAGTGAAATATATTTTGTACAAACATACAATTTTGGTATATGTAAATTCAAAACTAACAAGCTTCCACTCGGTTGTTGAGGCAAATCATCTTCAAATAAAACATCAAACATATCTGAGGCTTCTTTGTCTTTGTATCTTGGATGGTTTTGAAGATCAATTCCTTTCTTAACATAGAAATCACAAGCTTGGAGACACAATGGAATAATCTTTGTTATTTTCTCGATCTCAGCAAGAACAACCGCATAATGACCACTGGATTCATATGAATCATACAAGAATATACACCTCTCTGAAAATGATAAAACTGCGAGAAACCAGTGATGTTTTTTCTTTATATTGATCGGAATAAAAATGTCTTTCACTATATGTTATGGCACTGAAGCATGCATATGGAACCCATTGATGTATTCAATAAGAGGGTGCTCCTGTCCTCCAGCATTAAGGTTTTGATGATCCATAGAATATACATCCATCAAAGATCTAATTACGTTCATAAAGTTGCAGTCAACTGTACTGTATTTGTATGATTTATTTGGCTCGTTTTTGTACGAATTGTGCGGCCCATACTTCGACTTCTTCCTCAAGTAGTATAAGCAAACATCAATATGCTGCATTAGCGAATACCACAAAATTTAGAACATTCAAAAAAATTATACATTAAATATTAAAGTTTATGTAAGTAAAAAATACATATGCATTTTTTTATATTAATGTAGAAGATTTGTGTATCTATAATTGTATTCTTAAAGATCAGTTACCTGCAGACAGTGTTATCTAATAGTATATGCAACAGTATGTGATGTAGTATACTATATCATATTTTGAATACTTAAAATACATATATGTTAAATCATATGTATTTCAATGTAACCTAATATGTATTTTTAAGTAGTGTTACAGATGAAATGGAAAAACTTTCAAAATAATATACTAACTGATTCTGTCCATGTTTGATCTGCAAACCCCATTGTATAGAATCAATTTTTGTCTTCAACAGTCTCAACACCAAAATGCATCTTTGAAATTTTTGATTTTTTCCTCTTGTAATGTTTCACTTTTCCTTTCCTAGGTATTTTAAGGAGATGGTAAACCATGAAAACATAATTGATACAAAAAAATAATCTGAAGCAATTCAAAAGAACTACCTCTTGGCAGTAGCTTTTAATAGGTTGGCAGAAATCCAGTCTATGAAGTTCTTGACAATCTTCCTATCTATTATCCTATCAATCGGGTGATATAAAAATGGATGTTTCTGGGGGAATATACGTATTACCCCTGCTGAGCTCCCTATATAATTAGAGAATACAAAAATTTAATTAATACAAACATATTTGCAAGACATATTACATTAAAAATTATATACATCTTATTGTACTTACCAGTTGCTGAACCAAATTGTTTGGTGTATGGTGATTCCTTGAATTTTGATGGTTGCCTAATCCTTAACTTTGGTCTGGGAGTTTTAAATTCACGATTAGCGGATAGATGAATCATGATGTTTTTTTATCGTAAACATTCAAGCTAAGTAGAAACTTATCCGGGATTGTGTTTTGTGAATCAGGCCACAATTGTTCCCCCCTCTGTTCATTATTGGTTACTTCTTGTGTATTAAGAGGTGTCCTAACTTTCTCCTCTGTAGCAAGTTCGACCTCTAAATTCCCCAGTGACTTTGAACTCAAATTAGTGATCCCTCTGCTCATCTAACAAAAAAATTGAAAAAAGAATATTACTTTTTTTCTATCAAATTGAACCTAAATAAACTCAAAATATATCATAGTAAGATAAATACTTGAGCATAATTTTCAATAACAGTCTCAGAAGTTTTTGCATCCAAAATTTCATGATGATATTCTTCTTGACGATTTGTCGATGAATGTATGATGATACTTTGTCTTCGATAGGCATTTAGACTCAGTAACATCTCATCAGGGATTGTGAATTACGAATTAAACAAAATTGTTTCATCAATTTTCTCATCGCTGGTCTGCAAAAAAATGAAAGAAAAAAATTTAATTATCCTCTGAATTATTACATCACATGAAGACAAAGTTAGCATCACTATACATTCTCGACAATCATGTTGAACAACCTTCTCAGAATGTAACTAATCCAAATTTATACTTCGGAGAAGCTCACCAGGGATTAATTGTTGAGAATCAATTTCAACATTCATTTTTTCGGAATGCAAATCAGTGCGCCCCTTGAAAACAAGTAAAAAAATCAAAACATCAAAAAAAATATGTACTTGTATTTATTTATATATGTGAATTCAAATGATATATATATGAAAATTATTTACCTTTGTTCCAAGAAAATTTCCCTCCAGTTCCTGATCAACCTCCGAACTTAATCATTGTGGAGATCTTTCGGTACCAACATAATCCATATTCTGGAGGTCAGGATCTTTATCTGCATGTTGTTGCTACAAATACATATACAAATTCAAATAACCTATTAATATTTGAGTCAAACATAATATATATATATATATATATTTTTATGAAAATAAATATATATATCTATATACAAACACACTAAAAATACATATTGATATATAACATCAAACTCAAAAATACATATTAAAGAACATAACAAAAAAACCACTCAGTGTTAAAAAATACATATGAATAAAACTAAAAATACATATACAGTGTATAGAACACATTAAAAATACATATTTATATATAACATCAAATTCAAAAACACATATTTATGAAAAAAAACTAAAAACACACTGTGTTGCATGTTATAGTGTTTTTAATCAACCAAATAATATATATTGTTATGTGAGCATCCTCAAAAATATATATATACACTACATGTGATGTAAAAAATAATTGTATTTACTGAACAATGCATATTTATTTAATAAGTCAACAACACATAAAAAATAAAACTTACTTATCATACTAAAGTCAATCTTCAATTCTATTCCAAATTTGAAAGTTCTATTAACCTCAAATGTATTTTGAATATAAACTTTAAAAGTACAAGTAAATATGTATTTGAAACTTTAATATTTACTTTTGTAGCACCAGAAATATTATCCAAAGATTGAACCACATCAGGACTGAAATATTGTCCAGATTGCTCTAACCCTCCCTCATCAACATTTGGTTTATCAGCTTCTATATCTACAACCTGCTCCTGAAAAAATTGTGTCCAATAACATAACGAGTTATTTTACAAATATGTTGTATTTGTATAAGGCAATCCAATAAGTATACATATTCAAATCAACTAAGATTTTCAAAGAAAAAATTTACCTTGCTTTGAGCAAATGCTTTCTTCATCTTTTTGAATTTTTTTCTCATTAGTCCACCAATTCCTTTAAACTCCCGACGAACTTGTTTTGATACAAAATTAATAAATAATTTTTTTTCCATGTAAAATAAATATTTTCCAAGAAAAAAAAATTACCTCATTGCGGAATGCATCAAAATCTTTCTTAGAAATAAAGGCTTCTTTCTTAACATGACTCTCAGGCTTTGACACGACTACTTCCTCTACATGAATATCTAGCTTTGATTGTACCTGAGGAAATATAACCCGAGCTGTTTGCTTTTCTTTCTTCATTTTTGAAGAAGATGTCTGTCGTGTTGGAATTGGCTTGAAAACTGGTGTCTTCATTCTGTCAGCCTTTGCATCATGAGGAGCTAGTGTCCTCGTTTGGGCATGCTCGTCAAAAATATTTACTTGCTTCTTCCTTAAAGATTTCTTCACTACTGGTGTTGATGAATCAGTCTTCTATTTCTTCTTTGAATGTTCGTTGATCTTTTTTGGTGGTGGATCCTAAAAGTCGTCATCAGAATCAACAGAACGTTCATGTTATATTGCATTCTTCTGTGGTATTTGCAATTTTACTAGCTCCCTTTTTGTTGGCTCTATGTTCTTAAAGATAACCTAGAATAATAGGTAAATAATATATGTTAAAGAATCAGTTAAACAATTTTAAATGAAAATGTATATATGTATACTGTAAAATACATATTAATACATATATATTTAGTAACAACAAACCTTGCCATTGTCATTGAACATAGCATTCATCAAAAACTCAAAGCGTGAACGAGGTGCAATCGTCTTCCAATTTAATAATCGGGCAATCTGATTATCAACCTTCGATGCAATCTTTGGTGGGACATTTGAACAAGACTCGTAAAGTCATACTTGAATAGCCAGTGGCATTTCCTGAATCAAATAAAATTGACCATCATCTTTCAACCGGTTGTTCAAACTTCTGGTCAGATCTTCAAAAAATAAAGAACCTCATGAAAAATCCTTATATCTTCCACTATCGACTAAATCGAAATGAAGATGGGGTCTAACCATAATTTCAATATTAGATAAGACAAATGAATGCAGGAAATACAGGATTGCAAATTTCTCAGCATCGTCATCATTGTTCTCCCCCATACTTTCTCCGTGAATGCTAGAAATAGTTGCCTTTTCTGTAAAATTTCTGCACCATTGAAATACTTCTCAACCATCCTATTTAGTACACCCTCATAAAAAATAAAGTCATACCCATTTGACACACAATTTAATCCAGTTATGATAGCAAATTTCCTGGAAGTAAAATTGAGAAAGGTTCCATTAGCACAAATCAGAATCCCAGAAGAAGAACTACCCTTTACCTCAAGAGTCATAACGCATTTGCACAACTATGCTTTCACTACACATTGCTGCTTCTTCATAAAATAACCAAAAATGTTATTGTCGCAAAAATTTTTAAACTGTTCCTTGTTTAAAATTGCGTGTATGCTTCCATAAATATCTTTGTCACTGTACGAACACATGTGTGGTGCAAATTTTAGAAGTTTCCAGATAATGAATACTTCATCCCACATCACCTATACAAAGAATCATATAACATGCAGCCAAAAAATCAAGCAGCCAATAAAAATCAAAAACATATAACAGGCATATGTATTTTTATCATATCAAAACTGTAACCAACACTGAAAAATACATATCAAATATACTAAAAATACATATAGCCAATAGACTGTTCTGGTAGTTAAGCTAAAATTAACATGCATATGTATTTTGATTATATCAAAGCTGCAGTCAACACTGAAAAATACATATCATATGTACTAAAAATACATATATCCAACAGAATGTTCTAGTATTTCAAGTAAAATTAACATGCATATGTATTTTTTTACCATATCAAAACTGCAATCAACACTAAAAAATACAAATCATTTATGCTAAAAAATACATATAGCCAATATACTCTTCATGAGTAGTTAATACAACAATACATTTTAACAATTATACTATCATCTTCACAAATCAACATTCTACAATCCCTAAATATCATCATAACATAAAATACATATTAATTACTTCAAAAAAATACATATAACTTACAACTTTAACAACATCTTTACTTGGAGCAAAATACATTTTACTCAAAAAATACATTTACAACAAAAAAATACGTCTTCCTTGCTAACTTCTTCAGCATCATCATCAAAAGAGATTGAACATCCTCATCAACCTTACTCAAACCTTCAATTTATTTCGCTTTTCTTTTCTTCTCGATTTTTTATTTTTTTTTCCTTCTGAAAAAGCGATTTCTTCAATTTTTTTTTCAATTTTTTTTCATCTTTAGCGGATCGTTCTAAAACTTCAACCTAATCTCCTTCGATTTCTCATATTTCTTCGACTATAAAGAATTTAAAATAACTTTAACTACATCTTCTTGAGTTAACTCAAGACTAAAAGATGGTCCACAATCATAGACCAAATTCAAATTCTATATACCACTATTTATTCATAATTTTGGTGTTTGTTCAGCCATTAAAATCAAAAAAATCTTAATTCTGATTTTGAGATATATTAGAGTATGCTATTTCTAAAATTTACCCAAAAAAATGCTAACATGCAATAGCTAAATTAAGAGTTACCTGAAATAGATGAAGATAATCTTTACTGATGGTGCTAAAATCGTGCAAAGTATAAAAAATTGGAGCGGGAAGATATTCTTGAGGGCGAAAAGAACGGCAAAAATCTTTCAAAGTAATGAAAGAGAAAGCTTATGGCGTGAAAAGAGGGAAAACTGAAAGTTACTTCTCCAAGTGGGTAAAAAGTAGGGACCACAATAAAATAATGCTACAGATGTTACAAAATGTAATTTAATAAAATTGTTGTCTTTTTTTGTAATTTAATATTTAAGTATGATATTTTATGTACTTTTTTCATTTAAATTACGCAAAGGACTCTCTTTTCTCAACTTCACTTTGCAATCTCTTCTTCTTCCTTTTTTTAATTCCCTGATAAATCTCACCGTGAAGCTATACATATTCACGAAGAGATGGTGGTGGATCTGTTGGGTTTTTTGAAAGAGATAGCTCTTGATTAGGCTACAAACCCTAACTGACAAAGTGGAGCTACAAAGTATAAGAAGAAAGAAAAGAGTGAGGAGATAGCTTTGTGGTGGAGTTCGGCGACGAAAGAGAGTGTGGTGCAATAGTATAGGTGGCGGTGGATCTATAAGGTGGAGATGATAGTGATGATTCTTTCAAATCCGGTTGTTTCTCCCATCTTCCTCACCGCCTCCTTCTCCGACGAAATCTCACGAGAATAGACCCCCCTTCTTCCTCATCCTCGTCGCCTCATTTTTGGTAAAATCCCACGGGGGCAGATTTGCCTCTTCATCGTCCTCGTCGTTTATATAGTTGAAATACATTTATACAATATATATTTGTATCAATGCGTTTGTATTTTTTATTTATTTTGTTATATTTTCTTCACTCTTCAGTCAATTTCATTTTTAATCCTTTTACACATTTTGAATTTGTATTTATTTATACATTTAAATTTGTATATTTATACATATAATCTGAATTTGTATTCATTTTACACACTTGAATTTGTATTTGTGTTTACCTTGAAGATATGAGTAAATGTATATTTGTAGCTCTAATTTTTTTTACTCATAAAGTGAATTTATTGGTATATTTGTATTTTTGTACTTATTTTGTTATATTTTCTTCACTCTTCAATCGATTTCATTTTGAATGCACTTATACATTATGAATTTGTGTACATTTATACATTTGAGTTTGAATATTTATACACATAATCATGAATTTGTATCCATTTGAATTTGTATCAATTCATGTTCATCTTGAAGATATGAGTAAGTGCATATTTATATCTCTGGATATTTTAGTCATAAAGTGAATTTATTCGTATATTTCTATCAGTACATTTGTATTTTTGTATTTATATGTATTTTGTATATACATGTCCGTGATTGTAATAATTGTATGAACATATGTATTATGTATACTCATTTGATTAAGATATTTTAGTCATAAAGTGAATTTGTTTGTATATTTCTATTAGTACATTTGTATTTTTGTATTTATATGTATTCTGTATATACATGTCCGTAATTGTAATACTTGTATGAACATATGTATTATGTATATTCATTTGATTAACTGTATATACATGTCTTTAAATTTATATTTTGTATACTCATTTGGTTATTATATATTCATATCCTTAAATTTCTATACATGTCTTCGCACATGTATTCGATGTATTCTTAATATATTTTGTATATGGATTATATGTATTAATGACTTAACATTCAATAATTTTCTATTTTCATTCTGTATACATATACCATAACCTTCTTTCAATTTCCTACTATGAAACAACCTGTTGGCTTGTTTCAGTTATGAAAAATAACATTGATGTTTGGAGAAGAAATGTAATACTTAATAACCAGAAAGTGAATCTTTCAATTCCTTTAATGAAATGATACACACATATATATGAAAAGAGATTGTTATGGGGAAGTTAGAAAAAATATTGGTTGCTGATTCCTATCCCTTTCCGTATTAGTTTCTAATGAAATGATACACACATATATATGAAAGAGATTGTTACGGGGAAGTTGGAAAAAATATTGGGTGCTGATTCCTATTCCTTTCTGTATTAGTTTCTAATGTAACTGAGAAAATAAAAAAAGTTTTTTATGTTTTTGTATAAATCCTCTCTAAATATATGTAGACATTAACTATCTCTCTCTAATGTCTTAAAAGTAAAGTATGAAGGACCTTAGATGTTATTTGAACTTTTGGACCTTCATTAAAAGTCTTTATTTTAGACAAAAATCATCTTCTCACTTTTTTTTGAACTAGTTTAGGTGTACGCGTCATGCGCGTGTAACTCACCTTAATGAGTTCAAACATTATATTAAATATAATATTTGTTTAAATGATAAAAATAGATACAAAAATAAATTTAACATTTTTTGGCCTATAGATTTCACGTCACTTCAATAGATAGTAATAGGCTAATAGCGCTTTGATTGAGTGTTATTCCAAACTTTGCTAATATCTCATTTGTTGGGGCTCTATTAATTATTGTTCTCCACACCAAAAAGGTCATCATGAATGGTAGATATATTTGTGTCATATGTTTGATGAAATTAAGTTATTTTTTAGCATCGAAAGTAATGAAATGATTTATATTATTACTTAATTATAGATTTACAACAATACCATTAGTATAAATACTATTAACACAAACAAGAATTAAAAGTAAAAATAAGAAAAAAAATGTGGTACACTCTACCATTACTTTAATTTAGATTTCAACAAATCAAAATTTTATAATTTGTCGAAAAATTTGTACTTGAGCCATATTCCTACACAGAAGCAAATAAAAGTTTAGTTTGTTTTCTTTGTTTTAACCTAAATGTCTATTTTATAAATTTTATTTCGATTTATAATCTATTTAAAATTAAGATTCCTTAATCAATTAATTAATAATATTTATATATTGTCTCTCTTTATTTAAGTTTAGATTATTCTGTAAATACTATCACATGTAGGAAAGAAACATGTTTAGGTATAGAATTTTATTATCAATTAACTATTGACAGTATCTATGATTATAGAGATAAATTTATTTGTGATTTAAGTTATGTTTTTTTAAAGTCTTAGTATGTTTTGATATTAACAATAATAAATTATCATGTATTATTGATAGATAATTGCTAATTGAGAAAATTTCATTTAAATAGGAATACTTTGGATATCAATAATTTCAACAACTTGGTGTTTTTTTCTAATAAAATAAAATAAAAAAACGTGATTCTATAAAGTATAAATTCAAGATAAAACTTGACATTCGATTCCTATAGAATTTATATTAGTGTTTATATATACTGTTGTGCCTATAATTGTATGACAATTTTTTTTAATATAGTAGACAACTTTTATTTTTTTCAAAAATAATCGTAGTTTTCTAATAAAATAATAATATTAATAATAATAGCTTATCAAGTTATCATGAAATTTTTTTTGGTAAGAAAGATTGCATTAAATTAAGAAAAACATAAAGTTGGGGGTCAATCCGATACAATCAGTCTGAATTTAGTACAAAAGATAGGTTATTCCTCCTATCAGAGCTGGGATTGTAGGAATTCCCTGATCTAACTATTCAAGGAAAACAAGTTCCCGTCATGTCTTCCCACAGAACTTGTTGTGCACACATTGGCGGAACTTCAAAAAGGCTGTGTATATCCAGCTGAGAGCCCATCTTTATCATAACGTCAACCACTCCATTCTGCTCCCTATAGTAATAGGACACTTGTGGGCTTCCTAATCTTCTTATTTTGACCTGCATTCATCCATGATAGAGTTATAAAGTAAGTTCCCATTAGCAAGCCGAGAAATAACTTCAGTTGAATCAATATTAATCTCAACAGGAAGGAGATTCTATTGTTCTATTAATAAATTTTATGGTAGTTTTTGTTTCTTCAAAAAATATATTATCTATATTTTAGAATTCTTAATTTTCTCCTATATATTTTAGGACTCTTAATTTCTCCCCATATATTTTAGGATTCAAATTTCACATATTTTAGGATTATATATATATATATATATATATATATATATATATATATATATATATATATATATATATATATATATATATATATATATATATATATATATATATTAGGACTTTTAATTTTACCTATATATTTGGAACTCTTAATTTTCCCACATATATTTTAGGATTCATGTTTCACATATTTTAGGATTCTTAATTTCTTTCTATATATTTATTTTATTATCATATTTTCATATATTTTAGAAGACCTTAATTCTTAATTCAATAAAGTAATAATTAAATAAAAAATAATAAAAAGATGATTTTATCTGTTATAGAGTCTTTTAATGAAGGGTAAAAAGTTCAAATCACTTTTCTAAGGGTCTTCATACTTTTAATACTACTAATTTAGTGTAAGTACTTTGCACGTGTATATTACGTTAATTGATAAAAAATTATATTGCTATCTACTAACCTTAATTGGTGTCCTTCACACCCTCCTATATCAAGTCATATTCTCGATAAATTGTAATTACATCATGTCCTATCTTATCGGCTTTCTTTAATACTTAGTCAGTCTAGTTCTACCTTTCCTAAAATCATCTATAATCAACCTCTCATACCTCCAGGGTATTCGTGCATGTCTTTTCCACTTGTCCAAACTATCTCAGCCTTACCTATCATGATTGTTCCTAAAAGAAACTGTGAACTAAATATCGCGACAATAAGAGATATTAAGACATACAATTAAATTTAACCTTTACACAAATTTTCTCAAAGCCGTTCAATATTAATCTACTACATGTAACTACAACAAAACAATACGATACTAGAGAAATCAAAATGACACGATTAAATCTAACTTTTACCTAAAATTTTCTTCAAAACTGACTGACATTCATCTATCACTAGTAAACTAAAACAAAAAAAATATGATAATAGATATATCAAAATAATACAATTAAACCTAACTTTTACATAGTTTTTTTCTCAAAGTCAGCCAACATTCATCTGCCACCTGTATTAAGTAGAATAACAATAAATAGTAAGATATTAGGACAATATGATTTACTCTAACCTTTACATAAAAATTTCTCAAAGTCCGACCGAACATACAAAACAATATGATATTAGAGATATCAAAACAATACAATTAAATCTAACCTTTATACAAAAAATTCTCAAAGTCGATCAATAACAATTAAAAGTTAACGAAATAATTTTTAAAGCAAAATAAAGAGAACAAAATTTGAGTTAAAAACCTGTACAAGTATGAAGGTCACCTTGTTGGAGCAATATTAAGATCATGATGTATGTAGAATGTAATAAAAATATGGTAGGTTTAGGATTCCTTAGAGTATTTTTTTTTAATTATAGAAAATTTAATTTAGACGAATAAAAGGATATTTTCCTAGTTTAACACATAGAAAACGATTCCTAATTAGTTTTAAAGTCTCAAATAATATAGTAGGTTTAGGATTCCTCAGAGTATTTTTTTTTTAATTATAGAAAATTTAATTTAGACGAATAAAAGGATATTTTTCTAGTTTAACACATAGAAAATGA
Source organism: Capsicum baccatum var. pendulum (assembly GCA_030864225.1). Lineage (NCBI taxonomy): Eukaryota > Viridiplantae > Streptophyta > Magnoliopsida > Solanales > Solanaceae > Capsicum > Capsicum baccatum. The sequence goes on from CM061560.1 coordinate 191,296,215, forward strand.
TTCCTAATTAGTTTTAAAGTCTCAAATGTTAGAATAATTATTAAATGACAATTATTTAAAGAAAAATAGTAAAAAGACGATTTTGTCTATTGCAAAGTCTTTTACAAAATGTTTAAATCACTTTTGTAAGAGTCTTCACACTTTTAATATATATTATAATATTATATATATATATATATATATATATTCTATATTTTAGGACTTTTAATTTCCCCTGTATATTTGGAACTCTTAATTTCCCCACATATATTTTAGAATTCATATTTCACATATTTTAGTATTCTTAATTTCTTTCCATATATTTATTTTATTATTAGTTTTTCATATATTTGAGAAGACCTTAATTTTTAATTTAATAAAATAATAATTAAACAAAAAAATAAAAAGACAATTTTATCTATTGTAGAGTCTTTTAATGTTGGGTAAAAAAAAGTTCAAATCACTTTTATAAGGGTATTCACACTTTTAATATATATATATATATAGAGAGAGAGATTATAATATTAAATATTGATTATATTTAATATATAGGAAGTTTTGGTATCCCTAAATAAATGAAAAAAAAAATTCTAAATACATTGTAAGTTTAGCGGCTATATATTGGGAGGGTGTGACGGTTGCTGGAGAAAGCAGGGGCAACGGAGGAGCAATTCATGAATCATGATCATGTTATTGGTCTTTACCGTATGTCATCAATGTTCTCACCTCATGAAACATAATCGGAAGTAAAAAAACACAACTATTCAATCCACAACTCCCTTGCGTTACTGTTTTTTATTTTTATATTCAAATTTATGGGTTCTGTTGTGTTGTAGGTGTGTTGAGTGCAGATGTCTTTGCGAGATACTGTAGACTTCGAGATAACAATACTATATGTATGTGTGGTACTGATGAATCTGACACCACTACTGAGACTAAAGCCTTGGAATAAAATTCTACTCCCAAGTTCTAAGCAAATTTGTGACAAGTAATTCTCCTTTTACTTGATATTAAATTAATTAATTGAGTCTCAATTACAAATTAGTTCAAATTAATATATTAAACTTCCATTTTCAATCCATTCAAAGTAATTCTCCTTTTGTTGATATGAAATACATTAACTAAGGAGTCATTTGGTACTTTGGTTGATATCTGATTTGGAGGTGAATTGTTTAGGTGTTAAATACATAACCATTTATTCCTTACAGAGTCCGCCTAACTTGAATTTGAATCAAAATAAAAAAAGAAATTGTATAAATACTTTATATTGAACATATCTACGAAATAATGTGTTTAATCTCGTGTTATGTCTGTTTCCAACATAATTTAATCCATGAAAAATAAACTTTAACCACAAATAAAAATATGAAGAAACAACAATTTTATTCATCAAGAATATGGGTACAAATTTGTTGCTCCCTTGATTCTTCTCTTTTGATTTTCTTTTCTCCGTAATTCGAGGACCGTTAGTGGCGTATTTCTTGAACATAGGATGAACTCTTTATGAATATCCCATGATTTGGTGGGATATTAGAGATCTCGATCTTTCTACGAATACCCATCAGTTTATGGGATATTTAAGATGCCTGTTTTGGTAATATTTTACCATTTAAATAGGCAGGATTTAGGGTAAAGTAGCCTCCTAGAACTCTAACAGAATTTGGATTCTTCTTAAAGAGTCCCACAAATTTTAGATGTCTACAAATGACCCCTACTTCAAGGCTTGTCGAAGTGTAGATTTGATGACGAGTATTGAAGTACCAATAGAGCTTCCATCTTTATGCGGCGGCTACAGATTTGCAAATCTGATTTTTGAGAGAAGAGATGAAGGACAAATTTGGTCCCACTGGGCGTGGCAATTTGTTTCCAACATAATTTAATGCATGAAAAATAAACTCCAACCACAAATAAAAATATGAAGAAAACAACAATTTTATTGATCAAGAATACGGGTACAAATCTGTTGCTCCCTTGATTATTCTCTTTTGATTTTCTTTTCTCCGTAATTCGAGGGTCATTAGTGGTGTATTTCTTAAACATAGGATGATCTTTTTATGACTATCCCATGATTTAGTGGGATATTGGAGATCCCGATCTTTCTATGAATACCCATCAGTTTACGGGATATTTAAGATGCCTGTTTCAGGGAATATGTTACCCTTTAAATAGGCGGAATTTAGGGTAAAGTAGCCTTCTAGAACTCTAATAGAATTTGAATTCTTCTTAAAGAGTCCCATAAATTTTAGATAATTTGAAGACCGTTAGTGGCGTATTTCTCGAACATAAGATGATCTCTTTATGAATATCCCATGATTTGGTGGGCTATTGAAGATCCCGATCTTTTTACGAATACCCATCAGTTTATGGGATATTTAAGATGCCTGTTTCAGGGAATATGTTACCCTTTAAATAGGCGGGATTTAGGGTAAAGTAGCCTTCTAGAACTCTAACAGATTTTGGATTCTTCTTAAAGAGTCCCATAAATTTTAGATGTCTACAATGTCAAAAAGGATACTTTGTTAATAAAGAAATAGAATTTTGGATGAAGCATAATGTTTGTTTGGAGTTGAGGAAGCTGCGAGCATAAATATGTATTCCTCTTTAGAAAAAATATTTTTCTTTTTTATTTTGAGCAGAGGGTCTATAAAAAACAACCTCTCTATCCAGCAAAGGTAGGGGTAAGGTATGTGTACATCTTACCCCCTCTATACTCCACTTATAGACCTATACTGGTTACATTGTTGTTGATATACCAAGCTATTTGATACTATTTTATTTGGTCCTATTCTTAGGCCTTAGCCAACAAATTCTGTATTGTTATCTGCAATATCCTGATGGTGAATATTGGTCACTGCTCATGGAAACAAGTTTCTTTTGGTTGAAATGACAAGATAATCTTAGATAAGTATGATCCTAGCATCAAGTAGGTAAAAGACTATGTTGTATGGACTCCCTAAAATAGTTGTGACACCTATGTCGGACCCTTAAAAGTACACTTTTGGAGGATCTGACATACATTCACGGATCAAAAGTATGAGACACTTGTCATGACCCAAAACCAGGTCATGATGACACTTATCGCGACTGAGCCTTCATAAGTAAGCCAATCACCCAAACTGATAAAAAGAAAAACAAAAATCGATAATCAAATAAACCCAAGCGATACTTTTAGAATGTCAGGATATATATATATATATATATATATATATATATATATATATATATATATATATATATATATATATATATATATATATATATATATATATATATCTAAGTCTGAAGAAATAACATAAACCATCCAAAACCTAGTGTCATAATGTAAGAGCAATCTAAGTTTAAATCCAAACTGAAAAGTACAAAATTGTCTCTAATCCAAATAAGGACATATGTAAGATAGAGTGATATCCGAAAATATGCCCTGAACATTAGAACGGTACATTACCTCGAATATCACCAACCAATAACATGATCTCATTTTCGCATGTCATACTCGTGCTAGGATCTACACCGAAAGGGCGTGGTAGAGGTGAGTACGATCCACTTGTACTCAATAGGTATTATAGGACAACTAAGAAAGGTAGAAAATAAGATAAGTTAAATATAATATGAGCATGTCACCTGCAAACAGAAAAGCCCCAAACGGTAGCTCACACCATCTCTACTAATAGTTATATATATAACTACACAGAAATAACAACAACACAAATACAAAGGAGAAATACACAAAACAATAATACACAAGGCAAGTAAACTAAGGAAAATAACAATATGGGAATGTAAATGCAATCCAATGCAATATAGATGGATGAATAATGAAAGCCATCACATGACCTTTTGTATGCGCCTACTGAGCTCACAACTACCAGGTATGTAATGACTTAAATTTTGATGATTTTTGTGAATTATTTATTTTTGGATGACTTGGCCATTTTACTCCTTTTTGTTGTTGCTTTGCGATATTTCTAGGGTGTGGGGATGATTGACATAGTTTCTAATGCATTTTGATTTAATATGTGAGAGTTTGTTATTTTTTATGGTTAAAAAGGCTTTATAGTTAAGCTTGGTCAATATTTGTTGTTTGGTGTGTCGGATGGCCAAATGGACAACGCCAGCAGATCCAGAACGCCGATTTTAGGTTGGTGTGGTTTTATGATTTTTGTATCTTATTTCGATCCTCAGTTCAGAAAGTTGTAAAATTAGGTTTCGGGGGTTGATTATGTGAAAACAACATTTTTTTAAAAATATGATATCTCCATTAAGTCTGGAGCATCGAATTTGATAAGGTAGCATAGTTCGTTTGTATTTTTGGGATTTTGAATGGATCTCGAGGGGTCCGTGGAGACTTGGAATTCTCCAAGTCTACAGTTGATGCACCACTCAGTTGTTGCATCCGCTTAAGCAATATTTTGGTGACTTAAGAGATACTCGCGATTACTGAAAGTCGGTCGCCTAAGCGACCAGGCTGCCAACTGGGGCTATCGCATAAGCGATTGCCACTTACGCGACATGCGCAGACTAGGAGAATATAGCAAAAGAAACACTTGGTCACTTATGCGATGTCCTTTTAAGTGACCCAATGTTTGCTTAAGCATTACCTGGGTGGCTTTAAATACCCCTTTTCCTCAATTTTTCACTATTTTTGAAACTTGGGGCTTTGGGTTTTAGAGTTTTTGGGCAATTTCTTTCATTTTAAATCTTGGGTAATTTCCAAATCCTTATTTCAATAATTTTTGTTTGATTCTTGTCATTTAAAGCTTGTTAAAACTCGATTTCAAAAGTGGAATTAGGGATTTTGGCTCGGAAGGCCTAAATTAGTAACTATTTGATTGAGACCCCAATTTCAACTCATTTTCACTTGGGTTATCTTATATGAGTTCCTTTAATCATGGTAAATATATTTTTGAACTAAAATTATGATTTTACCCTTATTTTTAGAAGACCTATTTTGGGGGTCCGCTGCGGCCCCAACTCAAAAATAGGCAATATGGATATCACTGGCTTCCTTTTGATGTATAGATTCTATATTTGTTTGTTTTAGTTGATTTTGAGTTCATCTGTGAGGAGAAGGCTATGTGTTGATAGCTTTTAGACTTAATTTTTTTTATTCGAGGTAGGTTATGGCTTAACTTTCTTCAGATTGGGCAGGGTTGTTAATATTGATATAAAAACATGTTATGAGTGTGGTAACTAATCATGAGAATGTCTTTATTCTTGTTTTGTGCCCGTGTGGGGACCTATGTTGTTGTTATTTGGTAGTTTTAAGACATTATTTGCTACGTGTGACCGTGTGGGGTCTTATATGATGTTATTGGTTGTCTTCTTTATGGTGGAAAAATGTATAAGTTGGTATTTATGTGGTATCAAATGGAATATTATTGTATATCTTACTCTATTGGTTTATGGACTATATTGGATTATGGATGGTTGGCATACTGATATCACCCGAACCAGGGCATTGACGTGATGGACATCTCAAGTCCAACAATAACTGGAGACCACACCCAATACCCCAAATCGTGGAGCACTTTACACCCATGTCGGATGAATAACAAGATAACGTGCAATAACTTTAGAAAGTTTTAATACATGTACATAACCAACCACCGACGACTGACCAAATGACCAAACGACATCGCCCAATAACCATGGTAATCTATACAAATCCTTCTAAATAATGATCCAAAACTGAATACCAATAAAGTGTCGAGACATGCCCCTGACTATAGCCAAAAATAGTATCCAATAGTCTATAACAGAAAAAGAGAAACATAATCCTGAAATTGATCCTTTCGAAGCGTGGAAGCTCACCACTTTAAGTTGACTCTCGATCAATCTACGATTACTGAGCAGAAGAAGTAGAAGTATGACCAATTCTTACAATGCGTGGGGATACAGCGCCCAAAGACGATTAGCAGGGTGAATGCTAGCATGTAACTCAGGGATAAAGATAAAATAATGCCGTCAATTCAAATCAAGTCAACCAGTGCACAATAACTATATGAAAATACATATGTACATATCATACTGGGATAGGAAACAAGGTTTAGCATGCACTTTAAAATCTTAACTTGTACTGTGGAGCTCAATCGTCATATAATAATACCCACGGGCTATATGGGCCCCAGCTCTCACCCCTGGTACTGCCCTAGTGCGTATATCTTCACTAACCGAAGAATAATCTCATATATATGCACACGGGGGACTCGAACCTCCCAGCATATACTAAGGTGAATTTAGCACCCAATGATATAATGATTTATGGGGGACTCGAACCTCCCTAATCATGAAATAATAATAATGAGGGGGACTCCAACTTCCCTAGTCACTCCGACCCTTGCGTTGGCAAACGTGGTTTCCAATATGGTCACCCAGAGCTCCACTTTCACAACTCAGCTACATAACCCTATTTATAGCTAGTTAAAACATTTATAACACAATCCCATTCATGAATCACATTCCATATTAAGGAATACATTATTGGTATCGTCATACCAACTACACTTGAAAGGTAATAAGAACATACCAAAACAATTCCCATTAACTTGAAGAAAGCAACTCCCTTTGTTCATTAATACAAGGTGGGGGGCACCAACTTTCTTTGTTCATTAAATCATACCATTGTGTTTTAAATACCTCTTTATATTATGCAATAGTTCAAGACTAGTTCACTTTACAAATTCCCACCTTTCTCATAACTCAAAACCAATTTCACACTATGGGGTTGGGGTCATAACTACTTTAAAAGTCACAAGAATAGGAAATCATAATTTCCTAAGTTCATTCACCATACCCATGCACCCAAAAGTTCAAAATCATAATTAAAGCATGAAAATCATATGTAAACCATGAGAAACATTGTTCAATTCATAAACATTTAAAACCCCCAACCTTTGTTTCAAAACCAAAGTAACATATCATGAAATAATAATTTAAAACACATGATTTTTACAAATTAACAATGAGAGAGAATCACATGCCTATAATAGTAAGATGTACGAAGAGAAATCACCCTTGAAGGCCCTAATTGATCAACTTCTTAAAAACCCTAAGTGTTATTGTCCTTGAGGAATTTAAGAGTGTTAAGAAGTTACTTTGAAGTGTTTATGAGGGCTGATGATACTGTAACGACCCGAGACTAACCCCTAGTCGTCACACGGTGCTTAGGACCACAAGTGATCTTAAGCTAACCCTTGTACTAGCATACTATTAAGCAACTGATCTAACTATGTATAAAATGATTGAGTTTACTATGCGGAAATATAATCATAAGGAAATCTAAGAAAATACAACACTAGTACAATTTAACATTCTAATAAAATTGAAGAGCAAAACTGAAATTACCTGACTGACACTAACTGACATCTGTGAAGCCTCTACTATACTAACTATAGGTACCTGGGACGCGAATCCAACTACCACTAATCAATACACATGAGTAAGAAAGTAATGTACATAAATAACATTTAATTGAAATCCCTAAAGTAGGAGGACTCATCATCTACTGGATGGAATCTGCAACTATCTAATCATGATAGATGGACTACAATCGAACTGGTACCTACATTATAAGATAATGTAGCACATAGAAGTATATATGGATCAGTACTTTTGGAATGTACTGAGCATATGAGGGTGAATGCACAAGTAAATCAATATCTCAATATTATTATAAATTTATAAAAGAATGCATGCTAAATGTAGATGACTTACATAAGCTGGAATATTTGAAAACTGAAAATCATAATCATGAATAGCAAATATGCTGCATAAATCTCATGAGCCATAATATTTAGTTTCTAAAAGATGTACTTGTATTATATCTTTAAATTATGCTGTCTAAGTGTAAAAAGGACTCACTTTTATATCTAAAAGCTGAAAACTAAAATCTGTAGCTAATATCTATTTTAAAGCAATATCTGAATAAAGTTGTGAGCCTTTACACTTAGTTCTAAAAGCTTTTCTATTATTCTTTTCTGTAGTCTGTAGGGAAATACTTTTAAAAACTATTCTGAAAGTCTTTACTGTTAGGGAGGTTCTTCTAACCGCCATAAACCATGTGAGCTATCATGGAGTCCAACGTCTAGTTCTCTTATGGGAAAGCATCACGTTAGGGAGAGGTTTCATACTCTTGCGATGGAGTATAACCTAATCTAAGTGATCACATTTGTATCTATCATCCATATAGAAATGGGAATAATCTGATAATCTTAACCTACGTTGGCTCATAGTTCTAGGGTATGTGGACATACCTAACTCGGTGCTAAATACTACTCCCTTTAATCTGTATGCTCATTCTATTGGAAATCCATTTTTAAAAACTAATATGAGGATTTACAATAAAAACCTCTTGTAAATATGTTTACTGTAACTGTAGCTAAATCTGTAAAGTGGACTCTATGTCTAAGCTGAGATCAAAAGATCAAATCTTTATTAAAAAATCTGAATATAGAAATCATGGGATGTTAAAAAGCATAATCTTCTTGAAATATCAATATTCAAACTAGGTCTAATAGCCCATGCATCTAATGAAAATATTGGTACTTCAAGTCTAAATCTGGAAATTACTGCAATACGCATGAAAATATGGAAGTAAACATGCAAATTCATCATCTAAATTACTTCAAATCTTATAATCTTTCAATTAGCAATATTGGGTATGAACCTTAATTTGAAACTCATGTAATTTCATACAAAATCATCTTTAAAACTAATTTTGGACAGAGGGATAAAAGGATTATCCTTGTTGAAAAACCCCACATACCTTAATTGATGCAATTGATGAGAACACTTGATTTTTGATTTCTATTTGTTCTCTTGAAGATGGATTCTTGGTTATCTTGAATTGGACACCTTGAATTTTGAGTTTCCTTGAAGAAAGAATGGTGGAATTTGGATTTCTTGGGAATAAGTTTTGATGTTCTAGGTTTTCTTAGAGAGAAATTTAATGAAAAGTGAACAAATGCTTAGAATAGGTTTAATCCTCTGTTATTCACAATTTGGGGGCTTGGAAAAAGACTAAATTGCCCTTTTAAAATCAACTTTGGAATTGGAAATCTTGATTTTGGGCCCCACCGCGATGTACCACTATCGTGGTGGCTCACTAGAATTTGACTATTGCAAACGGGAACTTCATCGCGAGCGGGGCTATCGCGGTAAGCCACTAAAAATCGACAAATGTTATTTGGGACATCACCACGACGCGGTACTATCATGGTGATCTACTGGAAATTGATAAATGGGAACTGGAACTTCACCGCGATGCGGTCCAATTGCGGTGGTCCACTAAAAATAAGTGTTATTTTTCATGTCACCGTGATGTGGTGCTGCTCATTTTGAGACACTATCTTTACTAAAAGTGCCATAACTTCTCAACCGAGTATCAGATTGAGGTAAAATTGGTATTGTTGAAAAGCTGAGCCAATTATCTACATATTAGTAGGTCTAGAGCTTGAAAATTCTACACGTATCAAGAGTTATTCATTATTAAAGCTAACCCTTGACATTCTAGGAGCAAAACTGAGCTAGAAAAAGTATGGGGTATTACATTATCTCCCCCTTGGGAACATTCTTCCTCGAATGAGACTAGTTAAACTAAAGATTCTAAGGAACTGAGGCTATATATGCTGGCATGCAAAACTGAAACAAACTGCATGACTGAATCTAAAACATACGGAGCGACTAATTTGACTGAGAGTTCTGATCTAAGGAAACTGAGATCATATACTGAACATTCCCATTTGGGAGCATACTTACATGACTAAGTCTGAAACAACAAAACCTCTATCATGAAACTAATTTCTGAACTGCTTGCCTTTACTTACTATAAGGAGCTGATTCATACTGAGAGTTTAGAATTTGCTTGAACTGTTCATGCTGCAATCATACATATAGAACTATGAAGTGATAAATTTTGCAGGCACGAATCATGGGACAATGAGGCTAAGATCATACAATGGGTATTACACTATATGGGCTGAAATACTTGGAAAACTAAGATCATTCACTGAATACTTATGGACTGAATCATGATTAAATATCTGAATCTAAAATTGATGCCTGATGCCTGAATTGAGCTGAATTCGTAATTTACAAATATACAAACATTTTAGCTCATGGAATGGCCTTACCCTTGAAACTTTGGGTAGTAAGACTAGATGAAAAGTTGGACATCTATAGGAGCTTATCTGCTTGATTGCTAAACTGGACTGCAGGCTATATGGACTGGATCATACTGAATGCTCACACCCAAATGGGGCATTTCTTCAACATTCTTCTAGGAAGTTCTAACGATATTAGGGAGAAAAGAACTCTGGGCTTGATCTGAACAAGACATCTGAATAAGAAATTTCAACATTGCTGCAACTCTATAGCATGGAACATAGACCTATAAATCATAAGCTAGGATAGAATTACTAGGCCTTAAGCAATGCAACTTCTTACTTTCAAGCTTATCAATGCTTCTTAAATACTCCCTCAACTATACTATCCCTTTAAGTAGCATATTCACTTGATTTAACTTATAATTTTCACATGGTCATTGATAAATCCGTGTACTAGAGTCTAAACTAAACTAAATTCTCTCATCATGGTCAAGCCTAACTCGAAATCACAAGGTACTCACATAGCACCATAATACCAGTCTGAACCATGAATTTAGTACCCCAAGCGTTGTTATAACTACTTACCTTTAGGATAATTTTTCTTATCACTTTAGCAACTAAATTCAACCTCTTACTAGGAATTTACTAATGCGCAATGCATTCATCCACTTACACACCAACATGACATTCAAGCCTAATTTCATAACCACATATACACTTCCAAACAAACACCCATAAAAGCATCTTTCTTATATTCTCTAATACCTCTATCAATAACAACTTCCTTACACTATTATTAAGAAGACAAACATAAAATATCCTCAACTAACCAAGTTATACACAAAAAGCTTCACCTCAATATTCCTTGACTTATAGACTTACATAAAACAAGCATACAACCATCTTTCCCAACATAACATATTTACTCTTTCCCAATTACATAATTGTTCATCCTCACTAACTTGATCTAAGGGGAGGTTACTGAAAGGTTGGAATGTCGGGATACTAAGCATAACTTAACACTTTACTGAGGCCTGAGGAATAGAGAATTCACGACATGGATTTATTAAAGAGATCTAATCTGAGGACGTATATGATATAGATCTGAACTTCGCTGATCATTAAGAGTGTTGCATGAGTACTGGAACTGAACATACTGTAAAGCATGAGTACATGAGTCATGAGCTGCATGACCTGAATTTGGAGTTCATAACTTATGAAATATGATTTTGACTGCTGAGTGAACTGAAACTCCTCATACTAAGAATTGGGAGAGTACATGATTCTCTATTATGTGCATGAACATGAACTATGATCACGGAACTAACACGTAAGGCATGAGTAGATACTGTGATGACTGAAAACTTTACACTAGGATAAGAATGGGTTAGAAATCTTCTTCCCTATTGATGTTCTACAACATACTGACATCACTACTAGAATCTGAGAGCCTGATTTGGTTTCTTGTTCCATCATCTCCCCCTTAGCTTTAAGCCATCCTTCTAAGTCTGTGGAACCCTTTACTAAGCTCTAAACTGAACCACACTCACTGCACTCTAGAGTCAAGAACACAACAACACAGGTAAATAATAAACTTACTCTGAAAGATTACACTAGTAAGTGTAAAACCCACTTCTAATACTTCTTTCTGAGATACAACTCTATCTTTCTATAGCCCCAAAAGTCATCATATAATTTCTTGAACACCTACAATCTTAGAATCTTCATGAGTATCACCATGTCCTGAGTTCATACCATCTAGAGCTTCAACTCTTATTTCTATTAGCTCAATCTTTAAAGATTCAAACTTAGATTCTAACACTTAACATAGATATCCCCAAACCTTTTATGAACCGTACTACTTCTGTCATAGCCTACTAATACCATATCTCTAAAATTATATTTCTAAACAATGAGAATCAAAATCATATAAAAAGGCTCAACATCATCTATCCATAACTCCTTAACTTAGCTATTACGAATATTATATACTATATAACTAGTCTCCTTCCACTTAGCAACTCAACGGTACTACTAACCACACACAATACGTAATAACCTTAGAAAATAATGCAACCCCATATCACCTTGGGCATACCTCTACATCATACGTACAACATCATACTTAATTATGAATAAAGGGACTTAAAATCTTGCATATACTGTTCAAGCCTACTAGATCACTTCCATATAGCTAGCATCACTAACCGAGCAATCATTACTTCCACCTTGATGATCATCCACTGTTCAAACTTAGCGTCTAGTGCTAAACATGATTTACAACCTAATCTCACATATTATTCTTACTTGGAAGCTATAAAATAAAACATCAAGAAACACTAGTCCACTAGAACCCCCATAACAACCATATTCGATCACAATCCTATGGTTTCCTATGTGTAAGAGGGAAAATATTTAGAATGCCGTTAACTTAAAAGCTAAAAGAGTGATGCCTTTGACTACGAGTCAACTATCGACCTATAACCACGAGTCATAGCCAATGCAGTTCTACCAAGGTAACATACTTTGCTGACCCTATGACTCAGCTACAAGAATTATAATAGGACCCTACGACTCGTAGGGATTAGTCGTAGTCAACACTAAACCCAAATTAGGACTTACACTGGACATCATACGATTACACCTATCGACTCGTAACATATCCTTACGGCTCTTAGTTATCCACTCGTACTCAGAGAAGAACCTAGCTACAAACTTACTGGTGTGGTTACGAATCATCCCAATGACTCATCAGGACACCCTACGACTTATTGGGTGAGTCATAACTAGGGCAGTGAGCTCAAAGCTTAAGGAATTTTCAAGGGCCAAATCTAGGGTATTTCAACTCTCTCCCACTTGGATCATTCATACTAGAATAATAGGACAAGGCATTTATTAGCAAGAATTGACTTCACATACCTCTACTCTTACCTTTAACTAAGACAAAAAAAAATGTTAAGAAAATCACTCTTTCATTTAACAAAGATAGAAAACAAAGATGTTCAGGAATACACATACCTTAAACACACTTATTTGGAGTGGAAAACAAGAACGCATACTTGGTATTCATGTCTTCTTCGGCTTCCAAAGTAGCCTCTTAAACCTTGTGGTTCCTCCACAGAACCTTTACTGAAGCTATGTCCTTCATCCGCAATTGATGAACCTGACGATCTAAAATTTCTATTGGAACTTTCTCATAAGATAAGAATTTTGAAATACCTACCTCCTCCAAAGGAAAAATCATTGAAGGATCACCCACACACTTTCTCACTATCAAAATGTGAAACACTGGATGAATAAAGCTCAAACTAAAGGGTAACTCCAATTCATATGTAACATTACCAACCCTTTTCAACACTAAGTATGAACCAACATATCGGGGACTGAGCTTTTCCTTCTCACTAAACTACATCACTCTTTTAATGGGGATATCTTTAAGAACACCCAATGACAAACACTAAACTCTAACTCCCTTTGCCTTACATCTGTGTAGGACTTTTGACGACTTTGGGCGGATTTAAGTATATCCAAAATCACCATCACCTTCTATATCGCTTGGTGAACCAAATCTGGGCCAAAGATCTTAGCCTCACCATTTTTAAACCGCCCGATAGGAGACTTATACCTCCTACCATACAAGGCCTCGAAAGGAGCCATACCAATACTAGAGTGGTAGCTATTATTATACGCAAACTCTATAAGAGGCAAATTATCAACCCAATTACCACCATAGTTAATCACACAAGCTTGAAGCATATCTTACAATATTTAATTAGTCCTTTCCACTTGCCCATCCGTCTGTGGGTGGAAAGTAGTACTAAGATTCACCTTAGTTCCCATACCTCTGTGAAACGAATACCAAAACTGTGATGAGAACTGAGTTTTATGATCCAACATCATATAAATAGGTGCCCCATACAACTTCACAATTTCCTGGAGGAACAACTTTGCATAATCCTCTACCGAATGATTAGTCCTCACTGGCAAAAAGTGACCAGACTTAGTCATTCTATCCACGATGATACAAATCAAATCAAACTAATTTCGAGACTGAGGAAGGATGTTAACGAAATCCATGTTAATCACTTTCCACTTCCACACAGGAAACTCAATTTATTGATATAACCCTCTAGGCGGCAAGTGCTCAACCTTCACTTTTTGGCACACCATGCATTTAGCCACAAAAATGAACACATATTGCTTCATATTGTTCCACCCATAAATTTCCTTTAGATCATGATACATCTTTGTCAAGCCAGGATGAATGGAATAACGCGATTCATGAGCCTCAACCAAGATCCTATTTCGTAACCTATCTACATTGGGAGTACATAATCTACCTTGGTACCTCACGATACCATCAATACCAATTTCAAAAACTACAACTTCTTATTGTTCCATATCTCTATTAATCTTTATTAAGACATGATCTAATACCTACTTCTCTTTTATTTTAGTACCATAAGAGGACTGTGCCACCTTTTGTAGAAATATACCTTCGTTCTTAGAGTCTAAGAGATGAACTCCAAGGTCAGCCAAATGGTGAATATCTTTCACCAATTCCCGATTATCCTAATATACATGAGCTAGACTCCCTATGGATAACCTACTAAGAGAATCAACAACCACGTTAGCTTTACCGGGGTGATAATAGAGACTCATGTCGTAGTCTTTCATCAACTCAAGCCATGTCCTTTGCCTGAGATTCATCTCCTTTGGGGTGGACATATATTACAAGCTCTTATGATCAGAAAAGATATCTACATGGACCCCATACAAATAGTGACACCAAATTTTAATGTGAACACCATAACCAACAACTCCAAGTCATAAGTCAATAATTCCTCTTATAAACTTTAAACTGCCTAGAAGCATAGACCACTACTCTACCATGCTGCATTGACACACAACCACATCCCACACGGGATGCATCATAATAAACCATAAATCTATCATTACCCTTGGGCAGGGTCAAAACTGAAGCAAAAGTCAACTTTTCATTCAGCTTTTCCAAACCACCTTCACAAGCTTCCGACCATAAGAACTTCATCTTCTTCTGAGTCAACTTAGTCAAAACGACAGGAATAGAAGAGAAACTCTCCAAAAATCTCATATAGTAGCTTTTTATACCTAAGAAGCTTCGAATATCGATTGGAGTCGTAGGCCTAGGCTACTTCTTAACCACTGCAACTTTCTGTGAATCCACTATGATCCTTTCACTAGAAGTGACATGACCTAGATAAGTTACAATTTTTAACCAAAACTCACTCTTCAAAAGATTAGGATAAAATACTAATCTTTCAAGGTTTGCAATATGATACAAAGATGGTCAGCGTCATCCGCCTCACTATTAGAGTACACTAGAATATCATCTATAAATATGATCTATAAACATATTGATGAACAAATCTAAAAACTAAAAAAAATCCTATTCATCAATTCCATGAATGCCGTTGGGGCATTAGTCAAATCAAAAGACATGACTAAGAACTCATAGTGACCAGAACGAGTTTGGAAGGCAGTCTTAGGGACATCCACCTCCCTAATATTTAGATGATGATAACCAGACCTAAGATTAATCTTTGGGAAACATCTACCACCCTAAAGCTGGTTGAATAAATTATCGATCCAAGAAAGAGAATACCTATTCTTTACCATAACCTTATTCAACTAGCGGTAATCAATGCACATTCAAATGGAACCATCATTATTACGCACAAACAAAATAGGAGCACCCCACGGAGACACACTAGGATGAATAAAACCTTTGTCAAGGAGGTTTTTTAACTGTTCCTTAAGCTTCTTCAACTCAGCTTGAGCTTCTATAAGGATGGATGAAAGTAGGACGAGTGTTCGGAACAAGTTCAATCCCAAAATTAATCTCCCTATTGGGAGGGATATCGGGAAAATCATCAAGAAAAACCTTAGGGAATTTATTAACCAAGGGAATGGATTGTAAGGAAGGACCCTCTGAGTTAGAATCTTTAACCCAGACCAAATAATAAAGACAATCTTTGAAAATCAACTTTCGGGCTCTAAGATATGATATGGATCTTCACTTAGACACTAGAGAACCCCTTCCCACTCAATGATTAGATCATTAGGATATTTAAACATGACCTTACGTGTCCGACAATCTAAGAAGGCATAGCATGAGTGGAACTAGTCCATCCATAATATGATATCAAAATCAACCATGTCTAACTTTATAAGATCTACCAGAGTTTCTATGCCACCAGCAGATACCACACAACCTCTATAGACTCTCCTATAAATTATAGAGTTACCCACCATATAGAAAAAAAAAAGAACTGGATGTACTCAAGACCAAAACCAAAATGTATAGCCACAAATGTGGTCACATAAGAAAGAGTAGGCCCTTATCAAGCAAGCAATACATATCACATAAAAAGAGTCATAACATACCAGTGATGACATCGAGAGATGCCTCAGTCCTAGCTAGTAGTAAAATCATACAAGCAATTTCAGCCAACGCCAGTACCAGAAGTAAAAGCAACACCCTTTGGTGAAGGAGCTAATGAAGTAGCAACAAGAATATTATTTTCCCCTGATGCAACCTTAGAAGGACAATCCCTCTACAAGTGACCAATTTGACTATATTTAAAACACCTGTTCCTTCTCTCTTCTTAAAAACTATGGTGCGTCTTCCTACAGAATCTACAAGAAGGATATGATGGAGCAGAATTATGATCACCCGATCGCTTTATATAGGGAGCACTAGCCATAAAGTAGGAACCAAAACTCCCTCACTTCTTTTTAGACCACTTTCTATAATTTTTACCACTCTGCTACTGACCTTTACCCTGATTAAAAAATTTAAACATCTTAGTCTTCCTCTCCCTATCTTCACTTACTTTTTCTTCTCTTTGTCAACCTACTGCATATACATAAACAATATGGAGATTTTCATATCCTTGTTCAACAAGGCAACCTTACTCTCAAGAATTAAATCACGGGACAACCCAGAAGCATATTTCCTCATTTTAGACCTCATTCTAGAGACTAACTCAGGAGAATACCAAGATAAATGATGGAATTTGAAGGTATATGATCTGAGATGAATTTATGTATGTTAGTGTTGTTATCCTATCTTATTTAGCCTTATTTTGAGGACAATTAGTATACTTAATGTGTTAATGATCATATAAATAAGCATATAAGTGTTTAAATATGTAATTACAATATTTAAAGGTGTTTTCAAACAAGTTTGTACTTAAATGGATCATTTAGAGTCTAGATACAAAAACTAGTGTTACTAGCTTGAGCTAGGTGTTTGTCTAGTTGATATCGATGGATTCTATTATTATTAATGAGTTACTAATAGTTATTATTGTGTAATTAAGTGTGAATGTTTTTTTATAATGTTCAAGGGTCAATTGAATCAAGCCAAGAGTCAAAACAATAAGTTAAAGATCAACATGGGCAAACCTAGTCTTAGCTCGAGTTTCTAGTTCACCATTCTTGATATAGTGTTGTTTAGAGCTCTAATTTATGGTGTATTATGATGTAGGATGATTGGTTAGATGATTATATTGAATTTGGGATGTTTAACAAGCTTGAAATCAAGGCAAAACAACACCTTAAGGCTCGGTATTGAAGACAAGGCACACGATAAGGTTTGAATGTCAAAATGCAATTTCCAATGAGGGTATTGGAATTGCAACGCGCCGCACCCCTTTTACCCTGGGACTAAGAAACACCTCGCACCTTTTATTCCAGTGGATAGATAAAGTCATTGCGTTGCTTAATGCAAGAGAGAGACCAACGCGATGTACTACTTATTTCAACCACGGTCAAACATTGTCTACTATATATAGGACACTTAGACTTGTTTCTAATCACTTTTGAACATCTTTGGACTTGGAGAGTGGATTCTTAACACTTTTTTCAAGGTTTATTTCTCTTTACTTTAGATTTTTAATGGATCACATCTTGTGTTCATTGATTTGGATTACCGTTATATCCATTAGTGGCTAAACACCCCTTTTCGGGGTTAAAGCAAAGAACATGACTACGATTGCTATGAATTGATTTGGTTTTAGTTTATTTATCATATTTGGTTGTTTTTTTACTATTGTTATCTTTATTTTAAGGATTTTCGACCCTTAGAATACATATATTGTTGACTTTGTGATCTCGGGAGAGAGAATAGAAAGATAGAACGTGAGGGTAAATAGAATAGGGTTCTTATTCCTTTATAAAATAAGGGATTTAAATTAGCATATAGGATAAGGATATACCTAGAATCCTCACTTGGTTCACAACGGGATAAAATATAAATGTGTTTAGCTTAGTTCTCACATCCCTGCTCAATGATGTAGTTGTGCATCTAAGTTAGATAGGTGGTTAGAGGTCAGGAGACCATGATCATAAAATCAACCCCACGAATTAACAACTAAGATAAGTAACTTAACCGATGAAGTTCGATACAAGAGTATTATTGTTTGTAGAGCTTTCACTCCAATTTTCATCCATTGATTGTCCAAAGTCTTTACTTTCCCGTATTATTTTACTTTACTTTTAGTTTATAAACTCTCGAACTCTTCTTATTATGATTGCGCTGATTAATATTGATAGTTAAACTTGAATTGAATAGTTGTTAAAACAAGTCTCTAAGGTATCGATATTCGGCTTTATTTAAGGTCACTGTATTACTTGATAAGACCACGTACACTTGAGTGTGTGCTTAGGTGCAATAACATACTCCTTGACCCTTATCCTGCCTTGCTTTAGATTAACAAACTCTTCCGCTTTCGCCTCCCTCAACACCTGAGAAAAGAAGCGGTCCAGAAAAGCACTAGATAAATTATCTCACAGTGCGTATTCATCATCGTCTTCCTTAGAGTGTTCCCATCCCTCATACCATTAGTATGCTACATCATCCAGTTAATAGGCAGTGAATTCTATATCCTCCACATTAGAAATATGTATCACACGAAAGATCTTCTTCATCCCTTTGATAAAATTGTGAGGATCTTCCTCAACTTTAGAACCAGTGAATACAGAAGGACTCAACCTCATAAATTGGACAACCCTTGTGGCCTTAGAAGATGGAGTAACAAAAGCTACACGATCAGAATGAGAAGCTACCAACTAAGCCAGCATATGTAGATTGACGAAATTCTGCATTTGATATATTAACCTGAGGAGCTCGAGAAGGACTTGAGGGGACCAATAGAACTCCAGAAAGGTAATCAAGAACTATACCCCTTGATCGGGTCTGTACTCCATAAGATGGACGTGTTCCATCAGCATTGTCCTCAAGTGGGATAGAGAAGTTTCCATGAGCTTCAGATCGCCTGGGAGGCATGATCTAAAAAGTAAAAACACGTGAATTAGAGAGACTCAAGACCTTAGACTATATATCCCAAAATAAGACACACAAAAAAAACATTCCTAAATACCTCGTAGCCTATCCCTTATAAGTATGGTGTGCTACACACCCATAAATGAGACTCTACTTGACACAGATTTATTGGATATCCAATGACACTAAACCTAGCATCTGATACTACCTTAACACGACCCAAACCAAGGCCTTGTCGTAATAGGCATCTCAAGTCCACTAAGGATCGGAAACCACCCCCAGCACCCAAAACTGTAGACCACCTTACACCCATGTCGGATGAATTTTGAACATATAATAAGATAGAGTGTAATAGATTAAGAAATTTTTAATGCATATCCATAACTGATGAGTGGTGAATTTACCACTCATTTGCACTCAACATTCATGAACACTACTATTATTTGAATGTATAAATAAGACAACATTGCAATTAAATGCACTAATTTCCATATTTTGTAGGCATATAGATTATGAGAAGGAAAGACGTGGATGTGAGCTACAAAGGATAAAAAAGGATAAAAGAAGTGAATCTTGAAGACCTAAATAAGAAACCAGCCTCAGTTACCACGATCGCGGTTTATGGGCCGCAATCGCGACCAGCCAAGTCAGGTCAAAGTACCACAATCATTGTGTCCTAACTACAGTTGTGGTAGCTACAATTGTGGTCAAGCTTCAGCAATCATGACTATGTGGGAATGTGTCCAGGGGTAGTTTTGCAATTTCATTCAGCCGAACCCAATTCCTTTTAAAGGCAAAAACCTTTCCTCTTTTTGGGATTCTACTCTCTTGGAACATTTTTGAATTAGAAGATTAAAACCCTAATTTGGGCAATAATTGTATTTTGATTTGGGGTGACTTTGAATTTAGTGTAATTTAAGAATGGATGCTTTGAATAATCCCTATAGTACATTTCTCTCTCTTTTCTTCATGAGTAGCTAAACTTTTACTGTCTTGGGATTATGTTAAACTAAGGTGCAATTATGTGTGGGTTGTGATGTATTTATGTATATGCTAGTTTGAATTCAATGGGTTTGACTATTGCTTGGTTTAATTAGTCGGGATTTATGGGTAAAAACCCCCAAACACCCAAAATGGATTTGTAGGTGAAAATACCAAATTCTTGAAAGCTCACACCATTCTTCAAAAAGGGGTTAGACATAATCCTAAGATTTCTCTCATATTAATTTAAAATCACAACTGTTGTTTTAATTTGTTAGTTTGAGTTATTGACAAACATTTGCCAAAACCAAACCCCCACTTTTATTTATGAATTTTGTTTTATTCACATTACGGGCAACTTACTAGTAGCATTTAACACCCATAGGACTAGAAACCTAATTTCACTCCATGTGGATTTGACCTTAATATAAGTTGAGCTATTGACAATGAATGTCCTCTACAAATTTTAATGGTATAGGTGAACGTTATCAAAGTAACATCATTTTTAGGGAGTGAAATTTAGTTTTCACTTTTGTGGTGTTGAGTGATACTTTGGGTACACCTGTAGTGGTTTGTATTTATTTTAATTGTTGTTTTTGTTTTTATTTAGGTGATATTCATAGTGTACATGGAACCATGAGCGACAATATAAGTCACATTAGGTCTTTCGACGATGAGAGGAAACTCAATGACGTTAGATATTCAAATTCCATCTGTATCCCACCTACTCATGGGAGCGGTATCTTTCATGTCATAAGTGTCATGTTGCATATGCTAAAAATTAAGGGACTTTTTTTGGGGGCAAGTATATGAGGACCCTAACTTGCATTTAAAGAATTTCATGGAGGTTTGGACACCCTTTGATAGTACACACATAACCTAAGAGTGCATCCGGTTTTGTCTCTTCCCATTTTCTCTAATGGGAGATGAATTTTTGTGGATTCACTCTCTTTTGGTCAGATCAATCAATTCATGGGATGAACTCACCATGGTTGATGTTGGGTGTATTTATGCACTTTAGTGTCGTCATCTTGGCTTATTTAGACTTGTTTTATGGTCAATTTGTGTTATTTATGTGTTGATAATGATATAAATAAGAATCTAAGTGTCAGTATGTGGTTACAATGTTTAAAAGTGTTTTCAAACAAGTTTGGGTTCAAATTGATCATCTAGAGTCTAGACGAGAAAACTAGTTTCACTAGCTTGAGCTAGGTGTTGTTCTAGTCTATCATGATGGATTTTAATGTGTCTAATGAGTTCCTAATGATTGAAATGTATGATTATGTGTGGAAAAACTTGATTATAATGTCCAAGGGTCAATTGAATCAAGTTAAGAGTCAACACAATAAGTTAAGATCAACGTGGGCAAGCCTAGTCTTAGCTCGAGTTTCTAGCTTGTTGTTCTTGATTGTTTGTTGTATTGGGATATAATGTGTGGTGTTTGATCATGTAGTATGCATGAGGAGTTTATTTCAATGATATTTTTATGTTGAAAAATCTGGAATTCAAAGGTAAATAATACCACAAGGCATGGGACAAAACGGAGGAACACTTAGAAGAAAGTATGAGCAAAATGGCCATTCCAGTGAGACCAAGTGATTAGGAGGAAATGCCTCCTCCACACCACTGGGATACCTTAGTCGCAACCTTTATTAAAGTAGTGGACTGACCCTCATGATGCCTGCTCCATTCTGGTGGACTCAAAGAGGCGACGCCCGATCTATTCCCATGCGGCCAAATTCCTCCAACTATATATACGATACTTTCACACTTTGTAACATAATTATAGACATATTGGAGCATTAATATGGGATTCTAAACACTTTATTTAGGTTTTATTTCTCCTTACCTTAGCTTATTAATATATATGATTATGTATTCAATTATTTGGATCATGATTATGTCGATTAGTGGCTAAATGCCCCCTTTCCGGGGTTAAAGCCAAGAACATGATTACTTCCATTTTGAATTAAGTTTGTTTGAATTACTTATCATATTTAGTTGTTTTTTCATCCTTGTTTTAACTATTTTGAGGATTCGCAACCCTTAAAATTTATATATTGTTGACCTTGTGATCTCGGGATGGGGAATAAGAAGATAGAACATGGGGATGAATAAAGTAGAGTTCTTTTTCTTATATGAAATAAGGAATTTGAATTAGAATATAGGATAGGGATATACCTAGAAGACTTGCTTGGTTCATATGTTTGAAGATATCTTAATGCATCTAATTGGATTATTACATCCCCGCTCAATGATGTAGTTGTAATGTCCAAGTAGGTAGAAGATTAGAGGTCGGGAGACCATGATCATACGATAATACCTACAAATCAACAACTAAGATAAGAGATTTAATGAATGAAGTTCAATAGCGTAGTCTGGTTGTTCGTAGTGCTTTAACCCTCGGTTTCCATCCATTAATTATCTCAAGTCTTTACTTTTATGCATTGTTTACTTTACTTTAGTTACAAACTTTCCAAACACTTTTGGTTACACTTGCACTAAATCGATATTAATACTAAATAGAATTGAATCGTTGTTATAAAAGGTATTCAAGGGATAGATATTCGTCTTTCTTTAAGGCCACTATATTATTTGGTAGACCACGTACACTTGTTGTGTGCTGTCAAGTTTTTGGCGCTG
This sequence comes from Capsicum baccatum var. pendulum, assembly GCA_030864225.1. Classification (NCBI taxonomy): domain Eukaryota; kingdom Viridiplantae; phylum Streptophyta; class Magnoliopsida; order Solanales; family Solanaceae; genus Capsicum; species Capsicum baccatum. Next base: position 191,319,249 of record CM061560.1, read on the forward strand.
TTGCCGGAGACTTATAACTTGGCAACTGTTTTATTTTTATTTTTACTTTTTAGATTTTTTTGGTGCTTTACGCTTGGTCTTGGTTTAGTATTTATAGAAAATAGGTTTATAGACTAGTAAGCTGGCAAGAGATAGGGATTTGGCTAAACCAAGCCCTGAACCCAAGCAATTCTTCCATCATTAAAGGAGAGAAGCAATCCTTTTCCCCCATATTCCATAAATTGAAGAAGACCATGATAATATTTCTCTCATGGTTGAAGAACAACCTGCCTGCAGGACAGTTAGAGAAGTGGCAATCCTACTTCTGACAAATTTGACCTCCCCTTTTCAGAAACTAGCTACTAGAGGTAATTTTGAGCTAAAGCAAAATATGGTGTAGCTTCTGATCAGTAGTGGACAGTTTACGAACAGTTTACTGGGCGTTTTTATGAAGATCCACAAGTCCACCTATGGAAATTTTTGGACACCAGTGACACATTCATCTCTACAGTTGTGCTAAGTGACTATATAAGGCTGACACTATTCCTCTTTTCACCATTGGGGGAGGCAAAGAAGTGGTTGAATGTTGAACTGACAAATTCAATCACTACCTGGGATGACTTAGCTCGGAGATTCCTCATCTGATTCTTTCTATCTGTAAAGATTGTGAGACTTCGCAATGAGACTGTGTGCTTCAAACAGAAGCTAGACAAAAATTTATATCATGTTTAGGAGCAGTTCACAGCTCTTTTGTGGGACTATCCGCATCATCAGCAATCCTATAAGGTATTATCTCACACTTTACCATAACATGAAAAGTTTGCTTGATTCAGTTGCAGGTGTTCAAGCTCTGGAGATGACGTGTGATGAGCTATATACTTCGTTGAACTAAATTGCATAAGGTAATCCCGACTGGCATCCAGACTCAAGGAATGCCACAAAGAAGGTTGCTGTTGCGTTAAAGGTGGACCATTTTACCGCTTTATCTTCTCAGCTTGCTGCTCTATAGAATTAAATAAGAAATATAAAGTTGGGGGTTTCACAACCTGCAGCCACAGCTAATATAATTCAACAGACTGTAGGTTGGTGTGAGGTTTATGTTAATAGTAGACATTCAGTGGCTATGTGTGCTGCAAATCCTAAGTTCATGATGTTTGTGAGTAATGCTCAAAGGCCGAATTATAGGAATGACTAAAATCAAAAGTGATAGACTCATCCACTAAATAGTTTATGAAATAATCAACAACAGTTTCAGTAACAGCAAGTTCAAAATAATTAGGCCACAACTCAGAACAACAATATGGAAGAGATTAGCAAATTATGGCTACTCAATCACAATTAGAAGCAGATATAAAGAGCTATCAGGTAGCTACAAGGAGCTTGGAGTTGTAAATTGGTCAGTTTTAAAAGGCACAAATTACCAGGACTCAAGGTGGTTTTCCAAGTGATACAAAAAATCCTAAGCAAATCATGAAAATCACTTTGAGAAATGGTAAAGATGTTAATAAAGTACCTCCAAAGAAAACTAAGGAGGTAAATGTAAAAGAGATTCCCCCACTGGTATTTGACCAAGTTGCTAAAAATTTGAGAAAGTCTGAGTACTCGAAAGAAAAATTTGATGAAGAGGTGAACAAGATCCCACCACTAGTTTTCCCACAAAATCATATAAAGGAAAAGGAGGATGCATGCTTCAAGAAGTTCTTTGACACGTTCAGAGAGCTTCAATTAACTTACCCCTTTTAGATGTTTTGCAGGAAATGCCCAAGTGTGCTAAGTACTTGAAGGGTGTGGCCAACAATAAAGTTAAGCTACAGGATGTTGCAACAGTAACACAAATTGAAGAGTGTAGTTCTGTAGTGATGCAGAAGATTCCAAAGGAGATTTTTTCTTGCGACAGATGCACAAACTGAAAAGTAGAGGGAATAGACAAAATACTTCATGACTTGAAAAGGGATTTTTTGCAACTCAACCAAATGATTATGTCCCACTCTGCTTCTATCAAATAAATAGAAATGCAAATTGGAAAAATCTCCACTCAATTGAATGCTAAACCAAAGAGGGGTCTTCCTACTAATACTATTATGAACCCAAAAAATAAAGCTCAAGTATTGGCAATAGTAATTAGGAGTGGTAAGACTCTTGTTGATCATTTAAAGAAAGTTGAGGAAGAAAATGTGGGTGATAAATAGCCCAAGGTTAAGACAATGAATATGAATAGAAAGGTTGTGGTTGAGTCAAAATAAAGTCCCTCCGACATCTCGAAGTGAAGAACATAAAAAAGAAAGTGGAAATGGATGAAGAGGTGGTTCAGAATGATAAACCATAAGATGATGTATTGCCCACCATGCAAGTTCCTCCTCTGTTTCTATAAAGGCTTAAGATAAAAGAGGAGAATGAAAAGCTCAAGAAATTTATGACTAAGCTTAGCAACCTGTCTATTAATATCCCACTACTTGAGGCTATCCAAGAGATTTTGGGTTATCCTAAGATTATAAAAAATTGATGTCGAAGAAGAATATTGTTGGAGCTTACACCATTCAAGTCACCCATAGGTGTAGTGCTATCATGAGTAACGAAATAGTGAAAAATAAAGAGGACCCCGGGGCCTTTACCATTCCATGCACCATCGGTACATATAAGTTTGAAAAAGCTTTATGTGACCTTGGTGAGAGTATTAATATCATGAACTTTGCAATATATCAGAGGCTTAGATTGAGTACCTTTACTCCAACGTTGACGAAGATTTTGATGGCAAACAAGTCCATAAAAAAAGTGGTTGGTGTTTTGTTCGACGTGTTGGTAAAAGTGGATAAATTCATACTTCCAGTAGATTTTGTGGTTTTAGATTATGTGATGGACCAAGAGATGCCTATTATCCTTGGTCGACCTTTTCTTGCTACCAAAAGGTCCATTGTGGATTTTAGAAAATAAGATTAGAATACATGATGGTGAAGTGTCATTCCGGGTGGGGGAAATGAAGAAGCAGCCCATGCAGCTTAAGGTGGTATCGGTGATAGGTGTTGAGGATGAGAAAGTGAAGAATGGGTACTTTGATGATCCAACTTGCAAAATATGGAAGACGTCTTTCCATGATGATAACTAAGTCGCTATGTGGGAGGCAACCCACAAATGCCACAAAAGTGGCTCGTATCCTTTATTTTTAATTTTGTAGAGTAGATTTTAAATTTTTGTCAATGATTAATCAATGCATTTGAGGTACTATGGAGTGATTTGAATGAGTTTGAGAAAGGGTAAGTGTGAATTTTTTGCATAATAAACTGAAAAGGGGAAAGTGTGCCAAAAATTGAAAATTCGTGCTTGAATTGTTGAAAATAGGCCATAGAAAACATGTTATAGAGAAGGCCTTAATCTATGATTTTCAGTAGTTATTCTGTGTTAAAATGAACTTGTGTGGTAGTTAGCTACTAGAATATGGTGTACACACGTGTGGGGAAGTCTTGAGTACCCAAATTGTGTGTGAAATTGAGTAAATCAAAGGGTGCATACCAAGTGCTCGATCAAATTCCTGAACAAGTCAGAACTATTTGTTTTCACATTCTAAGGGCATAATCGAGTACCTAGTAAGCTCATTCAATGATTTTTGTGTTAAACTCTTGTTTTGGAACATGTTTGGCTTACAATTTAAAGTTTTAGACTGATGAAATTCTGGCATTGCACTTGACTCAGATACCATAATCGCGATCATTGAGACCACAATCACGGTTATCAGGATTGCAATCACGATCATTGGGACTGCGATTATGACTCTATGGCCTGCGATCTCTATATTTGAGGCTGAATTCTAGCCTAGATAAAAAATTTTGCACTTTAAATTCTTTTCCAATCACCACCTAATACCTATCCCATGAGCTTTAGTGGACAACATAACATAGTTTGTACATAAAAATATTGATGGTTAATGTGGTTGTGTTGTTCTCATGTTTTTCAGGATTTCCTCATGGAGTATTACGACCAAGTTTTCTTCATGGCCCCCGAGTGCCACACTCAATATTATGGTGATCTTTCGAGAACAAAGCTGCTTTAGAAGAGAGGAATATGCTTGGATAAAGTTTAAAAAAGCTTCCAGTATTTCATGATAGAATTGTGGCCACTAGGTGGTGATGCTTCGCTCCGGATCCTTGCAAGGCGAATAGGCAGTGGGTCTGGGAATTCTATGGTAACCTTAGCGTAGTATCCTTCTTAGAACCATCCACCATGATTATTAGGATCCAGGGGAAGATGGTGGACTTTGGGGTGGATCAAATTAATGATATCTATGGGCTCCTAAATGCAAACATAAATGAGTTCAAAGAAAAAGGGTGCGAGCCGGGAAGCTGGTTGGCAGATAGGTTATGTCTCGAAAAAGAAGTCTCTTCGGTGGTAACCAAAAGAAACATATCCATGAAAAACTTCACTGTCGAGGCCTGGATTTGGTTGAACATCATATATATCCGAGTATCCCCTTGCACCCACATAGCCGTAGTTACATATTTGCGGGCTTGGATGGTTGCCTGAATTCTTAATGGAATTCCTTTGAATGTTTGTCAACTCATAGTTTCTGACATGAAATTCTTCAAGAAACATGGTAGTCCATATACTATCAGGCCTCTTAGGGATATTGGTGTTGATATTTCAGTCATTAGAGAGCTTGTGTCGGGTTTTCCCAAGGGCCGAGAGAGCCCTCCACTACCCGCCACTCATATGTTTCCCGATCTGATTAAAATAAGTACCGGGAGGACAAGTGAAATAAAGGAGATACCATTGCTAGGATTAAGAGATCCTACTCATCTTTGGCGGCATCACATCGAGATCTTCGGGTTTCACATGAGATGATGGTAAAAATAGAGAAGAAGAGAGATAAATTCTTCAGCAAGATGTGGAAGGAGGTGAAGGGCCTGTGGAAGGTACTAAAGCCCTGTGATAGACTTCCTTCCTTTTGAGTGGAGAGCAACAATGAGGCCCCAACTGAGTGGTCAGATAATGCAGATGCTAATGATGTTGCATAGACCAAGAGTGATAGCATCTCAGGGAGCACCCTTATCTCTCTTTATGCTTGATTATTTATGCAGTGAGGAAACTGCTAGTTTTTAGTTGGGGTGCCTGTATTATTGATATTTTTGGATGTTTTTATGTTCTTTTGGATGATTTTTATTTTTTCTTTGGGTTGTAATATTCGGGAACTCTTATGGTGCCCACATTTTCATAGATTAATTATTTTGTTTTTAGATTTTTACTCTATCTTTATTTTGCTTATGGTGATATTGGACGAGATTTTCCCTATGATAGATTGAGTGACACATTATTAAGGGAAAAGAGTCATGATTGGGTTTTTATCCATGGATGCAAGGGAATTCTTAGTACCCGTAGCATTGAGGTCATAAATTCAAAGAAAATCTGAGTACCTAGGGCATTTTGGATTTGGGATTGCATTTATACCTATAGCGAAGTCTGAGTAGCCATATGGTTTTCCCGTATGAAAGCCAAAATGTGATATGAAGACTTATGTTGTTACCATAATTAGCAAATTATGCATGGTTGAAGTGCAAAGAAAATACCCTCCTCCGTCCAAAAGTTTTCAAAAAACCAGGGCACGGACGTGAGCGACCTTGTATCAATACCTTTTTTTTTTTTTTTTTGACTTCAAAATTTTATCTTGTAAAAATTGGTAGATACTCAATTTTTTCTCTAGTAGGAGGGGCAATTGAGCCTCCTTGGTGAATTTGTATGCCATGTGCGGTGAGCTTATTTGTCTAAATCTCATGTACCATCTAGAACATGCTCCATTAGTCTCTCAAGGCTAATTTTGATTATACTTTGTTGGTGAGATGATCCTAGGCCACTTTATGAACTTAGAAGTCTACTCTAGCCTAAAAATCCTACCCTTGCATAGATGTTATCCCTAGTCACCCACTTTGAGCCTTTGGGCCTTTCTTTGGCAAGAACATTGCAAGCCGTGCGCCATTCAATTTTTATCCCTCTTTTGAACCCTACCCTTCTTGAACTTAAAAATACAACTTGAGGCTAAAAAACTAAGTTGGGGTGGTGAAGATTTGAAAAGGTAACTTTGGGCCACAAAGTTGTAAGTGAGTGTCTAAGAGCTTAAGCATTGAGAACAAATGAACAATAAAAAAAAGGATCCAACAAAACAAACAAAAGCATAAAGTGTGTAAGAAAATGAAATTAAAAGAAAATAGGTCAACAAAGGAAATAAAAGTAGGCACATGAGTAAAGAGTGTAAACAAAAGAAGTGGCCCATGGTCAAAAGTTGGATGGAATATTATGATATAGATCTTCAAGAAGGGTATAGACATGTTGTTCCTAAATGATATCCTACCATATCCCAAACCTACGTTACAAGATTGAAAAGCCCTTTTAGATATCCAAGCAAGTCTATTCATTATAGTGGGGATTGAAAATAGAGGAAAGCCTATCGCATGGTACTTGTTACCATCGAGAGAACTTGAGAGACAGAGAGAGTTTCAAACTTAAATCCCTTGTTACATATTTGATAACTTGGTGTGTGGGATTTTTCTCCCTATGAGGAGGCATGTAAACAAGTTGAGGTGGGTGATTTTGTCATCTCTAAAAAATGATGCCAAATGAGTATAGCGGAGTTGAGGTCAAAGATGAGTCACTTCTAGAGTATTAGTGATTGTTACATGGTTAATATTTGAAGTATTTTGAACTCTTGAAAATTGCATTTCATGTTGAGGGATATTATGAGAATAGCTTGTCCCATGTTTGAAGAGCTACTTGTGGTAGCAACTAAGCTTGAAGTCATTGTGATCATTGGGTCATATAATTTGGGCATAAATATGTGTTGTATCATGGTAAGAGGTAGTGTTGCTTGAGGACAAGCAAGGCTTTAAGTTGGGGGTGTTGATGAGTAGTGAATTTACCACTCATTTACACTCAACATTAGTGCACACTACTATGATTTGAATGTATAAATGAGACAATATTGTCATTAAATGCACTAATTTCAACATTTTGCATGCATAGAGGTTATGAGAAGGAAAGATGTGCATGCGAGCTAAAAAGGATCAAAAAGGAGAAAAGAAGTCCATCTTGAAGACCTGAAACAAACACCAAGCTCAGTTACCGCAATCGTGGTCTGTGGGTTACTATCGCGGCCAATCAAGTCAGGTCAAATTACCGCGATAAAGATATCATTGATGTCGCCCAAAACTAACCTCCAAAGAACTATGGTGTGGTCAATGAAAAATATGGTAACCCAACTAGGTTGTGGTCGATCCCACAGAGAAGATGTTGAACAGTCTCTTAACTTGATGTAATTCTTGAGCAGTGCAGAAAGTAAATGGGGGGTTTCAGAAGTAATCGGTAAGTAGTAACTGGATCTTGAATGCTTTGAGTTGTTAACAATAAAATACGAACACTAGGAATGTGTTCCCCTTGGCTTCTCAACTCTGTAATTTTATCGTGTTCAATCCACCTATTTTGTTGCTTGTATGTAAAGTCAACAAGATATGTATTATCAACCGTCTTGTAAACTTGTTGATAAATCTCACCCTTTACCTTGTGAGTCTTAGGGCGTCACCTTATTTCTTCTTGTCTATGACTTCAGTTCATTTTCACCTTTTAAGACTCAAGTTATTAGATGAGATGATGTAATAGTATGATGGAGATGGATCTTAAATTACTGTCTTAATCCTCTTTCCTCATTCACAAACTCCTTTGTGAGGACATTCATAAATACTGGCTATCCTCAATCTTCTACAGTAGCTCTGAGGTCAATTATTGTGAAGAAGATTAAGATACATGTATAAACCCTAGAATAGATGAATCTTCCACTTTAGCCACTCATTTTCATGGAAGAAACCATGATTATCAATGAAGAATACTTGTAATTAATTTCACAAGTATAAGATGAATAAAATCCCAAGTCTTCAATTGAATAAAAATCCAAAATCTCAAGAATAATTGTAAAGTATGTAAAAGTATATTGAAGTAAGTAAACCAATAAAAGATAAATCTTAGGGTATTTATAGTGTCTCAAAATACCTAGAAATATTAATAAAAATGGAAAAGGAAATGTTTTGTCGGCACAAGGTACGCCCCTCTCATCCACTCGTAATGGCTTCTTATGAGTTGTACTGTGTCTCTCATATCCACTCCAGTGTTTGATCTTCTAGGCTTCAACTTTATATTCTTATTATGACTCTTGCCCATGAGTAGTACCTTGATCATACAACTTGTGGCCTTCACTCATATCCACCTAGGACTTTGATCATACAACTTGTGGCCTTCACTCGTATCCACCTAGGACTTCTCCCTTTCACTCTTTCGACACTGGTCTGCTTAAGACTTGTCCATGCAAGTCGTACTCGGACTTTCAACTCATATTCTTATGACACTTTAACTTTAATTTTGTTCCTTGGGTTATTCTCGGTGTACGACTTCATGATACAACTCATATCCTTATCTTACAGCTCGTACTCTCATTCGTATTTTTTCCACACTTGGTTTTTCTTCCTGGCCCTAGTTTTTGTTGTGCTTACGAGTCAGCCTATGAGTCATATGAGGTGCTTACAACTCATAAGGATTCTAGTACTTTTTGCAACTTGGTCTTTTCAGGTCTTTTTCTTACAGTTTTAGTCCAACACTATGATAGACCTATTTTACCTGCAATAACCACAAAATCACATCATATCTACTAAAATGGCTAAGTTCAAGTATAATTTCATCATTTTAAGCATCGAAATGTCGTTCTTCCACAAAACATCAAAACCCTCAACTTAGAAGTTTGTGTGTTTTCAGGCAAAATAAAAACTAAAAACTATCACAAAACAATGATGCTTTAACAAAAAGATCCTAAGATACCTATGGCAGTGAACTTTTAATTCAATTTTCAATACTTTTATTCCCCCTTCTAATTTCACTTTTCCATAAACAACTGTGTGTATGATTCGACACATGGAACGACAAAAGAAATCCGATGATGGCATTACATTAGTAACAGACAACTAGGTTTATACAAATCACATTCGCCCAACCGTCTAGCAACCTAACAACATACCCCTTGTGCACTCATAATTAAAGAAATCCCTATTTCACTCAATATAGAACAATCAATTTTTTTAAGGATATAGGAAAATATGCTCTCTCTCACAAAGAAGTACTGCTGGATTATACAGAATACCATAGGCTTGCCCATATGGTCTCTTCCTAAGTTTTTGGACAGTCGAGACAGGATTACTAAAGGACTTTATTCAATTTTTAACGTAGGTTTAGGGGTTGGTATGGTATCTTTTTAGGATTTTTAGTAACTAAGACTCCTTGACACTACGCATTTTTGGAGTCCACTCACTTTCCACTTTTCTTCCCTTTTATTTCTGCCCTTAAGTCTCCCTTTTTATTTCAAAAACATGTCATGTTGAACCAGTTGCGGTTTTATTTTTCTCATTTTCTTTTTCTTTTTTTGAAATCTTTTTCTTTTCTTGTAATCTTTTTCTTTTATTTGTACCACATCTGTCCCTTTTTATTCATGTTTTTCTTTCACACTTGTTTTTTATATGCACCCCTATAATAGCCACCCTTAACTTAGGAAATTTTCCTAAGTTGAGGTGCACAATGTCCAAGGAGGACCAGGGACAATACAGGTTCATTGTAGAAACGGGGGGGCGAAATCGATGTAAACAAAAAATTTGGTCAATTAAGGCTCAATTATTTGGATAAAAGGGATTTATGATTTATTTTGTTTGGCATTTAGGCTCAAGTGGACTTACAACAAAAATGACCTATGATTATCTCCTGCTCGACTATCCTAGACCTAGGTAAAAACAATCGGGAAAGTTCTAGATTTTGACACACCGAGAACTCAGTAGAGCCTCTCACACACTCACATAGGTTTACATTTCTAAGCACTGCCTTTCAAGCTATGTAAAATTTCACCCTAGTTATTCTATTCCTAATCCTAATGTCATTATCAGATTCACAATCGTCTCATACATATACAGATCACACAGTTAACATAAAAGTTTAGAAGGGGTATCAATTTTTCAACATAAAAACTTTTTCAAATCAGACCATTTCAAGCATAATTATTTAGAACAACAGTCTATTGCCACAAGCACAAATTCTCCTCCTATTTTAGTTATTCCCATCCTACAAAACAAAAATAAAAATAAAAATAAAAATAGTACAAAAATATGAACAAAACATACCAGTTCTTCAATTTCCTAGAATGTAGCCACGGGCTTCAAAACATGGCAAGCATATCCCGTGGTGACTTGGTCTTGGTATACCCTTACCTCTAACTTAAAGCTTATGCACTATCCCCAATGCATGTAAAAATAAAGTGTAGGGGAATGGTATAATACCTGGATGTTCAAGGCATTGGCTCATATAATATCAGCACGTGGGCCCTCAGGTCAGGTCGCACCATCATTTGCATAAGTCCCATCAACTGCTGGGACTGAGTTAGCAATTGTGGCATCGATGATGATGGTACGCTCAATGGAATTTCACTTGATGGGTATGCATCTCCACCTCCCTTAATTTCAATAACTACCATCTCAAACCACTATCTTTCTCATCCATCTTACAGACCCTCACCTATCGATCCTTCTCATCTTGTAGGCTATCTGCCTTAGCCTTTTTCATAGCATCTTTCTCCTTATGCTTTATCTTTATTTGCTCTTTTCTCTCCTCTTTGGTCTTTATAATTGATTCCTCTATTGGGTATGGAATAGCCCAAATATTATTAACATGGATCATGGGCACAACTGTCTCCACCATGGGCTTCGACATAATCGGTTGATCATACAGCTCATCCACTATCCTCTTTATCTCAGCCACTTCAGCTTTTACTTTTGTAACATCTGGGGTTTGGCCGCTACCCAACTGTCGGTTCATCCTTAACTTAGATGTATCTAACCTCTGCTTTACCTATCTATCTTAGTTTGCCAACTGTGTCAACCCAGGGCTTTACACCCCCTTCCGTGTTTCGATCATTAGCCTTCAATGTGCCTAATCATGTCATCGCCTCAGTCCACATGGACTGTGAATTCATGATGAACCCAGATGGAATACCCCTCGGGTGAGGTGGTACATACTGAACCAGATGAGGGGCACTAGATGTACCCACTGCATCTGAAGTCTAGGTGGTCTCAGTCTGTCCACCCGCCTTACCTACCCCAGCAACCTTAATTTAACTGCTCTATTAGTACATATTGTCTAACATGTCTGCTCTTATCCTCACCTGCCTGGCCAATAAGTTGACTGCATCTCTGATCAACCCCAAGTTTGTAGTGTTTGTGCCCTTTATCATCTCATCAATACCCAAAAGCTCCTTCACCCCAATAACCAAACATAGTTGTGTAATCATACAGGGATATTCCAGTAGTAGCTTCTCACCACCTATATCCCTATCTCTCATATCCAGGCTAGGAACTCTCCTACATCAAACTCATAACTGGCCATGAAATCGGCTATCAAAGATGCCCAAATTGGACTCAACCCATTGTCCCAGTAGTGGGACATAATCGGTGTCGGGAAAATATCCATAAAGCCTTGGCCTCAAAGTTGAGTGTATTCTTTCCTATATTTTGGGAGACCACTCTCGGGCCTTTGACAATCCAAACTGTATTCTCACCGCTCGACACTATCAACCTGGCAATCCACCTAAAGTGTCCCATCTTATCATCCATACCAATTATTTTTGAGTTATTTTTCTCATCTCTTCTAGTCTGTACTTTATCTCACCAGTGTTCACCAGAGGCTGATAATCTAGTCCGTATAAAAATTTAGAAATCGTACATTGGGAGATGTTGACCCACACACCTCAAATGAATAATGAGGTAATGGGCTCACCACCTCTCCATAGCTGGCCTTGTGGATACTATCGCTGCAAATCTCCCTTGTTCACCACGTAGAACTCTCAGACTAAAGTAATACTGTATTTTCTGGGTGCTCTGGTCATCCACTCAAACCCATACTGTCTAAATTGCTTCTTAAATCATGGAAACTTAGTCATACCAGTCATGGTCAACCTCCGCTCAAGGTAAAGACTCCATTTGATATTTCCATTTTGAAGTCTGCTCAACCTGTTATTCTATGTAGCCTACATACCGGGGTACCCCCACCGTTCAATGGTGGGCACTAGAGCAGGTGTAAGAGATAATAAATGGTATTTTCTATCAATTGGGGTAGTGTCCTCTTCCTTCATACTAGCATTCTTCGAGCTTACTTCCTTAGATCTGGATTCAATATCATCTTCCACTTCCAAAGGTGGAAGTGAGTATGTGGGAGAGGTACTTGGGTTATTCATCCTCTATACTCGTAGAGGTGTATCCTATGAAGTAACCACTTTCTTACCCCAAGCCTTTCTCTTGTCTCTTGGATCAACATGTCCCTTCATTTAGATTTGGACTAAGTCACCGCTATTGCTCGATTATTCAATAGATTCAAAACTCGAGACCTGAGCCTTTTTTTTTATCTTCGCTACTTGTTTGGAAGCTGAGGCACCTTTTGGATTCATTGTACCTAAATACATGCACTTATTAGTAATTAAATAAGAAAAAGAAAACAAAAATAAGGAAATCATTATTAGTATGCAGGTTCTATATAAGGTATGAGTAGGGGGTAAGAGTCGTATCAACTGGGTACAACTCATATGACCAAGTTGTATGCTACATAGTTTATAGATGATTGTTAACTGGATTGCTTATGAGTCCTACCAACGAGTCATGAAAATAAGGTACGACTCATTACCAACAATCGTAAGCAATCCAGAAACAATCCTATAATATATAATATCTACCCAGTTCCTTAAGACTGAAGTTTATGAGTCGTATGGTATGGATACAACTCGTTTAGGCAAGTCGTACCCATAATAGAATCTACACTCAGTTAGACTTCTATGTTGTCAGTGGTTATGAGTCTTGTTACAACTCATTACTTATGGGTACGAGTCATAAGAGGTCTCGTATCTACAACAACATAGAAGTGCAACTTTAGAGTTGACTCCATTTAAAATTTCCCAAATTACACTCTACTTTATGCAGTAATATCACCCAATTTTAGTTAATACAACACACAATATCAACACCTAAAATCAATTTTACCCCCAATTTCTATATTCAACTCAAAATCTCTGTACTAGGGGTACCAAAATGCAACACATACGTAATTTCAACTCCAAGAAAGTTTAAAATATCACACATTATCACTTTCAACTCAAAAAATAGAGCTACTAGATTCAAACACTTACTTGAATGAGTGAGTTCTTAGGTTGCTTGAGTTTTGTCAAATTTATGCTTAAATTCGTGCAAAGTGAAGAATTAGAGCAAGTTGATAAGTTATTCGAAGTGATTTCATGCCTTGGGAGCATGAAATTCGGTCAAAAATGGATGTGGGTGTGTGTTTCGGATATCGGGTACTTACTGGTACGTTTCTCTATTCGTAAAGACTTGGAACGTTACTTGGTTTTCAGAGTGGATACGACTCAATGTGACGAGTCGTACCTTGAGGATACGACTTATTCTGAGAGTCATAAAGGCTCCAGAAACTTTTCCTGAATATGCTTAGTCTCCCAGGTCCTTACGACTCTTACTCACAAGTTATACCATTAAGATACGACTCGTGAAAAGTCCTTATGACCTAATTTCTTGAACTTTTCTGCAATTTTTAGTCCTGCACACTGAACAAACATATTGCCCTATAAATAAATAAGTACAAAACATGAGTTAGCTCCCACACAACTCTTAATTTAACATCATGGCACGATGTGGCTAAGTTGGATACTCAGATTTCACCAACTAACCTCATGGGTTGCCTCCCATGTAGCACTTGATTTAACGCTGTGATACCACATAGTTACCTTGGTTACTCAGACTTCACCAAGGTACATCGCAAAAATTATATTTATTTCCTTAGTATTACCCAGATAGTGCTTTACTCATTGCCCATCACCTTGAATGGGGATTCACCATCCAACTTCAATTCTAAAGCACCATATGGGAATAATCTTAGCACAATAAAAGGACCATACCATCTAGACTTCAACTTACCTGGAAACAAGCGAAGTCTTAAATTGAAGAGCAATACCTAGTAACCTTTTTCAAATATTCTTTTCTCAATTTTGCAATCATGATGCAACTTCATCTTTTCCTTATAAAGTGTAGAACTTTCATATGCCCGAAGTAGGAATTCATCCAACTCATTCATGCTATTCATTCTTGACTTGGCTGCATCTTGCCATTTAAAATCCAGCTTCTTCAATGCCTACGGTGCTTTATTTTCAAGTTCAATAGGCAAATGATAAGACTTTCCATACACCAACTGATAAGGAGAAGCACCAATAGGGGTCTTGAAAGCTGTGCGGTAAGCCCATAATGCATCATCTAATTTTTGTGACCAATCATTCCTATTGGCATTTACTGTCTTTGCCAACATTGACTTGATTTCTCTATTGGACACCTCGACTTGTCCACTAGTCTGGGAATGATAAGGTACTGTCACCTTGTGTTTCACTCCATATTTCTCAAGAAGACTTTTGAATAGACAATTATAAAAATGCAAACCACCACCACTAATGATAGCATATGGGGTGCCAAATCAAGAAAGATATGCTTTTTCAGGAATATAGTGACACTACATGCTTCATTATTAGGGATCACAACTTCTTCCACCCATTTGAATACATATTCCAAAGCCACAAGTATATACTTTATGCCAAACGAACTCACAAAAGGTCCCATGAAATCTATACCCCATACAACAAACAATTCCAATTCTAAAATTAGAGTCATAAGAAGTTCATGGCATCTAAAGATATTACCTTGGCGTTGATATTGATCACAAGTAGAACAAAAATCATGCGCATCTTTGTAGATTGTTTGCCAATAATACCCATATTACAAGATTTTATGGGTTGTGCGGGTTCCTCCATGATGACCCCCAACTGGCGAAGAATGAAAAGCCTCTAGTATATTCATCATCTCCACCTCAACTAACCATCTACGAATAATACCATCCACATAAATTCTAAATAAATAAGGACCATCCCAAAAAAATTTCCTTACCTCATGCATAAAATTCTTTCTCTGCTGAAAGGAAAGATCTTCTGGGATTAGTGCACTTGTTAGATAATTTTCATAGTCTGCAAACCAAGGAATTAGATCCAGGGGAACTGCTAATATCTGATGATCTAGAAAATTATCATCAATCTCGAGCCCATCTTCAATATTCTTCATAGCTTCCTCCTTAAGTCTAGGCAAATGATCTACACATGATTCTCAGGGCCTTTTCTATCCTTGACTTTGAAATCAAATTCTTGCAGTAATAGCACCCACTTAATCACTCTAGGCATAGCTTCTTTTTTTTCCATTAAGTATCATAATATTGTAAGATCTATGTGCACAATCACCTTTGTCCCAATCAAATAAGACCTAAACTTCTCAAAGGCAAAAACCACTGCGAACAACTCTTATTCTGCCATGGTGTAGTTATTTTGAGCAGGATTTAGTGCTTTACTAGAATAGTATATGGAATGAAAGATATTTTATTTTCGTAGGCCTAGTACAACCCCTAAGTCCAACCCACTTGCATCACACATAACCTCAAATGGCAAGGAACAATCTGGGGTTACTAGAATAAAAGTAGCCATCAACTTCTTTTTTAGACACAAAAGCCTTCAAGCATGCTTTAGTAAACTCAAATTTTACCTCTTTCTCAAGAAGCCTACTGAGACGGTTGGCTATTTTGGAAAAATTCTTGATGAATCGCCTATAAAATTCAGCATGTCCCAAAAAGCTATGAACACCCTTCACAGAAATTGGTGGTTGTAATTTCTCAATCACTTCAATATTCACTCCATCTACCTCAATAACCTTGTTTGAAATTTTGTGTCCAAGTACTATACCTTCTTTGACAATAAAATGGCACTTTTTTGAATTAAGTACCAAGTTGCATTCCTCACACTTTCTAAGAGCATTTACCAAGTGCACTAAGTAGTCATCAAAAGAATCACCAACAATAAAAAAATCATCCAGAAACACTTTGGTGGTGTCTTATACCATGTTAGAGAAAATTGACATCATACATCTCTGAAATATGGATAGAGCATTACATAACCTAAATGGCATACGTCTGAATGCAAAGGTCCCATAAAGATAAGTGAAGGTTGTTTTCTCTTGGTCTTTGGGTGAAATAATGATTTGGTTGTAACCCAAATACCCATCTAGAAAGCAGTACCATCCTATGGCCGCAAGTTTATCCAATATCTGATCCATAAAAGGCATGGAGAAATAGTTCTTCTGAGATTATGCATTCAATTTTCTATAGTACATACATACTCACCATCCTGTGATTGGCCTCATTAAAACTAGCTCATTTTTCTCATTAGGCACAATAGTAATACAACCTTTCTTCAGAACACATTTTACTGGACTGACCCGCTTACTATCAGCAATGGATACACTACACAAGCATCCAACCACTTAATTATCTCTTTCTTTACCACCTCTTACATAGAAAGATTGAGTCGATGATAATGCTCTATACTTGGAATACAATCTGTCTCAAGCTAAATTTTATGAGTGCAAAGACCAGGTAGGATACCCGCAATATCGGCAGTGGACCTCTTAAATCTCTGTAATACTGATAAAAATGCTTCCACTTATGAGTCCATCACATCAGTTGCAATAATTACCGACAAAGTGTTATTGACCCATAAAAATACATATTACAAATCAGATGGGAGGGCCTTCAACTCTAAGACCAATGGCTTTTCAATGGATGGACAAGTAGGTGGAGTAGTTTTATTATTCAAATCTGAATCAAGCTTCTTTTGTGAATAAGTGTAAGAACCTCTCCCGTAACGTGCACATACCATCTAATCATAGTCTTCAATACCATCACTATCAACTTTCATGATCACAACTACCAGAGCTTCAACACCCAACCTCTCTTCAATAGGAATAGTATCAGAAGTATCTTCCCAAGTAATTACTGCATCAATATCCTGGAAAGAGTCTATTTCTTTATCAAACATCAATCACTGATATCACTCTTAACTCATTAGATTGCTTCATGGATTTGCATGCATTGCATATTACCTGTTCATCATTGAGTCTCAACATTAGATGACCTAGATCCAAATCAATTAACATCATTTCTATAGCCAAGAATGGTCTTCCCAGAATAATTTGAACTTGGAAGTCAACTTCGCACTCTAATATCACAAAGTGTCCAAGAAAAATAAAAGAAGACACCTTCACTAATACATCATATAAAATACCAACTGGCTATTTCACGGTCTTGTCTGCCATTACTAATCTCATCGTAGTTACTTTAGGTGCTCCCAACCCCAACTATTTATACACTGGAAATGGAACGAGGTTGGTGGTAGCACCCAAATCACATAATACACGAGCTAAGTCAAAAGATCCAATGGTGCATGGTATAGTAAAAGTACCAGGATCCTCCTTCTTCTCCACCAATGATCTAGTATCTACAACACTACAATGATGAATATTGTCAACCAGCTCATAACTGAATGACCTCTTCTTGGTGATTAGATCTTTCATGAATTTGGCATATCCTGGCATTTTCTCCAATGCCTCTAAAAGTGGGATGTTGATTGACATCTTCTTTAGCATTGACAAAAACTTCTGATACTTACCATCTTCTTGTTTTTTTCATCCTTTGAGGAAAAAAAAGGGTGAGGTATTAGAATGGGCTTTAGACCAGGATCCTCGGCCTTAACTATTCCTTTATCTTGATTGCTACTACTCTCTATATCAATAGATTCATCATAATTCCATTGTTCATCAACAGTGAGTACATGCAAATCTATAGTAGTTTTACCACTCTGAGTACTAATGGCATGGCAGTGACCATAATTTTTTGGATTTACAACTGTATTACTAGGAAAAGTGCCAGGTTGCCTTTTATGTAATGTGGCTAACATCTAGCCATACTGGTGATCCAGTTGTTTGATTATTTTAGCATGTAACTCAACTTTGTGATTCAGCCCGGATAGGTTTGCCTTAATCTCCTTAAGACAGCCCCTTGATTTTCTTGCCCTTTGACCAGCTTCGATAATTTTGCCTCTATTCTAGACTTAGTATCTCAGCTACTTGGTGGATCATATTTATCACTCTTATCCTTGTAGTTATTTTTCCGTGGACAATAATTATTTCTCTCTAGTTCTGTCTTTGTATTTGTTAGTATAATAGTTCCAACCTTGATTCCCTTACTCTTGGGCTTGAAAATCCTCCAACCTACAACCAAGATACTTCATTTTCTCTTCAAATTCACTCTCAAAAGTTCTAGAAGTAGTTCTTTATGCTGCAACTGTATTCACTTTCTCAACACTCATTATTGAAAAATATTTTATAAGCAGCCAAATATCTGTTTGAAGATGTGCAACCTCTTATGCTATCAATTAATAACTATCTCCATAATAATTATTTGGCCTAACAAAATATGTACGTGTATTATGCTCAGAATCTCTAGTATGCCAAGCTCTATTAGTCACTAAAATTTCATCAATCTTATCCTGAGCAGTATCCCACCAAAGATGCATGAATACACCTCCGAATATTGTATCTGCCATTGCTCTAGAACTGACATTTAGTGACTTGTAAAAGATTTCCAACAAATTTAATCCTCTGATTCTGTGATTAGGTACCATGCTCAGCTTTTTCTTAAATCTAAACCACACCTCATACAAGGATTCTAAAGGTAATTGTCTGAAGTTATAAATTTTATCTTTCAACTGTAGTATCCATGCAGAAGGAAAAACTTTGTTCAGAAACTATTTACACAACTTATGACAGGTAGTGATTGAACCTCTTAGAAGTTCCCCTAACTATAGTGATGCTTCACCTATCAAAGAAAATGGGAACAACCTCAATCTCAAAGCTTCCTGATCCACCCCCGAAATAGTATATGCTGTGCAGATCCAAGTAAAATTAGAAAGATGCATGTTTGCATCATCAGTAGATGATCTTAAAAATACACCCTTCAATTTTAATAGTTGGATCATGGCACTTGTAATATCAAACTTCACATTGGGTGGTAAAGTAGGAAGAATGATGGATCCTGCCTCAGAAGGTTCAATATAACCCATATCCTCTTCATCATCATATGGGTGTAAGTGCTGGTATGTAGGAATCAATGAATATCTACCTCTCTGAACTCTTTTGTGATGCTTAGCTACCTGTCTTAGCCTGGCTAATCCTCTATGCTGAGCTAACCTAGTCTCTTAAGCTAATTGGGCCTCTTTGGCTTCTTTTCTCTCTTCCTTAGCTGCAACTATTAGTTGTTACATCTATAAATATGCAACATTCTATGGATCAATGTGATCATGTGGGAGTGCCGTGTTGAGATGGTCTTAAACCCCATCAAGAACTTGTCCTGACATTATTCTTAGTGTTTGAAGAATTCTCTCCGGGTCTAGATCAAAAGAGATTATGGGATTTCCTCTTATCTTAGTGTTTGACATACATCGGTATATGCCAAATCAAAAATAGAAAATAAAAAAACGTACTTCACCAATTCAATTAACTACTCGAACCATCTTCCTTGGAAATGGCACCAAAATTTGATGTCACCCAAAACTAACCTCTAAAAAAATATGTTGCGGTCGATGACAAATCTAGTAACCCCAATAGGTTGAGATTGATCCCATAGAGAAGACGTTGAACAGTTGCTTAACTTGATGTAATTCACGAGTAGTGTATAAAGTAAATAAGGGGTTTCAAAAGTAATTAGTAAGTAGTAATCGAATCTTGAATGCTTTGAGTTGTAAATAATAGAAGACGAATACTAGGACTGTATTCCCTCTAGCTTCTCAGCTGCATAAATTTCTCATATTTATTACACCTATTCTATTGCTTGTATGTAAAGTCAACAAGATATGTATTATCAATTATCTTGTGAACGCGTTAATAAATCTCACCCTTTACCTTGTGAGTCTTAGGGTGTCACCTTATTTCTCCTTATCTATGACTTCAATTCACTTTTACCTTTTGAGTCTCAAGTAATTAGATGAAATGATAGAATTGTATAATGGAGATAATTATCAAATTACTATCTTAATCCTCTTTTTCTAATCACAAACTCCCATGTGAGGAAGTTCGTAAATATAGGCTATCCCTAAGATTCTGCAATAGCTCTGAGTTCAATTATTGGGAAGAAAATTAATACATGCATAAGCCCTAGAATAGATGAATCTTCCACTCCTTTACGT
Source organism: Capsicum baccatum var. pendulum (assembly GCA_030864225.1). Classification (NCBI taxonomy): domain Eukaryota; kingdom Viridiplantae; phylum Streptophyta; class Magnoliopsida; order Solanales; family Solanaceae; genus Capsicum; species Capsicum baccatum. Next base: position 191,339,446 of record CM061560.1, read on the forward strand.
AGCTAATACTCCAGGGTTCCCACAACCCTAGTCAGGGAGATTAGCTACTCATGTTCATGCAAGAAAACATAATTATCAATGAAGAAAACATGTAATTAATTACACAAGTATAAGATGAATAAAATCCCAAGTCTTAAATTGAATAAAAACCCAAAATCTCAAGAATCATTGTAAAGTATGTAAAAGGATGTTGAAGTAAGTAACCCAATAAAATATAAACCATAGGGTATTTATAGTATCTGAAAAATACCTAGAAATCCTAAACAAAAAGGAAAATAAAAAGTTATGTTAGTACAAGGTACACCTTGCTCATCCACTCGTATCATCTTCTTATGATTTGTACAGTGCCTCTCGTATCTACTCTAGTGTCTGATCTTGCAGGCATAAACTTTATGTTTTTCTTATGACTCCTACTCACAAGTCATACCTTGATCATAAGACTCATGGCCTTCACTTGTATCCACCTGGGATTCTTTCTTTCACTCTTTGGACACTAGTCTTCTTACGACTTATCCATACGAGTCGTACTTAAACCTTTCTACTCATATTCTTCTGATACTTCAACTCTGATTTGCTTCCTTGGGTTTTTCTCTATGTACGACTTCATGATACGACTTGTACCCTCATCTTACAGCTCGTACTCTCAGTCATATCTCTTCCACACTTGGTTTTTCTTCCTGTCCTTGGTCTTTATTGTGCTTTTAAGTAAACCTCAGAGTCATATGAGGTGTTTATGACTCATGAGAAGATTTGTACCTTCTATAACTTAGTCTTTTTAGGTCTTTTTTCTTGCAGTTTCATTCCAATATTATGCTAGACCTGTTTTACCTGCAGTAACCATTAAATCATATCATATCTACTAAAATGGTCTAAGATCAAACATAATTTCATGGTTTTAAGCATCGAAAGTGTCATGTTACCACGTCACATTAGTCCTAACCATGATTATGGTAGCCGTAATCGTGGGAAAGCTTAGCAATTTTGCTATGCGGGAATATTCCCAGGGGAAGTTTTGTAATTTCATTTAGTCAAACCCAATTCCTTTTAAAGGCAAAAACACTTCCTCCTTTCGGGATTCTACTCTTTTTGAACATTTTTTAATTTGAAGATTAAAACCCTAATTTGGGCAACAATTGTATTTTGATTTGGGGAGACTTTTGAATTTAGTATAATTTAAGAATGAATGCTTTGAATAATACCTATATTATGTTTATCTCTCTTTTCTTCATGAGTAGCTAAACTTTTATCGTTGTGGGATTATGTTGAACTAAGGTGCAATTATGTGTGGGTTGTGATGTATTTTGTATATACTAGTTTGTAAATGATGGGTTTCACTATTGCTTGATTTAATTAGTTGGGATTTATAGGTGAAAACCCCATACACCCATAATGGATTTGTGGGTGAAAACCTTAAATTCTAGAAAGATTAGACCATCCTTGAAAAAGGAGTTTGGGTGAACTCTTAGAACCTATATCATCCTTGAAAGGGGGATATGAGTGACAAAGTAATAGTGGACAATTGATGGATGTAGTTTGCTAATTTTTACTATCTTAGACATAAGGGTGATTAGGAAGTTAACTAGATCTTGGGCATCTTCCTAGAAATAGGGATGACCAATTGTGGTAATAAGTGATTGTAATTGGCACACTTGTTAGGTACCCGATACGATCAACTAGTGATATTCTTGAGTGTTTGTTGACAAACTAGCCTCAAGGACTTTTGACTTATCCTACCACATAATTTATAAGTAGAATGCACACTAAATCTTCATACACCCATGCATAACTTTCCCTTAGGTAGACAAAATCCCAAGATTCCTCTCATATTGATTTGATATCAAAATTGTTCTTTTAATTCGTTGGTTTGAGTTGTTATTGACAAACCTTTTCCAAAACCAACCCCTCCACTTTTATTTATGATTTTTTTTATTCACATTGCGGGCAACTTACTAGTAGCATTTAACACCCATAGGACTAGAAACCTAATTTTGCTCCTCGTGGATTAGACCTCAACATAAGTTGAGCTATTGACAATGACCATCTTCTACCAATTTCAATGGTATAGTTAAGAGTTATCACTAACCAACCACCGAAGACCGACCAAATGACCGACCAACACCATAAAATAATCACAGTAGTCCAGATAAAGCCTTCTAAACAATGATCCAAAACTGAATATCAATAAAGTATCGGGACATGTCCCTGACTGTCGCCAAAAAGAGTATATGATAGTCTATAACAAAAAAAGAGAAACATAATCCTAAAATAGAGTCTTCCTAAGCAGGAAAGCTCACCAATTCAAATCGACTCTCAATCAGTCCACGATCACTGAGCAGAAGAAGTAGAGGTATGGCTGATTCTTACATCACGTGAAGAGACAACATCCAAAGACGGTTAGCGGGGTGAACGCTAATATGTAACTCAGGGATAAATATAAAATAATGTCTTCAATTTAAATGAAGTCAACCAATGCACAATAACCATTTGCAAACACATATGTACATATCATGCCGGGATAGGGTACAAGGTTTAGCATGCACTTTAAAATCTTAACCTGGATTATGTAACTCAACCATCATATAATAATACCCATAGGCTATATAGGTCCTAGCTCTTATCCCCTGGTCAAGCCCCTATTCATACAGTTGCACGAATCAGAGAATAATCTCATATATATACATACGAGTGACTCGAATCTCCCAGCATATACTAAGGTGACTTAAGCACCCAATTATATAATGATTTATGAGTGACTCTGACCTCCTTAATCATGAAATAATAATAATAAGGGGGACTCGGACCTCCACTTTCATGACTCAGCTACACAAACCCATTTTTGGCCATATTAAAAAAAAATTCCACATTAAGGCATATATTATTGGTATCGTCATACCAATTACACTTGCAAGGTAACAACAACATGTCAAAATAATTCCCATTAACTTTGAGAAAACAACTTCCTTTGTTCATTAATACAAGGAGGCCAAAAACTTGTCGTGCTGAAGCACACACACAAGTGTACGTGGTCTTACCAAGTAATACAGTGTCTTTAAATAAAGCCAAATATCGATCCCTTAGAGACTTGTATTTACAACTATCCAATTATGGTTCACTATTGAGATTTATTTTGTGCAAATGTAGACAAAAGAATTCGAGAGTTATAAACTGAAAGTAAAGTAAACAATGCGGTAAAGTAAAGTGCTTGGACAATCCATTGGGACAAAACCAGGGTTAAGGCTCTACGAATAATCATACTATGCTATTAAACTTCATTGATTAGGTTACTTATCTTAGTTGTTGATTCACGGGATTGATATTATGATCATGGTCTCTCGAGACTCTAATCACCTATCTAACTTAAACCCATAACTACATTATTGAACGAGGATGTGAGAGCCAAGCTAAATAAATTTATATTTATCCCATAATGAACCAAATATGGCACATATTTATATTACTATCCTAAGAAAAAATTACAACTTCATTTTGTAGAATATTATAATCCTACTCTATTCATCCCCATGTACTATCTTCTTGTTCCCCTTCTCAGGCTCACAAGTTGAATATGGATGAATTCTATGGGTAGCTAATACTTAAAATATTGATAATAAGCATAAATAAACAACAAAATATGATAACAATCAAAACTAAATCAATTCATAGAAATAGTATTAATTTTCTTGGCCTTAACCATGGAAAGTGGGCTTTTAGCCGCTCATGGACATAATTGTAATCGTAAAGATAGAAAACATGTTAAAATCCATAAAAAAAAACTAAATTAAAGATATAAAAACCCCAATTTAAGTGTTTTACATCGTTAATCCAAGTTTCCAAGTCGTCCAAGGTGTATAGCTTCATGTTTAAGTGTCCTATTTATAGGAGGTCAAATCTGCCGAAACTGGACTAGGATCTACGTCGCACCCTCTATCTTAGTATCTAGGTTTTGTAACGCGCCCTAATCATAGAGAAGCACTGTATTGGGACCATTAGGAATCTCCCTAGGTTTATAAATATCCCCATATAATTGTCTAAGCTCCAAGATGCGCCATGGACTTCCAAGAGGCCTGTTTTACGTCAAATCTTGTTCTGTGCTTTTGTCCATCAATTCCAAGCCTTGTGGTGTTGTTTACACTTGATTTACAGATTTTTTTCTCATCCATATATCATAATTTTAAACTCAAAAAGAATCCTATAGCATCAAAAACTATGAATTAGAGCTCAAAACAATGTAATATCCATGATTGTGAACTAGAAACTTAAGCTAAGAATACTAGTTTTGCCCCTTTTCATCTTTAACTTGGTTTTGACTCTTGGCTTGATTCATTTGCACTTAAAAACTATATAAAAAAATTTCACAAATAATTACAAAATCATACCATTAGTAACTCATTACAAACACTAGATTCTATCGGGATCAACTAGAAATACACATAGCTCAAGCTAGTGACACTAGATTCTCGTCTAAACTCTCAGTGATCAATTTTAGTCCTAAATTGTTTTAAAAAACACATTAAACATTGTAATCAAGTACTTTAAAACTTAGATGATCATTTATATCATTATTAAAACGTTAATAACACAAGAAGTCCTCACATTAAGCTAAATAAGCCCAGATTACAACTCTGAGATACATAAATCCACCTCAAATCATCACCCCAAACTTAAAGCCTTGTTTGTCCTCGAACAACTCATTACTATAATAATATTAATTAGAGAAGACTCTACACTTATATAACAATAAAGACACTCAAGCCAGTACTATAATGACTACACAGAATACAAGTTTCTACACAAAGCATGTTATACACACAATTGAAAGCTCAAGAATACTAATCCAAAATATCCTAGACTCAAGAATTGACTCACCAAGTTGGAAAACTCATACATATTGCTCAATCAAAGACATCATGTAAATCACCAAACTATCATCAAACATGTGCCTTCACCATAAGAGAGTTACCCATAATCACTCATATAGATTTAGTCTATCACAAAATGGTTACAAGAATCAAATTACAATCACTCTCATAAAGAATTCAAAAATTACACAAGATGAACCATAAGCTTCACTTTAGTGTATGAAACATCCTGATTTCTGGAACTTAGAAAATTTCCCATAATTCTGGTCTCTGGACCCAATACAAATCATGGGTATGAGCTGTACGTTGGGGTATGAATGGTATAGTCCACTCCTATGATGAACAGTGTTGGTTGGTGAGATGGATTTTGGTTACTAGAATGGGTATGACTTGGTGGTACGAGTCGTATGGTTGATACTGATTATGTGGTTCCTTCACTTAACCTTAGAATTGGTAAAGTTGGATCTGAGTACGAGTGGCTAACTAGATGCCTTAAGACAGGGTACAAGTCATACTGAGGTCTCATATGGTGGACTGTGTTAAAACCTCCTGTGATTCTATCTTGCCAGGGATACAGGTGAAGGGTACAGATCATATGCTGTCAATATAACTTGGGTAGGATGATTCATACATTGGATAGTATTGGGTACAAGGGTTAAGTATTAGTATATGAGTAGAGGGTACCTCTCATATCAAAGGGTATGAATCGTGAGGATCAGTCATGCCCCTATGGCGAGATTTTGTGCAACTTAAGTGGGGTATTCTGGACATTTCCCTACTTATCCTAATAAGGTCCCACAACTTCTAAATATCTTAGGATGTGATTTACCCTATTATTCTATTCATTAAGATTTAGAAACTCCTCCTAAACCTTCTATAATTCTATCAAAAGTTTTTGGGCAATACAGCTAGGGTTTCAACTAGAGGACTAATTTGTGGATCTTGTTGGTGGTTTCTGTCCGTATACTTTGTCAATTAAGGCATGTTCTCTTCCCTCATTGTTATTTCTAATTAAAGGAATAGTTTTATACAATGTTTTAATGATTTGAATATGGTATGATTTTGGGTTTTCAAATATGATTTGGAGGTTTTGGTTATAAATGGTTGGTTATGGTTTTCCCATGTTTTAATTATGTTTTTATATACATTAATGGTTTTTTTGGATAATTGGTTGCGTGGGAATTGTTCTTTGGTAATCGAATTTGGTTTTGGAAATACTATATCCCCAATGTGTTTGATAAAATGCCTTTTACAATGTTTCCACTATAATATTGATTTTTCAATGGAACTTATGCATGGTTTAAACTTGGTAATGGAAACCTAAATAATATGAATACTTTAAATGGTTTTAAATGGATTGGAAAGGTCTTGGTGGCTCTGATTTTTGTTAATTAGAAATCATGAAGGGTACATGGAATCCTTTAAACCTATATATGGTTGGCTATGGACAAAACTCTCAGATATAGTCTATGATGATACCACTACTAATGGCCTTGTTTAATAAATGAAAAATGGATTGGTTGGTTTCTTCGTAATGGTTTTAATTGGGAAATAATGGCAGGGTGTGTAGCAGAGCCGTGGAAGGTGGAGGTCCCGGGGGGGACCAAAACTAGAAACTAATATTTGCCGATGTGAGGTTTGGTCTTGTTAACCGTGTGCATGATGTCACACTTTATATTTAGTGGATGTACTAGTCATCCTAGGTTCTTATTCACTGGTCGTGCGACTTCACACGCTGGGGCCCTTTCAGCAGGAAAAGCTGAACCCATATAGTTTGTGGGTGGTTTAGGATAGCAAAGTTGCACAGCCCAGGTAAAGGTTTTAATGGCACGCTAAAATCGGTCCTTATTCCCAGCATCGATATATATATATATGTATGGTTTGTGTGCATATGGATTGCTTTACTTGGTTTCATAAATGAAATTATTTTATCCTTATCCTGAGTTCATTCTAGCGATCACTCGCTAACCTATCTTCAGGTGGATGTATACCCACGCTATGATGGAACCAACCATTCTACTCCTCTTACATAGTGATTGACTTATGTACAACTTTTGGATTGAAGTGGTGAGCTTCCATCTTTTTAAAAGGCTTCATTTCATGTTATGGATATTTTTAGACATTTTGATTTATTTATGGATATTAGTTTTGGCTATGGTTGGGGACATATCCCAACTGGATAGTCTAACTCTTTTAGTTAGAGGCTTTGTGGTACTGCTATGGGTTAAATGGGCGGGATCAGTATTAGTGTTAGCCTTAGCATTGGCATTGGTATTGGGGTTGATACTAATTGACGATATTGTTGGTTGTTACATTGTATTTCATTTTGGGATTACTCATATTATGTTTTATATCTTATTTGGTTATGGACCTTATTTCGGTACTGGTTTGGTTTGTACGGTTGGACGATTGGTATGGGATGGTTGGATTCGGTTGGGTCGGTCACAGTTGCGATCCCATCCTAGAGTCTTCATATGAGCTGTTACACTATCCTATTATATGCTTGAAATTTAGCCAACTTAGGAAAGGCGGCTGGAGGTTGGGTTAGGTAACAGAGGTGGTCTTTGGTCTCGATCGGACTTGGGACTCCTATTACAACAATGCCCTCGGTCGTGTTGTGTCAGTGTAGTATTCAACTAGTATAAAAGTGTTAAATATCAAGATCAAATAGGTCTTTAAGGGGTGTACTACAAGATAAGGGGAGGGTAGGAACTATTTTGGCAAAGAATAGTGACTATATTCCCTAGGCGCTTTAACACATCACATCATGCAATTAAGACTAATCTCTAACAACCAACTTTCTCCCCCACTTATGTCAACCCATATCTTTTATTTTGCCCTATCTCATTATTATAACTCTCATATAATATGGAAAGGAGTATTTTCTATTCACGTCTTATTCTATTTTGAATACTTCTTGATCCTTTTCATTACACTACTCCCAACTACAACATATATTAATTTTCAAAACCAAGAGCTATTACTATGGGGCTTCAATTTCACCATTTCCCTACTTGAATTTTCAAAATCCTCAACTCAATTAATTTTTAACTAAAACACTTAGGAGCTTTGGATCAAACTACAGTCAATCAAAGAAAGAGATACAGGCTACATATGAGGCTGACAAAGAAAATAAGCTAAAGGCTCAACGGGGTTAACTAAGATTATGCACAAAGGTAGGTAAAAGAGGGTATGAAACATGGGTATCAAAGAAATGCCTATATCATCTCCTAAACCCACACTCCTTATTTCCCTTTGCACATACACCAGGCAAGTTCTAGACATCACATACAATAATAAATATACAACAACCTCACACACACATGGTACATTCTCAACTCAAGTAGGATCATCATAGACTCTTAACCAAATAATATCATGAATTCATTATTAAGCCAACAAGTACAAAAGTCATAAACTATAGCCTAGGTATCTCAAAAGTAATAATTCACACAACCAACATGCTCGTACAACCAAAACCTCTTGCATCATGTAATCACACATAGCACCAACAAGAAAATCTTACTTATCCTACACAAACTACTTTAACATTTACTCCTAAAAAGAAAAAGGATACTAGGTTCAAAGGGCGCCCCCGTGGAAAAGAACCAAAAAGAACAACCACAGGGTGGGTGAAGTGTGCACCTACTGCACCTACTAGAATGACCCAAATAAACTAAAAAGTAAAAAGAGAAAATCTTTTTATAATCTTAAAAAATTGTCAAATTTAACCCAAAAACTATGAAAACAACTAAGACTCAAGACCCTACAGTATCACTTCACCTGAAACAATGGGAATTTCCCCATCCCACACTTAAAAATCTACTTTGTCCCCAAAGTATACTTAAGAGTAGAGATAGAAATACTTCCTAAAGCCTCTAGTCCTAGCTAGTAGCATCTTCATACATCAAGAGGGTCTGGGGACTCCACACTTAGTCTTCTCTATGCTTCGTAGCTTAGGTTTTTGGTACTCATACTTCCCATCAACCTGGGACTCAACAAAAACAAAAACTATGTGAAGTAAAATAGTTAAAATATTGAAAATAAAATCTACCTTAACTTGGGTTACTTCCCAAGTAGTGCCTGATTTGGTATCGGGACACAACCCACATCAACTTTTTCCTCTACCTTGAGGATATGAATTTTACCCCAACCTCGCATCCATATTTTTGCTTTGCTTGTAGAGTGGTGGTAAGAAGATACAGGAAACGAGTAATGGATAGTACATGGTAAACCACTCGACCTTAAATTAAGGTATGTTTTTGTATTTCTAGTCTGGTGCAAATTTCAGAATATAAGATTATTGTTCCTCGTCTTCAAACTATTCCACTATTTTATATGACTCCACAGACATGTAATCATCTAAAAAAATAAAGAAAAGTTCATTGAGTACCAACCAATACTTCCAAATTTACACCATCCATAATACACTCACTCACATTCACCTTTTCAAGGCCAGTCTCAAGAAATTATTGTGTCTGCTCCACAAATAAGCTAGTATCCACCTCATAATGTGAAGGTACCGTCCATGCACTTCCATCAAAATATGGACAAATACTCTTCCGGTGGGGTCCTCTACAAAAACAATAAGAATCATTACCATTTGACCTCCATCTATCCCAAGCTGACATATCAAGAAATGTGACAAAAAAGTAAGAAAAAATTTAAAAAAAATACTAAACTATATACAAATCAATATAGTTGAACTAAAAATAATATAGCTACCTATTTACAAGTCCCCGACAATAGTGCTAAAGCCTTATTGAGTCCAAGCGCACATGCAAGTGTACATGGTCTCACCAAGTAATACAGTGGCCTTAAATAAAGTCAAATATCAATCCCTCAGAGACTTATGTTGACAATTATCCATTTCTAGTTCACTATTGAGATTAATTTAGTGCAAGCATAGCCAAAAGAATTCGAGAGTTATTAACTAAAGGTAAAGTAAACAATGCGGTAAAGTAAAGTTCTTGGAAAATCAATTAGGAGAAACCTAGAGTTAAGGATCTACGAAAAATAATACTATGCTACTAAACTTCATTGATTAGGTTAATTATCTTGGTTATTGATTCACGTGGTTGATATTATGATCATGGTCTCTCGAGCCTCTACACCTATCTAACTTAAACCCATAACTACATCGTTAAGTGAGGATGTGATAGCTAAGATAAATGAATTTATATTTCATCCCGTAATAAAAAAAAAGGAACATAGGAATATTCCTATCCTAAGTGCAAATTACAACTTTGTTCTGTAGAAGATTATAATCCTACTCTATTTATCCCTCTATACTATCTTCTTGTTCCCCCTCTCAGGCTCACAAGTTGACTATGGATGTATTCTAAGGATAGATAATCCTTAAAATAGTGATAACAAGTATAAATAAACAACCAAATATTATAAATATTAAAAACAATTCAATTCATAGCAATAGTATTCATGTTCATTGCCTTAACCCCGAAAAGGGGGCTTTTAGTCTCTCATGGACATAACCATAATCTCAAAGATAGAAAACATGTTAAAATCCCTAATAGAACTAAATTAAAGATGTATAAAACATAATTGAAGTGTTTTACAAACTCCCTTTAAGTTTCCAAGTCATCCAAGGTGTATAGCCTCATGTTTAAGTGTCTTATTTATATGAGGTCAAATCTGCCAAAACTGAACTCGGGTTTGCGTCACATCCTCTATCGCGGTATATAGTGTGTAAGACACGCCCTAATCATAGATACAAACTTTTTTGGGTTCATTATTAATCTCCCTAGGTGTGAATATTGACCTATATCAGTGGATAAGCTCCGTGACACGCCATGGACTTCCAAGCGGTCTGTTTTGCATCAAATCTTGTCTCGTACTTTTGTCTATCCATTCCAAGCCTTGTGGCATTGTTTACACTTTATTTGAAGATTTGGTATCATAAATATATCATAATAATCAAATAAATAAGAATCATATAGCATAAAACACCACGAATTATAGCTTAAAACAACTCAACATCCAAGACAGTGAACTAGAAACTTAAGCTAAGAATACTAATTTTGCCCCTTTTGATCTTCAACTTGGTTTTGACTCTTGGATTGATTAAATTGCACTTTAAACACTATAAAAAGTTTTTACACACATAATTACAAAATAATATCATTAGGAACTCATTACATACACTAGAGTCCATTGGGATCAAGTAGAACAACACGTAGCTCAAGCTAGTAACACTAGTTTTCTCATTTAAACTCCAAGTGACCAATTTTAGTCCTAACTTGTTTAAAAATATCTTAAACATTGTAATAAATTAATTTAACACTTAGATGCTCATTTATATCATTATTAAAATACTAAGCACACAAGAAGTACTCAAAACAAAGCTAAATAAGCCCGGATTACAACTCTAATATGCATAAATCCATCTCAGATCAGGGGACACCAACTCCCTTTATTCATTAAATCAGACCATTGTGTTTCAAATACTTCTTTATATCATGAAATAGTTTAATACTATTTTATTTTATAAATTTCCACCTTTCTCATAACTCAAAACCAATTTCACGTTATGAGGCTGGGGGGTAACTACTTCAAAAGTCATAAGTTTAGGAAATCATAATTTTCTAAGTTCATTCACCATAAGCATGCACCCATAAGTTCAAAACCATAATTAAATCATGGAAAAGATATGTAAATCATGAGAAACATTGTTCAATTCATAAACATTGAAAAACCCCAACCTTTGTTTCAAAACCAACGTAACATCTCATGAAACACTATTTTAAAATACATGATTTTTACAAAATAAAAATGAGGAAAGAGTCACATACCTATAATAGTAAGATTTATGAAGAGAAATTACCCTTGAAGGTTCAAAACCCTAAGTGTTCTTGACCTTGAGGAATTTGAGAGTGTTAAAAAGTTACTTTAATGTATTTATAAGGGATAATGATACCCTAAATAGGTTATAAGTCATAGGATCAAGTTGGGTAAGAGGGAAAATATCTAGAATTCCCTTAACTTAAAGGCTGAAAAAGTGTCTCCTTTGACTATGAGTCAACCATTGACTTTTAACCATTCCTTACGACTTGCCACCATTAGTCATAACCAAGGTATTAAAACCAAGGAAACATACAATTTTGACCTTATAACTTAGCTACAGGAATCATAATAGGACCCTACGACTCATAAGGTCCAGTCATAGTCAACACAGAACTCAAATTGGGACTTACACTGGACATCCTATGATTACACCTAATGACTCATAACATATCCTTAAGGATCTTAGTGAACCATTCGTACTCAGAGTAGAACCTATCATCAAACTTACTATTTTGGTTATGACTCGTCAGGACACCCTACGACTCATAGGGCGAGTCGTAACTAGGACAGTAAGCTCAAAACTCACAGAATTTTCAAGGGCCAAAATCTTAGGTGTTTCATCTATTGAGTGGATTTTTGGGTCACATGGTTAGTATATTGATTGGCTTTGGAAATTTTTATTTTTGTTGGTTGTGGGCATTACATTTTCATATCATATAAATTCATGAAATATTGGTACCATTGTGGCTTTTCTAAAAAAAAATATGACATCTTAAAAAACCCTCTATCAATGTATATATTGGAGAGGAGTTATGGATATTGAATTGATATTGGTTATCAAATTTTATATAGGTTAACAAACCTCCCATGGGTCCTGGCTTGGGATTACAACTCGGTAGGTGTATATAGAGGTTGTGTGACAACCTCGTATATCAATATCTTCTTCATTATATTTTATACATTGTTCACATTTTGTGTTGTATTTTAATTCTTGATTTGATATCTATCAACTTATGCCTCTTTTTTATTCTTATATTTTGTATATGTATATTGTAGAACTGCTAGTGGAGACGATGTGGGTTACCATTTGGGATATTTTTTGGTTGCACATGACGTGACCATAGTATGTATTTTATATACTTTAGTTTTTACCTTGAAAAGTCATCCTATGAAACCTACTGAGTACAAGTGGATCATACTCATCCCTACTATGCTTTTTTGGTGCAGATCCGTGTACCGGTGCATCATACGGTAGCTAATCGGGTGGTGTTTTGAAATACTCTTAAGGTAAAGGTTAGTCTATGCTTTTAGAGTTTAGCTACTACCTCCCCTTGTTTAGTTTATGTCTTATTTTTGTATTTATAGACATATTGTATTCTTTTTGGATTATCATTTGTATATTTTGACTCCGAGATGTACTTAGTTGGTTCTTACACTGTGACATTTGATTTTGGGTGATTTACAATATCCTTATTATGTATTTTCCACTATTATTATATATATGTGGTTTGACTTTGTTCTTAAGGCCTTACCTTGGGTTTTGACATTGTTTTTCCATATTTAATATCAATTTGGGTGATAAGCTTACATGTTAAGGCTTATCCCGATAAGTTCCATCATGACCCTTAATCACTATAAGAACAAGGTGTCTAGTAGAATCTTACAGATCAATACATAGATGTCTATATCTATCTTCAAGAGGCTATAAGATATCTTCAGTAAACTTCCTTATTTTGTTCCTTATAGTATAGATCTTTGATACCTTATGTTCTAAATCATATTTTACTTTTTTTTTGTATATATAGGGAGGACTAGATCCTGTGAGGTTAGAGATATGGATCCATCATCCTAAGAGAGATCTCAGTCTAGAGGGAAAGTTACGGCTCTTGGATGGGCCTGTAGTAGTGGACGAACACCAGTTGCCCCATCCAGAGGTAGCACTAAGGGGATTTTGTTGAGCCTCAATTTTAGCATGCTAGGGATTTAGGACCTACCTAGGTCATAAAAAGTTCTTCTACCCCATTCTTAGAGGGGTTGTTGATTCATTTGCTAACCTATTTAGAGGGTGCTCCTTTGAGTACACCTGGTGTTTCTCGAGCTCTGATTATTATACCTCATTCTATGCCAGAGCGTAATTATAGTATTCCTTTGATTTCTTTGAGCTTATCTATGAAAGAAGTGATGTATTTTGGAAAGAAGGGGAAGCTTAGTACCCATTATGTTGGTCCTTATTTGATTTTAAAGAGAGTGGAAAGTGTTTCATATAAGTTAGAATTGCCTGTGAGTTTGGGTTCTATTTAACCTGTGTTTCATGTGTCAATGTTGAGGAAATTCGTGGGTGATTCTTTCTTGGTGGTACCTATTGAGAATGTTGGTGTCTCGGATTCCCTGTTTTATAAAGAAGTTCTAATAGAGATCTTATATAGACAAGTTTGTAGATTACGAATTAAAGAAGTATCATTGGTAAAGGTCCTTTGGAGAAACAATAAAGTAGAAGAATCCACTAGGGAGGCGGAAGAGGATATGAAAGCTGAGTATCCATTTTTATTCCATGTGATGGAAAGAAGCTTGAGGTATGAATTCCATTCTTCTTTGTTGTTATTCGGGTTTATCTTTTGATTCTGATGTGTTGTTACCATTCTTGTGCGAAATGTGTCTTAGCTCATCAATTGAGGATGAATGATCTTGGTTGGGGGGGGGGGGGGTAATGTAACACTCTTGAAATTTTGAATATTTTATTTTTGGCCTTTCTATGATTAAAATATCAATTTTTGACGCAAATTATGTTTGCGGATGTTAAAGGGATAACTTTAAAGAGTTTTGAAATTTTTGGATGAGGTTCGGGGTGGTTTTGGGTCACTGAGGCAGTAATCCTCCGCAATATTGGTCTGCCACAGAGGTTAGTCTCCATGATAACCTCTATGACATAGAAGATAATCACTTCGATAAGGTCCGTGACAAGGATGTTGGACCTTCGTGATAATGTTCATGCCATGGACCTATAGTAATTACGGGTTGTCTTGTTCTTTTAAAATGGGATGAGGGATTAAGGGTTCCTTTCACCTAAAAATGATTTTTAATCACTATAAGGGCCTATTTATGTCAGTTTTCAATAAACGAAGGTCATTCTTATTACTCTTAACTATTCTCTCTCAAATTTTCCTTTTTAACTCAAGGCTAGGGTTCAAGAAAGTGATCATTTATGGTCCTAAAGGTGTGGTTTTCTTCAAATTTCTTGGCAATTGAGGCATGTACCTCTTTCCCTGTACTTATATTTTCTTTATGGCATAATTGTTATTATTATACATGGTTTTGATGTTGGGTTTTAAACTAGGGTTGAGGGTTTTGAATGTATTTGGTTTAAATGTTTTCCCAAGATTATTATTGAATTATTATGCATTAAATTGATTATTATGAACTCTTTGGTACATGGGAATGGTGAATGAATTTAGGGGTACAATGGATTCCCCAAATAATTGGTTTTGTATAGAAATTGAAAATAACCTCGACCCACTTGCATAATTGGTTTTGGAATATAATTTATTACTTGGTTTAGCTATTATTTTTTTAAAACCTTGCATTGCATAAATCATAAATGGAACATGAATGGAATTGGTTTGGTTTTCAAATGGTTTTGGAAAGGCATTGGTGGCCATGACATTGGTTTTTAAATTGGAACTGTAGAGGCAACTTAATTTAATGGTTTTGTATGGAAAAAATGGAATAGACTTGTAAGCTCTAATTTTGGTATGACGATACCAACAGGAAATGCCTAATTAAAAGACTCCTTAGTAAATGGTTGGTAATATTTAAATGGTTTTAATATAGGCTTAAAGGGGTTGTGTAGCAAATCCATGGAAGGTGGAGGTCCCGAGAGGACCGATACTGGAAACTCATGTTTGCCAAGTTACAAGCTAGCGATCCAACCACTAACCATCTTCAGATATTGTATCCCCATGTGATGCAGGATCCGAAGGCAAGTCTACCTTTCCTGCAAAGTGATTAGGTGTTTGTGGTTAGATCGAGAGTTGACTTGAAGTGGTGAGCTTCCATCCTTCGGAAGACTTCATTTTACATTTTCATTTCCTTTGTCTTAGACTTTATCTTAGATTTGATTTTGCTATGGTTGGGGGCAGTCCTAATATTTTGTTGGTATTCGGTTTGTTAGAGTATTTGTTAGACTACTGTAGATGTGGGCATTATGGTTGATGTTTGGTATTAGTTTTGGTATTGTGGATGGTTTTCGGGTATTGATCTCATATAGACTTTTGGGTTTATCTTTCCTATCTTGTCATATATATATCGGTTACACTGGAATAGTTTAAGTTGGTAGTCTTTGGTCCTTAGTGGACTTGAGATACCCATCATGGTCAGGCCCTTGTTTTGGTTATGACAGAGGCTAAGAAAGCCTCACCTAATTTAAATGGAGTTTTGAGGATTGGAGGCTGAGTTTGTGTGCCGAGAGTGGGTAATTGAATTAGATTAATTTTAAAGAGGCTTATTGTTCTAGGTATTCTTTTCATCTGGGAGTGACTAAGATGTATCATGATTTGAGACAACATTACTGGTGGGGTAGTATGAGGTAGGATATAACGGATTTTGTAGTTTTTTGCCTATATCACCAGCAGGTGAAGTCCAAGCATTTGAGGCCTAGTGGTTTGCTTCAGAGGTTACCTATTATCGAGTGGAAATAGGAATGGATTACTATGGACTTCATGAATGGGTTGCCTCATACTTCTCGCAGTTCTGATAGTGTTTGGGTCATCGTGGATCAATTAACCAAATTAGCTCATTTTATTTTGGTTTATGTTTTTTTCAATGCTGAGAGGTTGGCTCGTATCTATATTCATAAGATAGTTCATCTTCATGGTATGCTAGAGTCTGTCATCTCAGATAGAGGTTCAGTGTTTATATTCTCACTTTTTGAAGACTTTTCAGGAGGAGTTGGGTACCTTGGTTGATCTTAGCACAACTTTTCACCCCTAGACCAATAGACAGTTGGAGTGGCCTTCTCTTGTTTTAGATGATATGATCTGCATTTGTATGATTGACTTTGGAAGTCAGTGGGAGTATCATCTAGCTTTGGCGGAGGTTGATATAATAATAGCTACCATTTTAGTATTGAGAAGGCTCATTTTGAGGATTCATATGGTTGGCATTGTCTCTCTCCAATAGGCTGGTTTGAGGTTTTTGAGGTTAAACCTCGATGTACGTACTTGATTCATAAGTCTTTAGATAGAGTTCAGATCATTAAGGTAGACTTCGAGCGGCTTAGAGTAGGCAAAATTGCTATGCAAATTGTAGACTTCGTGCCTTGAGATTAAGTATTGGTGATCGATTCTTTATTTGTGTGTCACCCATGAAGGGCGTGATGAGGTTTAGGAAGAATAAAAGTTTAGCCCCTAGTATATTTGACCTTTTGAGATTCTTCAGGGTATTTGGGATGTGGCTTATAAGTTAGCATTACCCCCAGATTTATTAGATGTTGATCCAGTTTTTATGCTTCGAGATTACATTTTGTATAAGTCTCAAGTCATTGATTGGGATTCAATTTAGTTGAATAAGAGGTTATCCTTTATCAAGGAGCCTATCTCTGTTCAACCCAGGGATGTTAAACAATTGCGTTTAGAAATATTTCAGTAGTTAAGGTTCAATGGAGACATCGACCTATAAATGAGGCCACTTAGGAGGATGAGTTTGATATGTGTGGTAGTTATCCCCAACTTTTTATTGATTTAGGTATTTCCCTTACCTTTAGTTTGAAGACAAACTAGATTCTCAATGGTGGATGATGTAATAACTTGATTTTTTGTGATTTTATTGAATGATTTATTTTCTATATGATTTGACCATTTTACCCCTCATTATGGTTGCTTTGTGATATTTCTGAGGTGTGGGTATGACTAGCATGATTCCCAATGTATTTTTAGTGTGATTTATACGAATTTGTGGTTTTTGGTGGTTAAAAATGCTTTATAGTTGACTTACGGTCAACATGTGTTGTTCGATTTGTCGAATGGCAAAATGGAATGCGCCAGCAGATCCAGAATGTTGATTTTAAGTTGGTAACATGTTTGGTGTGGTTTTACAACTTTTGTAACTCATTTCGGCCCTCGGATTGGAATGTTTTGAAATTGGGTTTTCGGGGTAAATTTTGTGAAAATGACATTTTTTTCAAAAATCTAATACCGTCATTGAGTTTGGAGTATTAAATTTGATAAAGTGGTATAGTTTGTTTGCATTCTCGAGATTTTGTATAAATCTCAAGGGGTCCAAGGAGACTTGAAATTCTCTAAGTCTGCAGCTGACGCACCACTCAGCTGGTGCATCTGCTTAAGCAACATTTTGGTTTCTTAAGCATAGCTTGCGATCGCGAAAAGTCGGCCACTTAAGTAACTAGGCTACCAGTCGGGGGTATCGCTTAAGCGAGTCCCCCAAAGCGTAATTGATTGGCGCTTAAGCGGCATCCGAGTTGCTTACACGACATATACAGACCAGAAAAATATCTTGAAAGCGACACTTGGTCGCTTAATCAATGTCCGTTGAAGCGACCCAGTGTTTGCTTAACCAATACCTGGGTATCTTTAAATACCCCTTTTCCTCGATTTTTACTATTTTTTACACTTGGGCTTTGGGTTTTAGAGATTTTTGGCGATTTTTTCCATTTTTAAGCTTTAGTAAGCTCCGAATCCCTATTTTAGTTATTTTTCTTCAATTCTTCTCATTCAAAGCTTGTTAAAACTCGATTTCAAATGTGGAATTTAGGGATATTGGCCTAGAAGGCCTAAATTAGTAATTCTTTGATTTAAACCTCAATTTCAACCCGTTTTCACTTGGGTTTTCTTCTACGGGTTTCTTTAATCATTGAAAATATATTTTTGAACTAAATTTTGATTCTACCTTTCCTCTTTGACGATCCATTTCTAGCATTCATTTTGATCCCGACTCAAAAAAGGGCAATATAGGTATGGAAATGGCTTTATTTTTGTTTTGTGCCTGTGTGGGGGCCTATTTTATTGTTATTTGGTGGTTTGAGACATTATTTACTATGTGTGATCGTGTGGGATATTATATAATGTTATTGGCCTGGTAATCATGTAATTGGTTATCTTCTTCTTGGTGGAAAAATGTCGAAGTTGGTATTTATGTGGTATCAGATGACATATTATTGTATATCTTACTCTATTAGTTTATGGACTATATTGGATCATGGATGATTAGCATATTAAGTGGATTTGTAGCTTACATAGTTGGTATATTGGTTGGATTTGGAAATTCTCATTCTGGTTGGTTGTTAGCATTAAATTCTTATATCATATACATTCATGAATCATTGGTACCACTATGGAAATACTGGTTTTTCTGACAGAAAATTTGACATCTTTAAAAACCCTCTGCTGATGTATGTGATGGAAAGGTGTTATGGATATTGGATTGGTATTGGTTATTAGATTGTATATGGGAATCTCTCATGGGTCCTACCTCGGGATCACAACTCGGTAGGTGTCTATGGAGGTTGTGCAACAACCTCGTGCATCATCATCATCTTCATTGCATTTTATGCATTGTGCATATTCTATGTTGTATTTTCATTCTTGTTTTGATATCTATATATTTGTGTCTCTTTCTTGTTCCTGTATTTGGTATATGTGTATATTGTAAAACTGTTAGTGGAGACGGTGTGGGGTACCATTTGAGATATTTTCTAATTACAGGTGACGTGCCTATAGTATGTATTTTATATACTTTATTTTCTACTTTTCACAGTCGACTATGATACCTACTGAGTATAACTGCACCGTACTCATCCCCACTATGCTTTTTCGGTACAGATCTAGGTATGAGTGCGCCACATGGTAGCTAATTAGGGCATTGTTTTAGAGTAATTTTGAGGTAGCGATCGGTTTATGCTTTTCGAGTTGATCTACTACCTCCTCCTGTTTAGTTTATGTCTTATTTTTGTATTCAGAGAAAGATTGTGTTCGTTTTGGACTATCATTTGTATATTTTGACTTCGAGATGTACTTAGTTGGTCCTTACACTGTGACACTGGATTTTGGGAGATTGGTATCCTTTTTATGTATTTTCCCGCTTTATTGTATATGTGTGGTTCAGCTTCATTATAGAAGCCTAACTTTGGGTTTTGATGTTGTTTTTCCTCATTTCATATCTGTTTGGGTGATAGGCTCACTTGTCAAGGCTTGCCACGACGAGTGCCATCATGACCCTCAGTTTTTGGATCGCGACAATGTAGGACCCATAGAGGGTTTGCGACCCATATACTATATCTCAATCTTAAGTCAACCTTGCCGGTAAATGACCTTGGCCAGGGATTTTAAAAATATCATAATCAACCTTGCCAGCAAATGACCTCGGCCCAAGGTTTTTCAAAAGTGCGTCATTTTCTTTCAAAAATAGTGGCTCCCAGTGGTACCAGTATCTTATGAATGTATATGTATGGAATGAGGATGTAATGCTCACAATCAACACAAATGATATCCAATCTATCCAACACGGAATACATAAAAGTGGGTCCAGAAATCAACTCAATTTGTCCGTAATTCATAATTATCAACTCTAATTAGGCACCATCAGAATAAACATGCATGCAAGACATCATTCATATCATATCAGCCCCTAACTCGGGTATCTTATCATGGTAGAAGCAACCAATGCTCAAATAAGGCCTAAATTAGAAAAATAAATCCCTGCACGAGCATTATATCTAGAAATAATGGCATTTTAGATGCACATATAAAGCCAATGATATCAAATAAAGCCCTATCAAATAAAGCCCCACACAAGCAACACATCGTATCAAATATCACAAATCAACTCCAACATAATATAATACCACATACGGGCACACAAAAGTAAAATAATCTCAAAAATATAAACCCCATAGTTATTTCCCCAACCCATAGCATGTTTACTTATTCATTAACTATCCAACTCAGTATAAGAAGTTAAGCTAGAACCTACCGCGAAATGACAAATCCTGACCTAAAGTGCTTCAACACAGAACCTTTTACTTTTGAATGGGCTTACAATCAACTACAACATTCAAAAATAATATGTACGTGTTAAAAGAAAGTTAATGATACCCATATTGCCGATATTCAGGTTGGGGCCAAAACGGATTCAAAAAATATGTTTGAAAATAAAAGGGGTAAAACTAATTTATTTCAAAAACACATTCTTCACGGTTATGGAAGTCTAAAGGAGAAAATCCATGCGAAAAAGGGTTAAAATTGAGGTCGAAAATGAAGAAAACCCTTTTTAAAACATTACCGATAAAACCCCTAATATTTTCCACTTTGAAATCAATGAAAAATAGTGAGATTATGAGATTAGAAGTTACCCACACAAAAATCAATGTTGTAACCCTCAAAAATTGCTTTTCTTGAAGTTTAGAGGTCCAAAAATGGAGTAAAATTGTGAAAAAGAGACTTATATACTGTCTAGTACTGGTAGCTTAATTGTTCAAATGACTGCCTAATTAGTCATCACTTAAGCGGTGGGTGACTGCTAAAGTGGTCAGGCCTGCGTGACCAGTTCCGCTAAAGCGGTCAAATGCCCACATTAGCAGTAGGTGACTGCTAAGATGGTTGCTAAAGCGGTACTTTGCCACTAAGACTTTCACTGCTAAAGCGGTAGTTGGGTTTATAAATCACCTGTACCAGCTTGCAGCTGCACCAACTAGTTGGTAAAAGTGTCATGTTCCCGATCACACCTCAGGATTCATTTGGAATCCCGTAAATGCAAATAAACTATGCTACTAGGCTAATTTTGATGTTCCAGACTCAATGACGAAGTCGAATTTTCAAAAAAGATTGTTTTTTCAAAATTAACCCCTGGGACCCCTTTTCACTATTTTTAAGCCAAGGGACAAAATAAGATACAAAAGCTCTAAAATTGAACCGACCCTACTCCAACCCAAATTCAATATTTTGAATCTGTTGGCACAGTCCGTTTTTTCATTTGACACTCAAAATAAAGAATGTTACCAAAGTCAACTCTATGGCTTCTCTAGCCTCTAAAAACCACAAAATCGTAAACTCATTCCCAATCACATCAAGAACCACGCCAACCATCCTCGAACATCAAAATTAGTATGTAGCGGCTATAGGAAAGGGGAAAATAGTCATAATATATAGAAATAGAAAATTCACAAATTTTGGTCATTACAACATTCACCACAAAAAATCTAATTCGTCCTCAAATTAAAGGCAAAAAAAATACCTGAATCGGTAAATAGTTGAGGGTAACTACTATGCATGTTGGACTTAACCTCACACATAGCCTCCTCAATAGGATGGTGTCTTCACTGAACCTTAACCACAAGAATATCTCTAGAACGCAACTGCCTTGTATCCCTAGCTAAAATGGACACTGGCTTCTCAACAAATGTTAACCTCTTATCTAACTGAATTGAGTACCAGCAAAACGCATATGACTCATCTGAAATATAGCGTCGAAGAATAGATATAAAAAATTAGATAAATGATTGAAAAGTCTAAGGGTAAAGACAACTTATAAGTAACCTGCCCAACAGACCAAAGAGTCTCAAAAGGTCCAATATACCGAGGCTAAGTTGACCCTCTTTCCAAACCTCATCATGCCCTTCATGGGAAACACACAAAGAAAGACTCTATCACCATTCCCAAACTTTAAATCACGAAGCCTATGGTCTGTATAACATTTTTGCATGTTATGGGCTACCTGGAGCATATCCTGAATCACCTGAACTTGATCCAAAAACTCGCAAAGCAAGTCAATACTACGGGGTCCAACCTTTGAAGTATCAAACCAACCAATAGGAGATCGATAATGCATACCATACAATGCTTTAAAAAGGCCATCTCGATACTTAAATAGTAGTTATTATTATAAGCATAACTCTGCTAAGGCTAAATGTTGCTCCCACTAACCCCTAAAATCCATAAAACATGTGCAATGAATATCCCTCCAAAACCTGAATATTCCGCTCTGACTAACCATCAGTCTGGGGGTGAAAATTAGTGCTAAGGTCAAACTGAGTACCCAACACCTCCAAAATATTTGCTAGAACCTAAAAGGGAACACTAAGCCTCCGTTTGAAATAATAAACATAGGTACCCTATGAAGATAAAATATATCACGATTATAGATATGGGCCAACCTCTCAGTACTGATGTAAATCTAAATACGTATAAAATGGGCTAATTTGGCCAACCTCTCCATGATGAGCCAAATACTATCAAAACCATGAGAAATAAGAGGCAACCAAGTCATAAAGTCCATAGTGATCTGCTCTCACTTCCACTCAAGAATGGATAATCGCTGAAGCAAACAACCCGATCTTTGATGCTTAATCTTTACCTGCTGACAAAACAAGCAACGAGTTACAAAATTTGCCATATTCTTATTTATATCACCCTACTAGTAAAGATGCTTCAAATCATGATACATCTTGGTCACACCTAGATAGATAAAATAGTTAGAGCAATGAGCCTTAGCTAAAATCAATCTCACCCAATCTCTGACTCTTGGTACCTCTATATCGAGCACCTCTAGCACTACTCAAATCTCTTTGTGAACCCCTTCTAACTGTAGCTATAGGAGTAGGGCAAAGCTAAAGTCGAGAACACTGTTGGCCAGGACCTAATTCATACCAAAGGAATCCCTCGCATAATGACCAATATCATAACACATAAAACACTATCTGCTACTAGCATTATATTGAGAGGGTTCGAGATAACTAGAATGATTTCCTCAGCTAGATGTCTAACTATTTGAAGTCCCTAAACCTAAAGGCCTACCACATGACCCCTCCAAAGCGGCCTGAATGCCCTACCATGATAACTATGACAACCTCTACCAAAAAGGTCTCTACCTAGAGAGATATGTCTACTAAACTTAACATGACTAAGCACCTTCTTGGTGCCTTCTCTAGTAGCCTAAATTATTGACTCAATCATCTTGGCATACTCAATAACACTTTAAAAAGAAGCTCCTGAGACTACCATCTGAGTTGTAGCAAATTGATAAGTACCATCTAATCCCTTCATGAACATCTGAATTTGCTTAGATTTGATGGAGATACTAGCAACTGAATACCTGGATAAAGTGTGAAACTAAGCCTCATACTTAACAACAGTCATAGAGCCTTTCGCCAAATAATCAAATTCATCATGCATTTGGTCCCTCAAACTATATGGCACAAACCTCTCCAAGAAAGCCTCAAAAAATTGAGTCCAAGTCATAGCAGGTGAACTCAAAGGTATACAACTTGCATACAACCTCCACCGATCCCTAGACACATCCGTCAACGGATAGGTAGTATAAGCAACTGCATGAGACTTAAGAGATTCAAGGTTATGTAACTTTTCCTAGTAATCAACCAAAAACTCATAAGCACCTCGCCAATAGCACCACTAAACTTGGGTGGACCTAAGCGAATGAACCTCTCAAACCTCTTCTAATCAGAAGATATAACTATACTCAAAACAACTATAGAAACAGTAAGTCTAGTAGGCTGCAAAGCCACATATGGGGGTACCATAGATGAAGGTTGTACCCCTTAACTAGGAATACGATGATCAAACACTGGCACAAGAGGTGAAGCACAACTCAAAGTCTGAGTAATATCATAAATATATATTGATATAGATCGTAAAACTACACTCGTGGTTAGAGAGATACCATAAGCATACGATGGTATAGACGGTGGTACCATATACAAAATGGGAAGAACACCAGGTGTACTCAAGGGAACACTGTCCAAATGAGTCAAAAACCAAATCAACAGACCTTCTAGAACAGGGGTATCAATTGAACCCCGTAGGACATGGGTTGGCCCTTCATCTATTGCACGCTCAACCTCAATCTCAAAGGAGGTAACCCTAGCACTACCTATAAAAGGGGTGGGTCCTTGTGCCCGTCCTCTACCTTTAGGTCGTCCATAACCCTTCCTCTCTCCTTTAGTATGGGATCCATCCTCGAGTGCTGGCTCAGCATCCTTAACCTTTCAAGATCTACTCCTCACTATCTGCATAAAGGAAAACAACATAGAATATTGTGTAAAAATTTACCCATATGACGGATTCAAAATATAGAAATTTTCTCTAAAGACATCTTATAGCCTCTCGAAGATAAATACAGACGTTAACATATTGGTCTGCAAGACTCTATTAGACATCCTGCTCTTATACTTATGAGGCTGGTGAACTTGGATGCTCTGATACCAATTTATCACGATCCAAAACCATATCATTATGGCACTTATCGCGGCGAAGCCTTGATAAGTAAACCAATCACCCAAATTGATAAAAAATTAAAAATCGATAATCACATAAACCCAAGTGAGAGTTCTATAACAAAGTCAAGCCAATCATGAAATATATATATATATATATATATATATAACAAAGTTTTGAAGAAATAACATAAACCATCCAAAATTTGTTGTAAAAATATAAAAGTAATCTAAGTACAAATCTGAAACTTAAAAGTACAAAATCTGTCTCTGATCTAAATAAAGACATAAGTAAGTTAGAGTAAGATCCAAAAATCCACCCTAAATACTAGAACGATACAGTACCTCGAATATCACCAACCAAAAACACTATCTTAACCTCCACTTGTTGTACTCATGCTAGGATCTACACCGAAAGGGTACAGTAAGGGTCACTATGGTACCTACTGAATACAAGGGGACTATGTCAGTAGGTACCATAGGTCAACTGGAAAAAGTAGAAAATAAGAAAAGTAAAATATACTATGAGCATGTCACCTAAAAATAAAAAAGTTCCAAACGATATCTCATACCGTCTCCACTAATAATTACACCTACCAAGCTCATAGCTACCAAGTAGGACGCATGGGGGGTTTACAACTCATAGACTATATCTCAATCTTAATCCAACCTTGCTGGAAAATGACATCGACTAAAGGTTTTAAAATATCTTAACCAACCTTGTTGACAAATGTCCAAGACCAAGGGTTTTTAAAATATCATAACCAACCTTGCCAACAAATGTCATCGGCCAAGGGTTTTTTAAAAGTGAGTCATTTTCTTTTAAAAATATTGTTTTCTGGTTGTACCAATATCTCATTAATGTATATATATGGAATGAGGATATAATTCTCACAATCAACCCAAATGATGACATCCATTCCATCCAACACATAATATATACAAGTGAACGCAGAAATTAACTCAATATGTCTATAATTCATGATTATCAACTCCAATTAGGCACCATTAGAATAATTATGCATGAAAGACATCATTAATATCATATCGATCCCTAAATCAGGTATTTTATCATGATAAAAACAATCAATGCTCAAATAAAGACTAAACTAGAAAATAAACCTCTACATGGGTATTATATCTTGAAATAAATACATTTTAGATGCACAGATAAGACTAATGATGTCAAATAAATCCCCATGTAGGAAACACACAATATCAGATATCACAAACCAACTCTAACTTTATATAAGCCCCCACACGGACACACAACAGTAAGATAATCTCAAAAACATAATCCTTGTAGTTATTTTCCCTAACTCATAGCCTGCTTTACTTATTTATTTACTACTCAGCTCAATCTGAAAGAAGTTAGCCTCAGAATCAACTACCTAAAGTTCTTTAACATTGATTCTTGCCCTTGCAAACAATCCAGAATAAACTACAACATTCAAAAATAACATTTGTGCATTTAAATAAAACTAAGGATGCTCATATTGCCCATATTTGGGTGGGACTAAAATAAATTCAAAAATGAAAGGGATAAATCAAAATTTTATTTCAAAAATACAGTACCCAAGGTTAAGGAGTCTACAAGATAAAATCCATATGAAAACAGGTTAAACTCAATGTCCAAAATAAAGAAACCCCTTTTTGAACTTTATCAATAAAACCCTCAATTTTCCACTTTGAAATCATGATTTAAAGGTGTTTTTAAAGATAAAATCAATGGAAAATAGTGGGATTATAAGTTTAGAAGTTACCCATATGGAAATCAATGTTGAAACCCTTAAAAAATGCCTTTCTCAAAGCTTGAAGGTACAAAAATAGAGTAAAATCACAAAAAAAGACTTATATTCTGTCCAGCATAGGCCACTTAAGCGGTCACCATTTAAGCGATGAGTGACCGCTAAAGCAACCAGGACTGCATGGCCAATATGCTAAAATATAACCCACCAAAGCAGTTAAATGCTCAGTTTAGCGGTAGGTGACTGCCAAGCTAGCCGCTTAAGCGGCCACCACTAAAGAGGTCGCACCAGCTTGCAGCTATACTAATATTTTGGTGAAATGCCAAGTTCCCGACCACACCCTTGGGATTTGTTTAGCATCCCATGAATGAAAATGAACTATGCTACAAGACTAATTTCAATGTTCCGAACTCAATGCCGATGTTGGGTTTTCAAAAAAAGATAATTTCCCAAAATTAAACCTTGGGACCCCTTTTTTACTATTTCTAAACCAAGGATCTAAATGAGATATAAAAGCTTTCAAATTGAACCAACCCCGTTACTAATCCAAATTCGATATTCTAGAACTTCTGACGTAGTTCATTTTGCCATCCGATACTCAGAACAAAGAATATTGACCAAAGTTAACTATATGGCTTCTCAAGCCTTTAAAATTCATAAACTCCGACAACTCATTTTCAATCGCATTGAAATTATGCCAACTATCCTCAGATCTCAAAATCTACATAAGCAATTACTGAGAAGAGAAAAATGGTCAAAAAACATTGAAATGGAAAATCACAAATTCAGGTCATTACGAAACTAGAGTCTAAATCCTAACAGAGAAAAAAAGTAAAGATGATTTTATTCTGTCTTAGCTAGACCTTGGTCCTCTAAAGTTATCTAATACATATGCTAATGGAAGGTGCGAAATAGTTGAGGTTCACATAACTTGATCCAAACACTACGATTATTGCTATATTCATGCCATTAGTGTCACTTTTACGAATGCAAGGTTTGAATATGTGCGACTGTCCTACTAGTTTATACAATATTTTAAAATAATATAAACGAAAAAGGGAGTAAAATGTCCTTCAACTATGTAAAATGGTACAAAAATACTCACCTTCTACCTATTGGGCCTAAATGTCCTTTTCATCTACCTATTGGGCCTAAAATGTCCATCTCACCTACCTATTGGGCCTAAAATGCTCTTTGTGTCTACCTATTGCACTATTTTGCCCTTTTATTTAGGCAAATTACATGGAAAGACCATCCTTAAAACTTAATTACATAAATAATAGTATTTTTTCAATATTATAATTGTTTTTTGTTTTTGTTTACATATACAACCATTTAAAAATATCAAAAATATAATTATAATTTTTAATTTAATGTTATAACTAATTATCAATTCACCTTAATTTAAGAGATATATTTTCAATCTTCAAATTTAAAGTGGAGAAGATAATCCCTGCTTTCAAATCCTTCTCTCTCTTATATTCAAAATTCAAATACTTTAAAATAAATTAAGTATTTCATTATTTGCTCATGTATGTTTCATTTTGTTTTCATGTATGTTAATCATCTAGTATTATTTCATTATTGTGTATTTTTAATTTTAATGTGATGAGTTAACCATAATTTTTTATGGATAAATATTTATGGAATAAAAATCATTATGTTGGAAGTACAGTTATACCATTTATTTTTGTTGTATAAATATAATTTATGTCAAAGTCCGATTATTATCATATATAATTTATGAGATAAATATTCGTGATGTAACTCATTATGTCGGAAGTACTTTTCTTGTTAAAAAATTATTTATTAAATATAAATACATATTTCCAGTATTACATGGTATAAATAAACTTTTTATATGTAAAATATACCACGTATGTTTATGGTATAAATATAATTTATATGGTATATATATAATTTGTATGGTATAAATATAGCACGTATTTTTATGATATAAATATAATTTCTATAATATATAAATATACGATAAATTTTTATGATATAAATATATCATATATTTCTATGGAGCCATCGTGAAAGCAGGCAATAAAAATAAAAAAACATAAAATTTTGATATAATATATAAAAAATGAATGAATAAAGGCTTCCATAAAAATAGGCATTAAATAAGAAAGATGGGAATTTAATATATAATTATTTTTCTATATATTAAAATCTGTTATAAAAGTAAATATTTATAAGTTATATCTAACAACCAACTAATACAACTATGTATATGCAATAACTTTTTAAAAATGACTATTTATGTTGTTTTTCTTTTTATTTATCAGATCAATTTATAATGATGAGAGGGGTATTTTAGGCTTAATAGGTATATAGGAAGGACATTTTAGGTGCAATAGATAGAAGGAGATGATTTTTGCGTCATTTCACATAGTTGAAGGACATTTTAGGCCCTTTTCCCGTAATATAAATAATATATCTTAATAAGTGTTTTTTTTTCTTTTCTTTTTTTTAATTGGGGGTAGGGGAATGAGAATGGAGGAGGGAATTACAATTTGGGGAATCAAACCCTCACCAACAAGGTGAAAGTTCAGGTAACTAACCAACTAAATTACTAAGATTTCCCTATCTTAATAAGTGTTCGATGAGTTATGCGAAATATAAAAAGGAAAAAGCATAGCCTCAAACTGACAAATGATTATGAGCCTATTTCAACTATTGTAGTGTAACTGCAAAGCACAATCATATTGGTAGTAACAATTGAAGGGAGTTGAAATTGAACATTTGATATTATATTTATTTTAACGTATAGGAGTCCTTTTTCTCATATAATTCTAATTAATAAACTTATTACAATAGACAAATCACGTAAAAAGGGAATAAAATAAAGAAAACATGGAAAGTAAAAAGGAAGAAGGAAAATAACGATAAAAAAGGGAATAAGAAGGGAAAAAAAAAAAAGCAAATATGGAAAGAAATTAAATAAAAAATTGCACAAATATATTTTATTTTTCCTAGGTAAAAGGGCTCTCATGTACTCCCTCTGTTCCAAAAAAATTGAATTATTGAAATATGACACATATGTTAAGAAAAAAGACAAAAAACATAAATTGGTCATGCTTTTTCATTTTTATCCTTTTCAAACTCCAAAACATTAATAATGATCATTGGAACTCATCCTTGAAAATTTAATTAAAGAAAAGTAAAATTGGAAAGATTTTCCAACATCTATCTTGAACAATGAACAATTCAATTATTTTGAACACTAAAAAATACTCTAACAATTTAATTATTTGGAACGGAGAGAGTACCATATAATTTGAGTAAAAGAAAAAATTCTAAGTGAGGAATCATAATATTTAATACTTTTAAATTAATTAAAATTTTACTTTATATAAAAACGTATCTCTATAGATAAAAAATTATTATTTAGAGACAGAACAAGTCTCCTAAAATATAAGCAATATACGAAAAGATTTTCTTTTGCACGTGAATGCTAGGAGAAAACTATTAGGAGAAATGGAGAATCAATATCCTAATTTATATATAATATAAAGGAAGGTCATAGAAGAAGTAACGTGGCACCTCTCTATGACCTCCATTCTTATCTATCTTTTTTCTTCTTCTTTTGATTTTTTCTCATTTTTCTTTTAATTATTTAATCTTATAAAATCATCTCCTTAATTGATATTAATAATATTCATAACTCTCAATCCTTTTACATTCATAACCCTCAAATTTATTATACAAGTTTATGATACATTAAAATCACACTAATAAAAAATTATTTTAAGCTATATATAATGATTACTCTATTTTCATTTCTCCATATTCTTTATTTTTTTGTCTCTTTGGTTGATTATATTTTAATTTATTTATTTAATTTTTCAGATTACAAGGAGATATTATAATGAAAATGGTTAGATATTTATGCATGGTTCAATTTTATGAGGTAAAATGAATTGATATGCCTAATATAATTACAATTTTTTTTTCGTTGTATTATACATGTAATATTATTTGTTTGAGTTTTGATGGTATGATTCCTTAAAAAATAAATTAATTTTTCTCTTTGCTTCTCTTTGTAGTTTTTAGAGACTTTGATTAATATGTTTTATTTTCTTTGAAGTTTTGAAAAAATTTGATTACGTTATGTTGACAACAAGGTTCTTCTTTCCTCTTTAACTCATATTTTTGATGATATAATTTCTTAAAAAATGATTTGATTTATCTTTACTTTTCTTTATAGTTCTTAGAGAATTTGATTGGATATTTTATCTTTGATTCTCTTTGTAGTTTAGGGAGAATTTGATTGGCTTATGTTGATAATAAGATTATTCTTTCCTTATAACTCTTAGCTAACTATTCTTCAAAGTTTTTATTTTTTGCCTATAGAAATTTATATTTAGTTCATGGAGACTCTCATTCAAGGTTATCTTCTCTTCTTCATCATTTTAATTTACGAATTAACTAACACGTGATTGAGAAAAAGTGTATGAAGGTAAGTAATTTTTTTTCAGCTTTTTTTTTTCCTTTTATATATTTGGACGTGCTTTATTAATTTTAACATGTTTTATTAATGTACGTCAAGTAATCAATCATTTAAAGTCTAATGCTTCAAATCATTAGTTGTTTTCCCTTTTTATTTTTTTCTCTATGAAGTTTTCAATATTTTTTTCTAGAAAAAAATACTTCTACTGAAATTCTTATAATCATTGTTTTGATTTTGTTATTTTTTGGATGTTAGGTTGACAACTTAATTTCTTAGACAATAACAATCATTGATCTATTTTTCACAAACATTGAATTTTTTTTTTTAAAAAAGTAAGTTCATAAATCAGCCGTTTCTAAATAATGTGGTGAAAATAAATTATCTATTATATTATTAAAATAAATATAAAAATAAATTAAAGAGTATTTTAAAGAGTATGAAGAAGAACAAAAAATGCAACATACAAGAACAAAAAATGCAACATACCTTAGAATTAAGTGTCCTTTCCAATGAAAAAGTGGAGAGGGACAAACACTTGTGACCAAATGAAAATGTATGAAAATTTTGTTAAAATATTAAACTTTGTAAGTAAATTATTTTTTTACTATGGACTTGAAGAGAAATAGAAGTAAATGAAGATTATTAAGAGTAGGAGTTATGAATATGAGAAATGTGGAGTTAAAGATTAATAAATATTATTAAAATAAAAGTTATGAAAATGAAGAAGTGTGAGTTATGGAAATAACCTTTTAAATACTCCTAAGATAATTAAGAAAAACAAAAAATACTTTAAACAAAATTATTGTATTAAATGTAGGAGTTATGAACTTGAAGATACATAGAAGTAATAAAGATTATTAAGAGTATGAGTTATGAATATGACGAATGTGGAGTCAAAGAATAATGAATATTATTAAAATAAAAGTTATAAAAATAAAGTGGTGTGGGTTATGGAGATTACATTTTAAATACTTACTAATATAATTAAGAAGAAAAAGTTGAAAACATTGTTAGGAAAAACCCAAAGTAAATTAAGAAAAATAAATTGAAAGAATTATTTGGAAAACCCCAAAATAAGAGAGAATGTAATATGATAAAGTACAAACAGGTTAATATAATAAAGTACTAACGGAATAATGATTGAAAGTACATAAACAAAGTTATCTTTTCACCTTGTAAATATATTTTCTTTGTTTCATTTTGTTTGTCTTACTTTTCTTTTCAATTAGTTTTAATTTTTTTTGGGCCAAACACATCGACAACCCTCTTAAGTTGGCATCAACTCTCATGTAGGCACCTTAACTAAGCTCTGTTCATTTAGACACCTACAGTAGACCATTGAAATAGGTGCGTAAGCAGCCTAAAAACTTGGATTTCAATTTATTTATTTTCTTTGTAAAAATATAAGTTTCACAGTAATGTCTCACTATCACAATTTAATTCTCCTTCTCACAATGCTCATTATTAGAATGATAGCTTAAAAATGAGATCTCTAATATTTTTGGATCTTATGCAACATAGATAAATATTAAATGAGCGTCAACATAACTAATGAATACTGCAAAAAGATCATTCAAACTTTTGAATTTCGTGCATGATTATAACGCATATGATCCGTAAATTGCATACTAATTTTCATTGATTAGTATTTAATCTATGTGAAAAAGAATTTCATTATTTAGTATACCAAAATTCAATTTCAAATAAAATTGATCAACAAAAATTATAAAAGGGATAATAAAATAAATAACTAATGACACGCTTTTCAAAAATTATCTCTTGTGCCTGTTACTAGATGTATCCTCAAACTTGAAAATGAAAGTGCATATATTACCACTTACAAGCTAAAAAATTATTATGCAAAATTGTCAATTATCAGAAGTGTTTGTCCAGAAAGATTTTACGTCTGCTATAGAAGAGGCACGGTTCATAGACACGTTCTCTGGCATATCAATGTGGATAAAGCATGAGAGGAATATAAAGCATAAGTAGCAGAAAATAAATAGAAAGGTTGGATATTATTTTTTTTAATCAGGCCAATACTATAGTGGACGGGTATAATATCATTACTAATACTTTAAAGAGAATGATATCATGATATATTTTTTATATCTCATTTAATGTCATGAATTTTAATTAATTTATTTTTTATTATAAAAGTATAAGTTTAACAGTAATATTTTACTATCACTACTTAATTTTCCTTCTCTCAATGCTCATTATTAGAATGAAATTTTGAATATGAGATCCCTAATATTTATGAATCTTGTGCAACGTAGATACACATTAAATGAGAGTCAGAACAATTAATAAAAACCCTCCTCATCCTATCATATATTTTAGGACTCCTTAACTATTAGCTTTTTTTAGTAATTCTTATAATACATTTTTATTGTGACCATATATTTTTTGATTCCTTAATTTATAAAACTTATCAAACATTAAGAACTGCTTAATTAAAATATTATAAATATAATAATATAATAATTGAAAAAGAAAAAGTGAAAAAGTGATTTTGTCTATTGCGGAGTCATTCAATGAAAGACAAAAAGTTCAAACAACATTTTTAACGCCCCACACTTTTAATATATTAGAGATAGAGATTAGAGACATTTATATATGGTTATACATCATGTATACAATGTTGATACATTATATAACTATTTATACAATATCGATACACACTTATACAACATCGATATATTACATACACACTACATAACTATTTTTACATTATATATTCACGTCTATACACCATTTATACAATATCGACACATGTTTATACATTATTAATATAATATTAATATATTACACATCCACTACATAACTATTTATTAAAAAAAAATAAACAAAAACTTGGTTGTATTTGTTGTAAACTTTTTAGTTTGTTGTGTATAAATGAAATTTTTCCTAAAATAAATTCATATAATAAAATATTAAGAGGTGTTTGACATACTCTTTTCCTTCATGTCTCAACCCGCAAAATTAAAAATCGTCCCACATAACGCTACACTATTAAAGATGTAAGATTCATCATAAAAAAAAATCCTTAGGTGTTTGTACAATAGAAATTACATCTTCAAGCGGCTCCCTCACTCAAAATCTCTTCTACCTTTTCTTATCAGGATCTTGGGTAGGACACACTTCTTTTGTTCTCCGCACTTAAAATGATTTTATGGCTTTGCCATATTGCAATGTCATCATTTTCAACAACTTTTTCAAGAAGAGTGCATTAGCTATCTCTTCGATCCTAATTTTCTCACCCTTAAGGTCATCCCTTGTTCTTTCCAAGCCTTTGATATATTTCTTCACGCAGATTTGTAGGTCAATTCAATATCCACCGGATCTCAGGACTCTATCGACTTCCACAATTTACGCATCATCCGATCCACCACACATTAATGCAAATAATTTATTTCAACATATAAAGTCATATTTAAATTAGTAGAGAAGAACTTTTATTTACTTAATTATACACACCAAAGTGTACAGTAATATGGCAACCATAGCAATGGGCAATGTCAACAACTCTAGATAGATAAGGAAGCTTCTCGGACACGAGCATTCCAATTAGAGAAGTAACATCTCACTCAATAGGAAATTGAACTTGTGCCTCGTGTGTATCTAGGTGCTACCTCACTACAAAAGAAAAGCTCCCCAGCGTGCAACCTGTATAGATTAACGAAACTTCTTTAGAACAAACTTCTAAACGGGATTGTATCATCTAGCCATAGAGAAAATAGCACATTACTTCCACAGATTATGTCAATGATGGTCCGGACGGAACTATCATTGAGATTGATCAACTTGTCAATATCATCAACATAGACCTCTGCACCATTAGGGAACGTAGTTCGTCTACTAGTGAATCTGAACTAGTCTCTTTTTTTTTGATCCAATTATGAACGACCTTCTCTACCATTTATTCCTTGCAGGGGATATTATGATATTTAGTTTAAATAGGAAGGAACTTGCATAAAATAAAATCTTAATTGATTTTAAATTCTAAAATATTAGGTAATACATGCAAATTAAGACTTTCAAATACGTAAAATAGGGAAATCCTAAATACTAAAATAACTAAATTTTATAGAATTGGACGAATTCATAGATCCAAAAGGATTTTGAGCTTTTTCTTTAAAAACCAAACAACAAAAACTAACAAAAGTTTCACCCATGCCAGAGAAGAAAGCTTTTTTTTCTCCAAAATTAAAATCTACTTCAGGGAAAAAAAATTTCAAAGAAAATATTATAATTAGGGAAAAAAAAAGTTTGTTCTCTTTCTATATAACTAGTATACTAATTCGCGCTTCGCGCAGTTATAAGAAAAGATTGAATATATTTTTAACAATTAATATACTATTTCATAAATATTTTAATAAATATTATAATTAAAAAATGTAATTAAGTTATGATCATAAGATTGCTTATTCAATAAATTACTAAAAAGATATTCTCAAACTTTAATCAAATAAAATCTACCATTAAAAAAGATGACAACATAAAAGCTGATGTGAAAATACTCATTTATAATTGACAATATAATTATTAAAACTTTATACATAATTCAGTGGCTATTATGACAATAATATTGGTTCAACCAACAATATTAAGTTTACTTAATCATAAATTAAGTAATATTTTTACATAAATGAATTTAAAATAAATAAAAATTTTAAAAATATTTTTGTGATGAATTAAGGCGAGAAAAATACATGAATTATATTTCAATCCCAACATAATCATGCATAAATTCAAAAATATGAGATATTCTTTAATTAGTAATTATTCAGAATATATAAGTCTAAATAAAACAAAAGAAAATTCGCAAAAATTAGCCTATCTAATTACATTAATATCTAGTATTGAAGCAAAATTAATAATCCATTTAAAATCTAGAAGAATGAGACATATACCACCTAATTATGATAAAATTAGATTTAGATATCCGCCAAGATATTATAAATATAACTTAAATGAATAAAGAGCAAAACTACAAAGAATTAAAACAATTTATCTCTGAAAGACGTAAAAAATTAAAAATAAGAAAAGAAAGACTACATTATAATATATTTGCCGGAGTTAGTATGTCACGACCCGAGCCTAGGCCCTAGCCGTGACGAGCATCCCGAACCATGAAGGCCCGAAACACCCATTCTCTATCTGGTTATCATGCACAACATTCGTAATCATCATAAAATGCGGAATTGAAACTGAGTACGGAATACATGGTCAAGTTCTGCAACATTTTCTGAATAATACTATCTGACATCAGTCTGCAAAATCTCTACTAAGAACACAAACATCTGTTTGAGAAAAAACTGGGACAAGGCCCCCAGTAAACCAAAAACATAATAAATAAGATAGTGTCTGACATAATTAGGCCTTCCGAATAATAGAAGGCTCACCACTGCGAGATCAAGTCTGCAAATCCGAGAATCTCTACTGAGTAGATGGACCCCTAGACTGTGCCTCAGGACCTGGAAGAGGGGGGGGGTCAGCACAAAAGTACTGGCACGCGAAGCAATCCAAAAATAGTATAATGAAACATACATACATATATATATATATATATATGTATGTATATATATATTAAGTGAAAGCAATTTTTCATCAAGAAATCATGTATAAAACTGTTTTCGAAAAATACATGGGCACTTTCTGAAAACATGTAACCTGCCTGTTCATTTCAAATCAAGATCTGTGTTTTACTTCTGAGTTAGGTGGTATTCCCCTACAAGTCTGAGATTTCACGGGCTGTATGGAATCCGCCATTAACTCGGCGGGGAAGCCCCCAACCCAAGTGTGCCGCAAGGGTTGGAGTGTCTGAGTCTGATACGCCACAGGACATTTAAGTCAGCGCATAATAGTATACCCGGGTCGGCAAACCACGGTTTTAGGCAATGAGTCGCTTGAGCTCAAGCCCTCTTCGGGGAACCACCTAACATCTCTGTATGCCCATTTTTTTTACCTTTTCTGTACATGCAACATTCTGAATGTCTAAAATCATGAAAGTCTGAAATTTCTGTTAGTCTGAGTCTGATATGGCGTTAGTCTGAATTGGTATCGTCATACCAAGACATTGCAAGTCATGATTTTTCTGAGCCATAATGTATTAAGCAAGAGCTTTCATTCAAAATAGAGTTTAGACCACCAAAACATGTAACTGATGTAAAGGATTTCATACTCCGAAACTTAAAGTTCAATTCATGCAGAAATTTCATCAAACACCTGGTGGTCAAATGTCTTTAGCAAGTTCATGTATTCAAAATTGAAACACATTCATTCATATATGTATATAAACTGTCAAATTGCTTTGGAGATGGTCAAAAGACCAAAACAATGATGTTAAAACATCTTATACATAAATATATATACATAATTTAAAACTCCATTCTAAAACATGATTTTTTTATGCCCATGAGAATTTAGGAAAAACCCCGCGTACCTTGTTCTCCACGAATTTTGGGTGTCTATCGAAGTCTACG
The DNA here is from genome assembly GCA_030864225.1 of Capsicum baccatum var. pendulum. Classification (NCBI taxonomy): domain Eukaryota; kingdom Viridiplantae; phylum Streptophyta; class Magnoliopsida; order Solanales; family Solanaceae; genus Capsicum; species Capsicum baccatum. The sequence goes on from CM061560.1 coordinate 191,377,038, forward strand.
TCGAGAGGATTCCAAATCTGTAATTTGTTTCACGAACCCACGGTTAAATCTTGAGTTGCTTGGGTTTTAATGTTGAAACCCTAGGGAGAGTTCTTGAGCAAATTTGAAGAATATAATGATATTTTGGCTCTTTAGGGATTTAATTCCTGTGTTTAAGTTGATAGGAGAATGAGTATTTACGAAAATGCCATTAAAAATACGGATGGACTGAACATTTTGGCCGGGCACGATCCAGCAGGCGGCGCGGGCTAATCGCGCGCTGCCACTGGATCGAAATCCAAATGAGGCCTTAGGCTCGTCCAAAAATTCTGAATTTTCTCCGAGATGTACTACAACCTTGCCCCATCGTAATGCAACAAAAAAATCTAAAAATAAAGGTCGGGAAGGTCGAGAAGTTGTATCCCGAAGGTTGCCAGCTAAGACTGAGTCTAAGTCATTTCAACACTTAGAAGAATTTAAAACTTAAGTCTAAAGCTCAGAAATTACAGTCTAATACATGCATGACTTTTACGGGGTGTTACATTATCCCCCCCTTGGGATCATTCGTCCCCGAATGATGATGCGGGACTAGTCACGCATAATTTCAAGCAGATTCATACGTAGAAGGAAACATAAAGCAAGAATTGTACCTTCCAATTCGTTATTTGCTGGTTCAAATAGGCTTGGGTATCTCACTTTCATGTCATGCTCCGACTCCCAAGTTGCTTCTTCAACTTTCTGATTTCGCCATAACACTTTAACTGAGACTATCTCCTTACTCCTCAATTTTCTCACTTGTCGATCTAGGATTTCCACGGGCCCTTCCTCGTAAGACAAGGAATCGTTCACCTTGATCTCATCAATGGGCACCACCAAAGAGTGATCTCCGATGCACTTCTTCAACATGGATATGTGGAATACTGGATGAACAGAACCCAAACTTGCAGGCAATTCTAATTCATACGCAACTCCACCTATTCTCCTTACAATTTGATATGGGCCTATATAGCGAGGACTTAGCTTACCCCTCCTCTCGAAACGCATAACTCCCTTCATAGGAGAAACTTTGAGGAAAACCCAATCTCCAATCTCAAACTCTAACTCTTTTATTCTGACGTCGGCATAGGATTTCTGATGACTCTAAGCTGTCTTAAGTCGTTCCCTAATGAGTTTCACATACTCCATTGCCTGATGAACAAGATCAGGCCCATACATCTGCATCTCACCTACTTCATACCAGCCTATTGGAGACCTACATCTCCTACCATACAATGCCTCAAAAGGTGCCATCTTAATACTGGAGTGGAAACTGTTGTTATAGGCAAACTCTATCAATGGCAAGTGATCAACCCAACAACCTTTAAAGTCAATCACACAGGCCCTCAACATGTATTCCAGGGTCTAGATGGTATGTTCAGCTTGCCCATCAGTCTGAGGGTGGAATGTTGTACTTAAGTTCACCTGGGTACCTAAACCTTTCTGAAACGATCTCCAAAACTGAGAAGAAAACTGCGTACCTCGGTCAGATATAATGGAGACAGGCGCTCCATGCAAATGGACAATTTCTGCAATGAACAACTTAGCATAATCTTTCCCCGAATAGTTAGTCCTGACAGGCAGAAAGTGAGCTGACTTGGTCAGCCTATCTACAATCACCCATATAGAGTCATACTGATTTCGGGACTTCGGAAGTCCTGTAATAAAGTCCATATTGATCATTTCCCACTTCCACAAGGGCAACGCTATTTCTTGGGAAGTACCTCCTGGCCTCAAATGTTCTACTTTCACTTGTTGGCAATTCAAGCACTTAAAAACAAAGTTAGCCACATCTCGCTTCATATTATTCCACCAAAACATAGATTTCAAATCATGGTACATCTTAGTAGAACCAGGATGGACAACATACCTCGAGGTGTGAGCTTCATCAAGAATTCTTTCTTGAAGCCCGTCGACATTCCGAACACATAATCTACCCTGAAACCTCAAAACGCCATCACCACCAATTTCAAAAGACATCACCTTCTGTTGACCCACATCTTTCTTGATTTGCATCAACATGAAATCCTTAACCTGCTTCTCCTTTACTTCAGCACAAAGGGATGACTTAGCTAACTCATGAACAATCACCCCTCCGTCTTCGGAATCTAACAGTCGAACTCCTAGATTCGCAAGGCGGTGAATGTCTTTCACCATCTCTTTCTTTTCTTCTTCTACATGATAAAGGCTGCCCATAGACAACCTGCTGAGGGCGTCGTCTACAACATTTTCCTTGCCCGAATGGTAATGCAGGCTCATATCATAGTCTTTTAAAAGTTCCAACCACCGCCTCTGCCTGAGATTCAGTTCTTTCTGCGAGAAAACATACTGCAAACTCTTGTGATCAGTGAATATATCAACATGAACACCGTACAAGTAGTGCCGCCAAATCTTAAGGGCAAACACCACAGCCGCTAACTCCAAATCATGAGTAGGGTAGTTCCGCTCGTGCACCTTCAACTGCCTAGATGCATAAGCTACCACCTTACCATGTTGCATCAAAACGTAGCCAAGTCCCATATGGGACGCATCACAGTAAACCACAAAACCATCAACACCCTCGAGAAGAGTCAAAACAGGTGCAGTGGTCAGTCTGTCTTTCAACTTCTCAAAACTATTTTCACATAAATCAGACCACACAAACTTTACCTTTTTCTGAGTCAGTTTAGTGAGTAGGGCCGCTATAGATGAAAAACTCTCTACGAACCTTCTGTAATAACCTGCCAAACCCAAGAAGCTCCGAATATCGGTTGGAGTCGTGGGTCTGGCCATTTTCTCACTGCCTCAACTTTTTGGGGGTCCACTCTAATCCCGCCACTGGACACAATATGCCCTAAGAAGGCAATAACATCTAACCAGAACTCACACTTGGAAAATTTGGCATACAACCAATGATCCTTAAGGGTCTGAAGAATAATTCGGAGGTGATCGGCATGATCCTCTTTACTCTTAGAATAAATCAAAATATCATCAATAAATACAATGACAAACGAGTCAAAAAACTGACGGAAAACTCTGTTTATAAGATCCATGAAGGCTGCAGGGGCATTAGTTAACCTGAAGGACATGACAAAAAACTCATAGTGACCATATCGGGTTCGGAAAGCTGTTTTGGGAATGTCTGACTCCCTAACTTTCAACTGATGATAGCCCGAATGAAGGTTTATTTTTGAAAAATATCTAGCACCCTAAAGATGGTCAAAAAGATCATTAATCCTAGGAAGAGGATATTTGTTTTTAATTGTGACCTTATTCAACTGACGGTAATCTATGCACATACGAAGGGAACCGTCTTTCTTACGCACGAAAAGTATAGGTGCACCCCAAGGAGATACACTGGGGTGTATGAATCCCTTATCTAGGAGGTCTGCTAGCTGCTCTTTCAACTCTTTTAGCTCTGCGGGAGCCATTCTATATGGCGAAATAGAAATGGGACAGGTATCTGGCAACACATCAATACCAAACTCTATCTCCCTATCAGGGGGTATCCCTGGGAGATCTTTGGGAAAGGCTTTTGGAAATTCATTCACTACAGGGACAGACTGAAGAGGAGGATTTTCAACTTTAGAGTCCTTGACTTGAATAAGGTGATACAAGCAACCCTTAGAAATGAGTTTTCGGGCTCTGAGATAAGATATCAAGTGCCTTTTGGGTGCTAAAAAATGTCCCTCCCATTCTATCATTGGTTCATTCGGGAAGGAAAAGGTAACTCTACGGGTCCTACAATCCAATATGGCATAGCATTAATGGAGCCAATCCATCCCTAAGATAGCATCAAATGCAACCATGTCCAACTCTATAAGGTCTGCCACCGTATCCCGACTACCAACAGTCACCACACAACCCCTATATACCCTTTTAGCAACAACAGAATCCCCCACCGGGGTAGAAACAAAAAAGGGTTCAGAAATCACACTGGGCTCAAACCCAAAACCAACAACCACATAAGGGGTCACATAGGATAAGGTAGATCCAGGATCAAGTAACACACAGACATCACGGGAAAAGATTTGTAACGTACCGGTAACAACATCTGGGGAAACTTTCGCCTCCTGGCGGTTGGTCAAGGCATATAACCGGTTGCGACTGTTCCCGGCAGCTGATGTGGTGCCCTTCTGAGACGGGGGTAGCACTGTGGAATTGCCCTAAAACTTCGCACCACCAGCACTCCTCCTAGCAGATGGATAGTCCCTCTGAAAGTGGCCTGACTGACCACATGAATAACATACAAGTGTGCCCAACTGACATTTCCCCGGATGATTCCTACCACAATTTTCACATCGCGGGTAAGTGCGATGCTGCTGAGCCACACTACCCTGCGACTGAGTATCTGGTGCTCTAGATCCCTGAGGAGTCTGAAAGCTCTGAGTCTGTCTGTCTGCAGGGGGTATGGGCGCTGGGGCGCTGGCTGATGACTGTGTATTATTCCAAAACCTCATCTTCTTCGACCACCTATTTCCCCAGTTACCACTCTGCGGCTGACTCTGGTGCTGGTCCGCAAATTTGACTCTCTTGGCCTGTCTGTCCTTCTCTCTAGATTCAACAATCTTTCTCTTCTTCTCTTTCACCTGCTGCATGTGGACTGTCAGTCTAGCAAAGTCTAACTCCTTATTCAACATTGCCCCCTGGCACTCAAGTACCAGGTTATCAGCAAGGCTGAATGCAAATTTTCTCATCCGGGTTCTCATATTGCTAGTCAATTCTGGTGCATAGCGGGCTAGTTGATTAAACTTCAAAGTGTACTCATGTACACTCATACTGCCCTGCTTCAGATTCATGAACTCTTCTGCTTTGGCCTCCCTCAACTCCAGAGGAAAGAATCTGTCAAGGAAAGCTTCTACAAACTCACCCCAAACTGTAGTCTCAACACTCTCACCTTTTGCATCTTCCCAGTCTGCATACCACTGATTTCCAACATCCTTAAGCTGATAAGTTGCCAATTCCACTCCTTCAATCTCATCTACATGCATTACCTTAAAGATCTTCTCCATCTCATCCACGAACTCCTGTGGATCTTCCTCCACCTTTGTACCAATGAACTTAGGTGGATTCATCTTCATGAAATGCCCGACTCTAGTAGCCTCAGACGTAACGGATGCAGACCCAACATCTTCCGATCGTTGAGCCTGGTTAGCTACCAGCTGTGTCAGCATATGGATAGACCGTCTGAACTCTGCATTTGAGATATCTCTCTGAGCAGTTGGTGGACGGTTGACATTAGTCCGCGAAGCCCGAGGTGGACTGGTTGGGACTGGAGGGACTCCCGGAGTAGGGACAGGTTCTGGCGTGGAAGCTCTATTATGGGTCCGCATCCCATGGGTGGGACGGACCACATCTGCCTGAGCACTCTGATCGATGTTGCGATGGGGAGGCATAGTCGTGTTTCTGAAATACAAGAGATCATTGATTAGGGGACAGTTTAGACTCTGAAGCACGAACTAAATCACAAAGAAGGGAAACATTCCTAAATGCCTAGTAGCCTCCTGTTTATAAGTGTGGCACGCTACACACCCATAAACAGAACTCTACTCAACGCGATTTCGCAGACAACCTGGGACCATGAACCGTGCTCTGATACCAAGTTTGTCACGACCCGAGCCTAGGCCCTAGCCGTGATGAGCATCCCGAACCATGAAGGCCCGAAATACCCATTCTCTATCTGGTTATCATGCACAACGTTCGTAATCATAATAAACTACGGAATTGAAACTGAGTACGGAATACATGGTCAAGTTCTGCAAAATTTCTGAATAATACTATCTGACATCAGTCTGCGAAATCTCTACTAAGAACACAAACATCTGTCTGAGAAGAAACTGGGACAAGGCCCCCAGTAAACCAAAAACATAATAAATAAGATAGTGTCTGACATAATTAGGCCTTCCGAATAATAGAAGGCTCACCACTGCGAGATCAAGTCTGCAAATTCGAGAATGTCTACTGAGTAGCTGGACCCCTAGACTGTGCCTCAGGACCTGGAAGAGGGGGGGGGAGGGGTCAGCACAAAAGTACTGGCACGCGAAGCAATCCAAAAATAGTATAATGAAACATACATATATATATATATATATTAAGTGAAAGCAATTTTTCATCAAGACATCATGTATAAAACTATTTTCGAAAAATACATGGGCACTTTCTGAAAACATGTAACTTGCCTGTTCATTTCAAATCAAGATCTGTGTTTTACTTCTGAGTTAGGTGGTATTCCCCTACAAGTCTAATATTCCACGGGCTCTATGGAATCCGTCATTAACTCGGCGGGGAAGCCCCCAACCCAAGTGTGCCGCAAGGGTTGGAGTTTCTGAGTCTGATACGCCACAGGACATTTAAGTCAGCGCATAATAGTATACCCGGGTCGACAAACCACGGTTTTAGGCAATGAGTCGCTTGAGCTCAAGCCCTTTTCGGGGAACCACCTAACATCGCTGTATGCCCATTTTTTTTACCTTTTCTGTACATGCAACATTCTGAATGTCTAAAATCATGAAAGTCTGAAATGTCTGTTAGTCTGAGTCTGATATGGCGTTAGTCTGAATTGGTATCATCATACCAAGACATTGCAAGTCATGATTTTTATGAGCCATAATGTATTAAGCATGAGCTTTCATTCAAAATAGAGTTTAGACCACCAAAACATGTAACTGATGTAAAGGATTTCATACTCCGAAACTTAAAGTTCAATTCATGCAGAAATTTCATCAAACACCTGGTGGTCAAATGTCTTTAGCAAGTTCATGTATTCAAAATTGAAACACATTCATTCATATATGTATATAAACTGTCAAATTGCTTTGGAGATGGTCAAAAGACCAAAACAATGATGTTAAAACATCTTATACATAAATATATATACATAATTTAAAACTCCATTCTAAAACATGATTTTTTTATGTCCATGAGAATTTAGGAAAAACCCCGCGTACCTTGTTCTCCACGAATTTTGGGTGTCTATTGAAGTCTACGTCGAGAGGATTCCAAATCTGTAATTTGTTTCACAAACCCGCGATTAAATCTTGAGTTGCTTGGGTTTTAATGTTGAAACCCTAGGGAGAGTTCTTGAGCAAATTTGAAGAATATAATGATATTTTGGCTCTTTAGGGATTTAATTCCCGTGTTTAAGTTGATAGGAGAATGAGTATTTACGGAAATGCCATTAAAAATCCGGATGGACTCTACATTTTGGCCGGGCTCGATCCAGCAGGCGGCGCGGGCTAATCGCGCGCTGCCACTGGATCGAAATCCAAATGAGGCCTTAGTCTTGTCCAAAAATTCTGAATTTTCTGTGAGACGTACTACAACCTTGCCCCATCGTAACACAACAAAAAAATCCAAAAATGAAGGTCGGGAAGGTCGAGAAGTTATATCCCGAAGGTTGCCAGCTAAGAATGAGTCTTAAGTCATTTCAACACTTAGAAGAATTTAAAACTTAAGTCTAAAGCTCAGAAATTACAGTCTAATACATGCATGACTTTTACGGGGCGTTACATAGTAAAAACTCAATAAATACACAGAAAGATGAAATATCAAAATTAGAATCACAAATAGATAGTTTAGAATATATATACCAACATGAACTATTCACAATAAAATGAACAAAGAGGAATTTATAATAGATGAAAAAATATACGAAAATCAGGAAAGATCAAAAATAAAAATAGTATTTTCTAATCTAGGAAGAAGATATAAGAAAATAGGAGAACATTTATATCTAATGTTAGAAAAAAGAAGAATTAAAATTAGAAGATAAATTAACAGCAATGGTAAGAATAGAAAAAGAAAATGAAGAAATAGATAGAAAAAAGGAAATAGAAAAAATTAAACAACAAACTACGGAAGAAATACGAAAAATAGAAGAAACTAAAAATAGTAGAATTGCTGAATTAGAAAAAGAACTACAAATGTTAAAAGATTTGTACGAACAAAGACAAAAAAGAAAAAGAAGAAAAAGATAGAGAACAAAAATTATTAAACGAGATAAATCAATTTAAAGAAAAATTAGAAATAAATAATATAGATATTGAAGAGACAGATAATTATGACTCAGAAGATAGTGAAACATATACAGAAATATTAACAAAAATAAAAAATTTAGAAATTAACGAAAAACAAAAAATAATTAATGAAGAAAACCTAGAAAATACCAACACAGAAATAAATACTCTTGATAAAAAAGAAGATGATAATATAATACCTAAAACAATAGAAATAAGAAAACCTATATACTATAAAAATAAATTTAAAAGATATAATGAATATGACAAATGGACACCAAAACAAATAGTTAATAAAAATTATAACTTTTTAGACCTAGACTGTGTAATAGATACAGAAAAAACAATACAACTATGGATAGGATATATGACAAAACAATTATTAGATAATAATATAAACATAATAAATGCACCAGAATATATAGAAAAAACATTAATAGGATCAGTAAAACAATGGTTTTTAAATTTAACTGAAAATAGTAAGAAAGTATTAAGAGCTAATAAACCTATGGAAGGAACATCATCAACAACAACTAAACTAACACCTATAGAACTACTGAAAAAATATGAAACAGCTATAAAAGATGAATTTGGTAGTATGACAACAGTAGTAGAAGAACAAAATGAAGAAAAAGAAACAAATAGGAATCTAATGTTAAAATTAACAATATGTAATATGTGTTATATAGACGAATATACTTGCGCATTTAGAGAATATTATTACAAAGGAGCATATAGTATAGAAGAAAGTAAAGAAATAAGAAAATTATATTTTAATAAATTACCCGAACCATTTAGTTCAAAAATAATAAAAAGTTGGGAAGAAGCAAAAATAGTAGATACGTTAGGAGCTAGAATAAACTTTTTACAACAATGGTATAGAAATTTATGTGAAAAATATAGAGAAGAATTAAAAATGGAAAAAACATTAATAAGAAATTTAGCATGTTGCAAAAATAAAATAGCACCCCAATTTGGATGCGAAGAAAGATATTATAAGATAAGAAAAAGACATAAGAAATATAAGAAATATAAAAAATTAAAATATAAATACAAGAAACCAAGAAAAAGATATTATGTAAAAAATTATAAAAATAAACGACCATATAGAAAGAAAAAATCTATAAAAGAATGTACATGTTATAATTGTGGAAAGTTAGGACATTTAGCTAGAGATTGTAAATTACCCAAAAATCCAAAAAACAAACAAATATCAGAAATAAAGATAGATAATACAGAATATATGCAAATAGATTATATAGACTATGAATTAGAAAGTGAAGATAGTATATATGAAATTTCAGAAAACGAAACAGATACTGAAATAGATAGTGAAATACATGAATCGAATGACTGAAGAAGATATAAAAATAATAACAAAGGAAGAATATTTAAATGACGAAGGAACAGAACAAAAAATAATATTTGACAGTCATATATTTGATGAAATAAAAGGAAAAGAGTTAGATTTAAGTGTAGAAAAAATATTTAAAATACCGACAATAAAAAATATTTTTACTAGGAAAAAAGATGAATATTATGTAGTATGCCAAAAAGAACATGTAATAGACTGTAGATATGCAAAAGGTAAAGCTAGCATACCACTAGTAACAAAAAGAATAATTAATAAAGAAATAAATGATATAAAAAGTAAAGGAGATCCAATAAAATACGTACACCTTGGAGGTACAGAGATATTAATAAAAACATGTTTTAGAGAAGGAATAGATACACCGATAGAATTATATCTAGCAGATGATAGAATAATAAAACCTATAGAAAAAAGCATAATAACTGCCGTAAAAGGAAATTTAATATACCAAAAATTTAAATTTATAATAAGTGCAAATTATTCAGTAGCAGTAACAGATAGAAATATAGATAAATCACTAGTGTTATATTGGAAGATATCAGGAATAGAATTAACCCCAGGAAGTAAAATATTTACAGCAAGATGTAAAAATTTATATGTATTAACAACAAAACATAAAATAACAGGAAAAAATAAAATTAACAAGATACAAATAGATAGCCCATTTGAACAAATTGTAAAAACAATAGATTATAATGATTATAGCTATAGAGACATAGATATAGAAGAAAATTTAGAAATAGTAAATGATAGAATAAGTACAACAAAAAGAATAGCTAATGAAAAACCAGAATCATCAAGCTCATAAAAAAGAACAAGTTATGAAACAAATTCAATAAGTAATTTAAACCAATATTACATAACAGGAAAAATAAATATTTAATTCTCCTAAATACAGGACAAGAAGAAAATTATATAGCAAAATATTTAGTAAAAGATGAAGAAATAAAAACTAATAATGATATATCCCCAGATTTACCAAGAAGTTTAATAAATAGTATAAACATAGCAGAAAAGGAAATAATAATGGGAGTTAGAAAAATAAAAATAGAATTTGAAGTAAAAGAAGAAATGCAAAAAACAGATATAATATTAGGAATAAAATAGTTAGAACAAGTAAAACCATATAATATAGAACATACACAATTAACTATAACATATAATAGAGAGAAATTATTCTTAAAAAGAGCCTTAACATAAAATGAAGATATATGTATTAATGAAGATAATAGTAGAAGGATATTACAGTAGATATTATACGCCTATGATAGATACAGGAGCAGAAGCCAATTTATGTAAATATAATTGCTTACCAGAAAGTAAATGGGATAAATTAAAAATACCAATAGTAGTTAAAGGATTTAATAATGAAGGAAGCTTAATTACTTATAAAGCTAGGAATGTAAAAGCACAAATATGAGATAAGATATTGACAATAGAAGAAATTTATAATTATGAACTAACGTCAAAAGATATACTTTTAGGAATGCCATTTTTAGATAAACTATACCCACATATAATAACTAGAAACGACTGGTGGTTTACAACACCATGTAAACAAAAAGTAAGAGCAAAAAGAGTTAATAATAAAATAAGAAAGAAAACTGATTGGATAAAAGGAAGTGAAAAAATTACACAAAAGTTGGAAAATATAAAAACCACTGAAGATACAATAGAACTAGTAGTATTTTCGATAAATAAAACAGAAATAACTATATTTTCAATAAATAAGATAGAAATAGTTAAGAAAAAATTAGAACAATTATATAGTGAAGATCCATTAAAAGGATGGAAAAAACATAAAACTACCATACAAATTGAATTAATAGATAAAAATAGTATAATAACCCAAAAACCATTAACATATAATTTTAACGATTTAAAAGAATTTAAAATGCATATAGATGAATTATTAGAAAAACAATATATACAAAAAAGTAATAGTAAACATAATAGTCCAGCATTTATAGTAAATAAACATAGTGAACAAAAAAGAGTAAAAAGTAGGATGGTTATTGATTACAGAAATTTAAATGCAACAACTATAACATATAATTATCCAATACCAAACAAGATATTAAAAATAAGACAGATCCAAGGATATAATTATTTTAGCAAATTTGATTGTAAATCAGGATTTTACCATCTAAAGTTAGAAGAAGAATCTAAAGAATTAACCGCATTTACGGTACCACAAGGATTTTATGAGTGGAATGTATTACCATTTGGATATAAAAATGCACCAGGTAGATATCAACATTTTATGGACAATTATTTTAAACAATTACCTAATTGCATAGTATACATAGATGATATATTATTATATACAAAAACTAAAGAAGAACATATAAAATTATTGGAACAGTTTACAGATATAATAGAAAAATTAGGAATAAGTCTAAGCGAAAAGAAAGCTGAAATTATGAAAAACCAGATAGAATTTTTAGGAATACAAATAGATAAAAGTGGAGTAAAAATGCAATAGCATATAGTACAAAAAATAATAAATTCGAAAGAAGAATTAGATACAAAAAAGAAATTACAATTATTTTTAAGATTAGTAAACCAAGTAAGAGAATAAATTCCAAAATTAGCAGAAAACTTAAAACCACTACAGAAAAAATTAAAGAAGGACATAGAATATAACTATAATGAAGAAGATAAAAAATAAGTCCAAAAAATAAAATTACTTTGTAAAGAATTACCAAAACTGCAATTTCCAGATGAAAATAGAAAATTTATATACATAGTAGAAGCAGATGCTAGTGAATATAGTTACAGAGGAGTACTTAAATATAGATATGAAGCAGAAAAAATAGAACACCATTGTAGATACTACTCAGGTACGTTCAATGAGACAGAAATAAAATGGAAAATAAATAGGAAAGAATTATGTTCATTATATAAATGTTTGTTAGCGTTTGAGCCATATATTGTATATAACAAATTTATTGTGCAAACAGATAATATACAGCTACGCTGGTGGCTAACAAAGAAAATACAAAATTCAGTTACAACGAAAGAAATTCGGAGACTAGTTTTAAACATATTAAATTTCACATTTATAATAGAAGTGATCAGTACTAACAAAAATGTTATTGCAGATTACATATCAAGACAAAGCTACACAGACTGAAATGATAGAAGAAAATATACATGAAAAAATACTCAACGCTATAACTACGCTTTCATTGAAAGTGGACAGTATGGGTGCTGAGATAGAAAAGCTAAAGCTAAAGACTAGTGAAGATAAACTGAAGTCTATAGCTATGAATCAGCTAACTCAGCAGTGTGAAGAGCTATGTCGATCGGAAGACAATAAAATTCCAGAGCTAGAAGGAGATGTTGGGACACTCCATAAAACCCATAACGTTTATCAATCTACTTCTGCAGGTACAAGAAAAGGAGTTAGAAAAAAATACAAATATGAACCTAAACAAGTTATTTGATAAACCATGTACACCAAATACATCGAAATATCCCATGTTTATACCCCCACAAGTTACCACATACCGAGATAGTCTAAACCAAGACAAAAACACTTACAACTACACAGCCCAAACATACCTAGAAAATATCTACAATGTACAAACCTTTTTAAATAACAACCCCAAAGCTACAAATATCCAAGAACCAGATACAAATTATATAACCCAGAGATTGACCGGATATAATAAACTAATTGCTTTACCTAAAACCAAACCAAGTTTAGTTAAAACTTGCTATGAATATGGACTACTTAGTACTGTATATACCACGGACAGAAATGAGATATCCACTATACCAAAAATATATGAAACATTTATCACTTTTAAAAGAATAACCAAAGGTACCTTATTTTTTATAAAAATTTATACAGCACCAGCAGAGATATTATATGATGAAGTCAAAAAACCCATACAAGTTGTAAAGATAGGGATGACACGAGATATGATTATACCACAAGATATTATTCCACAGCCAGAAATACCTAGAATTCAGATACCAAAATTTGATGCAAACAAAAGGATTATCGGACTATCTACAATTTTGCAAGAGCTAGCAAATACATATTGCAACCAAAATCCCATATGGAGCTACTATTCAAGAAATCATGTACTAATATATTCAAATTCAAAAGAGTTACGAGAAACATATATCGAGACTATTAGGCAATGGATTCTTACGTTGCTTAAACCAGAAACGGAACCTATTGCCAGAGCTATCAGAGAAAAATTTATTTCAGAAGAATTATTAACCAGATATTGCAAGACAATTGGACATAAATATCCAGATCACAAATATTCAAAATGTAATGAAGGAGATAATGATGTCCCAGCAGTTCAGCTAGAATAAAAGAAGATAAGGACACCAGCTGAAAAGATAAGATCAGGAGCAATAATGAAGATACAACAGATATGACAAAATAAACGAAAGACTTATTGTATAAATTTGTATAAGTTGATAGCATTAAAAGTAGTTGATAGCATTAAATGTACATTTAATGTAGTTTGAATTTTCTTTATAGCCTAGGATAACCTTTATAGGTTAGAAGACTTTTTTAGTCTTTTTTGTTTGTTTTTATCTTTAGCCATCAAGGCTTTTTGACCTTTTGTAAACATAAGAAAAACGTGTACACAAATGTACACAGATGTAAAGCTACAATCTTTTCGTTTTATAAATAAAGACAGAAGGCATTGCAAAAGGCAAGCCTTCACACATTAAGCCAAAACTCTCTCCATTCCAAAATATTTTGTCCAGTTAATTAAATATATACACTTCAATGGAAAAAGCTATGGAGCAACAAACCTCAGAAATATCAAAGCTACCGGAACAGGTATATCTATTTATGATTATGAATAGTAAAATTCATAATTCCCGACAATCATGATATGATAAAATAAATTCATATTAGTTACTTTATAGTAGAATTATTCGAAGAATAATATGTTAAGAAGTTTATTAGCAAAGTGAAAACGGAGAAAAATCCCTAAGAACTATGCCATCCTAAAGGTGAAACCAATGAGGCAAGAAGCCGTGGCAGGGAGTAACCAGAGTCGAGGCGCTGTTTAAGGGAAAAAGTATCCAAATTACCATGCTAATAGTGACTGAAGAACATGTTATTTAAGAATAATCTAGTATATAGTAATCTAAGATGACTATATTTTATTATGTACATGGTTGAAGGGAATATTTTGAAAAAAATAATTTTATGATAATGAATAATAATTTATCTGATGTCATGGTAGATAAATTTAAGATACTTATTTTGTATGCACTTAGAGATATAAATGTTGCAGATATAAGAAAAGTTATATTAGAAAAAGCATTTGGAGAATATTACATGACTAGAGTAAATTATATACCATGTCTACCTAGCTACTCTTATAAATACTTATTATGTTAAAATTACGTAGAATTTTTAAAGATATGCGAAATATACAGTTACTAGAAAAACAGAGAAAAATAAATATAGACAAATACATGGAAAATAAAAAATATATAAAATCTCTTAGTAAAAATATGCAAGAACTACTAAGGCTAAAACAAATAACTATAAAATATCAATTTTAGAAAATAGATCGTTTAGACTACCTTAAAGTTTTAATCTTATATATACTTAAAGATATAGAAATTGTAGATATTAAGAAAATAATATTAGAAGAAGTAATAAACTACGAAATTGAAATAATAGATGCATTAGAACAGATATACGAAGACATTTACCCAGAAGGATATTATTCAGATCAAGACTGTGGATGTTAGAATATATTAGAAAAACTAGAGAAAACCAAGATAATCTAAATAACGAAATTAATTATAGAAACCGAATTAGAAAAATAATGGAAGATCTAAAAGAAAAGTTAATATGGATAGAAAAAATCTTAGAAAATTTAGAAAAAAGTACATGTGATAGTTTATATAATTTTAAAAACTCACTACGAGAAGAACAACACAAGATAATAAATGACATAGAAAATCTAGAATTAGATATATACTATAGTACAGATAGAATAAATTATTACACAGAAATTTGTAACTCTGCAGTTACTACAGGATAAAAATAATAAACCAAATAAATTAATGGATTCACCTTACAAAAAGAATAAATTATTGAAACATAATTTAATAAATATCCACGCACAAAAAAGAATAGATTCATTAGATATAACAAATCTATTCTTTAACCTAGTTATCCGCACCCCGTTCCTATAGACTAGTTATGTAAATAGTATTTAAATTAGTAGAGATATCATATAAATAGGTATTATTGTATCAATATAGTATAAATGGTGTTTAATCGTCTATCGATATTATATAAATAATTATGTAATGTATCGATATCGATATTTATTTGATTATCATGCGTTCCCACCTTAGTAAATAAAAATATAAAAAAATAATCAAATGATACAAATATTTATTTTTTCCACAAAAGATGTGAAAATTTGAAAAAAAGGTCATAAAAAAGGAGCAACAAAAAAATTTAAACAGTAAAAAAGTTTTTTATTAAAATTAGAAAGAAAAAAAGAGGAGATATTTATTAATACTTAATATTAGAAGAAAAAGGAAGAAAGAAAAAATTAGATGGGCTTCAGATATTTTATTGTTAGTGGATTATACTAAGTATAAATAACACAAATTCCAACCCTATTAGACTTACTTACCTTCTCTTCCATCTTCTTAATTAATTTGTTTTCTCTCCCGATTAATATACATAGCTCAGCCGTTATATACATAAGACACTATGTATATGAAAATCTGTTGCCAACGTTTTAATAGGAAAATAATAGATTTTCCTTATATTTAGAACGCAATTATTGCTACAACATTAATAATAGATTATTGGATCCCTTAATTTGTGTAACAACTATACAAATTCAAATTTTGGAAAACAACAATACATAAAAAGAAAATCAACCGAAAAAACAAAAATGACAAACAATTCAATCACTGATTTTTGATCTCTTGGAAAAAAACTGATTTTATTTGTATTAAACAAGATGAATATTACAATTCTTTTGAGGCGCTCTAGTGAATGAAAAACCGAAACAGAATATGTATTCATTGTATGTGCCGGATTTTTAAGTTGAAAATTTGATCTATGATAGCAATTGTATTGACATAAAGGTGAAATAGATATATAAGGATAAATCGACGCTTGTTTCAGTGATATCTAAATATGTGGTGTCACATGATTTTAATTGTAGAGCAAAACGTTTAGACAAAAGGAGGTATTTTTTTTAGTTATGTTACAATATATTTTTAGTTAATTTTTGGTTGTTAATCGTTCAACTATAACTACAGTATAATATTGCATGAATTTTATCTTGATGTTAAATTTATTTTACGAAGATTGTTGCAGCGTTGAAGACACGAGATTGTCTGTTTTTTTGTGTTGGAATAATGTCAGGCATAATATTGTGATTTACTGTGTTAAGTAATTTATGTATATGTAATAACTGTATATATACATCTCATAAAGTTAATATGGTGTTTTAGTATTTTTTTTGTAGGATTTTATTTGGTTTTGGTTCAAGCTATATTCATATCATCAACCTCCTGGACATTATTAGTATTGTGAGGTTATTTGATTTTTTATTTTTGTATATGACTGGTAGTTTGTGCAGCAATTTTGTGATTTTTTTCAGGAATGTGATGGTTTAATTTAGTAGTAATTGTTAGTTCATACACATAACATTATTTATGTAAATGATAAACATATACTTAAATAATGTTATGTGTATGAATTGAACTGATATGTTTAGTTCATATACATATCAGAATGGAATACACATAACTTATTTTGGGCTATTGCGTAGATTTTGGTTAAAACGATCCTTTGGGTGAGACCCACATTTTATCGAAATAATCTCAGCTAGAAATTTAGATGGCACAATTTATTTTGAAATACTGATTTTAGTTTAGTAGCATAGTTAATTTGGGTCCCGAACCTTTATATTTCATTTTAAGTGTTTAGATGAAAATTAGTAAAAATTATCTAAAAGGGGTTCCACAGGGGTTACATTATTGTAAACGCCTTTTTTTACTAAATATAATGATTCCGTTGGATCTGGAACACATTATATGATCAATTTTCACTATTGGTTCATGTTCATAAGGTTCTAGATGAGTTTAGAGAGTCAAAAATAAATTTTGAAGGTTGTTGGTGCTGGTGTGGCCGCATTCGCGGTCGTTAGCCATTTGACCGACCGCTAAAGAAATCATTTTACCACTTTAGTGGTATTCGTACCCTCTGATCAGACCTCTTTAGCGGTCAAAGTGCCGCTTTAGCAGTCACCACTGAGTATAAGACCCAAACCAAACTCATTTCATATTTTTGACATTTTAAGAGCTAGGAAGCTCCGATTTTGATGATCCTCGAGGTGTTTTTATCATATAATAATTTTCTATATGATTATCACTTCATATTTCTCATTATTGAGGCTAGGAGTGTAGGAAATTATGGGAAATAGTCCATTGAGGCTAAAGTAAGATAATTCAACACCTCTTGATCATTTTCCATTATTTTTTCCATCAAATTCCACTCTTTTCCTTGGAAATTCCTAGAAACTAGTTTTTGAATTTCTTAATTTTGTGGGCCGATTTGGGCCTCGATTCGAGCTCTAGTCATGCTCAAAACTTGAGTATGCATTCTTTGTCCTTCGAAGGGCCTCATGATGAATTTAATTTGGGATTTTGTTAGCAATCCCCACAAGCCCATTAGTGATCAATTTTGGGCTCGAAGTTTTATATAGCATTATGAGTATCATTTTACTCTAATTAATGCGTAGATAATTATTTTGATAGTGAGACATCATTTTTGGGATTGTGGAAAAAAGGTGAGCAATTTATGGATGGTTCAAGATTTGTGATTCGGCATCGAGGTAGGATTTTCTCTACTTTTCTTCGTGAAATGATGTGTTGTTTAAACTACATACTAGGTGGGTATGATAGAACATGTTTATGATTAGAATTTCATGACTTATCCTATTTAGAGAATTTAGGATTGATAACGTCCCAAAAATACCTCTTTTTAGATAATGATATCGTCGCTGTCAAGATATAGTAACCCAACTAAGATTGGGGTCGAATCCCAAATGAACATGTGATTTTACAGATCTTAGTGGTTGCAGTCTATGGGCAAAACAGGAAAGTAAAAATGGGGGATTTGTTTGTAGTAGTCTCGAACACAGAATAGTATTAACTTGGTTAAAAATCCATCATAAGTGAACACTAGGATTGTGTGTTCCCTTGGCATCTCAACTCCATAGGTTTCTCATGCGTTGTTGATCCAACCCAATACCTTATATGCAGAACTGATAAGTTATGTACCTCCTACAGTCTTTTAGACGAGTAGGAGGATTTCACGCTTTACCAATTGAGTCTTAGGATGTTGTGTTACTAATCCTTACCCTGGTCCCAGTTAAATATCACCTTTTGAGTCTTAAGTTATTAAATGAAGGCTAATAATTATTCAGATATACCGTTGTGCTGCAACGGATCCACTATTAGCTAACCAAATTACTGTTGTCTTTATCTTTTCCTAGTTACTATCCCTTAATTAGTTTAAGTAATAATATCTATGTGGGATCCTAATGTGTGCACCCATTAAGAAATCAATCATATCGAAGACAAAGCAATACATGCCATAGGTATGGGTTTTCCATCAACAATCATACTTCCCCTACTTCGTCAATCTGCCAGGGTTTCCATAATCCTAGTTATGGGTTTTAGCTGCTCATGATTGTGAAGAGATCAATAACATTCACACTGGAAAGAAAATATGAAATCACAATGACAATATGAAAGAAACCCATAACTATAGACTGAATAATCAAGCAAAGTCAATATAATGAAATCCCAAGATCAAAGATGGATCTTGAAATCAAAATATGTTTCTAAGTGTTAAAAGTGGCTAACCTCTACTAAAAAGTACATAAAGGGTATTTATAATACAATAGAAAACTTTAAAAACTAAGTCCAAATGGTATAGGAGAAATTAGGGTCGGTGGCCACCCGCTCCCTATACCTGCGGTTTAGTCTTGGTCGTAGGTTACACCTGAGGTCTTCCCTGGGAACAAGTACCAATTGTAGGTACCTGAATGGGAAAATTCCTGTAAGTTAGCTCTCGAGATTTTGGACTTTTTGGTACCTGTTTTGTCTACCTGCGGTCTATAGGTCAACATGTGGTCCGGATGTTGACTTAGTAGGTGTCGGGAGTCAGTTTTTCAGCTCTACTTTGAATCTCCAACATGCATTGATCACGTTCAGGCTGAAAAAATCCCAATCATCCACGATTATTCCAAAAGTAGCCCAAAACACCTTTTTTCACCATTTTCATGAACTTATCATCCAAATCATGGTTTCCTGCAAAACATACCTAAAACGGATCATATCTAACAAAAGACCTTAGAAACTTGCATATTTTCCTTGTTGTAGGCATTGAAAGTGCTATTTTTTTTATAGCATATCAACACCCTCAACTTAGAACATTTGCATTTCCTCAGGCAACAAAAACACAACAAAACTAAACGACTCTTAACTAAGAGAATATAAGACATTCAAGGCAGTCAGTCATCACCTTTAGAGAATATAAGACATTCAAGGCAGTCGGTCATCACCTTTAGTTCAAATCACATCATCCCCTCCTACACCTCTTTTCAAAACCAACTATGTATGAATATGAAGTATAACAATGTGACATAATGGGATCAAGGTATGTCAATTACATTAGCAATAGACTACCACTCATATGTACAAATTACATTACCCGACACAAGCAGATAGATAGCAACATGACTCAAGTGACCTCACAACAAGAATGCCTGACTCACTCATATAAAATCATGCATGTCAATGCAGGGATGGTCAAAACACACTCACACTCAACCAATAAGGTCCAGTCAATTCATGTATAATACCATAGGCTTGCTCTTATTTTCTTTACCTTAGCATTCAGGTAGTCGAGTCAGATCCCTATAGGACTTTACTTGACTTGTAATGTAGGCTCGGGGGATGATGTGATAGATATGAACATTTAAAGTGACTAATACCCCTTGTCACTACACTAACTTTGGGGTATTACTTATTGACCAATTTCCTTTTATTTCTCCCTTATTTCTCCTTTTTATTCTTTTATTGCAGATTCAGGTTGGGTGTGATCTCTTTATTCTTTCTTTTTCACTTTTTTCACAATTTTTTTTCTTTCTTTTTTTTTAATCTTTTTCTCCTTTCTTTTTCTACCACACCCATCCCTACTTTCTTTTTCTCTTATTTTACCCTTCTTTATACCCATTTTACACTATGAATCCCTATGATAGCCACCCTCAACTTAAGTGATTTACCTCAGTTGAGGTGCACAATGTCCAAGGAGGATCAGGGCTAAAATAGGTTCATTGTAACACAAATGGGAAAGTGAAAGGTGTAACAATAAAAATAGGCTATAAGGATAAAAAATAGGGATCAAGGGATATAATTCATAGATGGAAGGTTATTTAGGCTAAAAGTAGACTATAATAAAAAATGACCTATGATCCTTTCCTAACCGACAATCCTTCAACCTAGGCAAGACTAACCAGATAAGTTCTAAATTTAACATAAAAAGGAAACTAGATAATATCTCACACTCACATAGTGCAGAGTCAATATTACCAACTACTACCTATTTAGTTCATGGAATTGTTAGCAAATGGTTATCATGTCCCTAATACTAATGTCATAAAAAGATCTATAGAGTTCATACATATATGCATCATCACACAGTTCTAAAATACAAAATTTTAAGGGGTTATAAAAAATCAGTCAAAATCTGACTACTGCCCTAAATACTCAAAATCTCCTAATTACACAAAACATCATAATAAGAAAAAAAATAAGATGATACATAATTATCCTAGAAATGCTGGTTTTACAATCATACTATGACCGATAGGAAAAGAAGTGTGGCAATAAAAACCTACGATGGCATTGCATGCCCACCCCCAACTAAGAACTGCGCACTATCCTTAATGCGCTAAAACAAAACAAAACATAGGGAAGTGAGAACATACCTGGGATGCACTAAGTGCCCGAGTTAGGAGCCTCCTTAGATGGGGGTATAAAAGCTAATGGAGGCAATGGTGGTGGCAGTGCACCACTGGATGATGCACTTGTTGCTATAGTATCATGTCTCTGCCTATTTACAAATGCAGTCTCCAATGAGCCAAGTCTGGCCTTTTTAAGGGCATCCTCCTCTATCATAATAGGATCCTACAAATCATGCAAGTGACCTCTTTTGGTCCCAACTGATGGGACCTCCTCATCATTTTATTTAAAAAATTCAAAATATCTCGATGCATACGGAGGTCATATCTGGATTACAGAAGGTATCATAGAGGGAGTAGCTATTACACGGCTCTCTGTAAGAGAGCATACCTCTGCACGTAGGATATTAAAATCCTCCCCCATCAGAATCAAATCTGGCGCACCTGCCTCTGTATATCAGAATGTAAACCATTTCTCTAGCTCATCAACCCTTGTCAAAAACTCAACATGCAGCTCTGATAGTTTGACTCTCTAAGAAGTCCCCCATCTAGCCTCGTCCTGCTAAAATCTAGCCCTGACCCCGAATTTCATCTGCCCAAAGAGGGTTGTTATCTCATTTTCGACAACCTTCAACCAAGCAGCTGTTCTCTTTCTATCCACTAGAATATGCAAAAACTCACTGGATACAGTAATCATACATTTCTCAAGAGTTTTCATGGATGGGCGCGTAGGCTCTATAGATGTACCAACCATCTTTGAGGTCAAAGTCGGGGCTGAAGAAGAAGTGACCTATGTGTACTCACCCTGAGTACTAGAATTTAGAGCACCTCTCTGTTCCCCTATCTCCATATCTACACCAATACCTGTATCATCTCTATGTGCCTCATTAGGTGCTACAAAAACTATCGGGCCCTCAGTATGGGCATGCGGTGTTGTAGAAGTTACCCTCTCATCAATACTTGGTAACTAAAGTACACCTACCTCATTGCATAGCCTCTAGATCATATAATGAAATAGCAGTTTAGTCAGCTTTCCAAAAGATCTCTTGTGTATCTCATGCTTGAGGATAGCGGAACAATTAATATTATAACTTGCAATCAAGTAAGCAACCAATGCAGCTTCTTACCACATCAATACATTATTTAAAGAAATAGGAATCAGGCGATATCGAGTCAACAACCACCAAAATCTATCCTCTAGTGTTAACATGCCCTTCTTAATTATAGCTAGCCCCTCAATCCATGGGGCCTCATTACTCTGTGGTGAAATATAACTGGATATCGACCTAGACATCTCAAGACTCTCAGCCTTGTGCTCAGTATCCCTCATAATATGATGATCCCATATCATCTGTAATCTGTGGTCGCACTCTACTATAGATACTGGTGTAATTAATCTTGTCCAAATATGACTCCGCGAATAGTCTTCTCTCTGACATTAACTCTAGCCCCTCTGACTAGTGTGTGATCAAGCTATAATTGTTGTGTAAATTTGATAAAGCCTGGATAATGGTGCATAAGAAGGACTATGGTGGCTTTGTAAGATTCATAAAACTCGCACACCATATTCGGACAATAAGAATTGAGTGGCTTAGTCATCCACCTGAGTTATGCTTATCAAATGCTTCCCTTAACTGTGGTAAACTTTGCAGCCTCGATAAGTCAATCCTATGCTCCTCATAGATACATTGTGTAGGACTACCTAGATCCTAGATAGTGTGATCAAGATCATAAATGTGTTGCATTCCTTCTACACACCACCTCAGATATCCCTCCCTAGGAGCTGCATCTTCGGCATGTGTAGGTGTGGGTGCCTGATGTGCAATATGGGATATCTATATTATACCCTTCTCATACTGGGTACCTTTATCTACTGTGTATAAGTGGTGGTACCCTCCTCATACTTGGGAACAACTGATTACTACTCCTACTCAACCTCCTCATAAGAATCTTGGGTCTCTTCTTCCTTATTATTATCAGCATCGGGTGGAGGGGTATGTAGTAGTGATATCCTTACAGACTTCATCCTCGATTGGGCAACAGCTTTTTGAGAAACTCGATGAGTCTATCCTTGTGGTACTTTGCGAGTCTCTGCAACTACAACATCAATATGATATTGTCTCAAATACTTCTCTACCAAGCCGCTAAGCTTAAGAGACTCTACCCGTCTTCTTAAAGTACTAGTTGCTTTCTTATTTGCTACTTTAGGTGCCATGTATACCTTAAAAACAAATATTAGTTTCCAACAAAAGTAGTGAAAGTTGAGGAAAAACTCAAAATTTTAAAAAATCAATTTTTTCCTCACTTTTCACACCCTTATGACCTATTTGAGATCCCAACAAGTCCTATGTATACAGGAATCAAAGATCATGACTTTCAAAGAAAATAAACAAGTTGAACTTATGGCAGTACTTTAGTTCATTCAAGGTCAACTTCTGGTTAGGGCCTAACTTAAAATATTACCTCAAAGTTGGGCTCTACATTATGATTTTAGGCTATTTCAAGGATTCCATATAGAAGCATGATAGTTTCTTTATATTAAACCATGTATTTCACATATCAACTTGTTTCAATAATAGATAAAGCGTTACATCACCATTAGGAACCAAGAAAGTTACCTCTTATGTGAAAATTTGGAAGATAATAATGAAGAACTCTAGCAAAACCAAGGTTGAAACTTGCTTCTAGCATGTTGGAACAAGGTGGTATCTCAAACAAGTATCAATATAACCTTTTCTTAAGTATGGGGTTGGTTTATGTTTAAGGTGGAAAGTTTGAATGTAAAGAGAAAATTGAAGTTATAAGGATTAAAATGAGTTAGAATAAGGGTTATGATGCTTTTATATAGGTGAGGGGATGTAATAGGTCATATTTAAATATTGGTGGGCCCAATTTTTAGCCTAGCCAAGGAACCTACCCACACCCTGTCCCTGCGGTTGGATCCTGCGCACAGGTAGCACCTACGGCCAACAGGTGCTGGGCCAAAATTTTTGGCCTATTTTTCAGCAAACCAGACTTGGCGTGGTGAAATTTATCCAAATACTAATGGTCCCACAACCTAAGTTTTAGGTCCTAAAAGTAAAATTAGGTGCCAAAGTCCACAACTTACCATTTCTCATCCTCAAAATTTCAACTTTTTAATTTTCTACTTAACTTATCATGTGGAACTTGTGACAATGATGGGTTGATTACACAGTATCCTTACCTAGAAATTAATGAATATAGCAATGTTTACCATATTCTATGTAAGATCCAAAAGTAAAAAAACCTAAAAAAACAAAAAATAATAAAAACGTAATCACTAATATATAGTGGGTTGCCTCTCACGCAGAGCTTGATTTAACATCACAACATGATGTGGATATGTTGGTTACTCAGACTTCACCAACGAGCGCATGGGTTTCCTCCTATGCATCATTTGATTTAATGTCATGGCACGACGTATGTATCTTCAATACTCAGAATTCATTAAGGTATCCATAGAAATATTCTCCTATGTCATCAATATAATCAATCACCGACATCACCCTCAGGTCGGTTGACTTCTTCATAGACTTTTGAATGTTGAATGTTGTCTCTTTGTCGTTGACTCAAAATTTTATCTCACCCTTTTCCATGTCAACCATAGCTCTACCTGTGGCCATTAATGGTCTTCCCAAAATAATGGGCATCTCGGTGTCAACTTCATAGTCTAAGATGACAAAGTCAATCGGGAAAATAAATTTGTCTACCCTGATGATCATATCACAAGATATTTCCATAGGCTTTTTCACTGTGTAGTCTACCATCAATAGCCATATCAAAGTCAGTTTTGGAGGTTTCAAGCCTAGTTGCTTGAAGAAAGCCAGCAACATCAAATTAATGTTGTCTCCTAAATCACATAAGGTTCGGGCAAACCAGGTGACCCAATAGTACATGGTATAGTGAATGCTCCTTGATCACTCTTTTTCTACACGAAGGACCTAGTCGTGACTGTACTATAGTGGTGCATACCCTCAACATCCTCAAAAGTTTCTCCTTTCTTTCTTGTGACTAACTGTTTTATGAACCTAGCATATCCAGGCATCTTCTCTAATGCCTCAAAAAGAGGTATGGTCAAACTTAATTTTCTCAGCACCATAGTGAACCATTTGAACTTACCTTTTTTTCCTTCTGCATCAGTCGTTAAGAAAAAAGTGGGGGTGGTCTCAGAATTTGTCTTACCTCTGGTTCAATAATCGGACCCTTACCTTTATCTTTAGAAATTGTATCTCTATCATTTACTACCTTATCTGACTCAGCATCATGCGTCTCATTATCGACAACTTCTATAGCAGGCATTGGGGGATCTGTAGTAGTGATACCACTCCTAGTGGTAATAACAAGTATGTGACTTTTATTTTTTGGATTCTACATCATGTTGCTCAAAATGGTACCTGAATAACTCTGGTTCAGAGTTGCTGACATCTGCCTAAACTGGTGCTCTAGCTGCTTGATAGCAGTGGTATGTGACTCGACCTTTTAGGTCAATCCTGAAATATCAGCCTTAATCTCTTTAAAGATGGTCTGTTGATTTTCCTGACCCTTCACTAATTTAAATAGTATCTCTTCAATTCTAGATTATACATTGCTTCTACCAGGTGGAATATATTTATCTCTTTTCTCTCTATAGTTATGATTCTTCCTCCAGTCACCATCCCACTCACTGCTATGGTCTATGTACCTATAATAATAGTTTTGACCTTAGTTCCCTTGCCCTTGGGCTCAAAAACCTGCCATTTGACAATCCGGTAGTTAGATTTTTCTTCCAATTCAGACTTATATGCTTTAGAAGCTAACCGCTGTTCCTATACTCCATTCATTTCCTCAAAATAGGCCACTGCAAACTGCTTCTCTATCACTCTTATATCAGTTCTTAGCAATGTAATTTCTTGGGCTACTATATCATCAACTACTCTCTGGTTGCAGAAAGAACTAATAACGTAAGTACTAGATCCCCTCTTAGCCTTTTGAGTTTTCCACCCTCTGTTAGTGAGTGAGATCTAATCTAACATCTTTGAAGCTACCTCCCAGTATAGTCTCATAAAAGCTCCTCTAGAGATGGTGTCTACCATAGCTCTAAAGCTGATATTCAAGGCTCTATAGAATATCTACAATAAAATTTTCCCTGAATATTGATGATTGGGCACCAAGTTTAGCTACTTTTTAAACCTAAACCTAGCTGCAGTTGCCTAAAATTATAAATCTCATCCTTAAGCTGCAACATCCTTGACTAAAGAAAGAACCTATTTAAGAATTTCTTGCACAACTCATTCCAAGTCGTGATATAGTCTCTTGGAGATTCTCCTGACCATAAAGATGTTTCTCTTGTAAGTGAGAAAGGGAAAAACCTTAGTCTAAGTGCTTCCTAATTTACCCTTATATTGGTATATGAGTTACAAATCCTAAGGAAATTTGCAAGGTGCAAGTTTGCATCATCGGTAAACAATCCTACAAACCCACCCTTCAAATTTAAAAGTTGGATCATGACACTTGTGATGTCAAATTTTATGCCTGGGGAAAGAACATAAGGTACGGTGGTTTGTTTCTTGTGTCTTCCTAGTTTGAATTTTCTGGACAATACACGACTAGTGGGTCCTAGTCGTATATTTGCATATAGCTTATGGCCTTACTTTCATATATTAGATATTGTGTGTGGGTTGGTTTCTGCCATAGGTATGATTGAACATCATACCAATCGTATGATAAGATATGAGTCATAAGCTACCTAGTCGAATGATGCTAGAAGTCTTAGACAAAGTATTCTATCTTGGGTACGAGTTATGGGTACCACTCGTACCTTAGGGTATGAGTTATGCATTTATAGTCATATGCTGGTCAGTATGGGAGCTCTAGGTGAGGTATAGGGTATGATTTAGGGTACCACTCATACCCTTGGGTATGGGTCAAGGGGATAAGTCATACCCTATGGGTTCACTTTTGATTTTTTAACCTAAGGACAATTTAGACTTTTCCCACCCTAAAACCTTATGACCCACAACTTATAACATTTTTTGGACTCTTATTCTTCACAAAAATAAGATCATAACATTCTAAAACACTCTCGAAAACCTCTCTAACAAGATTGGGGCTAGGGTTCAGCAAGAACGCAATTTAGGGACTTGAAGACCAAGAATCTCTTTGTGAATTTTTGTGTTTAAGGCATGTAAATCTTTCCTCTTTGTTATTTCTCAAATAAATTATATTTTAATAATTGATTATGATTATTTAATGGTGGGTTTTGAAATCAAATGTTGAGGGTTTTGATGCATAGTAGTGACTATTGTTTACTTTTGTTTAGTCTTATGTTTATACATATTTTTGGTGATGATTTGCACATGTGGTTGGTTTTTTATTATGGTTTAATAAATGGTTCATGATTAACCTTAATCTTGATGGTTTTTACTTAGGGTTGGTCATGGTAGAGGCATGTCCTCGAGGAATTTGTAAAAATATCTAAAAGAAATAACTAGTTATATGCTAATAGTGTTTTAAACTAAGAAAATGTCTTAATGAGTAATAAGGGTTGGTAATGATATTTTAAATGACTTTTTGTCTATGTAAGGAATGAATTGATGATTTTGGTGTTTTGCTTAGTTAAAGGGGGTTAAAGTCCCTAACATGAAATTTGATTGTGTCTTGAACTAAGGTTTGGTATATGAATGCTAATGAAGAATGTATGGTGATGTATAGTTCTTAATGAAAATTAATTGACATGAATAATGGTTGAAACTAAGGTATTGTCCTATTAAAGTGATTGATTGATAAATTTTCCATGAAGACCATGTGGTCATATATGGTGTTGAATTATAGACTTGCTGGCTTAAATTGGGTAAATGTGTTAGAGTCCTAGAATATTGAACTAACTTGATGTGAATATATGGACAAAGGGTTGGAATCCCAATTTCGACTAATAATAAATGTGATGGCTAGTGGGTAGAGTCCACTTACTAAAGAATATGGCTTGTGGTTAGAGTCCACTTGTCTAATAAAAAGGTTTGAGGTTAGAGTCCCTTACCTAATGAAATGGCTTGAGATTAGAGTCCCTTTCATAATGAACGACTTGAGGTTATAGTCCCTTGCCTAACATAATTGGGAAGTTCAATCCCTTTAATATATAAGGGTAGAAGGTTAGAGTCCTTCACTCCATGTATCATGATTCGATGATTCAGAATGCATGATAAGATTTGTTCTCTTTTTGGACCTTATTGTATCTATATATCTACGTATATGCCTAAGTATATAAATGTGTTTTCATGTGATAGTTTGATTGGATTTTGAATGATGACACTATTTTCTCCTTATCCTTGTGTTACATGCTAGCGCTCTAACTACTAACTATCTGCGAACGTTGTGTTCTCATGTGACACAGGGGCTGAAGCTTCTTATTCTCTTGTTTTACCATGACCAAGTATTCGAGTAAATCATGTGTTGACTATGAAGTAGTAAGCTTCCATACTTTGGAAGGCATACATTTCATAGTGTTTCTATCTTATGTCATAGATTTGTATTAGACTTGGTTTCTTGCTATTCTCGAGGGTATGTCCCGACATATTAGATTGTGGACTTGGGTATGTTTTTTAGTATGTTGATATTAATGGTTAGATTAAACCTTTCTGAAGTAATGATTGCTAGTCTTTTTTCTTCTATCTTATTGTATGATCGGATTTCATGATAATTATGGTTTTATATGGTGGTTGGGATAGGTAAATAGGGCGATCTTCGATCCTTGTTAGCCTTGAGATACTCATACAACAAGGCCCAATTTTAGGTCGTGTCAAGTTGGTATTAGAGCCTAGGTTCATGGTCAGTTGGGTGTCCACAAAGTTGTGTCAAGTAGAGTTTGTTTTATGAAGGTGTAGTGCACCACACTTAAAAGAGAGAGGCTACAAGGCAGTTAGGAATGTTTCACCTTCTTGTTGTCTTATTTGAAGCTATAGAGTTTAAGGTCTTGGATCCTTCTAATTTTTGTTTGCTCATTTTTTAGATCATACCCCCAAGAAGATCTACAACAAACCTTTCCACCCCAACTGGGGATGATGTTGATAGGACTCACCCTACTTATGGAGTTCATACTTAGTCTAGGGGTCCGGTACCTAATGGTTAGAGAGTTCCACCGGTTCTCTCTAGTCCTCCTCTAGTTCTTCAGGCTGACATGATGAATGCTGAGTTATGTCAGTTGATTCATATGATTGCTTAGTTTGTAGCTTATCAGGTCGATCGTGGTGCATCTGTTAATCCATCTTTTGAGGCCACAAGGCTTGGCCAGTTTATGAAGTTGGGTCCTCTGACCTTTATCGGTGTTAAGGTGGGGGAAGATCCCTAAGGTTTTATGGATGAGATAGAAAATATTTTTAGAGTTATGCATGCCACTAATGTGGAGGGGGTAGAGTTTGCGGCCTATCAGTTGAAGGATGTGTCATACCAATAAAACGATGAGTAGGAACGAACAAGGGGTGATGTTGATGAGTAATTCTTATGGGAGGATTTTAGTAATTCATTTCTGGACTGCTTCTTTCCTCAAGATTTGAAATAAGCAAAGGTGGAAGAGTTCGTTAATCTGTAGCAAAAAAGGATGCCAGTCATGGAGTATGCCTTGAAGTTTTATCAATTATCTAGGTATGCTCCGAATATGGTGTCAGATATGAGAGCTTGGATGAGAAAGTTTGCCTCGAGATTGTATCATGAGTTGGTCCTTGAGAGCAAGGTGGATTAATTGTTCGAAGACATGGATATCTCTAGAATGGTTGTGTTTATGCAACAAGTAAAGGAAGAGAAAAAGAAATAAGTTGATTTTAGTGAAAGGCAAGGGAATAGATTTAGGCCTTCTAAGAAAAGTGGTAGAGATTATAGTAGGTGGCCAAGAAAGAGATGGGAAAGTTTTGGTTCTTTCTCCTCAACTAGTTCTCCTTACTCAAAGTCATTGGGTAATTATCGATCTGAGTATGATGGTGGGTCCCTGGCACAAAGTGTCCATTCTCAGTCTAGCGGGGCTCAGTCGGCTCTATCCTACCCTTCTTGTAAATTTTGTGGCCAGTATCATCGGGGAAATATGAGAAGGAAAAGAATATATGTTTTAGATATGGTTAGATTAGGCGCATGCAGTGAGAGTGCCCCTCTCTAGTGGCTTGTTGGTTCAACAGTGCCCCTATTGCTACTCCATTTGCTCTTGCACCAAAGGGTGCTACTTCTATTTCTGCTTCTGTTTTTGGTACCGACACTGGCCGAAATCAGTTATATGCACTTGCTACTTACCAGGAGTCTGAGGCATCTTTAGACGTTATTACGGTATGTTGAAAATTTTCTCCCATGATATGTATTGTATACTTTACCCTGGGTCCACTCTATCTTATGTGACCCCTTTTATGGCTGTTCATTTTGGTTTTGGTTCTGAGTGTCTTTCGGTTCCATTTTCTATTTCTACCTCGGTAGGAGACTCTGTGGTTGTTAAGAGAGTCTATAGGGGGTGTGTAGTAGCTATTGGTAGTAAATAAACTTTTGTGGACTTGATAGAGTTAGACATGGTTGATTTTGATGTTATTCTGGGAATAGATTGGATGCATTCGCGCTATGCTTCCTTACATTGTCGGACCCATAAGGTTATATTTTAAATTCTCTAATAAGTCGGTCATTGGATGGAAAAGGGGTTCTTTAGTGCCTAAGGGGAGGTTCATCTCATATCTTAGAGCCCGAAAGTTTATTTCTAAAGGGTGTTTATATCATTTGGCCTGAGTTAATGATTCTAACTCGGAGGGTCTTTCTCTAGAATCTGTCCCTGTGGTTAATGAGTTTCCTGAGGTTTTCCCTGATGACATTCTCGTTATTACTTCTGATAGGGAAATTGATTTTGGGAATGATCTTGTTCCAGACACTCGTCCAATTTTTATCCCTCCTTATAGAATGGCTCCAACTGAGTTGAAGGAGCTTAAGGAACAATTAAAGGATCTCTTAGACAAAGGTTCTATTCAGCCTAGCATGTGTCCTTGTGGTGCTCCCATGTTGTTTGTTCATATGAAGGATGGTTCCCTTCGAATGTGCATTGATTATCATCAGTTGAACAAGGTAACCATGAAGAATAAGTATCCTCTTCCTAGAATTAATGATTTGTTTGATCAACTTTAAGGTGCAAAGTATTTCTATAATATTGATCTTAAGTCGAGTTATCATCAACTTAAGATTAGGAAAGTGGATATCTCTAAGACTACCTCCAGGACCCAGAATAGTCACTATAAGTTCCTAGTTATGTTATTTGGGTTGACCAATGCCAAGGCGGTATTCATGGATTTATTTGTCATTGTCTTCATTGATGACTTTTTGGTTTATTCTAAGAGTGAGGTGGATCATGTTGATCACCTTTGTGCTGTGTTGCAAACCTTAAAGGATCATCATTTCTATGCCAAGTTCTTTAAGTGTGAGTTTTGGATAAAGGTTTTGACATTTTTCGGTCATTTATCTATAGTGAGGGGATCATAGTGGATTCACAAAAGGTTGCGGCGGTTAAGAAGTGCCCTATACCTGTGACTCCAACTGATATTTGGAGCTTCTTGGGTCTAGCTGGTTACTATATGATATTTGTAGAGAGTTTTTCAATGGTAGCTACTCCATTGACTAAGTTGACCTAGAAGGAGGTTAAGTTCATATGGTCGGATACGTGTGAGGGTAGTTTTAATATGTTGAAGGATAAATTAACTTCGGCTCTAATTTTGACCTTAACCGAGGGTAATGATGGTTTTGTAGTGTATTGTGATGCTTCTCATATTGGTATCGATTGTGTATTGATGCAGCATGGTAGGGTAGTGGCCTATGTTTCTAGGCAATTAAAAATTCATGAGAAGAACTAGCCTACTCATGATTTGGAGTTATTGTCTGTGGTATTTGGATTGAAGATTTGGCGTTATTATCTCTATGGGGTTCATGCTGACATATTTTATTTTTTATCATAAGAGCCTATAGTATGCGTTCACTAAAAAAGAGTTGTATCATAGGCAATCATAGACAAAGAAAATGGCTTGAGTTGCTAAAGTACTATGATATGAGCCTCCATTACCATCCAGGTAAAGCTACCATAGTTGTTGAGGATCTTAGTAGGTTATCCATGAGGATTTTAGCTTATGTGGATGAGAATAAGCAAGAATTGGTGAAATACATCCATCCTTTGGCTAATCTTGGAGTTCGTCTCATGAACTCTGAGGATGGTGGTTTATTTTTGCATCAGCTATTGCAGTCGTCTCTTGTTGTTGAGATAAAGGAAAAGAAAATGTAGGATCCCAATTTAATAAATATTAAGAGTAATGCGGGTCAACAAAAGGTTGTTGATTTTGCGATTAGTGGTGCTGGTATCTTAAGGTACCAAGGTAGTCTATGTGTTCCCAATGTTGATGGATTGAGGGAAAGGATTATGGTCGAGGGTCATGGATCTCGTTATGCTATTCATCCTGGTTATATGAAGATGTATCATGATCTTACGGAGTTTTATTGGTGGAATAATATAAAGCAAGATGTGGCTAGATATGTGGCTAAGTGTATGGCGTGTCAACAGGTGAAAGTTGAGCACTTAAGGCCCGATGATTTGTATCAAGAGATAGAGTTTCCCGAATGGAAGTGGGAAGTAATTAATATGAATTTTATCATTGGTCCTCCCCGATCCCAGAATCAATATGATTCTATTTGGGTTATTATGGATGACCAACTCCGCTCACTTCTTGCCGGTAAGGATTAGTTATTCTGCGAAGAATTATGCTATGTTGTATCTTGAAGAGATTGTGAAGTGTCATGGTGCTCTGGTCTCTATTATCTTAGATCGTGCTGCTTCGTTCTCATCTCACCTTTGGAAGTCATTTCAAAAAGGTTTGGGGACTAAGGTGTGCCTTAGTACCGCTTTTCACCCCCAGACGGATGGACAAGCGGAGAGGACTATCCAAATATTGAAAGATATGTTGCGTGCTTATGTGATTGGTTATGGTGGTAGGTTGTACGACTATTTTCCTTTAATCGAATTTGCCTATAATAATAGTTACCACTCTAGCGTTGGTACGACTCTTTTTGAGGTATTGTATAGTAAGAGGTGTTCTTCTCCTATTGGGTGGTATGAGGTTGGTGAGGGTAAGTTACTTGGCCCTAATTTGGTCCACTAAGTGATTCGTGATAGGTTGAAAGCCGCTTAAAGTTGCCAAAAGTCCTATGCAGATGTAAGGCATAGGGATTTGGAGTTTAATGTTGATGATTGAGTATTCTTAAAAGTATCTCCCATGAAGGGGATGATGCGGTTTAGTAAGAATGGGAAGCTTAGTCCCTGATATGGTGTTCCATATTTTGATTTTGAAAAGGATTGGTAATGTTGCCTATGAGTTAGAGCTGCCCTCTAGTTTGAGCTCCATTTATCCAGTATTCAATGTGTCCATGTTACAGAAATATATAGGTGACCCTTTATTGGTTGTGTGTTCTTTTAGAGGGTGTTGGTGTTTCAAACTCTTAGTCCTATGAGGAGGTCTCGGTGAGGATCTTGGATCGACAACTTTGTTGATAGCGAACGAAAGAGGTGGCTTCGGTAAAGGTTCTATGGAGGAACCAAAAGTCCAAGGAAGCCACTTGGAAGCCTGATGAGGACATGGAGTCCAAGTATTCACATTTGTTCCCTATTTCAAAAACTCATGCTTAAGGTATATGTTAATCTTCTTGACTTGATTTGTATCTTTGATAAGCAATGGATTCAAGTCCCTAGCAAGTGTTTGATAGACAATGGGTTTGAGTCCCAAAGTTAATTGAATGAATGGTTGATTGGTAATGATCATGCCATGTGTCTTATCCTTGTTGTATGTCTTGGTTTTCTAACTTTATTGAAGGTTAGTTTGATGTGTTATGATGTGTTAACTCATGCTTGTGCTTTCCTTACCCGTCATTCGAGGATGAATAATTCAAGTTGGGGAGAATTGAAATACCTTGGCTTTGAAACCTCATAAAAATTTCCTAAGTTGAAGTTTCTGGACAACATACGACTAGTAGGTACTAGTCGCATGTTTGGGTATGGGTTAAGGCACCTATTTTATATGTTGGATAGTGTGTGTGGGTTGCTTTATGACTTAGGTATGATTGAGAATCATACCAATTGTATGAAATGTATGAGTCATAAGAGACCTAGTCGTATGATGCCAGAAGTCTCGGCCAAAGTATTCTATCTTGGGTACGGGTTGTAGGGCACCGCTCGTACCTTAGGATACGAGTTATGCATGTATAGTCATATGTTTTTTAGTATGGGGGTTCTAGGTGAGGTCTAGAGTACGAGTTTGGGTACTACTTGTACCCTAGGGTACCGGTCAAGGGGGTGAGTCATATCCCCTTGGGGTTCACTGTTCATCTTTTAAGCTGAAGAGATTTTAGACTTTTCCTACCCCTAAAATCTTATGGCCCATGACTTATAACATTGTTTGGCCTCTCATTATTCACAAAAGAAAGATCATAAGATTCCAAAACACTCTTCAAAACCGCTCTAATAAGATTGGGGCAAGGGTTCATCAAGAAGGCCATTTAGGGACTTGAAGACTAAGAATCTCTCCGTGAATCTTTGTGTATAAGGCATGTGACTCTTCCCTCGTTGTTATTTCTCAAAATACTTGTATATTAAACATTGATTTTGATTCTTGAATGGTGGGTTTTGAAATCAAATTTTGAGGGTTTTGATGCATAGTGGTGAGTATTATTTACTCTTGTTTAATCTTGTGTCTGTACATGTTTTTGGTGATGATTTCGACATGTGGGTGCTTGTTTATTGTGGTTTAACAAGTGAGTCATGAGTAACCCTAATCTTGATGCTTTTCACTTGGGGTTTGGTCATGGTAAAGGTATGCCCTCGAGGTGTTTGTGAAAATGTCTAAGAGAAATGACTAGTTATATGCTAATAGTGTTTTAAGCTAAGGCAATGGCTCAATGAGTAAGAATGGCTGGTAAATGATATTATAAAGGCCTTGTTATCTATGTAAGGAGTGAATTGATGATTTTGGTATTTTTCTTGGTTTAAGGAGGTTAGAGTCCCTAACATGAAATTTAATTGTGTCTTGAACTAAGATTTGGTATATGAATGCTAATGAAGAATGAATGGTGATGTATAGTTCTTAAAGACAACAAATTGACTTGAATGATGGTTCAAACTAAGGTATTGACCTATTAAAGTGATTGGTTGATAAATGGTTCATTAAGATAATGTGGTCATATATAGTGTTGAATTGAAGCCTTGGTGGCTTAAATTGGCTAAATAGGTTAGACTCCTTGAATGTTGAACTAAGTAGATGTAAATGCATGGACAATGGCTTAGAGTCTTGATGTTGGGTGTATTTATGCACTCTAGTGTTACTATTCTAGCTTAGTTTGCCTTGTTTTGAGGACAATTCATGTGTTTTATGTGTGATGATGATATAAATAAGCATATAAGTGTTCAAGGATGTGATTAGACTGGTTAAAAGTGTTTTCAAACAAGTTTGTACTTAATTGAGTCATGCAGAGTTCAATCGAGAAAACTAGTTTTACTAGCTTGAGCTAGGTGTGTGTCTAGTTGGTTTCGTTGGATTCTAATGTGTTAAATGAGTTCCACATGGTTTAAATGTGTAATTATATGTCTAACAACTTTTTTGTAAGGTGCAAAGTTCAATTGGATCAAGCCAAGAGTCGAAACAAATAGTGAAGATCAACGTGAACTATCCTAGTCTTAGCTCGTGTTTTTAGTCCATCATTGTGAACATTGTGTTGTTGGGAGCTCTAATATTTGGTGATTGATCATGTAGTATGCTTGGTGAGTTGATTATGGTGATATATTGATGAAATACAAGCTGGAAAGCAAAGGAAAACAATTCCACAAGACAAGGGATGGAAGAGGAAAGCAAAACACTTGGTCGAATTTTTGGATGCAACTTCCAGTGACCCAACGCGAAATAGATGCAACGTATTGCTCTAACAACGTGATAAAAAACGCTCCATATTTCATTCTCCATGTATTAACCAAGGCGATGCATTGGACATCCCTTACATGGACAAATGTGATCTCCTTGTCCTACACGACTTAGGCTATCCACTTTACTATAAATACATCACGTATACACATTGTAAATCATCTTGGACGTCTTGGACAATTGAGGGGGTTTCTGCAACTTTATTTTTAGTTTATTCATTCTTTAATTTATCTTTATGATTTTGATCATTCATACAATTAATTGGATGATGAGTATGACTATTAGTGGCTAAGAACTCCCTTTTCGGGGTTAAAGCCAAGAACATGAAGACTATTGTTTTGAATTGATTTTGCTTAATTACCTTATCTTATTTGGTTGCTTGTTTATATTTGGTTTAACTATTTTAAGGATTGATTAACCTTATAATACATATATTGTCAACCTTGTAATCTCGATAGAGGGAATAGAAAGATAGAACGTGGGGATAAACAAAGTAGGGTTCTTATTCTTTTTTGAAATAAGGAATTTGAATTAACATCTAGGACAGGGATGTACCTAGAAGCCTTAGTTGATTCACATGTAGGATGATAGCTTTAAGAACTTAATTGGATTATTACATCCCTGCTCAATGATATAATTGTAATGGCCAAATTAGGTAAATAGTTAGAGGTCAGGAGACCATGATCATGTGATTAACCCTAGGAATCAACAACCACGATAAGAAAGTTAATAAATGAAGTTAAATAATGTAGTATGATTGTTAGAAGTTCTTTAACCTTGGGCTCGACTCCATTGATTGTCTCAAGTCTTTTACTTTATGCACTATATACTTTACTTTAGTTTACAAATGTTCAAAACTCTTTTTTGGTTACTCTTGCATCAATTGAATCTGAATTGTGAACTGAAATTGAATAGTTGTTAGAACAAGTCCCTGTAGTATCGATATTCAACTTTCTTAAAGGCCACTATATTACTTTGTAGACCACGTACACTTGCGTGTGCGGTTGGGCACTATCAAGTTTTTGGCACCATTGTTGGGGACTTGTAATTTGGCAACTGTTTTATTTTTAGTTTTACTTTTTAGATTTTTTGGTGTTTTACACTTGGTTTTGTATTTACAGGAAATAGGTTTTTAGAGTAGTAAGTTGTCAAAGGCTTGGGAATTGGTTTAACCAGGCCCCAAACCTAAGCAACTTTTCTATCAACGAAGGAGAGAAGCAATCCTTCGCCCTCGGATTCCATAAATCTAAAAAGATCAAGATAATCCTGCTCTCATGGCGGATGAACAAGTAACTCGTAGGACAGTTAGAGAAGTGGCAATCCTATCTCCAAAAATTTGAGCCAACCTTTTTAAAAACCATCTGCTAGAGAGAGGTTCAACCTAAAGAATAATATGGTACAATTGTTGATTAGCAGTGGATAGTTTACAGGGCTTGCACATGAAGATCCACAAGTCCACTTTTAGAATTTTATTGAGCTCACTGACAGATTCATTCTGATAGATATAATGCTGATTATGTAAGGCTGACACTCTTCCCCTATTTACTTATTGGGGAATCTGAAAGGTTGTTAAACTCTAAGCCATTGAATTCAATCACATCATGGGCTGACTTATCCCAAAAGTTACTCATCAGATTCTTTCCGTCCGGCAAGACTGTGAAACTTTGCAGTGAGATAGTAAGCTTTAAATAGAGGCTAGACGAGAACCTCTATCATGCTTAGGAGCATTTCAAGTCATTTCTTTGAGACTGTCCACATCATCAACAGTCCAATGAGGTACTTGCTCATACTTTTGTAGAAGCACTTGGCCACAACACAAAAATGTTACTAGATTCAGCTGTAGTGGACAAGCATTGGAGTTGACTTATGATGAGCTGTAGACTTTATTTAACCGGACCGCACAAGGAAATCAACAACTTTGTTTCATTCCTTTTTTTGACCTATCTTGTGCATTATATTAGTCAGCCCCGTTGAGCCTTTAATTTTTTCTTTGGAAGCCTCATATGTAGCCTAATCCTTTCTTTGATAGGCCTTAATTTGATCCAAAGGGTCCTAAGCGTTCTAGTGTAAAATAAATTATTTAAGGAGTTGGAAAAATAGGAGGAGAAAAGGTGAAAATGAGGCCCAAAGTAAGAGTTATTGGTGTGTACAATTATTGAGGTTGAGAGTTATTGAAATTATTTGAAAAAGTTCCCATTTTTAACCCAATTATGTTACAATGAACATGTTTTAGCCCTGTCCTCTTTGGACATTGTGCACCTCAACTAAGGGAAACTGCTTAAGTTGAGGGTGGCTATCATAGGAGTGTGTAACTTAAAATGGGCGTGAGAAAGGGAAAAATTGAATATATGTACTTAGCATATTCCACCATATTATATGTAAAGAGCTTAGTGAGATAGGGTTAAAACAAACGAATGAGGTAGACAAAAGTGGTGTAATTTGGTTGTTAAAGATTGGTCTTAATTGTATAATGTTGTGCATTAAAGTGCTTAAGAAAGATAGTCACTATTCAAAAATAGTTCCTACCCATCTCTTAGCCTGTATTACAACCCAAAAAGACCTATTTGATCCTAAGCTTAACATTCTGATATTAGTGGAGTATGACACTAATGGCAAACATATGATCATTATTTGTAACTTGTGAATTCTTTGTAAGAGTGAGCGAAATTTTATTCCTGCACCCATCTTGCTCTAATTTCATTATTGTGAGTAATTATGGGTTACTCTCATATTGTGAGGGTATATGCTTGATAAGTGTGGGTGGTTTATATGATGTCTTGTCTTGAACAATATTGCGAGAGTTTTCCACGTGTTGAGTCAATTCTTGAGGCCAGGATTTTTGGAAGTAGTATTCTTAAGCTTTCAATTAGATATAACATGCTTAGTATAGAAACTTGCACTCTGTGTAGTCATTATAGTAGTATCTTGAGTGACTTATAGTAGTAGAAGTGTAGAGCCTCCTCAACTTATAATGCTTAAAGAGTTGTTCGAGGACGAACAAGGCTTTAAGTGTGGGGTGGTGATATTGGGTATATTTCTGCATTATAACGTTCTTATTCTAGCTTATTAAGCCTTATTTCAAGGATAATTCATGTTCTTTATGTGAGTTGATGATATAAATAAGCATTTAAGTGTTCAAGGATGTTATTATAATGTTTTAAAGTGTTTTCAAACAAGTATGGGTTTAAATTGATCATTTAGAATCTAGACGAGAAAACTAGTTTAACTAGCTTGAGCTAGGTGATGTGCTAGTCTATTTCGTTGGATTCTAATGTGTGGAATGAGTTCCTATTGATTTTAATGTGAGAGTATTTGTGTAAAAACTTGTTTAAAGTGTGAAACATTCAATTAAAATGAGCTAAGAGTCAACAATGCATTATAGCGTAAGGAGGATGAGACTAGTGCTTATATTGAGTTTTCAGTTCGTCGTTCATATTGTTTTAATGTGTTGAACTCTAATACATGGTGTTTGATGTTGTACGATGTTTGTGGAGTTGATTATAGTGATAAATTGATATGGATCAAGATAGAATTCAAAGCAAAAGAACACTATAAGGTTGGAATTCAAGAAAGGATGTTGGAATACTTAGCCAAATATTTGGAAGCAACTTCCAGTGGCTGCCCGCGATATGGAGACGTTGCATGCTACATAGCCATTCTGCCAAGTCTGCTCAGCCCCCTCTATTTTGGTGCAATAGACCCCTCTCATCCCCCTCCATTTTGGTGCAATAGAGCCCTCTCAGCCCCCTCTATTTCGGTGCTACAAGGCATGTGTCACATTCTCTATTCCCATGCTCAAATTGTTGGAATTCTTCTACTCCTACATGGCATCTGATTGGTGCATTATAAATACCACTTGTTGTACACAATATCTGGGATCAGAATTTTTTACGTCCTTGGAGGAATAGGGAGGCTGCTACACATCATTCTTTAGGGTTTTATTTTTCTTCAGTTTCTTTCATGATTTGTATCATCAATACAAGTAATTGGATGATGAATAATTCCATTAGCGGCTAAACACCCCTTTCCTGGGTTAAGGCCAAGATCATGACTACTTTTGTTTTGAATTAAGTTTGTTAAATTGCTTATCATTATGGTTGTTTGTTTATTCTTGTTTTAACTATTTTAATGATTATCTACCCTTAGAATACATATATTGTCGACCTTGTGATCTCGGGAGGGGGAATAGGAAAATAGAACATGGAGATAAGCAAAGCAAGGTTTGTAGTCTTTTATAAAACAAGGATTTGAAATTAGCGTTTAGGATTGGGATGTACCTAGATGATTTACTTTTTTCAAACGTAGGATGATAGCTTTAAGAACTTAATTGGATTATTACATCCTCGGACAATGATATAGTTGTAATGTCCAAGTTAGGTAAACGGTTATAGGTCGGGAGACCATGATCATGTGATTAATCCTATGAATCAATAACCAAGATAAGCAATATAATGAATGAAGTTCAATAACATAATATGATTGTTCATAAGCCTTAACCCTGGATCTCTATCCATTGATTGTCAAAAGTCATTACTTTTCCACATTAGTTTAGTTTACTTTTTAGTTTACAATTCTTAAACTTTATTGTTTACTTTTTCTCAATCTTTAAACTAGACTTGAATAGTTGGCGAACACAAGTCCCTGTGGGATCGATATTCGGTTTTCTTGAAGGCCACTATAATGCTAGGTAGACCACGTACACTTTCATGTGCTCTTGGGCGCTGTCAGGGATACACTAGGATGAATGAACTCCTTATCCAAAAGATCCTTAAGTTTCTCTTTGAGTTCCCTCAACTCATCCGGAGCCATCCTATAAGGAGGAATAAATATTGGATGAGTGTCCGAAACACAATCAATACCAAACTCTATTTCTATACCCAGAGGAAAACTAGGAAGATCATTCAGAAAGACCTAAGGAAACTCGTTTACCACCAAAACCGAATGTAAAGAAGGAATTTCCGAGTTAGAATCCTTAACTTAGACCGAATAATAGAGACAACCTTTAGAGATTAACCTCTGAGCTCTAAGATAAGAAATAAACCACCCCCTAGGAGCTAGGGAACCACTCTCCCACTCTATAATAGGTTCACTAGGGAACCTAAAGACAACCTTACAGGTCCGATAATCCAAGGACACATAGCAAGAGTGTAACCAATCCATTCCCAAAATAACGTCAAAATCCACTGTATCCATTTCAAACAGATTTGCCAAGGTCTGCCTACCACCTAAAAATACCACACACACCCTATAGACTCTTTTAGCAGTCACCTACCAGGGTAGAAATAGAAAAAGGATCAGAAATAACCTCAGGATCAAAATCAAAACGCACAACCATATATGGGGTCACATAAGAAACATTGGACTTCAGATCAAGCAGAAAATACACATCATGAAAAAAAAGTTGTAACGTACCAGTAACGACATCAGGCGGTGCCTCAAATTACTATCGAGATGCAAGAACATATAACCTATTCTGTCCTGTGCGAGTACCAAAAGCAAGAGAAGACATAGAATCCATACCACTAGGTGTAGGAGAAGAAGACGAAGCAACTGGAGCTTTGACCGCTCCCGATGCACCCTTTCCAACTTGAGAATTTCTGAGCATATGGACTTGATGGCCACATTTAAAACACTTTTCCCCACCTTCATCATAATAACCCCAATGAAGACAACCACAGAATCAGAAGGAACTGCATGAAGAAGATGACTGACCCCCACTTGCCTGAGATTAGGCACCTTGTGCCCAGAAATTATCACTACCTTGCGTAGGACTGTCACCCGTCTACCTCGAGTAAGGGGCACTAGTAGTAGAGAAAGACATTGAAATCCCCCACTTCTTCTTTGGTCATTTA
This sequence comes from Capsicum baccatum var. pendulum, assembly GCA_030864225.1. Taxonomy (NCBI): domain Eukaryota; kingdom Viridiplantae; phylum Streptophyta; class Magnoliopsida; order Solanales; family Solanaceae; genus Capsicum; species Capsicum baccatum. The sequence continues at coordinate 191,419,233 of CM061560.1, forward strand.
CCTTCATCCCGACTTCCCTGTTGCTAAGCACCACCCTGCTCAGAGAACTTCTGCTCTTACCCATTTTTTCCCCAAACTCTATCTGTTTCTTCTTTTCATCCTCCACCTGATGCATGTGAATAACCAACCTCAAAATATCTATATCCTTAATCAACAAAGTAGTCATTCTTTTAAGGATAAAATCCCAAGATAGCCCAGAAGTGAACTTTCTCATTCTCGCCCTCATGTCAGCCACCAAATCAGGAGCATACCTTCACAACTGATGAAACTTCAAGGCATATTCCTTGATAGACATTTTTCCCTGCTTAATATTTACAAACTCATCCATATTCGCTTCTCTATGCTCCCAAGGAAAGAAGCAATCCAAGAAGGCATTAAAAAAGGCCTCCCACAAAGCTAACTCTTCCGCATCCCTTTTATCCCTGTACCACTCCTTGTACCATTGGTACGTAACATCCTTGAGCCGATATGCAACAAAATTTACACCTTCTACATTCATAGCCTGTATCACCCTGAATATCTTCTCCATTTCATCCAAGAAATCTTGAGGATCCTCCTCCACCTTTACATCAGTAAAAGTTGGAGAATTCAGTTTCATTAACTGGCCAACCCTTGTGGATTCAGTAGATGAAACACCAGATGCATCCTGATCAGCCTGAGCAACAACCAACTGAGCAATAGTATGAATCAAATGACAAAATTCTGCATTAGTCACCTCACCTTGAGGAGGATTAGTAGCAACCGGGGGAACTCTAGAACAATCAGATATAAGACCCTTAAAATGAGTGCGAACACTAGGTCTAGGATGTACCCCATCAATATCATCCCCAGATGGGATAAAAGAATTTCTTTGTGTCCCAGATCATCGAGGCATGATCTGAAAAGAGAACAAACAAGTATTAGAGAAGATTTTGGGACTTAGACTCCAAACTTGAAAACAAAATTCCAAGAAAGTGAAACATTCCTAAATTCCCTGTAGCCTCTCCTTTATGAGTGTGGTACGCTATACACAGCTAAAAGAGATTCTAACAGACATGGCTCTGTGGACTCTGAATTGACCATGAACCTAAAGCTCTGATACCAACTTGACCCGACCCGACCTGGGGCCTTGTCATAATGGGTGTCCTAAGTCCAATCGGGACCGGAGACCACCCCCGTTACCTAACCCAACCTCCAGTAGCCTGGCCTGAGTTGGCTGAATTTCAAAAATATAAGAATATAGCATAACACCTCTTATAAAGACTCTAGGATAGAATCACGACCGCGATCAACCCAACTGAGTCCAACCGTCCCATACCACTAAGACAAACCAAGCCCATAAATCTAACCATTACCAAATAATAACCAAACTAAGTTCTATAACATAAAATAAAAGGATAGAATACTAAGAAATTTAGTCCAATGATATCAACACCAATACCAATGCCAATACTAAGGCTAACACCAATACCGATCCCACCCATGCAAACCCATAGTAGTTCCACAAAATTATCTAACCAAAAAATACCAAAAATCTAGTTGGGACATGCCCCCAACAATAGCCAAAACCAATATCCATATATAAACCAAAGTATAGAATAACATCCATGAGAGAGAGCCTTTCAAAAAGATGAAAGCTCACCACTTCAATCCAAAAGTTGACCCCGAATGTCCAAATGCTAAGTAGAAGGAGTAGAACGGTCAGTTCCTACATCGCGTGAGGATACAACGCCCGAAGATAGGTTAGTATGTGAACGCTAGCATAAACTAAGGATAAGGAGAAAATAATGCCAACCAGTAAAACCAAGTAAACCAACCATATGCATATAAACCATACGTATTTATATATAACCATGTCAGAAAAGGGAATCGAGTTTAGCATGAATTTAAAACCTTTAACATGGGCATGTGAAGCTTAACCTTTATTAACCACCCATGGGATATAGGGGTCCAGTGTAACCCCCTGAATAGACCTCGATATGTGTAGCCATATGGATTGGAGATACCATAAGAATCAGGGATTCCCATGTACCCTTCACTCTCCATGATACATATGTACAATGTACTTTGAGGATTACAGTGTACCTTATGAGTATCATAAAAGGGTTTTCATGCCATACCCCTTATATCAGCAAACATGAGTTTCTAGTGTTCATTTATTGAACTCCCACCTTTACGATTAGCTATCACACCCTGCTATTATTGCCTAGTTAAAACCATTTCTAACCAACCAAACCATTATTATTAACCAAGGCTATTAGTAGTGTATCATCATACCGACTATAACTTGCAAGTATTTTCCTTAGCCAAACCTTTTAGTGGTCAAGGGCTTACCATGTACCTATGACCATGTTATCAAAATAACTTGGGGGATTCCTATGTACCCCATAAGTATTTATTACCATATTAACTTGGGGGATTTCCTTATACCCCTCAGGTATGTTTATTAAGCCAAACCATTTAAGGTTTCATTACCAAGTTTAAACCATGCATAAGTTCAATTAAAAGCTTAACAATGTAGTGAAAACATTCTATTAGGCATTTTATCAAATACCTTGGGGGCATAACATTACCAAAACTAAAATCCATCACCAAATAGCCATTCACATGCATCCAATTATGCAAAACCACCATTAAAGCATATAAAATCATAATTAAAACATGTAAAACCACAACCAAACATTTATTGAAGGAATTATTCTAAAGTACTTTTGGGTTAATTAGACACCACCATCAAAATTGTCAGGATTTTTTCTCTATATAAAAACCTCTCTCTCTAAGGCAGTTACATTTTGGTTACTTTCCACCAAATACAGTCAGTCGGTATGGCTTCGCTGCCACCGGCAAAATTTCTCTAGCCGCTAGACACTTATCCTTTGGGTGGCATGCTTACATCCAAACCCTACAAAAAATTCCATCCACACACATGACACACATCTCCAAGCAAGTGCCCTAATCTGGTGAAGGTACAACTCAAATTTCTGAAAAGATAGTACGCTGGGCTTAGGTAATCATTACTCAACCTCAATTAGAAGTTTAATGCAAACTCGGGGGAGAAAGGGTGAAGCAGAATTCATCGGCACCAGATTCTGAACAAGCTAAGATGAGCTTACTAACTATAGAGGAATTAAAAATGGGTCCAATCCAATCACATCCCAATCCAAGTAATCCAACGACGGTGATAAAGGATACAAAAACTTCTAACGACGGTAAGGCCTCTATCCTATCTTTTAACCTGTATAGTGCCAAGCCTGACCTGGTTGAATCTACACCTAATAGTGGCCCTAATATTGTAGTTACGATGTCCATGTCGGGGTTACTGCCTAGTGTTCTAATGAATTTTAGGAATCTAGGTTCTAATATTGTATGGCCCAAACTATGTCATGGTACGGAACCCCCTATCCTTAGGGTTACTCACTCATTGGCTACTAAATTGAGAGCCCAAGAGGCTATGAAGAATGAAATCATTCAAATTGATCCCCCCTAAAATAATAATCAAACAAGAACTCCCTGCGGTTGTGTTAAGTCTGAAGACTACAAAGTGAAGTTAGTGCAGAGGTGTAAGTTTACCCTAATTGGAAAGTTTGAAACTAGTATGACAAAGATGGTGGTGATCAGGCGATAATTCATTCTTCAAACTGAACTAAAGGGGCAGGTCAAACTTATACACTTTAATTTTAGATACTTATACATTGATCTTGATAATGAATATGATCATTCCACTATTTGTTCAAAAGGGAAAATATACATTCAAGGATAAATAATGCATTTATGGTTGTGGACCCCCACTTTTAATCCAGAAGAGGAGACTCTTTTGGTTCCTATATGGGTTAGCTTGCCAGAACTTCCTTGGCACTGTTATTGTTTGGAAGTGGTGACTCCTTTATTATCTCCTATAGGGAAGGTGTTATTTTAGGACTTAGTAACTTATACAAAAACTAGGGGTAGAGTGCTAAGGCCAAATTACAAATTGACGTAACCAAGACAAGACCATAATATATTTGGATGGGATATGATGCTGATGAGCATGGTGAAGGCATATGGAAAACCATTCAGTATGAAGATGTTCCAAATTATTGATATTATTTCAAATACCAAGGATATGTGATGTTAGGCGTATTTACACGCCTAAAGCGCCTTAATTTACCCATATTTTAGCTAAGTTTTAAGGACAAAATATATAATTCATGTACTTTTAGTCCCTTTTCATGTAAGTGAGCTAACCAACGTGATTAGCAAGTTTTCAGGTATAAATGATGAAGATTTCAGCATTTTATGGATAACTTGACGCCAAAGGAAGCTTCACGAAAGAAGGAAAGCAGCGTTTGGACGCCTATGGACTGAAAGTGACGCATGGAAAACTTGTCCATGGCAAAAACAGCATTTCCAAAGACTTGGGGACCAGCAGTAACTTAGTAGGATTAGGAAAAGAATTTAGTGACCTAGTAGGATTAGGATAAGTAAGCAGTAGCTTAGTAGGAATAGGATATGGGTGTTATAAAAACCCTATTTTGCTGAACTTTTCAGCATTCATTCTCTTTCAATTAATTTTTATTTCTGACAATTTTCTTTCATCTATTCGACTTTTAATTTTCATAACAAGAGAAACTCTATTTTGCAAGGAATTCACGCCACAAGCCCTACCAAAACATACTTCACGTGAGATTTTTATCTTGGTATGCTGATAATGTCTATTGTGATTTCCATCGCACTTATGAATAGCTAAACTTCTCTGTTAGGGTTATGGAAGCCTTATGAGATACTATCTATTGCTATGAGTTTGTGAATTCTTGATACGTATGCTGCTTATATCATTCTTCTCTTCATCTTAATATAAATTCTTGTGGTTGCAAACATATAGAATACGCCAGTATAGCATTAACTTGTTCGAAAGAAAAGTTACATGTCTAGAACAGAGAGAATCTCAAGGAAATAGGGCACCAACCCCTGTTTAAAAGTTAGTGCCATAACTGGATTAACCTCTTGGAGAATTTGTACCATTAGATACGCTTTAAGCTCGAAAGAGTTAAAGTGAAATAATCCTTGATGGTCGAAAGATGCTTGGATTTACCATAGAATACGATTCTCTATAAGCGCATGCATATCTGAATTACGCATAACTCATAGTCAATAGATACGTATAAATCATAAGGTGGACATAACCCTAACTCTAAATTCTCATTGATTAAAACCTACCAAGTACTCCGTTTTACTCTTCTATTTTATGTTTTTACTCTACTATTTTGTTTACGTTATTTGCACGCACAAAATCCCCCCTTTGTTGCAGAATTTTCGGCCAAAAGTCTACTAATAGTTGCTTACTTAGTGACCAAGTATTCCCTGTGGGATTCGACACCCAACCCAGTTGGGTTCTATATTTGACAACGACCGCTTACACTCTTACGAGAGCTGTAGTTTGGGCGTTATCAAATTTTGGCGCCGTTGCCGGGGAATACGGTTGTCTACTAAGTTTGTGATAGTTACTAGACCCTTAGGTCAAAGATTCTCAGATTTTACTTTTAGTTGTTGTTTTTGTTTTCTGCAGGTTTTTGTTCAGTGCATGCCCCATACTCGATGTTCGGGACAACCATTATTACCCATAAATTCTGAATCGCAACTTATTGGAAGAATGGATGCACAACGTGACATTGAGAGAAGGGCTGATCAACAGGAGCAGGCTAGACTAGCTGCTTTGGCCGCTGCCCAAGTACATCAATAGAATATCGATAACCCTGGGCGAGCAGCAGATCCTGATGATGAGGACTTAGGTGATGATGAGCTACTAAACCCTAGGCGTGATGCTAAGGTGGTGACACCGAAAAACAGAAGAGATCGTCAAGTAAGATTTTGGCTTGAACGCCGAGCCATGCAAATTCCCTTTGATGATAATGATGGCGATCTGGATGGAGCTGGCGCCATAGGAGCTATTATTCCTCCGCCATTGGCACCCGGAGCCAAGTTCAACATCACTAGCACCATGATTCAGTTATTACAACTCAACGGATTATTCGGTGGACTTGTAGGTGATGATCCGAATATGCATCTGGTCAACTTTATCTCTACATGAAAGTCATTCGACAATCCAGGCGTTGGACATAATGCAACTCGGCTCCGCTTATTCCCATTGTCTCTATCTGGGGAGGCAACTCTATGGTTAAACGGGCTGACTCCTGATTCTATTACAAATTGGAGGCAATTGAAAGATGCTTTCCTAGAAAGATTCTTTCCGCCATCTAAAAGAGCACAATTGAGAGATGAAATTAGCAACTTTCGTCAGCTTCCAACTAAAGCTCTCCACGAAACATGGGAGAGATTCAAGAAGAAGCTTATGAGGTGCCCAAACCATCACATGACCAATGTCCACTTGATGGAGATACTATACAGATCTTTGAATTCAGTAACTAAATCAGTGGTGGATAATGCACCTGGAGGATCATTTATGGACCTCACCTTTGTGTAGGCAAGCGATATGCTAGACTAGATGACAAAGCAAAGTAGGGCTTGGTATACCAGAGATTCTAAGGTGACAAGCCCCACTATATCTATTCGCATAACTACAGAACAAAGGCAAAAGGAGGAGGAACACGACCAAGATATGGCGCACATGAAAACATAGATGGATCTTCTTACAAAGCATCTATTATCAGGGAAGACCAAAAAAGTCAAAGAGGTTGCGACAAAAGGAAGAGAGGAATCCGATTCTAAAGAAGAAGCCAACTATTTGAACAATCAGGGGGGTTTCCGAGGCAATGCCCAAGGAAACCAAGATCGGAACTATTATGATAATTCTGGAAATAAGGATCATGATCAAGGTAGTTGGAAGAACAAGACAGACAGAAGTGGCGTGTATATTCCTCCTGGAAGATGTGACACCACTACATCTGGTTCTGGAAATATGTCCATGGAAGATATGATGGCTAAGCTGTTGAAAGGAGTGGAGGCAACTAGCACGGGAGTAACTAAGGTAATAAATGATTTGGCCTCAATGAAGCAATTGGTTGACTCGTATTCCACTTCAATAAGACAGCTGGAGCAACAATTGAGTCAAATTTCAGCTATATTAAATCAAAGAAAAGCTGACACCTTACTTAGCGACACAGTGCAAAACCCAAGGAACTATGGAAAATGTATGGCTATTACTACCAGGAGTGGTAAGGTGTTGGAAAATCCAGCCAAAGGTAGGTAAGTAGCCGACGATTTGGTGGATGTTTCCGAACCAGAGGACGCTGAAGAAGATGAAGAAGGCGTCAATGATGTCACCCCCAATGTCCACAGACCAAAAAGATCACCAATCCAAAGCAAGAGGAAAAGAAAGTCATGGAGGAAACTATTCCCCTTCCACCACCACCTTTTCCTCAAAGATTAAAGAAGAGAGCTGATGATACCAAGTTCAATAAATTCATGTAAATGTTAAAACAACTGTCCATTAATGTTCCATTAGTTGAGGCACTGGAACAGATGCCTGGGTACGCTAAATTCATGAAGGACCTTTTAACAAAGAAGCGGGCCGGCAGATAATATTCATCATTGCAGTGCAATTGCCACAAGGTCCTTAGTATAGAAAAAGGCAGACCCTGGTGCTTTCACTATTCCTTGGACGGTTGGATCTATGAATTTTTCTAAGGCATTGTGCGATTTGGGAGCAAGCATCAATTTGATGCCACTATCCTCTACAGAAAGTTGGGGTTGGGCGACCCTACACCAACTAATATGCGGCTCGTGATGGAAGATGGGTCGATAAAATGACCTGTTGGTATCTTAAATGATGTGTTGGTGAAGGTTTCCACCTTCATCTTTCCTGCAGACTTTGTTATTTTAGATTGCGAGGTGGATTCTGAAGTTCCCATAATCTTGGGACGCCCTTTCCTCGCAACTGGAAGTGTGCTTAATGACATGAGAGCTAATGAGCTTTTATTTCGGTTGAATGACGAAGTGGTCCATTTTGATGTATGCAAAGCAATGAAGCAGCCCGAATATATGGATGTGTTCTCTGTAGCTGAAGTTAATGATAAGGATGACAAAGAATTATCTGTAGAAAAGCAGCTTACTGATGAGTCACTATCTGATGAGCTGCTGAATTTTGAGCGTGAGGAGGATTAAGAACATGAAGAAACTATGTGTGCTCTAACAGAAATAGGGTCCTATTCTCATACTCCTAAGCAGCCAGACCTTGATCTTAAGAATCAACCATTACCAACAGCAAGGACTTCCATTGAAGAGCCCCCAGTGCTAGAATCGAAAGAGCTCCCAAATTATCTAAGGTATGCATTCTTGGGAAGTGGAGATACACTTCCTGTGAGTGTGGCATATGATTTAAGTGAACAACACGTAGAGGCTCTCATCTCTTCTCTGAAGAGATACAAAAGAGCTATGGGTTGGACTATTAATGATATAATTGGTATCCCGCCTGGGATATGTATGCACAAGGGTCATCTCGAAGAAGATTGCATGCCTACAAGTAAGCCTCATTGTCGTCTGAATCCATTCAAAAAATGATCCACCATCTATCTCGATGAAGTCTAAGTAATCGAGATAGCTATGTCGTGCCGCGACAATAAATCAAGCGCTTGAAGGGAGGCAACCCATCGTTTTTAATTATTTTTGTTGTTTTTGTTTTCCTAGGATTTTGTTGAGACACGACCAAAACTAAGGCACTTGATGGGAGGCAACCCATCGTTCTAATCATTTTTGTTGTTTTTGAGTAAATGTAGGTGCAAGAGGTGTAAAGGAGGAGATTGGTTTCAAATTTTGATTTGGAAGTATTGCATGTTGAAGGTGGTAAGTTAGGAATGAAGAAGCAAAAGGCTATGGGCTAGGCATTGCCTATGAAAATATAGGCAAAGAACAAGGCAAGGCCTATGTAAATCTAGGCCACGAACAAGGCAAGGCCTATGCTATGGCTAAGCTCTCGGATTCTACAATGCCATGGCATAGGCGCAATTATTCAATCTACAATGCGTAAGGCTAGGCTGCACAAGAGGTCCCACTTCAGCTTTGGCAATCTGTTGACTGCAATATTGAGGAAGGAGGACATCGAAGAGGAACCCGCTGATCATAAGCTTCCACACAACCCGAAGAAGGTTGACCTCACAAAGGTTAAATATGTTGAATCCAAACATGGCGTCAACCTTACCACTGCAGAAAGACATGCTCACGACGAAAGCATCTTCCGCCGTTTATATGGCATGACGAGGTTTACCATGATGAGCGGGGGTTGTGTTCCAACTACTGCAGAGCTCCAACAGCTGGATTATGACTACCCAATGAATGAGCATGCGAGGGCGATGTGTGGAGTAGGTGTATTTTTTGAGGAACCTCTTGATGACGATGTGCCAACCGATGATGATCGCCGAATGCCAGACTCGGACGTGGAGGAGAACTTTGACAACGACGACTCTGATGATGATTCTAATGAAGGGGGTATGACCCCAGACATAGAGGAGGAGTCCGACTAACCAGGTTTTTCTTATTTATTTTCCACTGAGGGCAGTGTGTCCCGTCTAAGTATGGGGTGCTGGTATTTGTATGCTATACTTCCTTATTTGCATTTGCTCATTTATGTTTATTTGTTTTATTTTTTTTAGTAGTCAAATTTTTAAATTTTTTTTTTGTTGTTAAAATTTTGCATAAAATTGTTCTGATAGGCAGCATGGTATTGTGACAAGAGTCTATGATACAATCATTACTATTGAGACGTTTAGGCTCTAAATGTGACTCATTGTGTGATAATTGTGTGGTTCAATTCCTTCATCTGTTGGGTCAAGAATCTATACTACTCCTAATAAAGTCGACCATGTGCCTTGTGTGTGTGAGGCAATAGTATATTCTGTGTTGGTGACTGATGCTAGAACTTGCCTGGTGTGTGTGTAAAGCAAAATAAAGAGTGCAAGTTTAGGAGATGATTTAGGTATTTCTTTGGCAGCCTGTGATTGTTTACCTTATTTTTATCTACCCATGGACATCATCCTAGATAACCCCCCTTGAGCCTTTAGCCTATTTTCATTGACAGTCTCATATGTAAGCCTAATACATTTTTTCAAGACCATAATTTGATCCAAATTCCTACGTGCTTTAAATTGTAAAGTCATGTGACAAAATAAGAGGAAATTGGGTGAGTATGATGCCTTAGAGTGTATTGGTAATTGAATTTGTTATGAAAAAGAGTGGCTATCATAGAGGTGTGTTATAAAAAAAAAGAGAAGAAAAGAAAAAAAATAGAAAAACAAAAAGATAAATTGTGTTTATGATGAAATAAAAAGATAGTTATGTTTGAATGGCAAAATAGGTAAAAAGGGGTGATAGATGAAAGAAAGGTAGTAGGGTTGATTAAAAGAAAGTGTTAATGGCATAATGTAATGTATTAAAGCACTTAGGAACATAGTCACTATTTCTGGCCAAAATAGTCATACCCGTCCCTTAGCCTACATTACAACCTATAAAAGACCTATTTGATCCTAAGATTAGCATTCTGATATTAGTATAGCATTACACTAAGGGCAAGCCTATGGTCATCAGTTGCAACATATGAATTCTTTGTGAGAGTGAGAGCAAGGAAAATCTTATACCCATGTTTCAAAAAATGCAATACTTATGAGTGATTATGGGTAATATCTTAGGTGATACACACATGGTTGATGAGTTTTGGGTAGTCTTGTATGATTCTTTGTGCCTTAACTTTTGAATACGAATTAACCATCATCATGAGTCTAGGTTGGAGGTTGAATTGTTTCTAGTAGTGATCCAGAAAACTACTCTTTGTTAATAATTGTCGTGCCTGTCTTAATGAATATTTTGTGCTGTTACTGTGAAACCCTAAGTAGATGTTTATATGTACATGATATTTTGTTCGAGGACGAACAAAACTTTAAGTGTGGGGTGTTGATGTTAGGCGTATTTACACGCCTAAAGCGCCTTAATTTACCCATATTTTAGCTAAGTTTTGAGGACAAAATATATAATTCATGCACTTTTAGTCCTTTTTCATGTAAGTGAGCTAACCAACGTGATTAGCAAGTTTTCAGGTATAAATGATGAAGATTTCAGCATTTTATGGATAACTTGACGCCAAAGGAAGCTTCACGAAAGAAGGAAAGCAGCGTTTGGACGCCTATGGACTGAAAGTGACGCATGGAAAACTTGTCCATGGCAAAAACAGCATTTCCAAAGACTTGGGGACCAGCAGTAACTTAGTAGGATTAGGAAAAGAATTCAGTAACCTAGTAGGATTAGGATAAGTATGCAGTAGCTTAGTAGGAATAGGATATGGGTGTTATAAAAACCCTATTTTACTGAACTTTTCAGCATTCATTCTCTTTCAATTAATTTTTATTTCTGACAATTTTCTTTCATCATTCGACTTTTAATTTTCATAACAAAAGAAATGCTATTTTGCAAGGAATTCACGCCACAAGCCCTACCAAAACATACTTCACGTGAGATTTTTATCTTGGTATGCTGATAATGTCTATTGTGATTTCCGTCGCACTCATGAATAGATAAACTTCTCTGTTAGGGTTATGAAAGCCTTATGAGATACTATCTATTGCTATGAGTTTGTGAATTCTTGATACGTATGCTGCTTATATCATTCTTCTCTTCATCTTAATATAAATTCTTGTGGTTGCAAACATATAGAATACGCCAGTATAGCATTAACTTGTTCGAAAGAAAAGTTACATGCCTGAAAAAGAGAGAATGTCAAGGAAATAGGGCACCAACCCCTGTTTAAAAGTTAGTGTCGTAACTGGATTAACCTCTTGGAGAATTTGTACCATTAGATACGCTTTAAGCTCGAAAGAGTTAAAGTGAAATAATCCTTGATGGTCGAAAGAGGCTTGGATTTACCATAGAATACGATTCTCTATAAGCGCAGGCATATCTGAATTTCGCATAACTCATAGGCAATAGATACGTATAACTCATAAGGTGGACATAACCCTAACTCTAAATTCTCATTGATTAAAACCTACCAAGTACTCTGTTTCTCTTCTATTTTACATTTTTACTCTACTATTTTGTTTACGTTATTTGCACGCACAAAATTCCCCCTTTGTTGCAGAATTTTTGGCCAAAAGTCTACTAATAGTTGCTTACTTAGTGACCAAGTATTCCCTGTGGGATTCGACACCCAACCTAGTTGAGTTCTATATTTGACAACGACCGCTTACACTCTTACGAGAGCTGTAGTTTGGGCGTCATCAATATGCTGCAAGATCTTATGCTGTTAAAGCAAGAGATAAGGCTGCTAATACAAAGATGGATTCAACTAAAAATTCTCAGAAGGAAAGTCACCCCCAGATAAATTAAGAGAATCTGATCTCACCTGATATAGTGCAGCAACAAAATACAGATAGACACCAAACCCCTATCAATGAGTGGCAAAATCATAAAAGAAGAGGTAGAAAGGATAATCAAAAGCTGATATTCAAGCTAATGTCTCCAAAAAAGCACATAAGGGGTCAGTGTGATACTGCAACTCCATCGACATCTAATACATTTACAGCTCTCCAACATGACCAGGCAGTACTTGAACATAATTGTCCAATCAGTAATAGTGAGGCTATCAAGAACATGCCACAACAACTAGATAAGTCTGACAATACCAAGGTTAATAGTCCAGAGGTAACTGAAGGGAACAGTAAGAATTTTCTAATTAATTCTGCCAAGGATAACCAATTGAGAAGATCAGAATATACACAAAAAACTGATGTGGACGTGCAACATGTGGATCCTAAATTGGTAAAAGGTGTTTTCCCTCCCACTAAGTCTTGTTCTCAAGAGGAAGTGGTTATTGAACAGGTGTATACCACTAAAATTAGAGACCAACCTATTGTAACCTCAAACATGGGGGTTACTCATGACTTTTCTCAAGAGATAGAGGATGAATATAGAGTGATACACTCTAAAGATGACCTGGATGATAGTAAACTGGAACACATAAGAAATATTGATAAAACTATGACTAAGGTATTTGATCCAGGAGACCAAGAAGATAATGCAATGGAAGTGAATCAAATTGCTAGCCTGCAAGGGCTTTCTCCCAAGGGGTCCTTACTCAAATGTAAGAAGGGATCAAATAAACTTTGCCTAGAACTACTGGACATATAGCCAGACCTTTTACCAGGTCTCATACTTACAAAATAGCCAAATGATTAGATACCTTACTTAGAATACAAGGGGTATCTTTACCCAAGGTGTTCTGGAGCGACTTCAATAGCTTATCAACATCTATCAAATTTCTTTGGGTACAATCCTGGAACCTTTCTCCAACAATACCCATCTTAAAGAAGCTAAAAAAAACTCAAGATGGAGCATGCTATCTGTAAACCTAATGGCAAAATCTGTATCTTTTGGTCTCTGGATATCTTATGTGACATCATTGCTAATGATGATCAACAGATTACCTACTCAATTACTCATAGTGCTCTTGCCCAAACATATCCAATAATCTTTGTTTATGCCAAGTGTAGAAAGACTCTAAGAAGACCTCTGTGGATAAAACTGGTGCAACTGTCTACAACAACTCTACCTTGGTGCATAATTGGTGACTTCAATGTTATTACTGAAGCTGATGAAAAATCGAGAGGCATTCCTTATGATATGAGGAAGAGTTTTAAATTTCTAGGGGTGATTGAAGCTTGTGGCTTAACTGACTTGGTATTCCATGATCCTAAAGTCACCTGGTCTAATCTTAGAGGCATCCACTTTAGAATATGAAAAAGACTAGATAGAGCAATGGTATCTGATACATAGTTGGAGAAAATGCCAATGTCCAATATTGCTCATTTGTCTTCTGTAGGCTCTAATCACTATCCATTACTAATAGAGATGTAGGAAAGGGTTGATTCTCACATTAAGTATTTCAAATTTTTGGATTACTGGGTGGATAATCCTAATTTTCTTAACACAGTGGAGACATTCTGGTAGAAGCCTGGTGCAGGTGCGCCTATGTGGACATTTCAACAAATCTGAAAAGATTAACTTCTTCTCTTAGCCACTGGTCTATAGAGGAATATGGTGACATCTATTCTAATGTGAAGACTTATGAAGAGAAGGTCAAGGATGCTGAGGAAAATTTGATCTTAAACAACACAAATGTGAATAGATAGGATTTCCACAGAATGTAAGCTGAATATATCAGACATCTTAAGGTGAAAGATCTATCTTAAGACAAAAGTCTCAACAACACTGGTTCAAATATGGAGATGGAAACTCTAGTTATTTTCATGCCCTTATAAGAGAAAGAAGAAGAATGATGTTCATACACAAAATTAAAAATTAGGAAGGGGAGTGGATTCAAGGGGATGCTGACATTGTTGCAGCTGCATGTAAACACTTCCAGGACATATTTACTGGGAAGGCTGAACATGTACAGGAAGAGATGTTAGCTAATATTCCTAAAGTTCTCTCAGATTTTCAAAATGATACCCTCTAGGCAATTCCTACTCTGGGAGAATTAAAGAATGTAGTCTTTTCAATAAGTGCTCACTCAGCAGTTGGCCCTGATGGTATGAATGGGAAGTTCTTTCAGTAATGCTGGAATATTATAGGTGAGCATTTCCTTCAAGTGGTGATTTCTTTTTTTTGTGGACATGTTATGCCTAAGTACTTCTTTAACACCTATTTGGTTATCCTTCTTAAAGTAAATCACCCTAATAAACTCTCTAAATATAGACCTATCGTGTCACGACCCTAATTGGAATCATGATGGCACCTACCATATCCCACTGGTAGATAAACTAATACCGTAACTCGAAGCTATTACAATGGGTTACCTTGGTAAGAAAGTCCAACATGAACCCTATATGTGAACATAATATACAACAAAAACATTTCACAACTAAGGACAATCAATAATCAAACATAAATCCCACGACCTAAGTATTAATATAAGAGCATCCAAACTTGACAATAGGAATTTACAATCTTATAATCTAAGATGTCTTAAATAATCTCATACATTTGTCTCGAAAACAAAAGACAAATAAGTATAGAGTGGAAAGAGGGAAATTCGATCTCCAAGAGCTCACCCTATCTCCGAATAATAAACTCGCATAAAATAGATCAACGATGGCAACTAGAACCTGAGTTTGCACCAAAAGGTATAGAAGTGAGGTATGAGTACCAAAACACGGGTGATGATAGGAGAATTTACACGCCTAAAGTACTATATTTTACCCATATTTTAGCCAAGTTTTGAGGACAAATTATATATTTCATGAACTTTTAGTCCCTTTTCCTGTAAGTGAGCTAACGAACATGATTAGCAAGTTTTCAGGTATAAATGATGCAGAATTCAGCATTTTATGGATAACTTGACGCCAAAGAAAGCTTAACGAAAGAAGGAAGGGAAAGCTTACACGCCAAGGACCAAAAGTGGCACATGGAAAATCTGTCCCGGGCAAAAACAGCAATTCTGAAGACTTTGGGGACTAGCAGTAACTTAGTAGGATTAGGATAATGATACATTAACCTAGTAGGATTAGGTTAAGTAATGCAGTAGCTTAGTAGGAATAGGATATGGGTGTTATAAATACCCTATTTTGTTAGAGATTTTAATTCATTCTAACTCTAATTTCTCACAATTCCCCCATTCCATCAATTCCCAATCATCCACCATCCATCCATCCATCAAAACAATTCTCTTTATTAATTCATTGTTGACATTATTTTTCATCTATTCGACTTTTAATTTACAACAAGAGAATCGCTATTTTGCAAGGAATTCATGCCTAACACCACACCATACTACACGTGAGATCTTTTATTGTGGTATAATGATAATGTCTATTGTGATTTCCATCGCACTCATGAATAGCTAAACTTCTCTGTTGGGGTTATGGAAGCCTTATGAGATACTGTCTAAGGCTATGAGTTTGTGAATTCGTGACACGTGTGTTGCTTATATCATTATTCTCTTCATCTTAATGCAAATTCTTGTGGCTGCAGACGCATAGAATAACGCCAGTATAGCATTAACTTGTTCGAAAGAAAAGTTATATGTCTGGAAAAGAGATAATTTCAAGGTAATAGGGTCCGATCCCCTATTAAAAAGTTAGTGCCGTAACTGGATTAACCTCTTGGAGAATTTGTACCATTAGATACGCTTTAAGCTCGAAAGAGTTAAAGTGAAATAGTCCTTGTTGAGGTCGAAAGACGCTTGGATTTACCCTCGAATACAATTCTCTATAAGCACATGCATGTCTGAATTCCGCACAACTCATAGCCAATAGAGACGTACAACTCATAAGGTGGACATAACCCCAACTTCTCAATTCTCATTGTTTTACATCTTACTAAACATTCTTTCTTTTTAGTTTGCTATTTTCTGTTTTTACTTTACTATTTTGATTACATTATTTGCACATTAAAATCCCCCCTTTCACAAGACTTGCACCAAAAGTCTAATATTCTTTGCTTACTTATTGACCAGCTATTCCCTGTGGGATCGATACCCAACCCAGTTGGGTTATATATTTGACAACGACCGCTTCACACTTCTATGAGAGCTGTAGATTAAGCGTTATCAAAAATTGGCACCGTTGCCAGGGAATACGAGTGTTAATTAAGTTTGTGATAATTACTAGACCCTTTGGTCAAAGATTCTCGTACTTTTACTTTTAGTTTTTGTTTTTGTTTTATGCAGGTTTTTATTCAGTGCATGCCCCATACTCGAAGTTCTGGTCAACCATTATTACCTGAACCACAACGTATTGGCAGAATGGAGGCACAACACGAAATTAAAAGGATGGTTGTTCAACAGGAATAGGCGAGACTAGCTGCTCTTGCCGCCGCTCAAGTGCATCAACAAAATATTGACAACCCTGGGCGAGCAATAAATCCCGACGTTGAGGACCTAGGTGATGATGAGTTACTAAACCCTAGGCATACTGCTGAGATCGCAACACCTGCCAAAAGAAGAGATCGTCAAGCTAGGTTTAGGCATAAACGCCGACCTGTACAACCAGCTTTCGACGATGTTGATGATGATCTTGATGGAGCCGGAGCCACAGGAGCCATTATTCCTCCACCATTGGCACCCGGAGCCAAGTTCAACATCACAAGCACCTTGATTCAGTTATTGCAACTCAAGGGATTATTTGGTGGACTAGCAGGCGATGATCCGAATATGCATCTCATCAACTTTATTTCTATATGCAAGTCGCTTGACAATCCTGGTGTTGGTCAGAATGCAATTCGATTACGTCTACTTCCATTGTCTCTGGGGAGGTAACTCTATGGTTGAATGGGCTGACTCCTGATTCTATTACAAATTGGAGGCAATTGAGAGACGCTTTCCTAGAAAGATTCTTTCCTCCATCCAAAAGAGCACAATTAAGAGATGAAATCAGCAACTTTCGGCAGCTTCCAACCGAAGCTGGAGAGGTTCAAGACGAAGCTTATGAGGTGCCCAAACCATCACATGACCAATGTCCACCTAATGGAGATACTATACAGAGCCTTGAATTCAATGACTAAACCATTGGTGGATAATGCGGCTGGAGGATCATTTATGGACCTCACCTTTGGGCAGGCAAGCAATATGCTAGATCGGATGATGAAGCAAAGTAGAGCTTGGCATACCAGGGATTCTGAGGTAGCAAGCCCCACTTTATCTATCGGCATGACTGCAGAACAAAGGAGAAGAGAAGAAGAACGTGATCAAGATATGGCGCACATGAAAACACAAGTGGATCTTCTTACAAAGCATCTATTATCTGGGAAGACCGAAAAAGTCAAAGTTGTTGCGTTAAAAGGAAGAGATGAATCTAATTCGAAAGAAGAGGCCAACTACTTGAACAATCAGGGGGGTTTCCGAGGTGATACCCAAGGAAACCAAGGTTGGAACTATTAAGATAAATCTGGAAACAAGGACCAAGGTAGTTGGAAGAACAAGAATGACAATAGTGGTTTATGTGTTCCCCCAGGAAGACGTGACACCACCACATCTGGTTCTGGAAGTATGGAAGACATGATGGCTAAACTATTGAAAGGAGTGGAAGCAACTAGCGCAGGAGTAACAGAGGTCATAAATAATTTGTCTTCAATGAAGCAATTAGGTGATTCACATTCCACTTTAATAAAACAAATAGAGCAGCAATTGAGCCAACTTTCAGCAGCACTCAATCAAAGAAAGGCTGGCACTGTGCAAAACCCAAGAAATGATGGGTCATGCATGGCTATTACTACCCGAAGAGGTAAGGTGCTGGAAACGTCATCAAAAGGCAAGCAAGTGGTTGACGAAGTAGCGGACATTGATGATAACGCAAAAGGAGAAGCTGCCATCGAAACCACCCATGATGTCCATGACGTCACACCGAGTATGTTGCAGCCTAAAAAGGCTGAAAAACGGAAGCAAGAGGAGAAGAAAGCCGTGGAGAAAACAATTCCTTATCCACCACCACCTTTTCCTCAAAGATTGAAGAAGATTGCGGATGATACAAAGTTCAGCAAATTCATGAATATGTTAAAGCAGATGACCATTAATGTTCCATTGGTAGAGGCACTAGAGCAAATGCCTGGGTACGCAAAATTCATGAAGGACCTTCTAACAAAAAAGTGGGCGGTAAGATATGAGCCGGCAGATAATGTTCACCATTACAGTGCAATCGCTACAAGATCGCTAGTTCAGAAAAAGGCCGACCCTGGTGCCTTCACTATTCCTTGCACTGTTGGCTCTTTGAATTTTGCCAAGGCATTGTGCGATCTGGGTGCTAGCATCAATTTGATGCCACTATCCGTCTACAGGAAGTTGGGGTTAGGCGATCCAACACCAACCAATATGAGGCTCGTGATGGCTGATAGGTCGGTAAAACGACCTGTGGGTATCTTGAATGATGTGTTGGTGAAAGTTTCTTCATTTATCTTTCCTGCAGACTTCATTATTCTGGATTGTGAGGTGGATTTTGAAGTTCCCATAATCTTGGGACGTCCTTTCCTTGCAACTGGAAGTGTGCTTATTGACATGAGTGCTAATGAGCTTTTATTTCGGTTGAATGACGAAGTGGTCCGCTTTGATATATGAAAAGCAATGAAGCAGCCTAGCGATATGAATGTGTTCTCTGTAGCTAATGTTCATTATGAGGATAAGAAATCATTATCTGTAGTGAAACAGCTTACTGTTGAGCCATTGTCTGCTGCGCTACTGAATGTTGAGCATAAGGATGATGAATATTATGAAGAAACTCCATGTGCTCTAACAGAAATAGGGTCCTATTCCCATACTGCTAAACAGCCGGACCTTGATCTTAAGAATCAACCATCACCAACAGCGAAGACTTCCATTGAAGAGCCACCAATGCTAGAATCGAAAGAGCTCCCCGATTATCTAAGGTATGTGTTCTTGGGAAGTGAAAATACACTTTTGATAAGTATTGCGGATGATTTAAGTGAACAACATGTAGAGGATCTCATCTCTGCTCTGAAGAGGTACACAAGAGCCATGGGTTGGTCTATTGATGATATCATTGGGATCCTTCTTGAGTTAGGTACGCGCAAAATTCATCTCAAAGAAGATTGCATACTTACAAGTAAGCCTCATTGTCGTCTGAATCCATTTAGAAAACGATCCACCATCTATATCGATGAAGTCTAAGTAATCGAGATAGCTATGTCATGCCACGATAATAAATCAAGCGCTAGATGGGAAGCAACCCATCGTTTTTCATTTTTGTCTTTCTTTCGTTCTATTACGTGTTAGCTTTTGATAAATAAAAATCCAAAAAGAAGAGTCGTGCCACGACCAAACCTAAGGCACTTGATGGGAGGAAACCCATCGTTCTAATCGTCTTTATTATTTTTGAGTAAATATAGGTGCGAAGAGGTGTAAAACGAGGAGGTCGGTTTCAAATTTTGATTTAGACGTATTGCATGTTAAAGGTGGTAAGTTAGGAATAAAGAAGAAAAAGGCTATGGATTGAGCATTGCTCATGAAAATATAGGCATCAAATAAGGCTAGGCCTAGGTAAAACTAGGCCACGAACAAGGCAAGACCTATACTATGGCCTAAGGTCTCGAAATCTAGTGTGCCATAGCATAGGCGCCGCCCATGCCCAAGTATGCCATAGCATAGGCGCCGCCTATGCTAATGCCTTTTGTCTCTGAATCTCATATGCAAAGTGAAAGGCGGCGCCTATGCCTAGGAATGCCATGGCATAGGCGCCGCCTATGCTAGACAATGCTTTGCAAAAGGCACCGCCTATGCTTGCAAAAGGCGCCGCCTATGGTCACTTCTTGTCTCCAAATCCGATTTTAAATGGGTCAAAACCCGACCCAACCTTCTCCTATAAATATGAGACTTAGTCTTGAACCAAAAACACATTGGAAACCTAGCTTAAGCGCCGCCTATAGTCCCCAAATCCTCTCAAAAATTTTCCTTTTGCTCTCTTACTTCACAAGAACATCATCCAAAGGCATCAATAAAGTAAGTACTACTTTGTTCTTCATTTATATTTCGTAAGTACTACACCACTACGCATATTATGAATTGCTAAATCTTGAAGTAGTATTGGTGATTTGAATATGGTGGATGTGTTGTGATACAACTAAGTGAGTGAAAGAATACGTAAGAATGATCTTAACATGTTTCCAACTTGAATTTGATTTTGGTGCATTGTCATACTTTTGCGGAATTGATATGGTCACAATAAAATTGCATAATCTTGTCACTTGCATACTTACATGTTGGAATGACTTGTTCATCGGAATACGACTTATAGTTGCCTACCGACATAGGAGGTTATGATTATTGATAGATACTATACCTTGATTCAATCCCTATGTAGTAGTCTTGATATATCTAACATGAAAGTATTGCAAAGATTACAAGAAGTATGACTGCACTGATTTTATTGTTGGAATATAGCACCTAAAACGTATGTCGATGAAGTCTGAATAGTCGACCACTTTCACTTCACTAGTCTGTACCAACAAACTAAGTGTGGGGTGGTGCCACTACTGCTTGTTTATAGAGTGTATCCATCGAGATGATGCTAACATGAACATTGTTTTAGTCTCAGGTACAATGGTACCCAAAGCAAGACAAGGCAAAGATAAGGCAACCACTTCCCAAAAAGGCAAGAAAAGAGGACGCAAAGAGCAAGGAGAGTCCTCCTCGATGCAAGTACCACGCCGCATGTTCGGAATTAAATGGGTTTTAGAGGAGGAAGCGAAGGAATGTTATAGGAACAACAAAGAGAAGAAATATGTTCATGTGGACTTGATAAACAAGGAAAGCCTAGCAAAGAAAGAACCGCGCACGTTGGCCAAGATCATGGCGTTACATCTTGATTTCATCTTTCGAGACATGGGAGAATGTAATCTCGATTTGACAAGAGAATTTTATGACAACTAGTCGCCGAAAACCACAGGCAGCGAGGTCAAGATTCGGGGCCAAGTTTTACAACTCAATGCGGATTTCTTCAACTCCTTTCTTGGCTTGCCTTTAGTTGATCCATCACCATTCAAAGAGCTGTACAGTAGACCTCTATATAGAGCAATTCGACACACACTTTGTGGAACTAGATCCATGGCAAGGTAGAGCAGACATAAAGACATCGGACGACACAACACCTTCCCATGCTCCTTTGAATAGGGAAGCAAGGATATGGTTGCGTATAGTCAACTCTTGCCTCATTCCAGGGACGCAATACACAAAAATAACAAGAGATAGAGTGCGCTTGGTATATGCATTGATGACGAATGTCCCTATCAACATTGGGGCAATCATTCGATCTACAATGCGGAAGGCTAGGCTACACAAGCGGTCCCATTTCAGCTTCGACAATCTGTTGACTGCAATCTTGAGGAAGGAAGACATCGAAGAGGAACTGGCTGATCATAAACTCCCACACAACCCGAAGAAGGTTGACCTCACAAAGGTCAAAGATGTTGAATCAACACATGGTGTCAACCTTACTATGGCAGAGAGACATGCTTGGGATGAGAGTTTCTTTCGCCATCTTTATGGCATGACTCGGTTTACAATGATGAGCGGAGGTCGTGTTCCAACTGCTGCAGAGCTCCAATAGCTGGACAATGACTATCCAATTAATGTGCATGCAAGGGAGATGTGTGGAGTAGGTACATATTTTGAGGAACCTCTTGATGATGATGTGCCAACCGATGATGATCGACGAATGCCAGACTCCGACGTAGAGGAGAATTCTGATGACGACGACTCCAATAATGATTCCGACGAAGGGGGTATGACCCCAGACATAGCTGGTAATTGCATGATATACTTCTCTATATGCATTTGCATTTATGTTTGTTTGCTTAGCTTAGTTTTTTTTTGCTTAGTTTTTTTTCGTTTTTCGTTTTTTTTAATATTTAAAGATTTTTTTAGTAGTTAAATTTTTTTTTTACTTAACTTCGCATGAAACTATTCTAATAGGCAGCATGAGATTATAACAAGAGTTTGTGCTAAAATTAAGACTATTGAGACGTTTAGGCTCTAATTGTGACTCACTATGTGATATGGTGTGGTTTAATTCCTTCATCTGTTGGGTCAAGAGTCTATACTACTCCCAATAAAGTCGACCATGTGCCTTGTGTGTGTGAGATGATAGTATATTCTATGTTTGTGGCTCATGCTAGAACTTGCCTGGTATGTATGTAAAGCGAAATAAAGAGTGTGAGTCTAGGAGATGATTTAGGCATTTCTTTGGCAACCTATGATTGTTTACCTTCTTTTTACCTACCCATGAACATTTATCCTAGTTATCCCCTTTTGAGCCTTTAGCCTATTTTCTTTGACATCCTCATATGTAAGCCTAATCCAATTTTTTCAAGACCATAATTTGATCCAAATTCCTAAGTGCTTTAAAAGTGTAAAGTCATGTGACAAAATAAGAGGAAATTGGGTAAGTATGATGCTTTAGAATGTATTGGTGCTTGAAGTCGTTATGAAAAAGAATTGCTATCATAAGAGGTGTGTTATGAAAAGAAAAAGGAAAGGAAAACTGAAAAGTTAGTTATGTGTAAAATTGAAAAACAAAAGAGGAGAAAAAGGGTGGTAGAACAAAAGAAAGTAGAAAGGTTGTTTGAAAGAAAAGTGATAATGACATAATGTGATGTATTAAAGCGCTTAGGACCATAGTCACTATTTCTGGCCAAAATAGTCCTACCCGTCCCTTAGCCTACATTACAACCTGTAAAAGACCTATTTGATCCTAAGCTTAGCATTCTGACATTTAGTGGAGCATTACACTAAGGGCAAGCCTATGGTCATCAGTTGCAGCATATGAACTCTTTGTGAGAGTGAGAGCAAGGATAATCTTATACCCATGTTTGAAATATATACAATACTTGTGAGTGATTATGGGTGATATATGGTGAGACACACATGGTTGATGAGTCTTGGGTAGTTGTGTATGATTCTTTGTACCTTAACTTGTGGATACGAATTGACCACCATCACGAGTCTATGCTAGAGGTTAAATTGTTTCTACTAATGATCGAAAAACTACTCTTTGTTGATAATTGTTGTGCTTGTCTTGACGACTATTTTGTGTTGATACTGTGAAACCCTAAGTTGATATTTAGACGGACATGATATTTTGTTCGAGGACGAACAAAGCTTCAAGTGTGGGGTGTTGATGATAGGCGAATTTACATGCCTAAAGTACTATATTTTACCCATATTTCAGCCAAGTTTTGAGGACAAATTATATATTTCTTGCACTTTTAGTCCTTTTTCCTGTAAGTGAGCTAACGAACATGATTAGAAAGTTTTCAGGTATAAATCATGCAGAATTCAGCATTTTATGGATAACTTGACGCCAAAGAAAGCTTCACGAAAGAAGGAAGGGAAAGCTTACACGCCAAGGACCAAAAGTGGCGCATGGAAAATCTGTCCCGGGCAAAAACAATAATTCTGAAGACTTTGGGGACTAGCAGTAACTTAGTAGGATTAGGATAATGATACATTAACCTAGTAGGATTGGGTTAAGTAATGCAGTAGCTTAGTAGGAATAGGATATGGGTGTTATAAATACCCTATTTTGTTAGAGATTTTAATTCATTCTAACTCTAATTCCTCACAATTCCCCCATTCCATCAATTCCCATCCATCCATCCATCAAAAAAATTCTCTTTATTAATTCATTGTTGACATTATTTTTCATCTATTCGACTTTTAATTTTACAACAAGAGAATCGCTATTTTGCAAGGAATTCAGGCCTAACACCACACCATACTACACGTGAGATCTTTTATTGTGGTATAATGATAATGTCTATTGTGATTTCCATCGCACTCATGAATAGCTAAACTTCTCTGTTGGGGTTATGGAAGCCTTATGAGATACTATCTAAGGCTATGAGTTTGTGAATTCGTGACACGTGTGTTGCTTATATCATTATTCTCTTCATCTTAATGCAAATTCTTGTGGCTGCAGACGCATAGAATAATGCCAGTATAGCATTAACTTGTTCGAAAGAAAAGTTATATGTCTGGAAAAGAGATAATGTCAAGGTAATAGGGTCCGATCCCCTATTAAAAAGTTAGTGCCATAACTGGATTAACCTCTTGGAGAATTTGTACCGTTAGATACGCTTTAAGCTCGAAAGAGTTAAAGTGAAATAGTCCTTGTTGAGGTCGAAAGACGCTTGGATTTACCATCGAATACAATTCTCTATAAGCACATGCATGTCTGAATTCCGCAAAACTCATAACCAATAGAGACGTACAACTCATAAGGTGGACATAACCCCAACTTCTCAATTCTCATTGTTTTACATCTTACTAAACATTCTTTCTTTTTACTTTGCTATTTTCTATTTTTACTTTACTATTTTGATTACATTATTTGCACACTAAAATCCCCCATTTCACGAGACTTGCACCAAAAGTCTAATATTCTTTGCTTACTTATTGACCGGCTATTCCCTGTGGGATCGATACCCAACCCAGTTGGGTTATATATTTGACAACGACCGTTTTATACTCCTACGAGAGCTGTAGATTGAGCGTTATCAACGGGTAATCAGTAGGCATCATCGGCCGCCTGAGCTTAAATATAATGTAAAGATGATATAAAGTAAGACAATAATCTTAAAGTCAACGGATAGGATTGAACCTAAACATGCTTTGATACCACTGTAACAACATCTATACTACTAAAGCAATAACATGACATACTATCTCAATATACTCCATAATTGTCATAACAACCTAATATTATTTTGAAAGCGTAAAGCCATATACACAATAGAGAAGCATCTACTTGACATAATCATCATCAACCATGTTTAGAACAATAAGCACAATACCTTACCATGACATCCCATACCGTTGGGAAGTACACAAAAGAGAACAAAAAAAAGAACTCATCACGATGTCCCATACCACGAAAGAGTACACAAAAGAATATCAAACAAGAACTCATCACAAAATCCCATACCACCGGAGAGTACACCAAAAGAATACAACCAATAATATAATAAAGCATAACTATTCCATCAATTGACCAAAACCGCGGGTAGCTCAATCTTGCCACAGCTCATTACCAAAATCCATCTCCAAATACCCATATCGTAATTTAACATAAAGAAAACAACATTTTCATAGCATAGACATGTAGTCATTAATTCTATAATTCATTGATAATACCACGTGAAATCGATACTAGTTATCCTTATCATTTCATAAATCAATAGATTACAAGTCTTACCATGACTATCCATCAATTTGGGGAAAACTACGAGCCACCAATATTAGGTTATTCATCTATCATAAAGCCATTCTTTAGATAGCATCTTCATGACATAAGTTATTAATTAGGCCATCTCAACCTCACATATTAAAAGATAATTTAACTAACCATCATGCAATACTAGGTTCAATATCACTAATCATGTCACAACTTTAAGGACTAATTTCTATATTTTAATCAAGTAAAGTCCACTAACTAGTTTACTTGGTTTCTAGCCTCCAAACAGAAATCATATATTTTAGAAGTAACTAGTTGTGATATAAGCCACTTTACTAGGCAAGATTTCATAATATAACCTCTTATTCAATTCAAGAATATATACTAGGTTATTCCTTGATTTTATGCAAGTTTACACATAACACTAAGCCGTAACTCAATATTAGGCCTAAATTTCCTCTAGTTGCTAATTCAGCATCAACAAGGGTCACACCTCTTATATGGTGATTTGGAATAAGAAATGAATAGAAATATACCAACAGAGACCCCATATTTCAAGAACATAGGCAGTTGGCCCCATATGACCTAACCTTACAAATATCAATGCATATAAGTAAATTTGCCCCACACAGTATCCTAATGTTCTTAAATCTTCTAGATTCACTGGGCATTATCATAATATCAACATATTTATCTAGATTCACTGAGCATCATCATAATATCACATATTTCTTCAGATTCACCGGGCATCATTATAATTGATACACCTAAATTACACCTCTCTTACGAGAGAGTAATGGTCGTTGTCAAATATATAACCCAACTATTTTGGGGTCGAATCTCACAGGGAATATGGTGTGAATCAAGTCTATTGGTAATTCAATTGACTAATAGCCTCCTGTTAATGGGGGTTTTTAGAATTTAAACAATTGCCACTGTTCACTTTGTTTTAGTAACTTACAACCAAGATTTCACTGTTCTAAATTAATGTTATGGAGAAACCAGAGTTGTGTTCACTATGAGTATTGACACTTGATGTACATTAGTTGTAGCCCAAGATTCTCATGACATGTAGGAACAACAGATTATCATTATCGATGATCTATCTAAATGTCTCTCGACTGATTTAGATTTTAGATTACCTAATTTTCTCAAACTTAGGAAATCCATATACTTAACCTGATCTTATCTAGAGTTAATTAACCTTGTTACAATATTAACTATTAGATGAAAGTTTAATTCTTCCAAATTCCATTGATAATTCACTTCATATTAAATCAATTTCTTACTTCTAGCAAACTAATCATAAGGTTTAATCTATTGTTTGCAACTAATAGACAATATGCACAATAAAAGAATTATCAAAAAAGTCCTAATATCTTTTGAATCTTAACCAGCTAATGAATTCATAAGGCTAACTCATAGATCCCACAACTCAAGTTAAGAGAATTAGTTACTCTTAATATAGAAAGAAACAACATATATTGAATTCATAATTCAGTAGTAGTTAACTTACAAATGATGATGATATAAAATTGTTCTTCCTTCTAATTCATAAGAGAATTCCCAAAACCAAGATAATAATTCCAAAAACTTAATTCAAAAATTTAGAGAAAAAGTATCAAAAAGTAGCTATTTGCAACAAGTTCCAGATGCCCATGGAAACCTAAGATTTTTCCTTTTTATAGTCAAGATAATTCTGGATTTAAATTTCAAATTCCACCTTTTTTGCTCCATAGCTGATGACCATATATGATGGCTTATCAGAGAGTTGATGACTTATTAGATCAAGTCATCAACTATTCTTCCAAATCTTTATTCACTACTCACAGATGATGGCTGATGACCATATATGACAGCTTATCAAAGAGTTGATGTCTTATCAGGTCAAGTCATCAATATGTCATTCCAATTCTTTTACACTGCCTTCAACTAACGACTTATTCTGACAACTTATCACCAAGTTAATGACTTATCAGACAAGTCGTCAACTTTACTTATTCAATCTCTACATTATGTTATGAGCGGCCTGTGATGACCTGTCAGGTGGTTGATGACTTATTAGACAAGTCGTCAACTACAATCTTTATATGTACTTTATCAAAATTCATCCTTCTTGATGTAGCTATCATAGTTTTCCATGCATATTGACTTTCCTACAATATTGCATAAAATATAATAAAAAACGACAATAGTTACTTAACAACTTACAATTATTTTGAGTTAAAAGCCTTAAATATTCTAATACATAGAACATCAACACCCTCAACTTAAAATACTTGCTTGTCCTTAAGCAACTAATACAATATTATGCACAAAATCATAACAACAACATAACAAGTAGCATTTGTTTCCTTAGTTTTGTACCTATAAGAAAGAGAATGTGATCTCTTCCTGCTAAGCAATATCAAGATTCCATACTATCTTCAAAGTTCAATCTACATACCACTACTTAAAATTAGAGTACTCAAAAAATTATTAGTAAGTTCCACAATAATTCACATGCCCTCACACAAAATAATAGAAGTTCCTGACTCCACATATTTCTCTATATTTATAGGAACCACATACTACAATGCTCACTCTCATAACAAAAGTTCAAATTGTGCACTTACAATACCATAAGCTTGCCCTTACCATTCTGACTGGTTCATCTAGTAATCCGTCTAAGATCACTACCGGTCTTTCTTGGATTGAAATAAAGGCTCAAGTGCGAGGAAGGATGATTTGGGCTTAGTGACATAGCTTTTCTTTGATCAATTATACAACTTTAGCTACGACCCCCCATTCCCTGACATTCTTCTCCAAAACACTTTAGCAGCCTTCTTGGCAATTAAACTCAGGACCTTTTTATTTCTGCACCACTATTATTTTTATTTTTGATTTTTTAACTAATATAAACCAACTTTCACAACACTTACAACAATTTTCACACCATCGGCCTTTATAATGGAGCCACCCTCAACTTAGGTGATTTTCCTAAGTTGATGTATAATATGTAAACCAACTTTCACAACACTTATAGTATCTTTCACATCATCAGCCTTTTTAATGCAGCCAGCCTCAACTCAGGTGATTTGCCTAAGTTGATGTGTAATATGTCCAAAGAGAAACTTGGATAAGACGGGGCTTACTTGAGAACTCAACGAAGGGTTGTTAAGTTATTACAACAAATAAGGTATTGTATTAGCTCAAAACGGGATCAAAATTGGCTATCATATGCACCTAAAAGTTGACTAATAAAAAATAGCCTGTGATCACTTCTCAGCCGACTACTTGAGACCCTACAGAATGATTTAGGTGAGTTCTAGATAAATGCACACAATAAGAACATCTTCAAGGAAAATCCCACTCTCTCATGGCATGGTATTGTGTAGGCCTCACCAAATACTCAATAAAAACTCAAGTTCAAGTAGGGAATATTGCATACTTTCATAGACCAAAAATGGTTTCCATGTTCCCAGCAATCAATCTCACAGTCAAAAAGTTTTGTCATTGACTCAAAATCAAACACTTGCTACTCATTTACTTGTTAATCCTCATGCATACACAATACACAGACACAAACAAACAAACATAAACATATCGGTTCACTAAATAGCGCTCAAGGGTATAGAACACAGATAATATACCCTTGAGTTTATAAGTACCCCCACCCCCATAAATAAAAACATACATTATCCTCAATGCAAAATATCAAAGTGAAACAATAAGGGATAGGAGATACCTACAACACTTTAATTGCGTGAATTATGAACCACTAACTCTGTTGCTGCAACATCAGTAGGAGTAATCACATTAGTAGCATCAGGCTATTCTGACACATATACTACAGTGGTTGGTAGAGTAAAAAACTCCCCACCAGCCTCACCAGTAATCAATAGAGGCCTACTAGCTGAAGCCCCCACAACTCTTTCTTTCAATGCTTCCTCAAGTGGCTCACCCTACTCCTTTGATTTTTTTTATAGTTTCTTTCAGCTTTTTCTTATCTATTTTTTTCTGTGCTCTTCTCTCAGACATTTTTTCTCATCACTATTGTTTTTTTGCTTATCTTTGTCTTTTTTGTCTATATTTTTTTTCTTTTTATCCACTGGTTTTCTAATGATGTGAATCAATAGAGGTTCGTCCTTAAATTCTTCATCTATAGGATTCAAAGATATCACAATCAAGTGGCTCTACAATGCCGCAATATCAGCTTTAGCCTTGTCCAAGGCTACCTAGAAACCTGAAAGGTTAGAAACCAACATCTCTCTCAACCTTTCATTCACTCTACACTCTATGTCATTAATGTGCCCGTGTAGAGTTAAGAAAGGTTCAATGGCCACTTGTATTCTCTTATCAACAGCTGACTTAAACTGGTTTGCAAAAAGCTTCAATTGAGACTCAAACCTCTTCCCTTGCTTTACCATCTTCCTAAAATTATGCATCGTAAGTGCATACTCTTATATTGGTGTAGCAACTACATGGTTTTCTTCACTTGTAGGAACTGAAGCAACCCCTACAAAAGAGGTTTCTTGTTCAGATTCAGGAACTGACACCTGCACATTCTGTATGGATCCAGTTGCAGTAATAGTTGTTTGAACTTCTTTAGACATGTCATATCACCTTCTACCTCAGCTCTTTTGCCTAAAACTAGCATGGGTTAATTCTCATCGAACTTGATAAGGTTGTGAGTTTTTCTAGTAGTGACCTCCTGATCCAAGCCTGTAATTTCTGGCACATGAGTTACCTCACATAACCTTATGACCAAACAAGGAAATAAGTATGCAGTGTCAGGTCTTTTTGCCCGAATCTTCATCTCATCAGCAATAATTTTCCTTAAGTTCAAGGAAAATTTGGACATTAAGCTTGCCACCAGAATTACTCTATCCTCACCTATGATATTTTCTCCTACTATTGGCATCATCCTGGACCTCACTACTCCCAACTAAAACCTTGCTTCCTGAATCAAGGATGCTTTAAAAATTCTTTCACTTGGATTATGTAGCCACTCGGTCTCCCCATCAGCTATCAGTTATGCTAACCAAGGGCATTGATTTTCCCTACCTGCCATCCTGTGGTAGAACTCGTGTGAAGTGGTTGGGGGATTGAAGTTTGGGCTATACAGGAATCGATTGATAGTTCTATCAGATAGATCTACTATCATACCCTTCACTGGTATTTTGTCCATATTTGGCATGTCTACAGCTTTCTCCCCCTTCTTACACATATTGTCTAATGTCGCTTAGTAGTTAGCATAAAAATCCCTTACCAAGGTTGGGCTAAATTACTCATCTCCTTTTGTAGTCCACACTAAGTTACATTGTTTTAATGCCCTCTCCATATGTGGATACCTGTTTAATTCAGAAATGATGATCTTCATATCTTCACATATAGGCCTTTTAAGACTCCTTTTTTGTTGCTATTAACCCACTATGATAGATCTTTTTTGCTCTGGCAATCTACCATCTCACACTATCTTGGATGCCTAGATTCTTACATTTTATTACATCCCCCTTGTATGAGAATCTTTCTCAGTTGGTTGCTTGGAATTAGGCTATTCTGATGAAGGTTGCTTAGAATTGGGCTACTCTGAAGAAGTATTCTCAGATGCAGAGGAGCCTTCTTCTTCAGAGCTAACTTTCTAAACCACTTCTTCTTCAGGTTGGGGAAAAGGTTCAGCTATTTCCAAACTTTGCTTCATTTTACATATCTAAAGTTATGGCTCTTCTTATTTACTTTCAGACTCATTGAAGAGTGTCCGGGTCAAGTTCTCCTTGGTCACCCTTCTTGGCTGATTTCTTTGTCCTCCCTTAGGTGGCATGATTAATTCTGCATCAAGGAGAAAGGATTATTAAAAACACAAGAATGAATAATCATACAATATTTAATCATTTGCAGGGTGACCCTTGAAATGGTTTTATTGAAATCGCTGGGTATGTGTGTGACGACTTAGTCTGATAAGTCATCACTTAAGTGATGGCTCATCAGCAAAGTCGTCAGCCTCAGGCAGAATAACTCTTTTTTTAGCATCAAGTAATGACTTGGTCTGATAAGTCATCACTTAAGTGATGGCTCACCAGCCATGTTGTCATCTTTAGACAGAATGCATTAGTTTATCAACTCAGTTGATGACTTGGGATGATAAGTCATCACTTAGGTGATGGCTCGTCAGCCTTGTCGTCAGCTTAAAACAGAATATAACCTATTTTTAGCTCATGTGACAACTAGTTCTGATAAGTCGTCACTTATGTGACTGCTTATTAGCCAGGTCGTCAGCTTACAATAGAATTTTGAGCCTTTTTTTTATTTGCTTGATGACTTATCAACTTCATTGTCATCAGAATTCATTTTTACTAAGCCATTCTTTTCAATTCTTGGGCTGGAATTTTAAACCTTGTTGCCCAATTTCGAACTTGTAACCCTAATTTTCAATTTCAACAAGATGATGTACCCATTTTGACTTGATGAAGCTTTGAACACCTGGGTGCAATTTTTTTTTCATGCACATGGGTGCAATTTTTCTTTTCATGCAATTAAAACTTCAATCTATTACTACAAAATATGAATTTCAAAACTTAGTAAGAAGTATGTTCATGGACACTTTGAAACAATACAAAATTTTATTGATTTAGGTAACCTCCTCAACTTCGTATTGCTCAAGTTAGTTCATGAACACTTGTGCCATTTTTATGCTCTAAGTTGCACTTGATTTCCAATACCGTTGCTGAACAAAAAGAAGAGCTTTTAGATCATACCTTTAGGAAGACGTAACCCAACTCTTTAAAATTTTGAATTTTTAACTTGACTAGGGACACGCAGGATTCAGAACACTTCAAAACATTTTCTCAAAAGGGGTAGAAAAAATGCTTGCACTCATCTATTTTCTTTTGAGAAGATGAAGAAAGAAAAATAGGTGCTTGAGTTTGAAAATAGAGAATACGAGGAAAGGTGAAACGGTTGCACTGATGTACCCTATTTTTTTGTTTTCTAAGATTATCCAAAAAAAAAAAGAAATCTCTAATAAAATCTAATAAAAGCTAATTAATATTAATAAAGACTAATAATGAGGGAAAATATACCCAAACATAGAAGTGGGGTAAATAATTATCCGTTATTTGAAAAGTCAAGGGTTAGCGGGTTTGGATCGGGCCAAAATCACTTACTTGGGCCCAAAATTAAGTGACGGCTTATCACATGTCTGATAGCCCATCACGTACCTCATCACCCTTAAGTAGAGTATTGCTGAATTTTTGTTCAGCTGACGACAAGGATAGACAGCTCATCACTTGAGTGACGGCTTATCAGCCTCGTTGTCACACCTATCAAATATGTTGATCTATTGTGCATCAAATGATGAAAAAGTGTGATGGATAGTCACTTAGGTAAGGTTCGTCAACCTTTTTGTCACCCTTATCCAGAATTAGTTCACATTTTTCTTCGCCTGACGACAAGGCTTGACGGCTCTTCACTTGAGTGATGGCTTATCAGCCTTAGTCATCACTCTTGTCCAGAATGTGCCCAGTTCTTTTTGCTTGAATTGACAACACTTCTTTTCCCTTTTTTCTGCACGTCTAAATAACTCATTACACATACAAACTTTAAAATAAACAAAATACTTAAAACATAAAATTTGGGTTGCCTCCCAATAGCACCTGATTTACTATCGTGGATTGACTTGGTTATCTTGACTACTCAGACTTCATCGGGATACACAGTGGACAACAACTTCACATTGATTGGACCAACATAATTCTTGATTATTTGCCCGTTAACTTTGAACAAACTTCCATCATTACGTTTAAGTTCAACAACACCTGATGGAAAATTTTGACTTACTTTGAACGGTCCTAACCATCTTGATTTCAATTTGCCCGAAAAGAGTTTAAGTCAAGAGTTAAACAATAACACCCAATCTCCAGAATGAAAGTCTTTCTTCTCTATTCTTCAATCACGGTAATTCTTCATCCTCTCTTTATACAGGTCATCTCTTTTGTAAGCTCCGAGATGGAATTCATCCATCTCATTTAACTGTCCCAACATTAACTCAGCTGCTTCTTTCCAGTTCATGTTCAGTCATTTAAGAGCCCACAAAGCCTTATGCTCTAGCTCAACCAAAAGCTGACATGCTTTGCCATAGACTAACTGATATGGTGACATTCCAATAGGTGTCTTGAAAACAGTCTGATATGCCCATAAGGCATCATCGAGCTTTCGAGATGAGTCTTTTCTGCTCGTATTCACCGTCTTAGCCAAGATTGCTTTTATCTCCCAGTTGGAGACTTTCACTTGTCCACTGGTTTGTGGGTGATAGGGAGTATCCACCTTATGTCACACCGTATTTCAACAAGACAGCCCAAAATATTTTATTGCAGAAGCGGGACCCCCCATCACATATGATAGTCCTTGGTACTCCCATGGGCATCTCATGATGCTTTGAGATTGACCCTTGTCTCTGGCACTGGTCACATTTCCTCACAAACTCAAATGCATCCTTGAACGAAGTTGGCCAATAATAGCCACTTTACAACACCTTTCTTGCAGTACAGTCACCTGCATGGTGACCTCTGACTGGAGAAGCGTGACAAGCTTCCAAAATATTCAGCATATCAGCATTTGGAATGAACCTTTGAATAATATTATCAGCATAACACCGAAATAAATATTGCTCATCGCATAAGTAACTTCTAACATCATGGAGAAACTTTTTTTTCTGGTGAAAAGAAAGGTTCTTTGAAATGATCTCACTTACCACATAGTTTGGAAAGTTTGTGTACCAAGGCACTCTTTTAAGAATAGCAGTAAGGATTTACTCATTGGGAAAGGTATCATCAATTTCACATTTATCAGAGATTTTCCGATCTCCCTTAAGCCTGGATAGATGGTTTGCGACTTGATTTTCACGTTCTTTCCTGCCTTTGACCTCAAAGTCAAACTCTTGTAAAAGCAACACCTATTTGATTAACCTTAGTTTCATATCCTTCTTTTCCATCAAATATCTCAAGGCCGCATGGTCTGTATGAACCACCACTTTGGTTCCCAATAAGTAAGCATAGAACTTCTTAAAAGCATAAACATCCGTAAAAAGTTCCTTCTCAGTGATAGTGTATTTCTCTTGTGCCCTATTCAATGCCTTGCTCGTATAGTAAATGGGGTGAAATAGGTTCTCTTTTTTCTAACCTAGGACTGCTCCAAGTGCCACTCCACTTGCATCAAACATTATTTCAAATAGTCTAGACCAGTGCAGGGCAACAATAATCAGGGTAGCCACCAAATTCTCCTTCAGGCATTTAAATACCTTCATACAATTATCATCGAACACGAACTTGGTCTCCTTCTCCAAGAGATTGCACAATGGATTTGCAATATTGGAGAAGTCTTTAATAAACCTGTGATAGAGAAATCTATGGACTCCATTCACTGGCATAGGAGGGGTTAGTTTCTCAATCACTTATACCTTAGGACGATCAACTTCAATTCCCTTAGCTGAAATTTGATGACCAATCACTATGTCTTCCTTAACCATAAAGTGGTATTTCTCCTAGTTCAGTACAAGATTGAACTCTTCACATCTCTGTAGTTATCTACTCAAATTCACCAAACACAATTCAAATAAATCTCCCACCACAGAGAAATCACCCATGAACACTTCTAGAGTGTCCTCTACCATGTCAAAGAAAATGGACATCATACACCTTGGGAAAGTGTCCAGCACATTACATAACCCGAACGGCATCCTCTTGACTGCAAACATTCCATATGGGAATGTAAATGTTGTTTTCTCCTGATTTTCTAGTGCAATGGAGATCTGGTTGTATCCTGAATATCCATCCAAAAAGTAATACCAACCCCTTCTTTCCAAGAGATCAAGCATTTGACCCATGAAGGGCATTGGAAAATGATCTTTTAACATCCATAAATTCAACTTTTGGTAGTCCATGCAACTCGACATCCAGTCACTGGACTAAGTGGAATCATTTTTTTCTTCTCATTAGCAACCAACGTCTTACCCTTTTTCTTGGGCATGCACTATACTGGACTTACCCATTTACTACTAGAGATTGGATACAATAACCCTGCATCAAGCCACTTTATAATATTTTTTTCACCACTTCTTGCATAGGTGGGTTTAGTCCACGCTGATGCTCAATAGTCAGTCTACAATCTTCTTCTAGCTAGATCATGTAAGTACATATGCTTGGAGAAATACCAATAATGTCTGCAATCGTCCATCCGATAACTATTTTGTACCTCCTGAGCACCTAAATAAAGGTCTCAACCTGCTGCTCTCCCAAATTTGCTACAATAATGATCGACAAGTTTTATCACTACCAAGAAATGCATACCTCAGATGGACTGCAACTCCTTAAGTTTCAACACTGGTGGCTCTTCAATAGATGGCTTAACTTGTGGTTTTGTATGACTTTTAAGGTCCAATCATAGCTTCTTAGGAGCATATGAATATGATCCCATCTCGGTTAACACACACACCATCTCCTCATATTCTTTGATACCCTCACTGTCGAAGTTCATCAACATAGCAACCAATGTTTCAATGCCATATTTCTCCTTAAGCAGTACCTCATGTTCATCTTTATAATATACATCAATAATTGAGAATACACTCATATCTTTTTGCTTCTTCATCAACTTCCAAACATCAAATCTGACCACTATATCATTGAGCCTAAACTTTATCTCAGTAGTCTGCAAGTCAATTAACACACTTCTAATTGTGAGGAAAGGTATACCCAAGATTATGGGTACCTAGAAGTCTAACTCGCAATCCAGGATGACAAAATCAGTAGGGAAACTAAAATTGGCCACTTTCACAAGCACATTATATAATAATCTGACAGGCCGCTTCACTGATTTGTCTGCCATTAAAAATCACATATTGGTGGGTGTAGGGTCTCCCAAACCCAACTTCTTGTAAACTGCTAGTGGCATCAGATTAATACTTTCCCTAAGGTTACACAAGGCTTTAGCAAAATCAAGCAATCCAATAGTACAAGGAAGGGTGAAAGCTCTTGGATTCGCTTTCTTCTGCACCAAGGATCTTGTAGAAATAGTGCTACAATGGTGAAGGTTGTCCACCAATTCATAGCTCACTGTTCTCTTCTTTGTCACAAGATCCTTCATGAACTTAACATAGCCAGGCATCTACTCCAGTGCTTCCACCAAAGGCACATTAACCTTCAACTGTTTTAACATTGCCGTAAACTTGCTAAATTTTATGTCATCGGCCTTTTTCTGCAACCAATGTGGAAATAGGGGAGGTGGCTTTGGTATAACTTTAACCACTGCTTCTTCCTTCTTTCCCTTATATTTCTCTAACTCATCAATATGCTAATGGTTATAAGGGATATCTCCACCATCTATCTTCTCAGACTCCATCGAATGATCTTCTTCTGCTTCCTCATCTAACTCCACCACATCATCAATCACAAATTTTCCCACAGAAGGGCCTGGTACTACTTTACCACTATAAGTGGTAATTTTTATACAGTAACCATTATTTTGAGGGTTTTGCATTGTGTCACTCGGTAATGTACCACTCTTCCTCTAATTAAATATTGTAGATAACTAGTTTACCTGTTGTTCAAGTTGCTTGATGGAAGTAGAATATGAGTCGACTAACTGACTCATAGAAGATAAGTCACTTTTCAATTCTATCACTCTAGTGTTAGTTAACTTAACCCCTTTCAATAACTTCGCCATCATATCTTCCATAGACATCTTACCTGAACTAGTAGTAATAGTATTATGACTTCTAAGAGGTACATGCAAACCACTCCTGTCTGTTTTACTCTTCTAATTTTCTTGGTCACTATCCTTATAACCATACTTATCATAATAGTTCTGACCTTGGTTTTCTTGGATATTGCCTTGAAAACCCCCTGGTTATTCAGATAATTAGCCTCCTCCTCAGAATCAGAATTGGTTCTACTTTGTGAACCAATGGATTTTACCTTTTTAGTTTTTCCAGATAGTAAATTCTTAGTAAACAAATCCATCTGGGTCTTCATGTGCACCATATCTTGGTCACGCTCTTTCTCTTTCCATCATTGTTCCACAGATATACCACTAGACATAGTATAACTTGCTAGCTATGAATCCCTGGTATGCCAAGCTTTACTTTGTTTAGTCATCCTATCAAGCATTTCCAAAGCTTTCAGAAAAGTAAGATCCATAAATGTTCCACCTGCAGCATTGTCCACAACTGGTTTCATGATAGAATTCAAGGCTCTATACAGAGTCTCTATCAAATATATTTCATTCATTTTGTGGTTGGGGAACTCATCAACTTCTTATTGAACCTCTCCCAAGTCTCATGAAGAGCTTCATTCGGGAGATTCCTGAAGTTACTGATCTCATCCCTTAACTGTAACATCCTGGACTGCTTAAAGAACCTTTCTAGGAAAGCTCCTTTCAACTACCTCCAGTTTGTTATAGAATTAGGAGCCAACCCATTCAGCCATAGTGTTGCCTCCCCATACAAATACAAAGGAAATTACCACAGACGGATTATATTCTTCCCTACTCTCGGATTATCAAAAGATCTGCAAATAGTGATGAAGTTCACTAGTTGCATATTTAGATCATCAACCATAAGTGCACCAAATAGTCCTTTAAGATGAAACAACTGAATCATGGTTCTTGTAATGTTGAACTTAGATCCAGGTGCCAAAGGTGGAGGGATAATAGCTATATTAGCACCTGCTCTATCCATGTCATCCTTATCCTCATCAAGGTTAAATTGCATAGCTTGGCGGTTTGGCCTCCCTTTGACTGGGCTATTTTTGTTCACTGGTGCAGCTACACCCTTAGCTCGTCTTCTATTTGTAGGCTCAATTAGATCATCATCCGCTACGTCCTCATCATCTTTATTTACCACTCGACCTGGGTTATCAATTATTTACTAATTGAGTTGTGCTTTAGCCAAAGCGGCTAATCGATCAGCTTCTTGTTGATCAGCCATTCTCCCAATCAGGTAACGTTTTGTATTGAAGCGTAATAGTGGTTCTCTTACCCTTCTGATTCATGGCATATAAAACAAAGGACTTTGGAAAAATCAAAAACAAAAAATAAAAGTGAAATTTAGGAAACTTAACTAAGAGTCAATTATCACAGATATACTCAATTGACAATCGTATTTCCAGCAATGGCGCCAAAATTTGATAATCCCAAATTACACCTCTATTACTAAAGAGAAAGCAGTCATCGTAAAATATATAACCCAACTAGGTTGGGGTCGAATCCCATAGGGAATATGGTATGAAACAAATCTATTTGTAATTCAATTGACTAATAGCTAACTGCTTCCTGTGAATGAGCGTTTTTAGAATTTTAACAATCGCTACTATTCACTTTGTTTTAGTAACTTACAACTAAGATTTCACTGTTCCAAATTAATGTTATGGAGGAACCAGAGTCGTGTTCACTATGAGTATTGACACTTGATGTACATTAGTTGTAGCCTAAGATTCTCATGACATGTAGGAACAACATATTATCATTATCAATGATCTATCTAAATGTCTCTCGACCTATTTAGATATTATATTATATTACCTAATTTTCTCAAACTTAGGAAATCTGTATACTTAACCTGATCTTATTTCGAGTTAATTAACCTTGTCACAACATTAATCATTAGATGGAAGTTTAATGCTTCCAAATACCCGTTGATAATTCACTTTCTATTAAATCAATTTCTTAATTCAAGCAAACCAATCATAAGGTTTAATCTATTGATTGCAACCAATAGATAATATGCACAACGGAAGAATTATCAAGAAGTTCCTAGTGTCTTTTGAATCTTAATCAGCTAATGAATTCACAAAGCCAACTCATAGATCCCATAATTCAGATTTAGAGAATTAGTTCCTCATAATATAGAAAGAAACAACATATATTGAATTCATAATTCAGTAGTAGTTAACTTACAAAAGATGAAGATATATAATTGTTCTTCTAAATTACAATAGAATTCTCAAAACCAAGATAATAATTCTAAAACTTAATTCGAAAATTCAGAGAAAAAGTATCAAAAAGCGGTTGTTTGCAACAAGTTCTAGATGCCCATGGAAACCTAAGATTTTTCCTTTTTATACTTAAGATAATTATGGATTTAAATTTCAAATTCCATCTTTTGTGATCCATAGCTGACGATCATATCTAACGGCTTACCAGAGAGTTGATGACTTATCAGCTCAAGTCATAACTATTCATCCAAATCTTTGTACACTACTCATAGGTGACAGCCTGGGCTGATGGCTTATCAAAGAGTTGACGACTTATCACATCAAGTCGTCAATATTTCATTCCAATTCTTGTACACTGCCTTCAGTTGATGACTTCTTCTGATGACTTTTCACCAAGTTGATGATTTATCAGAAAAGTCATCAAATTTACTTGTTCAGCATCTACATTCTATTATGAGTCATGGCCTCCTAGGATGACCTTTCAGGTGGTTGACAACTCATCAGACAAGTCTTCAACTACAATCTTCCTATCTACTTTATCAAAAATTCGTCCTTCTTGATGTAGTTATCATAGGTTTCCATGCATCTTGAATTTCCTGCAATATCACATAAAATATAATAAAAATGATAATAGTTACTTAAGAACTTAAAATTATTCTGAGTTAAAAGCCTTAAATGTGCTAACACAAAGCTAGCATATCAATAATATCACATATTTCTCCGAATTCAACAGGCATCATCATAATATCACATATTCCTCCGGACTCACCGGGCATCATCATAATATCACATATTCCTCCGGATTCACCAAGCATCATCATAATATCACAAGTCTCCCAATACAACAACATACATCCATACGCATAGCCAAAACAATAAACATACATAAAGGTTGACAATATAAGGAAGTAGGGATGTAGGCTAACACTTGCCATTTTACCTTACTAATTAGCTTCACACATAATATGAGCATCAACAAGAACATGAATATTTACAAGACATGCACAATAATCACTTAACAAGATTATTCAAATCATGATCACAAGATAATTCGATAATTGAGTTCAACCATCACAACTCCTATTTATATAAAATTTAGACAATCACCACGTATCTAGGTCACTAAGCATTTACTTAGTTCGAGCTTAAGGTGGGTCAAGTCCTACATCTAAATCCCCAAGAAAGCCAAAGCTTTGCTAATACAAGTCTAGCTTGTACCCAAAATTAGGCTAAGTCATTCATACCTCACCATAAGGGCTTACCAATCCTTTCTAGGTCTATAGGGAAAGTCTCTTAAAAAATCCTTCCTAAGTCAACCCAACACCAAGGTCATCTCTTATCTAGGCATTATATAGGTCAATACACTCTTAAGAATAGAGAATCATACCATTCATGTCTATTTAGAACATTCTCTCACCAGTCATAAAACCACAAATAAGTAAACCAAGGTCCTAGACTAAGGGTCAAATATCATACCTCACAAATTAATAGTCTAAAGCAATCAATAAATCCCAAGTTCACCATTTAATCAACCATCGTCTAAATTCCCCACCCAATCTCGTAAGATATCAATAATTACATTACAAACAATCTCAATCTAGTCTAAGGGTAAGCCTAACCTACCTTAGATCCAAGAAATCACGATCAAATAAGCTTTTCATTGCCTTTCTGTGAAGCTTCCTCTTCCACAAGCAATGATATCAGCCATACAATCTAAGCATTACAACAAGAATAATAATACCTATTATATCACCATTGTACTATAGGCTTCAAATGAACATCAAAACTTTAATTGGGTTTCACCCTTGGAAAGGAGTTTTCGAGGCCAACCCATAGCCTAATTAACTTTAAAACCTCAATTGGGTTTCACCCTTGGAAAGGAGTCTCCAAGACTAACCTATAGCCTAATTATCTTTAGGGAGTTAAAACCCTTCAGTAATTTGAGTCAATCACTCAATTTTGGGGCCATAATTGACCCGCAATGATTTAGGGGTTTTAAGTAAGGAAACCATGAAATCAATACCAAATTAGAGGAATTCTTACTTTAGATAGTAGGAAGAATCAATCACACAAGTTGTTTAAGCTCCAATTCAACCCACAAAACATATTTAGAGGGTTCTACACTCCATTAGGGTTTCTAGGTTAAGAGGGAGGCACAAAATGGCCAAAATTCATGCAAGATAGTACTTAAATATTGGCCACACATGCCTCTAGTGGGGCGGTTTCAATTGTGGTCTTGCGGTCGCACCTCCTTCATTGTGGTCATGACACCTCGGTGCATGCTATGTATGGATGAAGCTTGGAACTTGGTTCCGAGCTTTGTCCAATGACTTGAGATGCATTTGGGGTTTATTTTGAACAACTAATATATGAAACCTAATAGTTTTTGACATTCCGGATGCATTGATGAAGTTGTATTTTGATACGAGGCTGTTTTACTTAAGTTTTTTCTTAGTGGTCAGTTAGGACCAATGAAGACTTCAAATTGAGAAAAGGGGTTCTAAAACCTAAACGGACCATCAGGTAACCAAACTATCGATCCCTACAAGTCATTAATGACTTGGTACAGCTATGGAAAATCTCTATTGGAGGAAGCAAGCAAGAATATGAATAATAACCTAAAGGGTCATTGCAACATCTACTACTAAGGAACTTTCATCCCAGAAAGTTAAAGACAAGCAAGTACCTGAAGTCTCGAACAAGTGAGGATTCTTAGCCCGTATCTCACTCTCGATCTCCCAAGTAGCTTTCTCCATTGGGTGATGCCTCCATTGGACCTTCACCACTAGAATCTCCCTAGTACGTAGTCTCCTCACATCACTAGCCAAAACAAGAACGGGCTCCTTTACAAAGGTCAACTGATAGTCCAACTAGAACGAGTCCCATCTAAGAACATGAGAATGACCTGGAATATACTTCCACAACATAGAGACATGGAAAACTAGATAGATAGCGGCAACGTCAAGAGATAGAGCCATCTCGTAGGCCACCTCGCCAACCACATAAAGAATCTCAAAAGGACCAATATAGCGAGAGCTAAGCTTACCCTTTCTTTCAAACCTCATTAAACCTCTCATAGGTGAAACTCATAGGAACACATGATCACCCACTCCGAATCTCAAGGCACAGAGTCTACGATCGACATAGGCCTTCTACCTACTCTGGGCTACTCTCAACCTATCCTGAATTATTCTGACTCTATCTAATGAGTCCTAAAGCAAATTTGTATCACAGGGTCTAACCTCGAATGTCTCAAACCATCCTATAGGAGAACGACACCTCTTACCATACAATGCCTCATAAGGGGCCATCTCAATACTCGAATGATAACTGTTGCTGTAGGTAAACTCTATCAATGCTAAGTGTTGATCCTACTGACCTCCAAAGTCTATAACACAAGCTTGGAGCATATCCTCAAGCACCTGATAGTCTGCTCGAATTGACAGTTCGTCTACGAATGAAAGGTTGTACTCAAATCCACGGGAGTACCCAACTCCTCCTGAAATGCTCTCCAAAACCTTGAAGTAAACATAGAACAACGATCTGATATATAGATATAGGAACCCCATACAAATGAACTATCTCTCAAACATAAATCTCGGATAATATCTCGGTACTAAAGGTCATCTGAGTAGGAATGAAATATGCCAACTTGGTCAAACGATCCACAACAACCCAAATACAATCGTGACCATGGGAAGTATGAGGCAAACCACTGATGAAGTCCATAATGATCCTTTCCCATTTCCACTCGGGAATGGGCAATCTCTGAGTCAATCCGCTGGGACACTGATGCTCGGCCTTAACCTGCTTACAACATAAGCAACGGGCTACAAAGTCTGCCACATCTCTCTTCAAACCATCCCATTAATACAACTGCCGCAAATCTCTATACAACTTGGTCGTACAGAGATGAATAGAATATCTAGAACTGTAGGTCTCATACAGAATAGACTGAATCAAATCATCAAGTCGAGGAACACAAATACGCCCCTAAAATATTAAGATACCCTCAAAATCTATAGTGTATCTCCTAGACTCACCGCTCACTACCCTATCATGAAGAAGGGATAACTTATCATCCTCAAACTGATGATGACGAATCTGCTCAAGCAGGGAGGACCACACCTCTACACAAGCCAAAAATCTCATTGGATTCGAGAATCAAGGCAAACCATCAAATAAGCTAAGGACTAAATATCTCGTGTGAATGTCCTCTAAGAAACTGAAATACATGCCAAACTACCCATACTCACCGCCTTGCAACTCAAGGAATCTGCCACCACATTAGCCTTACCCAGATAGTACAAAATAGAAATATCATATTCCTTTAGCAACTCTATCCATCTATGCTAGCGAGCATTAAGCTTTCGCTGAGTCATAAGGTACTGAAGACTATGATGATTGGTGAAAATCTCACAATGCATGCCATACAAATAATGCCTCTAAATCTTGAGCGCAAAAACTACCGCTGCTAACTCTAAATCATGAGTGGGGTAGTTACGCTCATGCACCTTAAGCTGTCTAAAAGCATAAGCAATAACACGACCCTGATACATCAAAATATAACCAAGCCCAACACCATAAGCATCACAAAACACTATGAATCCCTTGCCCTCAATAGAAAGAGCTAACACCAGGTTGAAGTGAGACAATCCTTAAGCTTTCCAAAGCTCGACTCACACTCTTCAGA
Source organism: Capsicum baccatum var. pendulum (assembly GCA_030864225.1). Taxonomy (NCBI): domain Eukaryota; kingdom Viridiplantae; phylum Streptophyta; class Magnoliopsida; order Solanales; family Solanaceae; genus Capsicum; species Capsicum baccatum. Next base: position 191,463,524 of record CM061560.1, read on the forward strand.
CCATCAGAAAGGAACTTCTTTTTGAGTCAACTTAGTCATAGGGGCTGATAAGGTAGCAAAGCTCTCAACAAAATACCTATAATAACCAGCCAAACCAATAAAAATGCAAACCTCGATCGAAGACATTGGACTAGCTTGATCACGAATTGCTAAAATCTTAGTCGGGTCTACTATAATACCCACCTTGGACACCACGTATTTGAGAAAAGATACTGACTCAAGCAAAAACTCACACTTAGAGAACTTGGCAAATAGCACATGCTTTCTCAAAACCTGGAGCACAATCCTCAAATAATGTGCATGCTCCTCACTACTCCTCGAATACACAAGGATATCATCAATGAACACTATTACAAATGAGTGTATATAAGGTCTGAACACACGGTTCATCAAGTCCAGAAATGTGGCTGGAGCATTGGTCAGCCTAAAAGACATCATCAAAAACTCATAGTGAACATAACGGGTCCTAAAGGCTGTCTTCGGGATATCCTCAGCACGAATCCTCAATTGATGATAACCGGACCTCAAATCTATCTTAGATAAAACGGTTGCACCTTGAAGATGGCCAAACAAATCATCAATGTGGGGCATAGGATAATGGTTCTTCACCGCCACCTTATTCAGCTTCTTATAATTAATACATATCTGCATCGACCCATCTTTCTTCCTTATAAAAAAATAGGGGCTCTCTAGGGGACTCACTCGATCTAATAAACCCCTTGCCAAGAAGATCCTGAAGCTGAGAGTTCATCTTATTAAGCTCTATGGGAGATATATGAAAAGGTACCATAGAAATAGGTCGAGTACTAGGCTCAAGTTCAATCACAAACTCAATCTCACAGTTAGGGGGATACCAGGTAGATCATCAGGAAACACATTAGGAAACTCACACACAATAGGAATAGAGTCCAGTTTCGGAATCTCCACATGGGTATCACATACATAAGCAAGATAAGGCTTGTAGCCTCTCAACATAAGTCATCTAGTACAAACATAAGAAATAATCCTCGTCGGCTCATGACTAATCACTTCAGACCATAAGATTGAGGGTATGCCACGCATGGCTTAGGTAGCGATCTTGGCAAAACAATCCATGACCATATGATAGCGGGATAACCAGTCCATGCCCCAAATCATATCAAAATTCAGCATATCCAAAATAATAAGTTCAACATAAGTATCAACATCACTAATTGTCATGACACATGATCTAAATACTCGATCCACTACTAAAGAATCATCTACGAGAGTAGATACACACAATGGCATAGAAAATAAATCACCAGTCAACTCTAACCATGGTCCATAATAAGCAGATATATAAGAATAAGTGGATCTAGGATGAAATAAAGCAAGAGCCAACTTGCGACATATCATAATTGCACCTGTAACTACAGTATCTGAAGTCTCAACCTCGGGCCTAGTAGGTACTATATACAACTTACCATGCCCGCCACCTGGCTGGGCACCGAATGACCACTTCCCCTGCCTGCCTGAGTACTACCTCGAGTGTCCGGGTAACTACCTCAGCGACCTCATGTACCATCCCTACCTGGAGGGGGAACTGCCCTAATAGGAGTAGTTCCCTGGGCTGAAACAACTATTTCCCCACAACTAGACTCTCTAGAGAAATAACCAAGAAGTTTATAAGAAATATACGACTCACGAGAAGAACCAGAACACACATAATCGGCTGATCCAGCATAACTGCCATGCCTAGCATGGCCCCACAGATGAACCTCTCATAGACTGATCATCACCCTTACTAAGGCGCCCATAAGAAATAATTTGATCCCTATTAGCTATCTGAAGAGCTTCCTGAACTGGTCAACTCTGAGGTTGAAAGATGGATGCGGAGGATATCTAGCATAATAAATACCACCTCTAAACTAGGAACTACTACAGCTCCCACCAAATCTTCTTTGATACTTAGGCCTCTTATCACGACCCTCACATTGCGTGTCCTTCATCACCCTAGATGATTTGCAACCTCAACAAAGGTACTACCAATAGCAACCAAACTCTAAGTAGCCATCCTAATAAGAAGTCTAGATCCTCTTACGAAGCAGTGAACCCTTTCATACTTCGTATCCAAGATAGCAGTCGCATGCCTAGCCAACTCATGGAAATGATCCTCATACTCAACGACTGTCATAGAACCCTACTCCAACCTAGAAAACTAAGCTATCAAATGATATCTAAGGCTACACGGCATGAACTTCTCCAAGAATATCTCAGAAAAATAAGCCCAAGAGAGAGGGAAAGATCTAACTGGTCTAGAACTCATAAAACCCTTCCACCAGTGTCTAGTAGACAAGTCCAATTTAAATGTGGTATAGTCCATACCACGAGTCTCTATAAGGCCTAATCCATAAAGCTTATCCTCACAAGAAATCAAGAACTCAAATGCATCATTTCCAGGAACACCAGCAAATATAGGCAGACCCAACCTCAAGAATCTACCCAATGTCTTCTACTCCTCAGCAGACATAACAGGCTAGTTCCCAAATGGATGAACAACTGCCGACTGAACAACTCCCAGAATAGAATGAACCTCAACTCCAGGAGCAGCAGCGGCAGGCTGCACTTCTTCTCCAGTAGTCTATGAACCATCACCAAAATAAAACAATTAAACCAAAGCATCTCTAAGAAAAGAAGAGGGAATGAATCCTAGTGGAGCCTGGGCTGGTCCCTGGCCCACTACTGTTTGAGGTGGTGGAGTCTCTGGCTCAAGTGTAGGAATAGGGTCTGGGGGAGATATACTTTGGTCCCTAACTTGGGATAACTCACGAGTCTGGGTCTCAGGACCCACCTCGCATATCACTGAAGCACATGTCCTGGGCATCTATGAAAGAGTAAAATCAATAGAATGTCCTACAAACCAACTCAGACTCTTAGCACGATAAAAATTAAATAAGTGAAGGACTCTTAAGAATGTCTCATAGCCTCCCGAAGATTGGAAACGGACGTCAACGTTCCTATCCACAGGACTCTATTAGACATTTGCTCTTGTATCAATAATATTGGAGAAACCTAGCTCTGATACCAATTTGTCACGACTCTATTTGGAGTCATAATGGCACCTACCACATCCCACCAGTAGGTAAGCCCATACTGTAACTCGGAGCTATTGCAATGGGTTAGCTTGGTAAGAACGTCTAACATAGACCCTATATGTGAATACAATATATAATAATAATATTTCACAACTAAGAACAATCGATATTCAAACACAAATCCCACGATCGGATAGTATTAATACAGGAGCTTCTAAACTTGACAAGAGGAATTTACAATATCAAAATCTAAAATATCTTAAATAATCTCATATATTGTTCTCATAAGCAAAAGACAAATAACGATAGAGGGAGAGCTCTCCCTATCTTTGAATTGTCAACTCGCATGAACTAGCTGAACGACGGTAACTAGAACCTGGGTCTGGACCAAAAGATATAGAAGTGTAGTATGAGTACCAAAACACGGGTACTCAGTAGGCATCATCGGCTAACTGAGCTCAAATATAATGTAGTGACGATAAAAAGTAAGATAATATTCTTAAAGTCAATGGATAGGACTGAACCTGAATCTTCTTTGATACCACTGCAACAACTTCTATACTACAAAAGTAATAACATGACATACTATCTTAATATACTCCATAATCTCCATAACAACTGAATATCATTTCAAATCGTAAAGCCATATACACAATAGCAAAGCATCTATTTGCCATAATTATCATCAACCATCTTTATAACAATAAGCACAAAAACTTACCATGATGTTCCATACTGCCAGGAAGTACATAAAAGAGAGCACAACAAAGAACTCATCATGGCATCCCATACCACCGAAGAGTACACAAAAGAATATCAAACAAGAACTCATCACAACGTCTTATACCGTCGAATAGTACACCAAAAGAATAAAACCAATAATACAATAAAGCATAACTATTCCATTAATTGACCAAATCCACATGTATCTCAATCCTGCCATAGCTCATTACCGAAATCCATTTCCAAATACCCATACTATAATTTAACATAAATAAAGCAACATTGTCATAGCATAGAAAAGTAGTCATTAATTCTATAATTCATTAATAATATCGTGTGAAGTTGATACTAGTTATCCTTATTTTTTCATGAATCAATAGATTACAAGTCTTACCATTACTAGCCATCAATTTGGGGAAAACTGTGAGCTAACCATATTAGGTTATTCATCTATCATAAAGCCATTCTTTATCTAGCATCTTCATGACATGAGTTATCAATTAAGCCATCTCAACCTCACATATTAGAAGATAATTTAACTAACCATTATGCAATACTAGTTCCATCATCACTAAGTATGTCACAACCTTAAGGACTAATTTTCATATTTTAACAAGTAAAGTCCACCAACTAGTGTACTAGGTTCCTAGCCTCCAAATAGAAATCATATATTTTAGTAGTAACTAGTTGTCATATAAGCCACTTTACTAGGCAAGATTTCATAATATAACAACTTAGTCAAATCAAGAAGATATACTAGGTTAGTCCTTGATTTTATGCAATTTTACACATAACACTAATCCTTAACTCAATATTAGGCCTAAATTTCCTCTAGTTGCTAATTTAGCATCAACAAGGGCCACATCTCTTATATGGTGATTTGGAATAAGAAATGAATAGAAATATACCAAGACAGACCCCATATTTCAAGAACATAGGCAGTTGGCCCCACACGGCCTAACCTTACAAATATCAATGCATATAAGTAAATTTGCCCCACACGACATCGTAACATTCTTACCTCTTTCAAATTCACTGGGCATCATCATAATATCAACAGATTCCTCCGAATTCATCGGGCATTATCATAATATCACATATTCCTCCAAATTCACCAGGAATCATCATAATATCATATATTCTTCTGGATTCATCGGGCATCATCATAATATAACATATTACTTCGGACACACCGGGAATCATCATAATATCACATATTCCTCTAATTTACCAGGAATCATCGTAATATCATAAGTCTCCCAATACAACAACATATATCCATATGCATAGCTGCAATAATAAATATACATAAAGGTTCACAATATAAGGAAGTAGGGATGTAGGATAAGCATCAATAAGAGCATGACTATTTACAAGACATGCATAATATGCACTTAACAAGATTATTCAAATCATGAACACAAGATAATCTAATAATCGAGTTCAACCATCACAAATCCTATGTATATATAATTTAGACAATCACCACGCATCTAGGTCACTAATTATTTTCTTAGTTTGAGAAAGTCCCACTTCTAAATCCCCAAGAAAGCCAAAGCTTTGCTAACACAAGTCTAGCTTGTACCCACAATTAGGCTAATTTATTCATACCCCACTACAAGGGATTACCAATTCTTTCTAGGTTCATAGGGAAAGTCTCTTCAAAAATCCTTCCTAAGTCAACCCAACACCAAGGTCATCTCTAATCTAGGCATTTTATAGGTCAATACACTCCTAAGGATAGAGAAGAATACCATTCATATCTACTTAGAACAACTATAGTGTTTTCACACTAGTCATAAGACCATAAATAAGCTAACCAAGGTCCTAGACTAAGCGTCAAATTTCATACCTTATAAATTAATAGTCTAAAGCAATCAATAAATCCTAAGTTCACTATTTAATCAACTATCATCTAAATTCCCCGCCCAGTCTTGCAGGATATCAATAATTACATTACAAATAAGCTCAATCTAGTCTACGGGTAAGCCTAACCTACCTTGAATTCAAGCAACTTAGGATCAAACGAGCTTTTCCTTTATTTTCTGTGAAGCTTTATCTTCCACAAGCAATGCTATCAATAATACAATCTAAGTATTACAAGAAGAATAACAATACCCATTATAGCATCATTGTTCCATAGGTTTCCAATGGACACCAAAACCCTAATTAGGTTTCATCCTTGGAAAGGAGTTTCCAGGACCAACCCATAGCCTAACTATATTTAGGGAGTTAAAACCCTTAAGTAATTTGAGTCCATCACTCAATTTTGGGGCTATAATTGACCCATAATGATGTAGGGGTTTTGAGTCAAAAAATTAGGAAATCAATACCAAATTAGAGGAATTCTTACTTTAGATAGTAGCAAGAGTCAATCACAAAAGTTTTTTAAGCTCCAATTCAACCCATAATACATACTTAGAAGGTTCTACACTCTATTAGGGTTTCTAGGTTTAGAGAGAGGCACAAAATAGCCAAAATTCATGCAAGATGGCTCTTAAATATAGGCCAACAAGCCATCTGATGACGCGGTCATGGACCCTGTCTCACCACGGTCGTGGTCTTGTGGCCGCACCTCCTTTACTGTGGTCACGGCACCTAGGTGTATGCTATGCGTGGATGAAGCTTGGAACTTGGTTCCAAGCTTTAGTTAATGCCTCGAGATGTATTCGGGGTCCATTTTGAATAAATAATAGATGAAACTCTCTAGTTTTGGATGTCCCGAACATATTGGTGAAGTTGAATTTTGCATACAAGGTTGTTTTACTAAAGTTTTCACTTAGGTTTCAACTAGGACCAATGAAGACTTCAAATTGAGAAAAGGGGTTCTAAAACCCAAATGAACCGTCAGGTAACCGAACTATCGGTCCCCGTAAATCATTAATGACTTAGGATGGCTATGGAGAAGATTTATTAGAGGAATCAAGCAAGAATATGGATAATGACCTGAAGGTTCATTACATACTAGCCTAAGTAAATTTACCAAAAAAGTCATTTCTAAACTCCTTTACCTCAGAATTTCCCCCATCCTTCTCTCTCTTATTTCTAGCAACCAGTCAAGCTTTGTAAGAGGTAGGAATATTGCAAAAAATATCATGCTTGCCTAGGAAATCACTAGTGGTATTAAGAAACCAATTGTGGATGGAAATGTGGTTATAAAACTTAACATAGACAAGGCCTATGATAGGGTGTATTGGTCTTATACTTGACTTATTTTGAGGAGATTTGGATTTGGTGAAGTAATTATTGACGTAATTTGGAGGACTCTGTCAAATAACTAGTACTCAGTGCTTGTGAATGGTAACAAATATGTCTTTTTTCACTCTATAATGGGATTGAAACAAGGTGACCCCTTCTCCTCTGCTTTATTCATACTTGGGGTTGAAGTCTTATCCAGAGCCTTAAACAATCTACATCACTACCCTTAATACTATGGTTTTCACATGGAATGGAAAGGGCCTCAAATAAATCATCTTATTTTTATTGATGACATTATCATATTTACTACTAGAAGGAGACAAACTAGGAGACTAATTATGCAGACATTGGCATCTTATAAGGGAGTATCTGGTCAATTGATCAACAAGGACAAGAGTCACTTCTTACTACCAAATCAAGCTTTTCCCTCCAGAGTTTTAAGAGTTAAAGATGCAACTAGATTTCAACAGAAACAAAGACCTATTACATACCTTAGATGTCCTATCTACATTGATAGGCAAAGAATCAGTCACAATATTATATTGGTCAGCAAGGTTGCTTCTAGAATAGCAGTTTGGCATTTTAGATTGCTTAGTTATAGTGGTAGAGATATTTTGGTAAAGCATGTTCTACAATCAATCCCCATTCACATCCTTTTAGCATGTATTACTCCCAATACTATTGTAAATTAGCTCTTGTGTTTTTTTATTAACTTCTTTGGGGATGGAAAGACAATAAAAAGAAATATCACTAGGCATCCTGGAGAAACCTTTGCTTCCCAACTACTAAAGAAGGAATTGCTATGAGGCATATTACTGATACATGTAAAGCTATGTAGTTGAAATAATGGTGGATATTTAGAACCATAAACACTCTTTAAGGCAATTTCTTGCTAGCCAAATACTGTCAGAATATTGATATTGTGTCCAGGAAAGGGTTTAATGGTCAGTCTCTGCTATGGAAAATCATGATGAAGAATAAGAATGAAGCAGAAAAACATATACAATGGAGAATCAAATCCGGTACATGCTACTTTTGGTGGGACAACTGGTCTAGTTTGGGACCCTTGCACAACTATAGATATATAGAGTTAGGTCAAGCAATGCTAAGGTTGTAGCCTTTCTAACTGATGGTGTAGGGAATATACACAAACTAACTACAAATCTTCCCCCTCATCTATTATATATTATCCTTAAAGTTTTATTTCACTTCTAAGAGGGGGTTCCTAATTCCCCAATTTGGACACTAAATACAAGTGAAAATTTCAGTTGTTTCTCTGCTTGGGGATTGATAAGAGAACACAGAGAAACTACAATGATTAATACTTATACCTGACATAGGCTAATTCCTTTCAAATGTGTTTTCTTCTTTGGAGAGTTCTAAGAAAGAAATTACCTACAAATGAGAGACTCAGCGAATTTGGTATAGCCCCTGCTAACTGTGGATGTTATTCCAATCTTGGCTGGGATAACATCCCTTATATCTTTGTTGATGGACCATTTGACAATCACATCTGGCAATATTTCTCATCATCTAAGGGGGAGTTTCATGAAACAATTCCAATAAAAACTTTGATGTTGAAGTGGTTGAAGTATGAGTTCACCAATAATGCTTATAAACTAGTGAATCAGGCTCTTTCAATCATTATTTACTAGAACCTATGGAAGAATAGATGTGCTGTCAAGTATGGTAGAAAACAGTCTTAACTTGCCAGAGTTAAATTCCTGATCTACAAAGACATTTATCACTTATTATGCACTACATATCCATACATCACTTGGCCTACTGGGTAGTCCAATCTGATAACATATATTAAAAATGCAGATCGAAAACAAAAGTTTCCACTGTGTATTGGTCTAAACCTCCAGTCAATATGGTTAAGTTGAACTCTTATGGTAGTTCCCTCACTAACCCTGGAAAGATTGGAGTAGGGGGGTTATTATATATCACAATGGTGATCTAATTTATGCTTATGCTACACCCTTGGGGCAAGGGACCAACAACTAAGGAAAAATAGAGGCTACAATATGGGGTCTTTCTTGGTTCCTTAGGAATGATATACAATAGGTTAAACTGAAAGTGGACTCTGAGCTCCTGGTTAGATAGATAAGGGAGAAAATGCCAACCCCATGTTATCTACAAACTGTAGTCGAGTCTTTGCTTGAGCTCATATCATAGTTACAGTTGTGAATTTGTAGACATATTTACAGGGAAGCCAACTTTGTAGCATATGCTTTATCTAAAGTTAGTCACCAATCAGAACATCCTCGACACTACTTCCATTGTTGTGAACTTCCCTTAGAAGCAATAGGTTATTTCCAGTTGGATAAGATGGGCATGCCATGTTTTAGGAGGAGGAAATTGAGCAAGTTTCATGAACCATCTTAGAGCATAGAGGAGCTGGAGAGCAAGCTATCATGTCATATTAAGAATAGACAAAATTCTTTGTATACTTTTTATTCATTGTTGTTGTTTTACAATTTCACCTGTTGTCATAGAATTTGAGATCAGTTTTATGGCCCCCTCTATGTACATCTTCAATTGTGATTAATGATAAAGCCTAGAGGTGATGCTCAGCCCCTAAAATTTTTAATAAAAAAATATTTATAGCCAAAACCCCCAAATCATATTTGAAAACACAAAATAATACAACATTCAAATCATGAAAACATTATATAAAATCCATTCCTTTAGTTAGAACTAACAATGAGAGAAGAAAACAAGCCTTAAAATAATATGATGATATAGAGAAATCACCAAGAAAAAGCCCCAATTTACTCCTTAAGATAAAACCCTAGCTTTCTTTCCCTAAGAACTCTAGAGAGGATTTAAGAGCATTTTCTAAGTGTTTAAGAATAGAATAGTAGGGAAAATAACCTCCCAAGTACAATATAAGTCATGGGACCTTATTAGGATTAGTGGGGAAATATCCAGATTGCCCTCACTTAAACAACATTTAATTTCTATCATAGGGTATAACTGACCCTTATTAGTCGTACCCATCCTGTACGAGTGGTACCCACCTCTCGTACCCTAAGATTTCCCCCTTGGACCCAACACTATCTAAGGTATGACTCACCCCTCACCATGTCGTACCTAAGTATAAGAATAGTACCTATGTTCCATACCCCTGGTTGAATATAATACCAAGAGGATTGAATACTGCCCCCTTGTACGAATATTGGGTATGACTTGTACCCTAGCTTATGACTCATGCTAAGCCACTCGTACTCACATCCAACCTAAGTCACTAAGTTCAAGGTTAAGTAAATTAACCAAACAACTTATATCCATTGATATGACTCTAAACACCTAGGTCATAACCATTCTAGTAACTAAATCCATCCCACCAACCAACACTGGTCAGCATACGACTAGACCATACCACCCATACCTAAGTATATGACTCATTTCCCTAAGTCGTATCTTGCGTAGAAAATCAAAAATCAAGAAAATTTTCTAAGGTACAGAAACTAGGGTATTTCAATCTTGGAGCCCTAAAGAGTGTGGAAAGTTAGGGAGACATTTATTAAGAGATTTTAGGGTATTTAAGAGCTTGGATGTACCATTTCTTCACCAAAATCTCGATAATTTTTCATTAAATTCATGGTTAATTTCTCAACTATTTTCCAAAATTCCTAGATTATTATTAGGTTGATTTTAGCATCAATTGAGCTCAAACTTTACCCATTGTTGAGGGAAAATGTTCCATCAGTGAAGAGGGACCGGTTGATGATTTTGAAAGTGTGATTCTACAAGTGAGACCCACATGGGATTCTTATATGATTTTGGACCTGAAGCATAAAAATGTAATATAGGTACTATTTCTTGTATTGATGAGTAGATTTTGATAGTGTTGTATCATGCAAAATCTCTCGGAAGGGGAAATCAATGTTTTAGCAGATTTCATTAGGCTTTCTTTGGCGTCCAGGTAGGTTAGGTTTACCTTTCTTTTAGATTGGGTTAAATTGCAATATATTTATGATAATGTGCCACATATGGATTAGGAATCAATACTTAGAGCTATATTTAGCGTGAATTGAATTATCTAGGCATTTAAGGAGCAATAAATTAGGCATAATTGACTTAGCTTCTTAATCTTTAGGTAGAATTTCTATTTTAGAACTATAATGTGGATTATTTAAAATCTATCAGTGAATTTAAATACCTTAGCATAGTATGAGGTAGAATTTGACTTATAATGGATTTTGCAAATTAGAAGTGGACCCCATTGGACGACCTTAGGCCAAGACTACTATTAGCCCCTTGTAGACTTTATATAGGTGTTACATCTTCTAATTGTAGATTCTAGATCTTGAGAAGATTAGATATATAATGTTTTATTCTATATTCAAGTTTGACAATTTATGATATTAAGTTATGATTCAAGTTCGTTAAATAATAACATGAGTTTTGATTCAAATTCGACATTAATAGGTTATTTATGATGGTTATGGAACCGGTTTGAGTGTGATGATTTTGGTAAGGAAGGATTTATGGTTATAATTTTGAGATATGGCTATTTGGCATAATTTTGGTTATTACTTTCCTTTTGATTGCACCCTCTGAGCTTATGGGGGCCTACATTGGGTTATTTACTTTATTGAACTCACTGGATTATAGGAGCCAAGTTTATAGTAATAGTTGTGATTTATTTCATATTATTGTTGTTTTGGTTATTTAATTATAGTATTTGGAGCGTTATTCTAGGTTTTCCCTCTTATCTTGACTTAGTTATTTATGTTGCATTTTTATTATACTAGTATTATAATTTAGCTCAATCGGCCAATGATTCCTATTAAGAACCTATGGATTTGGTACTCATACTATATTTTTATACCTTTTGGTACAGTCTAAGTACTAGTGGTCATCGTTGGTGTTGACAGTTGTGTTGGTCAAGGTTCGGAGATAGGATGAGCTCTTAGAGCCAGAGTTGTCCTTTTCTCCTTTATCTATTTTTTCTTAGTCATCCTTATTTAAGACCGGTGTATATTTGACTATGATAGTACTCGTATTCTTTTGGGTTAGTGGATCCTGTATCGACATTACTATGTCATGGGATTGTTATTTCTTTTATCTATCTTCTATATTATTATTATATTATGATTTATTATTTATAAGTCATTTACTTTCACATTTTTGGCATTTATGCTATGTTCCACCAAATTAGCCCATTGTTTAATAGCTCTGAGTTATGGGTTGACTTAGCTAAAGGTGGGATAGAGTAGGTGTCATTATGGCTCAAAAATTGGATCGTGACAAATTGGTATCAGAGTACTAGGTTCACCAGTATATTTGGTATAAGAACAAGTGTTTAGTAGAGTCCCACAGATGACAATGATGACATTTATTTCTTATCTTTGAGAGGCTATAGGATATTCTTAGGAGATCTTCACTTCTTTCACTTATTTTATACCAGGAGTATTGAGTTGGTTTCTAAATATTCCTTTGGTTTCACTTTATCGTAGATGGATAGGACGCATGTTATTGCTACATGAAATAATGACCCCGAGTCCACACTAGGATTTTACCATAGTTTGTGGATGACCTATAGGTCGAGGACAGTTAAGAGATATAGCCCCAGCTAAAATTCAGGATGGGGGGCCTTTACTAGACCCTATTCCTACTTCCAAGCAAGAGATTCCTCTACCTCAGATAGTGGTGGGCTAGAGACCAACCCAGGCTCCATCAAGGTTTATTTCTTCTTCACTACTTAGGGATGCATTGGTTCAGCTCTTGGGATTAGTTGGTTGTACACCATCTGATATTTCTCAGTCTCTGGATCATAGTGGTACTGAAGCAGTCCCTCCTGCACTGGTGGTTGCTCAACCAGTATTTTCCCAGCCTACTAAGTTTGTTGAGGAGAAGAAATATTGGGTAGATTTTTTAGATTAACCTTGCCTAGGTTTTCTGGTGCACCAGCCGAGGATGCTTATGAAGTCATGGTTACTTATGAGGATAGTCTTTGTAATTTAGGCCTAGTTGAGAATTATGGTATGGATTACACTACTTTTTAGTTGGATTTAGCATCAGGAACTGGTGGAGAGGTCACCTTGATTCCAAGACAATTGGATCTCCCCCATTGATAAGAACTCAATTCTCTGAGCTCTTCTTAGAGAAGTATATGCCTCATAGCCTTAGATATTATTTGAGGAACCAATTTTTGAGATTAGAGAAAGGGTCCATGACTATTGTGGAGTATGAGGCTTGGTTTCATGAGTTGACTAGGAATGCTATATCTATTTATCAATCAACTATGAGCGAGTTTGGAGTTTTTTTTAGGGATTGAGACTTTCTCTCCATATGTCTATGCAGAGTTTGGTTGTTGCTAGTACATCTTTTCCTGAGGTTTCTAATCATACACGGTTATGGAGGAAATACATTAAGAGTCCTAAGGGGGCAGCTATAAGATGTCATGATACCAGGGTATTTTTTGTGGGAGCCATAATGGATTATAGTTTAGAGGCAGTAATTATCAGGATAGGTACCTTTTTATCAGTCTTATCAGTAGCAGGGTTAACCTAATAGGCATATTTATGTAGTGCTTTAGATTACTGTTAGAAGCCAGTCTAGTTAAAGTGATCATCCTATCTAGAGTAGTGGTCATCCTCTGAGGGGTTTATTTTTTGGGTATTCTAACCATGGTGGTTACTATGTCAGTCAGATATTCTAATTTTAGTATAGCACTTGAGAAGTGTTATGGTTGTGGGGCCTTTAGCCATTTCTCGAGAGAGTGCCCAGTAATGAAAGGTGGTTTCTATAGCTCAAAATATTCAATTAATTAAGGTAGTACCTCCCCTAACTAGATATGGTATGCATGGTTATTGGGGTGGTCCCCATGGTGCTTATGGAGGTCCTCAGGTAGGTAGGATAGGAAATAAATCAAGATCCAAGCCAGGTGGTGGGTGTGGTCAATTGTATACCATTCCTGGTAGACCCAAGGTAGAGTTTTTGGATATTGTTATTACATGTATGATTCAGTGAGCCATCAGCCAATTTTTTATTTATTTTATTTGGGAACCACTTATTCCTATATATGTGCTTATTACACACCACAGTTAGAATTTTCTTGGGATTTTTAATCTATTTCGTTATCTGTATCGACTCCCATGGGCGATTCTTTAGTAGTGGATCATATTTATACATCCTGTGTTATGCCTGTTCGAGAGTTTGATACTCAAGCTAATTTTATTGTATTAGACATGGTGGATATTAATGTGATTTGGGGCATAGAACGGTTATCCCTTTATCATGCAATATTGGATTGTTTTGCTTAGACTGTTACCTTATCCATGCCTAACATACCCCAATTGTGTGGCAGATATCTATTAGCCACAAGCTGACGGGGATTATTTCTTATGATTGGGCAAGGAGACTTATATCAAGGGGCTACGAGTTTTATCTCACCTATATTCCTGATGTTAGTGTAGAGAGAACCTCATCTGACTTTGTTCCTATAGTTTGTAAGTTTCTTAATGTTTTTCCTACTTATCTACCTAGTCTTTCTCCTAAGCATGATATTAAGTATATTATTGACCTTGAGTCAGGCACCTGACCTATTTCAATGGCACCTTATCGTATGTCTTATGTCAAGCTTAAGGAGCTAAATTATTAGCTTTAGGATCTTTTTGGTATGGTTTTTATTAGATCGAATGTGTCTTCGTGGGATGATCCTATCATGTTCATGAAGAAAAATAAGAATGGTTTCTTATGTATGTTTATTGACTAAGCCAACTTAATAAGGTGACGATGAAGAATAGGTATCAAATGTCTTGTATTAATGATTTATTTGATCAACTTCAAGGAGTAGAGTTATTCTCTAAGATTGACTTGAGGTTTGATTACCATCAAGATTTGGGTTGGGGATATCCATAAATATAGACTTTAGGACTCGTTATGGACATTATGTGTTCCTGGTGATGTATTTTGCGTTGATCAATGCCCTAGATGCATTTAAAGATTTGGTGAACTATATATTCAATCATATTTTTCTTCATGATTATGTTTATCAACAATATTCTAATGTATTCGGGGAGTAAGGAAGAGCATATGCATCATTTGAGGATTGTGCTCCAACCTTTAAGAGATCATAGGCTTTTTTCCCAATTCTCTAAGTAAGAGTTTTGTCTTGAGCTGGTGATATTCCTAGGACTTGTGGTGTCTAAGGATGGTATTATAGTGTATACAACAAAGATTGAGGTTATTCATGATTCGTCCAAGCCTACATCTTCATCCGAGGTTCGTAGCTTCATTGGTTTGGATAGTTACTATAGGCGGTTCATTAAGGGTTTAGCTACTATTACAACATTGATGATTGGATTAACCTAGAAGGAGGTTTCTTTCCAGTGATTTGAAGAGTGTGAGTTGGGCTTTTGGAAGTTCAAGGGATTTCTCACCTCGTATCCTATATTGGCTCTTTTATTGAGGGTGAAGGATTCATCATGTATTATGATATTTCTGGTATTAGTTTGGGTTGTGGCATGATACAGCAGGGTTGAGTTATTGCTAATACATCAAGGCAGCTAAAGTTGCACAAAAGCAACTACCCTACTCATGGTTTAGAGTTGGTGGTAGTAGTGTTTATGCTTAAGATTTTGAGGCAATATCTTTAAGGTGTGCATTATGAGATCTACACGAATCACTGTAGTCTTTAGCATCTTATAACCAAGATATCTTAATTCTAGGGAGCACAGGTAGATGGAGTTGCTTAAGGACTATGACATCTCTATTTATATCATTCAGGTAAGGCAAATATAGTAGCAAATGCCATGATCTAAAAGACAGTGAGTATGGGTATTTTGTCTTTTATTATAGTTTCTCAAAGGCCATTAGTGTTGGAAATCTAGTCCTTAGCCAACTTGATGGTGCAACTTTATATTTCTAACCCCAGGAGGATTCCTTCTAGTGTTGAGGAAAGGTCTACCTTACTTAAGCAAATTCAGAGTTGCCAGTTTACGGATATGAGGGTATATGTTATCTGTGATCAGGAGTTAAGTGGTGAGTACAAGAGGGCTATATAGATTCTAAGGGTGTTCTAAGTTATGATTGCCTCATTTATGTTCAAAGGGTTGGAGACTAGATTCAGTCGATATTGCATGAGGCCTACAGCTCCAGATATTCGATTCACCCTGGTACAACTAAGATGTAAACAGATTTGAGGCAACATTATTAGTGGAGTGGCATGAAGAGAGATATGGCAAACTTTGTATCTTATTGCCTATGTTGTCAGTAGATAAAGGCCAAGCATCAGAGACCTGGTGGCTTGATTAAGAGATTGCCTATTCCCACGTGAGAGTAGGAGCAGATCACCATTTACTTTATTAGTGGTCTGTCTCGCACTTCTCATGGTTATTATGGTACTTGTGTTATTATGGATCAATTGACCAAGTTGTCAGACTTTATTCTTATTATATCCTTTAGTGGTGAGAGGTTAGCAAGTATCTATGTACGTGAGATAGTTCATTTGCATGGAGTGCATATATCTATCATTTTAGATTGAGGATCAGTATTCACTTCTAACTTTTGGAGAGCTTTTCAAGAGGAGTTGGGTACTCAGGTAGATCTTAGCATAGCCTTTCACCTCAGACTGACGAGCAGTTGAAGTGAAATATTTAGATATTTAAGGATATTCTCCAAGCCTGTGTTATGGATTTTGGTCAGTATGAGTATCACTCAGCTTTGGCAGAGTTTGTATAATAATAGCTACTATTTGAGTATTATGGTGGCATAGTTTAAGGCATTATATGGTAGGCATTGTCAATCACTGATTGGATGGTTTGAGACCTCTGAGGTTAGTTCTCGTGTACTGACTTATTCAGGAGTTATTGGATAGAGTCAGAGTGATCAAGAAAGGTTGAGGACAGCTTAGAGTAGGCAAAAGGCTTATGTAGATAGAAGACTTTGTAACTTGATAATTGGAGTTAGAGGTCAAATATTCCTTCAAGTATTACCCATGAATGGTGTGATGAGGTTCGGGAGGAAATCCAAGTTTAGCCCTAGATAGATTGGACCTTTTGAGATCCTTCGCACAGTTGGTGAGGTGGCTTATAATTTAACCTTACCCTTAGATTTTTCTATTGTACATCCATTTTTCCATGTTTTTGTCTCCATGATACATTTTCGATGAGTCTTATATGCTATGGTAGGACTAGATACAATTGGATGAGAGATTCACCTTCGTGGAAGAGTCGGTGCGCATATTATATAGGGATGTCAAGTGGTTATGCTAGAGAGAGATTCCAATAGTTAAGGTTCAGTGGAGAAACTGCCCAGTAGAGAAGGCTAGATTGAGAGCGAGATGCGAGCCCAGTATCATCACCTGTTTGAGCTTTCAGGTACATCTTAATCCATTACTTTCACAAACGAAAATTCTTTTAGTAGTGGATATTATAATAACCCTCCAGGTCATTTTCTGCAGTTTAACTCATTTTTTCCATTTATAGTATTCCTATAGTTTCTCCAGGCCATTTATGACTTGTTGAAGCTAACTGTTCAATTATCAGGAAGTTCGTTTGTTTTTTAGAGACAATTCCTAATTTTGAACCCTTCGCTAGTAAGAATTGTCTATCAGGAAAAAACTTTAGTCATACAACCTCGTGTGCAAATTCCAAAAGTTCCATCATCTCCGGAACATCGAATTCAGGCTATGGGGACTTTGGTTCAAGTTCCAATGCTTTTGGACTCATTTGGGGATATTGGCTGGAACTTAATAAAAATGGCCCTTGGGTGTGGGCCCATTTTTCATCAAAATAGCCTTGAATGGAAATTTCAACTGAGCCATTAAGTCCAAAATATTGAATTTTATAGGGTAGCATAGTTTTCTTGTATTCATAGGATTCTGGGTGAACTCTGAGGGGGTCGGTAGAGACTTGGAATTTTCCAAGTTCCTAGCTGGTGTACCACTCAGTTGGTGCATTCGGATAAGCATCATTTGGGTTGCTTAAGTATAGGGTACTTAAGTGGCCAGCCGGTCTCTTAAACGAATAGGCTTGACTAATTGAAGGCCACTTAAGCGAGGCCCTGTTCACTTAAGTAGAGTATGCAGAGATGGCGGGTCCGCTTAAGCAGTACTTGGCCACTTAAGTGGTGACCGCTTAAGTGGTATAGTGTCCGCTTAAGTAGAAACTGGGTGGCATTAAATGCCCCAGTAGCCTGATTTTCGCCCCATTTTTCTAGAAATTCAAGAGCTTGGAGCCCTAAAAAGTGTGGAAATTAGGGAAACGTTTATTAAGAGATTTTGGGGTGTTTGTGAGCTTGGATTTCCTTTTTTTTAACCAAAATCTTGATAAGTTTTCATTAAATTCATGGTTAATTTCTCAATTATTTCCCAAAATTCGTCGATTATTGTTAGGTTGATTTTAGCATCAATTGAACTCAATTTATCCATTCTTGAGGGTAGATGTTCCCTTGGTAAAAGGGGACATTTTCATGATTTTGACAGTGCGATTCCACAAGCGGTCAACACATAGAACTTTTACGTAATTTTGGATCCAAAGCATAAAAATACAATATGGGTACCGTTGTTCTTTTATTGATCAGTAGATTATCATTTTGATAGCGTGGCATCGTGAAAAAGCTTCTTCGAAGGGAAAATCATTATTTTAGAGGATTTCACTAGGCTTTCTTTGACATCTAGGTAGACTAGGTTTACCTTTCTCATAGATTGGGTTAAATAGTAGTATGTTTTTTATAATGTGCAAAATATGGATTGGTAATTAGACTTGGAGCTACATTTAGCGTGAATTGAATTATCTATCCATATAAGGAGTGCTAAATTTAGCATAATTGACTTAGCTTCTCAATCTTTAGGCAGAATTGCTATCTTAGGACTAAATGTGTCTTATTTAACATCTAGTAGTGAATGTAGATACCTTGGCCTAGTTTGGGGTATAATTTTCTTTAGAATGGATTTGGGAGATTAGAAGTGGGCCTCTCTGGACCACTTTAGCCTAACACTACTATTAGATCCTTGCAGACTTTATAGGGTGTTACATCTTCTAGATGTAGATTCTAGAGCTTAAGGAGGTTAGATATAGGATTCTTTATTCTATAGTGATACTTGGGTGATGATATTTGTTCCGATTTGAGTCCAATGATTTATGATATTAAGTTTTGGTTCAATTTTAGCAAATGATGATATGAGTTTCGATTCAAGTCTGGCGTTGAGATGTTATTTATGATCGTTATAGAACCTGTTTGAGTCCGGTGATTTTGGTATGGAAGGATTCACTATTATGATTTTGAGATATGGCTATTTGGCATAATTTCAATTATTACTCTCCTTTTGATTGCACCCTCCGATTTTATAGAGGCCCACGTTGGGTTATTTACTTTATCGCACTTATTGGCTTGTGGGTCCAATTTTGTAAAAATAGGTATGCTTTCTTTCATATTATTGTTGTTCCAGTTGTTTAATTACAGTATTTGGAGGGCTATTCTAGGTTTGACTTTTACCTTGACTTAGTAATTTATCTCATATTTGTTATTATACTTATATTATGATTTAGCCCAGCCGGTCGATGATGCCTACAAAGTACTCATGGCTTTGGTACTCATACCATACTTCCGTACCTTTTGGTGCAGATTCAAGTACTAGTGGCAACCATTGACGTTGAGACTTGTGTTGGTCAGGGTTCGGATACAGGGTGAGCTCTCAGAGCCATAGTTTTCCTTTTCTCCTTCTTTTGCTTTTTCTTAGTCTTTCTATATTTAATACTGATGTATATTTGACCATGATAGTACTCATATTCTTTTGGTTTAGTAGCTCTTGTACAGACATTACTATGTCATGGGATTGTTATTTCTTTTATCTATCTTCTTTGTTATTATTATTCCATGATTTATTGTTTGTAAGTATTTTACTTCCATATTTCTAACATTTATGCCATTTTTCACCAAATTTGCCCATTGTTTAAAGCTCTGATCTATGGTTTGGCTTAGCTACTGGTGGAATAGATAAGGTGCCATCATGACTCAAAAATTGGATCATGACAATTCCAGAGCTGACAAAGTTATTAAAATTCTCATCTGAGATTATTTACTTGGTGTTTTGATTTGAGACCAATTTCTTTACATTGAAAGTTCTAAATAAGAAAATGAGCCTAAAACCAAAATAAACTGTTTGACAATTAAATAAATAGTTCTGACAAGTAATAAATTACCAATAGCGAAAAGTCATAAATGACCTGTAGCGACTGTGGGAAGGCTCAAAATATCAGAAATGCATGTAAATAGAGGAAATGAACTAGAAAGTGATTACAATATTTGTTACATAAATTGATCTCGTCCTCTATAGGTCATGGCTAGTAGTCAACCATAACACCCTTAGCGTGTGTCTAGATAGTATTAGTATGTTTGACAGTTTCTTGAGTGGACCAAGTTATGTTTTTGTTGATATATTAGGTTCCTTGAATGAACCAATTGATATATTGTTGCTATTTGGATCCATGAGTGGTATGAGCTATTGGCATATTCAAATTGTAACTAATTATTGAATGTTTGAGGAAAGAGTAATTGTGGAATCATTGAGTCTAATGTGTTAATCATGGTCTTGACTTGGTGATTAGTCTATATTGACATATACTTGTGTGGATTTATTGCGTATTTTGTGTAAGGATACGTGAAGGTATAATTGTTAAGTATTTTGTGGTAGTACTTGCTTAAAAAGGGTTTATTATGTGTAAATATTTAATATTTTGAGTTGGTTGATGACCCTACTAGTATCTAGTGGCTATGTATTGATACTACATGTACTCTTCTTTTTGTTGAGTCCAGAGCATCTTTTAGCAGCTTCATCAAGGCCTCATCTTTAGTTCGTGATTGTTTTTGACTCAAGGGTGAGCTATATCTTTCAGGCATCCATGAATCATCTCTCTTTTAGTTCTTGTCAATATGCTCTAGACATATATACTTACTATTTTATTTTCTAGATTGAAGCTATTGTTGACATTATTAGAGGTTTGGGTACAATGACTTTTAGTTTCTTGGGATATTTTAGATATTTTGTATATTTCTACATTTATTATTATTAGGATAATGTGAGACATCAATTATTAATGAAATTGATATCTTTCTTTTAAAAATGCTTAAGTGTAATGGGTGGGTATTTTGATTAAATGGTTCTCCCACTAGAAGGATAGGTGTCAATCCCGATGGGATCGGATCATGACATTTGGCATTGGATGCTCAGTCCTTGGCTAATAGCTTTGTGAGATGATATTTTAAAGCCTCACAAAGTTCTTAATAGTGTTGAGAAACAATTTATTTTACTAGATGAGATCAAGTCTAGCTAATTTAAAATCAAAAGTTTAAGATAATTCAAGACAGTATATTGAGGGATGAAGCTAGGGAATAAATTCTAGATTTGGAGGGTGTTCTGAGAATCAAGAGTCGTATTTGTGTCCTAAATTTGGCAATTTAGACAAGATTTATGAAAGAGGCTAATAGATCTAGATGTTTTATTCATCTAAGATTATTGAAACTTCCATGATCTAAAGTTGGGTTCTCAAATTTCTCCTATTCAAAGTCTGCCTTGCGCCGAATAGTTCAAGATCCTCGTCTAAAGTTTTCTATTTTTTTCTCTGAAAGTGCTAATCTTGTTAACCTATGTAGACATTTCCATGTGAGTAAGTAAATTATAATTTTGACCCATTATATCGCCAATATAATTCATCATATGAAATATCCCAAACTTCAAACAGATAATCGTAATTTATATGGATACTATTAATGTTTCCAATAGGTTCTGAACCTATTAGAAACATTATATATCAATTCAAGATCGTCTCGATTCAAAGTTAACGATGGTCAAACTTAACTTCCTTAAAAATCAAGAACGCTACCCATAATATAAATCTTCCCTAAATACCTCGCAATCCTTCCTACTCATCCTTGCAAGTCATATCATGTACAAAAACTACGAATAGAGTTAAAAGGGAAAAACATGTAAATTTCAGAAAATGACTTAGAGAGTCTTCACAGATTTGGTCAATAATGAAGATAAACTTCGAGAGTTTTACAAAAATAGAAGATAAATTGACATTAAAAAGAACTAACCCCTCTTTTGACAGTATGTGTAAGCTATCACTTTAGCTTGAATGACTTAGTGGTCCAACCAAGTTGATAATAGCCTCAGTATTACAATATAAAATAGTTCATAGAGGTCATAGGACCTTCTCTAAGTTAGAGTGTATAACAACAATTTCGACCACAGTTTATGTGCATTTTGAGATTTTGCCTTATAATTTTGTAAATAATTTATATTTATTCTAATTACAAGAAATGAAAGACAGTGTCATAACTTTTTTAAAAAACTAAATATTATTTTTACACAAGTGACAATGTCCATCATTTTATTTAATAAAAAATAAAAAAATATATAATGATGTTAAAAATAATTTATTTATTTATTTATTTTAAAAAAAGATAGACATGGTCGTTTTGTTCATCGTTTTACTATCAAGATCTGATTAATTCATTAATTGGATAAATGGTGGTTAAAATGACCATGTCCGTCATTATTTCTAAAATAATAGACCTAGATAGTGTCTTTCTCTCATTTTCATCTCTCCTTCCCACTTTTTTCTCTCCTCTTCTTCTCTTTCATTTTTTCAGACACCGCGTTGTTGCCGCCCCTCCTCCACAACATTGGCCCTCCTCCTCCGTTGTCTCTATCTCTAACTGTCGTCGTTCCTACTCTAGCGTCCTATCATTATTTTTTTCTCCAATTTTAAAGGTTGGAATTTTAAAAAAAAAAATCATTTAATTATTTATGTTTTTGTTAGATTAGAAAACTATAATGTTTGTTAGATTGCTAAATTGTTAATGTTATTGAGAGAATTGTTAGATCTCATTGTTAATGTTATTGTTAGATTAAATCGGTTGAATTTCTAGATATTTAGGAAGATAATGTAAAAAAGTTAATATTAAATTTAAATTTATGAATGATTTAGGTTAGTTTATTAAACTTGAATTTGTCAAGGCTTTAGGTTAGTTCTTGAACTTGAATTTCTGAATGATTAAGGTCAGTGTATTGAATTTTAATTTGTGAATGATTTAGATTAGGATATTGAACTTGAATTGTGAATGATTAAGTTAGTGTAATGAACATGAATTTGTTATTGACTTGGGTTGTATTTGAGATGATTTTAGGTTAAATTTGTATAAACTTGATGACTCTAATTATTTGTATGAACTTTATGACTTGGAAACCACTTTAATTTTGTGATGATTTTGGCTTAAATTTATATGAACTTGTTGATGTTATATTGAATCCATTATTAGCTAAAATATGTGGTATAATATTACTTTTATTTGTTGAAATAATTTACATATTTTGATGTTCTTTGTTAATATAATATGTTAGCGTATTCAAAAATTTATAAATTTAGTTTATTTTACGTTCTTTAAATTATTAAGTTGTTAGTTTAGGTAATTGAGATATTGTCAAGTTGTTGATATTACTTGATAATGAAAATTTTTATATTAAGAAAAAAAATTATTAGAATTTAATAGCACATAACTGTAATAACCCTTTTAGTCATTACGGGTGAGTCAATCATGCAAAAATTTAGGTTAAATTTTCTTTAAATTAGAAGTTAAAATTTTAATCTAGACTAGCCTTGGATGAAATCTGAGCAAGGTATGGTCTAGAAAAATTCGACAATGGATTGGATAAATATACTAAACTTTAGTATAATTTTACGTAAGCTAAGACGACAAGAAATCCATAGGACTTTTTGAAATTAAAACCAGTGAATAGAGCTTCCGATATTGAACCTGATGCAAAGGAGTTGGTCTGGAATGTCATTGTTTGTGGGTTCATTGTAAAAAAGGCAAAACTAGGAGTTTTTCAAGTTCTTACTCACCACACTTTCTATAGAAGGTGGCATGCCGTTATGAGGTTGTTTCTATAGTGGAAAAATTCCCACTAAAGAAGAAGTCAAAGATGGTCAATCCCGCTATAGTGGGCAGATTCTGCTATAGTGATGCTGTAATAGCGGGATCAGATCGCTACAGCAAGATAAATCATTGTAGATGTAGAAAGTTATTTTTAGAATGGGTTATTATTTCTAAACACATTTTGGGAAGGGGTCAAGCGATATGGGGTAATTTTCACCTATTTTACTCCAAGAATCTTCGTAAAGGTAAGTTATTTATCACTAGTAACTAGTTTTTCAATTTCTTGATCTTAGAATCACTGATTTACGGGTCATGGGGTGGGTTTAACTTGACCTATCTATATTTTCTGGTGTAAGTAGGGTAAAGTTGATGTAAAACCGTTGGGTATTATTTAAAGACTGATTACTTACTCTTGCACAAACATAATTTACTATTATAATCATGAAATTGATAGTTTTAAGATGAATCATGGTGGGAAAGACCTAAAATGAGAGGAATAATCATAAAATTGGCTTTGATATTTGAATTAGGTTGTAATCCTTAATATTATAGGTCATTTGATTGATTATGTGTTATATTCCTATTTTTAGACCACAATCATGTCAAGGTAGAAAGGAAAGAAAAACTCAAGTTCGTTAGAGCATTTCAGGTTTGTATCAAGGTAGGTGATGATTTTAATGTAGTTGAAATCTAGTTTGTATTTTGTGTGCATGATGACAAAATCTTTGTATTGCTTGAACAATGCATGTTCAAAGAAAGTGAATGATTATTTGATATCCTAAGTGTTAATCGCATGCAGTGAACTTATAAGAAAGCTTGTTATATTTATGCAAGTGTTATTCTGTTATCATTGTAGTTGTGATTGTTGTTATATCTTTCATAATATGGAATATACTAGTATTTAGACATATTCATAGAATCGGTTGATATAATATTGATAGACACTTGGTGTCTGAAATTTAGTACATAGACAAGAGCTCGTCCCCTGCAGTTCATGTCCAGTAGGTGCACACATAAGACCCTTAACATGTATATACAAGGTATATGTGAGGGAAATGATTACTTGAGTGAATTGAGGATTATGTGTTTTCTTGATTATAATGGTTTCTCGAGTGATCCAGGCTTAAGTATTGTCACTATATGTTGGCCCCTTAAGTGAATTGGATTTATGTTCTTAATTTCTAAAGGTGGTTTCTTTTTGTAAATGGGGATACATGATATTTGTGATTGCTATTGTCCTTGTGGATTACTGAGGGGTTCGAGTTAATAAAACGTTATGACATAACTTTGTGTTGTCTATTACTTGTGTAATAGGGATGTGAATTATATGGTAGTTGTTTCATGCGTGTTAACTTGGAGTCTTATTTGGTGGTCATTATTCACTTGACTTTTATCCTTATTAACTCATATTGACTGAACTATGTGTTGTACTTATGGAAAAGGTTAATGTTATAAAAATGAAATAGAGTTGCATGATAGGTTTCGTGGTTGTCTTATTATACTACATTTTGGTTATGTATCTATGTTTATCATTTTGGGTTGGTCGATAACCTTATTAGCACACCATTGTTTCTTGTGTGTTGATATTACCCTACTCTTATTTTTGTTGGGTGCAGAGCATATTTCAGTGACTATTTTGAGACCTCAGTTATGATTTAGACCATATTCAAACTCAAGGATGATATGCATCTTTTAGGATACCATGGGTTCTTCTATTGTTTTCTGGTCCATATGTTTTGGACTTGGATATTATTTTGGATTTTGGGGTTGCATCCCCTGTTTTGACATTTATTAGAGTTTTGGTACAATGACTTTCGAGTTTTAGGAATATTATAGTTTCATGTTTGTGCATTTATTTTCATTTGAGCTACTGAACACTAGTTCATCAATGAGATTAGTTTAGTCGCGAATTTTTGGGTTAATGTTTTGGGTTAGCTGGTTCTTCAATCAAAAATTTTGATTGGGTTCCACTCATGATAGGTTTGGGTGGCTAAAAAGTTGGTATTAGATCCCTAGTTTTATTGTCATAATAAGTCCAGTAGATTCTTACAAAATGATATGGAGACATTTTTACTTTTCTTTGAGAGGCTATAAGACATAGGAAACTATCCTTTCTTTCTTCTTTCGTGTTATAACTTGATTTCAATTGGTATCTGGAGATCTAAATTTGTATTGATCTTTTTCATTCATTTGTCTATAGATAGAGAACACTAGATTGAATGGATAATGAGTAGGATCCCCAGCACCAGCTGCAGGACTAGTTGTTTGGGGATGAGGATGAGGTAGAGGTAGGTGAAGGAAAATAAAAAGAGCAACACACACTAGGGGTAGAGCCCAAGTAGTATCTGACCAGGCCCGTCATAGGTTAGTATCACCTCCCCTACTTCAAGATCATTTTAAAGAGGTTAAGCTAGTTGATGAGAATAGTTTGGTACCAGAGGTAGTGGCACTGGCTAAAGGGGTTACCCTTCCTCCATTGTCTTTTGAGGTTATTCAACAATTTTTGGAATTTTTGAGTAGGATGGAGGGTACTGGAGCCACTCTACTATGCTTGTATTTTGAGTTCTGGATACTTATCCCACTACCACCTTAGGTCAAAAAATAGATGAGAGTTTGGGGGATGATGTATTCCCACATCCTGTGTTAGGCCCTTTATGACTGGTACAAAATTCAAGTTGGTGACTAATTTTCTCAAAGTAAAACCTCATTTATTTCATGGTGCTGAGATATTACACAAATTAGGGATGTGTAATAGCATGGTGTTCAGTTTGTAACTTTCCAACTGCAAGGAGATGCCAAGATGTGGTGGAGAGTATATTTGTGTGGCAGTCACTAACCCTACCTCCTTTAAATTAGGCTTAATTTCATGCCTTATTATTGGAGAAATATATTCCCTGGACCCTTCATGGCCATAAGAAAGATGAGTTCTAGCTTTTGAGTAGGGAAGTATGTCATTCCCATCCTATGTGGATAATTCTGTGTCTTTACTCTCTATGCTACCTAATTTTTGGGCACTGAAGAGAGAGGATCTAGTTGTTTTTGAAAGGTTTTTATACTATATTAATTGTTCATATGACTTCTTCAATTAAAGGTTTTAATGAGGCGTCTGATTACGTAAAGAAGCTTGAGGAAGTTAACAGTTTGGTTAGGTTAAGGCATTAGCCAAAAAATCCCAAAATGTCTGTAACTTCACTGGTTCTTATTCTAGATGTCACAGCCAGTAGGCTTAGCTAGCTTGCCTTATTCAGTCAGCTTTGTCAGCTTTTGCAGGTGGTCATTCAAGGGCTATTTAGCATCCCTTAGTTGCTAAAGTCCAAGGGGATTCTTATTCTTATACCAACAGGCCTTCTCTTAAGATATGTTGTTATTATTGTGGTGTTTTAAGCAACTTCAAGAAGGAGTGTCCTTTAAGGCAAGCAAGTAATAAGGATCAAAACTAGGGTTGTGGTTCTAGCAAATAAAGATGAAGGTGGTGATGGTAAGGTTCATCAATAGGGTGTATAGGGTGGAAATTAGAGAGGTCATGGTGCATACAAAGGTAATGTTAATGTAGAAAAGGGTAGAGCATATCTAGATAGAGAGTATGCCTAGCTTGATGATAGAGCTCACTCTTATGCCTTACCAAACAAGATCGAGGATGAGGTGGTTAATATCGTTATTATAGGTACTATTATTGTCTATGACTAGATGGCCTCTGTTGTTGTTTGATTTGGGATCCACTTACTCTTCCATATCTATTAAATTTTCTTTGGGTTTGGATTTTGTTTATGATATACTCAATTTTCCTGTATATATTTCTACTTTAGTTAGAGTTTCTATAGTGGTGACCCATATTTATCTTGTATGTTCTGTATTGTATATGGGTTTTTAGACCTAGGTACTCTTGATTATTTTTGACATGCCTGATTTTGTCATTATTGGGTATGACTTGGTTATCTTTATATCATGTTGTCTTGAACTATAATGCAAAGACAATGACTCTAGAAATGTTGGGGATGAGAAAACTAGAGTGAGAGGGAGTGTGCAAGTCTACACTAATAAAAATCATATCTTTTGTTCGAGATAGAAAGCTAGTGGGGAAGGGGTGTTCATCCTTCCTGGACTATCTTTGCGATATTAGTTTGAAATCCCCTTTTATTGTATTTCTTCCTATGGTTTTTAAGTTTCAGAATTCATTCCCTATGAATTTGCTTGGTATGCCTCAAATAGGGATATTGATTTTATATTCATTTGGAGTAAAATAAACCACCTTATTGCTATTCCTCCTTTACCGTATAGGTCAAGTAGTGTTGAGGGAACTCAAAAATCAGTTATAGGTACCCCTTGATAAGGATTTATTCATCCTAATACTTCACCTTGGGGTGCTCCAATGTTGTTTATTAAAAAGAAAGATGGTAACATAAAGATATGCATTGATTACAGGCAATTGAACAAAGTTACCATCAAAAATAAGTATCCCTTGCCCAATAGATGATCTATTTTACCAATTTTAGGAAGCTGTGATATTCTCAAAGATTGACTTGAGGATGGGTTACCATCAACTAAAAATTCAGCCTGATGATATACCTAAAACTTTTAGGAATTGCTATGGGCATTACAAGTTCGTAGTGATGTCTTTTGGGTTGATGAATGCACCAGTAACCTTCATGAGCTTGAATGATATTTTCAAGTCTTTAATAGATTCTTTTGTGATAATTCTTATTGATGATATTTTGGTTTACTCCAAGAGTAAGGAAGAGCATGCAGGTCATCTTTGCATTGTTTTGAGAATTTTAAAGGAGAAGAAGTTGTATGCAAAGTTCTCAAAATATGAGTTTTAGATGTATTTGATTGCTTTTTTAGGGCATGTAGTCTTGAAAAGGGGGGTGATAGTAGCTCCCTAGAAGATTAATCTAGTTAAGAGTTGGGTTTGGCCTAGCTCCATGGTTGAGGTTAAGAGCTTTATAGGTCTTGCTCATTAATATCATAGGTTTTTTGTGAATTTAGCTTCTACTGCTACTGACTTGACAAGGTTGACTCGGAAGTAGGTGTCATTTTTATGGTCAGATAAGCGTGAGAAGAGCTTTCAAAAGCTTAAGATAATTTTTACTATGACTCTTATTATTTAATTGCTGGTTGAAGGTAAGGATTTTGTTATATTTTGTGATGTTTCACTCTTGGGTTTGCATATTGTATTAATATAGGACAAGAATGTCATTGCTTATGCTTTGAGGAAAAAGCCTTATGAAAAAAATTACCCAACTCATGATTTAGAGTTGGAAGCGGTAGTGTTTGCACTTAAGATTTGGAGACACTACCTTTATGACATCAAGTGTGAGGTATTCACAGACCACCATAGCTTGTAGCATGTGTACATGCAAAAGGATTTAAACTTTAGATAGAAAAGATGAATGAAATTATTGAAAGACTAAGATGTAACCATGTAATATCATCTGAGTAGGATAATGGTGGCAAACACATTGAGCCAAAAAGCAATAAGTAGGCAATTTGGCTTATTTAAAGGTGTCAAGGAAACTCTTATTCTAGGGAGTTTCAAGATCTAGCATCTCAGTTTGTGTAGTTGGTGTTTTAAAAAGGAGTGGAATGTTGGATAATGTTGGGGAAAATTCAACATTCTTTGATAGAATCAAGGACAAACAGTTCGATGATGGGAAATTGAATAAACTCTAGAATAAGGTGGTAGTTGGGAAGGCTTCAGATGATATACTTGACACATGTAGAGCACTGTGCTTTAGAGGACGGGTATATGTTTCTTAGGTTGGTGATTTGATTTGGAATATGCTTGCGGAAGCTCATTATTTGTGATATTTTATTCATCCAGGTTAAACTAAGATATATTGTGACTTGAGACAACTTTATTAGTGGCCTAGGATTAAGAGGGATATAGTGGAGTTGTATCAAATTTCCATAAGTGTCAGAAGGTAAAGTATAAGCAACAAAGTCCTACACGATTGTTCCTAAGGTTACCCATTTCCCAAATAGAATTGGCAGAGGATAGCTATGGATTTTGATGTATGTCTTTTTAAGACCTTGGGAAAGTATGACTCAATTTGGTCCATAATGGACAGGCTGATTGGATGACTAAATTATCCTATTTTATTCTGATTAGAGTGGATTTCATCTCTAAGCAGTTGGCCATGATCTATGTTAAGGAGATAGTAAAGCTGCATAGGGTGCCCCTTTCCATCATTCCAAATAGTGGTATGCAATTTCCTTCTAAATTTTGGCACAAGTTGCACGAAGAGTTATGAACTAAACTCACTTTTCGCATAGATTTTCATCCCCAGACTGATGGACAGACGGCTAATATGATTTAGGTGATTAAGGACATTTTGAAAGCATGAGTGAAAGACTTCGGTGTCCATTTGAAACTAGTTATTATTGTTATGTGAGTTCATACAACAACATCAATCACTCTAGCATTAACGTTGTCTCATTTGAGAAACTCAATGGGATGAGGTGTAAATCGCATATAGGATGGTTTATGAAACACCCTAGATTTTTTTCCCTTGGACATTTCTTGAGCTTTGAGATCAAATAACTCACCCTACGAGTTGTAAGGTGTCATTACGGGTCCTAGGGACAAATTCGTAACCAAATCAGTAAGTTTGTGGGTTGATTTTGCTCTGAGTACCAGTGGCTCACTAAGAGCCATAAGGATATATCACGAGTCATTAGTTGTATTTTGTAGAGTGCCTAGCGTAAGTACCAATTTGGGTTCTATGTCGACGCTGGCTGGACCCTATGAGTCGTAGGGTCCCATTAGGAGTGGTGCCATTGATTCGTAAGGATAACAGTGTAGGGTACCTGTGTTACGACTCGTGCTGACGAGTCATAAGTAGTGGCTATGAGTCAAGGGTTGACCCATAGTCAAAGGCCGCATATTTTCAGCTTTTAAGTTAAGGATATTCTAGACATTTCCCTCTTACCCAACTTGAAACCTACGTCTTATAACCCATTTAGGGTGTCATTAGCACTGAGAAACACATCAAAGTAACTTCTCAACACTCTCAAATTCCTCAAGTTCTAGACACTTAGGGTTTTCAAGAGGTTGATCCATTAGGGCTTTCAAAGGTGATTTCTCTCCGTACATCTTACTATTTCAGGCATGTTATTCTTCCCTTATTGTTAATTTTATAAAAGCATGTGTTTTAAAGTATTGTTCATAAGATGTTTATGTTGGTTTTGAAACAAAGGTTGGGGATTTTGAATGCTTGTTGTTGAACAATGTTTTCTTATGGTTAATATATGATTAATCATGTTTTAAGTATGGCTTTGAACTTGTGGGTGCTTAGGTATGGTGAATAAACTAGGGAATTGTGATTTTCCAAAACTTGAGGCTTTTGAAGTGGCTATGAACCCAACCCCATAGAGTGAAATTGGTTTTGAGTTATGAGAAAGGTGGGAATTTGTAAAAGTAAACTTGTCTTGAACTATTGCATGTTATAAAGAGGTATTTGAAACACAATGGTTCGATTTAATGAACAAAGAAAGTTGTTTTCCCCAAGTTAATGGAAAATTATTTTGGCATGTTGTTGTTACCTTGTAAGTGTAGTTGGTATGACGATACCAACAAAGTATGCCTTAATGTGAAATGTGGTTCATGTGTGGGATTATGTGATAAATATTTTAATTGGGTTCTAACAAGGGTTGTGTAGCTTAGTCGTGAAAGTGGAGGTCCGGGTGACTGATACCAAAAACCGCATTTATCGATGCGAGGATCATAGTGACTAGGGAGGTTCGAGTCCTCCTTATCATTATTTCATGATTAGTGAGGTCCGGGTCCCCATAAATTATTATATAATCGGGTGCTTAAGTCACCTTTGTATACGTTGGGAGGTTCGAGTCCCCCATATACATATATATGAGATTATTCTCCGATTCGTGCGGCTATACGTACTGGGTCCTGGCTAGGGGGTGGGATCTAGGGCTTATATAGCCCATGGGTACTACTATATGATGATTGATATACACAATCTAGGTTTCGATTTTAAAGTTCATGCTAAGCCGTGTTCCCTATCCCGGCATAATATATATATATATATATATATATCAAATGGTTATGTGCATTTGTTTACTTGATTTGAATTGATGGCATTATTTATCACTATCCCTGAGTTACATGCTAGCATTCACCCCACTAACCGTCTTCATATGTTGCATTCTTATGCAAAGCATGATTTAGCCATACCTCTAATTCTCCTGCTCAATGATTGTGGATTGATCAAGAGTTGACTTAAAGTGGTGAGCTTCCATACTTCGGAAGGTTTCATTTCAGGATTATGTTTTTCTTTTGAGTTATAGACTATTGGATATTATTTTTGGCTACAGTCGGGGGCATGTCCCGACACTTTATTGATTTTCAGTCTAGTAGAGGATTTATTGGACTACTGTGGAATTGGGATGGTTTGGTTGTTGGTTGATTTGGTAATAAACATATCAGAATATATCTTTCAAGTTCTCTTATCTTGTTATATGATTGGAATTCATTTGACATGGGTGTAAGGTGGTCTACGGTTTGGGTGTTGGGGGTGGTCTTCGGTCCTTGTTAGACTTGAGATACCTATCACGACTAGGCCCTGGTTTGAGTTGTGTCTGGTGGTTTCAGAGCCTATGTCCATGGTCAATAGGGTGTCCACAAAGTCATGTCCAGTAGAATCTCTTTTATGGGTGTCTAGCTTGCCACACTTATAAGGGAAAGGCTACGAGGCATTTAGGAATGTTTCCCTTTTTCGTTGTCTTGTTTTGGGTTATAGAGTCTAAGGTCTTGAAATCTCCCCTAATTCCTGTTTGTTAGCTTTTCAGATCATGCCTCCTAGATGATCTTAAGCTCAAGGGAACTCTATTATTGATACGATCCAAGCCACGAAGACTCAAATCTAGACATAGAAAAGTAATTATAGAAGGATAGGATAACGATGATAGAAAGATAGACACAAAATTGATAACAAAAGGGAAATTGAACGGTATTTCAAACCCTATAACATCCCTTAATGGATTACCAATTATCACCTAACTCTTACGTGATTGCAAAGAGGATTATATCTCCCTTAGAACCAACATTTCTAGTTAAGGTTCAACATCGGATTTTCCATGCACTCAAACACTCCCACGGAGTTCTCATGAATTCATCATGTAATTAATCAATAAAAAATACTAATAAAATGTCTAAGGCACCTATTTATAGTAGTTTTGTTTGCACAACTAGCCTATTACAAAAATAGCCCAAAAGTGGCTATTTCGAAAATAACCCAGAAGGTCTCTCTTTATTTTTTGCTCCATGGCTTTTCTCGACTCCAAGTTATCTTCCAAACACGACATTGCTTGATTAAGAGATCGAAGAAGGGACTCCAAGAAAATTCTTGGATCCTTAGGGCGATCAAGGATTGGGCCTTCTTATATTGGCATCGAGTTGTGTGATCAAAAATGTTGATGCCCATTTGAATTGTATGATCCTCCCCTTCTTGGAAAGGATTCGACCTCAAATCCAAGCCTTGCAAAACCAAAGGAAGGATAAAAAAATGCAACATTCTCATGACATGAGAGTTAGGGTTAGAACAAATAATTGTCGCATCATGCTAAGGTTGCACACACTTAAGATATAACCAAGGATCCTTCATGTTAAACATTATAAACTCATTGAAAAATGAGAAAAGGATTTGGTTAGGGAAATCATCAAGAGATAAGGAAACTAAAAAGGTCCTAATGGCATCAAATAATCTAAAGGGTAGAATTACTTTCACCTTATGAGCCATGAGACACAATTGTTTCATTATCTCTTCAAGAGACCACCCCAAGGGTGGTTTATTAATTGGTTCTAAATTCCACAAGATCCATAGAGAATTGTCACTAAAACAAGTGGACAAACCAAAAATTTTCCTACCCTTACATAAAACACATCCAAGAAAAGCATGGATATCATCATAGGCAAAGAGGTAGTATAAAAAGAATCAAGTGTAAAAACATCATCCAAGGTTCTATTATCTATAAGAATGCCATTTGGCTCAAAAGACATCGCACATGATGCACACAAAGATGGAGTCAAGACACTTAAGCCCATATGACTTCTTAATTTCAAGCAAATAATTAACTTGGCATCCAGAAGTTGGGAGCTAAACAATTTAAGCACAAGTGTGTCAAGCAAGGATGCAAGTTTATAAGAAATACTGAAAGAAGACAATGACACATTTTCCCTCGAATTCTAAAGAATGATACCACCTTTGAGAAGGAGGTTATCAATTCCACTCAAGTATTGAATAAGGGTATCGCTTGAATGGAATTCATCCAAAGTAGTTTCAATAGAAGACTCTCTTCTTGACCTATAAGTAGTGGAACCTTGGCCAAGAGTGGAAACATACAATGGTGAGCTCTCTTGGAACTTTTCACTACTCTTCTTTAAAAACCACTCATGTTTGTTGGAGATCTTTCCCTTACACAAATATTGGTCCATCAAGTGGATCATAAATACCCAAGAAAGAATTTTCATCATAGGTAAGGATACCAACGTCCTCACTCAAATTTTGATTGTCATAGAGACCAAGAAACAAGTTGCGTATGCCAAAATCACCATATCCAAATTTGGCACCATGATTAAATGGGTAGAGTGTACATAGACATGGGTCTAGAAAACACTATTTTCCCCCATAGGCTTCACCCAAACTAAAAGATATACTCTCCATATTAGCATAAACATCATAAAAAACAAAGGGATAGTAGAGAAAGGTATTACTCAAGTCAACTTAACCTAAGGTGTCCTCATATTGTAGTCACTATTAGATTCAGGATCATTGCCATGTGTATTCTCAACAATAGGAGCACACAAAGTAGAAGAAGAAGCGATTTCTAAACAATTGATACTTTGTCTTTCAATGGAAGAATCCTCAGGTAGACATATACTACTACTAACTTCAAAGGAATTATTGCTTAAGTCATCACAAGAAACAAGCAATTCATCCTCATAATTATCAAACAAAGGTGGGGTGTCGTACAAAGGATCACAACCACAAGAATTTCCATAAGAACAACCATTAATTGGGTTTCTCAAATATTTAAGAAAATCAAAGTTATCATCACCCAATTGATTATTCCTCCTTAATAATTCACATTTTTTTACCTTAAGATTACTCTCATCTTTCAAGAAGAGATTTCCATCTTTAGAAGGAATATTGTCACACCAAAGTGGGTTTTCATATAAGATATATACCTCAAGATGAGCTACATCATCAATGCTATCCACACCACTAGGTAATTCATTAGGAGTGATTTCATCATCTTCAAACAAGATATTATTCTTAAAGAGAGAAGGATTTATCCATGAAGAGGATGTAGAACATGCAAGTTCACTCCCTAAAAGAAAATTATCAAGCATAAAAAATGTTTCAGACACATGATTATCCCTATGAGCCAAGCAAGCATTAGAATCTTCACTAAAGAATATGCTCAAAGGGTTACCCCTATTTTATTGACCAATATTTTCAATTTCATCACTCACTTGAGGTTCATTAATCGGATCACAAATATCCTCAAGTGGTGGACTAATTTTGGACACAAGTTGATCAACATAATTTCCACAATCTGATGTATTCAACACAATGGCTTGAACACTAGGTGTACACAAATTAATTTTACAAGAAGAGTCAATTCATTCATCAATAGGATAGAATAGTGTATCAACTCTCAAAATATGTACATCATCATCAAGTGGTAAAGAATCATTAGACTCACATGCAAGTAAGCTACTACTCACACTCATTGGTCTACTATCCATAAAATCATCATTCACATGCACAAAAGTGTAAGAGTTAGCTATTTTACCTTGAGATTCTTAAGAATTTTCTTTTTTAACTTGGTGTAAAGGTCCTCCACAAGCTTTGGAAGCATCTAAGATTTCCCTCATCAAATCTTCAAAAGGAATCTTCTTTTTTGGCACTTGTTCTCCTCTGTTTGCCATATTGGTACCTACACACATGTCCTTATTAAAAGAAGGACAAATATTTTAGCTCCGGTTGGTGATAATTGCCTCACTTCACTCCTCTCAACCTCTTTAGTTTTCTCTCTTGGATTGCTACCTTGCACTCCTTTACTCCTCCTAATCTTTTGCCTCTCAATTTCTTTAGGCGTAGAGTAAGTGGTCATATCTCATTGAGATTTGGGAAGAATAGGTGAAAAGAGATGATTTCCCCATTGGTTCCTTACAATCTTAGGCTAGTTTAGCATGCGAGAACTCAATGTTGTGAAAACCAATTGGCACCCAAACATAACTGTACTTGTTCCAAGGGGAAGTGACACGACCCAAACTAGGGCCTTGTCATAATGGGCATCCCAAGTCCAACCAAGACTAAGGACCGCCCCCGTTACCCAACCCAACTGACCTGCGCATATCCTGAGTCGGATGAATTTTGAGCATATAACAAGATAGCATTATTGCATAATCCAAAACTCCGGGATAGATCTACATCTATGACCACCCAAATGAGTTCAATCATCTGATACCTAACCAATAACCAAAACCAACCAAACCATAATCCAAACCATAACCCTATGAGTTCCATAATAATTATATAATCCCAAAATAAAATAGGATAGAATAGTGAGCAATTTAGTCCTACGGTATCAGCCCTAATACCATTGCCAATACCAAGGATGATACCAATACCAATACTGCTCATACTAACCCATAGTAGTTCCAAAAAAACCTCTAACCAAAAGAATACAAAAATCCAATTGGAATATGCCCCCAACCATAGCCAAAACCAAAATCCATAAATAAACCAAAGTATGAAATAATATCCATGAAATGGAGCCTTCCGAAAATATAGAAGCTCACCACTTAAATCCAATAGCTGATCCTGAAGTCCATTCATAATGTAGGGGAAGTGAAATGGTCAGTTCCTGCATCGCATGGGGATATAGCCTCCCAAAGATGGGTTAACGGGTGAACACTAGCATGAAATCAGGATAAGGATAAAATAATGCAATTTAACAAAACCAAGTAAACTATCCATATGCATACAAACCATACATATATATATAACCGTGCTAGAAAATAGAATTGGATTTAGCATACATTTGAAATAATTAACCTGGGTATGTGTAGCTTAACTATCCTTAACCATACATGGTCCATATGGGTCCAGTGTAACCTGAACGGGCCCCGATGGGTGTAGCCGCACGAACTAAAGATACCATAAGAGTAAGGGATTCCTAAGTACCCATCACCCTCCATGATACATATGTACAGTTTACTTCGAGGATTCTTGTGTACCTCGTAGTATCATATAAGGTCACCATGACCTACCCCTCATATCGGCAAACATGAGTTTCCAGTGTTTATTCGTTGTACTCCTACCTTCACGGTTAGCTATCACACCCCGCCTTTTTTGCCCAATTAAAACCATTTCCTACAAGCCAAACCATTATTATTAACTAAGGCTATATATAGTGGTATCGTCATACCGACTATAATTTGCAAGTATTGTCCCTAACCAAACCTTTTTGAGACCAAAGGATTCCCATGTACCCATAGGTCATATTATCGAATTAACTTGGGGGAGTCCCATGTACCCCACAAGTGTTCCGTTATTATGATTACTTGGGGGATTCTATTGTACCCCACAAGAATGATTGTTAAACCCAAAACCATTCCATTTTGACCATTCCAAACCATTTAAGGTTTCATTACCAAGTTTAAACCATGCATAAGCTCCATTAAAAATCCAACAATGTAGTAAAAATATTCTCATAGGCATTTTATCAAACATTTTGGGGGCATAGTATTTCAAAAACAAAAGCCAATTACCAAATACCTCATCCGATGCAACCAATTATCCAAAACACACCATTAAATCATATAAAAGCATACTTAAAATATGGAAAAACCATAACCAAGCATTTATAATACCCCCAAATTATATTTGAAAACCTAAAACCATACAATAATCAAGCCATGAAAACATTGTATAAAACCATACCTTTAGGTGGAACTAACAATGAGGGAAGAGAACATGCCATAAATTGAGTAGATGATGGAGAAAAATCACCAACACAAGCCCAAAATTAATCCGTAAGATGAAACCTTTGCTTCATTTTCCCAAGAACTTTAGAGAGGATTAGAGAGTGTTTTCTAAGTGTTAAAGAATAGAATAATAGGGAAAATAACCTCCCAAGTGAGTTAAAAGTCATGAGGCCTTATTAGGTTAAGTGGGGAAATGTCCATATTTCCCTCACTTAAACTGCACCAAAATTTTATCAGAGGATACGACTATTCATACCAGTCGTACCCTTCAATATGAGTGGTACCCAAGGCAATCTCCCTTAGAGCTAACATAGTCCAAGGTACAACTCACCCTAAACCCTATTGTATCCATGCATACGACTGGTACCCATGATCTGTACCCTTGGAAGAATAAAAATTCAAGAAATTTTCTAAGGGCCAGAAACCCAGGATGTTTCAGTCTCCCCTACTAGGAATATTCATCACCAAATGACGGACAAGGTAGGGTAACCATAAGCACGATTCATTTGCATTATCAAACATTAATCCAACCTTAAACCAAGTAAGAAAACAAAGATGCAAAGATATTTGTCTTTCCTTTAACAAAGTTTGGAAACAAAGGTATGTTGAAGAACATAAACCTTCCGCACGAATCCCAGGAGCAGAAAATAGATATGGATACTTGGACTTTATGTCCTCCTCCTCTTCCCATGTAGCCTCTCCTACCTTGTTGTTCCTCTATAGAACCTTAACCGATGCCACATCCTTGGTCCGTTATTAATGAACCTATCTATCCAAGATCTTAATTAGGACCTCTTCATAAGACATAGAATTCGAGATACCCAAGCCCTCTAAAGGAACCACCGAAGAAGGATCACCAAGGAATTTTCTCAACATTGATACATAAAATACCAATGAATGGAGCTCAAACCATAAAGCAACTCTAATTTATGAGCCACATTACAAACCCTCCACAAAATCGCATAAGGACCAATAAATCAAGGACTGAGCTTTCTTTTTTTACCAAACCACGTTACTCCCTTCCTGGGAGATACCTTTAGGAACACCTTATCCCCAACCTCAAAAATCTAAGTCTCTACACCTTATATCCGCATAGGATATTTGGCAACATTGGGCAGCCTTAAACTTATCCTGAATTATCTTCATCTTTTCCATAGCCTGATAAACCAAATTCGAACTGAACATATCCGTCTCACCAAGCTTGAACCAACCAATAGGAGATCTACACCTCCTACCATACAATGCCTCGAAATAGGCCATCCCAATAAAGATAATCAAAATAGGTACCCCATCCAGCTTTACAATCACATAAAGATACAACTTTGCATAGTCCTCCACTGAAAAGATAGTCCTCACCGGCAAGAAGTGAGCAGACTTTGTCATCCTATCCACGATGACCCAAATCAAATTAAATTAGTTTCGAGACCAAGGAATACTGATAACAAAATCCATATTGATTACCTCCCATTTCTATTTGGGCAAATAAATTTCTTGATACAACCCACCAGGCCTCATGTGCTCAACTTTGACTAGTTGGCACACCATGCACTTGGCTACAAAATCAGCCATATCCCTTTTCATACCATTCTACCGATAAATCTCTTTGATATCATGATACATTTTTGTCAAACGAGATGAACAACATAAAATGATTCATGTGTCTTAGCCAAAACCCTATATCATAAATCATCAACATCAGGAACACAGAACCTCCCTTTGTACCGTAAAGTACCATCGACACTGATCTTAAGACCATTACCATTTTCCTTCCAATATCATTCTTGAAGTTCATCAAGACAGGATCTATCACTTTCTTCTCCTTGATCTTTGCACCAAGAAATGACCTAACCACTTTCTATATCATCACCCACCATTCTTAGAGTCTAAGAGATGAACTCCATTATTGGTCACGCATTGAATATCCTTTATTAATTCCCACTTTCCATTCTCAACATAATCTAAACTTCTCATGGATAACCTGCTAAGAGAATCAGCAACCACGTTAGTTTTACCTAGGTGGTAGTGAAGACTCATATCATAGTCCATGAGAAGCTCCAACCATCTTCTTTGCCTGAGATTTATCTCTTTTTGAGTGAACACATACTGTAGACTTTTATGATTAGAAAAGATGTCGAAAAGATGTCTATGTGCACTCCATACAAATAATGCCGCCAATTTTCAAAGCTAAAACCACTGCCAACAACTCCAAATCATGAGTAAGATAATTTCTCTCATACACCTTCGACTGCCTGGAAGCATATGCAATTATCTTTCCATGTTGCATCAAAATATAGCCAAGTCCCACCCAAGATGCATCATAATAAACCAGAAAACCCTCTGTACCTTCTGTCAAGGTCAAAACTGGAGCAAAAGTCAGCTTATCCTTAAGCTTCTCAAAAATCCCTTCACACTCTTCTGACCAGGAAAACTTTACCTCCTTCTGAGTTAACTTAGTCTATAGAGCAGCTATTGTCGAAAATCATTCCACAAACCATCTATAATATCCATCCAAACCCAAGAAGGTCTAGGCCATCTTTTAACCAGCACAACCTTTTGAGGATCTACCATTATCCCTTCTCCAGAAATAATATGACCAAAAAAAGTCACAGCGTTCAATCAAAACTCGCACTTAGAGAATCTAGCATACAACTGCTTCCCTTTCAAGGTCTATAACACCACACAGAGGTGATTGGCATGATCCACCTCACTTTTTGAATACACCAAGATGTCATTAATAAACATAATGAAAAAAAGATCCAAGAAATACCTGAAACCCTATTCATAAAATCTATAAATGTCGTCGGGGCATTAGTTAAGACAAATAACTTCACCAAGAGCTCAAAGTGACCATACCAAGTACAAAAATCCATCTTAGAGATATCCTCCTCCCTAATCTTAAGTTGATGATACCCAGAATGAAGATCTATCTTAAAAAATAACTTGGCACCTTTCAATTGATCAAACAAGTCATCTTTTCTTAGAAGAGGATACTTGTTCTTGACAGTTACCTTATTCAATTGTCAATAGTCAATGCACATCTGAAGGGAACCATTTTTTTTGTGCACAAAAAGCAAAACTGTATCCCACAGGGATACACTAGGACGAATAAACCCCTTGTATAGATGGTCCTTAAGTTTCTCCTTAAGTTCCATCAAACTCAGTCAGAGCCATTCAATAAGGAGGAATAGATATTGGATGAGTGTCCAAAACCAAATAATTACCAAACTCAATCTCCCTATCCTAAGGAACACCGGGAAGATCATCCAAAAAGACCTCAGGAAATTCATTTACCACTAGAACTGAATTAAAAGGACTTTCTGAATTATAATCCTTAACCCAGACCAGGTGATAAAGACACCCTTTGGAGATTAATCGCCAAGCTCTAAGATAAGAAATAAATCTTTCCCTAGGAGCTAGGGAACCACCCTCCCACTCTATAACCAGTTCACAAGGGAACCTAAAGACAACCTTACGAGTCCGACAATCTAAGGATGCATAACAAGAGTATAACCAATCCAATCGTAGAATAACATCAAAATCCACCATATCCAGATCAAACAGATGTACCAAGGGCTGATTTCTACCAATAAATGCCACACATACCCTATAGATTCTTTTAGTAATAATTGACTTACCTACCAGGGTAGAAATAGAAAACGGATCTAAAACAACCTTAGGATCAAAACTAAAACATATAGTCATATATGGGGTCACATAGGAAAGAGTGGACCTTGAACCAAGTAGACAATACACATTATGAGGAAAAAGTTATAATGTACCAGTAACAATATCAGGTGATGCCTCATATTTCTACTGAGATAAAAGAGCATACAACCTATTTTAGCCATTGTTGGTACCAAAAATAGAAGCAGACGTTGAAGCTGCACCACTAGGTGCAGGAGCAAAAGATAGAGTAATTAGAGATTTGACCGCTCCCGAAGCACCCTTAATAATCAGATAATTTCTGAGCATATGGCTTAGTTGACCACATTTAAAACACCTGTCCCTTTCTTCATCACAAAAACCTCGATGAAGACGACCACAGAATTGGCAAGGGGGCATAAAAAAGTTAATTGACCCCTACTCGCCTGAGATTGGACGCCCTATGCTTAGAAATTATTACCACCTTACAGACACTATGACTCAACTACTTTGGTTAAGGGGCACTAGTAGTAAAGAAAGAACTAGAACTCTCCCACTTTTTCTTTGGCTATTTGCTGCTATCTTGACCACACTGCTCATAGAAACTGCTTCTCTTACCCTGGAACTAATAATGAGGAAGATAACATACCTTAAATTAAGTAGATGATGGAGATAAATCACCAACACAAGCCCCAAAGTAATCCTTAATATAAAACTCTTACTTCATTTGCCCAAGAACTTTAGACAGGATTAGAGAGTGTTTTCTAAATATTAAAGAATAGAATAATAAGGATAACAACCTCCTAAGCGAGTTAAAATTCATGGGGCCTTATTAGGTTAAG
Organism: Capsicum baccatum var. pendulum; assembly: GCA_030864225.1. Classification (NCBI taxonomy): domain Eukaryota; kingdom Viridiplantae; phylum Streptophyta; class Magnoliopsida; order Solanales; family Solanaceae; genus Capsicum; species Capsicum baccatum. The sequence goes on from CM061560.1 coordinate 191,505,898, forward strand.
TGGGGAAATGTCCAGATTTCCCTCACTTAAATTGCACCAAAATCTCGTTAGAGAGATACGACTATCCATACCAGTCGTACCCTCCAAAATGAGTAGTACCCACTACTTGTACCCAAGGCAATATTTCTTAGACCTAATACTGTCCAAGGTACGAAACACCCTAAACCATATTTTATCCATACATATGACTGATACCCATGATCCATACCCCTTGCAAAATAGAATCTAAAGAGGATTGAAAACTACCCACACCATGGTACGACTCGTACCATAGCTTATGACTCATGGTGATCCACTCATACTCAGATCTAAGTTAGTCTACCAAGTATAAGATTAAGTGAAGAAAAGACCCAAACCAAACTACCTGTTTCCATCGATATGACTCATACCAAACAAATTATACCTATTCTAAAAACTAGACCTAACCCACCAATCAATACTGGTCAGCATACGACTAACCCATACCACATGTATCCCAGTGTACGAGTCATTTCCCTTATTCGTATCCTTTCCAAAGACCATAAATTCAAAAAAAAATTATGGGCCAAAAACCCAGGGTGTTTTAGGAAGATATCACACCATACCTTCTCATAGTGCCTATATTACGTGAAGGAAACCTTCACTATCTTGAAAATCTTATATCTTTCTAATAAGTATAGAACAAGTAAAGGTTCTCAAGGTATCCTTATATGTTCAAATATGGATAGAAGATGTATTTTCTATATCATCAATTATCTAACATAAGGAGGCATCCCAAAACCCTACAAATGCTTGCCTTTCTGGAGTGAACGTTTCTTCTTGAATCAATATTGTAAAGCTTCGTATACCCCAATAGTACATTAGAACCCCTTATGAGTTTCTTCAAGGCACTCCATGTTTGGTCGGACTTCCTTTTTATATCGAACCAAATCAATGTCGGACCTCAAATATGTTTAGTGGTGGCATGAATAGCTTTTTTGAATTCATTCATATCATAATCCTTGAAGATCCTTTCACACTTCCACTCCTTATCAAGATACTCTTAAGGACCCGAATACCTTATAAATATGGATAAGGTAGGAATTTTATGACTCCTACTATACACTCTATTGCGACCTTGGTTCCCGCTTCCATAAGTTTGGGCACTAGAATAAGAAGAATGCGAAGTAGAACCCTTAGACTTTGGAGATGCATACTCTTTTATTTTCTAGGGAAAACTTCACTATAGCTAATATAACCATTCACACTACTTCAAATTTGATAAGAAGTATTAAAAGGTGATGAGTATGAATCTTCATACTCTACATGTGCACTCTCATCATAACTCTTATAAGGTGCTTAAAAGAGAAGGTTTTACTTTACATTGTCTTGATATTCGGAGTGGGAAGTGTAGTATTCCTCATATGCCCCATTTTCCTCATAAGAACCCTCTCTAGGCTCTTTATTATCTCCACACTCACTATAAAAATTAGGATCATCATCCATCTTACATTTTCCTTTAGAATAGTTGCCCTCATTCTCATCCATATCTTGATTATGACTATTTTCATAGCCTCAATAACCTCCATCATCTTCGTATCCATAACTATATTCACCACAATCATAGTAGCCTATGTTGTAGTCTTAATTATTCGAGACTACTGAAGACATGTTCTCCTTACATCACCGTGTACCTACAAAATGAACAGATAAGATTAGTAGTAAAGCACCTCACCAACACTCATAATTATCTCGCCTTTGTGATCCTCATAATTAGAGTGGTGAATGTTGAAAGTTACTTATACTCCAGTGGAAAATAAGGTGTCAATCTCGACTTTACAAACAAAATGGATTCTTATTTGATCAACTCAAAGAAATAAAAATCTACTTACGGACTTGAACCAAATAAGTTACAATGAATTAAAACTACAAAAGCACAAAAGAAATGGAATGAATAAAGAAAATAGACTCAAAAACTAATTCACAACTAAGTAGGATGATTAGTAGTTGTTAATTAGCATTTAAAATCAAGAAAAGAAGTCTAAGAATTAAAGAAAACAAATTAAGAATATAAAAGTGAGCATACTAGAATTTTGTCTGAGTTGATGACAAGATTGATGACTAGGATGGTAGTCGTCACTTGGTTGATGACTTGTCACTATTGTCATTAACCTTAGGTAGAATAGGGTTTGGGCTATCTTTATGTAATACCCCGCACTTCTCCTAGCTTAAATTCATCTCTAGAACATCAAAGATCTTGCTTTAAAGATGAATATATTTTATTTCATGTGAAATTTTTAAGATTATGACTTTTTATCACGTGGAAAATTGAATAATATTTTTGTCAATACTAAATTTACCCAAATTTGACACTCAAGCAAAGAGTTAGAGCCATTTTAGTAAGACAGTGTACCACCTAGTACTTTAGTGCATCGCGAAGCCAGCCAAAATCACAATCATCAAAATCCAGTGAGCCTCCGCGATTATGGTGCATCGCGCCAAGGCTTAGTTTTAGAGTTGTCAATTTCTAGTGGACCAATGCAATTCCACCACATTACAGTACCTTTCCAGTTGGCAACCAAGGTGGCAACTCAATTTCCACTGCGTCGCGCCACCAACCAGTTTCCCAATTATCCAATTTCCAATGAGCTAGCGCGATTCCACCATATCGCACCAGCATGTGAAATCGGGATTTTTGGATTACTGTTTTTAAATTTCAAGGACATAATAGTAATTTTCTAAAGCCCCAAACCAGTATATACAAGGGATCTATACTCTAAATAACGAAAATACTTCATTATTCATCAATTTTTCTCCAAATCAAAATATTTTCTCTCTCAAGAAGTCAAGAACTCTAGACAAAAAATCAAGAACGAGCCCAAGGATTTCTTCAAGAACCTTCAAGAAAAGTCTTCTACGGTATGCAGATGTTAATTCTTGGGTCCTTTTCATCCAAGAAGCTCAAGAACCCATTTCTAAATTTCAAAGATCTTATGTTTATGAGTTTTCATAATTCATGTGAGTTGAAATTGATGTTCATGCTACTATCGAGTTTTAATTCATGTTTTGTTTATGAGGTTTTAAGATTTGACACTAGTATGTGATATTCGTGTGATGTTCATGATAAACCCTTTTCAAGATGCTTGTTAAGTGATGTGATCACATTAATTAAGTGTAGAAATTGTTGAATAAGTAAAGCATGCTCCCCATATGTTTGATAAAATGCTTATGTGAAAGAGTTAGAGACATTCTAACATGTGGACTAGAAATCCCCAATTGTGTCCAAACCCATGCATGTCAAGTGTTTGTTGAAAAGCCTTAGTGAATGAATTGTGATATGATAGAATGAAATTTCCCAATTATGTACTCTTCAATACATGCTAAGACTTTAATACATGCTGAGTGTTTGATGTAAGACCTTGTTGAATGGAATATGAGCCAATAGCATGTCTCCCTATACTATCACATTTTTATGATTTCTAAATACTTGAAGAGATACTTTAGTGATTGTGATGGTGAATGAATATCCATGATCTTGATTATTCAAAAATGGTTATGTTTTACTTTTATGTTTTTGACTCCTGGGGTATTTATACCTGATAAATTAGCTACAGTCTAAATCCCGTGTTAGTTTTCTCAAAATCTCAATTAAGTCACGATTCTCATAACTCAGTGAGTTATAGAACTCTGTGCTCTCAGACAGATACAAAACTTAAGAAATATCAAAAATATCAATAATCTCAGTATCGCTAGTATTCTAGCCTCAGTTCAGTACTCAACTCAAATCTAGTATTATTCAAGTGTTCAGTTCAAAACTCAATATCATGCAGTCACATAACAAGATTCAGTAGTATTCTGTTAGATATGAAACCAAGTGAATTTAGTGTAACTCGATCAGGTCATTTGAGAAATATGATTAGTAAAAGATTCAACTCAGTTTAAGTTCAGTTAAGAATCAGTTTAGAGTCTTTCAGTTAAGAGTAGGAGCTAGCACCCAGTAAGTGCACGGATGGTGGCTCCCTGTTAGAGAGGCAGAGTTGTTATGAGCAATCCTTGAACTCCAAAATTGCGTAGCCAGTGCAGGAGCAGGATTCACTCGTTAGAATAAGGCTTGACTATTATACTGCCTTAGGCTTCACTTCCTGTGAGGGTCACCTGTTAGAGAGGTTAGGCTTGACTTCCTGTGAAGGTCACCCGTTAGAGAGGTTAGGCTTGACTTCCTATGAGGGTCACCCATTAGAGAGGCTTGACCAGAGTAGAGGTCTTTACCCATGGCATGGTATTGACACCCTTCCAGCTACGGTTACAGGTTGGACCCCACCAATTCAGATTTGGGGCACGTCGGTTAAGTGAGCACTCTCATAGTTGCAAATTTAGTATCAATATTCAGAGTAGAACTCAGAAATCAAGACTGTTAGATATAGTCACCTATATCAGTAAGGAACTCAGATAGTTCCATTGATTCATGGACAACCCACTAGATAGGCATGGTCTCACGTAAAGTTATTCAGTATCAGCATTATCAGATCTAGAAATCACCCGTTAGATAGGCTTGATCTCAGTTTCAGATTCAGTTGAGTAATCTCATTAGCAAATCCAGAGATCACCGGTTATATAGGCTTGATCTCAGTCTCCGATTCAGTTGAGTATTCTCATTATCAGATTCAGAGATCTTCTGCTAGATAGGTTTGATATCAGACATAATCATTTCTTATCATTGATAGTAGATTTAGGGATCATCGGTTAGAGAGGTTTTATCTCAGATTCAGTCAGTCGAAAGTATTAAGCTCAGCTTTCAGTCATTGATATGAGTAGATTTAGTTTATCAGCTTCAGTAACATCAGTTTCTGAGATCACTAACTAGATCGGACTGATCTCGATTTTAGTACTCAGTTTTCTAAATTAGGAGATTTAGCTGTTCAGTATCTCAGTATTAGTAGTGAGTTCAGGTGTTAGTAAAGCAGTATCCGAGTTTTAGTATTTTGAGTTATGATGTTTTCAGTTATGGTTTGTGCATTCATGCATATGTCCTCATTCAATATTCTCATGATTATTCAGTTAAGTAATTGTTCATGCATAAGCCATTGTATTTAGCCTTACCTCATCTTCATACTCAGTATATTCCCGTACTGACACATTTATGCTCTGGTGTTTTATTTGACACCATAGGTTCAGAGGCAAGATATCCAGAGTACCCCTAGCAGCTCAGTCCCACTTAGCAGTAGTAGATGTAGTAGTCAGTCTTCTTTATTCAAGGATGATCCATATTTTATTATCGTATCAGATTTAGTTTATTTTCAGTATACGAAGTTACTTGGGGACATGTCCCATCAACTACACAGTTATGACAGTTTAGAGATTTTTCGGACAGATGTATCAGTATTCAGTTTTCAGTTTTAAGTATTCTAGGTATTTTAAACCTTATGGCTAGTTTTTGCTAATTTTTTGCATTTATTATAGATATTATGCAGTGCTCAAATATAGATATCATTAGAGGGTTAGCTTGTGGTCCTTCAGAATCATGAGCATCGTGTGATGTTCCAATTCTAGAAAATTGGGTCGTTACACTTTAGGTGGTGACTAGGTTGATAAGTCATCACTTAGTTGATGGCTTGTCAAGGTTGTCATCAACCCTAAGTAGAATAGGACTTAAAGACTACCTTAGGTGACGACTAGGCTGATAGGTCATCACCTAGTTGATGACTAGAGTGATAGGTTGTCACTTGGTTGATGACTAGGATGACAACTTATCACCTAGTTGATGACTAAATTGATGACTAATCAGTAAGTTGACTGCTTGTCAACAAAGTCATCACCTTTAACCAGTGTGCATTCCATGTATTTAACATGTGAAGGAAAAGTTGTAGAGGATCTTCAATTGTTTTCTCCTTCTTTAGATGACCTACATAGCTTCCTTGGAAATTATGCAAGGCTTTGAATACTTCAATAATGGATCAATCACTCTTGATAGCTTTGAATTCCTTGTTGTTACCCTTTTGTACTCTCTTTTGTTCTCTTTCTTTAGTATATTCCTTCTTGATGTCAATTTGATTCTTTCTTTCTTTAGAAGAATGGGAATATTATTTGGAATAAACAAGTACAACACCTTTTCTCTAACTTTTTTTTTGATCAAACAAACTATTTTTGAATGTTCTTCTTCAACAAAAAAAATTTACCCTCATGCAAATGAACCAAGAATTCGATGAAATTCAAAACCCAAGCTCACTTTAACCTCCCAAACATAATGCCAATTTTTTACGCTCAAAACCCAACCAACAAATCTTCGATTTAAGAACCCACCTCCAAGTTTCTTCAACTCAAGCTCCAACAATGGTGGATAACTCAAATCAACCCAGAATAAAGCTCAACTCTTAGATTTTGACTCAAGTAGTGCTAGGGAACACAAATCTAGCACTAGAAACTCAAAATGACAAAAAAATCAAAAACACAAAATAGAAAAAACACTAAAAGGGTTTTTGGGAATTTTTTTTATTTTTTTTCTAGTTTTTGTGATTTTCAAGATAATAAACCCAAGACTAGAATCATGGGAATTATCATAAGGTCGGATTTGATACCAAATGATATGATCCATGCCACAAAGACATGAATCTAGATATGAAAAAGTAAAGATACAAGGATAGGATAATAATGATATAAAGATAGACACAAAATTGATAATGAAAGGGCAATCGAAGGGTAATTCAAACCCCAAAACCTTCGTTAATGGATTACCAATTAGCACCTAACTCTTATGTAACTGCAAAGGGGATTAGATCTCCCTTACAACTAAAATTTCTAGGCAAGGTTCAACATGGCTTTTCCAAGCACTAAAACACTCCAATAGAGTTCTCATGAATTCATCATGTAATTAATCAACAAAAACTACTAATGAAATGTCTAAGGCACCTATTATTTATAGCAGTTGTCTTTGCATAACTAGCCTATTATAAAAATAGCCCAAAAGTGGGTATTTCAAAAATATCCCACAAAGTCTCTGTTTATTTCTTGCAACATGGATTTCCTTAACTCCAATCTATCTTCCAAACACGACATTGCTTGATTAGGAGCTCGAAGAAGGGACTCCAAGAACATTCTTGGATCCTTAGGGCGATCAAGGCTTGGACCTCCTTATGTTGGCATTGTGTTACGTGATCAAAAGCATTGACTCCCATTTGACTTTTATCATCTATCCTACTTGAGGACAATATAGATAGAACATATCTTTATTATAGGGTAAAGACCCAATCTAGGGGTACAGTCCCCGATAGCCCTTCTGAAGTTCCACCGATCCCCTCTAGTCCTCTTCAAGCTCCTCAGGTTAATGTGTCGAATGAAAAGTTTCATCAGTCTATTCATATGTTGGCTCAGTTGGTAGTTTCTTAGTTAAAGTGTGTATCTTCTATTACTCAATTTTTTGAGGCCATAAGGGTTAGCCAGTTTATGAGGTTGAGTCCTCCAACTTTTTTGGGTTTTAGGTTTAAGGAGGATACTCAAGATTTTATAGATGAGATTAAGAAGATCTTCTGGGTTATGAATTCTTTAGATATAGAGGGTGTGGAATTCACTGTTTATTAACTGAAGTATTATCATACTAACGGTATGAGGAATGGGTACAATCTAAGGGAGATTATGATGAATCCATAATACGAGATGATTTATCTAGTGATTTTTTGGATTTGTTATTCCCTCGAGAGTTAAGGGAGTCAAAAGTGGAAGAGTTTGTTAATCTAAAGCAAGGCAAGATGACGGTCAAGGAGTATGCCTTTAAATTCCATCAGTTATCCTAGTATGATCCTGAGTTAGTGTCTAGCATGAGGGCTAGAATGAGGAAATTTACTTCTTGGTTGTCTCATGATTTTATTCTAAATATTAAGGCTACCTTATTGAACAAGGATATGGACATATGTAAATTATTTATGTATATGTAGCAGGTTAAGAAAGATAAGAAGAAGTAGATGGAGATAGAGGAAACACAAAGTAAGAAGTTTGAATTTTCTAATCAATGTGGAGGTCAACAGAAGGGTGTAGAGATGGTGGAAAGTGGTCTAAGAAAAAGTGGGTCAGTTCTGGTTCTAACTCTATGGCTAGTGCTCCTTATCTATAGTCATCGAGTGATGGCCGTTCTCAGCATGATAGTGGGTTTAGGGCATAGGGTGCCCAATCTCTAGCTGGTGGGGCTCAGTCAGCTCTATTATATCCTTCTTGCAGATTCAGTGGGTAGGTACACTATTTCTTTTGTAAAGTGGGGAGGAACATGTGTTTTAAATATGGTTATATTGGTCATTTGTAGAGTATTTCCCTTTTAAGGTTGCTTCTAGGGCAAATAAGATTCATATTGCCTGTTTGTCATCTCCTGCACCAAAGGGTGTTGCTTCTGGTTCTGCTTCTGCTTCTGGTATCGGCACTTTTTAGAATCACTTGTATGCCCTTACTACCCACCAGAACTCTAAGGCATCTCCCAATGCCATCACTAGTAGGTTACGACTTATTTCTTATGATGTGTGTTACTTTCTTGATTTGGGGTCTATTTTTTCTTATGTGACCCCATTTATGGATGTACATTTTAGTTTTGGTCCTGAGTGTATCATTGATCATTTTTATTTTCAACCCCAGTGGGTGACTCTGTGGTTGATAAAAGAGTCTATAGGGGTTGTGTGGTATTTGTTGGTGGCAGAGAAACTCTGGTAGATCTGATAGAGTTAGACATGGTTGATTTTGATATTAAATTAGGGATAGACTGGTTGCACTCATGCTATGCCTCCTTAGATTGTCAAACCCGTAAGGTCATGCTTAAATTCCCTAATGATCTAGTCATTGAGTGGGAAGGAGATTCTCTAATGCCTAAGGGAAGATTCATATCATATCTTAGAGCCCAAAAGTTGATTTCTAAGGAATGTCTTTATCCTTTGGTCTGGGTTAAAGATTTTAACCCGGAAGGTCCTTCCTTACAATTCGTTCCCATTGTTAATGAATTCCTCAAGGTTTATCCTAATTATCTTCCTAGTATCCATCAGGATAGGGATATTGATTTTGGGATTGATCTTGTTCCATACACTCGTCCTATCTTTATCCCTCCTTATAGAATGGCTCCGGCTGAGTTGAAGAAGCTTAAAGAGTAGTGAAAAAACTTCCTAGACAAGGGTTTTATCCATCCTAGTGCGTCTCCATGGAGTGCTCCTATTTTTTCGTGCGTAGGAAGTATAGTTCCTTCCTGATGTGCATCGATTACTGTCAGTTCAATAAGGTTATGATAAAGAATAATTATTCTCTTCCTTGGATTGATGATTTGTTTGACCAGCTTCAGGTTGCTATATATTTCTCAAAGATTGATCTTTGTTTGTGTTATCATCAGCCAAATATTAAGGAGATGGATATCCTTAATATTGCTAACAAACCACATATGGTCATTATGAGTTCTTAGTCATATGTTTTGGATTTGAATAATGCCCCAACGATAGGCTCATCAGTTTCTAGATTTGTTCATCATTTTTAGATGATATTCTGGTGTATTCCAAGAGTGAGATGGATCATGTCGATCACCTCCTTATCATGTTGTAAACCTTGAAAGATCAGCATTTTTATGCTAAGTTTTCGAAGTGGGAATTCTAGTTGAAAGCTTTTACTTTTTTGGGTCATCATATTTCTAGTAAAGGGATTGACGTCATCTACATAATTACATTGACACCATATTTATTGACAGTACATTACAAACCTTTTCTAAGTAGGATTTTGTATTCTATTACTATTTCTATTCATATTCTAAATCTTCCTATCAAGTAGGTGCATAAAAGTTATATGTACCTAGCATGTTACAAATATGATTAATAAGAGGACTGGTGAGGGACTTGGTGAAGATATTTGCAAGTTGATCACTTGACTTTACAAATATTGTAATAATATCTCCTGAGAGTATCTTTTCTCTTACAAAGTGACAATCAATCTCAATATGCTTGGTCCTCTCATGTAACACTGGATTAGATGCAATATGAAGGGCTGCTTGATTATCATATACAAGTTCTATCTTACCAGTTTCTCTAAATTTTATTTCTCTCAATAATTGTTTGATCCAAACCAGCTCAAACATTGTTGCAGCCATTGCTCGATATTGTGCTTCAGTACTAGATTGAGCAACCACACTCTATTTCTTACTTTTTAAAGACACCAAATTACCTCTTTCTAATACACAATATCCTAAAGTGGAATGTCTCAGAGAATGATCCTTCCTAATCAGCGTCTGTATATCCAATGATATTCTAATGGCCTCAATCCTCGAAGAGTAGTCATTTAACTAGAGATGACTTTATATATTGCAAAATACGAACAACTATATCCCAATAACTATCACAGGGAAAACTCATAAACTGACTTACATCACTCACAGGAAAAGAGATGTCAGGTCTATTCACAGTGAGATAATTCAACTTTCCAGTCAACTGCCTATACCTTCTAAGATCACTGAGTGGCTCCCCCCATCCTGGCAAAAGTTTAGCATTTGGATCCATAGGAGTGTTAATGGTTCGATATCCCATCATTCATATCTCCTCAAGAATGTCTAAAGCATACTTGCATTGAGAAATAACAATACCTGATCTGGACTGAGCAACCTCAATACCTAGAAAGTATTTCAGTCTGCCAAGGTCTTTAGTCTAGAAATGCTGAAAGAAATGTTGCTTTCAGTTAGTGATACCATCTTTATCATTGCCAGTGATAACAATATCGTCAACATAAACCACAAAAAAGTACAGATATTTGGTTTAGAATGGTGATAATGCAAAACTCCTGAATCATTGTGCTAAACTTTCTAAACTAGGCTCGAGGGGACTATTTTAAACCCTAGAGTGACTTGTGCAATGGACATACAAAGCTACTAGACTCTCTCTGAGCAACAAAACCAGGTGGTTGCTTTATATGGACTTCTTTCTCAAGATCACCTTGCAGAAAAGCATTCTTAATTTCCAACTGTTAAAGAGGACAATGACGAACGGTAGCCATAGAGAGAAAAAAATGGACTGATGCTATTTTATCAACCAGAGAGAAAGTATTACTATAATCAAGCCCGAATATCTGTGTATATCTTTTGGCAATAAGGCGAGCCTTTAGCCGGTCAACCAAACCATCTGGACCAACTTTAATTGTATAAACCAAATGGCAACCAACAGTAGATTTACCTGTAGGAAAGGAAACAAGCTCCTAAGTACCACTAGTATATAAAGCATACATCTCATCAGTCATAGCCTATTTTTATCCTAAATGGGAAAGTGATTTACTTATAGTCTTAGGGTGGAAATAGAGGACAGAAGATAGGGGTTTGGCTTGTCCAACTCCTTTTGGCTCTGTTAGAATTCCATTAGCTAAAGTAATATCAGGAAGAGATTATGAATATACAATATTAGACAAAAGTAATTTGTCACCAAAAATATGGTAAGAATAACCTAAGTCCCCAACCCATGATCCAAAGGAAGGACATTGTTTAGATGAGTGTCAAAAATTTTCTTGGAATCAAAAAATAATCATATGGGCAGAATCAGAATGAATAACTGAAGCTACTAGAAAAATGCTGGAAAAGTCATCAAAATTTAGGTTCCGATGATCAGAATCTTAAAAGACTTATTGAAATATGGAAAAAAGTACCTGGTCAAAGTCGAAATGAATTGGCGACCCCAATTAAAAATAAACAACTTAAAAGTTTGATCAAAAATAGGCTCACGCGTTAGCGTGTGACCAGATCTCGCCAAAATTTCAAAATTCTGACAGGCACGTGTAGGTGCATGGATGGTATTTTTTTGGTGATTTTGGTTGGGTTTTTGTCACTTAAGCTTCCCGATCCTCTTGGTGGTGTTGTGTTTTTCACATAACCCATAAAATTAAAAAAAAAAGGCACAAATCAGTCACCAGAATTGACGCACGGTGACTGAGTTTTCTTTTTTGAAGTTTCTCACCAACACTCTGACACCATGTGAGAAAGTAATGGAGAAAAATTAATATTGAATTGTGTGTCTACATAATTACATTGACACCTTATTCATAGACACTACTTTACAATCCTTTTCTAAGTAGGATTTTGTATACTATTCCTATTCATTTTTATATTCATATTCTAATAGACTCTAACCGATATTTGGAGCTTCTTAGGTTTAGTTGGCTACTATAAGAGATTTGTGGAGAGTTTCTCGACTATAGCTTCCCCATTGGCTAAGTTTAACCAGAAGAAGGTAAGAGTTTTTGTAGTCTGACGCTTGTGAGGATAGTTTTGAGAAGCTGAAAGATAAGTTAACTTAAGCTCTAGTTTTGACCCTGCCCCAGGATAATGATGGATTTATGGTTTGTTGAAATATTTCTCGTATGGGACTTAGTTGTGTGTTGATGAAGCATGGTAGGGTGGTGGCCTATGATTCTAGGCAGTTGAAAGTTCATGAGAGGAATTATCTAACTCATAACTTAGAATTGTTAGTTGTGGTGTTCACATTAAAGATTTGATGTCATATTTGTATGAAGTCTATGCAGGTATCTTTTCTGATCATAAAAGTCTACAATATATTTTCACACAGAAGGAGTTGAATCTAAGTCAGAGGAGGTGGCTTGAGATATTGAAAGATTGAGACATAAGTCTCCACTACCACCCAAGTAAAGCTAATAGGGTTCTTGATGCTCTTAGCAGGTTATCCATGGGGATTCTAACTCGTGTGGATGAGGATAAATAGGAGTTAGTGAAAGATATTCACCATTTGGATAACCTTGGAACTTGTCTCTTAGACTCTGAGGATGGTGGTGTGTTTGTGCAAGAAATAGCAAAGTCATCCCTTGTTGCTGAAATAAAGGACAAGTAGGTACTAGATCCTGTCTTAATGAAGATTAAGGGAGATGTAGGACAACAAAAGGTTGTAGCTTTTGAGATTAGTGGCAATGGTATCTTGAGGTACCAAGGTAGATTATATACTCTCGATGTAGATGGGTTGTGAGAGAGGATCTTGGATAAAGCTCATAAGTCACGTTATGCCATTCACCCTAGTTCGATGAAGATGTACCATGATCTTAAGGAGATTTATTATTGGAATAATATGAAGCGAGATATGGAAAATTTTGTGGCTAAATTCATGGTGTGTCAACAAGTAAAATGAGTACTTACGTCCTAGATAGTTGTATCAAGAAATTGAGTTGCCTGTATGGAAGTGGGAAGTGATTAATATGGATTTTGTTGTTGATCTTCCTCGGTCTCAGAATTAGTTTGATTCAATTTAGGTCATCGAGGATAGGATGACTAATTCTTCTTACTTTTTTCCAGTGAAGACTAATTATTTAGCAGAATATTATGCAAAGTTGTTCCTCCAAGGGATTGTAAAGTTGCATGGGGTACCTGTTTCTATCATTTCATATCATGGTACTCGGTTCTCATCACACTTTTGGAATTTATTTCAAGGAGGTTTGGGAACTAAAGGTGAACCTTAATACAACTTTCCACTCGCAGTCGGATGGTCAAGCTGAAAAAACTACTCAGACATTGGAAGATATGCTTCAAGCTTGTGTGATTGACTATGGTGGTAGTTGGGTTGATCATTTGCCTCTTATAGAGTTTGCTTATAATAATTACTACCACTCTCGTATTGGGATGGCTTCATTTGAAGCATTGTATCATGGGTGGTGTAGATCTCCTATTAGGTGGTTCGAGGTTGGTGAGGCAGATATGTTTGGTCCTGATCTAGTTCACCAAGCCATGGAGAAGGTGAAGGTGATTCGGGATACACTTACTAGAAGTCGCCAAAAGTCCTATGCGGACATGAGGCATAGGGAGTTAAAGTTTGCGGTTAGCGATTGAGTGTTCTTGAATGTGTCTCCCATGAAGGGAGTAATTGGTTTAGGAAAAAGGGGAATCTTAGTCCCCGGTATGTCAGCCAGTACTTGGTAGTGTTGCATATAAGTTGGAGTTGTCTCTTAGTTTGAGCTCCATTCATTTGGTGTTTCATATTTTGATGTTGAGAAAGTGTATGAGTGTTCTTTTGATGGTTATTCCTTTGGAGGTGGTGGATATTTTGGATTCATTATCTTAGAAGTAAGTCTTGGTTGAAATTTTGGATCAGCAAGTTCGTCGGCTGTGAACAAAGGACGTAGCTTCGGTAAAGGTTCTCTAGAGAAACCATAAGGTTGAATAGGCTACTTGGGAAGCCTAAGAGGATATGAAGTTCAAGTATCCGTTGTTATTTCCTATTTTAGATAATCGTGCTTAAGGTTTGTGTATTCCTTAACGTCTTTGTTTTTTGACTTTGTTAAAGAAAAAGGTGATTTCCTTAACATCTTTGTTTTCTGACTTTGTTAAAGAGAAAGGTGATTTCCTTAGCATCTTTGTTTTTTTCCTTTGTTAAAGGTAAGAGTAGAGATATGTGGAGTCAAATTATGCTAATAAATGCCTTGTCCCATCATTTGAGAATGAGTGATCTAAGAGGGGGAAATTTGAAACACCTCAGATTTTTAGCCCTTGAACATTTCATAAGATTCAAGCTCACTGCCTTGGTAACGACTCACCCTATGAGTCGTAAGGTATAGTTACAAGTCCTAGGGACCAAGTCATAACCAAAGTAGTGAGTTAATATCTTGATTTTGATCTGAGTACGAGTGTCTCACTAAAAGCCATAAGGATATGTCATGAGTCATTATGTGTAATCATGGGGTATCCAATGTAAGTCCCAATTTGGGTTCTGTGTTGACTATGACTGGACCCTATGAGTCGTAGGGTCCCATTATGAGTGGTACCATTGAGTCGTTAGGATCAAAGTGTAGGGTGACTTGGTTACGACTAATGGTGATGAGTCATAAGGAGTGGCTATGAGTCAAGGGTTGACTTGTAGTCAAAGGTGGCACTTTTCCAGTTTTTAAGTTAAGAGCATTCTAGATATTTTCCCTCTTACCCAACTTGAACCTCATGTTTTATAACCCCTTTACAGTGTCATTAGCACTCAGAAACAAATCAAACTAACTTCTCAACACTCTTAAATTCATCAAGGTCATAAACACTTAGGGTTTTCAAGAGGTTGATCAATTTGGGATTTCAAGGGTAATTTCTCTTCGTACATCTTACTATTTCGGGCATTTACTCTTCCCTAATTGTTAATTTTCTAAGAGCATGTGTTTTAAAGTATTGTTCATGAGATGTTTATGTTGGTTTTAAAACAAAGGTTGGGGGTTTTGAATGTTTGTTGTTGAACAATGTTTTCCTATAGTTATATATGATTAATCATGTTTTAAATAAGATTTTGAACTTGTGGGTGCATGGGTATGGTGAATGAACTAAGGAATTGTGATTTTCCTAAACTTGTGGCTTTTGAAGTGGCTATAACCCCAACCCCATAGTGTGAAATTGGTTTTGAGTTATGAGAAAGGTGGAAATTTGTAAAAGTGAACTAGTATTGAACTATTGCATGATATAAAGAGGTATTTGAAACACAATGCTCTAATTTAATGAACAAAGTGAGTTGTTTTCCCCAAGTTAATGGAAAATTATTTTGGCATGATTTTGTTACCTTGCAAGTGTAGTTGGTATGACGATACCAGCAATGTATGCCTTAATGTGAAATGTGATTTATGAATGGGATTGTGTGATAAATCTTTTAATTGGTCTCTTATAAGAGTTGTATAGTTGAGTCATGAAAGTTAAGGTCCAGGTGACCAACACAGAAAACCGCATTTACCGATGCGGGGGTCAAAGTGACAAGGAAGGTTGGGGTCTCTCTTATTATTATTTCATGATTAGGGAGGTTTGAGTCCCCCGTAAATCATTAATTGATTGGGTTCTTAAGTCACCTTAGTATATATTGCGAGGTTCGAGTTCCCCGTGTGCATATATATGAGATTGCTCTCCGATTTGTACGGCTACACATACTAGGGCCCAACCAGGGGGTGAGAGTTGGGGCCTATCCGTGGGTACTACTATATGACGATTGAGCTACACAATCCAGGTTAAGGTTTTAAAGTGCATGTTAAGCATTGTTCCATATCCCGACTTGAAAATATATATATATATATATATATATATATATATATATATATATATTCATGTGGTTATGTACATTGGTTGACTTTGTTTGAATTGACGGCATTATTTTATCATTATCCTTGAGATACATGCTAGTGTTTACCCTATTAACTGTATTTGGATGCTATATCCCCATGCGATATAGGATTTTTCCTTACCTCTACTTTCTCTGCTCAGTGATTGTGGATTGATCGAGATTCGACTTGAATGGTGAGCTTCCATGCTTCGAAAGGCTCTATTTTAGCATAATATTTCATTTTGATTTATAGACTATTGGATACTATTTTTGACTATAGTCAGGGTCATGTCTCAACACTTTATTGATATTCAGTTTGGTAGAAGTTTTGTTAGACTATTGTGGACTTGGGATGGTGTGGTTGTTGGTTGGTTTGGTTATACACATATCATAATATCTTTAATTTCAAGTTCTCTTATCTTATTATATGTTCAGAATTCATCCGACATGGGTGTAAGGTGGTCTATGATTTGGGTGTTAGGGGTGGTCTTGGGTCCTTACTGGACTTGAGATACCCATTACGACCAGGCTCTAGTTTGGTTCGTGTCAGTTTGATATGTGCGATGCGAAATATTTAGGCACTAATTTGGTGGAGAAAGATTAGGAAAATATGAGATTTATCCAAACCAAGTTGCTAGCAGCCTAGAGTAGGCAAAAGAAGTATGTAAATCATAAGTTTAGATACATGTTATTCAAGGTTGATGAAAAAGTTTTATTAAAAGTTTCTCCTATGAAGGAAGTTATGAGACTTAATAGAAGGGCAAGTTTATCCCTTGGTGTATTGGTACATTCAAGGTTTTCAAGGATGTAGGTTTAGTAGCTTATAGAGTGGCATTACTGCCAATCATGTCGGGGGTCCATCCAGTGTTTCACGTATCCACGCATAAGAGAAACCATGGGTATGGGGACTACATTATTAAGTGGGATTTAATTTTTTCGGATAAGGTCTTACTTATGAAGAGGATCCGGTTGTCATTCCTTATCAAGATGTCCAAAAACTGAGAAAAATGAAATTCAATAGACAAATGTCCAAGAGAAGCATTATCTAATTTAAAAAGCCACTTAAGAAATCGATAAGGACATGCGAAACATGTTCCTTTATTTATTTTAGGATATAGGTACTCTTTCTTTTCTGGACTTTGTACATTTTTCCTTGTTTGATAATTTGGGGATGAAAAATGGATAAAATCAGTATCCATTGTAATGATCCTTTTTATCATTATACGTAAGTTAATCATGCAAAAAATTGGATTAAGTTTTTGCCAAATTGGAAGTTAAAAATTTTAAGTTGCACTATGTTCGGAAAAAATCTAAGTGATCTATCATTTAAGGAAATCCATGAATAGAATGTAAATATACTAAACTTAAGTATAATTTTATGATAGATAAAATGATAAGAAATCCGTAGGAATTTTCTTAACTAAAATTAAGTGAGTAGAACTCTCGATATTGATCCTGACACAAAGGGATAGTTCAGAATAACATGATTTGAGGGTGCATAGCTAAAAAGGCAAAACTGAGAGTTTTTGTAAGTTTCTACCTCATCCACCCTTTATAGAGAGTGGCAGACTATTATGGGTTGCCGCTATCGCAGGAAAGTTCTTGATATAGTTGAAGCCAAAGACCGTCAATCCAGCTATAGTGGGTGGATTCCACTATAGCGGGATCAAAATTGCTATAGCAGAGTAAATCATTGTATATACAAAAATTTCCTCAAAATGGGTTATCATTCCTAAATATATTTTGGGGAGGGCTCAGGTGATTTAGGGTAATTTTATCTATTTTCCTCCATAAATCTTCATAAAGGTGAGTTATTTATCCTCATTAACTACTTTTTCAATTTCATAATATTAGAATCACCAGTTTAGATGCCTTGGAGAGGGTTGAACTTGACCTAGATGTATTTTTTGATACAAGGGGGATAAAATTAATGTAAAATCTTTGGGTTTTAGTTAAAGGTTGATTATTTACTCTTTCATGACTATAATTCACCAATGTAACCATGAAATAGGTAGTTTTAAGGTAAAACATAATGGGAAAGCCCTAGAATGAAGGAATAATCATAAAATAGGCGTTAGGTCATTTAAATGACTATGTGTTATATTCCTATTTTAGACCACAATCAATTCCAGGTAGAAAGGAAAGGGAAAGCTCAAGTTTATTAGAGTATTTTAGACTTGTACTGAGGTAGGTGATGATTTTAATGTAGTTGAAATCCAATTTGTGTTATGTGTGCATGATAACTAACTCTTTATATTGCTTGAATAGTGTATGTTTCAAGGAAAGTGAATGACTATTTAACATCTCAGTGAACTTATAAGAAAGCTCGTTAGATTTTTACAAGTGTTGTTTTGTTATCATTGTGGTTGTGATTGTTGTTATATCTGTAATTATTGTGAAAAATATCAATATTTGTACATCTCCACGGGATTAGTTGATATAAGGCTGACAAACACATGATGTCAGAAGTTTGGTACATGAACAAGAGCTTGTTTGTTGTAGGTCATGACTAGTGAGCGCACACATAAGACCCTTAGCATATATATGCAAGGTATAGGTGAGTGTGATGGTTCCTTGAGTGAACCGGATATTGTGTGTTTTCTTAATTATATTGGTTTCTCTAGTGAACCAAGCTTAAGAATTTTCATTATATGTTTGTTCCTTAAGTAAACTAAGTTTATGTGCTTAATTTCTAAATGCGGTTTCTTTATGTAAATTGAGATGTGTGATATTTATCATTATTGTTGTCCTTTTGGATTCTAGAGTGGTCCAGGTTAATTACAAGTTGTGACATAACTCTATATTGTCTATTACTTATGTAATTGGGACATGAATGATATGATAGTTGTGTCATGATTGTTGACTTGGAGTGTTATTAATGGTCATAGTTGACTTGACTTGTTATTATTGCTGACTCATATTGACTAAACGTGATGATGTACTTATTTACAAGGTTAAGTGTTATGAACTTGAATAGAGTGTCATAATAGGGATCATGGTCGGCTTGTAGTACTCCATTTTAGTTATATATCCATATTTCTCATTTTATATTGGCCATTAACCCTACAGGCACACTGTTGTTTCTCGTGTGTTAATCCTACACGTGCTCTTATTTTTATTGAGTGCAGAGCATATTTCAGAGATTATTTTGAGACCTCAGTTGTGATTCAAATCATATTTGAAACTCAAGGGTGAGTTGCATCTTTTGGGATACCATGAGTTCTTCAATTATATTCTGGCCTATTTATTTCAGACTTGGATATTACTTTAATTTTTAGGGTTGCATTCCCTTTGATTTATTGGAATTTTGGTATAATGACTTTCAAGTTCTAGGGACTTATTTCTATTTTGTGTTTCTGCATTTATTTTCATTTGAGATATTGAACACTGATTTATTAATGAGATTAGTTTAGTTGCCTATTTTTGGCTAAGTATTAGGTTAATGGTTTAGGTTAGTTAGTTCTTCCATCGAAGAGTTAAAGTGGGTGCCACTAACAATAGGTTTGGATCATGACTATAATTCAATAACTAGAAGGATTTCATAATTTTATATGTCGCATCAGATCGAACAACTTATGTGTACCTTAACAGATAACTAGGTACGACAAATTGCTCAAGATTAAATCATCTGTAGTACTATCGGGACACTCAATGCACATGTGGATAGCTTGGTTGATTGAGATCATCGGCGTAGTGCGTCTTGTTCTCTTTCCTCTTCACATGATGAAAAGATTAAAAGTAGTGATGAGGAGTATATGGATACTACCCCTCATGATTGAGATTCTTCTTATTGAACATTGATGAAAATTTGACACTTTGCATATATTTAAAGTGTTATTATGTTCGAGAACACTTTATAAATTCTTTTAGTAAAACTTTTATATTGAATTTGATGTTTTTAATAATATTTAGCATAATTTTGATGTTGTAATTGATTTTGAATTGATTTGGCAACAACTAGTGTTGGATTGTAGCTGATTTTGAAATGGTACAAATTTGACATGTGTTTTCTACATCTAGTTTTTCTTTTCAAAAAATCGATGGACATGTTCAATATTAAGAATAATGTGATGGACAAGATTGTTTTTCTATGATTTTTAAAAATAAATTCATTTTGCAATTTCCATTGTTGTTCGTTGTTTTAATCTTGTTTGTCGAAATTTTAATTTAAAATAGAAAACAAATTAAAAAAAATGAGTCGCATTTAAACAATGTTGTCCGTCGGATTCATGATTGCAATAAATCAAAACTTAATGATTGTGACTGTGTCATCTTTCCCTCTCTTATGTCTAAAAATACAATGCAATTTGTCATTCTAGCCCTCATAATTTGACCATTTTTTCATCGTGAAGAAGGTTAGATTGATTTAGTAGAAAACCTCACTTTAATTCACAGATCTTCTCCTTTTTTTCTTAAGATATTTTCCTATTCACTCTCTTACTCCTCTGAATATTTAGACTCTCATTATTATTAGAAGAAACTCCAAGCATTCTTTTGGAGGAATCTTAGTATTCTTTTGAAAAGTCCATGATTCTTCTATGCCCCTTATCATTAGGTCTGGGATAATCGTATCTCAAGTTTCTTTTTCATGTATCTTAAGTTTGAATCGGGCTTCCCCTTTCCTTTTCTCTCTTCTTTGTGCATTAAATAGTTGGAAAGCTTTCCTTAAAAATTTTCAAGAGCCACTTCTATCTTTTTTTCTTGTGAATAGTTGTAGCTAGCAAGGGTTTCATTCATCATGGATTCCCACTTTTTATACTTTTCTCCAATTAGTATTTATCACCATCATATTTGACTTATCTTAAGAAAATATGAATGACAAAAAAGTATCATACAAAGAAAGCTTTTCACTAAACTCGTATTTCTGACGAAACTGAGAATGGTTACCTCCTTCTGACCTTGGCTGAGAAAAGATAAAACTACCTGTTCAGACCCTCTTACTCTATCTCTCTCTCTCCTTAAGCTTCTCCTCATCAATCTTCTGACCATGAACTATGACCATACTATCAGCTATACCAGACATAAAATTACTTATTTTAGACCTATTATCAGCCACCATCGAAGGAGAATACCTCACCAACTGGGTGAACATAAGCGAGTACTCCTTCATGCTCACATTACCCTGCTTCAAATTGATGAACTCATGCACTTTAGCTTCTTCAATTCAAAGGGAAAGAACCTATCTAGAAAAGTTGTGGCAAACTTCTCTCACTCTACAGGACTTCTTCCACTGCTTAAACTAGGTGTGAGCTATATCCTGCAACTGATACGCAGCCTAATCTGCACTCTCACTCGAAGTGACACCCATAATATCAGTCACCTTCTAAACCATATCTAGAAACTCTTGCGGATCCTCCTTATACTTAGATCCCGAAAGTAGAGGGGGAGTCATTTGAGTGAAATCCCAAATCCTAATTGCAATCGTATTTGCCACTGAATTAGTTGGGACAATATCTTATTGATTGTTCTAAGCAGATACTGAACGAGCTAAGATAGTGAAAGCAACCCTGAATTTGGCATGGGAGACATGATCATTTAGGGGATCTTTCTGAAGAGGCAGTGCAGGCTGACCCCTATTTCCCCTTTCTCTGTTTTTTTTGAAAGGCATAATTTGTAAACAGAATGAAGAGTGAGTTAGAAAGAGAGTTTAAATAGAGCTCATTCTCTTTTGCACGACATGAACTCTGAAAGAAGGGAAAACTTTCCTAAAAACTTCTCGTAGTCTTTTGCCCATAAGTGTGGCACGCTTCACACCCATGCAAAAAAACTCTACTTAATGTGACTTTTAGACTCCCTAGGATACTTTAAGACTTTAGGCTCTAATACCAAGTTTTTTCATGATCCAAGGCTACCCCTAACCACGACAACGATGCTTACGGTCACTAGTGACCACAAGTAAACTCATGTGCTCGTACCTGCTATAAGCACTAAATAAAATAGCACTGATATAACATTTACAGAAGATAAGCTAATAAAATATTGAAAATCTGAATACTAAATATATGTAATGACAAGTCTAAAATGCCAGTAACAACTGATAATACTTAACTGACTGACAATCTAATTGATTGTCTAAAATCCTCTAAATTGACTGAGGAGTTGATGGGACAAGCACCCAACTAACTCCGACTGCCTAATCATAAGAAAATACTGAAATAATTGAGATAAATAAATCATGTCCTCAATGGATGAGGACTCACCACTACTACTGCTAAGTTACGCTAAGTTGTCTAAGGATGGTCGGGAAACTGAGCGTTCGAGCCTATGTTATAAGACAACATAGCGCAGAAAAAGGTATGCGATCAGTACTTTGAATGTACTGGTATGTGAGATAAGGACTAACTGAAGCGCATGAGATAAATGAGCATAAATAAATGAACATGTAATAACTGAGAATGGAAAACCAAGCATAACATATTTCTGAAATAATTTGTAAACTAAGACACTGAAATCTGTATAACAGAATAACTGTAAATTTGATTTGTACACTTGGTCAAGAAAACTTGAACTATGATATACTAAAATACTGATGGAAACTATGAAAGGTATCATGTAACCGACATGCCCAAATCTAACCTAATTGGGGTGCAAACTGTAACCCCAGTTGGAAGGGTGTTAGTACCGTGCCACGAGTACTAACACTAACTGTATGGATTCACTAATCTGATATCCTAAAGGACCAGGGTATCAAGCCTAAATTGATGGGTGATCCCTGAGAGGAATTCAATCATAAACTGATGGGTGACCCCTCATATCCTACGTTGGATATGTAGTTCTATAATACAGGGACTACTACTAACGACTCTATCTAACTAACGGCGAAGCCGCCATCCCTGCATTTGCTCGGTGCTAAATCGTACTCCCAACTAAACTGACACTCTTTCTAAACTAAACAAATGTTAACTAAACATTATTTTCGATAGTGCTCATCGTGATCATTTCAACTGAACAAATAAGAATATTCATGGTTTAACTGAATCATTACTTGAAAATCTGAAATTATGTAAAACATATAGGTATCAGGTGTCCATAACCCACCAGCACTAAATGATCATAAAATATGACATTTAAGCTTAAAACTATAGTATGGAATCATGGTTTAACCCAAGACATAGATATTTCACCAAACATGTGGAAAGCATGGACTTGAACATCAGGATATTCTAAACATGAGAAATCAACAACATGAAATTCACTTGAATAAGACATGGGAAACTGAGATTTAAGGAATTAGTAAATCAATTATTTCATGGGGTCATACATGGGATGAATTGAATTAAATTACCAAGGAAAACATGAATTTAAACATATTTTGAACATGTAAAATACCAAAATAATAGAAAAATCCATTCTTCAATTTAAAATAGGGTTTTTGGGCTCCATAGGTGAAAGAGACTCATGAATGAACACCCCACATACCTTAAGCTTCTTAACCACAAAGGAAAACACTAATCTTGATGCTTTCTTGGAGGTCCTTGAACTTGGAGAACTTGAATTCTTAATTTCTTGGGCAAAAAGAAACTCAATTTTGTTCTAGGGGAAAAGGGAAGGGTTTTATTAAGAGAAAATTTGGAGAATAAGGGCAAATAATGCCCTAAATGATGCCCCAAGTCATGATATGAACGATTGGGTTGAGGGGAAAAAGATCTAATTTCCCCTCAGTCATTTAAATTTAGAACTGTAAGCAACAGGCTCACCGCGATGCGGTCTTATCGCGTTCATTAATTTTCCTCACCGCGACGTAGTCTGCATGACATCAGGACTAATGTCGTATCGCGGGCTTATCATGGTGAACCATTGGTTTTGTGATCCAAACATGACCCAAACCTTGTCCAAAAAATTTAAAACTCTTCGAGACATACCTTTCACATCCCTGAACATGAATCAACTCAAAAACTAACGTCTTGAGGTAGAGAAACCCAAAATAAAAATCCTTGAAGTTTATAGGTCTTTAAAATAACTGTCCCTAACACTTAGTGAAAATTTCAAGCTTTAAGCCCCTTATACATTCAACTAGAAGTTGAATCGAGCTAAGATTAATATGGGGTATTACAATATCTCCCCCTTAGGAACATTCATCATCGAATAAGATTGGTTAGTTTGAGAGTATTGTACTAAGGTAACTGAGATCACATGCTGAACATGCATGTCTCGGAACAAGATTACAGAACTGGGTCTGAAATATGATACATAAATTTAATTGATTTTGTGAATGCAGGTAATGATATGGGAATAGCTACATAACAGAAACTGATAATGGAAAAGAGTCAATCTAAGGAAGAGTCTTTACCTCAAGCTGAATCAAAGTTTGCAGAGAAGAGATGATGGTACTTGGTTCAGCATATTTTCTTCTGTTTCACAAGTAGCTCCCTTAACAGACTGAATTCGCCAAAGGACCTTAACCAAGGGAACTTCTTTATTCCTTAGCCTGCGAACCTGATGATCAATGATCTCAACTGGGACTTACTCGTAGGAAAGGCTATCCTTAACGTCCATATCTTCTAAAGGAACAAATAAAGTTGAATTACCAATACACTTCTTTAACAAAGTAACAAGAAACACCGGATGCACTGATGTGAAATCTACAGGCAACTCTAGCTCATAATCTACCTTTCTAAAACGGTTCAAGATTTTATAAGGGCCAACATATCGGAGGCTGAGTTTTCCCTTTTTGCCAAATCTCTTTATTTTTTTCATTAGAGCAATTTTCAAATAGACCAAATCACCAACCTCAAACTCAAGATATTTTCTCCTCACATCTGCATAAGATTTTTGATAGCTTTGGGTTGTCTTCAGCCTCTCCCGAATCAACTGAACCTTCTCTATCACCTCAAATGCTGAATTTGGACTTATCACTATAACCTCACTTTCTTAAAACCAACCAATGGGAGATCTAAATCACATATAATAGAGAGCCACAAATGGAGCTATCTGAACACTAGAGTGATAACTGTTGCTGGAAACAAACTCAGTCAAAGGTAAGTGGTCATCCTAACTATCTTTAAAGTCAATAACACATGCTCTCAACATGTACTCCAAGGTCTGAATGGTCCTCTCTACCTGACCATCTGTCTGAGGATGAAAAGTTATACTTAGATGATCTTGGGAACCAAGACCCTTCTAAAATGCCTTCCAAAAGTGAGAGGTAAACTGAGTACCTCTATCTGAAATGATAGATAATGGAATCCCGTTTAATTTAACTAACTCTCTGAGATAGAGTCGAGCATAATCCTCAGTTGAATACGACGTATGAACTAGCAAAAAGTAGGCTGACTTGGTCATTCTATCAATAATCACCAAAATCAAATCATGTTGATGATGCATACGAGGCAAATCTGTCACAAAATCCATGTTTACCACTTCCCTACTTCCATGTGGGGATGCTAAACTCCTGCAATGCACCACTAGGCCTTTGGAGCTCAATCTTAACCTGTTGAAAATTTGGGTACCTAGCCACAAACTCTACAATATCCCTCTTCATACCACTCTACCAATAGATTTCTCGCAAATTATGGTACATCTTAGTGGCTCCTGGATGGATCGAGTATCGCACACTATGCACTTTTCCAAGTATTCGTTGTCTCAAACAATCATCTTATGGAACATATAACCTACCCCGACAACGAAGCACACCATCTCCCCCTTGAGAGAAAGCTTCTACTTTCTGATCTCTAACTGCCTCCTTCAACTTAACCAAACTAGGATCCCTATCTTGCTTTTCTTTCACTTCGGCAACCAATAAAGATTCCGAACTATTATAAACCCGTGTACTACCTTTAGCTGAATCAACCAACCAAAAACCTAATCTAGCAAACTGATGAACCTCCTGAACTAACTTCTTCTTATCCTCTTCAACATGAGCAGCACTACCTATAGAAAACCTATTAAAGGGCATCTTCCACTACATTAGCCTTGCCCGAATAATACAACACACTCATATCATAATCTTTTAATAACTCAAGCCACCTTCCCTGATGAAAATTTAGATCTTTCTGCATAAACACGTACTAAAAAATCTTATGGTCAGTGAACACATCAGCATGAACCCTATAAAGATAGTGCCTTCAAATTTGTAAGGAAAACACAACTCCTACCAACTCAAGATCACGGGTAGGGAAATTCTTCTGATGGGGTTTAAGTTGTATAGAGGCGTAGGAAATGACCTTGCCTCTCTGCATCAAGACACAACCAAGACCAACTCTAAAAGCATCATAATAAACTACAACCCATCTGAACCATCTGGCAACGTCAAGACTGGGGCAGAAGTGAGTCGAGTCTTCAGCTCCTGAAAACTCTTCTCATAAGAATCTGGCCATTAAAATTGGACTTTTTTCTGATTCAATCGAGACATGAGGGATACAATAGAAGAAAACCCTTCAACAAATCATTTGTAATAGCAGGCCAAACCCAAGAAACTCTGAATATCTAATGGAGAGATAGGTCTAGGCCAGTTTCTCACTGCTTCAGTCTTTTGAGGGTCAACTCTAATGCCATCACCAAAAATAATATAGCAAAGAAAGATACTGATCTTAGCCAAAATTTGCACTTATTGAACTTGGTGAAAAACTGATGAGCTCTAAGGGTTTGCAACACAATTCTTAGATGGTCTACATGATATCATCAATAAAGACTATAACGAACATGTCCAAATGCTTCTTGAACACTCTATTCATCAAGTCCATGAAAATTGTAGGGGCATTTGTTAGTCCAAAAGACATAACTAGGAATTTGAATTGACCATAGTAAGTTCTAAAAGTTGTCTTTGGAATGTCACATTCTCTGACTCTAAGTTGTTGATAGCCGGATCTGAGGTCTATCTTATGGAAATAACTAGCAACCTGAATTTGGTCAAACAAGTCATCGATTTTGGGAAGTGGATACTTATTCTTGATGGTAACCTTATTCAATTGACGATAATCAATGCACTTTCTGAGAGCAATTTCTTAGCACGAACAAGACTGGAGCGCCCCATAGAGAAATATTGGACTAATGAAACCCTTATCTATGATATATTTTAATTATTCTTTCAATTCCCTAAGCTCAGTTGGAGCCATTCTATAGGGTAGAATAGAGATAGGTTAGGTATCTGGAAAGAGATCTATTTTAAAGTCAATTTCCCTCTCAAGAGAAATTCCAGGAAGATCTTCAGGGAACACATCTGGAAATTCCCTTACTATTGAAATTGACTTGAGGCTTGGGTCTTAGAGCTAGAGTTCTTGAATCGAACAAAATGATACATGTACCCATTAGATATCATTTGTCTTGCCTTAAGATAAGAAATAATCTAACCCCCTGAGCACTAAAGTACTATGCCTCTATTCAATGACTGGTTCATTAGGAAACTAAAACTAAATAATTCTATTTCTACAGTCAACTGAGGCATAGCATGAGTGGAGCCAATTTATGCCAAGAATAATATCAAAATAAGTCATCTCTAACTTTACAAGATCAACTGAGGTAAGTTTTTGAGATACTGTGACTAGGAAATTTCTATATACCCATCTGGCTATGATAATTTACCTACTGTGGTAGACACTGAGAAAGGTTCTGCTAAAGATTTAGGAATAACACAAAAATTGACTGTTATATAAGGAGTCACAAAAGAAAATGAAGCTTTGAGGTCTAATAAAATATACACATAAGATGAAAGACTTGTAACGTACCCATAACCACATCAGGAGAACTCTCCTGATCATTTCGAGTATGGAAAGCATACAGTCTGTTCTGGAGTTTCCCACTAGTGGCAGTCGAAGTAGCACCCTGCTGAGTCAAGTGACCTGCTGAAGCTACTGAAGATGTAGTTTGTCCCTAATGGCGATCGCTTATGCCTCTATACACAACCACCATACACTTCTTAATCTTGTAACCTGGCTTGCCATATCCAAAACACACATCACTACCAGCCTTACACACACCCTAATGATTCCTACCATATTTCCCGCAGAGTGGATTAGTACGACCACTGTTTACACTAGCCTAGTACTTAGAGCCTGGTGCTCTATCCAGAGCCTAGGCTGCAAATTTCTAACAGAAATGAGAAGAGTTGCCACCTTGTGACCTTAGCTGAGAAATGTTGAAACTAACTATTTTGGCCCTATTATTCTCTCTATCTCTCTCATTAAGCTTCTCCTCCTCAATCGATAGAGCATGAACCATGAGCCTAGATAGGTCCATATCCTTAATTAGAATAGCAGTCCAATACTCCTTAACCACACTATCAGCCACTATCGAAGAAGCATACCTCACCAACTGAGTGAACATAAGTGAGTACTCCTTCACGCTCATACTACCCTACTTCAAATTGATGAACTCTTGCACCTTAGCTTCCCTCAACTCTAAGGGAAAGAACCTATCTAGAAAAGTCATGGTAAACTCCTCCCACTCTACAGGCCCTACATTAACATCTCGGTTCTTCTTTCACTGCTTAAACCAGGTATGAGCTACATCCTACAATTGATACGCAGCCAACTCTACACTCTCACTTGAAGTGACGCCTATAATATCATTCATCTTCTACAAAATATCCAAAAACTCCTATGGATCCTCCACAAACTTGGATCCCAAAAATAGAGGGGGATTCATCCGAGTAAAATCTTGAATCCTAACTGCAGTCGTATTTGCCACTAGATTGGCTGGGGCAATAGCTTGTAGGTTGTTCTGAGCAGCTACTAAATGGGCTAAGGTAGTGAAAGAAGCCCTGAATTCGACATGGGAGACATGATTATTCAGGGGATCTTCCTGAACATGTAGTGTGGGCGAACCCTATTTCCTCTTTTGTTATTTTTTGGGAGGTATAGTCTATAAATGGAATTAAGGGTGAGTTAGAAAGAGAGTTTAAATAGAGCTTATGCTCTTTCGCATGACTTAAACACTGAAAGAAGAGAAAACTTTCCAAAAAATATCTCGTAGCCTCTTTCTAAAAAGTGTGGCGCGCTTCACACCCATGCATAAGACTCTACTCAATACGGCTTTTAGACTCCCTAGGAAACTTTAAGACCTTAGGCTCTGATACTAAGTTTTGTCATGACCCGAGGCTACCCCCAAGCTGTGACAATGGTTCTTACAGTCACAAGTGACCACAAGCTGACTTATAAGCTGGTACCTATTGTGAGCACTAAATAAAATGGCACTAATATAACATATGAAGAAGATAAGATGATAAAATACTGAAAATCTAAATATTGAATATATGTAAATAATAATTCTAAAATGTCTGTAACAACTGATAATACTGAACTGACTGACTATCTAACTGATTGTCTGAAAACCTCTAAATTAACTGAGGAGTTAATGGGACAAGCCGCCAACTAACTTTGACTATCTGAACAAAAGAAAACACTGAAATAGCTGAGATAAATAAATCATATCCTCGATGGATAAGGACTCATCACTGCTACTACTGAGTTACGTTGAGCTATATAAGGATGGTTAGGAAACTAAGCATCTAAACCTATGTTATAAGATGACATAGCGCAAAGAAAAGTATGTGATCAATACTTTGAATGTACTGGTACTTGAGATAATGACTGACTGAAGTGCATGACATAACTGAACATAAATAAATGAACATATAATATCTAAGAATGCAAGGCCAAGCATAAAATATCTCTGAAATAATCTATTAATTAAGAGACTGAAATCTGTATAACTAAATAACTGTAAATCTGATATGTACACTTGGTCAAGCAAACTAGAACTAAGATATACTGAAATACTAACAAAAACTATGAAAGGTATCATGTTAACTGACATGCCCCAATCTAAGCTAATTAGGGTCCAACCTGTAACCCCAGTTGGAAGGATGTCAATAACGTACCAGGGGTACTAATACTGGTTGTGTGGATCCACTAATCTGATATCTCAAAATACAAAGGTGTCAAGCCTAAATCGACGGGTGACCCCTGAGAGGAAATCAAGCCTAAACTGACTGGTGACCCTCATATCTTATGCAGGCTACGTGGTTCTAGAATACAGGGACTACTACTAATGACTCTGCCTAACTGACGGTGAAGTCGCTTTCCTACATTTACTCAATGCTAAATCCTACTCACAACTAAACTAACACTAGTACTGAACTTAACTAAGGTAAACTGAACATTATTTCTGATAGTGCTTATCATGATCATATCAACTGAATAAATAGGATATTCATGATTTAATTAAATTATTACTTGAAAATATGAAATCATGTAAAACATGTAGGAATCGGGTGTTCATAACCCACCAGCACTGAATGATCATAAATATGATATTTAAGCTTAAAACTATAGTATGGAATCATGGTTCAACCGAAGATATTTCACCAAACATGTGAAAAGCATGGAGTTGAACATGAGGATATTCTAAACATGAGAAATCAAAAACACAAAATTCATTTGAATAAGACATGGAAACTGAGATTTAAGGCATGAGTAAATCAATTATTTAATGGGGTCATACATGGGATGAATTGAATTAAATTACCAAGGAAAACATGAATTTAAATTCATCTTGAACATGTAAAATACCAAAATAATAGAAAAATTCATTCTTTAATTTAAAAGAGGGTTTTTAGGCTTCATGGTGAAAGGGACCCATGAATGAACACCCCACATACCTTAAGATTCTTAACTTGAAATAAAAACACTAATCTTGATGCTTTCTAGGAGGTTCTTGAACTTGAAAAACTTGAATTCTTGACTTCTTGGGGAAAAAGAAACTTAATTTTGTTCTTGGGGGAAGGAAAGGGTTTTCTTGAGAAGAAATTTGGAGAAGAAGGGCAAATAATGCCCTAAATAGTGCCCCAAGTCGTGATATGAACAATTGGGTTGAAGGGGAGAGACCTAATTTTCCCTCAGTCATATAAATTCAAAACTTGGCGCAACAATTTCACCGTGATATGGTATTATCGCGGTCATTATTTCTCTAACCATGCCAAAATCTACATGACATCAGGACTAATGTCACGTCGCGGGATTATCTCGATGACCCACTAGTTTTGTGATCTAAATATGACCCAAATCTTGTTTGAAAAATCTGAAACCCCTCCGAGACATTTCTTTTACATCCTTGAACATGAACCAACTCAAACACCAATGTCACGAGGTTGGGAAGACCAAAATAAAAATCCTCAAAGTTTAGGGTTCTTGAAAATGACTAAGTCTCCAACACTTATTTAAATTTCAATCTAAATTTCAAGCCTTAAGCCCCTTATGCATGCAACTAGAATTTGAATCGAGCTAAGATTAATACGGGATATTACAAATGTGTTCATCACATGAAATTTGTAAGTCGCATTCGTGATATGCGACTTCTCATCTCAATGTTGAAACTCTAATAAAATTTCTAACCTTTTTGTTTGACCTATACGGTGGGAGTTGCAACCATAAATTAAGGATGCGATGATGCATCTAGGTTCGTATATTGATCCTGATGTTTAGTCATTTTAATGTTAATTCTTGCTTAGGACCTATGCACTCGATTCTTTAATGATATCTCTTGATTCAAAGATGATTTTGATCTCACTTTACTAATTTTTACCCCTTTAATATCTAGAAATACTTTGTTCAAACTTTTCAATTGAAGTTTTGCATCAAACTTGTCATTTTTATACCTTCTTCCTCAACTATATATGAATAATACCAAGAATATTTAAATTTTTTTATTTTGGGGGGAATCTTTTCAAATTTGGATCTCAATTCTCCTCAAGGTAGAGAACAAATCTCAATACATTTGAAGCCTAAGATTAGTTTACTTGTTCTTCAACTTCTTCATCCCAATAATGGTAAAAAATTTTAAACAACTTCAAATGATTTGAAATATCAAATTTAGACTCAAATGATACTATAGAATACAATTCTAGTGTCAAAAATAATAAATAAAGAAGAATTAAAATTATTTTTTTACTGTCAATAATAATAAGCAAATTGTAGGCATCAACTTTCAAGAGTATTTTCTTTCCTTCAATGACTTTACTGATTTCTTATTTGTTTGAAAATATTGAAATTCATGAAATTTCTAACAATCTGATACATGTTAGAGATATTGTCCTTAAAAATAAAGATAGCAAGTGTTTGTTTGGTTTATTGTTGGAAAGTGAATAAAAAATGGAGAAAAGAAAAATGAAGGAAGAGTGAAATGTTCTTTTGCTTTTTTGAAGAAGCATTTCTCCCACATAGGGGGGGGAGAAACTTTCATGTGCGTAAATATAAAATCACTTTTTCATATTATTAAAGGGTTTAGAAAAAGAAATACCATGCACCGTTATCGTTATTACTTGTTCGACTTTAAATTTGGATTTTAAAAAATGATTGAGAAATTATCATTTTGGACAACATTCATTTAAATTTAATTATTTAATGATTATTTAATTTAAAATCTTACCTTGAATTTTTTGTTCATGTACGGACTGCACTCGTAACACTACTTTGGGTGTGTTGAGGGATGTACAGCCACACAAGACTATGTGTGAACCATACATGATCCGCACAACCTCACATCTTAACTTGCAGGTTTTAATGTGCAGCTACACAAGACGATGTGTGGACTGCACATGCCCGGCACATTTGATCCAATGCAACTTCTTAAAGTAATTACTTCTTTTTTGAAGCAGCATCTGTTGGCTATAAATATCTGATTCTTCCTCAAATATTAGGTACAAAACTTTTTGTTTTTCTACATTTCTCTTTCTAAAAAATTCAAGTGTGATTTGTTGTCGTTAATTGGGTTCTCCGTTCATTGAAATTTGAGTTACCATTATGCTGATGAATAAATCGTTCTATTCTGGGAGGATATTTCCAATAGTCTCGAATATAATAAGGAGAATAATTTCTTTAAGGACACATTACAAACTCAGTGGATCCAACTTAATTCTTTCTAATTTTTATTTTGTTGTTTTTCAGAAATAATTTCAAGTTATGTTTATTGTTAGGGGTGTGCAAAAATCGAATCGAACAATAAATCGAACTAATAAAAATGGGATGTATTCATTAAATTATTTAGTTTATTATTTTATCCTGTAGTAACTGCTGTGTTACAAATTTCTGTATAATAAGTTATTCTTTCTGTACTATAGTGTATATCTAATTCTAGATTTTCTATGTCATTTATTATCTTGTGTTGTTCTTCTTGTAGTGAGTTTTTTATATTATATAAACTGTTTGTAGGGGGTGCGGATAACTAAGCTGATAAATAGATTTTGCGGATAACTAAGCTGATAAATAGATTTATTATAACTGATGAATCTATTCTTTTTTGTGCGTGGTTATTTCTTAGATTTTGTTTTAATAAATTATTCTTTTTGTGGGATGTATTCATTAAATTATTTAGTTTATTATTTTATCCTGTAGTAACTGTTGTGTTACAAATTTTTGAATAATAAGTTATTCTTTCTGTACTATAGTGTATATCTAATTCTAGATTTTCTATGTCATTTATTATCTTGTGTTGTTCTTCTCGTAGTGAGTTTTTTATATTATATAAACTGTTACATGTACTTTTTTCTAAATTTTCTAAGGTTTTTTCTATCCAAATTAACTTTTCTTTTAGATCTTCCATTATTTTTATAATATTGTTTCTATAATTAATTTCGTTATTTAGATTATCTTGGTTTTCTCTAGTTTTTCTAATATATTCTAACATCCACAATCTTGATCTAAATAATATCCTTCTGGGTATATGTCTTCGTATATCTGTTCTAAGGCATTTATTATTTCTATTTCGTAGTTTATTACTTCTTCTAATATCATTTTCTTAATATCTATTATTTCTATATCTTTAAGTATATATAAGATTAAAACTCTAAGGTAGTCTAAATGAGCTATTTTCTAAAATTGATATTTTATAGTTTTTAGACTTAGTAGTTCTTGCATATTTATATTAAGAGATTTTATATATTTTTTATTTTCCATGTATCTTACTATATTTATTTTTATCTGTTTTTCTATTAACTGTATATTTCGCATATCTTTAAAATTTCTACGTGATCCTAACATAATAAATATTTATAAGAGTAGTTAGGTATGTGTGGTATATAACTTATTCTATCCGTATAATTTTCTCCATATGCTTTTTCTAATATAATTTTTCTTATATCTGCAACATCTATATCTCTAATTACATACAAAATAAGTATCTTGAATTTATCTACCATGACATCAGATATATTATCATTCATTATCATAAAATTGTTTTTTTCAAAATATTCCCTTCAACCATGTACATCATAAAATATAGTCATCTCAGATTACTATATACTAGATTATTCTTAAATAACATGTTCTTCGGTCACTATTAGCATGGTAATTCAGATACTTTTTCCCTTAAACAGCGCCTCGACTTTGGTTACTCCCCGCCACGGCTTCTTGCCTCATTGGTTTCACCTTTAGGATGGCATAGTTTCTAGGGATTTTTCTCCGTTTCCACTTTGCTAATAAACTTTTTAACATATTATTTTTCGAATAATTCTACTATAAAGTAACTAATATGAATTTATTTTATCATATCATGATTGTCGGGAATTATGAATTTAGCTATTCATAATCATAAATAGATATACCTGTTCCGGTAGCTTTGATATTTCTGAGGTTTGTTGTTCCATAGTTTTTTCCATTGCAGTGTATATATTTAATTAACTGGGCTAAATATTTTTGAACGGAATGGAGAGAGGTTTTTTGGCTAATGTAAGAAGGCTTGCCTTGCAATGCCTTCTTGCTTCTTTATTTATAGAATGATTTTTACAAACACTTTACATGTTTTACAACCTTACGTAAAGGCTAAAAAGCTAAAAAACAAAAAAGGCCTTAAAAGTCTTAAAGGCTATTCATAGGCTACCTAAAAGTCTATGTAGCCTTAAATGATCCTAAAGTCTACATAAGAAAAAAGTCTATGAAAAAATAGTAACTTACAATAATTTTAAAGACATTTGCGTAAATAAAATCTGTACAATGAATATCTTGTCTCCGTTGATTTTGTCGTATCTGTCATATCTCCATTATTGTTTCTTATCTTATCTTCCAGCTTTCATATTGTCTTCTTGATTTTTTATTCTAGATGTACTTCTGGAATAATATTATCTTCTCCATTACACCTCGAACATTGGTGATCTAGATATTTATGCCCAATTATTTTACAGTATCTTGTTAGTAATCCGTCAGAAATAAATCCTTTTTTAATGGCTCGTGCAGTAGATGGTTTCTCTGGATTGAGTAGCGTCATTATCCATTGTCTTACGTCCTCCATATCTGTTGGTCGTAGCTCTTTCGAATTCGAGTAAATCATTTGGTGATCTCTCGAGTAGTAGCCCATATTGAATTTCCATTAGCATAGTTATTTGCTAGTTCTTGTATAATCGTAGATAGTCCAATAAGTCTTTTATTTGCATAGAATTCTGGTATCTCGATTCTAGGTATTTTTGGTTGCTGCGCAATATCTTCTGGTATAATCATATCTCTTGTTAATCCTATCTTTACGACTTGTATAACTGGTTTTATCTCGTCATATAATATCTCCGCGGGTGCAGTATAACACTTTATATAAAATAGAGTGTCTTTTGTTATTCTTTTATAGGTCGTGAATATCTTAGATAATTCGTCCATAGCTGTCAATTCTGCTCCGTCTTGGGTGTATATGATGTTTAGCAGTCCATAGTCAAAACATGTTTTCACTAGGCTTGGGTTAGTTTTTGGTAGTGCGATTAGCTTATTATATCCCTGTAATTTTTGGGTTATATAGTTGGTATTTGGTTCTTGGGTGTTTGTAGCTTTTGGGTTATGGTTTAGGAAGTTTTGTACTCTATAGATGTTTTCTATATATTTCTGGGTTGTATAATTGTAAACTTTTTTGTCTTGGTTCAGGCTATCTCGGTATGTGTTAACTTGTGAGGGTATGAATAAATGGTCTTTTTGTATTTTTGGTGTAAATGATTTTTCAAATATTTTATTCATGTTCGTATTTTGGTATCTTGGTCGACTAACTCCTTTGCTTGTACCTGCAGAAGTAGATTGATAAATGTTATGGATTTTATGGAGTATCCCAACATCTCCTTCTAGCTCTGGAATTTTATTGTCTTCCGATCGACATAGCTCTGCACACTACTGAATTAGTCGATTCATAGCTATAGACTTCAGTTTATCTTCATTAGTCTTTAGCTTTAGCTTTTCTATCTCAGTACCCATTAGCTTCATCTCGGTACCCATACTGTCCACTTTCAATGAAAGTGTAGTCAGGGCGTTGAGTATCTTTTCATGTATATTTTCTTCTATCATTTCAGTTTGTGTAGCTTTGTCTTGATATGTAATCTGCAATAACATTTTTGTTAGTACTGATTACTTCTATTATAAATGTAAAATTTAATATGTTTAAAACTAGTCTCCGAATCTCTTTTGTTATAACTGAATTTTGTATTTTCTTTGTTAGCCACCAGCGTACCTGTGTATTATCTGTTCGCACAATAAATTTGTTATATACAATATATGGTTCAAATGCTAACAAACATTTATATAATGAACATAATTCTTTTCTATTTATTTCCCATTTTATTTCTGTCTCGTTGAATGTACCTGAGTAGTATCTACAATGGTGTTCTATTTTTTCTGCTTCATATCTATATTTAAGTACTCCTCCGTAACTATATTCACTGGCATCTGCTTCTACTATGTATGTAAATTTCCTATTTTCATCCGGAAATTGTAATTTTGGTAATTCCTTGCAAAGTAATTTTATTTTTTGAACTTGTTTTTTGTCTTCTTCATTATAATTATATTCTATATCCTTTTTTAATTTTTTCTGTAGTGGTTTTAAGTTTTCTGCTAATTTTGGAATATATTCTCTTACTTGGTTTACTAATCCTAAAAATGATTGTAATTTCTTTTTTGTATCTAATTCTTCTTTCGAATTTATTATTTTTTGTACTATATGTTGTTGCATTTTTACTCCACTTTTATCTATTTGTATTCCTAAAAATTCTATCTGGTTTTTCATAATTTCGGCTTTCCTTTCACTTAGACTTATTCCTAATTTTTCTATTATATCTGTGAATTGTTCCAATAATTTTATATGTTCTTCTTTAGTTTTTGTATATAATAATATATCGTCTATGTATACTATACAGTTAGGTAATTGTTTAAAATAATTATCCATAAAATGTTGATATCTACCTGGTGCATTTTTATATCCAGATGGTAATACATTCCACTCATAAAATCCTTGTGGTACCGTAAATGCGGTTAATTCTTTAGATTCTTCTTCTAACTTTAGATGGTAAAATCCTGATTTATAATCAAATTTGCTAAAATAATTATATCCTTGTATCTGTCTTATTTTTAATATCTTATTTGGTATTGGATAATTATATGTTATAGTTTTTGCATTTAAATTTCTATAATCAATAACCATTCTACTTTTTCCTCTTTTTTGTTTACTATGTTTATTTACTATAAATGCTGGACTATTATGTTTACTATTACTTTTTTGTATATATTGTTTTTCTAATAATTTATCTATATGCATTTTAAATTCTTTTAAATCGTCAAAATTATATGTTAATGGTTTTTGGGTTATTATACTATTTTTGTCTATTAATTCAATTTTTATGGTAGTTTTATGTTTTTCCCATCCTTTTAATGGATCTTCACTATATAATTATTCTAATTTTTTCTTAACTATTTCTATCTTATTTATTGAAAATATAGTTATTTCTGTTTTATTTATCGAGAATACTACTAATTCTATTGTATCTTCAGCGTTTTTTATATTTTCTAACTTTTGTGTAATTTTTTCACTTCCTTTTATCCAATCAGTTTTCTTTCTTATTTTATTATTAACTCTTTTTGCTCTTACTTTTTGTTTACATGGTGTTGTAAACCACCAGTCATTTCTAGTTATTATATGTGGGTATAGTTTATCTAAAAATAGCATTCCTAAAAGTATATCTTTTGATGTTAGTTCATAATTATAAATTTCTTCTATTGTCAATATCTTATCCCATATTTGTGCTTTTACATTCCTAGCTTTATAAGTAATTTAGCTTCCTTCATTATTAAATCCTTTAACTACTATTGGTATTTTTAATTTATCCCATTTACTTTCTGGTAAGCAATTATATCTACATAAATTAGCTTCTGCTCCTGTATCTATCATAGGCGTATAATATCTACTATAATATCCTTCCACTACTATCTTCATTAATACATATATTTTCATTTTATGTTAAGGCTCTTTTTAAGAATAATCTTTCCCTATTATATGTTATGGCTAATTGTGTATGTTCTATATTATATGGTTTTACTTGTTTTAACCATTTTATTCCTAATATTATATCTACTTTTTGCATTTCTTCTTTTACTTCAAATTCTATTTTTATTTTTCTAATTCCTCCTATTATTATTTCTTTTTCTGCTATATCTTTACTATTTATTAAACTTCTCGGTAGATCTGGGCATATATCATTATCAGTTTTTATTTCTTCATTTTTTACTAAACATTTTGCTATATAATTTTCTTCTTGTCCTGTGTTTAATAGTATTAAATATTCTTTTTCATTTATTTTTCCTGTTATGTAATATTGATTTAGATTACTTATTGAATTTGTTTCATAACTCGTTCTTTTTGATGAGGTTGATGATTCTGGTTTTTCATTAGCTATTCTTTTTGTTGTACTTATTCTATCATTTACTATTTCTAAATTTTCTTCTATATCTATGTCTCTATAGCTATAATCATTATAATCTATTGTTTTTACAATTTGTTCAAATGGGCTATCTATTTGTATTTTGTTAATTTTATTCTTTCCTGTTATTTTATGTTTTGTTGTTAATACATATAAATTTTTACATCTTGCTGTAAATATTTTACTTCCTGGGGTTAATTCTATTCCTGATATCTTCCAATATAATACTAGTGATTTATCTATATTTCTATCTGTTACTGCTACTGAATAATTTGCACTTATTATAAATTTAAATTTTTGGTATATTAAATTTCCTTTTACGGTAGTTATTATGCTTTTTTCTATAGGTTTTATAATTCTATCATCTGCTAAATATAATTCTATCGGTGTATCTATTCCTTCTCTAAAACATGCTTTTATTAATATTTCTGTACCTCCAAGGTGTACGTATTTTATTGGATCTCCTTTACTTTTTATATCATTTATTTCTTTATTAATTATTCTTTTTGTTACAGGTGGTATACTAGCTTTTCCTTTTGCATATCTACAGTCTATTACATGTTCTTTTTGACATACTACATAATATTCATCTTTTTTCCTACTAAAAATATTTTTTATTGTTGGTATTTTAAATATTTTTTCTACACTTAAATCTAACTCTTTTCTTTTTATTTCATCAAATATATTACTGTCAAATATTATTTTTTGTTCTGTTCCTTCATCATTTAAATATTCTTCCTTTGTTATTATTTTTATATCTTCTTCAGTCATTTGATTCATCTATTTCACTATCTGTTTCAGTATCTGTTTCGTTTTCTGAAATTTCATATATACTATCTTCACTTTCTAATTCATAATCTATATAATCTATCTGCATATATTCTGTATTTTCTATTTTTATTTCGGATATTTGTTTATTTTTTGGATTTTTGGGTAGTTTGCAATCTCTAGCTAAATGTCCTAACTTTCCACAATTATAACATGTACATTCTTTTATAGATTTTTTCTTTCTATATGGTCTTTTATTTTTATAATTTTTTACATAATATCTTTTTCTTGGTTTCTTATATTTATATTTTGATTTTTTATATTTCTTATATTTCTTATGTCTTTTTCTTTTCTTATAATATCTTTCTTCGCATCCAAATTGGGGTGCTATTTTATTTTTGCAACATGCTAAATTTCTTATTAATGTTTTTTCCATTTTTAATTCTTCTCTATATTTTTCACATAAATTTCTATACCATTGCTGTAAAAATTTTATTCTAGCTCCTAACGTATCTACTATTTTTGCTTCTTCCCAACTTTTTATTATTTTTGAACTAAATGGTTCGGGTAATTTATTAAAATATAATTTTCTTATTTCTTTACTTTCTTCTATACTATATGCTCCTTTATAATAATATTCTTTAAATGCGCAAGTATATTCGTCTATATAACACATATTACATATTGTTAATTTTATCATTAAATTCCTGTTTGTATCTTTTTCTTCATCTTGTTCTTCTAATGTTGTCATACTACCAAATTCATCTTTTATAGTTGTTTCATATTTTTTTAATAATTCTATAGGTGTTAATTTAGTTGTTGTTGATAATGTTCCTTCCATAGGTTTATTAGTTCTTAATACTTTCTTACTATTTTCGGTTAAGTTTGAAAACCATAGTTTTACTGATCCTATTAATGTTTTTTCTATATATTCTGGTGCATCTGTTATGTTTATATTATTATCTAATAATTGTTTTGTCATATATCCTATCCATAATTGTATTGTTTTTTCTGTATCTATTACACAGTCTAGGTCTAAAAAGTTATAATTTTTATTAACTATTTATTTTGGTGTCCATTTGTCATATTTATTATATCTTTTAAATTTATTTTTATAATATATAGGTTTTCTTATTTCTGTTGTCTTAGGTATTATATTTTCATCTTTTTTTTTGTCAAGAGTATTTATTTCTGTATTGGTATTTTCTAAGTTTTCTTCATTAATTTTTTCTTGTTTTTTGTTAATTTCTAAATCTTTTATATTTGTTAATATTTCCGTATATGTTTCACTATCTTCTGAATCATAATTATCTGTCTCTTCGACCTCTATATTATTTATTTCTAATTTTTCCTTAAATTGGTTCATCTCGTTTATTAATGTTTGTTCTTTATCTTTTTCTTCTTTTTCTTTTTGTCTTTGTTCGTTAACATTTGTAGTTTATTTTCTAATTCAGCAATTCTACTATTTTTAGTTTCTTCTATTTTTCGTATTTCTTCCGTAGTTTGTTGTTTAATTTTTTCTATTTCCTTTTTTCTATCTATTTCTTCATTTTCTTTTTCTATTCTTACCATTGTTGTTAGTTTATCTTCTAGTTTTAATTCTTATTTTTCTAACATTAAATATAAATGTTCTCCTATTTTCTTGTATCTTCTTCCTAGATTCGAAAATACTATTTTTATTTTTGATCCTTCGTGATTTTCGTATATTTTTTCATCTATTATAAATTCTTCTTTATTCATTTTATTGTGAATAGTTCATGTTGATATATATATTCTAAACTATCTATTTGGGACTCTAATTTTGATACTTCATCTTTTTGTGTATTTATTGAATTTTTACTAACTCCGGCAAATATATTATAATGTAGTCTTTCTTTTTTTATTTTTAGTTCTTTACGTTTTTTAGAGATAAATTGTTTTAATTCTTTGTATTTTTGCTATTTATTCATTTAAATTATACTTATAATATTTTGGTGGATATCTGAATCTAATTTTATCATAATTAGGTGGTATATATCTCATTCTTTTAGATTTTAAATGGATTATTAATTTTGCTTCAATACTAGATATTAATGTAATTAGGTAAGCTAATCTTTCTGGATTTTCTTTTGTTTTATTTAGACTTATATATTCTGAATAATTACTAACTAAAGATTCTTTAATTTTTCTAAAAGATTCTCTATTTTTAAATGGTCTTCTCATAATTAATTTAATAAATAACTAAATCTAACTTAACTAAATTTAATCTAACTAATTCTAACATGTATCTCACTTCAATATCTTTTAAATTACTGTGCTCTGATATCATTTGTAGGGGGTGCGGATAACTAAGCTAATAAATAGATTTTGCGGATAACTAAGCTGATAAATAGATTTATCTTGTAAGTTACTATTTTTTCATAGACTTTTTTCTTATGTAGACTTTAGGATCATTTAAGGCTACATAGACTTTTAGGTAGCCTATGTATAGCCTTTAAGACTTTTAAGGCCTTTTTTGTTTTTTAGCTTTTTAGCCTTTACGTAAGGTTGTAAAACATGTAAAGTGTTTGTAAAAATCATTCTATAAATAAAGAAGCAAGAAGGCAATTATTTGAAAAACCATTTACACCAAAAATACAAAAAGATCATTTATTCATACCCCCACAAGTTAACACATACCGAGATAGCCTGAACCAAGACAAAAAAGTTTACAATTATACAGCCCAGAAATATATAGAAAACATCTATAGAGTACAAAACTTCCTAAACCATAACCCAAAAGCTACAAACACCCAAGAACCAAATACCAACTATATAACCCAAAAATTACAGGGATATAATAAGCTAATCCCACTACCACAAACTAACCCAAGCCTAGTGAAAGCATGTTTTGACTATGGACTGCTAAACACCATATACACCCAAGACGGAGCAGAATTGACAGCTATGGACGAATTATATAAGATATTCACGACCTATAAAAGAATAACAAAAGGCACTCTATTTTATATAAAGTGTTATACTGCACCCGCGAAGATATTATATGACGAGATAAAACCAGTTATACAAGTCGTAAAGATAGGATTAACAAGAGATATGATTATACCAGAAGATATTGCGCAACAACCGAAAATACCTAGAATCGAGATACCAGAATTCTACGCAAATAAAAGACTTATTGGACTATCTACGATTATACAAGAACTAGCAAATAACTATGCTAATGGAAATCCAATATGGAGCTACTACTCGAGAGATCACCAAATGATTTACTCGAATTCGAAAGAGCTACGACCAACAGATATGGAGGACGTAAGACAATGGATAATGACGCTACTCAATCCAGAGAAACCATCTACTGCACGAGCCATTAAAAAAGGATTTATTTCTGACGGATTACTAATAAGATACTGTAAAATAATTGGGCATAAATATCCAGATCACCAATGTTCGAGGTGTAATGGAGAAGATAATATTATTCCAGAAGTACATCTAGAATAAAAAATCAAGAAGACAATATGACAGCTGGAAGATAAGATAAGAAGCAATAATGGAGATATGATAGATACGACAAAATCAACGGAGACAAGATATTCATTGTACAGATTCTATTTACGCAAAAGTCTTTAAAATTATTGTAAGTTACTATTTTTTCATAGACTTTTTTCTTATGTAGACTTTAGGATCATTTAAGGCTACATAGACTTTTAGGTAGCCTATGAATAACCTTTAAGACTTTTAAGGCCTTTTTTGTTTTTTAGCTTTTTAGCCTTTACGTAAGGTTGTAAAATATGTAAAGTGTTTGTAAAAATCATTCTATAAATAAAGAAGCAAGAAGGCATTACAAGGAAAGCCTTCTTACATTAGCCAAAAAACCTCTCTCCATTCCGTTCAAAAATATTTAGCCCAGTTAATTAAATATATACACTGCAATGGAAAAAGCTATGGAACAACAAACCTCAGAAATATCAAAGCTACCGGAACAGGTATATCTATTTATGATTATGAATAGCTAAATTCATAATTCCCGACAATCATGATATGATAAAATAAATTCATATTAGTTACTTTATAGTAGAATTATTCGAAAAATAATATGTTAAAAAGTTTATTAGCAAAGTGGAAACGGAGAAAAATCCCTAGAAACTATGTCATCCTAAAGGTGAAACCAATGAGGCAAGAAGCCGTGGCGGGGAGTAACCAAAGTCGAGGCGTTGTTTAAGGGAAAAAGTATCTGAATTACCATGCTAATAGTGACCGAAGAACATGTTATTTAAGAATAATCTAGTATATAGTAATCTGAGATGACTATATTTTATGATGTACATGGTTGAAGGAAATATTTTGAAAAAAGCAATTTTATGATAATGAATGATAATATATCTGATGTCATGGTAGATAAATTCAAGATACTTATTTTGTATGTACTTAGAGATATAGATGTTGCAGATATAAGAAAAATTATATTAGAAAAAGCATATGGAGAAAATTATACGGATAGAATAAGTTATATACCACACATACCTAACTACTCTTATAAATATTTATTATGTTAGGATCACGTAGAAATTTTAAAGATATGCGAAATATACAGTTAATAGAAAAACAGATAAAAATAAATATAGTAAGATACATGGAAAATAAAAAATATATAAAATCTCTTAATATAAATATGCAAGAACTACTAAGTCTAAAAACTATAAAATATCAATTTTAGAAAATAGCTCATTTAGACTACCTTAGAGTTTTAATCTTATATATACTTAAAGATATAGAAATAATAGATATTAAGAAAATGATATTAGAAGAAGTAATAAACTACGAAATAGAAATGACAAATGCCTTAGAACAGATATACGAAGACATATACCCAGAAGGATATTATTCAGATCAAGATTGTGGATGTTAGAATATATTAGAAAAATTAGAGAAAACCAAGATAATCTAAATAACGATATTAATTATAGAAACCATATTAGAAAAATAATGGAAGATCTAAAAGAAAAGTTAATTTGGATAGAAAAAACCTTAGAAAATTTAGAAAAAAGTACATGTAACAGTTTATATAATATAAAAAACTCACTACGAGAAGAACAACACAAGATAATAAATGACATAGAAAATCTAGAATTAGATATACACTATAGTACAGAAAGAATAACTTATTATACAGAAATTTGTAACACAGCAGTTACTACAGGATAAAATAATAAACTAAATAATTTAATGAATACATCCCACAAAAAGAATAATTTATTAAAACAAAATCTAAGAAATAACCAC
This sequence comes from Capsicum baccatum var. pendulum, assembly GCA_030864225.1. Lineage (NCBI taxonomy): Eukaryota > Viridiplantae > Streptophyta > Magnoliopsida > Solanales > Solanaceae > Capsicum > Capsicum baccatum. The sequence continues at coordinate 191,550,571 of CM061560.1, forward strand.
GCACAAAAAAGAATAGATTCATCAGTTATAATAAATCTATTTATCAGCTTAGTTATCCGCACCCCCTACAAATGGTATCAAAGCACAGTAATTTAAAAGATATGGAAGTGAGATACGTGTTAGAATTAGGAGTTTGGCAGCAACTAAGATTCTATTTTTTATGTTAGTTGTTATTATTTCTATTTTATGAGTATTTCCTTATTGGTTAAATCAAATATCAAACCGTTAAGGACCAAAAATCGATAAATCGAAAATCGATAAAAAAATATCTTATTGATTGCTTATTGGTTTTGCACATTTAAAAAACAAAAATCGATAAATTAAACCCGCATAAAATCGAACCGAACAGATCGATGCACACTCCTACGTTCATATTTATTTTGAATACATAATTAAATAACATTGTTACCATTGTGCCCAACACTTCCTCTCTTTAAGCTGCGTAAGTATTGCATCATGGATAACTTTATAATGCAACTTCAGAAATATTTAATTTCTATGCCAAAGACTAACATTCTTAAACCTTTTGTCTTGGGCAAGGGAGTATATAAATAGAAGTTGAAGTTTCTTTGGCCGCTTTCCTTGACTGGAAAGTCCAGGCAATAATAATAAATCCAAAATATGGAAACTACCATATATATTCCAAAGAAATGACACTCACTCGCATCACACTAAACTCGTAGTGCACTGCGCATATTCGCTTTTATCCCATTCTTCACACATCACAATCCCTTTTTTAGTTTATTAAATAAGACAAATAATCAAATCTCCCACTATGGCAAATGTTTCTCACTTTTCTTTAAGCTAACTATGTACTATTCTCTCTGTCCAATTTATGAAAAGAAATTTGAAATGCATTTTATTTTAATTATAAATATAAATATATATTTATAAATTATACAAAAAAAAATTGCAAGTCAATAAAGCCAGTAAGAAATTATGGTATAAAGAAAAATAATTTGACTCTTACTCCCTCCGTTTCAAAAAGAATGATCTACTTTTCTTTTTAGTCCGTTTCAAAAAGAATTATTTAATTTTTTTTTTGATAATACTTTAATTTCAATTTTACACATGGCATATTTAGGACCATAAGATTAAAGGGCATCTTGGTACATTTGATACAACTTTTATTTAAGGTCACAAGATTCAAAAGTTTTTTTTTATTTTCTTAAACTTTATGTCAACTCAAAGTAGACCATTCTTTTTTAAACGAAGGGAGTAATACTTTCACTTAATATAAGATAGAGAAAATACTTATATTTAAAATGCATTTAATATGATAAAAAATTGATTCGCGATAAACGAAAATCCAAACAAATCTGAATCATTCAAACGTCAGCAGCCGTCAATTTGTGAGCATTAATTTCAATATTTTTTTTGCAACTTCAGGAAATTTACATTTTATATTCTTTTGGTGCATAAATCCGCAGATGTGTAGTAGTTTATAAGTGCCCATCCGATAAATTTTATCAGGTGCAATAGCTCGCAAATTAACCATATATAAAATATAAATTTCATTAAATAAGTTTAGTATAACGAACTTGATTATGAAGACATTGATAAGGAAATCGATCTCAATCTTTCTTATGGAATATAACCTATTGTACAATTCAACATCCTTACAACAAAAACAACCTCACTGAATTTCCATAAGTGGAGTTTGGAGAGAATAGAGTGTACACACATCTTATCACTACTTCATAGAGGTAGAAAGGCTATTTCGAAAAGATCTTTGACCCAAATGCAACAAATCCAAGTACAAGAAAAAAAGGACAGTGATGAAACCATAGCAATAAATAAGAAAAGTCGTGCAGAGCTTATACGCAAGAAACAATCGTAGCAGCAAAACAATGTATTAACCGAAATGCAATAAACAACATGTGACGATAAATAATTAAAACCAAGAAGGATGTGACTAATACTATGATAGATACCACCAACCCTAAGCTTGTAAAGGCAACACAACCACTCTACTCCCTACTAACATTTTACCCTAATACACGTCTCCACGCCTTCCTCCACCCTTAAAATATTATTTTTCTTACTCTCCTATATAAGAAGTCACGGTGTGGCAGGTGAAGCACACACGAGATCGTCAACATTTCTGCTTGCCGACTTTTCACTTGTTTGCTCTGTGATTTTACTATATCATCCCTAATTAATTATTATATGTCATTTATGTATTAGAAAAATTAATAATATTTAATAAAAAAAAAGTAAAATAGACATTTATGACATATCTACTTCAGCAACTTAAACTGTAATTTTACTAAATCACTCCTAATTAATTATTATAAGACATTTATGTATTAAAAAATTAATAATATTTAATATTTAATATTTAAATAACTTGACGTCTTATATGAGACCCACTTAATTTTTTTCACAAGTATTTTTATAGTAATTTTGTTATATCACTTATAATTAGTTATTATAAGTCATTTAAGACATATTTGCTTTGCTGCTTCAATCATGAATTTATTATATCACCCCTAATTAATTATTAGCCACAATAATTAAAATTTTAAATTATTTATAAAATATAATTGACTATCACTGCCACAAAAGTTTGGACAAGGACAGTAATATATATTATTTGAAAATTACATAAAAAGTATTATAAATTACAATAGTTAACAACTTAAAATATCTATAAATAGATAATTAATCTATTATATATTCTAAAAAAATGCATAAAAATATGTTAATCACAATAATTAACAACTTAAAAAATTAAAAGATATAAAATATTTGGTTGACTCATGTAATTATATCAGTGTCACTTAAAGTGAAATAGAAATAAAATATATTATAAATCTCAATAATTAAAAATGTATATTATTGTGAAAATATAATTGACTATTAATGCCACAAAAGTTTGGACAAGGAGAGTAACATGTATTATTTGAAAATTACATAAAAGGTATTCTAAATTACAACATTTAACAACTTAAAATATCTAGAAATAAATTAAAAATATAATTGATTATCTAAATTTCATTTATATCACATAATGATGAAACGTGGGGGGTGGCACCACCTTATAAGGGACCAGGTCCCTTACAGTCATATACAAGCAATAAAGCAGGAAAGCAGTAAGGAAATAAAACTTTGCAGGAAAGTAAATAACACAATGGTTTAACTTGGAAACCTCCTTGCTCAAGGGACAAAAAACCACGCCGTGCCCTCACAAGAGTTCAACAATCCACTATAACCAAATTCATGATTACAGACTCTATTGAAAATTAAATCTAAGGTCCACTGGTTTGTAACAACTCTATTACAAACTCTCCTTGACAACTCTGTCAAGATCTCTCCTCAATATTGATTAACTCTAACCAATATTAACTCAGGTAACTCTTTCTAAGCACTCTACAGACACAAAAAAGCATTACTCTTATAAGACGAGTAATTCAATTACTGACCAAGACTTGACTCAAGAAAAAATACTCTCTCAACACACAAAACTTAGAACTTGAGCAATATTAAGGTTTCGCCGATTTCCTCACTGAATAATCAGATTTTTTCTATTTATAGTAGGATCATAATTAGGGTAGAATTTTGATTGGATCAAGTGTCCTGATTGGTCCACAGCTCACCTGTACAGTTTCTTACACTAACAGACAAAACTGCACAAACATGTGGCAGCTGTAAGGAATTCATGAAGACCTAGGGACCTGGTCCCTTATTGTTATTTGATCACCATCAAAACAAGATATAGTAATTTTCTCCCTTTTTAATGATGACAAACCACAGATATTGGAGCATCAAACTTCATTCACCTCATACAATCAGAGTGATCACTACTACTACCATTGAATATTCGCCCTATCACTATATATTATGTTTCCCTCTATCAATATAGAAACATGTTTTCCCTATCAATATACTAATATGCTTTCTTGTTTTCCCTTGTCAATATGCCTGCACTTCAATATATCATTCACCATTCACCACATGTGTCACACTTGGTACCTGATCCCTACCACATAAATTCATCACATGTGTCACATCTGGTACTTGGTCCCTACTACATGAATTCAATATTTACCCTCTTGGAATTATTGAAAAGTACGAATAGTAAACCAAGAGTAAAATAAGCACAAGTCAGTTAACTCATGATCACAGGGGTAACGCTAACATGAAGAACAACTTTTAAAATAAAGAATAGACAGATAAAACACACAAATAAAGAATTCATTCATATTAAATAAGATTAGTACCATTAAAGCATAACAAAAACATAAAACATTTGTCTTCAAGGAGCCACATAGAGAACAAAGATAGGAAACTGACATAGGGAAGAATGAAGAGTAAGAGGAATAGGGCTTAGATAGATGGAGGTTTAGGGGACAGGGTCTTTAGAAGCATCTCCATTCTAGCACTTGCAGCAGCATAAGAATCCATCAGCTGCTTTCTTAGGTCCTTCACTTAGCATTCAAACTCTGGACCTCATTAGTAAGTGTTGAAACCTTCTTCTTTAAATCTACACTTTCTGCTTTATATTTTCTACACTAAGTGCTTCATTGGCACCTAGTCCCTCTGATAACATTGCTAAGTTTTAAATTTTAAAGTGTCAAAATTTCTACATCCTTAACAACTGTAGCAATTCCCATCTCCTTCAATTCCATACTCAACTTCTCTTGAACTGCCAACAGTTCTGATACTTGGGACATAGTCCCAGTTTTCCCTTCAACACACTCATTTTCAATCAAAGTAGTTAAGCGTTACATTTGTTGTGTTGTACCAGGAGTTCCCTTTTCATAGTCTACTCCAAAATGATCAAACTCCCTATTCAAAAAGTATCCATAAGGCATATTATGCCTGCCATCTTTCTCATAGGTTACTTTGAATATATGTTGGACCATCTATGCAGGTAGACTAATCAATTTGAATTTCCTTAGGCACTCCATCACATATACATCTACACCTAAAGCAATGGTTCTTTTCTCAAATCATGGCAGCACTACTTTGCTGACAAACTCAAATACCAATTGAAACTCACCCTTAAGGAACTTCTTCCTTACACCTGCTACAAAAGTTCCTCCAACTTTATAAGCATCAACTATAAACTTAGTTGAGGATTGTTACTTTGAAATAGTCCTCATACCCATGATGGAAACATCCAGAATCTTCCTAAGAGTTTCTTGATTAAACTTAATTTTATTTCCTTACACCATTGCAGTCAAGATCTCCCCATCTTCAGAAAATTTGACAGTGTAGAAAAATTGGCTTACTTTATCTTTATAGATAGAGAGAACTGGTCCCTCTGTAAGATGCAACCAACCTTAGTGTCGCATATACTCTTCAAGCTCAACCATTTCATGTTTTTCAAGAATCCTAGAGTCAAATCCTCTTCCAGTCAACACTTTTGAGACTTCAGTATTTTAATTTTCTTTTCTACGGGCACAAACTTTTCATCCTCATCTATCTTTCTTCTCTTAGAACCACTTCTTGGTTCCTCGTTTGTAGCTTTTATCTTCTTAGGACCAGGTCCCTCAGAGACTTTCTTTTTCCTTTTAACTGCAATGGGTTTCTATTTCATCCCAGCAGGACTTCTAGACATTAAAATAGAGGACCTAGTACTTCCTTCAATATAAACTTTTCTTCTTCTCTTTTCTGTTGCAGCGATAACATCAGGATCAACAGCCTCATCCTTTCCAACATCTATAACTTCTATATTTCCATCCTCCACTATAGTTGTTTTCTTCAGTCTTCTTCTCTGAGTAGTATCCGCTAACAGCTTTTTCTTAGATCCTTTAATTGAATATATTCTAGTAACTTTTACACTAGTTTCCATGCCTTTCCTACCCCTTTGTTTCTGTACTGACCACCTCAGTGATGGTTCACCATCATCAGCCTCATACTCCTCATTTGAAGGTTGTACGAACTCTCCAATTTCAGAAATATCTCCTTTAGAAGATGGATCACTTGCCTTTTCACTAACTGCTGGATCTTCTTCGCTAAGGGAGCTTTCTCTTGGATCATTAGCAAGCAGGATTAAATTCTTAGCCACCCAATCCACACTACTAGAAAGATCAGATCTTTTCACTAGAATTTCTTTATTGCATAGTTGAGTGAAAATAGGGTTTGACTCTGAGGGAGTAGGGGAACCAGGTACGTTAAGTATTTTAGAAGCATTAAGTATTTTTGGTTTTTTTGAGGAAAAAGGAACTTCGAGTTGAGAAACATTGTGTTCAATTGGTGAACCAAAACCCTAATCTAGGTCTACCACCATGGCTGACCAAATAAGGGTTTCCATGGTAGCTGAAGTTTCAACAGAAATGGATACCTCTAGAGTCTCAGTAGTTACTAAAATGGAAGACGTATGTGGTATGCACTCATATTCTTATTGAGGATTTGAGGATGGATCTTCTATTGTGTTGGATATTAAAGAATCAAAATGTTTAATTTGGGGCTTTTCAGACTGAATTTCTGAGGATTAACTTATTCCTGGGTCTTTAATGAGGCTCAATTTGGTGGTAATATCATCCATTTAGAGATTTTATGAGAGAGAGAATAAGAAAAATTTGTTTTTGAGAGGATGAATAAATGAGAAAGATGATTTGTAAGTTAATTTGAAGAGAATAAAATGGAATAAACTTGGTTTTTATTTACGGGATGTGATCATTGTTATTTAGATTCCTTACTATAGAATTGATAGCCTTTTGCTTAGAGAAGGAAAGACACATGGCTTTTTTGACAAATTTTTGTAATTTTTAAACTACTTAATTTTAGTACTAACCTGAGAGATGGGACTATGTCTCTCTCTTTCTTAAGTGAATCCTCAAAGTTGTGTATGTCTCATCTTTTCTCCTCCAAAGTTGTTCTCATGTCTGTATACCTATAAAGTTATGTTACTGAGATATACCAACCAGTATAAATTTTATCAAGGATACTTGTCTCTTGATTATAGCTAATTTTGTGGAGAAAAATGGATTCATCTAGTAGGTCAAGTTATTTTGATCAACTCCAGCCTCAACCTATTCATCACAAATTGTTCTGTCAATAGGTGTTAGACTTTGCTTCTTTAAAATTATTTAAGCTCCTCCTACAGTGCATTGATCTAGTCATAATCTTTCAGAGATTTTTTCACATTTTCGGGATCAATTTTGGACAAGAATGCTGAGAATGCCATGAAATTTCTGGCTTGATCTCTTGTTTGGACTCTATATTCCAGAGGTGTAGTTAGATTCTCAAATAGGTGAGAAGATTTGTGCCTCTAGTTTGACCTCGTGAGATAAGTTCCACTAGGACCAGGTCCTTGAGTATTTTGACTAGACCCTTCTTGATATTTTTCATCTGGAGCAAGGGTCTGTGACTGAGATCCTGGATAACCATCACCTTCATTGTTTCTAATTTCATTATTTAGTCCTTGACCATCATATTCAGCAATATGATCCCTTTGAACAGGAATGAGTTCTTTAATATTAGAATCTTCATCATCACCTGGATTCACTAGCTTTCCTGGCTCACCAAAGACCACATTAAAAACTCTCTATTCTTTGTTTATTTAGGAGTATCCCACCTTATAACGTGTAGTATTACACTACCTTATAAGGGACCAGGTCCCTTACAGTCACATACAGGTAATAAAGAAGTAAAATGATAAGGAAATTGTAATATCCCATACTTTTTTCTAGCTAATTTCATTTCAAGAATGTCTAGTATTAGCTTCTAAATTGAATGATGGTTATTCTATGAGGAATTTTCAAGATTTTCACTTTTTTTCATGTGATAAATTCAATAAGCTTTCCATCGATATAAGATTCACCCAAATCTGATAATCGGGTCAGAAGTTACAACTATTTCAAGTTTCCGTCGTAAAACAGAGCCATATTAGTCAGTGGCGCGTCGTTCCACAAGAGGTAATGGCATTTCAAAAATTCCAGTAGGGGTCCGCGATTATGGCACATCACGCCAGGGCCCAAATTCAGAATTATCCTTTTCTAATGTCTTAGTGCGATTTCCCCTGCGTCGCGCCAAAGTTCCAGGTCATAAAAGAAGGGGCAACGCGATGGCTCTGTGTTGCACCATCCCTCAGTTTCCGAATTGTCAGATTCTAGTGACACGGGACGATAGCACAGCGTCGCTCAGGGGTTTAGTTTGGGAAAATTTTACTGAAATTAAATGATGCATCCAGGGTTAAAAGGGTCAACTTTCCACCCCTATTTAAGCCCTTTAACACGTGATTCAGCCACTATTCACCCAAAATACACTCTTTCCTATCAAAAACCTCTCAAGAACAAGCTAGGGTTTTCATAGAAGATCTAATTCCAAGAAAGTCTCACCATCAAACTTCAAGAAATCATGAACTAAGGCATGTATAGTGTTCATTCATGGACTCCTTTCGTCCATGAAGTCCAAGAATCCATTTTCCAACTTCAAGTTATGGATTTTCTTTATGAATTCATGATTTGGTTGCTCTTGTTCATGTTGATAAATGAAAAATTAAATTCTACTCCATATTGGGTGATAATTTCTAAAGATATAGATATCATGCAAACCTGTGACTAAACCCTTGAATGATGAAATTAGAATTGAATCATGATGTTTAATTATTGTACAATGATGTTTACATGTACCATGCCTACAATATATTTGATTAAATGCCTAGATTAAGGAAAAGTGCCTAACTAGCATGATACCACGAAATCCCCATGTATGTGCAAGTTATGCCTATCACGTGTTTTGATGAAATGCTTCTATAAATGTATTATGGATTATGATGTTAGTTATATGTTCAAGTTATGCTTGGTCAGTTTCCTTCCATCGAGTCCTGGGAGTACTTGTACCTAAAATATTAGTTGTGTGCCTTGAGCCATGTCATATTGTCACGATACTCTCAGTCAAGCTATGAATCCTTAGACTTCAGATAGTCTTATAAATCAGGAAATCTCCATGATCTCATGAACTCAATCAATTGTCAAATATCAGTAGTATTCCGTCAGTAAACAGAATTCAGTAACTCAACCCATGTTCAGTTTAGTAAATCATGTTTAGAGTCTATTCAGGTGGGAGTAGGAATTAGCACCGAATGAACCCAAGGATGGGAACACACACTATCAGAGAGGGTATGATTCTTAAAAGTCATCCTTGCAATCCAGAACTATGTAGCCAGCATAGGTTGAGACATCAACACTATTCGATGAGGGTTGATGAGGTAGATAAGCACTGTCAGATAAGGGCCCCTCCATTCTCATATAGGGGACACTATCAGATGAGTGTCGCCTATATCTTGTCCTAACCAGTGGGGAGGTATTGACACCCTTCCAATTGGGTTTATAGATTGGACCCCAACTCAGCCATAATGGTGTATCAGGGGCATATCAGTTAGATAACTACTTCCCATAGTTTTATGTTACAGAATTAGGACTGTCAGACATAGTCAATCAATCTCAGTATTAGAACTCAGATAGTTCTCATATTTCAGAACTGTCACATACAGTCAACTCAGATACAGTACGAAACTCAGATAGTTCCATCAGATTTAGGACTGTCAGATATAGTCACTTATGTTATCAGTTATATTCAAATTAAGTAATCATGTTATCACATTATTAGTGTCAGTTGTTATGTCTCATGCATGTATTCTCACGCTCATGATAGTTAGTCAGTTATTATTATTGTCCATCCATATGAACCTCATGCATTCAGCCTACCTCACATGCATACCAGTACATTCAAAGTACTGATGCATTTGCGCTATGGTGTCTTATACCATAGGCTTAGAGACACGAGCTCCAGAGCAACAGTAGATTCCATATATTCACAGATAGAGTTAGAAGTGAGTCCTCATCTTTCTAGGATATGATTATTTTCCCTATTATCTAATTAATTAGTTTACTAGTTGGAGTTAGTTGGGGACATATCCCATCAACTCCTTACTCAGACAGTTCAGTCAGTTAGAGGCTTTCTAAACTACCATGTTTCAGACTTCAGTATGTTCAATTTTGTTTTGGGTATTCTATTCCCCCACACAGATGTTATATCATTCAGATCATGTTCAGTATTAAACCTTATGTCCTTTTAGTTCATGTTTCTGCATTATAAAGTATTTTAGGCAGTATACAGGTACAGATATTAGTCATGGGTTAGCTTGTGGTCCTTCGGGGTCATGAGCACTGTGTAGCATTCCAGGTACCAGATTCGGGACGTTACACACTTGGTATCAAAGACTAAGGTTCAATAAAGTCCTAGAAAGTCTGAAAGCCGCATCTAGTAGAGTCTTGTACATGGGTGTGTTGCGCGCCACATTTATGTGCAAGAGGCTATAAGATGTTTTAGAAATAGTTTCCCTTCTTTCGGTATTCATGCTGTGCTAGTGAGCATAATCTCAAGTTATCTGTTTTCCCATTTCTTCTATAGAACATGCCTCCTAAAAGAAGAAACAGAAATTAGTCAGTCCCTCAACCCAAAGATCCTTTGGGCGATCATGTTTCTTATGCGGAGTTCAGGGCCGCATTCACTACTCTTGCTCAATCAGTTGCCACTCAAAACAAATGGCCAGTAGTTATTTCGGACAACCCAGTGGCCAATTCAGCTGCAGCTAGGATTCGAGAATTCACTCGAATGAATCCTCCATTCTTTCTCGGGTCTAAGGTAAATAAGGACCCTCAGGAATTCATTGATCAGATTCAGAAAGTGACAGACATCATGGGTGTAACTACTATTGAAAGTCCTGAGTTAGCTGCATATCAGTTGCAGGATGTGGCTAATACTTAGTTCAAATAGTGGAAGTCAGAGATGTCAGATGATGCAGGTCCTATAGAGTAGGAGAAGTTTGTCACTACATTCTTAGACAAATTCTTTCCCCAAGAGCTTACAGAGGCTACATCAACCTTAGGCAGGCAAATATGACAGTGAAAGAGTATTCTCTTAAGTTTACTCAATTAGCCAAATATGCCCCTCGTGTGGTTGCAGATAGCAGAGTCAAGATGAGTAAGCTCGATTCAGGGTAAATGATAGCATGGTAAATAAGTGCAAATCTATCATGCTAAACAGTGACATGACTTTAGCCAGGCTTATGACTCATGCTCAGCAGATAAAGGAGCAGAAGATTAAGTAGAGGAAGAAGTAGAATAAGAAAGGAAAGATAGGTAGTTTTAACTTCTCTCAACCTAAATCAGAAGGAGAAAACCGTTCCCAGTTTCATCCTAAGTCATCAGTTCCAACCACTTCTTCAGCTAGTGCTCTAGTTCCTAAGTTTAGGGAGGGTAACAGAGATAGAGAGCTAGGCTCTAGGTCTCAAGGCAGTGTTACCAATGCCTAAAATAATTCTATTTGTTAGACTTGTGGTAAGAACCACAAGGGCGCTTGCAAAGCTGGTAGCGATGTCTATTTTGGTTATGGTAAGCCAGGCCATAGAGTCATAGAATGCCCTCAGATAGGTTATTAGAGTCATCTCCGCTCCTCAGCTTAGTTTGGTTGCCCGAATCAGCAGGATGCCACCACTAGTGCTACTAGTGGGCAACGCCCAAATCGTCTTTATGCTCTTCAGTCCCGACGGGATCAGGAAAATTTTCCTGATGTAGTTACTGGTACGTTACAGATCTTTCATGTGCATGTTTACGCTTTGCTAGATCCAGGAGCTTCTTTTTCTTTTGTTACTCCTTATATAGCATGCGATTTTAGAATTAGTCCCGAAATCCTAGCAGAGCCATTTTCAGTATCTACCCTAGTGGTAAAACCTTCATAGCATGGCGGGTATACAGGAACTGCTCGGTTATGATATTTTATAAAGTCACTTCAGCAGACTTAGTTGAATTAGAGATGACTGATTTTGATGTCATTCTCGGCATAGATTGGCTTCATTCCTTCTATGCCACAGTCGATTACAGAAACAAAATAGTCCAGTTTTAATTTCCAAATGAATCCATTCTTGAGTGGAAGGGTAGTACTTTAGCGTTCAGCTTTCAGCTTATTTCCTACCTTCGGGCATAAAAAATAATATGTAAAAGTTGTGTCTATCATTTTGTTTGAGTTAAGGACACTAGTTTCGAAACTCCCACCCTTGAATCAGTCCCAGTAGTGAATGAATATTCAGATGTCTTTCCTGAAGATCTTCCAGGAATTTCTCCCGAAAGGTAAATAAACTTCGGCATTGATCTTCTTTCGAATACTCAGCCTATATCTATTCCACCATATAGAATGGCACCAGCAGAACTCAGAGAACTAAAAGAACAATCGAAAGATCTCTTAGATAAGGGATTTATCAGGCCAGAGTTTCTCCGTGCGGTGCTCCAGTATTATTCATACGCAAGAAAGACAATTCTCTTAGGATATGTGTAGACTACCGTCAAATCAATAAGGTCACAGTCAAGAACAAGTATCCTCTTTCTAGAATCGATGACTTGTTTGATCAACTTTAGGGTGCCAGTTATTTCTCTAAGATAGACATTAGATCCGGCTATCATCAGCTCAGAGTTAGAGAATGTGACATTCCGAAAATAGCTTTCCGTACTCTGTATGGTCATTTCAAACTCTTAGTTATCCTTTAGTCTTACCAATGCCCCAGCCGCTTTTATGGACTTGATGAACCGTACGTTTAAGCAGTATTTGGACATGTTCACCATAGTCTTCATAGATGATATCCTGGTCTATTTTTGCAATGAGCACGATCATGCAAACCATCTTAAAATAGTACTTTAGACTCTCAGAAATCATCAGTTATTTGCCAAATTTAGTAAGTGCAAGTTTTGGCTAAGGTTAGTAGCATTCCTTGGTCACATCATTTCTAGTGATGGCATTAGAGTAGATCCTCAAAAGACCAAAGTAGTAAAAAACTGGCCTCGCCCTGTCTCTCCATCAGATATTAGGAGTTTCTTGGGTTTGACTGGCTATTATAGATGGTTTGTTGAGGTATTTTTATCTATTCCATCCCTTATATATAGATTGACTCAGAAGAATGTCAAGTTTCAATGGTCAGATCCTTACGAGAAGAGTTTTCAGGAGTTAAAGACTCGACTCACCTCAGCTCCAGTCTTAGCTCTCCCAGATGGTTTAGATGGGTTCGTAGTGTATTGTGATACATCCAGAGTGGGTATAGGTTGTGTCCTCATGTAGCATGGTAAGGTCATACCCTATGCCTCCAGATAGCTTAAACCCCATGAGAGGAATTATCCTACTTATGATCTTGAGTTAGCAGTCGTAGTCTTTGGCTTGAAGATTTGGAGGCATTATCTCTACTGAGTTTATGTAGATGTCTTCACAGATCATAAGAGTCTTCAGTATGCCTTTTCTCAGAAAGATCTCAATATTCGTCAGAGAAGGTGGTTAGAGCTCTTGAAATATTATGACATGAGTGTCCTCTATCATTCGGGCAAGACCAATATAGTAGCCAACGCTCTCATTAGACTGTCTATGGGTAGTGTTGCTCATGTGGATGACATTAAGAAAAAGTTAGCTCAGGAAGTACATCAATTTGCCAGACTAGGTATTCGCTTAGTCGAAATAGATAAGGGTGATATACGGGTTCAGAGTAGTTCAGAATCATCTCTAGTTTTCGAGGTAAAAGAAAAACAAGATAGAGATCCCAGCCTTGTCAAGTTGAAAGAGTCAATCCAGGATCAGAAAGTAGAGGTTTTCTCCCAAGGGGGAGATGGTGTCCTTTGTTGTCAGGGTCGTCGCTGTGTTCTAGGCGTAGATGACTTAAGGCAGAAAATTCTTACAGAAGCGTATAGTGCATGCTACTCTATTCATTCAGGGGCCACAAAGATGTATCACGACTTGCGCAAAATCTATTGGTGGAGTGGGATGAAAAGAGACATTACATAGTTTGTGGATAAGTGCTCTATATGTTAGCAGGTTAGGATAGAGCATCAGAAGCCTCGTGGGTCCATACAGGAGTTCAGTATTCCTACTTGGAAGTGGAAAGTTGTGAACATAGACTTCATAACGGATTTTCCTCAAACTCGTTATCAGCAAGATTCAGTCTGGGTCATTGTAGATAGAATGACCAAATCAGCTCATTTTCTTCCAGTTCATACCTCTTACTCAGCTGAAGATTATGCCAAACTCTACATCAGGGAGTTGGTCAGATTGCACGGTGTTCTGTTATCTATAATCTCATACAGAGGTACCAAGTTCACCTCTCATTTTTGGAAAGCATTCCAAAAGGGTCTTGGTGCCCAAATGTTCTCAGGGGGAGATATTGTAATACAACATACTTTTTCCTAGCTAATTTCATTTCAAGAATGTTTAGTAATAGTTTCTAAATTTAATGATGTTTATTCCATGAGGTATTTTCAATATTTTCACTTTTTATTATGTGGGAAATTCAATAAGCTTTCCATAGATATAAGATTCGCCCAAATTCAATAACTGGGTCAAAAGTTATGACAATTTTAAGTTCCAGTCGTAAAACAGCGCCATATTAGTCAGTGGCATGCCGCGCCACAAGAGGAAATGGCATTTTGTAAATTTTAGCAGGGGCCCGCGATTATAGAGCATTGCTCCAGGGCTCAAATTCAGAATTATCCTTTTCCAGTGTCTTAGCACGAAGGGGCAAAAAAAGTTCTAGGTCGCAAAAAAAGGGGCAATGCGATGGCTCCGCATCACGCCATCCCTCAATTTCTCAATCATCAAATTCCAATGACACGGTGCGATAGCGCCGCGTCATTCCAGGGATTCAGTTTGGGAAAATTTTACTAAAATTAAATGACGCGCCAGGGTTAAAAGGGTCAACTTCTTACCCATACTTAAGCCCTTTAGCCACTTTTCACCCAAAATACACTCTCTTATCTCAAAAACCTCTCAAGAACAAGCTAGGGTTTTCATAGAAGATCCAATTCCAAGAAAGTTTCATAAATGAGAAATTAAATTCCACTCCATGTTGGGTGATAATTTCTATGTGGGTTTAATTATTATAGATATAGATTCATGCAAACCTAAGACTAAACCCTTGAATAATGAAATTAGAATTGAACCATGATGTTTAATTATTGTACAATGATGTTTACATGTACCATGCCTACAATATGTTTGATTAAATGCCTAGATGAAGAAAAAGTTCCTAACTAGCATGATACCATGAAATCCCCATATATGTACAAATTATGCCTATCACATATTTTGATGAAATGCTTCTATAAATGTATTATGGATTATGATGTTAGTTATATGTTCAAGT
Source organism: Capsicum baccatum var. pendulum (assembly GCA_030864225.1). Lineage (NCBI taxonomy): Eukaryota > Viridiplantae > Streptophyta > Magnoliopsida > Solanales > Solanaceae > Capsicum > Capsicum baccatum. Next base: position 191,565,701 of record CM061560.1, read on the forward strand.
AAGTTATGCTTGGTCAGTTTCCTTCCATCAAGTCCTGGGGGTACTTATACCCGAAATATTAGCTATGTGCCTAGAGCCATGTCATGTTTTCACTATACTCTCAGTCAAGCTATGAATCCTTAGACTTCAGATAGACTTATGACTCAGGAAATCATCATGATCTCATGATCTCAGTCAGTTGTTAGATATCAGTAGTATGCCATCAGTCAATGTAATTCAGTAACTCAGCCCATGTTCGGTTCAGTAAATCATATTCAGAGTCTATTCAGATGGGAGTAGGAATTAGCACCGAGTGAACCCAAGGATGGAAACACACACTATCAGATGAGGGTGTGATTCTTAGAAGTCATCCTTGCGTTCCAGAACTATGTAGCCAGCATAGGTTGAGACATCAACACTATCCGATGAGGGTTGATGAGGAGGATAAGCACTGTCAGATAAGGGCTCCACCATTCTCGTATAGGGGACACTATCAGATGAGGGTCGCCCACAGCTTGTCCTCCAATTGGAGTTACAGATTAAACCCCAACTCAGCCATAGTGGCATATCAGGGGCATGTCGATTAGATAACTACTCCCACAGTTTCATGTTATAGAATTAGGATTGTCCGACACAGTCAATCAGTCTCAGTATTAGAACTCAGATAGTTCTTTAGATTTCAGGACTGTCAGATACAATCAACTTAAATACAGTACGAAACTCAGATAGTTCCATCAGATTCAGGATTGTCAGATATAATCACTCTTGTTATCAGTTATATTCAGATTAAGTAATCATGTTATCACAGTATTAGTGTCAGCTGTTGTGTCTCATGCATGTATTCTCACGCTCATGGTAGTTAGTCAGTTATTATTAATGTTCATGCATATGAACCCCATGCATTCAGCCTACCTCATATGCATACCAGTACATTTAAAGTACTGACTCATTTGCGCTATGGTGTCATATACCATAGGTTCAGAGACACAAGCTCCAGAGCAACAGTAGATTCTAGATATCCGCAGACAGAGTTAGAAGTGAGTCCTTATCTTTCGAGGACATGATTATTTTTCCTATTATCTCATTAATCAGTTTATTAGTTAGATTTAGTTGGGGACATGTCCCATCAACTCCTTACTCAGACAGTTTAGTAAATTAGAGGCTTTCTAGACTATCATGTTTCAGACTTTAGTATGTTCAGTTTTGTTTTGGGTATTCTATTACCCCACAGAGATGTTATATCATTCAAATCATTTCAGTATTGAACCTTATGGCCTTTCAGTTCATGTTTCCGCATTATAAAGTATTTTATGCAGTATACAGGTACAGATATCAGTTATGGGTTAGCTTGTGGTCCTTCGGGATCATGAACACCATGTAGCATTCCAAGTACCAGATTAGGCACGTTACAGAAATAAAACTTTTCATGAAAGTAAAGAACGCAATGGTTTAATGTGGAAACCTATTTGCTCAAGGGATAAAAAATCATGGCTTGCCCTCACAAGCGCTCAATAATCCACTATAATCAAATTCATGCTTACAATTTCATTGGAACTTAACTCTAAGCTCCACTAGTTTGTAACAACTCTATTATAAACTCTCCTTAACAATTTTGTCAAGATCTCTCCTCAAAATTGATTAACTCTAATTGATATCAACTCAGGTAACTCTACCCAAGCACTCTACAGACACAAGAAAAGCATTACTCTTATAAGACGAGTAATTCAATTACAGACCAAGAGTTGACTCAAGAACAAATACTCTTTCAGCACAAAGAAACTTAGAACTTGAGCAATATTGAGTTTTTGCCAATTTCCTCCTTAAATAATCATGATTAGGGTAGAATTTTGATTAGGTCAGGTGTCCTGTTTGGTACACTGCTCACCTGCGCAGTTTGTTACACTAACAGACAAAACTGCACATAAATGTGACAGTTGTATTGAATTCATGAAGATCCATAGACCTGGTCCCTCGTTGTCAGCAGATCATCATCAAAACAAGAAATAGCACATAAATTAAAATAAAAAAATAACATATGCTAAGTGCTAACACGGCCTTCGATATCCAGTCTTAAATAAAATCCCAACTGCTCGTTTGATGAATTATAACTAGGGAGTTTTGAATGTCAAATAAAAAATAAAAGTCAATTGCCATTTGTAGTCCACAGTCGAGAGTCTACGAGCAGTATAGGTTAGAACGTTGAACGTTGCCAATTAATTTATTTGACTATTATAGCAACTACTCCTATTAAAAAGATTAGAAGTTTCGATAAATCCAGATATTTAGTACTACTAGTTTAATCTCACGTGTCTTGCACGTGTAATATTTAATTATTTAAAATTAAATAATTTTTTTTATTACGTAGATTTTAAATAAAGTGTTTTTAAAAATCTTTTACACTTTAATATGATTATATAAATGTAAACATATACACATATATATTACCACCAGAAATTCCAAGTGGTTGATGGATCATCACTTTTGTGTTTGTCATATAGTATCTCTTTCCTTTATTGCCAGACGCATCAATTTGAATCATATTTGTGTTACGGTTATTTTATTTTCTTAATATGTAAAAAAATTTCTTATTTTTAAAGTTAAATCTTTACAAAATCATTAATTATATTCTTATTACGTACTTTAAAGTTTTAAAATTCTAGTACATTTATATTTATTTCTAAATTAATCAAATTTAGTTGATTAAGAATTCTTAAACTAATTAAAATGGTATCAGTTGTCATCAATTTTGATTACTAAGGAAAGGTTTTACCATAAATATATTTAATTAATTTTCACCTCTTAAATTAGAAAAAAATTATTGAAATTCTGATGACTTCTAATAAGGAAAGATTTTACCATAAATATATTTAATTAATTTTCAACCATTAAATATTAGAAAAAATAATGAAAAGACGATTTTGTCTAAAGCAATGACTTTTAATGAAGGACAAAAAGTTCAAACAACATTTCTAAGGCCTTCACACTTTTAATAGGTTATAGATATAGATTATAGATATAGATTACAGATAGATTATAGATTATAGATTATAGATCATAGATATAAATAATATAAAGAATAATATAATATTGCGATAAAATAATTTAATTGTAATATGGTCGGTTTCTCTAATTCCCCACGCCTTAGGTTGATTAGTATATAGAGATAGTCCAAAATGTAGGTCAGCAGTTTTAATTTGACTTTAATAATTCTATTTTTCTCTTTTTTTCATGAATTTTAATCCTTTTTAATGAAATAGTTCTTGGACTAAAACGTAGTAAAAGAATACTAACACTTGGAATGAATTGAATTGATATATATTTTCTGTCAATAATAAACGATTAATGTGTTGTTTTTCTATAAGATTTTTCCTTTGGGAACTTTTGAATATAATTTTCACTTAGTTTTGGTCTAATTTTTTTTATTTTTTCATCCGGTGTTCGGTACCCGCATTGGAGTCCGACTAATCCAGATTCACGCCGAGTAGGACCCCATTCGTGGGGTAGCGCTCCCTACCAAGGATTTTTCCATACCCAGGGCTCGAACCCGAGACCTCTAGTTAAGGGAGTAGCAGCCTCATCCACTTCACCACATCCTTTCGTGGTATGGACTATTTGAAGATTAATTGATTGATTTTGTCAAACTCTAGATTATTTCATTTAATTAAAATGTATTACGTACTTGCATAATTTGAGTTAAGAACTTTCCACAGTTAAGTAGTCATTTACTTTCTCCATTAAATTTTTTTTAGTTTAATTTTTGAATTTTATTATTTAAAAGAAAATAAAAACATAGTCTTTACATCAAATGGGTCAACCCATCCAGATAAAAAAACAACAAAAAATGAAAATATTCAACCCGGTCCAAACCAAACTCATATCTTATTACATATATACCAATGTATAGGGTTTCCTAAATCAGGTTTCTATTTCCCTCCATTCCCATCTGAGATATGTTGTCGCCTTCTCCATTGTTCAACCATTAGTTCTTCTTCCTACAGCCCTAGGTGATAAACTCGGTACCATGGATGCTCCATATGCTTGCTTTTATCAGCTTTCAAAAGTAAGACTGTGTAGCTCCTTTCGTTTATATTTTTGAATTGATTTTTCAGCTGATTTTTATTTGATTTGCTTCTCAATACCTATGCTCCCCGGTGGAATCAAAATCAAATTTTTGTGCTTCCTTAAAGAATCTTGTCCACTAAATATTGTTATCAATTTCGAGTAATAATCTTTCCCTTATTTTTTTCTTTTCTGTTCTTCGTCAGTTCTCTAATCCTTTCAAAATGACAAATACGGCTAGTATGAAGATAGTGGGATGCTTCGAACCACAAGTATTCAGAAAGTAACACATATCTCAGGTTTATGAACTCTGATCTGACCCTAAGATCCTTCTCTTTTGCTGCAAGTCCATTTTATTGGTTGCTGTAGTTTAGGCTAGTTAGCTTTACACTTTTTTGTAGCCTTGCATGGCTTGTAATTATTTGCTTACGGAACTTGCAAGCTTTAGCCTTATCAGCTCTCACCTTCTCTATGGCGACACTCTTAAAAATAAAACTTGTAATTTGTCACTGTTAAGTATTTTATTTCTAGTAACTTTTAGCTGCTGAAAGCACGTAAATGTCAAATTCCCTTCATCTATTGCATAATTAACTAATAGTCTGCTAGCTTATTCCTTTCCCTTAGAATGTGTTGGCATAGTCTTTCATCGGTGTCTATATTTTCTCTATTATGTCTGATATACTCCATAAATAGTTCAAATTCTTGTTTAAAATCTTATGCATTGTTAATGAGTCTGCCTGAATAATCACATTGCTATGTTGTGACTAATTCCAATGTACTGCTGCCTATAAAACAGCTTCTGCTTCTACTTCTGCTTCTATATTTATGGTATCATCAATATTAGCTCCCTTAGCATATAATAAATCCCCTTGATCATCCCTCAAACAAAATGCATAGGAACTTATCACTGAATTACCCCTAGATGCTCCATTTGTATTGTAATTTAACCATCCTTGCTGAGGAAATTCCCACATAAATTTAGAAACCTTCCCTCTGGCTCTATGATTTTCAAATTCTCTCAAAATGTCTGGCCATGTATATGGAAAATCCTTATAGGATCTTATCACTTTAAGCAATATTCTCAGATTTCTGATTATGTTGTGTTGTACTCTATGCTTTGCAACATTCTTCCCCTCATGTTTTGCAGTATTTCTCCTTTTTCATAATTCCCAAATAATCATGCTAGGAATGTCCCGATAATAACGTCTATCCTTTAGACTGACATTTGAATTCCACCAAGCCAGAGTTGTTTCCCTAAAGCTCAATCCATGAATGTTAATACCTGCAAAAGAAGAGAAGCAGGACCAGGTCCTGTTAGCAATAGGTGATCTTAGAAACACATGTGATATGATTTCCTAATCAGGATTAATACAACACCAACACATAGATGATCCTTTCACACCCCATCTTCTTATAAAATCATCCACTAGAACTTTTCTTTTCCATATCTTCCATATTAAGAAAGCCATTTTGAAAGGCAAACCTTTTATCCACATCTTCTTGAAAATTTTGCTACTTTCTTCCTTCCACCTAATATATTCCCATGCTGATTTTATAGTAAGATTTCCACTAGATTCAAGAATCCAATGGGTCTGTATTCTTCATCTGCATGTCTAGGTGACTTTATTTTTTCTAGACTATGGATATCAATTTCTTCTGAAAATATCTCCTTGATCAACTCTACAGTCCAACTTCCTTCTCTGACCAAATCACTAACTTGTTGATGCCTATCATCCCAATCCCTATACTCCTCACTGATACTATACAGTTCCCTCAAGGTTGTCCAATTATCACACCAGATGTTAGAATTACCCTTCCTGGTTTGCCATAGAATTTGGTGTTCAATTAGACCCCTAGCCTGCAACATCATCTTCCAAACTTGTGATCCTCCTGCATAATTCTTCCATATAATCATATTAGGGTGCTCATTTTTACAATATTTTTTATGCATGTATGCACTCCAAATAGACTTTTTGGTTCAAAAATTCCACCACAACTTACAAAAAAGAGCCACAGACATATCCTTCAATATTCTAAATCCCAAACCCCTCCCCCTCCTCAGGCAAGTATATAGACTGTCATCTTACCCAATGTCTACCCTTACACCCTAAATAACTACTCTAAAAAGATTGAGCCATTATTTTTCTGAATTGTATTGAGAACATTCATAGAGAGGTTCATTACTGATAGACAATAGATTGGTATACTTTGAAGAACATGCTTGATAAGAATGGCCCTACCTTCATAAGACAACAATTTCCCTTTTCAGCTTTGCAGTTTTCCACTAATTTTGTTCATGATATACTAATAGTAGTCTTTTTTTTCCTCATATGAAAAATGATACATCCTAGGTATGTAAAAGGAAATTTTTTTCTTAAAATACCTGTTGTTATTTATGCCATCACTACACTCCTTGTGATACTACTTTATGCAAATATATTACACTTTTCTCCTTATTAATCCTCTTCCATGATGCCTTTTCATACTTTTCTAAAGATTCTGATACTGTCTTCAAAGTACTCAAATCATCCTTGTATACATTTATCATGTCATCTGCAAAGGCAAGATGATTAATTCTTGGACTCCCCCTAGGCATTCCAAACATTTTAAACTCATCCTTCAATAGCAAAAATGTTAAAGACCTTGACATCACCTCAGCAGCAAGTATAAATAATATAAGAGATAAAGGATATCCCTATTTCAATTCCTTTGATGATCTAAAAAATCCTTTAGGTTGACCATTCAGAAAGATTAAGTACCAATTATTACTCACTAACCTGTATACCAAGTCTATAATAACTTCTCCAAATCCCATTTTTCTCATCACCTTTGTTAAATAAAGCCACCCCACCTATCATAAGCCTTAATCATATTGAATTTCATAACCATGTTGGGGGTTTACCTCTTTTCCCTATCTCAGATATAATTTCTTGAACCACCAGTATATTCTCTGTTATGTTTCTCCCTTGAATAAAACCTGTCTGTTCCTCTGATATAATCTATGGTAGAAGACTCTTGATTCTCTCATGAATAATTCTTGAGAAGATCTTATTAACAAAATTACTTAATGATATTGGCCTTAAATCTGAGAAAGTATTAACTACTAACATTTTAGGCTACATCACTAAGTATGAGTAATAAATCTTGGCAATTCATAACCACAAAAAAACAACTATCATATTATATACATCCTCTCTAATAATGTCTCATTCATTTTGGTAAAAGGCTCCTGTCATTCCATGTGGACCTCCAGCATTGTTCCTGTTTAACCTCATAACTACTGATTTACCTCTTGCTTGTTGGGCACTTTAATCAATTCTTCATTCTGCTGTGAAGTAACCATTAATGGTAACTCATCTAAAATTGAAAACTCCTCACAATCCTAATCTTTTGAGAACTGGCAACTTTTGTTATATTAATCCGATCTTCCATCCAAATTTCCTCATCATTTTAAATTCTATTCACCTTCAATTTATTTCTCCTTCCTCTAATAATAGTGTCAAAGAATTTTGTGTTTTTTCACCATTCTTAAATTATTTAAATCCAGCTTTTTGGTTTTAGAAGTCTTCTTCTCTTCTTAACTGAATACTCAAATTTGCCCGAGCCTTAAACAATTTTGCTCTATTTGTCCCTGAATGGTCCTACTCAAATTGTACCTCCATTACCTTAATGATGTCCTCCAATGTTGCAATCTTTTGAAATATGTTACCAGATTTTTCTTTACTCCATTGAGTTAAGGCATAGTTGGTGCTTTTCAACATTTGATGGAACATAATGAATGAATTTTCTTGAACCTCTGTTGTCCAATTTTGCTTTATAGTCTCCAAACATGATTTTTCCTTCAACTAGAAATATAGAAATCTAAAAGATTTGATGATTTTCTGATTAGAAATACTAAAATACAATAGCAAAGGAGCATGATCTGACCCACTTCTTATTAAATGTTCAAGTTCTAATATTGGAAATAGATTTTGCATCATGACATTCCACAATACTTTGTCCAGCCTTTTAAATATACAGTCTTCATCAACTCTCCCATTCCACCATGTTTACTTTCTTTGAATCCTGGATCCTATAGATTGCACAAACTAATGCAATGGTTGAAATTATCAGTTTCTACAACAATAATAGGTAAACCTCTTAATTTCTCTTCATCACAGGTTATCACATTGAAATCACCCCCAATAATCCATGGATCATGCATAGATTGAGCTATATTAGTTAAAGATTCCCACAAAATCAATCTTTCTTGTTGATTACACTTACCATATACTAAAGTTACCACCACTGACATTCCTGCTTCTTGAATGTGCAACTTTAATGTCATCTTCTGCACTTCATCCCTAATGACTATGTAATCAACAATAGCATCACAAAAGGCTCAAATTTTTCTAGATGAATTTGCCACTGCATGTTGCATTCCTAATCTTGCTCTGTAATCCTCTATGTTATGACTGTCTTGAAAAGGTTTTATAATACCTATAAAATAAAAATGATGTCTTCTTTGTAAAGTGATCAATTTGATGAATGTTTTTTGAGTGTTCACGACCTTATATTTCAGATCAAAGCATTCATCCTAATTTATGCTTTGAATGACTCCTTGTCTGCATTGTAGTAGCACTTATATTCTTGCCCTTTTTATACCTTCTCCATTACATATTAGTTGATCAATTTCACTTTGGCACATCCTAAAGAAATTATAAATAAAAAGAATATTTTGTTAATTTACCCCTTATAATACTTTCCTGAAACTTTAAAAACTTATTTTTATTTTTTTAAAGATTATTAATTATAGAAATAAAATGAAAGATTTTAGTTAATTTTATCTTAGCTTAGTAAATAGAAAAATAATTTAGGATATTTACTTTTAATAAGGTGATCAACTTATATGAAAGGAGGGAGCACTCATTTTGTGGAGGTCTTTTTTATTTTTTGTGATTTTCACATCTTTTTAACCTTTTGATTTCTCATTTGAAACAAAATATATATAAGTGCGACCCAAAAAATCATTTTTCTTAGAAGATTGATCAATCACAAATTAGTTTTTAAGAAAACTAAATAGTTAAAATATTACCTCAAACATAATCAAATCACTTACACATTGTTTAGATGGTGGTTTGTCATGGTTTCATAATGTACGATATTGTATTGTATGGTATGGTATTGTATAGTATAGTACAATACAATGCTTGAATGGACTGTATCATTCACTGTTGTTTAATAATAATTTTATTATTTGATTTAATGGCATGGTACTGTATCATAGCCCTTAATTATTATAAATGTTAAATTTATTAATAATTGTTAATAAAATAATTTTTCTGCTAATCTGTCATAAATTATGTCATGTAAATATATTAAGTTGTTAAATTCATGTAAATTTTAACAAAATTAATACAAGAGTAGATCAAAATGAATGTAATCGAATTCATTTTTTATAGAAACAAATTCCATTTCCTTTTAATGTTTGAAACTGACCACCAACGAAAAGTGAAAAAATTAGGGTGGGGGCTTGGTAAGGGGTGGGGTCAGGGTTAGGATAAGGGGTGGGATAAGAAAAGAGTTTAAAAATAATAATAATAATAATAATAATAATAATAATATCTTTTTTGGACGGGGTGGGGTGGGATGGGGTAGAGGGTTGGGGGTGGAGGGAAGGGGAAGGGGAGGGGTGGCTCATGGGGTGAGAGGAGGGGTAGAAGTTTGAGTTTAATAATATAAGGTAAAGGATAAAATAGGATTATATAATATTAAATAAGGATATAATTAGAAAAAAAATAAGCAAACCATGATATACCACCAAATCTGTGGTTCAATAAAGTAAGAGTTTTCATGGTTATCAAACCATGAAATTAAACCATAACATATCATACATTTTAAGAAATAATCAAAACAAACATGGTTCCTTAAGTAACAATAACATACTATACCATAGAAAACCACCATCCAAACCGTGTGTTAATATATTTGGAAAACAAAAGCTTAAGAGGGTGTTTGGATGAGCCTTTTTAAAGTGACTTAAAAGCTAAAAGTCAAAAGTACATAACAACCTACTTTTAATTTTTTACATATTGTTTTTACTTTTTAAGTTTAAGTAAAGTGCTCAAAAGTATTTTTTTTTTTTTGTCTTTTTCAAACACTTTTAAAAATAAAAAAAATACTTATAAATTAAAAATACTTAAAAATAAGTTAATCCAAACACCCTCTAAATATAAAACAGATATATTGAATTATTATTTTTTATGCAAGTAGCAAACATGAATAAGTTTTTTTACCCTTATCTTTTTTTGTCAACTAAAGAATACGATATGAGATGAAATAATCATGATACGAAACTTGGAATACCAATATTTATTTATATTTAGAAGAATCTTGCATGGGATAATTCGTTAATTATTTTTCATCTTTCTATGGGGGTAAAACTGGAATGTATTAAGTAAGTAAATTAGGAGTAATTTATAAAACCTTAGTCTGGCTCAAAAATATGCAAATTCAGACTACTAGTCCCCCCCCCCCAATTACATATTAATCTACTGTGAGATCTCCCAGAATAATTTTTCCCAAAAATACTCCAACACTAGCTGATGGAGTAACAAAAACATGGAGTTTGTCAAAAAGATTTAGTTGGGATCCCCTCTTAGCCATCAAGTCAGTCATTCTATTATGTTCCCTGTATGTATGATGGACTGGTGGTCTCCCAAGCTCCTTATTAGTAACCTACATTCAAATATAGTTGGATCATAAAGTAAGTTACCATGATAAAGCATGTTGATAACTTTCTTAGAGTCAATGCATATTTCAAGGGGTTGGAGGTTGTGCTCCAGGGCCAGTTTTAGGCATTCCTTCAAGGCCAAGAGTTCCATGAGGTTATTGGTAGCGTGGATGAAGCTTCTACTAAAACCAATAACCCAATACCCCTACCTTTCCTAATGACACCAGCAATTCCACCTCTATTGGGATTACTAACAGTTTTCAAACACATATGCAAGTATACGTGGTCTTATCAAGTAGTAAAGTAGCCTTCAAGAATCCAGGCATCGATCCCACAGAGACTTGATTTAACAACAATTCTATTTTAGTTCACAATTTAGATTCAATTGATGCAACCGTAACCAAAAAGAGAGTTTGGAATTTATAAATTGTAGAAAAGTAAATAATGTGGAAATTAAGGATCTTAAAACAATTAATAGGAGAAAACCCAAGGTTAAAGCACTTTAAACAATCATACTATGTATTGAATTTCATTCGCTAACTTGTTTATCTTGGTTGTTGATTCGTAGGGTTAGTCGCATGATTATGATTTCCCAACCTTTAATTCTTTACCTAAGTTGAACCTTACAACTACATCGTTGAGCAGGGATGTAATGGTCCACTTAAGTTCCTTAAAGCTATCATCCCATGTGTTAATCAAGTAAGGCATCTAAGTACATCCTTGTCCTAGGTTCTAAGTTCAATTCTTTTTTCATAAAATAATAAAAACCCAAACTTTATTTATTCCCATGTTCTATCTTCCTATTCCCTCTCCCGAGTTCACAAGGTTGACAATAGATTTATTCTAAGGGACGCGAATCCTATAAAAAGTTATAACAAGAATAAAAAAACAACCAACAATGATAAGAAAATCAAACGAACTTAATTCAAAACAAGAGTACTCATGTTCTTGGTTTTAACCTCGAAAAAGGGCATTTAGCCACTCATAGTCATAATCATAATCACAAGAGTGTAATTAACGACTAAAATATGAATAAACTAAATTAAAATAATAAAAAACTAAAGAAGAAGTTTTAGCAGCCCATTGATATCAAAAATACATCCAAATATATATAAAAATGTGATACAACATGTATTTATAGTATAGGAGTAAGCCAAGGCGGTGTTGGAATTGAATTGCAGCACTTTGTGAGCACGGAAATGGGTGGGGTGTCACCCTGGATATAGCCCCACTCAAGGTGGGGCTGAGCCCTTACTAGAGCGCCGATCCATTCAAGGTTGCACCCTGACCATATCCCTGCTCCAGGTGGGGTGGTGCCTTTATATCGCCCTGAGCCTCTGGAAGTTGCTCTCCGAATTTTGGTTAAGTGCTGAGACTCCCCTCTTAGTCCCTTGTCTTGTGGTGTCTTTCAAATAGATTTACAGCCTTATTAACATCAAAATATCATCATATTTAGCTCCCAAAGCATCCTAAAAACTCACACCACACGAATTAGGAGACAAACATAACACACTACTCATAACGATGAATCAAAACAAGAGCTAAGCTAGGCTAGTTTGCATTGATCTTTCACTTATTGTTCCAGATGTACACTCAATAAAATTGAACTTTGATCACCCCCAACAAGTTATTACACTCATAATTATGCATTAAAATCATTTGGAACACACTAAACATAATAAATCCAACTGAATCAACTAGACAAGCACCTAGCTCAAGCTAGTAATGCTAGTTTTCCGGGATGAACTTCTAAATGAATCTTTTAGGTACAAACTTGTTTGGACTTCACTTTGAACATTGTAAACATATGATTTAACACTTTTATACACATTTATATCATTATCAACCCATATATTACACGAATCATCCTCAAAATAAGGCTAAAAGGCTAGAATAGTGATGCTAGAATACATAAATACACCCAACATCACCACCCCATGCTTAAAGCCTTGTTCATCCTCGAACAAATCTTCACTATAAAAATTATGAGATGCAGACTCTACATTTCTAATACATGCAAGAAACTCAAGATAGTACTAGAATGACTACACAGCATGCAAGTTTCTACACTAAGCATATTATAAACACGATTGAAAGCTTATGAACACTACTCCAAAACATCCTAACCTCAAGAATTGACTCACCTAGTTGGAAAACTCATGCTTATAGTTCAATCAAGTACATCATACAAATCACCCACATTTATAGAATATATGCCCCTCACAATAAAAGAGTTACCCATAATCACTCACAGTTATGTAATTCATACATGGGTACAAGAATCAATTACGCTCACTCTCACAAGGAATTCATAAGTTACATATAGTGAACCATAGGATTTCCCTTAGTGTAGTGCTCCACTAATATTAGAGTATCAAGTATAGGATCAAATGGGTCTTTTTCGGGCTATAATATAGGATAAGGGGCGGGTAGGAACTATTTGGGAGTAGTGACTAACCTCTCTAATCGCTTTAATACACTACATTGTACATTTAAAATCAATCTCCAACAACCAAATTACACTATTTTTGTCTCCCCCATTTTTTTATTTTTCTCCATCTCTTTTAAGTATTTTCACAAACACTTGATGGGCGTATTGTGTATTCCTTCAAGATTCAATTTTTCTCATTTTCTACAATCATGAAAATATTTCTAACACCATTTATATCACTCCCAACCACCACACATCAAATATAAACACCAGTAACTATTACCTTGGGGCATCAATTTCACCTTTTTCTTCTTCAATTTCTCAGACTCCTTACCAAATTAATTTTTCATTAAAGCACTTAGGAGCTTTTCGGATCAAATTATGGTATATTAAAGAAGGGATTAGGCTAAATATGAGTCTACTAAAGAAGAAGATAAAGGCTCAATGGGGATTAACTAGGATAATGCACAAAGGGTAGGACAAATAGAAGGTATAAATCAAGGTTATCAAAGAAATGCCTAAATTATCTCCTAAATCCACACTCTTTATTTTTCTTTACACACACACCGGGAAAGTTCTAAACATCACATGCAACAAGGAATATACAAAAATCTCACACGCACATGGCACATGTTCAACTCAATAAGATCATCATAAACTGTCAACCAAATAATAGCACAAATTCAAATTTAAGCTAAAAAGTACAAGAGTCACAAAAATGAGTCTAAGAGTCTCAAAAGTAGCAATTCACTTATTTCTCTTGCTTTTACCAAACAAAACGCTTGCACTATGTAATCAAAAATAGCACCTACAAGAATATCTTACACAAAAAAAATTAAATTGAGCAAAAATTTAGGAATTTTTCTACCCCACACTTAAAAATCTATTTTGTTCCTAAAGTGAATTTAAAAGTAAGAGATATAAATACTCTCTGAGATATCTACTAGCGTCTTTTGCATTAATGGGATTTGCAGAACCCTACACTCTATTTTTTTCATGCTCCTTAGTTTAAGTTTATGGTACTCAGACTTCTCATTAACCTATGATTCAACCAAAAAACAATAACTATGTGTAATAAAAATAAAAACTAAAAAGAAAATATACCTACTTAACTTGGGTTGCCTCTCAAGAAGAGCCTGATTTAGTATCGCGGCACGATCTAGCTCACTCAACTATATTACTTTACCCTTTTACTCACACTTGGTCTCCATTTTATTATTCTCTTCACCCCTCTTGGGTGTGAATTTTCAAGAGCACCAGGTTTTTCAACTTTAGCCTTTTCAGGATCATCAATTTCCATCATATCAGGCTTAGGAGATAGAAGCTTGGGTAGCTCAATCAGGTAGTCCAAAGAGGTCTTTGGTGGATTAACCTCCCCACACTTGTCCCCTTTAATAAAATTGATCATACATAAATCTTTATAGTGGTATGTTATATTGGGTGCTTTGTAAAAGTCAAATACCACTTCTTCATCCTCTATCCTTATTTTGAGTGTGTCTTCTCTAATATCAATCAACGCTCTTCTGGTTGCTAAGAATGGATGCCCAAATATGATTAGTACCTGTTCGCCTGCCTTAAAATCAAGAATAACAAAGTTAGCAGTAATAATAAATTTAGGCTCCTTTATGAAGATATCCTCAATTACTCCTTCCAGATATGCCATGGATCCATCTGTGAGCTGCAAAACCACAGTGGTCAATCTAGGATTTCCCAAGACCAATGTTTTAAATAGAAATAGGGGTATCAAATTTATGCTCTCCTCTAAGTCACTTAATGCATGGACTACTTTACTCCCAATTTGGATAGGGAGAGTAAACTTTCCTGGATCTCTCAGTTTCTTAGGGATTTTTGTGTCATTATAGTGCTACACTCTTCAGTGAGTGTTATCGCTTCCACATCCTGAAATTTTACCTTATTACAAACCACATCCCTCAAGTACTTAGCGTACTTGGGCATACCCTACAAAATATCCAACAAAGGTAAGTTACTATGAAGCCCTCTGAACGTATCAAAGAACTTCTTAAGAATTACATCCTCCTTCACTTTCATGTGCTTTTGAGAAAAGGGTAATGGCGGCACTTGCTTCTTTTCTGGTTCAGCAACAACTGTCTCTTTCAAGTACTTAGACTTTCTTGACTTATCAGCAACTTTTTCAGAAACTTATTGGGGAGTCAAATCTATATCTACCTCATTTATTGCCTTGGGAGGTTCTTCTTAAAGCTCTTTACCATTTCTCAAGGTAATTTTCATAACTTGTTTTGGATTTTCTGTATCTGCTGGCAAACCACCTTGTGTCCTAGTATTTAATACTTGTCGTATTTGCCCAACTTGAATCTCTAAGCTTCTCTAAGCAACTTGTGAATTTTTCATGTCTACAGCCAATTATGTCTGGCTAGCTAGGAGCTGCTTCAATATCTCTTCCATGTTACTAGTTGACTAATTCCCTTGTGCCTGTAGGTACTAAATTTATTGTGGTTGTGCATTCCAAGGCTGATTTTGCCACTTTATGTTGTAAGCTTTACCATAATTTGTCCTTTGAGTATTACCTACATACATCACTGATTCTAGATTGGCAGCACATATACATGCTAAGTGACCACTATTACTGCATACTTCACACCAACCTGCAGCTTGTTGGATGGTATTGACTATGGCTGTAGGTTGTAGAGCTCCCAATTTTAGGCTGTTAAACTGAGTGTTTATCATATTTTGCAATGCTACAACCTAAGTTGATAAGGCAGCAAACTGATCTACCTCCAATATACCCGTAATTTTTTTTGTGGAACTTCTCAAATCTGAATGTCATTCAGGATTTACTTGTGATATATGATTCAACAATATGTACAGCTCATCATAAGTCAACTCTAGCATTTGACCACTTGCGGCTAAATCTAGGAAAATCTTTGTATTGTGATCAAGTGCTTCTAAAAAGTATGAGAAAGTAACTTATTGGATTGTTAGTGATGTGGACAATCCTAAAAAAGAGCCTTAAAGCATTCCCAAGCATGATATAGATTTTTGTCAGAATTCTATTTAAAGCTCACTATCTCACTACGAAGTCTTGCAGTCTTGCCTAATGGAAAGAATTTGATAAGGAACTTTCTGGATAAGTCTTCCCATGATGTAATTGAATTGGCTGGCTCCGCATTCAACCACCTTTTAGCTTCCCCCAACAGTGAATGGGGAAAAAGTGTCAGCCTCATATAATTTGCACTCACCCTAGTTGGAATGAATATGTCGGTAAGCTCAATGAAAGTCTTCAAGTAAACTTGTGAATCCTCGTGTGAAAGCCCTGCAAATTTTCTACTATTGATGAGAAGTCGTACAATGTTGTGCTTTAACTCGAAATTCTCCCCAACAATCGGTCTTTGAATTGGGGAAGTCAAGTTCATAGAAAGTGGGACTACCACTTCCCAAACTGTCCTGTGGGTTGATTGTTCTTTATCCATTGGAGCAGGAACTACTTGGTCTTCTTCTATTTATGGAAATTAAAGAAGATGTATTGTGTCTCTTCTTCATTGATGGAAGTGTTGTTCGGGTTCGGGGCTTGGTTCAACCAAATCCCTATCCCTTGCCAGCTTTCTAACCTTAAAACCTATTTTCTGCAATCACAAAACCAAGACGAAGTGTAAAAACACCAAATAAATCTAAAAGTAAAAAATAAATAAATAATTGTCAAATAACAAGTCCCCGATAACGACTCCAAAAATTTGACAGTGCCCAAGCACACACGCAAGTGTACGTGGTGTTATCAAGTAGTAAAGTTGCCTTCAAGAAGCCAAGTATCAATCCCACAGAGACTTGATTTAACAATGATTCTATTTTAATTCACAATTAAAAAGAGAGTTTGGAATTTGAATTGTAGAAAAGTAAACAATGTGAAAATTAAAGATCTTAAAACAATCAATAGGATAAAACCCATGGTTAAAGCAATTTAAACAACTATACTATGTATTGAATTTCATTCGTTAACTTGTTTATCTTAGTTGTTGATTCGTAGGGTTAGTTGCATGATTATGGTTTCCCAACCTCTAATCCTTTACCTAAGTTGAACCTTACAACTACATCATTGAGCGGAGATGTAATGGTCCACTTAAGTTATTTAAATCTATCATCCTACGTGTGAATCAAGTAAGTCATCTAAGTACATCCCTGTCCTAGGTGCTAAGTTCATTCTTTATTTCATAAAAGAATTAAAACCCAAACTTTGTTTATTCTTGTGTTCTATCTTCCTATTCCCTCTCTCGAGTTCACAAGGTTAACAATAGATTTATTCTAAGAGTTGCAAATCCTTAAAATATTTATAACAAAAATAAATAAATAAAAATAATAAAATCAAATAAATTTAATTCAAAACAAGAGTACTCATGTTCTTGGCTTTAATCCCAGAAAAGGGCGTTTAGCCACGCATAGTTATAATCATAATCACAAGAGTGTAATTAATGATTAAAAACATGAATGGAATAAATTAAAATAATAAAAACCTAAATAAGAAGTTGTAGCATCCCATCGATCTCCAAATTATGTCCAAAGATATGTAAAAACGTGATACAACATGTCTTTATAGTATAGGAGTAAGCCAAGTCCGTGTTGGAATTGAATTGCAGCACTTTGTGAGCACAGGAATGGATGGGGCATCGTCCTGGCTATAGCCCCACTCTAGGTGAGGCTGATCCCTGACTAGAGCACTGATAAATTCAAGGTTGAGCCTTGCCCATATCCCTGCTCAAGGTAGGGTAGCGCCTCCATATCGCCCTGAGCCTCTGGAAGTTGCTCTCCGAATTTTGGTTAAGTGTTGAGTCTCCCCTCTTAGTCCCTTGTCTTGTGGTGTCTTTCAAATGAATTTTCAGCCTTCTTAACATCCAAATATCATGATATTCAGCTCCTAAATCATCATACAAACTCACACCACATGAATTAGGAGACAAACACAACACACTACTCATAACGATGAATCAAAACAAGAGCTAAGCTAGGCTAGTTCGCATTGATCTTTCACTTATTGTTCCAGCTATTCACTCAATAAAATTGAAATTTTCTCACCACAAACAATTTATTCCACTCATAATTACACATTAAAATCATTTGGAACACACTAAACACAATAGAATCCAACTGAATCAACTAGACAAGCACCTAGCTCAAGCTAGTAACGCTAGTTTTTCGGGTTGAACTTCTAAATGAATCTTTTAGGTAAAAACTTGTTTGGAATTCACTTTGACCATTTTAAACACATGATTTAACATATTGTTACACATTCATCTCATTATCAACCCATATAGCACACGAATCATCCTCAAAATAAGGCTAAAAAGGCTAGAATAGTGACACTAGATTGCATAAATACACCCAACATCAATTACCCAAATAGGAACCATCAGTATTTGGTTTGAAATGGTTAGCATAAGGAGGTAGCCACTTAAGGTCGATTGAGGTTTTTAGGGTGATAGGACCAGTGCTGCAAAGGTGGTGGTACTCAACTACTTCAGTATAAGAAATGCTGAAGCAAGGTTCGGTGTAAGAGTTGTTACATATTGGCATTTTCAATTTTATAGATATGCCAAGGTCAGTAGGGGAGGAGCATTTCCCAGGGTATATATCTATCAAACCACTCCTTCCTGAGGATCCCCGAGGTGCTTGTCCAGTTCATTGTGTTGAACATGGAGAGTTGAAGGTGGGTATTTCCCTTATATTTTTTGGATTAATTCTAGCTAGATTGGCTTTGTAAACCTATAACCAAAGAATATATGATGTTTATCTTTAGAAATTTGGCCACAACTATTACAGAGGTTGGAGATGTTGATACCTTCTTGAGTAAGGATGACCTTGGTAGGGAGAATGTTATAGTATAATAGCCATAAGAAGGTTCTAATTTTGTTGGGGACTCTCAATCGCCATAAACAGTTAGAGGAGGTAGGTTCCCTAGGGGTGGTGTTAGAGAGATTTTTCAAGTGGTAGTAGGCACTCTTATAAGAAAAGATACCTTTACCCCTTACTCTCCAAAGGGAGGATACCTGTCTAAGGAGTCTGTTAGGAAGGAATGAGTTTGGATGCTATAGGAGATGTTTGGGGGAATTTCATAGGAAAAATCCTAAAGTTCCAAGTCCCCTTTTTCCAAATATCTTTCACCATAGAGGGATCTTGAGGGTTCTGATGGGGGGCATGTAGGATGTTGGCTAAAGGGGGAATTCCAGGTATCCACTTGTCCTTCCAAACATTTACCTTGGTTCCATCACTGATTCCCCAGAAGATGGAATCCTTACAGCTATTCCAGCCCCTATGAATAGCATTCAAAGTATAGTAGGTAGACTTATTCGATATACCCCCAGGCCCATATCTGGAAGTGGGTATGGTGGAACACAAAAAGGATGTATTGGTGTACATTCTCTAGGCAAGACTCCATAAAAGAGAGTCATTCTTGATAGTTTTCTGATGTATGCCAAGTCCTTCCTCTCTCTTAGGCTTACTGACAGTGTTCCACTTAACCAAGTGAATCTTCCTATTTGTATCAGTGGTTCCCCATATGAAATTTCTCTGGGTTTTGTCAATAAGGTGATAGATACTACTGTGAAGGTGGATATACTGCATGACATGGTTTGGCATGCTAGCAATAAAATATTTGGCTAAAGTGATCCAGCCAGCCATATTGAGGAATTTTGTTTTCCAGCTAGCCATCTTGTTGTTAAGGTTGTCAAGGATAAATTGGAAGTTCCCCCTCTCAGGTCTTTTATGGAAAATGGGAAATCCCAGGTATTTTCTAAAAGAGTTTGAGGGATTGATGCCTAGGGTATAAACGAGGATATTCTGGTCTTCTTTACCATAATTCTTGGAGAAAAAGACTTTGGATTTAGCATTGTTAATCTTTTGGCTAGAATGGGTGATAAAACTTTAGAGGATCTTATTAATTGTTTGGCAGTTCTTAAGTTCAGCTTTTACAAAAAAGGTTAGGTCATCAGCAAAGAAAAGATGGAGGTAGAAGGGCCCCCTGGATATGGAGATAGGGGTCTATTGAAGAATGTACACTTCAGAGTTGATTTTTCTAGAAAGAAATTCCATGTAGAGTATAAAGAGATAGGGTGACATGGGGTCACCCTTCCTGATTCCCTTTGAAGTCTTGAAAAGAGGGATTTCCCTCCATTGACTAGGATGAAAATATTTGAGGTGGAGATACAGAATAAGATGAGTTTGGAGAGATAGTGTGGAAAGTTAAAAAAAAAAGGTCTGTCTGATAAAAGGCCACTCAAGTCTGTCAAAGTTTTTTTCTAAGTCAATTTTGAGGATATTAACTCTTTTGACTTTTATTTTTGAAAAATGGCTAATATACTCCTGGACAATAATATTGTTTTCAGAGGCCCTTCTTTTGGAGAGAAAAATGGCTTGAGATTTACCAATGATAGCAATAGAATTTAACCAAAGGAGGTCCAAGAATGTCCTAGTATTTTTGGTACATAAAATAGTGCATTCCATTAAGCCTAGGGGCCTTATTTGGTTTAAAGGAGAAAATATCTCTTTTAACCTCTTCTAGTCTAGGAATCGAATCCAGTAAAGCATAGTTTAATAAGTTGATGGATCCAGAGGATGAGGGATTGAGTTGAACTCTTAGGTGTCCCAAGGAATGCTTAGTAGTGTAGAGTGTACAATAGAAATTAGTAATGGTATTGGCAATGTCTCTTTGCTGGTAGTACCAGTGTCATTCCCATCAGTGAGGGAGTTTATTCTTCTCCTTGAAGGAGTTAATTATTCTCCATCTCCTCCTTTTGAGAGTGGAGGTATGGAAGAACCTAGTGTTAGAATCTCCCTCCATTAGATATGAAATCCTGGACTTCAGCTTCCATAATTCATTCTCTATATTGAGTATTGGATTGAATTATTTAAGAAAAGTCTATTCTAGGCCATGGAGGAAAAAGATGATGGGCTAGTTTTAGGACGCTTGAATTCCAGCTATCTTTGCAAGCAAGTGCTTATTTTTCTGGAAGATGTTCCCAAAAGTGCTCTTGTTTCAATCTTTGGCCTTGTCTCAAAATTAGAGGTAGCACTGGTGAGGTTAGAGCAGTTATGAAAGGAGGCCCTTACAAGATTAGGAAAGTCAATGTGACTGAGCCACATGGACTCCATCCTAAATGGTCTGTTCTGATTCTTAGGGGAAGCCCAAGTTTAGGAGCAAAGGGGAGTGGTCTGAGTGGGTTCTTGTGAGGTGGGTAACAGAAGACTCCGAGAATAAATAGATCTAATTGTCATTGGTGAGGCACCTATCAAGTCTTTCAAGGATTAGACACTGTCTATTCCTGTACCTCATATTAGACCAGGTATACTTACTCCTCCTTAACCTGATATCAATAAGATTACAATGGTTGATACATTTCTAAAATTGGTTGGTTCTGTTGAGGTTTATCCTATTGCCACCAAATTTCTCAGCAGATCTTAGGATTTAATTGAAGTCTACACCTACCAACCAACTTTTTCCACTAGTGGAAATGATGCGGTTAGAGAAGGAGGAGAGATGGTCCCAAAGCTCAAGCCTAGAGGTGAAGTATGTACAAGCATATATAATACTAATAAACAAGGAAGAAAGGAGGAACTAACCTTAAAAGAGGCATGAATTGACTGAGAAGAGATGGAGACAGTGTCAATAGAGATGGAGCCATCTTTCCACATTATAGCTAGCCCACCTGAGTTCCCCACAGCTACAGACTTGATGTGGCATTGAAAACCCAATTCATCACACAAATCCTGATGGTCAGTCATCCTAGTTTCCAGCAGATCAAGGATGATAGGCTAATAGATGTTGACCATGGATTTACAATGCTTTCTAAATTCCCGATTCTTAGCCCCCTAGTATTCTAAACAATGCAGCTCATTATTCTAGGTTGTGAAGGTTGGTGGGGTTCTGTAGCAATCTCTTTCCCCTTCCCCTTCCCCTTCCCCTTGGAGTTGGAGGTTTCTTCTATTGATGAGGCTTTTTTTTTCTTATTTAGAGGAGTTATTTTGACTGAGAGTTTCTCTTCTTTCATACGGTTTAGAATATTTACCTTTAGGCCTAGTTTGGTTAGGCCCTGAGGTATTAGGATGATTACCATCTCCTGGAATAGCTCTATGAACTCTAAATTTATGCATCCTTCAAGGGTTAGAGCTTCTGTTCTTGGAATTGTCATCTGAGATAAAATCTTTTGCATTTCCCTATTATATACTCTTAAAGCTTCAGAGTAGTCTCTCTTTCTACCCTCTTTAAATGAGATGAGGATGTGGTTAGGGGCAGTATCAGGGATTGACTAGGGAATCCCTGGTTTCCCCTAGAGGGCTTTGCAAAAATTGGTCCTTGAAGCATTAAATTTAGGTTTGGAGATGGAAAGAAAGGTAGGTTGGTAGAGAGCTGGTTTATGATGTTGGAAAAGAGAGTAGGTGTCAAGTTCTCCAGGGCAAAGTATTTGATCTCCTGGAAGAGAGTTGCCATCCATACATTGGTCCCATAGGTCGATAGCCCATGATTTAGACATTCCATTGCTAATTGAGCCAGGTACCTTGGGTCCTAAATTAGTATGGTTATTTGTCTCCCTTCCCACTCTAAGTGCAATGAAACAGTTTGGTTGGATAGGTAAATCTCCAACCAGGAGGTTGATTGGTGGGTTGAAGGAAGTGGTTGTGTTGATATGGTTAATGAGTTGGCATTTGTTGAGGGATCCATGGTTTGTTTCTTAAGTGGAAAGGCCTCCCGCCATCAAGAGCTTAGGTTCATGATTTCCAGAGTCTAGGTGACATGTGGGGGGGGCCTTCTGAAGGCTCTTTTTTTTTTAACTCAAAGGAGTTCGGATGGGCAGAACTGTTAGAAGCTTTTTGAATTAAAAGCTGGGCATTGGGCTCTTTGACAAGGGATTAGGCTCCCAATTTTTTTGGGCCTTTAGTAGGTGAGCAGCACTTTGTTGAGGCATTTCCCTTGGGGTCTGTTAGTCCATTATTTTTTTGACCCACCATATGGGCCTCCAAGGCTAGATCAGGTTTTGGCCCAGCAATAGTCTTACTTTAGGCTTTAGCTCGAAGAGACTGAAAGGCCCCTCTATGGACAGGCCATCATCCCTAGGGTCAATGGGGACGGGGAGAGAGGATCCTTCTTAAGGTGGCTCCAGCGAGGTAGGGTTAACAAACTAACCTGATGGTGCATCGAATATTTTAACCTTGACGATCGGTGGTGTGTCGTTAGTCCCTTTAGGGTTCTTTGCCAGCGATTTCTTTCTCCTCACAAATGAGATAGTTTGCCAGTCCTATTTTTGTTTTCTCGTCTCAACCAGTGTCGCCGATGTACTTGCCTCATTTAAGGAATTTTCTTAATTTAATTTGAAGGTGTAATGGCAACTGTGGTTACATAGCCTAGGCTCCCACATAATTTGCACAGAAGGCCTTCCCCTATGTAAAGAAAGAGATGTGAATGGTTCCCAATGGTGATTGAGGATGAAACATGGGTGTCCAAAGGGCATTGGACACAGATCCTCGCATATCTTTCCCTCAGAGTAGCTGAAGTGTAAGCGTCCATTTTTAATAGCTTCCCTATTTTTCTCCCTATTTCTGAAGAATGGCCGCATCGTAGAATTCTGTTGGTAGATGTGGCAGCCTAACATAAATCGCAGTTGAGTCTATCTTAGACTCGCTTGGTACAAAATTGGGTTCCCATTTTCTCACAGAAATAAAGCATCCGGCAACGAACCAAGTTCCACCATGCAAGGTTGTTGATTGGCTTTCCAGCTTAGTGAATTTTATAGAATTCCATGCCTAGATCTATGAGGCATAGTGGCTCAGGTGATTTTCAAAGATCCTCTAGTTTTCTTTTTAGGTATTGGTGATTGAACTTCATTTTGACTGCCTTGATGATGATTGAAAGGCTCCAGGGTACACAAAGACGTTGTTTGTCTTCTTTAGTTAGGTTAATTGAGTTGGCATTTTCTGTTTCTTGGTTGTTATTTGAGAGATCCGCCCCCAATGAGGATGTTGGGGTTTGGATAGTCCCAATTGTGATATCTTTGTAAGATAGAGGAACATCTTTCATTTGGATTTTATTAAGGAGAGCCCGATTTGGGTGGTTTGGGGGGAGGGACGGAGTAAGTGTCTCATTCATGGCTTGGGTTTTTTGCCTTGTTTTGAAGGGGTAGAAATTTTAGAGAGAAGGGGGTCTTTCTCTCTCTAAAACCGATTTTGTTATGTTAATTTTTTTATTTTACATCTAATATAGTGTGGAGTAACTATACGTGAATTAAACACCAAAAGACAAAAATACCATGTGCCTTTTTATCAAATACATCATTAATATATTTTCAATTTTGTTAAATTTAAAGAATAAATTTATATTATATATCTTATCCTATTTATCCCATTTTAAGTATAATGAATCAAACATTTGATAAAAATATATTTGTATTTATTATCCTTACATTATCAATTCCTCTATTAATAATGGGATAACTATATGGCTTAGCAAATATAGGCTCCTAATTATCTTACTTAGCCTAAATTTTTATTAATTACAATTCATGCCCCCCTCTTTTCTATTAATTATCCCTAGTTATAATTCATAGCTTTCTTTTTTTCTATCTTTCTCTATTTTCTATTACTCTCCTTTTTTCAGTTTTTTCTTCATTTTTTCTCTTTCTTTTTTCTTTTTTCACTTTTTTTCTATCCTTTTTTTCTTTTTATTTTTTTCTTTTTTTTCCTTTTCATTTTTTCTCCTATTTTTTCTTTTTTTGTATTTTTTTCTCTCATTTTTTGTTGTTGTTGTTGTTGTATTTTATATTTTATATATTTTTTACTTATTTGTATCATTCTATATTAAATAAATTTATTATTTGTAGTTGAATAGTTTAACCAAGAATATGTAATTTATCATTTGTATTTGTATACAAAAAAGTATAAGGATTAATTATATTTATTTGGGTCTTAAATATATAATTATGCAATGTGTCATTCAATGCAAATGTATCGATAGTATTTGTACGTCAAATTTATCATTTGTATTTGTATATAAGCAAGTATTATTTGTATGTGTATGGTTCAAGTTGTATAAACATGTATCATTTGATGCAAATATAATATTTGTATTTGTATAATTTATCATTATATAAATACAAGTATTCGTAGAAAGAAAAAGAAAAATTCTTTTACAATTGTTTAAAAATACAAATAATTTTGTCAATTACAAACAAATGAAACAAATTAAATTACAAATAAAAATACAATATACGGTCAACTTACAAATATAAATACAAAATAGTTCTTTAAAAATATAAGTGCATCGATAACCCTTCTACTGGCATAACTCATAAGCAACTGGATAAAATACATAAATCTGAAAGAATTAAGCAAAAGATGACTCTTTTCTGAATCTGATCAATAAATAACTAAATTACAATGATTACAACTCCGCTTTCACAAAACAATACTAGAATCAAATACACTAACTCTACTGACTGTCTATGAAGCCTCTACTAGTATTGACTATAGGTAGCCGGGACATGACCCCCAACTATACCAAAATAATACGACTGAATAAAGAAAATATAATACTGCTCAAACTATACGACTGACTCGAGCCCTTGAATCAAGAGGACTCATCACCTGCTGACTGGAAACTGCAAACTGTCTGAATATGGTATGCGTGCTACAACTGAATTGATACCTACATTATGAGATAATGCAGCACATAGACATATCTATAGATCAGTACTTTGAGGATGTACTGAGTATATGGGGGTGAATTCATAAGTAAAAACATCATCTCTTCATCATAATTTGTAAAACAACGCATGCTAAATGTAACTAACTCACATAAGCTGGAATTTCTGAAATACTGAAATCTGAAATCATGAATAGCAAATCAAATTTATAAATCTAGTGAGTCATAACATTTAGTTCTAAAAGTTGTACTTGTATTCTATCTTTAAATCATACTGTTGAAGTATAGAAAGGATTTACTCTAAATTCTGAAATTTGAAGGTTGAAATCTGTAGCTAATATCTTTCTGTACAGCATAATCTGAGTACACTTTGTGAGCATTTACACTTAGTTTTTTAAAAGCTTTCTGTTATTGTTTTCTGAGAAACTGTTCTGAAAATCTTTACCATTAAGCTGTAAAGAAAACACTTTATCTTAAGGGAATTCTTTTAAATCTTTTTTGTACTAGTAGGGAAATACTCAAAACTTTTTATTTACATTTACTAGCAGGAAATTCTTTTAAACACTGTTCTACAAGTGAAAATACTTTCTCAAAAACTTATCTGTAAGGGAGGTTCTTCTAACCGACATAAATCATGCGAGCTATATGGAGTCCAACGTCTCATCCTCCTAAGAAGAAACCTCACATTGAGGAGAGGTGTCATACTCTTGCTAGAGAGTATAACCTACTTTCCATGTGATCGATCACAAGCTAAATCTATCATCCATATAAAAATAAAAATAATCTCATAATTTGTACCTACGTTGGTGTGTAGTTCTATGGAAGATAGGGCACGCTAATCCCACGCTTCCCGCTGGTGCTAAATACTACTCTCTTTTTATTTGCTACGCTCATTCTATTAAAAATTCACTTTAAAACTTGCATAAGGGTTTATTATAAAACCAGTTATGTATTTATTTGAATCAATCTATAAATGAAGTTAATTTGCTTTCTGAAATCTATAATAAATCTGTAAAGTGGATTCCAAAACTAATCTGAGGATCAAAAGATCAAAGTTTTACTGAAAAACTATAAATAATATGATAATAGGATGCTTAGAGCATCATCATCTTTCTTGAAATAATAACATTCAATCTTGGAGTAATAACCCATGCTTCATTCTCATGTCAAAACATCATAATAATCATGCTTGATATTGAAAATAATGATAATTCATCTCAAAGTCTATAAATTACTGAAATAGGCATGAAAATATGAAAATAGACATGCAATTCAACTTCTAAAATACTTGAAATCTCAAAATCTTGTAAAGAGCAATAATGGGTATGAACCCTAATTCAAAACTCATGAATAATCATTCAAAATCATATAAATTTTAATAAAAAATTAGTTTTGGGCACAAGGATGGAAGAAAAATCCTTGTTCATAAACCCCACATACCTTGATTGAAAATTAGATGAAGAAAATTGATCTATGAATTCCTATTTGAGTTCTTGAAGATGGATTCTTGATTATCTTGCCTTGGGAATCCTCAATTTGGAGCTTTCTTGGAGAATTTATGGAGGATTTTTGATTTCTTGGAGAAGAAACTTTGGATCTTTAGGGTTTTTCTTTGAGAGAGAATGGATGAAATTGGGCATAAAGTGCTTAAAATAGGCTTAAATCCTATGTTTGAATGGATGGGGGATTGGGAATTGACCAAAATACCCTCTTTAAACTTCTAAACGAAACTGGAAAACATAACATTTTTCCAAATTGGGTGGCCACCGCAACGCGCCACTATCGCGGTGGCTTATTGGAATTGGACAACTGGGAACTGAGCAGACTCAGTGACGTGCCACCATCGCGGTGCCCCTTTGGAATGTCATTTTGGCCACCTCTGCGATGCATCATTATTGCGAAGGCTCATTGGAAATTGACAAATGTGAAATGGGACTCCTCCTCGATGCGCCATAATCGCGGAGCTTCACTAGAAAGTAACAATTGTGATTTATACCTTCTCTATGATGCGCTGAGAGTCCAGGTGGCACACTGTCAACTTAAAAATGCTCTAACTTCTCAACTGAGTGTCGGATTTAGGCGAATTTGGTATTGATGGAAAGATTATTCAATTCCCCACATAATGTAAACTCGAAATCTTAAAAATTTCATATGCATAAAATGGAATTCCTTTTTTAAGTTAGTCCTTAACATTCTAGGGGCGAATTTAAGCTAGAAAAAAGTACGGGGTATTACAATATCTCCCCTTTGGGAATATTTGTCCTCGAATGTGGCTAATTAGGCTGAAATTACTGAGGAATGTGAGGCTATAAGCTATCAATCATAACTGAAATAAATTGTATGACTGAATCCCAACGTAGTGAGCTACTGAACTGATTTGTGAGTGCATGAACTTACATGAAAATAGCTATATGGCTGAGATAGAAAGGAGAGAGTCAACTTATGAGTAATCATTACTTTAGGCGGGATCTAATTTCGTGAGAAAAATATGAAAGGTTTATGACATGAAAACTCCATGAAAACTCTGAGCATTACAACATCTCCCCCTTGGGATCGTTCGTCCCCGAATGATACTAATTTGGCTAAAATACTAGGAAAAGACTAAGATGATATGCAGGATACTTATGAACTGAATCATAAATTAATATCTGAATCTGAAACTGATGCATGATGCATATACTGAATTGAATGCACAATTTACATGGATGTGAACAAACTACCTCTCGAAATGGCTATACTCATGAAATTTCAGGTAGTAAGACTAGACTAAATTGGAAGATAGAAAACTATGAAAATTTGTCTGTCGGACTATTAAGCTGGATTTCTGGCTATATGGACTGAATCATACTGAACGCTCTCAGATGGAGTATTTCCCCAACATTCTTCTAAGAAATTTCTAATGCTATTAGGGAGTAAATAACTTTGTACATGATCTGAACAAAATATTTGAATAAGAAATCACAACTTTGCTACCACTCTATAGCATGGAACATAGATCTATAAATCATAAGATAGGATAGAATTACTAGGCCTTAGGCAATGCAACTTCTTACTTTCAAGCTTAGCAACACTTCTCAAATACTCCCTCAATTATACTATTCCCCTCAAATACCATACTCATTTGATTCAACTTATAATTCTCATATGGTCATTGATAAATCCGTCTACTAAAGTCTAAACTGAACTAAATCCTCTCATTGTGGTCAACCCTAACTCGGAATCATGAGGTACTTCACATAACACCATAATACTAGTCTGAACCATAGATTCAATACCCCAAGCATTGTCACAACTACTCACTCTAGGATGATTTTCTTATAACTTTAATAAATAAATTCAACCTCTTACTAGAAGTCCACTAATGCATAACACACCTATCCTCTTTTATACCAACATGATGTTCAAGCCTATCTTCATAACCACACGTGCACTTCTAAACAAATACCCATAAGAGCATCTTTCTCATGTTCTCTAATTTGTTTATCAATAACAACTTCCATGCAATATTCAATTCTTAGGAAGACACACATAAAATATTCTCAACTAACCAAGTCATACACAAGAAAATAAACTTCATCTCAAAATTCTTTCAAACTTATAGATATATATAAAACTAACATACAACCATCTTTCCTAACATAACATATTTACTCTCTCCTATCTACGTAACTGTACATCATTACTATCTTGACCTAACGAAAGGTCACTAAAAGGTTGGAATACCAGGGCCTGAAACATAAAGGAATACCAAGCATAACTTGACACTTTACTGAGGCCTGGGGAATAGAGTGTTCACGACATGGATTCAGTAAAGAGATCTAATATGAGGACATACATGATATAGATCTGAATTTCGCCGATCGTTAAGAGTGTTTCCTGAGTACTAGAACTGAACATACTTTAAAGCATAAGTACATAAGTCATGAGCTGCATGACCTAAATTTTGGAGTTCATAACTTTATGGAATATAATTCGAACTGCTGAATAAACTGGAACTCCTTATACTAGGAACTGGGAGAGTACATGATCCTGTATTAATTACATGAACATGAACTATGATCATGGAACTAACACACAAGGCATGAGTAGATATTGGGATAACTGAAGCACAAATACCAAAATAAGAATGGGTTGAGCCTCATCCCCACTCTCTTATGTTCTATAACATACTGGCATCTCTAATAGAATCTGAGAGCTTGACTTGGTCACTCGTTCTATTATCTCCCCTTTAGCTTTAAGCCATCATTCTAAGTCTGAAGAACCCTTTACTAAACTCTAAACTAGACTACACTCACTGCACTCTGGAGTCTGGAATACAATAATACACAAATAATAACTTACTCTGAAAGACTACACGTGAAAGTGTAAAACCCACTTCTAATACTTCCTTTTGGGGTACAACTTTATCTTTCTACAGCCCCACTAATCATCATATAATATCTTGAATACTTACTAACTTAGAATCTTCATGAGTATCACCACATCCTGAATTCACACCATCTAGAGCTTCAACTCTCATTTCTATTTGCTCATTCTTCAAAGATTCAAACTTAGATTCTGACACTTAACACGGATATCTTCAACCTTTAATAAACCATACTGCTTCCGTCATAGCCTACTAAAATTGCATCCCTAATCTTATATTTCTAAACCATGAGAATCAAGATCATACAACAGGGCTCAACATCATCTATTCATAACTCAACTCCTTAACTTAGCCATTAAGAACATCATATACTATATAACTAGTCTCTTTCCTCTTAGCAACTCAAAGGTACTACTAACCACACACAACACATAATAACCTTAAAAGATAATGTAACCCCATATCACCTTGGGCAAGCTTCTTCATCATACATACAACACCATACTTAATTATGAATTAAAATGAACTCAAACTCTTGCACATACTATTCAAGCCTACTAGATCACTTTCATATAACTAGCACCACTAACCAAGAAATCATTACATCCACCTTGATGGCTATCAAATGTTCAAAATTAATGTCTAGTGCTAAACATGATTTAAGAACCCACCTTACGTACTATTCTCACTTGGAGGCTATAAATAAACATCAAGAAACACGAGTCCACTAGAACTTCATAATAATAATGGTCGGTTAAAATGTCCTATCTCATTATAATCCATTAGCACATACTAATTTTACACGTCACAACCATTTACCCATCTATACACTTAAATTACGATTGTAGCTCTATAGGTTTCAACTAAACTCCTTTGTGTAACCTCAAGGGAAGCCAAAATTAATGATACTAAACCACTGAACACTTTATTAATATCTTATACTTTTCTAATACAATAAATACCATCAACAACTCCTTCCGTATTTCAAGCAGACAATAATTCACCGTAATTGATAACTTTTCCTGCACCCTCTACTAAACTAACTGTAACAGCCCATATTCAAGTACGTGTATTGGTGTATTCAAGTACGTGTATTGGTCTTATTTATATGGAATTAATTTTTCTTTTATTTTATTTATATCGGAATTTGCCCGTCGATGGTTCCATACGAAAGTTATTGAATAAGCTTTCCAACGATATAAAGATTTCCAAAAACGGATAGGTTTCGGATATAATCGAGCACGTTCGAAACAATAAAACAGTGGCCGGGATATTGGAAATAGTAAATGTGCAGGAAAATTTCCTGCACACAAACTACTGAGGCCAGCCAATTTTTTAGGTCAAATTTGAATGATCATAACTCCCTTAATATAATGAATTGGGAGATCTGCGACCTATCAAAAGAAATATCTTTGAGTATTCTTTCCAATGCAATTGGTTTCATCCAAATCTAACTTCTGAGTAAGGAGTTATACTCGTTTTACTTCAGCCTCTCAAAACTAATTTTTAGGGTCAACTTCAAACGATCATAACTCCTTGTACAGGACGAACTGGGTAGCCTACTTTATATGAAATGAAATCCCTCTGAATTTTCTTTCCAACTATACCAATTTCACCCAAATCCGATATCGGAGCAAAGAGTTATGGTTGATTTACTTTAGCTTATCAAAACAGTCCACCAAAGGACAGATTTGACATTATTTAAATTTTAAAGGCACTTTGGTCATTCCCTATGATATTATGGACGGGAATATGTGTACATATACATGTATATGAGTTCAAAAACTCATTTTCATCATCAATCATTGAGAAAGAACAAACCCTAGCCAAATTTCACCTTTAAATTACTTTTGATTCAACCGTAGAAATTCCAAAGTAATCTGATAACTGCGTTTGTCATCTCGAGTGCTTCAAACGGCACCTATTATTTGTGCAAACAGGATTGCATAATCAAGAGGTGAATTCTAAGGTATGAATATTGTTTGCCTTTGTTCTCTTCCATATGTATATGTGTGATAGAGGATTATATGTATTGGTTGTTATTGAAAGGTGATGAAAATAGGGTTATGGACTATTTTGCATGGTTTGGTTGTATTGAATTATGGAGGGTGGATATGGTGATTGAGTTATGGAAGGTGTATATGGTGATATACTATTAAATTGATGACTATTTAGGTCTATGGCTCAATTTGGTTTAATGGATTGGTTGGAAGGATAAATGAATCCAAACTTGATATTGGAGGATGTTGTATGAATATGCATGGCATGTGAATGTAATTGGAGTATAAGAGGGTTAAAGTGACACCCTTTATGGTGTAATTAAGGCTTACTACTTAAGCACTAGTTTGGTGAATTCAAATAAATGAATTGTGACGTTTGGTCGCTAATACTAGATTGCTATATATGTTCATTGTAGATAAGTAATCCGAAAAGACGAGAAGTCCATTTGGGACTAGTATTGAAGGTTGACAGTCAGGTATGTAAAGCATACTCTATACCATATCTTTGGCATGAAAGTGAACAATTGTTCTATTAAGAAAGTTTCCAAAGTTATTCAGTAACATATGATCCATAATGATTTTGTATGATGTCCTACGTTACTAATGAACTTGTTTCCACCCTACAAGATGTCAAGACATTCCAATAATTGTTTTTCAAATCTTACATATTTATTGCACTAATAAATGTCAGAAGGTATCCGGTTACTCGAACAAGATCCATGTGCTATTAATGACTCCAAAACATTTCATTGATATACCAATAAGTTCCTACTTCATTGTTATGGCATTGATGACTCCAAAATACTTTATTGATATGCTAATGAGTTCTTACTTCATTGTTATTGCATTGATGGTCTATTTATATGTCTCTTATTGATGTATCATTGTTTCAAAGTATCAAAAATATGGTGGCGACCGAAATAACAACCTCAAAGATTAATTGAACTAAGTGATGGAAGTTCTCTCTTATCGGGTGGTATCCCAGGGGCATAAGCCTATCATGGGTCGATCTCTATTTATGTGTTTATGGGTGGTATCCCAGGGGCATAAGCCTAGCATGGGTCGATCCCAGTTGATATGTATTGGAGGCAGCCTAATGGTCACAGTATAGTACAGTAATAATTACAAAGATGATAAGAACGAAGGTAAAGTGATTGAATAAATACAATGTACAGGTTGTCACAAGTTCTAGTAAGTGGTCCACTCCTATTACAATTTATTCATTTGTTTCTGATTTCTATTGAGCTCCTATATCATATGCGATTATCTACAGCTTTACATACTCAGTACATATTTCGTACTGACGTCCCCCAGGGGGACCTGCATTTCATGTTGCAGGCACAGGTACCTCAACTCATACACCGCACAAGTAGGAGCCAGGATACCCAGCTGCTTTTGGTGAGCTCCAGTTTGCTTCGGGTCTTTTCGTGTCATATCCAGTCACTTTTGGTATTGTATAGAAGTTAGTTATATGGCGGGGTATGTCCCGACCTTAGTTAAACTCTATGTATTGTCTAGAGGCTTTGTAGACCTAATGTACAGTCAAGGTGGTGTTTTGTTAATAGACGTGATGGCTCCAACGGCCAAGTATTGTATATACATATATATGTGTGCTCGAGCTTATACAGGTGACTATTTCCTTTTATATACGACATGATGTTGTCCAAATTTTGGGTTGTCATAGAGGTATGCATGGGAAGTATGAGGTCATGAGTTGGTTCTACCGGGCCTCCTCGGTTACGGGTGCCAGTCCGCCCCAATAGGATTTGAGGCGTGACATTAACACACAAGGACATATCACTTTAACGCATCTCAATAACATACACAAGTTTTATCTCTATACTTTATATCTCTATCAATCTTCATTCGTACTTTCTTGTCGCTACTCTTCTATACCCATATTTCTAACCATAATAAGGTTCTACTATTCATAAATCATAACATTGAAGTCCATGATACCCCTCGAATGCATACTTTATTTAATAGTCTAGGTTCATACTATCTTCTCTCATGCACTATCTATATTGAAGGAATAATGAGGAATCTGAATACATATCTAATTATTTCTCAACTGAACAACTCATAGGGATGAGGACATAACTTTCAACTTGAGGGACTTATGACACACTAGAGGGCTCCTCTCAAGCTCTTTATATGACTTTTAAAACTTCTGTTAGACAATCTGAGAGCATTATCTAGGGAGGAACTTGGAACTGGCTAATCGTATTATCTCAAGAATAAGTCATAGATAAGGAATTTTGGGGTATCATATGAATAGATAGGAGATTCTGAGAGAACAACTTTACTACACGATCTAGAGTAGGAAAGAGAGGAAAATTTTTCTTAAATGCCCTGTAGCCACTCGAAGAAAAGTACAGACATCTTCGTACCGTTCCGCAAGACTCTACTAGACACAGTTTCATAGACACCCTAGAGCACTTGAACTCTGTGCTCTGATACCAAGTTTGTAACACCCCAAAAATGGGTTTTGAGACGTTACACTGTGCTTAGGACCACAAGTGGCCCCAAGTTAACCCTTCTACTGGCATAACTCATAAGAAACTGGATAAAAGACATAAATCTAAATGAAATAAGTGAAAGATGACTCTTTTCTGAATCTGATCAATATATAATAAATTAAAATAATTACAACTCCGCTATTACCAAACAATACTGGAATCAAATACACTAACTCTACTACCTGCCTATGAAGCCTCTACTAGTATTGACTATAAGTAGCCGAGACATGACCCCCAACTATCCCAAATCAATATGATTGAATAAAGAAAATATAATATTGCTCAAACTATACGACTGACTCGAGCCCTTAAATCAAGAGGACTCATCACCTGTTGACTGGAAACTGCAAACTGTCTGAATATAGTATGCGTGCTACAACTGAACTGATACCTACATTATGAGATAATGTAGCACATACACATATCTATAGATCAGTACTTTGAGGATGTACTGAGTATATGGGGGTGAATGCATAAGTAAAAATATCATCTCATCATCATAATTTGTAAAATAACGCATGCTAAATGTAACTGACTCACATAAGCTGGAATTTCTGAAATACTGAAATCTGAAATCATGAATAGAAAATCAAACTTTATAAATTAGTGAGTCAAAACATTTAGTTCTAAAATTTGTACTTGTATTCTATCTTTAAATTATACTGTCGAAGTATAGAAAGGATTCACTCTAAATTCTAAAATTTAAAGGCTGAAATCTGTAGCTAATATCTTCATAGACAGCATAATCTGAGTAAACTTTGTGATAATTTACTCTTAGTTTTCTAAAACCTTTCTGTTATTCTTTTCTAAGAAACTGTTCTGAAAATCTTTATCATTAAGCGGTAAAGAAAACACGTTATCTTAAGGGAATTCTTTCAAAGTTTTTCTATACTAGTAGGGAAATACTCAAAACTGTTTATTTACTTTTACTAGCAGGGAATTCTTTTAAAAATTATTCTGCAAGGGAAAATACTTTCTCTAAAACTTATCTGTAAGGGATGTTTTTCTAACCGACATAAACCATGCAAGCTACATAGAGTCCAACGTCTCGTCCTCCTAAAGAAGAAACCTCACGTTGGGGAGAAGTGTCATACTCTTACTATGGAGTATAACCTACTTTTCATGTGATCGATCACAAGCTAAATCTGTCATCCTTATAGAAATGGGAATAATCTCATAATTTGTACCTATGCTGGCTATGTAGTTCTGTGGAAGATAGGGCACGTTAATCCCACACTTCCCGCTTGGTGCTAAATACTACTCCTTTTTTATTTGCTACGCTCATTCTGTTGGAAATCTACTTTAAAACTTGCACAAGGTTTTATTATGAAACCAGGTATGCATTTATCTGAATCAATCTGTAAATGAAGCTATTTTACTTTCTAAAATCTATAATAAATCTGTAAAGTGGATTCCAAAACTTATCAGAGGAGCAAAAGATCAAAGCTTTATTGAAAATCTATAAATAATCTGATAATAGGATACTTCGAGCATCATCTTTCTTAAAATAATAATATTTAATCATGGGGTAATAACCCATGCTTCAATCTCATGTCAAAATATCATAATAATCATGCTTGATATTGAAAACAATGATAATTTATCTCAAAATCTGTAAATTACTGTAATATGCATGAAAATATAAAAATAGACATGCAATTCAACTTCTAAAATACTTGAAATCTCAAAATCCTACAAAGAGCAACAATAGGTATGAACCCTAATTCAAAACTTATGAATAATCATTTAAAATCATATAACTTTTAATAAAAAATTGATTTTGGGCACAAGGATGGAAGAAAATACTTGTTCATAAACCCCACATATCTTGATTGAAAATTAGATGAAGAAACTTGATCTATGGATTTCTATTTGAGTTCTTGAAGATGGATTCTTGATTATCTTGCCTTGAAAATCCTCAATTTAGAGCTTTCTTGGAGAATCTATGGAGGATTTTTGATTTCTTGGAGAAGAAGCTTTGGAGCTTTGGGGTTTTTCTTTGAGAGAGAATGGATGAAATTGGGCATAAGTGCTTAGAATAGGCTTAAATCTTATGTTTGGACAAATTCGGGGCTTGGTAATTGACCAAATAACCCTCTTTAAACTTCTAAACGAAACTGAAAAATGTAACATTTTTTTGAACTGGGTGGCCACCACGATGCACCATTATCGCGGTGGCTTACTGGAATTGGATGATTGGGAACTGGGCAGACTCCGCGAAGCACCACCATTGCGGTGCCCCTTTGAAATGTCATTTTGACCACCTCTACGATGCACCATTATCATAAAGGCTCACTGGAAATTGATAAATATAAAATAGGACTCCTCTGCGACGCGCCATGATCGCGGAGCTTCACTGAAAAATAAAAATTGTGATTTTTGCCTTCTCCGTGATGCATTGAGAGTTCAGGTGGCACACTGTCAACTTTAAAATGCTCTAATTTCTCAATTGAGTGTTGGATTTGAACGAATTTGGTATCGAAGGAAAGCTTATTCAATTTCCCACACAATGGAAAGTTAAAATCTTGAGAGCATTCATTTTTTAATCTAGTCCTTGACATTCTAGGAGCAAATTTAAGTTAGGAAAAAGTACGGGGTATTATAATTTTTGTGAGCGTTGGACCATAAGAATCCAATATTTCACTTTATTCAAATTTTTAAAGTTAAATGGAGTTTTTTTTTTTTGTTAATAAGTTAAATAGAGTTGAAGTTGTGCTTGAACATACATTTTTCAAAAATCGTTAGAATTGAATGTATTTTTTTAATAAGATTTATATCCTCAATTTCTAAAAGCTGAAAAAAATCTCAACTTGACTAATTTATTTAAAACATACAATCAAATATTTTTTCTTTAGAAAATAATATCTCAAAATAGATAGTCACATTATAATGTCATAGATTAGATTTTACGTACAAGCTACTATACATTATTTTTTTCATTGTATTTAAAATTTTAAAGTTGGAGTTGTGTTTTATTATAGTTTTTACAAATTGTGTTTAGTTGTTTGAATGTGCTTTTCTTCAGAAGCGTGAAATTAATTTAAATGCGGTCATTTTTAATTTTTTTGAAATGTAATGAAAGTGAATAAATTTTAGTGTTATCCAAGTTCCAAACAAAACTTCAAGTTATTGTTAAAACTGTCATGATTTGATAATCAAATAAAGTGTAAAATTTTCATGGTCAAACAAATCCGTTTAACTTTGAAAACAAAAATAAGTTATTTTTGGGATGATCTTGACTACTATAAATTTAATGTGACATTTGTTTACTCTTACTAAAGGTCTGAATCTAAATAGTTCCAACCTTAGGCCATTAAATGTATTTAGTTTCATTAAGATTTAATCAATTAATTGGTCTGAATAGTTCTTAACCATTAAGATCTTGAACAAGGTAATGTCATTAAAAAGTATTTTTGTGTAGATAATATTAACTACCACTCTATCCACAATTACTAGCACCAACCACTACCACCACTAGCATTGTCAGCCACTATTACAGTCATCAACTGCCATTATTATTTTCAGCCAACATTACCATTGTCAATCACCAACTACCTCTACAATCACAACTACCATTGCAATCATCGTTGCTATCAACCACTATCACTAGTGGCTACCATACATTTCACCTCCATAATTATGATTGTATTCGTTGATACAACCATCATCATCATTGTTTTCGTCACTACCACTATCAACTACTACAACAATTACAATCAATTCCTATTACCAACCAACTCCACTATCACAAGTAGCATTATCATCAACTACCACTAATATATCGTCAACTACTCACCACTATCGTTCATTGTCATTATGGGTGCCACCATTGCCACAGTAATCACTATTGTTGCCACACCCATCATCATTATCTACTGCCACCACATCCGCTATCACTATCAACCACAACTACAATTACAACCAACTCCATCATTACAACTAGCACTATTGCATGTTGTCACCAATACATCGTTAACAACCACATCATTTTTAGTTATTGTTGTCATCGTAGTTGCCACCGCCACCACCATAGTTATCTCCACTATTAGTCACTATTACCATCATTTTAGAACTTTAATTAGTCACCTCTACCATCATAATTCATAACTATCACTATCAATAACTCTCTGTAATGACCTGTTCAATCATTACTGAAAATCTCTATGACAAAAGCACAATAATCTCATTCATCATAAGTTATAGGATCAATTTTATAGTATGATAGTGCATTGTACATGGACAAAGGTCATAAAATATCCTAACACAAAGTCAAATTGAAAGTGTTCTCACCGATTGAGTTCCGAGCTATGTTTAAACTAGGGTTAACTTCAAATGAGCATATCTCCTACAATATAAAGATTTATGGGATCCAGTATCCACCAAATGAAAGGTATTTGAGTCTTATCTCCAAAGCATTCGATCATTCATTAATCCTCTTTTGAAATAAAATATTATAATCGTTTTACTGAATACTACCTAGACTAAAAAATTAACCGTCACAACGATACTGTTGTAGGGATAATTTTACTTTTGTAATGGTAATTAGGCAGCTTTTAAGTCAATTTTTGATGAATTTTTTATGTTTAACTCAACAACTTCATCCCAAAGTTATAGAGGGACATTTTCCAACTTCTTGGGTGAAAAATCTTTATTGAGGTAAATTCTTCCGTCATCTTCATTTAAATCTTTTAACATTTTAGAATCATTATAACGATCTTTAATGATAGAATTCTTGGGGACTTGAACTCTACATTCATGGTATTTTGAGAATAACCTATGGGTTGTGTTAATATCACCTAGAATTGCTTCTAGATTGTTAAGTAACGATTCCTATTATGAATTTGAGATTCTAAAATATAAATTTTGATTCTTGAAAACCTTAAATTTAATAAAAATGAAGTATTTACCTTTGAAATTTCATTAACGGAGATGAATTGATTATGATAGAACTAGTTAAAGTTTAATAGACCTTGTGTAATGATTTAGGCCATGAATAAGGACAGAATTAGTGGGTTGCATTTTTAAAGTAGTTATTCGAAGAGTAAATTATTAATTACTTTTATAATTGTTTGATTTCTAGATTATTGGGCTAATAGAAGCATGAAGGAAAGAAAAGAACAACCTCGATACAGCTTGCTTGTTTCAATATTTTCAGTGGAGGCAGATTATGATTTAATGTGTAGTAAACTTGAATTAGTCACATACAATAACTATACTTAACAAAATACTTCATGTCTAGGTCTACGTGTATGGTGGTTATATGAATAAACTTAAAAATAATATAATAATAATATAATTATGTATTGTTATATTTTGTATGAATCCCTTGATGGCTATTTATATTTGTATGACTTACTTGAGGATTTATAGAGTTTAATATGTGAATGTGAATAATACTAGAAGAATTGGGTGACCTTCTAATCTATAGAACCAATCCTCGATAGCTTAAAAGGGGTAAACCTAAATATGAGATATTCTATCTAGAAGATAATTAGAATGATTGATTGTGATAAGAGAATATGATAATATAATGAAACCTAAAGTCAAGTTTTATTAAGTTCTAGAAATTAAGATGTGTAAATGTGTATGACTCTAGTTAGAATTGTAAGTTGAATAGCGATGAATGGTTGAATGATCGATTAAAGAGGATAGTTCCTTGAACTTAGTGATGACTTGAATGTAAGGATTACTAGTTAATAACTGAATTCATTGGTTTCAATATGAATAAAAGAGAGTTAGATTGATGAGTGAAATAGGATGATAAATTAGAGTGTAGATATTAATTCTAGTAGGATGTGTACTCCTAAAATGGATACTGTTTGATTAGGCTTCAATATGTTTGTGACTGATGATTGGATTGATAATGCTCATTTGAGTTAGTGGTGAATTAGCCTTCGGACATAGTTATAAGTAAGTGGTGAATTAGCCTTCGGACATAGTTGTGATTTCATATGTTAGTGGGTATTCGTTATTTACTTAGAATGATGAGCTTATTGGTTGTTGACTGTATTTACTTGGTTATCATTAATTATGAGTTTTGTTTTGATCGATGTTGTTTGTATCTAATTTCAAATTGTAATTCGCCTTCAGGCATTACTTATAATTATTGACTACATCTTGCATTTACATTGAGAGTGTTGATGATGATATTGAGATTATGATGTTCATGATGTTGAATTATATTAATGATGATGATAATAAGATGACATTAATGATGATATTGAGATCATGATGTTGAG
Organism: Capsicum baccatum var. pendulum; assembly: GCA_030864225.1. Taxonomy (NCBI): domain Eukaryota; kingdom Viridiplantae; phylum Streptophyta; class Magnoliopsida; order Solanales; family Solanaceae; genus Capsicum; species Capsicum baccatum. The sequence continues at coordinate 191,606,661 of CM061560.1, forward strand.
AATGATATTGAGATGAGAATGAAATGATACATACATCTTACATACATACATTTATTATATGCATTTGAATGCACATTTATATTTATATGTGGTTGATGGTTATTTGAGTGGACCAAGTTATGTTAATAACATATTATGATTTCTTGTGTGGACCAATTATTTGATAAGATATTATAATTTTTTAAGTAGACTGGTTATGTTGATGGATATGGTTTGACATTGTAGCAAAGTGTGAATATTAGGCACATCCTAGATTATATATAAATATTGTTCTTCTATGCATAGAGTTATAAACTTGATGTATATTGCAGTGTCCTTTATTTTAAAGTTGTTGAGGCCAGTAATTATCTTGGTTATTGTAATTTTGATGATTAATGAGAGAGAGAGAGAAGTATATAGAGTTCTTGTAATAAGGTAAGTGCATAAAAATTGTGGTTAGATTAATTTATAGAATATAGTTAGCTAGTCATGTCTTAAGGATAACTGAATAATACTATAATAAAAGAAAGGTTGTGAAGTTGGAAGTTGAAGTAGGTTAAGTATGTTCAGTTATTTAACTCGTATGCTTGGTATGATTTCTTATTATTTGTTACATGTTATTATATATTTCTTGCTCAGGAAATGGCACCTATCAATACATATGGTTGTACTGATACAACATTTACTATATCTTCATTTGGGAATATAGGCATTTTGCATGCCAATTGGAGTTTCTATATTATTCTTCAGTAGCTCTTGACATCCTACTCATACATAGATATGTCTCAATTCCTTCTTCCATTGATTTAGTGCTCTTGTACCAATTTAAACTAGGTTATGAGAAATTTGTGTTTTAATTTTTGCAATATAATTGTGTAATGAAATCTGCTGGATAAGAAAGTCTTCTTTTATTTAAGAGGCTAATTATATTTGGAACTGTTTATTATATCTTATGCACTTAATTAAATGGTTCTCCTATCTAGGATAGAGTTGGATAGATGTCCGCACAATCCGTAATTTAGATCATGACACTCTCTTACACATCATCAATTATCAATACCAATATTGTCAAATACTAACATCAACTAATTTCACTATCACAACAATCACCATCATTACGACAATCACTGCAACATCAACCACCTCTACCCTCATAACAATCCCCACCACAACTATTAACCACTAACACCAACCACTACCACCATATCCACCACAATAAACTAACTCTACTGTCACTAGGAAACATAACTGTTTTATTTTTTTTATTGAATAATAATTGTACTTTATTAAAATTACATTTTCTTAGTATTTAATTAATTTTTTATTTGAATTGTATATTTATTATATTTACAAATAAATAAATTATATGCATTCAGATGTTAAAAAATAAATAATTTATATTATTTAGAGAACAAGTTGAGAATAAGTTATCCTGAAATTAATTATTTAGCGATTAGTTATTTTGGGACAAGTAATTCCACCATATATATATATATGATAACTTATTTCAACATTATGATATAAAATGGTGAGATAAATAATTTTAGGAATTAAGTAATACCTTAAATTAAATATAAATAAAATAATTTTAAATTTATCTCAAAATAATTATACTTTATACCTCTCATCAAACTGAGTGTTTAAATCTATAGAGAATATAAATTCACTATTTAGATGTTTTAATTTTAATGAAAATAAATGAAGCTTAAAATAAAGTTTCCATCCAGGAAAAATGATCAAATGATGAGGTGGAGGTTTGACCAATTCTGTTCAAGTGTATAAACTGCCAACCTGTCATTTTCACTTTTTGTTTGGCTTACTTGCGACTCCCCTCTTTCTCTAATCCTCTTCTTCCTTCTTCTTTACAATACAACTCTATCCTTTTTTCATTTTCTCTCTCTGTTCATTGATCAAACAACTTTTATAATTGGTAATTTCTCCATTTATTTATTTATTCATTTTTTCTCCTTTCTCTTTCATCATTAATTATTTTCTTTTGTAAGTTTTTTGCAGTAATTTTTTCTGGGGTTTTCAAGAATCAAGTATTTGCTACAAGCACGCCAACGACCAGAATATTTTTTCCTTTCAGTGAGTTTCTTGTGACTACTGTTGTTTTTTTCTATTAATTATTATTTTATGCAATTCAACAGCTTGAATATTTGAATGGAGTTCTTTTTAAATTTTTTATTCTTTCACGTTGAATTTGTGTCCCCATCCATGATAGCCGTTGTTTCAGGACGTTTACCAAGTCGGCTTCATGTTTGATTTGGTCTTGTTTTTCTTCCTTAAACGTGTAGAAAATTAGACAAGTATGTTCAAAGGGTTTTAGGTGTGGAAAATGTCATTAAGTTTGAATCTTTCAGTTGTTGTTGTTTGTGTGCTTTAACTTTGAACGTCCACAAAAGGGAATTTCCATGCTTTTTCAAGGATCTTCATGTGTATTCCTTTGAATTCTAGATAAAAAGTTACTATTTATTTTTACACCTCAATTTCAGTTTTGATGCTTTTCCTTTTTTTTTTTTTGTTTCAACTTTAAGCAGCCACAAAAACAGACATTTTAAGCTTCTTGTTAGTTTTAGCAGAATGATCTTCATGTGGGTTTCTTGAATTCTTGAGAAAATTTTTAGCTTTTTCACCTCAAGTTCACTTTTGATGAGTTCCTTGTTTCAGTTTTGAGCAGCCATAAAAGAGAAAGCTTCTTGTTCGTTTTCCTAGAGTAGTCCTCATGTGAGTTTCTTGAATCTCAGACAAAAATTTGATCTTTTTTACCTCAATTTCACTTTTTGATGATTTCGTTGTGTTTCTTATAGGTATAGGTGATCTGGGTTGTCCTTGGATTTCAGTTTAGACTAGGGTGTCTTGTCTCTATGGTCAGCACATCACAAATTGAGCATTTCTTGAACACACCCACCCTGTATGGATGTAAGTGGTTACTTTGAAGTTTAGAAATGTTGGGGGTAGATGAGAAGGAGAGGGGACCTGGTGGGAATCGAAAATCATATGCACGGTCTATTTCGTGGTCTGATAGGTCCCCTACCAAGTCCAGTGCAAAACCGCAATGGAACAGTAAAGCACGGGCTTGTTTGCCACCCCTTCAGCCTCTTTCGATTACTAGACCAAGTGCTGAGGAATGGCCTTGTGCTGGATCAGATGATCTTGGTGTATGGCCTAATCCCTCTACTCCAGGTGTTAGGCTTGGATCCATCAGCACACTCGAAGGTTCAGCTAAGAAGCAGGCTCCACGAGAATTTGAATTCAGGAAGGATAAGCTTGCTTTCTTCAATAAGGAATGTTCTAAGATTGTGGATCACATTTATTTAGGAAGTGATACTGTGGCAAAGAATCGAGATATTCTCCGTGAGAATGGAATCACTCATGTCTTAAACTGTGTAGGGTTTAGTTGTCCGGAATACTTCAAGGATGATCTTGTGTACAAGACACTTTGGCTGCAGGATAGCCCAACCGAGGACATCACAAGTATTCTTTATGATGTCTTTGATTATTTTGAAGATGTTCATGAACAAGGTGGGAGAGTCTTTGTACACTGCTTCCAAGGGGTGTCCCGATCAGCCTCCTTGGTTATTGCATATCTTATGTGGAAAGAGGGGTTGAGCTTTGAAGATGCATTCCAGCATGTCAAAGCTGCAAGAGGAGTGACAAATCCAAATATGGGTTTTGCTTGCCAACTGTTGCAGTGCCAGAAACGAGTGCATGCCTTACCTGTAAGTCCGACTTCTGTGCTAAGGATGTACAGGATGGCACCTCACTCCCCATATGATCCCCTTCATTTGGTGCCTAAACTGCTGAGTGAGCCAGGAGCTGAAGGACTCGATTCTCGTGGAGCCTTCCTTGTTCTTATTCCTTCTGCTATATACGTGTGGATAGGGAAGCATTGTACCTCTGTAATGTCAGATAACGCCAGGGCTGCAGCCTTTCAGGTAGTCCGCTATGAGAAGGCCCAAGGTCCTGTTTTAATTATCAATGAAGGCAAAGAGCCTTCTGATTTTTGGAGTGCTGTTAGCCATGAAAGCGTCTTTTCTGGTGGTTGTGGCAAAGAAAAGACCAAGGTGGAAGCCAGTTTCTTAGCTAGAAATGACCTGATTACTGATAATATCAGCCAGTATATCGGTCAAAAGAATGAATATGATCTTGATTTTGAAATTTTCTGCAAAGCACTTGACGGTGGGGTTGTTCCACCTTTTCCATTATCAGGTTCTGAATCTGAAACATGTCTTCCTGCAAGACAGAATGGATGGAGTAGATTGAGACGGAAGTTTTCCAGTGGAATAATGAAAGAATTTATCACAGCTTCCAAGTTATACAGCCATACTGACCAAACGAGTCCTGTACTTGATAAGATCGACACTAGTAAAGAACTCTCTCCTGCTTTGCCTTCATCACCTTCAAGTCCTCTGGGTAGATCACCAGATTCCTTCTCTTCTTACGCAACCAGCAGTCCAAGTTGGACAAAGGATCCTTGTAGGGATGTGGGAAACCCTGATCTTGATTCAGAGCCTGTGCTATCTCCGTCACCTTCATTTAGCTCACTTGATTCTCTCTCTTGTTTTCTTGTTAATAAACCAAAGTCTAATACCACATCCCCCTCACTCTCACCTTCAACCTCAGATTACTCCAGTTCTTTCACCTTTTCTCCCTCATCTTCTAATTGGTCTGATTTGGCATACCTATCTGCACAGCCTTCACCTACAAGATTTGAATATGGGGATCCTAATTCTGTGAAGAATGATTTCTTCAAAGGAAGTTCATCTTTACTTTGTAAAGGAACACCCCTTCCAGCAGCAGAGGAAACATTTCCAACCAGTCGTGCTCTTAGACGGGCAAACAGTTGCTTACAGTACAAAGAAGCCTTCCCTTCACTAGCAGAACGTAGAGGCAGTCATCCTCCTCCTATGATGATGTTACGTTCCAATGATGACTCCGCTCAAATTTCAGTGAAGTTGGTGAGAACATCATCATTTTCTCTTCCTAATTCTGTAGACAATACAATGAAGTGTGTTGAGTGTGACAACCTTAATGACGGAGATTTTGTTGATACTAGTAAAGAGGAGGTAATGTTAGATGCTGAGAATTCGATCACTGACAATCAACTCAAAACTGGAATTCAACCTGAAGATGTATCTGGCAGTTTCGATGACCTTCCAATTGACTTAGGTCTTTACCAATGGCCTTCTGTGGATAAATTAGGCTTGGCTTCTGGGGTTTTCGATTCAAGGTCTGTCTATATCATAATCATTCCTGACTTGAGTTTAGATGAAAATAGATCCAGTAGTTTGTACATCTGGATAGGGCGTGATGTGCAATGGAAGGAAAGTCCAGATCAAGTGATCAACAATGATTCCATGTGTGAAGATAGTCATGTCCATTGGGAAAAAGTTGGACTCAATTTTCTTATTCAGAAGGGCCTGGCCACTAGCTCTCTAGTTCAGGTACTTATTCTGCATCTTTTTATTAAAATGAAACAGAATTGGTAACGTGTGATCTTTCCTTACATGTTTGTTGTTACATACTTTAATAGATGATGAAGTGGAATGTCTGTGGACATTGATCTAGTTGTGCATGTGCATTGTCATTTTTTTACAAATGATCAATTAAAACTTTTTGTTATTTGACTCGAATGCAGATAGTGAAAGAAGGTGAGGAACCTGAGCAGCTTCTTAAGCATCTGCCCGGTTTCTCATTTGAGAAGGCATTAGATGTTGGGGTCAAGTAGGTTCCATAAAAATGTCGCGGATACCATCTTAGGTATACAAATCTTTGCTTTAGTCCTTCTGTCAAGGATCTTGGTTAATGAGCATCCCAGGCAGTAAAAGTCGAAAGTTTCTGCTTGAGTGATGTTGAATGATATAAGGAGAGGATATATAAATTTCTCTCGCAGGACATGTTCAAGGAACAAATTGCTGTATAGGAGTTGTTAAATAAGTATATATACTGCTCTTGTTGAAAAATAAGTATACTGGTCCCTTTTCCCCGTCCATACCATCTAGCACCAAAAGGTGTGGTAGCCCTGCATTGGGACATTTAGCATTGTTACATGCCCAAATTCTCTTAAATGTTTTCATCATAAATTGTTCAATGTAAGATTGGGGCTTGTTTGGCTCCGCAACTTCTTCAGTCATTATCGGAATGAACGTGCTTGGGTGACAAAGATATCAACTGTCTTAAAACTGTGTCTTCGTTATGTAAACTTTGAATACACTCGAGCTTTGGCGGGGACAATATTTGGTTGAACTTGAAAAATTAGAATAATTACAGTTAAGGTTGAAAAGAAGTTTTAGAAATTCTGTACGTGAATCTCACTATTTTCACGTTAGATTTTCTTCAAACAAAATTTTCAATAGTTCATCTACAGAAGTTGAAGTTGAGCACTTGGTGGTACTCTGTATTTCAATTTTTTGTTTTTTGAGAACTCCAGGAAAATCTGCAGCCGCTACAACCTCTGTCACAGTCTCTGCCCTTCGGTGCGCACTGGGTAAACCCATCACTGTGCAATCGCTCGTAAATCACACAGGAAATGTAAACTGCACTAGGTAAATCCTGTGCGACAAGCTAGATTGAGGAGGCATTAGGAGGGATTGATACCGCAACCTCCGCTTTGGAAGTCACCCCTCAAACCAACTCAACCACACCCCTCTGTATTTCAATTTATGCATCTCTCTTTTAGTTGCTTCAGAAATCGCGTTAAAAGTTATATTTTTAGGGGTCGTTTGGTAAAGTGTATAAGATAATACTGAATAGGTTGTATTAGTAATGCTGGAAATAGTAGTGCAGTGATTAGTAATACAGAAATTAGTAATATTGGGATTATTTTTTATGCAGTGTTTGGTTTGATGTGTTATATTTTAAAAAGAATGTTGTATGTTTACAAAAATACCCTTTGACATATTATAACTTTGTCTATTCTTTGCAAAACTTTTTTTTTTTAAATAAAAAAAAATAAAAATATAACTAATTATTTACTTTGGAATTTTAAGATTCAATCATTCACTTATATATATTTTTTTTGTTATCTTTTCTTTATTTGTTCATCATTTTTTTGTTGTTTCCACTTTGTGATGTTCTTACGTTGGAGGAAGATATGTAACTTTTGAACGAGATAATAGAATTATTATTGATATAAATTTGTGTTCCTTAGAGTGCATGTTAAAGCTAAGTAGAAAAAAAATATTTTTATTTATGATATCCTATTTACAAAATTAAAGTTTGTATGCAATCATGCAATTTATTTTTGGATTGTGACCAATAATTATTTTTTAAGTTAATGGAGTAGTTTTTTTATGACTAAAATTATTTGGAGGGATATTATTATCTTGATAAATTGAAAAGAAATAACTCACATTGAATAAATTGAAAAGATTTAGAAAAAAAATTAAAGAAATTTGAGGGCATTTTTGTCTTGACACATATTTATTCATGGATTATAATCCATGGATTACTAATCCCACCAAGTTGAGTGTATTAGTTATACAACCTATAATATCATGTAGGGTGTTTAACTAATCCATGTATTAGTTATACATAGCTTCAAAATTGCTACCAAACAATGTACTAAGTAATCCCATCATTTAATTCATGAATTATGAAAATAATCCATCCTACCAAACGGGTACTAGTGTATAAATTATAATCTTTCAATCCCAATTCACTTGGTTTGTTTAAGATTATAATACTCCAGTCTAAGGCATACAAAATAAATAAAAACAGAGTGAATATCGCTTATGGCCAAACGCGCTTGGATTTCAGTTTCCAAGCACGCCCTTAAATTCAATTCTTCAAAATTTTACATGTCAAAAAAAGGGGGTAATTTCGAAGATATGTTAACTTCCTTGTGGTATAAAATATAGGAAAAATGCTCAAACATATCACTGAACTATCAGAAATGGATCATTTATGTCATCTGTTAAAAGTTGGGCTCATTCATATCATCGCCGTTATAAAACTGGCTCATCTATGCCATTACTTTTTAACAGACCATTTTTAAAAACAGTCTTGCCACGTGGCAGCGTATTAGAGGGCCACGTCATTTTTTATTTTATTTTTTATTTAAAAAAAAAAAGAAAATTTAATTTTCTTTTTAAATTTATTTTTTGATCCATTAAATAAAATCCACCTAATTTTTTGATCCATTAAAAATTAATTTGATCTATGCTTTTAAAATTTGATTAATTTTTCATGATCAAACAAATATTTAAAAAAAAAAAAATTAAATCTACTACTAAAATTTATAACCAAACGCTATTCTAACTAAGCATATAGTATGTTTTAGCATACATGAAATATTTTGTCAGCCGAATGTAAGTAACTTTTTATTTTTTTATTTTTTTATTAAGCATAGAATGGCATCATCAGCATCAGGGGCGGCTCAAGCAAATTTATGACCTAAGGCAAAAATCAAACGGACGCCTTGCATTTTATTTTTTTACATAAAATTTTTCTTTTTTCTATAAATAGTATTTAATATATTTCTTAACATTTGTAATTTATTATTACTAAACAAAAATAGGCCCCTCAAATTTTGGGGTCTTAGGCGGCCGCCTTTTCTCCTAAAGGATTGAGCCGCCCCTGATCAGCATTCAACATTTGTACGTAACACTTTATGCATCATCATTTATCATTGCAAAAACAGGAAGGCGACAACATGCTGACATATATAGTATACGTAGAATTGACAAAATGAGAAGCTAATTATTAATAATATAATAATAATATTTGATGTTTATATATCCCTTCAGTTTCAACTGAAAAATGACAAAAGTTTTAGTTAACGTAAATCTTAAAAAAAAAAAAGTGATAAAAAGCTTGGAGTGTATACTCTCTCTGTTCCCTTTTAGTTACTCACCCGTCAATTAAAATAGTTATTTTATTATAATATATTTATTAAATGATGTTTACTATTTTATTTGAAATTAATTTGAAGAAAAAAAATTAATATTAAAGGTAAAATATGAAAAAAAATCTTAATATATCAAAAATGATAAAAAAACGAATCGAATGAGAATGTTTTAAGAATATATATTTATGAAAAATTAATCAAATTTTAAAAGTATAGATCAAACTAATTTTCAATGGATCAAAAAGTTGCGTGGATTCTTTTTAATAGATCAAAAAAAATTATTTTTTTTAAAAAAAAAATTAAAAATGACTTGGCCCTCTAATAAGCTGCCACGTGGTAAGGCTGTTTTTAAAAACCATCTGTTAAAAAGTAATAGCATGGATGAGCCAGTTTTGTAACGGTGATGGCATGAATGAGCCCAACTTTTAACGGATGGCATAAATGAGTCATTTCTGATAGTTCAGTGGCATATTTGAGCCTTTTCCTTAAAATATAACACTCACATCCTTTATTTTGATGTTTTATATGTTAGATTTAAAGAAAAACACACCACGGGTTCACATAAATCAAGAACACCTATAAAAGTAGCGAAATATGCGAGAGAAAAGGTGCATATTATTACAACACTTAACCAAAGACGAACTAGGCTGAGTCTTCCTCTCCTTTGCTTATGACGGCTGGCAATGCGTCTTATGTTAAAGCCAGGAGAGGGGACCTAGCCTTATATTTATAGGCTTAAAAGTCTTAACCTAGTGCACCATCCATTATGAGCTCACAGGTCTAAGTCTTAATCTAGTGCACTACTCATTATGAGCTCACAAGTCTACTACAGGCCTACACTATTGTCAGCCCACATCCAGAAAATTGCATGTCATAACCCAAATATTAGTGGCTTTAGATATTTGACCCCAATAAGAAATGTCTTTAAAGAATAATCTTCCTTACTTTTTAAGTATAGTACAAGTATCATTTTACCCCTCTACACCTCAAATATATTTTTAAAACTTTTCATACTTATTTGTCTCTCAAATTTTATTTTTTATTATTTTCACTTTTTATTTTTCCTTTAATTTATTTTTCTAATTTTTATTATTTTCACTTTTTTATTTTTTCTTTAATTTTATTATTTTCACTTTTTTTTTTCTTTTTAATTTTATTTTCATGTTTTAATTCATTTGTCTCAATGTTTATTTTTTTTCTCTTTTTTCTTTTTTCTCAAGCATTATCTATTTCTTTTTTTCCTTTTTTATTTCATTTGTAACCTTTATTTTTGGTTTTTATTAGTTCATTTTTTCTTCCCTCAGTTTTCTCAAACTTTATTTTTATTTTTTCATTTCATTTTTTACTTTCTCAATTTTTTTAATTCTTCATTTTTTTCTTAAGCTTATTTTTTTCTTGCCTTTTTTTTTCTCACTCTTTTTTTTAATTTCTCTATTTTGTTTGATCGTTTTTATCTTTTTTTAGTTCTCTTTTTTTCCCTTATTTTTTTTAATTTTTATTTTTATTTTTTCTCTCATTTTTATTTTTCTCAATTTTTTTAATTCTTCATTTTTTTCTTAATCTTTATGTTTTTTATTTTATTTTTTTATCAATCTTTTTTTCATTTCTCTATTTTGTTTGATTGTTTTTTTTTCCTCAACTTCTATTATATTTTGCTAATAAATAAAAAATTGGATAATCCGCAAAGGGATCTTTTTTTTTTTAACATCAAAGCAAATTTAAAGGCATGAATTATTGTTATGAAGTTCTTTGAAAATTCTTGAGATAAGTCGTGTCACTAAGGCAAGAGTTGTAGAATATCTCATAAGTAAAGACATAATGTGGTAGTGTCAATTCTTATCCGTGGGGCAAAATTTATTATTTGAAGGTCCTTGAGCAAAGTCTTGCCTCTAAGGCAAGAGTTGTAGAACATCTCATAAATGAATACATAACGTGATAGTGTCAACTCTTGCCCGTGGAGCATAATTTATTATTTGAAAGTCCTTGAGCTAAGTCTTGCCTTTAAGATAAGAGTTATAGAACATCCCATAAATGAAGACATAACGAGGTAGTGTCAACTCTTGCCCGTGGGGCATAATTTATAGTTTGAAATTTCTTGAGCTAAGTCTTGCCTCTAAGGCAATAGTTGTAGAACATCTCATAAATGAAAACATAACGTGGTAGAGTCAACTCTTACCCGTGGGGCATAATTTGTAGTTTGAAAGTCCTTGAGCTAATTAAGTCTTTCCTCTAAGGCAATAGCTGTAGAACACCTCATAAATGAAAACATAATGTGGTAAATTCAACTCTTGCCCATGGGGAATAATTTGTAGTTTGAAAGTCCTTGAGCCAAGTCTTGCCTCTAAGGCAATAGATGTAGAACATCTCATAAATAAAAATATAACGTGGTAGAGTTAACTCTTGCCCATGGGGCATAATTTGTAGGTTGAAAGTCCTTGAGTTAAGTCTTGCCTCTAAGGCAATAGTTGTAGAACATCTCATAAATGAAAATATAATGTGGTAGAGTTAACTCTTGTCCGTGGGGCATAATTTGTAGTTTAAAAGTCCTTGAGCAATGTCTTGCCTCTAAGGCAAGAGTTGTAGAACATCTCATAAATGAAGACATAACGTGGTAGTTTCAACTCTTGCCCGTGGGGCATAATTTATTATTTGAAAGTCCTTGAGCTAAGTCCTGTCTCTAAGAAAAGAGTTGTAGAACATCCCATAAATGAAGACATAACGAGGTAGTGTCAACTCTTGCCCATGGGGCATAATTTATAGTTTGAAAGTCCTTAAGCTAAGTCTTGCCTCTAAGACAATAGTTGTAGAACATCTCATAAATGAAAACATAACGTGGTAGAGCCAACTCTTACCTGTGGGGTATAATTTGTAGTTTGAAAGTCCTTGAGCTAACTAAGTCTTGCCTCTAAGGCAATAGTTGTAGAACATCTCATAAATGAAAACATAATGTGGTAAAGTCAACTCTTGCCCATGGTGCATAATTTGTAGTTTGAAAGTCATTGAGCCAAGCCTTGCCTCTAAGGCAATAGATATAGAACATCTCATAAATGAAAATATAACGTGGTAGAGTCAATTCTTGTCCGTGGGGCATAATTTGTTGTTTGAAAGTCCTTGAGTCAAGTCTAGCCTCTAAGACAATAGTTGTAGAATATCTCATGAATGGTAGAGTCAACTTTTGCCACCGGGGCCTAATTTGTAGTTTGAAAGTCCTTGAGCTAAGTCTTGTCTCTAAGGCAATAGTTGTAAAACATCTCATAAATAAAAATATGACGTGGTAGAGTCAACTCTTGCCCGTGAGGTATAATTTTTTGTTTGAAAGTCCCTGAGCTAAGTCTTGCCTCTAAGGTAAGAGTTATTGAACATCTCATAAATCAAAATACAATGTGGTAGTGTCAACTCTTGCCCATGAAACATAACTTATTGTTTGAAAGTCATAAGTCTTGCCTCTACAATGTAGTAGTGTCAACTCTTGCCCATGAAACGTAGCTTATTATTCGAAAGTTATAAGTCTTGCATTTATAATGTGATAGTGTCAACTTTTGCTCAGAAGATGTAACTTGAATGGAAGAAATCGAAGAAAAGAACAAAAATAATAAAAATTACAAAAAAAGAAGAAAATGAAGAAAAATATTTTAAAAAAAATGTAGAAGTTGAGAGAGAATAGGAAAAAAATAAAGGTTGATAAAAAAAGAAAGATTAAATAATAATAAAGGTGGAGAAAAATTTAAAAATAAAAAAAAATTATAAAAGTAGACGTTGAAAGGTGTAAAGAAAAAAAGTAAGGGTTGAGAAAAACTAAAAAGAACAAAAAAAAAGGAAAGAAAAAATAAAAATAATATAAAAGAAAAAAAGAAGTCGAGAGGAAACAAGTAAGGGTTGAGAAAATTAAAAATAAAAAGAAAAAAGAAAAAAGAAAAATCAAAGTAAAGTTAAAAAGATAAAAAAAATAAAAGTCAAAAGATATAAATATGGAGTTGCTATCCATTATGAGGATCATTTATGTAATTTACTCCATTGATCAGGGGCAATTTTGTCCAAACAAATATTAGTTAATAGGTAAAGGCTATTTTGAGAAAACTTTTTTATTTGGGGCTAAAATTTGAAAGTCACCCTAATTTGGATCTATTTTTGAGATTCACTCGCCCACATCAATTACATGAAATGGATACAGTTCCATATGAAATCCGCATGAATACACGGCTTGTGTCTTGTCCACCAACTAATAACATCAGCTCGTTTTACTTTAAAGTAATAAAAAATTTTAAGTCCACATAAAATAAATAATTCTAACATTCTCCCACTTGGACAACGTTAACTTTTAAAGAAAAGTTTTGAAAAACTTATTTTTATAAAAATGACTCTCGGGCTGAATAGACAGTGTCCATAAACATTTAGTAGTGGAACGCCATCTCCAATATAATTCAGTCAAGAAAAACATTATTGTTGAACAGCAGCAATACTTGCATCAACCAACGACACAAGACCAGTCCACAATTACTAACACTGAAGTTTTGTAGACATAAACCAAATGATGTGGTAGTGTACCAAAAAATAGCCAACATGGACTCCAAATCGAGGTTATTTCATTGTTAGTCCTTCAAACGATTTTTCATATCAATATGTACGCTTAAAATCAACATGCGTACCATGGAAAAATTGTTACCGTAATTTTTTGTTACAACATGTGTGAGCACTAAAATAACATGTGCTCCACCAGAAAATCTTAATTTTCAAAGTTAAACATGTGCAACATATTACATGGTGCAATAACAAGAAAAATCCACAAGGTAGAATGATATACCATATATGTCTTCAAAAGAAAGATCCAATAAAATAAGCCTTAATATAATAAAATAATATTAAAGTGTGCACAATAATAATCAACAGCATAAAGAGTGAGAATGATGAACTTACTCCCACTAATCTTGAGATAGATGCAATGATCAATCTTACTCTTCACAAACCCCATAGAAGTTATGTAGATTTCTTCAACTTACACACAAGATGCCAACAAAACCTTGGGGGTGCATGTAAACCTCTTCTTTAAGATCACCATTCAAAAGGTTATCTTTGCATCCATCTGATGTAGCTCAAGATCAAAGAGTCTCATTTGTTGCCTAGTCTCTGCGTATCTACTATAGTACTCACCCCTTCGATCAGACCTCACTATCTTAATGACCTTTTCAGTTGTTTCTCTACTTCAGTTTTAAACACTTTGACCATTTCAAGAGAATTTGATTTTTCTTTAATAAGAAAAGCATAATCATATCGTGGAAAGTCATCAATGAAGATGATAAAATAACTTGCCACATATTGTAGTAGAATACAGACCATTTGTGTCTGTGTGAATAATTTTCAACAAACTAGAACTACGAGTAGCATCCTCCCCTTTTTTTAGTCAACTTTCCTCTAATGCAATCAATATATATTTCTATGTTTTCAAAATCAAGAGAAGGTAAAATATTAGATTTAACTAATTTATCAACTCTATCCTTAGAGATATAACATAAACGTCTGTGCCACAACATGTTCGATTTTTCGTTAAAATTGGTCGTTTAGATCCAACAATTTCAGAATTAAAAGAGTTGTATTCAATATCAAAAGTCAAGAAAATTTTAAACAAATCATCAGATAGGATTCCATGACCAACAACTCGGGAGTTCAAAAGCAAATTAACTGTTCCATTAAGAGAATTAAAACCATAACCAAATCTGTCTAAAATTGGAATAGAAATTAAATTCCGTCTAAAAGACGATACATAAAGAGTGTTTTCAAGAACAAACTTATAACCAGTTTCTAAGTCTAATACTACAGTTCCTATGAACTCTACCTCAACTTGAAAATCTGTGACGACTCTAATTCTTGACTCCGTTTTCTTTGGGTTCCTTTTATTTTTGAACCCCTGCAAGAAAATGACAACATGAGCAGTAGATCCACTATCAAACCATCAAGAATTAATGAGGAAATCTACAAAGTGTGACCCAAAATAAATAAGAGCTAGATAATTTCCTTCTTTTTACTCCTTTTTTAATCCAAGAATGAAATTTGGTGCAATCTCCCTACTTGTGATCAGGTTTCTTACAAAAAAAGTAATTATTATTTTTCTTAAAAAAACCATGTTATTGGTCCCAGGATAATCAGTATGATCTTTACCATGTCTTTTGTTGTCCTGACTCTTCTTAAAAGTATGATTATTAGATCTTTCAAACTTCATAGGTCCCTTGCAAGAGCTTGTTTAGAATCATGAGAAGCTAACATGGCAACCTCACTGTTCTCCTTTTAATTATTCCCTCTTCAACAACATATTTGGAGATGAGATCATTGATTGATCAAGATTCATCCTGAGTATTATAGGCAGTTTTCATTGGGCTAAACTCACCAAGCAAAGAGTTAAGAGCAGAGTGAACAATGTAAGTTTCAGGAAGAGTTATTTCAAGAATTTTCAGCTTGGGCTGAATGTGGACCATCTTAAGTATGTAATCTCTAATACTCTCAGTAATGTCATACCTCATCCCATTAAATTTATTTATTAGATCTCCAATCTCAGCCTCATTGGATACAAGATATCTTTCTTCTACTTGGGCAAGAAATTTTTTTTTGGGGCATGGGTAGTTTCAGGCAATCCACTTTTGAGGTGCTCAGTAATCGACCTTCTAAAGGCAAGGATGCATAGCCTATTAGATCTCTTCCACTTAGCATAAAATTCTTTTTCAGAAGTTTTACTAGAATCAGTGAGAGTCGAAGTCTTATCCTCACACAAGGCTTGATCTATGTCAGCCATGCCCAAAGCAAATTCAAGATTTTTTTTTGTCACTTAAAGTTAGAGCCCGACAAAACCACAACTTCAGCATTATTATTGTTTAAATAATGATAACTTTTCACAACATAACATGAATGAATTTATCAAAATAGCAAGGCATAAGAATAATAATCTTATCACAACGATGAGTCCCACAACATCAACAAGTAGCCCCCTTTTGGGTAGGGCAAGAAAATATTTTCAATATTAAAAACCTATTTCCTTGGACAGATAAATTTACTAAAATTAAAATATTTTCACATAATGGGACTCATCACAATACTAATTTAAAACACACAATAAATCTCCTTTGGGCAGATCATTGTATATTCTAACTTAGTGATATCCCTCGAAATGGATTAAACAAGTCTCATAAAACAAAGCAAATAGGTCACTTTGGTGTACACTATTTACTCTAATTTACAAAACAAATTCAATCTCAGGGATTCAACATGCCATTGATTGATTTGCTCATATGACACAGTAAGTATCCACTCAATTAAAAATATTATAAATCTAAATATGATTTAGTTACAATTCAAATGAAATCAAATTCAAATAGAATAAATAAATAACAATTCGACATCTTTTATAAAAAATAACTTACATTTTTAAAATATTTCATAAAATAAATAATCTTTTATATTATTTAATTTAAGCATATGGAACTAAATAAATAAATGAATCTTTAATAATATAGCCGTCAGAACGCATTCTTAAGAAGGCTTTAGTTTATCCAACTTTACTTCAGCCAATATCAAAAATAAATAAAATTAACACTCAGTAAACAAGAAATGCAGCGAAAAAAATACATGGATAAGGCATATCTTTCATAGAATTTTTCTCAAGATCATTTTTGGGACACAAGTGTAAGATTAACTTATCACCTTTCATCACAGGGATATCTCTGGGCTTATAATTTTTCATCTGAAATCTTTTCAAAATATGATCAATATAGGCCTTTTATAAAAACTCCAATAACTTATGAGATCTATCTTGTCGAATCTCAATGCCCAGAACAAATAATGCATCTCCTAGATCTTTCATATCAAACACTTTGTTCAATGAATGCTTAGTTTCATGCAATAGTCCAAAATTCAAGTCATTCATATAATACCACATCATATCATATTCATAGCCTTTTTTATTCAAAAGCATGTTAATAACCATCCAAAATATTTAAACATCACCCTTTTTATTCAAAAGCATGTTGATGACCACCCAAAATATTTAAACATCACATGAGGGAGTTCTTGTTTCAAAACACATGAAAACTTATGCAAACTATTCCCTTTTCAATATTTTATTCTACGGTGGTCATCTCTTTAATCAATCACATGCAAATTCTTTATTAGGAAAGATGAACATTTGTAAATCAAGGCAAAACCCCTCTCATTCATTTATAAATCAATAACATTCCATAACATTATTAGGACAATGAGTTTCATAACAAAAGAGATAATCACGCAAATCATGCTCTCATATAACTTTTCAAACTAATAATACATGTACACATGAAAACAATTCAAGTTTAGGAAAATAACCTCATAGTTTATATAAGATTTCATCATAAAACGGGGCTTACAATACATGCTCTTCATCAATTTCAAAACCCATCTCATGTACGAAATTAAATATCTTAAATGATTGTTTAATTGATAAATTTATGCTCACGGAGTTTAGGATAGTCCCACATACAAGAAATTTTACATTTTAAAATTCAACTATACTGGTTCCACTTACAGGACAGTAGAACCTGAGGTTGTAGGTTTAGTTTTATATATATTTACCTCCGCAAGACATCCCAAACTCAAAAATAATTTAAACTGAATTTTCTATTGGTCTGCAACTCAAAAGGGATTTTAGGTACAGACTTGAAAGGGACACGATTAAGAATGTACATGGATACTTCTCATCGCGTCTTTTAAAGTACAATTTCGCCTTTCAAGATAGTGAAAAACTTCTGAAATAATTTTAATTTACAAATACTATCAATACACTTTAAAACATATTTAGACACTTTTGACAAGGTATAAAGCAGCGGAAAAAATTGTCAAAGAATACAACCATTTATTTTTTTTTTTGCAATTATAGCTCCAAACAATTCTTTTTTAAACTAACAGCACTCCGTAGATTATTTTTCACATCAAACGAAAATAATTGTTCCATTACCCACAATAATAACCCCTAGAACCCGAAAAACACACCACAATTTTTTTAAAAAATAAATTCAATTGATTTGGTTTAATCCACTTTTCAAAATCTAATTGATTTGGCCATCGGTTGACTCTTAATCATATGTACACCTTTTTTTTATAGAATAAAGTAGTGTGCAGCAATCGGAACGAAGTCAGCCGCCAAAAGGGAAACAAAAATTATTTCAGATATAAGTTTAAGACGGAGTGCGTCATGATCACTATTTCTAATTATTTTTCTTATGAACTGAGTAATAGGGTTCAAGATCTATGTGAAAAGCTCTGATACCAAGTGTTAGATTTAAAGAAAAACACACCACAGGTTCACATAAACGAAGAACACCTATAAAAGTAGTGAAATATGTGAGAGGAAAGGTGCATACCTTTGTCCGTCATTTCAACACGTAATCGAAGATGAACTAGGCTGAGTCTTCCTCTCCTTTGCTTATGACAGCTGACAGCTTATGGGAATGCGTCTTATATTAAAGTCAAGAGAGGGGACCTAGCCTTATATTTATAGGCTTAAAAGTCTTAACCTAGTGCACTACCCATTATAGGCTCACAAGTCTACTACAGGCCTACACTATTGCCAGACCACACCAATAACATGAAATGGATACAGGCCCATATGGAATCCGCATAAATACACGACCTGTGTCTTGTCCACCAACTAATAACATCATCCCATTTTACTTTAACGTAATAAAAAATTAATGTTAAGTCCACATAAAATAAATAATTCTAACATTATAATGATTCTGTTTACATAATTATTTAAAATAAAAAAATCACAATATGAGTATATGACCAACTTGTCCTCACCAATATATGTTATTAGGGATCGTTTGGTACACTAGATAAGAAACATAATTTTGAGATAAAATTTGGGATTTACTTTATCCCACATTTGATATAAGATATTAACTAATCCAAGAACTATTTAATCCCACTATCGGTACTATAATGATGGAAATTCCATCACATATGGAGAGTGGTATAAAATAATCCGGTCAAACACATCGATAGGTGTCTTAAATTGGCACGATCTTGCACTTTGGCACCTCAAGTAGACGTTGTTCACTTTAGGCACCTCAAGTAGCGTATGGGTGTGTCATTTTGACACTTTTTGCTGAGTCATTATTGGACGTGTGTTACACGCATTGTGAGCGCGTTTGAGGACATTTTCATAATTTTTTCATCATTTATTTTTCAAAATTGTTGAAAATCTCCATTGGCAAATCAGCAACAATTTTTATCTTAAGCAGCACTCTTAACCCCATTTTTTTGAATATTTTTACCTATCTTAGACTCCTTAAGCATCACATTCTTACTTTGATCAATATTAGTATGAGGATTAAAGAACTCACATGAAACTTCCCTCAAATTTGAACTGAAATCATCATGATCAGCTTTCATATATTCAGAATTTTCATCACCAGTGTCATGAACGGTGACAACCTCAGCTGAAACCCTAGAATTCAAATTCGTTGATTTCTTCAGATAATTTGATGAGACTTTTACAAAATTCACATTTTCCATATCATTTTCAATTGAAATCAGTTGTCTAACCTGCTTCATATTTATCGAAATACCTTCTCCGGCCAAATCAGTCGATGTAGAAGACTTAGAACCAAAATTGAGATGAGATTGATTTTTGATGGGCTTTTAATTTTTCAATATTCCCAATACCTTTTTTCATCAAATCATGTTGGGAATTTGGAGGTGAGGGTTGGAGAAATAATTTGGAGGTGGTGTTGCACAACGGAGAAAGAGATAACTGTGATGTGGGAAGGAGGGGTTGCGACAGATGACCTGGTGTGGGGAGGGGAAGCTGAAAGATAATTTGAAGAAGATGAGGAAACTGGAATACAAAATTACAAAACATCGCAATTCATTTAACCAAATAAAAAGAACATGGAAGAAAAAATTAAAAATGATCGAAAGAAATGAAGGAAATTAACCAAAAAAAAAAACTTGAAGAAATTGAGGGGAAGGGGGCGTTGCAGCAACTGAGGCATTGGAGAAGATGACTGTGTTGATTAAGTTTTCGTTTAATTTAAATTAATTAATTAAAAATTATTTAAATAAAAAATGACAAATGTCCTATTATTATTGATCATTTTACACGTCATAGCGCGTGTAATACACGCATAAGATATATTTTTGCGGATTGTGCAAAATGTGTCAAAATGACTCACTCATATGCTACTTGAGGTGCCTAAAGTGAACAATGTATACTTTAGGTGCCAAAGTGAAAGATCGTGACATGTTAGGGGACCTGTCGATGTGATTGACCAAAATAATCCTGTTGGATGTTTCAACTCATAAGAGATCCCTATTTATCCAAGTTGGTGTACCAAACAACAACAACAACAACAACAAACCCAGTGTATTCCCATCTGGTGGGGTCTGGGGGGTAAGATGTACGCAGTTCATACCTCTACCTCTAAAGAAGTAGAAAGGTTGTTTCCGATAGACCCCCGGCTCAAGACACAAGATACCACACAAATACAAAGTAAAACACCGAACAAGGTTACAAGATTACATAACATAAATACGGCAGCCATAAGTAAAAGAAAACAGAGGAAAGCACCCAGATTCGTACTAAAACAAGGAACACGGAATCATAACCAGGATACTACCCCCAGCAAGTAATTCCCTACACTAGCGGCCCAAACTGGCCCTAGTCCTTTGCCCTAATTCGCGTCCTCCAGACCTTCCTATCTAGGGTCATGTCCTCGGTGAGCTGAAGTTGGTGTACCAAACAACCCCTTAATATTTATCGGTCTCCCCAAATGGTAAGATTAAAAAAAATATAGAGAGAGAGGATGACATATTTTGCTGACGACGTTAGAATATGTTCGACGTACTTAAGATTTAAACTCCCAAATCACTACAATCTGTACTTTCACGAGGTACTGCATTTTTGGTATATGAAACATCAAAGCACTCCTAGATCCAACAATAAAGCAAATTTTATTCTTTATCAAGCTACTAAACTATATTGTATGTCTTAGACATAATATTTTCTGGAAACACGCATCATTTGTGCGTACAACTTTCCATTTCGATTAAATTGTATTGTAATTGCTCCCATATATGGATTCCTTTTTCAGAATATTTCGCAAATAACAGTTCAGCTGAGGATCTATTAGAAATAGTTCCTCTATCTTTACAAGGTAAAGATGAAGTCTGCGCACATTCTACCCTCCCCAAATCCTGGAATTACATTAAGATGTTGTACACACTCAAAAGGCTAACTAGTTACGTACACCGACAAAATTGACGACAACAGATGTTTGAAAGAAATAGGTCTATTCTTAGAATTTGATTGAATTGCAAATTCTTGAATGCAATATAATAACCCATAAAAAGAGAAGAAACGAATTTTGGCTATGCGATTTGACAATGGACCAAAATCATCTACAACTTTATGTTTTTGGTATTTAAAGTGAGTATACATATGCGTAAGAAAGATAAAGGATTTAGGACCAAGATGTGGGGCTGATGAGTAGGGCTGTGCAAAAACTGAACTGATAGATAAATTGAATCGATAAAAATGTTATTGGGTTATTGATATTGGGTTATCGAATTAATGATTTTATATTGATTTTATAAAAAAATTTATTGAGTAAACGGTTTGGTATCGGTTTTAGCTAACCGATAACCCAATAAGGATACACTAAGTTATTGTTTTATTCCTATTTATGTTAATTCAGTGATTCACAAAGTATTAACCTATTCAGAGCAACAAAGGCACAACATAAAGTTCGGTTATTATCGTAATAAAAATCTTGAAGCATTTATAGCTTCCAACAATTAGGATTCAATTTTTTTCCTAACTAACATTCAGTTCAAGTTTAGAGATTCTTGTAAACTAAAATGCATTACGTAGGTTTTGGCGGTAATTAAGATTTTATTTTTTTTATGTTAGTTGTTACTATTTCTGTTTTATAAGTATTTTCTTATTGGTTAAACCGAAAACCGATAAGAAAATATTTTATTGGTTGGTTATTGGTTTTACATATTTAAAAACCAAAAACCGATAAACCGAATCAATAACACGTAAAACCGAACCGACTGATGCACACCCATATTGATGAGTGAAGAAATACTACCCTCTTGGAACATGCCCACACCTACAAGATTTTTATTAACTGAGGCACAAATAATCAATGTAATAAACAAAAAACAAAAATTACGGTAGTACAATAATTAAACACGGGGGAAAATTAGTCAGATTGTGATTGTTATAACAAAAACATCAAAATAAGATAATTTTTAGGGAGAATATGCACAAGAATTTCGGAAGTTTGACCGGATTATCAATTGAGCATACTGAACTTTGCGAGGGTCCTATTACCTCAGACATTTTTTTTCATATTTTAATGGCATATATCTGTCACTTGGCCCATTGCGTGTTAGTCACGCGCATTGAGCACATGAAAAGTGTTAAAAACGTTATAAACTCTTTTTTTTGCCTAACAGCCCCTTAATTTTCTAATTTTTAAAAGCTTAATATTTTTATTTATTTTTTCATTCTTTCACTTCTCTCTTCTCTCTTTCTTTCTTTTCTTCAACAACGGAGTCTTCAACAATGGTTACTCCATTATTGAATTGAAATTGAACAATGTACTACACTTCAATTTCAACTTTATTTCGAAAGTGACTTCACTAAAATTTCTTCCGAAAGTCTTCAATTGTTCAATGTATTCCGGAAGTTTATAACGTATTTTCATTGTTGAATAAAATTATTTAGTTCAATTTTTTAGTTCTGGAAGTCTAATTATTTAGTTCAATATAAACCTTTATTTTATTTTTTTTCATTAAAATAATACTCACATAATCATTGTCTTCATTCCACATACAGTGAAGACCACTAACCATACACACACAGAGCCATAGAATTGAGAGAGGGAAGAATCGAAAGAGGGAAAGAGAATGAAGAGAGACAGTGAGAAATTGAGAGAAAATAAGAGAGGAAAACAGGTCGTTCCTCAATTTTCCGGCGGCCAATCTCGCCAGAGCTCCGACAATAGTCGAATCTAGGAAACATAAACTACTGATTTTGCAATTTGAATAAAATTATTGAAGAAAGTTTTCGATTTGAATTTGAAATTTGGGAAAAACTTCTCTTAAAAAAATAGTATGAACTAAATAAAAGTTAAATTTCAATCAAGATTTTGATGGGGAAATGGTGAAAAAATGACCATTACCAGTGTTGTTTGTAGGAGAAATATGAAATTATTTGTAGTATTACTTGTAATTATTTGTAGTATTACCATTGTCTTTTGTAGGAGGAATATAACTTCAATGGTGAAAATGATGAAATGAAGAAGAAAGAGCGCATGTTTATACCTCCAACTGCCAAAAACTGGGTATTGCGTTTTGGGGAGTTAATAATTCCACTTTAAAAAAGTCCGAAAGGAAATTAATTCCACTTTAAAAAGTCTAGGTAGGTAGGACCCCCGCAAAGTCCAGTATGCTCAATTAAAAATCCGATCTAAGTTCAGGTATTTTCGTGGGTATTATTCCTAATTTTTATATTGTATACCATAAGGGAGCTTAGTCAAATTAGGCCAAACCTTCGGGGAGATCCGAATAACTGATATTTCATTCCAATAATTAACAGGATTCCAGTGTTTTACTGGGATGCAGAGATATGGCTTTTCATATCCTTGGAATTCCTTTAAACCAATGCTCAACCCGAATTTAAGAAACATTATATAAAGGGGTGCATCAAGAACTCCATTTTTACACTGCAAACCTTCCCGGATAATTCCATAATCGAGAAGACAGTTAATTCTCCATTGGTGAGAATTTTACAAAACTTACGAGAATGAAGCAATATTAGTTTATGATAATATGAACAAAATATGCAACAGCAACTTCATCTCATGAACATGCAACTTCAACTTCATCTCATATTTTCTTTTGGGATCTTAGGAAGGCCATTGTAGGGCCTAGTGCAGTGCCTCTCATTGATCGATACGACCAAGGGCTCTTCCCAGTGCTTGCCTTACCCCAGCTGCTTTCCTGAGCTAATTCTGCCTTCTTGGACTTTAAAGTATCACTGAACTGCTCCCACAGGTTTACTCCTCCACTTTCTGTAAATTCACATTGATGCATAGTCAGGATCTAGCTATGAAATTAGACACTAGTATGGATTTCATAAATCACTAGTCATCTAAGGAGTCTGTAAAAAATTAGCTCACACCTGAAGGAGTTGATTGCGTTTTTATTCCATTGCTTGCTTCTCCAGCTCCTGCAATGGCAAAAACAAAGGTCACAACAGCACATTAAAAGAACCTAGATTTTATGTTATATCCCCCAGGTTTAACAATCCCATTCCTTAAGCACAGGAAAAACGACGAAAATTACCAGCAGCTGGGGTTTCAGTTTTCTTTTTACTGCTTCCAAGCATTGGAGTGGACTCGTTTGAAGCAGAACCTTCAATAACCCCACCAGGTACTCCTGCTTGGTCTGGAGTACTATTCATCAGACGAACTTCAAGAAGGGCTGGAAAATCTATCTGCAAGAAGATTGGGTTTGTATTGAGAAAAGTCATACGTCTTAGGACCTACAGACTATGCATCCCAGAGGATGGCAACTTAAGTTCACCACTCGAAATATGTACAAATATAGACCACCACTTATAGGAGTGAGTTAATTTTACTGAAGTACCTCCAGAGATCCGTCTTCATTATAGATAGAGCTATCTGGTTGCTTTGAAGACTCATCCTCAGTAGAAATGATTGGAAATTCAGCTACTGGCATCAGCAAAACTTTATTTGCTTCAGAATTATACCATGATATTTTCCCAACCTACAGCAGAAGGGAACATCACATTCACTATCATGATGTACATCAATCAGAAGTACATAATATGGAGAAAACTTTAACTTATACCCGATAGGAGGAAACTTCAGGGGTCCAGGTTGATGATAACTCAAGAACCCGGTACGCAATCACAAGACCTTCCTGCCAAATTGTAAAACAGTTTTCTTAAATAGTAAAATTGTGTGTTGCCCAAATCAATACATCAACCACCCAACTTAGTGTAGCTTGTCAGCTGCTTTGTGCGAGTCTCAGTAGTCTAAAGTGAACTGCAGATATCAGTGCAACAGATACTGAAAGCTACAGATACATTAGAAAACAAGAACAAACCTTGGGCAGGCCAGAAAGAAAAGGAAGTGTATTGAAGTCAATTGATTCATGAAAATGCGGCTCTTTTTCACCATTCACCATCTCAGGATGTTCTTTGTTTGAATCTAGAGAATCATTCTTTGGGGAAAATGAAACATTCTCTTGGCCCCATTTCTGTTTCTTATGATCCGTCATCTCGGGATGTTCTTTGTTTGAACCAAGAGGATCGTTCTTTTGGAAAAATGGATCTTTCTCTTGGCCCCATTTCTGTCTCCCACGATTCATCATATCAGGATGTTCTTTAATTGAATCTAGAGAATCATTCTTTTGGGAAAATGAAACACTCTCTTGGCCCCATTTCTGTCTCTTACTATTCATTATCTCAGGATGTTCTTTGTTTGAACCAAGAGAATCGTTCTTTTGGGAAAATGAATCTCTCTCTTGGCCCCATTTCTGTCTCCCACGATTCATCATATCAGGATGTTGTTTGTTTGGACCTAGAGAATCATTCTTTGGGGAAAATGAAACTCCTTGGCCCCATTTTTGTCCCTTTTTCTTGCTCATCATACCATTCCACCTGAAACTTTCCTGCACGTACCTTGGAAATTCATTTTACTCAAGAGAAGAGTTATCTCATTAAGAAATGTATATATTTCATTTCACAGAACATACCTACCACTAGCCTGTCTGACACATTGTAATCTATATCATTACGCTAATCAAAGATGATGCAATTTCCAGTAGTAAATGTGTTAAAACTGATTTTACAAAGGTGACCAATTTTCTGATATTTGCGCCGTCACATTCTAAAAGGAATATTTTTGACATTTCGTATGATTTCAGTACATAAACAACTTTTCTAATAGAAGAAAAAAGGGAAAGGAGGACCAAAGCATCCTACTGAAAGATAATTAAATACTTGTATAGCAGATAGTCACTTTGTAAAGGACAGACATGTCTATGCAATGATATTTAGTGAAGCAATTCTGAAATATCCATCAACAATGGAACACTAAAGACAAATGGATAACGATTATAACAGATAAACACAAATATTCAAATGGATGAAAATACAGTTGCCAGATTATTTTAGATTGTTTTCTCTTCTCCAATCTGTTAGTATAATACAACATATAGAATTTATTACCCAACATCTGACATATGGTGAAAACCAATACGATTAATAGCATTATGCGAGCTTCTATAAAGTATATCTGCACGACTTTATTTCATAGCACAATCTCGTTTAAGTCCATGTTCATCATGGAAAAAATTATGCATGTGTCTGATGTACCTCAAGTTATAAAAACTTATTCTAGGAGGCCAAAATAAGCAATTGGAAAACTTAGTAATTGTCATGAGACAGTTACACATGTATTGGGTGGTTTTTTCTGTAGAAAAAGGGGCAGGACAGTGGGCAGAGATATTCAGAAAAAAGAAAAGGGAATCTTCTGGGAGAGTTCTAGCCTCTCGAATGTCTAGGAATGCTGGAATTTGTGTAATCTTAGTATTATGTACTGTATTAGTGAATTTCATTCATGGTTTAGGTTGTATTTTAAGGTGTCAGCAGTTTCTTAGTGGCTGTTTTCGGAATTCTTGTTGTAATCAGTATATCTAGTGTAAAACATCAGTGTTTGTTCCTTTATTTAATGTTTTTTGCAGTACATCTATCAATTTGGTATCAAAGCAATAACGTTCGGGTATGGTGAGTAAAATGGAGGGACGCACCGAATAGGTAGAGACTAATTTGATAGGGGTAAGGGAAGATGCCAGAAAACTGGAAGGATGATTTCAAGAAGAGAGAGTCTTGCAAGAATTGAAGCCCAAGGGCGAACTGAGATGGCAGAAGCTTCCCCTTTTCAAACCATATCCATTGGTAACCAAGAAGAGGAAAGCAATGTCGACTTGGCTGGAGAAAAAGATGGGAAGATGTTCCGAAAACTACAATTACCAGTTTTCGAAGGAGAGGATCCTTTAGGATGGATTTTCAGAGTGGAATGATATTTCGTAGTGAATGAAATTTCTGAAGTGGAAAGATTACGGGCAGCAGGTGTTTGTTTGGAAGGAAAAGCCTTAAATTGGTATTATTGGATGGGATCTTGGCAACAAATGTCAACCTAGGAAGACTTCAAAAGAGAGTTGTTGAACCGATTCGTGATTCTTAATGGGGCTGAGGCAGATTACCACATTCGTTGCGTTTCGTGAAGAATTTGAAAAGGTGTCAGCATCTATGACTGAGGAGTCTGATGGAATGTTATCAGGAGCGTTTCTGAACAAAAGTGATGCTTTTACAGGCTCAAACATTAAGGGAGATAATGGAGATGGCTAAAAAGGTGGAGGATCGAAATTTTGTGTTGCAACAAGTTCATAGTTTTAAATTTGAACCAACCAGAGGAAATTCAAGTAATAAACCAGTTGGATTTAGAACCAATTATCATCGAGTTGCAAATGTTCTTGAAACACAAAACTCAAGAACCGAAACAGCAAGTCATAACACTGATTCATAATTGCATCCTGCCGCAAAGTCGACTAGCTTCAACTCTTCAGTAGCAAAACCCGAGGGACAATTTAGAAGTTTAACTGATTCAGAATTTGCTCGAAGAAGACAACTAGGGTTATGTTTCAGATGTGATGAAAAATTTGGCCCTAATCATCGTTGTAAAAATAGGCAGCTTAACCTATTGATTGTTTCAGAGACACCCAACATAGATGAGGATGATACAAAAGAATCTTTGAGCCTACCGAAGAAGATTTAGTTGAAGAGGAAATGAAGGGTTATGATGGTGTTGAATATGAATTCAGCCATGGGACTTACAGGATGTAGAACGATGAAATTCATAAGGAAGATTTATGGGCACAACGTAATTGTTTTGGTCGATAGTGGGGCTAACCATAATTTTATATCTTTCACCCTTGCTCATCAACTCCAATTATCTATTAAGAAGACCAAAAGATTTGAAGTAGTAATTGGTAATGGTCAACAGGTTAGCCGGAATGAAGTATGCAAAGAGGTAAGGATGGATGTGGAAG
Organism: Capsicum baccatum var. pendulum; assembly: GCA_030864225.1. Taxonomy (NCBI): domain Eukaryota; kingdom Viridiplantae; phylum Streptophyta; class Magnoliopsida; order Solanales; family Solanaceae; genus Capsicum; species Capsicum baccatum. The sequence goes on from CM061560.1 coordinate 191,634,661, forward strand.
GAATCCAAATCAACCAACAGTATTTTCTATTCGAATTGAAGAGAACTGATTTGGTTTAAGGGATGGAATGATTTAGTCACATTAGGTGAAATAAGGGAAAGCTGGAAACTTTTAACCATGAAATTCAAAGATGCAGGAAGATCAGTGTTGCTTCGAGGGGATCCAGCTATGGTAGCTTCGGATAGTATCACGCAAAGCCATGACCAAATTACTAAGGAAACGGAATCATGGATTTTTTGCCGAGTTGAATCAGGTAACAAGAACTAAAAATGAAGAAGCTATAATATCAAAGGAGATGAAACGTTCTTATCTGATTATCCAGAAGCAGGTGAGCAAACCTTGGGTCTACCCCCACATCGTTCTTGGGATCATGCTATTACTCGCACAACCACCGAACATTAGTCCATTTCGATATCCTCATTCACAAAAAGCGGAGATCGAGCATTTGTGCAAAGAGATGTTGGCTGCTGGAATCATTAAGGCTAGTTCTAGTCCATATTCTAGTCCAGTATTACTGGTTAAGAAGAAGGATGGAAGTTGGCGATTTTGCATGGATTATCGGGCTCTTAATGATATTACAATCCCCAATAAATTTCCAATACCATGCATTGATGAGTTACTGGATGAGCTAGGGGGAGCCACCATATTTACAAAGTTGGATCTTAAGTCGGGTTATCATCAAATTCACATTCAAGCTAGAGATGAAGGAAAAACAACCTTCCACACCCATAAGGGACATTATGAGTTTATGGTCATGCCATTTGGCTTGACCAATGCACCCTCGACTTTTCAATCGCCGATGAATGATATTTTCAGAAATTATTTGCGAAAACTTGGTTTACTATTCTTTGATCATATTTTGATTTCCAGTAGGGACTATGCTTCACATCTTGGGCATCTGAAGGTTGTTTTGGATATTCTCAAAGAGAATTTATTGGTAATCAACAAAAAAAAGTGCATGTTTGGTCAGCTTAAACTTGAATATCTGGGTCATATTATTTCCTCTGAAGGAGTGCAAGCTGATCCCTCAAAGATTGAGAGTATGATATCTTGGTCAGTTCCTAGAGATATCAAGTCTTTGCGGGGATTTTTGGGACTCACTGGTTATTACAGAAAATTTGTCAAAGACTATGGTAAGATTGTTGTCCCTTTGACTAATTTACTTAAAAGGATGCCTTTTCATGGGAGAACAAGCCCAACAATCATTTGAAGCGTTGAAGTTGGCTATGACTCAAGTTTCCGTTTTAGCGATTTCGAATTTTTCCTCAACCTTTTGTAATTGAAACTGATGCTTCGGGATTTGGTGTCGGTGCAGTTTTAATGCAAAATGGTAAACCTATCGCTTATTTCAGTCGAATGTTTTCTTCTAAAGCAAGACAATGTTCGGTGTATGAACGGGAGCTAATGGCTATTGTGTTAGCTGTCAAAAGATGGAATCACTACTTGATGGGCATCATTTCATCATTAGAACAGATCAAAAAACCCTTAAATTTTTGCTGGAACAGAGTCATGAATGAGAATCAACAGAGATGGGTCTCCAAACTCATGGGTTATAAATTCGAGATCAAGCATAAACCGGGTGCTGAAAATAGTGGTTGATGCATTGTCAACAGAGATGGGTCTCCAAACTCATGGGTTATAAATTCGAGATCAAGCATAAACCGGGTGCTGAAAATAGAGTGGTTGATGCATTGTCAACAGGCAGGGATTCTGCAGAGTTATATACATTTTCAATTTGGAAATATGGAGACAAGGAAGAATGGGACCAAGAAGTACCACGAGACACCAAAATGACTTCTATTTTGCGGAAGTTAATCTCAGGACAGCAAACAAATGACAAATACAGCTTGAAGAATGGATGTCTACTATTCAAGGGACGCTTGGTTTTGCCAAAAGGATCATCTCGAATACCTGGTCTATAGAAAGAGTCTCATTCTCCTCCTATAGGAGGCCATTCGGGGTATCTTCGCACATATAAGAGGATGTCTGAGAATATATATTGGGAAGGTGTGAAGAGGGATGTGCAAGACTTCCTTTCCAGGTGTGAAATTTGTCAAAAGAACAAGCCTCAAACTTTGAGTCCTGCAGGTTACTTCAACCTTCGCCTATACCTCACTGGGAGGATGTAACTATGGACTTTATTACTGGCCTTCCTAAATCCCATAGGTTTGATACTATATTGGTTGTGATGGATCGTCTTACTAAGTATACACATTTTATTCCACTTTCACACCCTTTTAATGCTAAAGATGTGGCTGCTGTTTTCATTAAGGAAGTGGTTAAATTGCATGGATTTCCTAAATCTATTGTGTCTGATCATGATCGTGTGTTCATAAGCCAATTTTGGAAAGAGCTATTCAATATAGCAGGTACTAACTTACACTATAGCTCTTCATATCATCCGGAAACCGATGGGCAAACGAAAGTCGTGAATAGGAGTTTGGAGACATCTTCGTGACAGGAGAAAATCCTAAACAATGGTCCCACTGGTTATCTTGGGCAGAGTATTGGTTTAATACATCCTTTAACAGATTTGCAGGTATGATACCCTTTAAGGCATTATACGAAAAGGATCTACCATCAATTTTTCACATGGATGACATGACTTCAGTGGTAGAATAAGTAAATGAGCAGGTGCACAATAGAAATATGATCTTGACTGAACTCAAAGAACATCTACATCAAGCACAACAAAGAATGAAAAATCAAGCTGATCAACATCGTCGAAAAGTGATTTTTTAGATTGGTGAAATGGTATGTCTCAAACTTGAGCCCTACAAACTACGTTCTTTGGCTAAGAAGATCAATGAAAAACCCAGTCCCCGTTTTTTCTGGCCCTTTCAAGATTCTAGAAAAGATTGGTCACGTAGCTTATCGGTTGGAGTTACCCGTTGGAACTCGCATTCATTCGGCGTTACATGTTTCACAGTTGAGAAAATGCTTGCTTCCAACTACTCCTGTTCAAAACCTACCTCCATTTCTTACCCAAGATTTGGAGCTTCAAGTTGAACCTGACGCAGTGAGGCAGACCAGGAAGAATTTGAGAACACATGGGAGGAATATGCAATCATATCTGCAATTTCCTGACTTTCACCTTGAGGACAAGGTGACTCTTATAGGGGAGGGTAATGATGTACCTCAAGTTAAACTTATTCTAGGGGGCCAAAATAAGCAACTGGAAAACTTAGTAACTGTCATGACACAGTTACACATATATTGGAGTGGTTTTTTCGGTAGAAAAAGGGGCAGGACAGTGGGCAGAGATATTCAGAAAAAAGAAAAGGAAATCTTCTGGGAGAGTTCTAGCCTCTCGAATGTCTAGGAATGCTGGAATTTGTGTAGTCTTAGTATTATGTATTATATTAGTGAATTTCATTCATGTCTTAGGTTTTTAAGGTGTTGGCAGTTTCCTAGTGGCTGTTTCAGAATGCTTGTTGTAATATCAGTATATCTAGTGTAAAACATCAGTATTTGTTCCTTTATTTGCTGTTTTTCGCAGCAAGTCTATCAGAGTCCTTCCTTTGTCTCCATCTTTGGTGCATCTTTCACCTAGCCATCCACTAAGCCTTGAAGCAATATGAAGTTAAATTTTTAATTGCTCGACACATTGGGATTCTGTAAAAGACATTCTTGAGAAATGGAATGCTCAAAAACTTGGATATCAAGATCTAACACTCTTCATTCAGAATAAGATACAAGATTCAAGGAAAATCAAGAAAAAAGAGCATCATAGAACAAATTGAGCAAAACATACCACTTCTTCCTGACTCTGCTTCGAAACTTGTTCTGCAACAGCAAAAGATTTCCAAACATTAGAGTTTTTCCATAAAATTTTAAAAGATACAAGACTGACACCATTCAATCAGATTCATTTTTTAGAGTAGGCAAGGAATAATACACTATTCAGGGAAAAAGAAGATAAGCGAACAGGGAAAAACAATAACTGATGACAAACTACAAGTTATATTAAACCAAGCCCCACTGCACTATTCAGTATGCCGCACCGAATTTGAGCATCTTATACCTATTCCCTTGGCACAGACAGAAACAAAGATTAATGCCAATGACAAGCACCAAATTATGACCCACTTCAACTCGAATCAGCTTATAATTTGATAAAATACAAGATTGCATAATAGTTACTGAAGTGGGAGAAAGTTACAGGTAAATATAAATGTGTGCATCGGCAGAAAACGTAGTCAAAACAAAGACGGGTGTAAGACCTTTTCCAACAGGTTCAAAGCGAATATGCCCAGGCCTTACTTCCACCGGAACAACTTCATCTTCTGTGTCACTATTTTGATGTGGTTGTCCACACGATTTGATTTTTTCTTCTACGGGCTTTTCTTCGTTTACATCTCTGTTCTTATCTTCACCATGAAACTGCTTCCAGTGCAGCTACATACATGAGAATGTATTGTCAACAGAAACAGAGGTATAGAGCAGAAATTATTAATTTAACTATGTTAGATCACTCACTAGTCCCTTTGGTTGGCCAGATACCTCTTCTTTCTTAGTTTTAGTTTTCTTCTGCTTCCAATTTTGCTGCAAAGAGTGAGATTCAAATTTCCAGTACATGACGCAGAAGCAACAGGAATGTTAGTTTTGAAAATATGTATTACTACTCACGTGTCCCATCACTTGGCCATTAGATTCGTCATTCAATCGCCCCTTTGGTTGGCAGCTAAGCTCTCCCTTTCCAGCTTTAGCCTGCAATTCTTTCCAATTCCGCTGAAAAATTCACCCAGCAATAGTTAACATTGTATGACAGTAATACTTGACATATCTGCACCATTAACATTGTATGGCAGTAATAGTTGGCATATCTGCACCATTAGATCACTTACCAGTCCTTCTGATTCAGCAACTGTGTTCTTCTCCTTAATTTTAGCCATCTCCCGCAACCATCGCCTTTTAGCAGTTTTTCTCTTGGCACTTCTACTAGGGCCCTGATAGAAAGAATTGACATTTTAAATACTTGAAGACAATTAATCAGATCTTCAAAAGTAAATTTGAGGAATGCAATCGCCCTGATTTTTATATTTTATTTTGGATAAGTAAAGGTAAAGTTATCAGTGTACAGGACATCTATGCTAATATACAAAATAAAGCAAATTAAACCACAAACAACATCCATCTAGCCAAAAAATGTTGTACTAACTTCACAATGCTATACACTTTTGTAGTACACAATGCCAACATAATTAAGGTAACAATATAATAAATCATTAGCACAAAGGGAGTTTAAGAGTAGGAAAAACTTTTAAAAGACACATAACAAAAAGTCTTGTGGCCCATTACAAGGATCCTATGGACCTATGGTGTCTAAAATAGAAACTACATCAGAGAAACCTTCCTTACACCAAAAGTGAAATTAAAAAATTACAGTTCATCTTAATCTTCTGCTCAGTGCTGACAATGTCTTCAAAACATCTTGAGGTTTCTCTCCCTCCAGATGGTCCACCAAAAGCAAGTTGACATTGGACTCTACTAGCTCTTCTGCCTTGCCATGCTCCCAGGATCATTCGAAGCAGTGGCACAAGACCTTTTTCTGAGATAAAGGAAATTTGTATTCACAAAAGACCCATCATTCAAATGATGATGGGTGGGGATTTACAACTCACAAAATGCGGAAATCTTCCTCGAAAGGATTACCAATTAGACTTTAAAATTTTCCTATGAAATCTACTAATCCTACTGTATCCCCCACCAAATCCTCTTTACACCAAAAATAAAGCATGCTTAGACATTGCATCTTGATCCGCTGGATGTTGCTGCTCTCGTCTTCAAAACACCTTTTTTGATAATTTGGTAAGATTTGTATTCTTCAGCATTAAGGATATGCTGGCCACCACCAAAAACGAGAAGCAATTACAAGTCTCCTATTAATTCCACTATTTGCTCTGTATCTACTATACACAGTTGTTTACACCAAAAAAGTAAAGATACAATGCAGTTCCATTTAACTTTGTGAATAGAATTGGACCTATCTTCGAAACATCTACCATTTCTCTCCAACCACACAGACCACCAAATGCATGATGGCACTAATCACCACCATTTCTTCCGACTTTTACTACCTCCCCTCCTAATCCAGCAGCTTAATATATCTGAGGTGTGCTCTGGCATAGTCCAGCTATCTGTTATGTTAAGGAAGAGGTTCCATAGTTGTGTAGGGAAACTGCAATGTAGGAAGAGATGTTTGTTTGTTTCCTCTGTCATATTGCACAAGAAACATCTGGGAACTAGCTGTCTTCCTTTCTTCTGCAACACTTCTTGAGTTAAGCATGCTTTCTTAATCACTAACCAAGTAAAACACTTTACCTTGGTGGTAATTCCAGTAATATTGATATCCCACCCCAGATACTTCTAGACCTCTTTTATATGCACTACTTACTGTGAAGGCCCCATCCTTCTTGTGATTCCACAACAACCTATCTGCCAGTGGAGTGATAGTGCTAGCCCCTCCTAACTTTCCAAGCAAGGTAGCCACCTTATCCACTTCCCAATTATTTATCAACCTTCTGAAAGATGTCACAGCCCCGTAATGACCAGCAATCACTCACTTTAGCTTCTGGATTTGCACATATCCGGAAGAGGTCCGGAAATCGATCCTTGAGGGGAAGTTGGTCAATCTATCCATCATGCCAGAAGCTTGTCTTGATTCCATTACCTACCTTAATACTTAGGTTGGCTTCCATCAGTAGCCAAATATTCCTGATAGTTCTCCACACCCCCACACCATAAGGATCAATGGCTATCTTTGAATACCAAGGATTGATTTCACCAAACTTTGCCACAATAACTTCTTGCCATAAGGCGCCTTCCTCTTTAGTGCATCTCCATAGCCACTTCATGAGTAAGCTTTCATTTTGCAGCCTCAAATTTCTGACTCCCAGCCCCCCTCTCCCTTTGTTCAACAAAACAGTCTTCCAGTTCCCTAAACAGTAACCCTTTCCTTCTTTATTTCCTTGCTATAGGAAGTCTCTTCTTAGCTTGTTCAGCTTCTTCACAACTTTGGCTGGCAGACATCACATAAGTAGGTAAAGCATCTAGGACAGAATTGATAAGGATCAATCTATCCCCCCCCCCCCCCAAAGATAAGTGCTGCGCCTTCCATTTAGTAAGTCTCCTCTCTGTTCTTTCCAAGATACCATCGCAGATTTCTAAAGCCTTATGCTTGCTACCTAGAGGCATGCCCAGATATGTTGTAGGCAGTTGGTCTATTCTGCAACCCAGAATGCTTGCCAAACCCTGAACCTGTTGCACCTCATTAACTGGAAAGAGACTACTTTTTCCCCAATTAACTTCCATCCCTGCTACAGCTTCAAATAATACAAGAATCACTTTGATGTAGCTTATCTGTTCAACAACTGGCTCACAAAAGATGACGGTGTCATTTGCATATAGCATAAGACTGATTACCATCCAAATTTGTTTCCATGGCCGATCTCTTATCAAATCCTATCTATTCCTCTCCCAATAGCATGATTTACAGTGAAGACAGTTTTACTGTGAAGTAGCCACACTGGCTTATCCGCATCTGCTGAAGTACCTGGAAACAGGTTCAACATCTGTAGTAACCTTGCAATTTCATCCACTTCCCAATAATTCAAAGCCCTCCCAAATAGTAGGTTCCACCCTTGGGGACTCCACAGTGCTACGTGGGAGTTTCTTTGTAAGCTTGGAGTATAGAGATGAGGTAATAAGACTCTTAAGCTATCATCCCCTACCCAATGTTCATTCCAGAATTCACCCTTATTCCACTTCCTACTTTGAGTGAGACGTTAAGAGTTGAGAAGTGGCCACAACCTTTTTTATAGTTTTCCATACACCACATCCAAATGTAACCATGGCTTCCTCAGTTGCCCATTCACACAGTAACCCATGCTTCTCAATGATATTGTGAGAAATATAGGAGAAAAAATATTATTGAATTGTTGTCTCTAAATTATTACATTGAGAATAGACACTACATTCCAATCCTATGCTATTCCTATTCTTGTTCTAACACTCCCCTCAAGTTGGTGCATACAAGTCATATGTACCAAGCTTGTCACAAATGTAATTAATACGAGGACTGGTGAGGGACTTGGTGAAGATATCTGCAAGTTGATCACTTGACTTCACAAATTTTGTAACAATATCTTCCGAGAGTATCTTTTCTCTGACAAAGTGACAATCAATATCTATGTGCTTGGTCCTCTCATGGAACACTGGATTAGATGCAATATGAAGGGTTGCCTGATTATCACATACAAGTTCCATCTTACCAGTTTCTCCAAATTTTAATTCTCTCAGCAATTGCTTGATCCAAATCAGCTCGCAAGTTGCTGCAGCCATTGCTCAATACTCTGCTTCGGCACTAGATCGAGCAATCACACTCTGTTTCTTACTCTTCCAGGATACCAAATTACCTCCTACTAAAACATAATATCCAGATGTAGAACGTCTATCAGAGGGTGATCCTGCCCAATCAGCATCTGTATATCCAATGATATGCTCATGACCTCGATCCTCGAAGAGTAGTCCTTTACCTGGAGATGACTTTATATATCGAAAAATGCAAACAACTGCATCCCAATGACTATCACAGGGGAAGTCATAAACTGACTTTTAACACTCACAGGAAAATAGATGTCAGGTCTAGTCACTGTAAGATAATTCAACTTTCCAACCAACCACCTATACCTTCCAGGATCTCTGAGTGGCTCCCCTTGTCCTGCCAGAAGTTTAGCATTTGGATCAATAGGAGTGTCAATGGGTCGACATCCCATCATTCCTGTTTCCTCAAGAATGTCTAAATCATACTTGCGTTCAGAAATAACAATACCTGAGCTGGACTGAGCAACCTCAATCCCTAGAAAGTATTTCAATTTGCCAAGGTCTTTAGTCTGAAAATGCTGAAAGAGATGTTGCTTCAAGTTAGTGATACCATCTTGATCATTGCCGGTAATAACAATATCGTCAACATAAACCACCAAATAAATACACAGATTTGGTTCAGAATGGCGATAAAACACTGAATGATCAGCTCCACTACGAATCATGCCAAACTCCTGAATAATTGTGCTAAACTTTCTGAACCAGGCTCGAGGGGATTGTTTCAAACCATAGAGTGACTTGCACAATCGACATACAAGGCTACTAGACTCCCCCTGAGCAACAAAACCAGGTGGTTGCTCCATATAAACTTCTTCCTCAAGATCACCATGCAGAAAAACATTCTTAATGTCCAACTGATAAAGAGGCCAATGACGAACGGCAGCCATAGAGAGAAAAAGACGGACTGATGCTATTTTATCCACGGGAGAGAACGTGTCACTATAATCAAGCCCAAATATCTGTGTATATCCTTTGGCAACAAGGCAAGCCTTCATCCGATCAACCTGACCATCTAGATCAACTTTGACGGTATAAACCCAACAACAACCTGCAGGAAGGAAAACAAGCTCCCAAGTACCAGTCGTATGTAAAGCAGACATCTCATCCATCATAGCCTATTTCCATCCTAAATAGGAAAGTGCTTCACCTGTAGTCTTAGGAATGGAAATAAAGGACAAAGATGATACAAAAGCATAATGGGGTGATGACAAACGATGATAACTCAAGAAAGTATAATGTGGGTTAGCATTACGAGTGGATCTGATACCTTTTTGAAGTGCAACTGATTGACTAGGAAGAGGCAGGTCCGCAGTAGGGGAAGCGTCAGGCGTAAGACATGAATCATCTGGGACTGATACTGGACGTGACCGCCGGTGATAAGTTAAAAGTGGTGGCACTGTGGCTGGAGATGGAGAAGTAACCGTAGATTCCTCAAAAATTTAGTGTGGGTAAGACTGGAGGTATGGGTAAAACCTCAGAGATATTAAGATGATCAGAAGATGTATAGTAAGGTTGAGATTCAAAGAATGTGACATCAGCGGACATAAGGTAGCGACCCAGATCAGGTGAATAGCATCGATACCCTTTTTGAACTCGAGAGTAACCAAGGAAGACACATTTGAGAGCACGAGAGGCTAATTTATCTTTTCCTGGGGCTAAGTTATGAACAAAACATGTGCTCCCAAAAACACGAGGGGGGATAGAGTAGAGATGTGACTGAGGAAATAGTATGGAATGGGGAACCTTATTCTGGATCGAAGATGATGGAATTCTGTTAATGAGATAGCAAGATGTGAGGACCGCATCACCCTTAAAACGCAGTGGAACAAGGGATTCAATGAGAAGAGTGCGAGCAGTCTCAATGAGATGCCTTTTTTTCCTTTCTGCTATACCGCTCTGCTGAGGGGTGCTGAGGGGTGTATGGACATGATGTTTGGTGAATGATTCCTTGATGAGTCATAATCTCCTGAAAATGGGAGGATAAGTATTCTAAGGCATTATCACTACGAAAAGCACGAATAGAAACACCAAATTGATTTTGTATTTCAGCACAAAACTTTTGAATATAGAGAATAACTCGGAATGATCTTTCATTAAATAAACCCAAGTACATCTTGAAAAATCATCGATGAAAGTAACAAAGTAACAAAATCCTAACGGTGAACTGACTCTACTAGGACCCCAAATATCGGAATGAACTAATGAGAAAATAGACTCTGAGCGACTTTCAATACTACGTGAAAATGTAACACGGGTGTGTTTCCCAAGTTGACACGACTCGCAATCTAATGTGGATAGGCTAGACATACTTGGCACCATCTTTTGTAGCTTGGATAGACTAGGATGTCCCAAACGTCTGTGAATAAGGTTGGGAGGATCTGTAGCAGAGCATGCTATGAAGGAATTTGAAGCGGTAAGATGGTAAAGGCCTTGTGATTCATGTCCTATGCCAATTGTCTGTCCCGTTTTGCGGTCCTGTATTAGAAAAGAATCATCAAAAAAAGTTATACTACAATCAAGGGCACGTGTCAAACGACTAACAGATACAAGATTAAAAGGACAACCAGGGACATAAAGAACAGAGTCTCGAGTGACAGAAGATAGGGGTTTGACTTGTCCAACTCCTTTTGGCTGTGTTCGAATTCCATTAGCTAAAGTAATACTTGGAAGAGATTGGGAATAAACAATATCAAACAAAAGTGATTTATCACCAGAAATATGATCAGAAGCACCTGAGTCCACAACTCATGATCCAAAGGTAGGAGATTGTGCAGTTGAGGCTACTAGTAGAAATATATTCTTACTTGCTTGATACTGAAGATACTCATTATATTCCTTGTCAGATAAATACACCCGTTGATCACCTATGGTGTTAGACTGATCAATATGAGCATTTTTAGTTGATCGACCATGCAAAGAATAGCATATTCCACGAGTATGTCCAAGCCTATTACAATAACTACACTTAGGACGAGATCTTCCAAATCGACCTTCCCCTCATCGATTCTTCACGGACTGTGACGTTTGATTTTCTGATCTTCTCATTAAGGGCTCAGATTTAATCATAGGACTTGAACTTTCAATTTTAATATTTTTGGAGCCAAAAAAAAATATCATTCCCAAAAGAAATCTTGGGAATTTGACTTGAAAATTCCATGAACCAAATCTGAATTTCTGGAAAAAAAAATCCTCGAAAAAAAACTGATATGGCTGGAATTAGGGTTCCAGCGGTCGGAATCTCAAAATAATTGTCGGAATCTGGAAAGGAGCAAGTGGTCGGAGTCAGAATAGACCGGCGACCCCAACAGAAAAAGAAACAACTCAAAAATCGATTGGAGATAGGCTCACGCACGGGCGCGTGACGTAGATCTCGCCGGAATTTCTATATTCGATTCCAGCTGGCACATGGAGGGTAATTTTTTGACGATTTTCATCGGGTTTTTTGTCGCCTGATCTTTCCGATCCTTTTGGTGGTGTTGTATTTTTCACAACCCACAAAATAAAAATTGACCCAAATCAGTCACCGGAATTGATGCACGGTGACTGAGTTATCTTGCCTAATATTTCTAACCTGCTCTGATACCATGTGAGAAATATAGGAGAAAAAATATTATTGAATTGTTGTCTCTAAATTATTACATTGAGAATAGACACTACATTCCAATCCTATTCCTAATAGGACACTACATTACAATCCCTTTCCAAGTAGAATTCAATATGCTATTCCTATTATTATTCTAACAGATATGTTGTACCCATTCTCCTTGTTTTCTTGCCATAAGAAAGAAGTTTTTCCTAGTCTATTAATTTTCTTCTCAATACTCTTGGGGATTGGTTACAAACTCATCATGCATGTATTGAGAGCATCCATCACAAACTTAATGAGTGTAAGTCTACCCCCTAGCGATAAGTATTGACTCTTCCATCTGGCTAGCTTTTTGTCAGACCTTTCCAAGACTTCATTCCAAATTGCTACTCCTTGTTCTTGGCACCCAAAGGCATACCCACGTACTTGGTTTCGCAATGAGGCTATCTGGCATCCTAAGTTTTCAGCTAGGAGTTGTATGTTGTCCACTTGGTTGACTGGATACATGATACTTTTATGCCAATTCACAGGAGGACCTGATGGCTCTTAAGTGTCTGAGCTGATTGACCTCTGCATCACAAAAAAACTAAAGAATCATCTGCATACAGTAGATATGTGATTTCCAAGCCACATATGGTTCAATCTTCCATGGCTAGTATAAAAAGGAATGGTGACATGGGGTCACCCTATCTCAATCCCCTCTGTGACTGGAAAAAACCTTCCATTGATAATGAGTGAGAATCTTACACTGGATATGCAAAATTTTATCCACCTAATCCACTTAGCACCGAAACCATATCTTCCAGAACTTTGAGGAGAAAAGGCCAGATAACATGATCATATGCCTTCCCAATATCCAGTTTACAAAGAATCCCGGCCAACTCATCAGCCAAAAGTGCAGCATCCATGATTTGCCTACCCTCCAAAAAGACCATCTAGTGCCCATTAACAAGTTTCCCCATAATTGTTTTTAATCTTTCTATAATGAGTTTAGAGATAATCTTATACACTCCCCCTATCAGACTAATAGGTCTAAAATCTCTCAACTCTTCTGCTCCTGACTTCTTTGGAATTAATGCTATGAAAGTAGCATTGAGAGACTTTTCAAAGACTTCATTTGATGAAAGTTATGAATAATCTGCATAAGGTCTTCTTTCAGGATGTCCCAGCAACTCAAATAAATTTCCATAGAAAAGCAATCTGGCCTTGGAGCTTTATCCCAATCACTTATAGTGGCACAAGACTTCTCATGGTGTTTGATTGGAGTTTATGCTCCAAACTCTAGAAGAGAAAGATTTAGTTTACTGGAGGAAATTGCTGCAGCCAGGGGACTATGTGGTGACCTTTGGATCAGTTGGCACCCAAGAAGATCCAATAATGAAGCAAGCTCCACCAGAATTTGAATTCAAGAAAGATAAGCTTGTTTTTTTTCACTAAGGAGTGCTCAAAGATTGTGGATAACATTTATTTTGGAAGTGCCACTGTGGCAAAGAATCGATACATACTCCGTGAGAACGGCATCACTCATGCCTTAAACTGTGTAAGTTTACTTGTCCGAAATACTTTTAAGGATGATCTTGTATAAAAGACACTTTAGCTGCAGGATAGCCCCACTGAGGGCATCACAATTATTCTTTATAATGTCTCTGATTATTTTGAAGATGGAGTCTTTCTACACTGCTTCCAAAGGTTGTCCCAATCAACCTCCTTGGTTATTGCATATCTTATGTGGAAAGTGGGGTTGAGCTTTGAATATGCATTCCAGCATGTCAAAGCTGCAAGAGGAGTGACAAATCTGAATATGGGTTTCGCTGTCCAATTGTAAGTCTGACATCTTTGTTTACCTTAGTATGGCTCTTGGAGCAAGGAGAAGGTCTAGAGACATTTGGAATAGGGTACCGGAGAAGAGTGAAAAAAGACTTTCAGTATGAAAAGTCAATATCTCTCAATGAGTGGCAGACTTATCCTCATAAACAGTGGTCTATGTTTAGCGTCGGAGAACGACAAAATGAAATATCAATTGTTTAGTGTCACCGCTCTTTATTGGCAAGGAAAAGTATGCCTTAGAAAATTGATGAAGACACTGAAGCGCACAATAAGCGAGGCGAAGCGTTAAACACGTTTTGCGCCTCACTTTAGGGATTAAGCGCGCCTTTGATAACAATGGTATGTTGTTGATTATGTCCAGCCAGCAAACTGCTAGAGCCCACAAGCATAGGAGTTGGGTAATCCTCATGGACAAGGTTGGAGAACTGAAAAAGTGATCCGAAAAGTAGTAAACATCATCGGAAAGTCAATGTGTCGCTGGAAAATTGCAAGAAACTGGTATAAAATATAAGGGTCATCTCGAAATCAAGAGATGAGTAGATCTTGAACAAGATAGTCACCAAAGAACTGGACGGAACATACTCATGCGCCGGATTATTAGATTTGATAGCTGAAAAGTGATCACCATTTGAGAAAAAATTACATGGGTAGGTCGGAATGATGACACGATCCTACTGAGAAGTAGAAATTATATGGGTAGAGTCGGAATGAAGACATGACCCTACTGAAAAATAGAAATTATATGGGTAGGGTCGGAATGACGACACGACCCTACTGAAAAAGAGAAATTATATGGGTAGGGTCAAAATGACGGCACGACCCTACTAAAAAGGAGAACTTATATAGGTAGAGTCGGAATGATGGCACTGCCCTACACAAATCAGATCTGAAGAGTCACTATAAAGAGCATGGAACTACGCAAATCAGATCTACGGAGTCACCAAAAAGACGCACGATGCTATGCAACTCAGATTTGAGAAATTAGTTTGAAAAGATGCACGGTACTATTAGATCTGAGAAAGTAGGGAAGAGAAGTGTCGTGGCCAAACTTTTGCGAACATGATCATTGGCCGAACGAGTGACATATGTGGGTTATAGCCGCCCCCGGCAACGGAGGCTCTTTGATTCTCTACCAAGATCGTAGAGGCTCTGATACCATGTGAAGAAATATAAGAGAAAAATATTATTGAATTGTTGTAACTACATTATTACATTGAGGCCCTATTTATACACACTACCTTCCAATCCTTTTCCTAATAGGACACTACATTATAATCCCTTTCCAAGTAGGATTCTATATGATATTCCTATTCCTACTCATATTCTAACAGTAACAAAGTAACGAAATCCTAACGGTGAACTGATTCTACTAGGACCCCAAGTATCGGAATGAACTAATGAGAAAATAAACTCTGAGTGACTTTCAATACTACGTGAAAATGTAGCAAGGGTGTGTTTCCCAAGTTGACACGACTCATAATCTAATGTGGATAGGCTAGACAAACTAGGCACCATCTTTTGTAGCTTGGATAGACTAGGTTGTCCCAAACGTTTGTGAATAAGGTTGGGAGGATCTGTAGCAGAGCATGCTATGAAGGAATTTGAAGCGGTAAGATGGTAAAGGCCTTGTGATTCATGTCCTATGCCAATTGTTTGTCCCGTTTTGCGGTCCTGTATTAGAAAAGAATCATCAAAAAAAGTTATACTACAATCAAGGGCACGTGTCAAACGACTAATAGATACAAGATTAAAAGGACAACCAGGGACATAAAGAACAGAGTCTAGAGTGACAGAAGATAGGGGTTTGACTTGTCCAACTCCTTTTGGCTGTGTTCGAATTCCATTAGCTAAAGTAATACCTGGAAGAGATTGCGAATAAATAATATCAAACAAAAGTGATTTATCACCAGAAATATGATCAGAAGAACCTGAGTCCACAACTCATGATCCAAAGGTAGGAGATTGTGCAGTTGAGGCTACTGGCAGAAATATATTCTTACTTGCTTGATACTGAAGATACTCATTATATTCCTTGTCAGATAAATACACCCGTTGATCACCTGTGGTGTTAGACTGAGCAATATGAGCATTTTTAGTTGGTCGACCATGTGATACAAGATCAAACCAACAACACCAAGAGCTTCGGATTTCAGTCCAACAACACAAGAACAACAAGTTTTAAGTTTTGGTTTTTCAGCTTACAACAAGAACTAGTTTCGGTTTTCAATCCACAATCCGAGAACAACAAGATAGAAAACAAATGCTAGTGAATCGAAAGAGCCCCACACGGCTTCACTAGACTTTCAAGATAACAAAATCAACAACCACACAAGATAAAGAAAGATAGATAACTTGACATATAACATTCAAGAAACTAAGAACCCTAACATCAAGAGAGGACCCTAAGTCTAATGAATATAAACACCAAGTTCTTACGAGGACCAAGAGGCACTCAACGACCTCAAAACCCTTGTTTCTAGCCAAAGATACAACCCAAGTATCCCTCTACTTGTGAGGAGATAGTGGCGGCTCCTATGAGTGAAATAGAGAGAAAGTGTTTGTGATTTTAGGTTACAACTTTTCAGATTTCCAAAAACTAAGTCTAACTCACTATGATGTTCTATTTATACTACAACAAAAAGGAGTAAAAAGACCCATCCGCCCTTGCTTTCTTGTGGCAACCTTGGGGATTAGTTTATTACACTTTAGGACCCCTCTTCACACATAAAAACGTTTAGGTCCTTGGTTGGTTCGACCAACAACTCACACACGGCCATTTGCATGAACAAAGCTTGGAGTGTTTGTAATTCCCGAGCTTGGCTTCGTGTGAAAGGCCGTGTACCTGTGGAGGCTGCCTTAACCGTATCATCCTCTCCATCTTGAGAGGAATTTGACCTCAAATTCGGCATTTGGTCATCTTCAACCGCATCCACGAGGGAGAGATCTCCAACGTTGAAGGTGTTGTGCACTTGATATTCCGGTGGCAGATCAATCTTGTAGGCGTTGTCATTGATTCTCTCAAGTACTTGGAAAGGACCATCACCCCTCGGCAGCAATTTGGACTTCCTTTGAGCTGGAAACCGATCCTTTCGAAGATGCACCCACACCCAATCTCCGGGTTCAAGCACAAGCTTCCTTCTCCCTTTGTTTGCCCTTTTTGCAATCTCTTGATTCTTCTTTTCAAGCTTGATCCGCACCGTCTCATGCATTTTCTTCATGGCCTCGGCTCTTTTATTTCCATCTAAGCTGGTCATGAGATCACTAGACAAAGGAGTGAGATCTAAAGGGGTAAGGGGATTTAGGCCGTAAACACATTCAAAGGGAGTCATTCCCGTGCTCGAATGTATTACCCGGTTGTATGCAAATTCCACCAAGGGTAGGTGTTCTTCCCATGAAGTCAGTTTACCCTTAACCATAGAACGTAGCATAGACCCTAAGGTTCTATTTACTACCTCCGTTTGGCCGTCGGTTTGTGGGTGGCAAGACGTGGAGAAAAGTAACTTCGTCCCAAGCCTACCCCACATGGACTTCCAAAAGAGACTTAGGAACTTGGAGTCCCTATCACTCACAATGGTCCTTGGTACCCCGTGAAGCTTTACAACATGTTCAACAAATAATGAAGTTACACTAGGAGCGTCCTCGGTTTTAGCACATGGAATAAAGTGAGCCATTTTAGAGAATCTATCAACAACCACAAAAATGCTATCTCGGCCCTTTCTAGTCCTTGGTAGCCCCAAAACGAAATCCATCGAGATGTCCAGCCAAGGTCTAAGGGGAGTAGGGAGTGGGGTGTATAATCCTGGAGGTTGGAGGCAAGATTTAGCACTCCGGCAGGCCGCACATTGATTACAAATTTTTGTGACATCTTTGCGCATTTTGGGCCAATAGAAGTTCTCCTCTAGGATTCCGAGGGTCTTGTCTACCCCAAAGTGACCCATGAGGCCTCCGTCATGGGCCTCCCTCACAAGTAATTCCCTCTAAGAACTAGAAGGAACACACAACCTCCTCCCTTTGAACAAATACCCCTCGAACCGAGAGTAGGAGGAATGGTTATTTTCCTTAAGCCAACGGTCCCTTCCCCACTCTTCGCATTCCCTAAAAATAAGAGCAAAGGTAGGATCCTCGGGATACAACATCCGCAAGCTCTCAAAACCCATTAACTTCGAAGACAAGGTAGCAACAAGCACATGCTTCCGAGACAAGGCATCGGCAACAACATTTTCCTTTCCCCTTTTGTAATGAATTACATAAGGGAAAGTCTCGATGAACTCAATCCACTTAGCATGACGCCTATTCAGCTTGTCTTGGCTCTTAAGGTGTTTCAACGACTCATGATCCGTTCGTATCACAAACTCCTTAGGCCACAAATAGTGTTGCCAATTTCCCAAGGCTCTAACAAGGGCGTACAACTCCAAATCATAAGTCGAGTAATTAAGAGTTGCCCCTTTGAGCTTTTTACTGAAATAGGCAACGGGCTTACCTTCTTGCATCAAAACAGCCCCAATGCCAACCTTACTAGCATCACACTCTACTTCAAACATCTTATCAAAATCGGGCAATTGCAATAAAGGCGCCGAGATGAGCGTAGCTTTCAAGGCCTCAAAAGCCCTAGCTTGCTCTTCACCCCATTTAAAGGGTCCGTCCTTTCTAATTACCTCGGTCAAGGGGGCTGCTATGGAGCTAAATCCTTTGACAAACCTCCTATAAAAGCTTGCCAACCCGTGGAAACTTCGGATTTCTCCAATAGTTTTAGGGGTCGGCCAACTTCGTATAGAGTCTATCTTGGAGTCGTCCACTTCCACACCCCTTGAGCTCACAACAAAACCCAAGAATACAACTTTATCAACACCAAAAGAACACTTCTCCATGTTGGCATACAACTTCTCCTTTCGGAGTACATCAAACACACATCTCAAATGCATTACATGATCATCAATAGACTTACTATACACCAACACATCATCAAAGTAAACCACCACAAACTTTCCAATATAAGGCTTCATTACATGATTCATTAGCCTCATAAATGTGCTAGGAGCATTGGTAAGGCCGAAGGGCATGACCAGCCACTCATATAGACCAAATTTGGTCTTGAATGCGGTCTTCCACTCATCACCGGGTTGCATGCGAATTTGGTGATAGCCGCTCCTAAGGTCCACTTTAGAAAACACACAAGATCCGTGGAGCTCATCTAGCATATCATCTAGTCTAGGGATCGGATGACGATACCTTATAGTGATTTTGTTGATGGCTCTACAATCGACGCACATGCGCCAAGTTCCGTCCTTCTTTGGCACCAAAAGCACCGGGACAGCACACGGACTCAAGCTTTCCTTGATATATCCCTTGTTGAGAAGCTCCTCAACTTGCCTTTCAAGCTCCTTAGTGTCCACGGGGTTGCTCCTATAGGCCGGTTTGTTCGGAAGTTGTGATCCCGGCACCAAATCGATTTGGTGTTCAATGCCCCGAAGTGGGGGCAATCCTTGCGGAAGTTCTTGAGGAAACAAATCTTCATACTCCTGCAACACAAGAAATCAAAGGGGAAATGGAAGGATTAGTGGGGTTAGTATTAAAGCAGTGGGCCAAAAGTAGCATCGGCTTGTTTTCATCATGGTCCACGAAGAGTTCTTTCCTCCTAGCCAACATCACTACATTTTCCATCTCCCTTGGTGTGGGGACAGCCTCGGATGCCCCTACCTCCTTACCTACGGCATCCCCCCCCCCTTCTCTCCCTTCTCGGGTTCCTTCCCCTTTCCCTTTAACTCTCGCATCTTTTGATGCCACTCATTTACTTGGGAGGGTGAAAGAGGGTGAAGTGTGACCTTTCGGCCATCCTTCTCAAGCGTATACCGGTTGGTCCTCCCATCGTGTTTAGTAGACCTATCATATTGCCATGGTCTACCTAACAACAAGTGACATGCTTGCATTGGAATCACGTCACAAAGCACTTCGTCGTAGTAGTTCCCACCTTGAACCGAATCATACATTGCCTTGTGACCCTTAATTCACCACAATCGTTCAACCATTGTAGCTTGTAAGGACTAGTGTGTGGAGTAGTCGGTAGTTTCAAGAAATTGACCATAGCATGACTCGCGACATTTGTACAACTTCCACTATCAATTACCATGGTGCACACACTCCCCTTTACAAGACACTTAGTATGGAATAGATTTTCCCTTTGACTCGGATCATCTATCGCCTTACTAATCATGACACGTCTAACCACAAAGTTTGGAACCACACACTCCCCTTCTTGTGGATAGACATCTTCACTATCATCCAATCCATCATCATTCGGTCCATTTTCAGCTTCCTCTCCATCTTGAGGCTCGGCCTCGTCTTCCCCCCTTTCGGAAACCACCTCCTCACCAAGGTAGTACACTTTCCCTTCTCGTAGGATCACATTACGCCGGTTCGGACATTCATTGGCCTTATGCCCCCAACCTTGGCACTTGAAGCATTGGAACCCCTTTGGATTGGGATATTTGTGAGCCTCCGGTCTTGGAGGAAACTTAGGGACCGTTTTGGGCTCGGGCAGCTTAGTAGGACCGGTTTGGTCCTTGTTTTTGGGCCAACCCGAGGGGGTTTGTACCCTTGCCTTGAAGGTTGATCTCTCCTTAAGTTCCCGTTCAATCTCTAGGGCCGCTTGGAATATACCGTCAATGGTTTCAAACCGGTGAAGGGTCAAGTGAGTGGAGATCTCTTTGTTCAATCCACACTTGAACCGGATGATGTCGTGACTGATTTGCTCCCCACGGTGATCAAGTTTCAACATGAGTTGTTGGAACTCGTCAAAATAGGCCATCACACTCTTGCTTCCTTGCCGCAAGCCATATAGCCTAGCAAGTAACTCATGACGATATCTCTCGGGAAGGTATCGTTGCCTCATCAAGTACCTCAACCGATACCAAGGTGGTGGCTGCCCATCAATTACTTCATTACCAAACCGTTTAACATACTCCCACCAAGTGTTAGCATAGCCCTCGAGGTGAGCTATAGCGTAGCAACTCTTCTTTTCTTCCGAGATGTCATTAACTTGGAAAACCTTGTCACAAGCCGATTCCCAAGTCAAGTAGGTCTCGGGGTCACTTTCACCCTTAAAGATAGGTAGGCTCAACTTGATGGTGTTGATGCCTACGTCTCTCTCTTGGTGTCGGTTTCCCCTATCTCCATACCCCCGGTATCTCCTAGGTTCTCCTCGACCCCCTCTTAACTCCTCCTCCCTCATATAAGCATCATCAAAGGCTCCCTCTCCATCATACTCCTCTCTACCGTATCCGTCAAAGTGGGCTGGTCGGCCTTGGCCATTTTGATTCGTAGGAATTGGAATTTGTGGTCTTTGGTTTGATGGAGCTTGGAAGGGAGGGTTCGGATTTAGTGGAGGTACTTGGCGCCCAAATCCCTCTTGTGGAATTGGAGGAGCTTGGAAATGTAGTGGTCTAGTGGAGTCTCGGTTTGGAGGAAAGTTGGTAGATTGGTTTGCGGTATTTAGTGGAGCTTGGGGTGCATTTAGCATTTGGTGGACCATTTCGGGAGTGATGGTTGCGGAGGAGGTCCGATCATGACCATTGGTAGAGACATGTAGAGGAGTCGATGGCCGAGAGTTCCTTTGACTCTCCACTTGATCTAGCCTCCCACTAATAGTCGATACTTCCCCCCTTATTGCTGCCAAGTCCCCTCTCACGGCCCCAAATTCCGAATTCATCCTTTCAAGTGTCCGAGTAACGGCCTCGAGAGTGGCCCTCATTGAGTCAAGGGCATTAGTATCCGCATTATGAGATGTTGTTCCTTCCATCGTCAAGGTATTAGCCGCTTTAGTCACCACAAGTTCGTGTTCCACAAGTGTTGTATAATTGGCTAGTAACCGTGAGATTTACAAGGTTTGAGTAAGCTCTTATCCGGAATGGATTCTTGTTTGAAGACTCAAAGAATTCTTGCCGGACTAGAATCAAAATCAGCAACTCATTCAAACGAATAAAAGCACACAAACAACCGTTGACACGAACAAACGGCTCAAGGAACTAGTTAACAACCTAGTAGGAAAGTACTAGTTTGTTAATTAGTTCTAAGACCAAGTAAGGGAAACCAAGAATCAACAATTAGCAACCAAAGAATATCCTAAGTTGAGCTTATAGTGACATGGTAGCATGCAATGGTCCCACACGTTCTTCTTCTCTCGGATTTTTCTCTTTCTTTCTCCTTTTTTTTTTTTTTTTTTTTGTTCGGTTTTGGTGTTAAGATTCACACAACTTGTGAAAATTTGAAAAGTGTTTTGGTGGGAAAACTAAAATCTTGAAGTCTTCACTCTTTTTCAAACTCAAGAAAGTGGGTTTGGTTGACAAATTCCACAAAACAAGGATCCTTGATTTAGGGGAAGTGATTGACAAGACTACAAGTGATGGGTGCAAGTCTTTCACAACAACTTTATAATTTTACCACTTGAGCACACAACAAGATGAACACTTCAACAAGATGAACAAGATGACAAGTTCAAAAGATAAACACTTCAACAATCTTCAACAACTTCTTTGTCACATAAACACACAACCACCGAATTTCCTTTGGTTATCAACAACATACAACTTTCGGCCACTACAAGTCACTACACAATATTCAAGTTTCAAGCTCAACTTTCGGATCTAGACACCTTAGTGTTGGTGAGAAAGAAACCAACACTAGAAACTCACTAAACAAGCAAAACAACACCTAGATCTAAACATACAACATCATTCTCGGTTTCAACATTTAGTGGACAGATTTCAGAATTTCTTGTGGTGTAGTTGTTTAAGCCGTGATCTAGCCCAAGATGGGTTATGTTGGAACACAACCGGTCTTGCTTTGATACCAAATGATACAAGATCAAACCAACAACACCAAGAGCTTCGGATTTCAGTCCAACAACACAAGAACAACAAGTTTTAAGTTTTGGTTTTTCAGCTTACAACAAGAACTAGTTTCGGTTTTCAATCCACAATCCGAGAACAACAAGATAGAAAACAAATGCTAGTGAATCGAAAGAGCCCCACACGGCTTCACTAGACTTTCAAGATAACAAAATCAACAACCACACAAGATAAAGAAAGATAGATAACTTGACATATAACATTCAAGAAACTAAGAACCCTAACATCAAGAGAGGACCCTAAGTCTAATGAATATAAACACCAAGTTCTTACGAGGACCAAGAGGCACTCAACGACCTCAAAACCCTTGTTTCTAGCCAAAGATACAACCCAAGTATCCCTCTACTTGTGAGGAGATAGTGGCGGCTCCTATGAGTGAAATAGAGAGAAAGTGTTTGTGATTTTAGGTTACAACTTTTCAGATTTCCAAAAACTAAGTCTAACTCACTATGATGTTCTATTTATACTACAACAAAAAGGAGTAAAAAGACCCATCCGCCCTTGCTTTCTTGTGGCAACCTTGGGGATTAGTTTATTACACTTTAGGACCCCTCTTCACACATAAAAACGTTTAGGTCCTTGGTTGGTTCGACCAACAACTCACACACGGCCATTTGCATGAACAAAGCTTGGAGTTTTTGTAATTCCCGAGCTTGGCTTCGTGTGAAAGGCCGTGTACCTGTGGAGGCTGCCTTAACCGTATCACCATGCAAAGAATAACATATTCCACGAGTGTGTCTAAGCCTATTACAATAACTACACTTAGGTCTAGAATAACATACGCCACGAGTATGTCCAAGCCTTTTACAATAACTACACCTAGGACGAGATCTTCCAAATCGACCTTCCCCTCATCGATTTTTCATGGACTGTGACGTTTGATTTTCTGATCTTCTCATTAAGGGCTCAGATTTAATCATAGGACTTGAACTTTCAATTTCAATATTTTTGGAGCCAAAAAGAAAAAAATATCATGCCCAAAAGATATCTTGGGAATTTGACTTGAAAATTCCAAGAACCAGATCTGAATTTCTGAAAAAAAAAATCCCCAAAAAAAAAAAACTGATGTCGCCGAAATTAGAGTTCCGATGGTCGGAATCTCAAAATAATTGTCGGAATCTGGAAAGGAGCAAGTGGTCGGAGTCAGAATAGACCGGCGACCACAACAAAAAAAGAAACAACTCAAAAATCAATTGGAGATAGGCTCACGCGCCGACGCGTGACACAAATCTCGCCGAAATTTCTGGATTCCGGCTGCCGCGTGGAGGGTAATTTTCCGGCGGTTTTTGTCGGGTTTTTTTGTCTCCTGATCTTTCCGATCCTTTTGGTGGTGGTGTATTTTTCTCACAACCCACAAAATAAAAATTGACCCAAATCAGTCACCGGAATTGAAGCACGGTGACTGAGTTATCTTGTCTGATATTTCTAACCTTCTCTAATACCATGTGAGAAAGATAGGAGAAAAAATATTATTGAATTGTTGTCTCTAAATTATTACATTGAGATCCTATTTATAGCTACTAAATTCCAATCTTATTCCTAATAGGACACTATATTACAATCCCTTTCCAAGTAGAATTCAATATGCTATTCCTATTCTTATTCTAACAGAAACAAATCAAGCAAATATAGAATCTGACCAGTCCTGTGGGAGTTTGATTAATAAGTGCCCCTTATTAATAATTATTGTGATACCTCACCTTTCTAAGTAAGCATCTCATGTATAGTGAAGATCAAATATTAACCTAACTACTTTGCACATATTTGTGACATAGATCGACCAAAATTTAGGACTCTTTTTTTTCCAAATTCTGCCTACCAATAGAAGGATTATGTAAAGAATTCTATGTGAATGGAAAAAACAAAAGATGGAGGAAAAAGACAGCTAACCTTTTTTTTAGTCGCATCAAAGTTGGGGGACGCCTCTATATTCTCCAAACCATTTTTTTGAAGCTCATCAAATCTACAAAAAGAGAGAAATTTTGAAACAAGGTAGCGACATCAAATACATTCATGCAAGAACCAAAAAGAAAAGACAAATTCGCACTTGCAAATGCCTTTACCAGGCAAGAGACGGAGAAAATAAACATTGCACAAAAGTGAAGAGGTCTTCACAGCAAAGGATAAGCAATCTTCTTAATTTTATACGTAATTGTCTCATTGTACTATATAACTCTGATTACCACCTTTTGTGTGATAAAGTAAGACTAAACTTGTCAAGCTACCGCAACCAAAAGTTAGAATTAGGAACTAAAAAACTTGAAATAATATGAAGAAGAAAAAACAATCAAATATCCACCTAAGCATACAACCCTGACAAAGAAAGATGGGTTTGTTCCTTTTAAATAGGACAGTGAAAACCAAAAACAAAATAATCATACTCCGTACAACAAAGCAACACAGCTGATACAGAAAGCAACTGCAAAGCGCATGCATAATCAGAGTCACCCGGCAAATGGAACCAAGAGAGTCAGTACTTTCAATTTTCTTGTATAATTTACAACTTAACGAAAGAAATGGATCCTCAAACAAGAAATGATCACAAAGCCAGTCCAAAAACCAAGAAGGTTCGCAGAAAGAGACATACCAAAAAAAACTATACTGTAATAATTCATAGAAAGAAATTACAGCTCCAAAGGACATACTTTTTCTTTCTGGGTGTGATATGATTGTCCTCATTACTCTCAGCATTTCCTTTATTATTCTCCATATCTTTGTTATTTGTATCAGACACCTCCTGTTTCTTGCTAGTATGATCTTCTTGTTTCTTGGTCTGCTCATCAAGCTTCTCCATAACATCAGAACAGTGTTTCTTTTTCCTACGGTGAGCAAAGATTTAAGAAGTCATAATACTTACAACACGAAAAATTTAAGAATTCATAACTCATTAGGCACATTTAAAGCCACAAATCTAGGCAAATCAGACACGCCAAAACAAGAAATCAAGAATTACTTTGAGCTAGGAAGCATTTCTGATGCTTTTCTTTTTTTGGAAATTGCAGTGCCAACCAAAGCATTTTCCTGGTGTGATGTATCTTCCTTCCGTTCTACCTCTTCCTCCTTTTCAGACTCATCTTCAGACTCTTCACTGTCATAAGACTCATAACCTCCAGCACCATGATCAAATGGTTTATTTGCCAATAACAATGGCCCACCCATTAAAGGTTGCTTCTCAACAATTTGGAGATTATCAACTAAATTGGGACCATTATTTTTTTCGACAGCTAAAATCACATTTGGTCCATTATTTCCATCAACAGCTATATGTCCTCCTCGCTTCTTCACACTAAAGCAAAATTATAAGATTAGAACTTTCTATACGAGAAACAAAGAAACCATGAGACAAATATAAATTCAAACAAAAACCTGACTACATCTTTGTCCTCGAAAATACCAGTTGACTCAAAAGGAGGCAAGACAAAACCATCCATCTGCAAGGACAAGACAAGACAAGACAGTGCGCCTAAGACAGAGAAAACATTCTTTTCACTTCCACTCAACAACACAATTGACCAAGTGCACCACAGAGTATAGATCTCAGAGAAGAAAACCCACAGCATTGAATAAAAATATGATTAAGATAGGAGACACAGTTGAAGCAAACAAAGCAGCAATCAAAAGGAAACAACTCAAGAACAGAAGGCAATGTCAAAAAGAGTACTTCATTTTAACTTGGGACACATGCAGAAATCAAAGAAAATTGAATGAGGGGGTTACAGAGAAAAAGCAAACTAATCAAGTTCACGTGACAACCAAAGTGCTTAAAAACAATGCCCAGGGTGCATTTAGCATGGAGGAAGACATTCTCCATAATGTTAGTGCTTGGTTAAGGTTGAGTTACTTGACTATACCTTTGCCATTATATAGAGAATAAGAATGTGTTTTGGTGTTACTTTCAAGTCTCAGAGGTTGATAACAATGACAATTGGTTGAAGCAAGTAACTACGGAGTAAGAACTGAGATAGATATTTGTAAGTAAAAATAACTTCCAGTCATTTTTTTATTTTTTTTTTGAAAAAGTATTATTCCTGGAAAATGTTTTCTTCAATTCAAGGTAACCAGGCAATACAAAATGATTTCATCAAGTAAAACATTTTCTGACATGCCAAAGATGCCCAATTCAAAAATTGCTCTAAGGCAGGGGTCACACTTGAAGCAAACAAAGCAGTAATCAGCATGAAAAAACTCAAAAACCCAACAACAAAAAAATTCATTTTTCTTTTTTAAAAAATAAAAAAAACCTTAGGGAACATGCAGAGACGGAAAGAAAAGGAAGGAATCCGTTACAGACACCAACAAGATCGAAAACCTGTGAGCTATTGGCAATACTAAAGCAAACAAAAGCAGTAAACAACTCAAGAATGGAAGAAAACATAAAAAAAGATTCAGCTTTTTTTGACTTAAAGCACATGCAAGAAAAGTATAAAAGAGAGGAAGGGAGTTACAGAGACACCCACAACATAGAATCCGAAAATAATAAGCTAGAAGCAATGATTGAAGGAGACAAAAGTGGTAATCAACAGGAGAAGAACAATCTCCACAATGGAAGAAAACCCACAAAATTAATAATCTAGAAAGCAACATTTTGAAAATAAATGTTACCTTGTTCAAAAAAAAACATTTTGAAACAAACTAAAGCAGTAAGCAACAGAAATTTTTTCAAGAACGGAACAAAACATTAACTAGACTCAACTTTTAAAAAAAAAAAAATACTTAAAACACATGCAGGGATAGTATAAAAGAGAGGAAGGGAGTTGGAGAGACACCCACAACATGGAACCCGACAATGATAAGTTAGAAGCCACAATTGAAAGAAACTAAAAGGGGTAATCAACAGGAGAAAAACAAAGGCCAGAATGCAAGAAAACCCACAAAATTAATAAGCTAGAAAGCAACAATTGAAGCAAATTAAAGCAGCAAACAACAGAAAATTTTTCAAGAATGGAAGAAAACATAAAAAAGATGAGCTATAGGCCACACTATCGCAAACAGAAAACAGTAAACAACTCAAAAATGGAAGGAAACATAAAAAATATTCAAAAAAAAATTCTAACTTAAAGCACCTGCAGAGATAATAAAAAAGAGAAGGAGGGAGTTACAGAGACATCCACAACATGGAATCCAAAAATGATAAGCCAGAAGCAACAATTGAAATGCCATGCTCAAAGAAGAAAACCCACAACATCAGATACAAAATTGATAAGATAGAAGCAACAATGAAAGAAAACTAAAAATCAGCAAACAACAGAAAATTTTCAAGAATGGAAACAAAACATAAAAAAGATACAATTTATAAAACGTAAGACTTGCAGAAATAGGAAAAAAGGAGGTTACAAAGAGGAGGATTCCGTGAGGACAAGAATGATGAAGGTGAAAAGTGTGAAGAAGATAAGAAGAAAGATCAGAAACAGTTTTATGCTGTTGGGGTTTCAGAAGAAGCCAAGTTTGTCCAAAACCCTCAGATTTCTGTAAGTCACTCAGAATGTCAGGGTCTTTGAACGACAATCGAAGCCTAACGCCCTCCATTGCTCATTAAATACGAAGAATCCGGTTTTGGGGAGCTTTGCAGATGAAGAAGTAACACCCTTTCACTTCCCTTTTTAAGTAGCTAAACCCTGGTAGCTTCCGGCATAAACCTCACTAATTTGCCCAACCTCTGTTTCACCTTTTCTTTCCTTTGTCCCAACTACCAAGGTGGGGTGGCTCTTTGGAGTAGTATTTTTCGTATCCCTTTGGCCATGACAATTTCTTCATTTTTTTTATAAAGAAGATTGTTTTGTGTCAAATAGAACTTTAATTTGACGTTGGAAAAGACATCGTTTTCATCTTAACGTATATAAAAAAATTTTAAGTCATATCTATACTATTTAAATGACATATTACACACTTAAACTACTTAAAAGTGATATTTTTTATTCATAAATCTGACGTGAAAAAAACATAATTATTTAAATTAAAAAAGGTGCGTTTAAATAAGAAAATAATTAAAAATTAAAAATTCCCCTCCCCCACCCCCAAATATATTCTTCTTCATCACCCCCTGTCCCAAAAAACTTTTCTTCATCACCCCATCCCAAAAATCCAACCCCACCCCAACCAACACATCTTCTTCATCACCCTCACCCACAAATAAGCAATTTCATCACACCTCATCCCCATCTTCATTGAAATATCTTCTTCTTCGTCACCCCCACACTAACCAACACATCTTCTTCGTCACCCCCCACCTCCCCAAATAAGCAATTTCTTCACACCCCATCAACCACCTTCATTGAATCAATGTCAATTTCACCATGAACAAAATCAAATTGAATTTGCTATTTAAACAGGCAAATTTCAAAAATTTTTATCACACTTCATCAAACACTTGACGAAAATGCCTTCTAATCCCATTGAATTTTGTATAATTGATTTCTAAAATTATCTATTGAATAATAAATTATGCCACTGGGAGCATTTTGATTTTCAATGCCTTCCTAATCCCACTGAAAGCATTTTGATTTTCAATTTTCAACTTTTTGCTTCTCTTTTTGAATTTTTTTCTTTATTTACTAACTTCTTTGGTGTTCACCTGTGCCAACTGATCTTTTTGGCTTTGATTTTCTTGTTTTAATCCCTTCTTTTCTCTTTTGTGAGTGTGTGTTGTTAATTCATCCAAAAAATGGAGGTTTTGGTGTGTGCATATGTTTAAATTAAAAAGAAAAAAGAAAAATTATGAAAATATTAATTTTTTTATTTTTTTTCATATTATGTTCACGTGGCACTGACGTGGCAGGCGCATGTGCAACACCACACCACATGCAAGTGGTATAATGCTTTATAAGGTGTAAAAAATATCACTTTTATATAGTTTAGGTGTGTAATGAGTCACTTAGATAGTTTAGGTGTGGCTTTGACTTTTCTTGTATATTTTAGGGTGGAACGATATCTTTTCCCATTTGATGTTTGATCATGATAATTTGAAAAAGTAAGAAAGAAAAAAAGAAAAAAAAAAATATATATATATATATATATTCATTTTTTTCATTTTTTTCTCTCACAAAAATGTAAAAACAACTGCAATTATATTCATGAATAAACACAATTTTAACTTCAATTTCAACTTCAACTTCAAAAAAATAATAATTTTCATGGTTAAACGCCACTTGAAATTTTAAGAATATGTTTGAAATATTTTTTTTTTAAAAAAGTCCAAGATGACCATTTATTGAAAAACAAAAAATATCTGTACAAACGAAAAAGGGTTCAGGCCAATAATGGCATACACCCAAAATTAAAATTAGGAAAATTAACTATATAAAATTATGAGATTAGTTATTACAAGTTATAGAAAAACTTTTAAGTTTTCAAGTTACAGCAACTTTCATTTAAAAAAAAACAGTATAAAAAGCTTTTTTTTGTTTTGTTAAAAATACAAAAAAGAGACTAGTGAAAAGAGAAAATTAAGATTTAATACAATTAATATACGATTTTCCTTACTTTCCTTCCTTAAATATAGTTAACATTAATTACTTATATTTATCCACCTCCAAATCCCTCTAACCGCTTTTTTTTCTCCTATTTTAATGCTTGCATTAAGAATTTTCATCTTTATACACTACCTTCCTCTTTGTACACGATTGATTTCTGACAGTAAAAAAAAATCGTAATTTCAGCGTCTTCTAACAAATTGCTAAGGATTATTATTTGAAAGAAAAGTAAAAACAAGTATTTCTTTTGATAACAAATATGAATTTTGTTAATTTGCATTCAATAATGATACGTTATGGAGGAAATGGGATTCGTCAGGTTTGTTAAATTTTTTATGAAAATGGATATTTTTCATTCAAAACGAATTTAAAGATTTATTGAATCTTTTGTGTTTCTTCAATTCTCTGTTGTAACATTGTTGAATTTTATATAATATGATGATGATTTGATTTATATTTATCAATTGCATGAAAAGTAAAATCGTTGTTTAAGCAGGAATACCGAGGGACTTTGGTAGATAAGATTATGTATGATGCAACTACAAACTACAAAGGATTAGTAGAAGCAACCGCAATATGGCTGATCATAGCAAGGGATTTTCATAAATTCAATAAAAAAAGTTGGTCTTATTCATGAATTCAGATGACAACAATTTAAACATATGCTGGTGTTTTGTTAGTCTTCATGAATTAAATGAAAAAAGTTGTTCATTGAGCATTGTTTGCCATTGTTATTACATTCACTAGTGATTCTACATCTAAACCGTAACAACCAACACTGGGTGTTTTCAAACACATTGGCATACACAAGAATCATATATGTTCCCATTATACATGTTTCTAATGACATACACAGAATCATACTATAACCTCAAAAAATAATTCACTTTTTTGGACGTGGCCTCTCCTCTTCTTTGAATTCTCTACAATTTTATTAGGCATACATACACCTAAAAATTTGAAATTCTGAGAATTCTCGGTTCTCTTCTGAAAATGTACAATACAATGAACACATCAATTTATGGACAAATTCACCACAAAAATTATCATGCTAAAATAATTGCGAAGACATACGTAATCTGGTCATTATTGTATACATGAAATTAGGCTCATATTTATCAAACATAGCAAGAGATTTTCATTTTAAAAAATAAATAGTAGGATATCTTTTTTTTTTTTCCAAAACATATATGAAAATTTGCTCCCATTTTTCATATATGAAAAAGTACATTAATTCGGTTTGAAAAATGTATATCTCGCTCAAGTATTAGAGTTGCTCACAATTTTCGTGTATGAAAAATATTCAAAAATAATATGAAATATGCATATCTGGTTCAAATGCTTAGAATTTTGCTTACACTTTCGTGTATAATATCTATATGAAATAGGTATATAATCGTATAAATTCTGATTTCTGATAATTTAATACAGCTACATAATGTTGTATACAACTTTCACAGAGTAATCATAGACATTAAATACAATTGAAATCCACATGCAAACTTAAAAGTCCAATTTTCAAACACATTCAACATACAATTATAACATTACTTTTATATATATTTGATATAGCTCGGCTGCAACTTCGAACTTCAACGATCTCAAATTGAAATTTAACTCAAAACTAGTTCTAATTAAATATGTATATCTAGTTAGCCCGAAATTTTGGATATGAGCAACCCCTTGACGTTTTTTTTTTTTTTTGAGATATCACTCACTAGAGACGAAGTTCTTTTGAAGTAGATTAATGTTATCTAATCATTTTTTTGGACAAATTTTCAACTCTAACTTTTCACATGGCACGTTTAAGACCACAAGATTAAAGGGTATTTTAGTACCTTCAATGCAATTTTAGTTTAAGGCAACAAAATTAAAAAATATTCTCTATTTTTTAAAAATTTTGTATCAAATCAAAACCAAATAAATAAATTAAAACATGGGTGTATTAAAAGTCAAATATCAAACTCATTCGAATATTTTGAATACCGGAGAAACTGCGTACTACGTCATTCTGTGACATGGTATGATTCAGAGTTTAAAAACAAAAATATATAATTTTTTTTTTTAACATTTTTAGTTTCAAACATGTCATTAATATATGTGTGATTATAAAAGCTTCTCACTAGCTGAAGGTAAGAATGAGAAATTAAAATTTAAACTATTTTGGAATATAGCGTATATAACATTATATCTTTCTTTTTAATTAGATGGATAGGTAAAAACGCTACTAGAATATATGGAATAAGCTAGGAATTTAATTCGTTGCTAAATTGTTCTTACTTAATTGAATAGATATTGTAAAACGTGAAAGTTTGTATAATAAAGTTAAAAGAAGGGGAAAAGAAGTTAAAAAGGTAAAGAGATAAGACTTTTATTGATAATGAAAGACAGTAAAATATTAAAAAATGTATAGTCAACTTAATTATTCAAGTTAATAAAAATTATAAAATGAGTTCTTAAATTTAAAAAATATGTTTACCATATATAATTTCTTAAATTGTGAACAAACTTTGATATTTAACTATTAAAGAAAAAAATATATTGATACCTTAACTTGCCATAATTATCCAAGATTTTTAATTAAGAGTGATAAATGTTAAATGCTAAATATAAGGAAATAATACAAATAATAAATATTATAAAAATGATTTTCGAAAATTTAATTAAAATATGTTTTTCCCAAAAGTTGCTATAGCTTGTAATTATTTCTTAAGTCTAGTAATTAATGAGAAATTATGTTATAACTTATAATTAACAATCTAAAAAGTATATTTGGGATAATTTTCACTTAAAATAAAAGCAAAAATAGAGCAAAATAAAATCATCAAAAAGACAAACACTAATATAAAGGCCTAGCTAGGAAAATAAAAAGAGAAGGGCCCTTTTGACTTTAACTGTCTCCGTCTTCTTTATCAACAATAAAAGATGAAGATTTCGTTGAAGAAGCTTCATTGAGGTAGTGGCAATGGTCAATTACTCTCAGCAACTATTTGCACCCTTGATTGGAAACGAAAGCACGTTCGAGTAAATGTCATTAGAAGCGTTTAAAATTTCATAAACACTGTGACTCTAGCTCCATGAAGTCTTCTTTAGCAAATGCTTCTTACAACCATGGTGTTCGTTAATCAGTGAGTGTAACCTTTCTCATTTTTGTCATAAAATCTTAATAAGTCCATACACCTCTGATTAAGTTAGTTACTTTTTTTTATTACAAATCAAAATACAATTCCCCCTTAAATATGAATTTCATCGCTTAATAGACTGAGCTTCTAATGGAGTTGATATCATTGTTCAGGGACAAAACTTCATCAGATTTGCGACCTATTACATTCACCAGCTGTAGGTACGAATTTCATTCCTTTGTACCCGCTCTAAATGATATCTTTATATTGTTACCTCAAAAGAAAACTCCTTGTTCTGATGCTTTCTTATTCTCAAATTCAAAATTTATTTTTTCTCCATATTTAGTATTACTTTCCCTTCATGTGGTATGTGGTACTTATTAAATGTTAGAATAATTTATAAAACTTGCATGTGCAAAAGAAAAATAAATATTAGCAAAATAATTCGTAACTGTGTTTCCTTCCTTTAGAGCATGACCACCTCCACCAAATCAGAAAATTTTTCCATCAATACATTGATTTTCTTCACCTCCATCGAAATACTCCAAGGAACTTTTCATTCCTTATCCAACATCTTCTTGAAGGTAATAAAGTTTGTCTCTAATACCACAAGAAGCAAATTATGAGCCACATAATATTTTGATCCATATCTTCAAGTTATAATTTCAACTTGTAAAACTGTTCCTTTTCCAGCTGTTCTTGTCTCTACATAAACAAAATATCCCTCTTCATTTCTTATACAAAATGTACTAGACATTGGACTTGAGTTGCCTTTAAAAATCTGTCAGAATTGCATTTGAAACTATCTTGGCTAGGTGCAATTCATTTAATATTTTGTTACTAATAAAGAGGTATATGCCTCAAAATATTGCACATAAAAATTAGCTTTTAGAAATTCCTCTTAACCAAGGGTAAGCAGTAGTACTAAACAAATGAATATTCTTAGTTATTACTGACATTAGGTAATGAATAGACATCTTACCACCATGGAATATGACATTTCTTCTCATTCATATGCTCCAAATAACCATAACAGGTATAATATTATAAATTGACTTTAACTTTGGGGCACAATTTATTTACCACCACTTGAATATTTTGTTCTTCAATTGAATAAATGAACCATTAACCCTAGCTACAGATACTAAGATTTGTCATATCAATTTTGAGTCTGGACACTCACAAAATAGATGTTCATAAGTTTCTACTGCTGAACTATTAAAGCAACGACATATTATATTCTTCATTACCCTTATCTTCATCAGAACTTGGCCGGGGCAAGTTTCTCCTTATCCCAGTTTGATGAAGTAGTTCCTTTCCAGTCTCCTCCATCTTCAGTCTTTGTACATCTGCAGAATGATGTTGATGGTGTTTTTTGTGATCGTTTCGTATCCTGGCCACTGTTTAATAACCTCTTATGTCTAGGCAATCAGTCTGTTTCATCTCATGTAAATAGAAATGCTAAGCCTATTACTACTATAACTGTTGTATGTAATTCCACCAGTTTAGGGGCCTCTTCTGTGAGTAATCCCCCTATTTTGTAATGACTCTCTTTATATATATATATATATCCAGTTCACCAAAAAAAACACATAATACGGAGCACCTAATTGAGTTTAGTTATCATATCATGTACTGGCATTTCTATTCCTATATTTCCACCATATGTCTTGGTCAGAATAATCTCTTGCTTTCAATATGAACTTTCAAGTATGTGAACCACCCCTCAATTCAACAATTTGGGGTTTATGCCTTTAGGAATACTTAGTCCACATAAAGTTAACTTATAAAGACTAACTAGTCATAAAATTTCACCATAACATAGCAAACGTAGTTTTAGATACATCAACCAGAGGCCTAAATTTCAATCCACTTTCATTATTGGTGTAACAAACCTCTGATCATGCTACTCAATGTTTGTTCCTCCCTTCAACTTTAAATTTCATAAGAACCTTACAAAGGCTCTATGTAAATTATGTATAACACACTTGAGAGGGACGATAACATAAAGTAAGTATATGAAGATGCTTTGTAAAACATTATTAATCATAATATATTTCTCATCAAAAGATAACAACTTACTCTTTCATGCTTGAAGTTTGTTTGGCACCTTCTTCACTAGTTCAACAAAATAAAGTTTTCTCTTCCTAACATGTCCAATTGGACACCCAAGTTACATCAATGGAAACTTTCTTTGCTAAACCTAACAACATTCTCTACCTCATTTATAATTGCACCAGCAATCTTGTGAAAAGTAAAGATTTTTTCCCATGCTAATTTTTTGTCCCGACTGTCTTTCATACACATTCAATGTATTCATCACTAGTTGTAAGGTTTTCTTTTTAGTTGAACAAAATATGTTGGTATTATCAACATAAGCCAAGTGATTTATTGTCACGATTCGATTTCTCGAGTCATGATGGCACCTAATATAAATCACTAGTAGATAAGCCAAATCATAACCCAAAATGTTAAAGGGCTAATAAGTGAAAGGTATAAGAAATATCAAAAATAAAGCATATAAATGATTGGTAAATAAATAAATATAGATGTAAGATACTAAATAAGAGCATAGAATGAGAAAAGTGTACAAGAGAGTATCCCGTGACGTAGTGAGATCGGTAGAAGAGCCACTAAATACAAGAAATGAGTACTTAATAGTGTCAATATACAGGTAGTCTCGAAAGAAAAGACTGTACAAAGTAGTGGAAGGGGAGAAAATCAGCTCCGACTCTAAAAGCTCACCTATCAAAGATGCAAAAATGTAGTATGAGTACTAAAATAATGGGTACTTAGTGGCATCATCGATCGATTGAGCTAAATCATAATAATAAGATGTAATAATATAAACTAAAGTTTGGGATAAGCACTACTAAAAAAAGGCCAAAAAGCGATGCAAGTCGCTTTAAAAAGGGACGAGAAAAACGATACTGTCCGGCGTTTTTTTAGTTTAATTTTAATTTTTTTTAATTAAAATCGATGGCCAACATCTTAAAATCCGTCACTTTTTTTTGCGGATTATTGTGTCAACTAATTAAAAAATAATTTATAATTTTTTAATAAATGCTACGAATAGCGTCGTAATTTATCTACAAATAATAATAATTAGTTTTTGAAAAGCGCCGTAGTCCGTCGATTTTTAAATTTGATTTTTATTTTTGTTTATTTTTATTAAAAGCAACAGACAACGTCGCTATAATTTTTATTTTTTAAAATATTAATTCTAGAAAAGCGACGATGTTCGTCGCAATTTGTAATTATTTTTAATTTTTCTTTATTTTTTACAATTTTTTTATTTTTTACAAAAAATGACGGATAGCGTCGCTTTTGCTAAAACTAAATAAAAATTATTTTTTTGAAAAGCGACGTTTTCCGTCGCTTTTTAAATTTAATTTTTTTTATTTTTATTTTTATTAAAAGCGACGGACAACGTTGCTATAGTTTTTAAAAAAAATAATAATTCTAGAAAAGTGCCGCTGTCCGTCGCAATTTGTAATTATTATAATTTTTTTTTATTTTTACAAAAAGCGACGGACAATGTCTCTTTTGTATAAAAATTAATTTTTTGAAAAGCGACGTTGTCCGTCGCTTATTAAATTTAATTTTTATTTTTGTTTATTTTTATTAAAAGCGACGGACAATGTCACTATAATTTTTATTTTTTAAAATATTAATTCTAGAAAAACGACATTGTCCGTCGCAATTTATAATTTTTTTATTTTTTTTACAAAAGGCGACGAACAGCTTCGCTTTTTTAAAAACTAAATAAAAAATATTTTTTTGAAAAGCGGCGTTGTCCGTCGCTTTTTAAATTTAATTTTTATTTTTTTTTATTAAAATCGATGGACAATGTCACTATAAGTTTTAATTTTTAAAATACTAATTCTAGAAAAGCAACGTTGTTCATCACAATTTGTAATTTTTTTTTTTTTTTTATAAAAAGCGACGGACAACGTCACTTTTGTTAAAACTAAATAAAAATTAACTTTATGAAAACGACACTGTCCGTCGATATTTGATATTTTTAATTTAAATAAATAATTTTTATATTTAAAAAATTAAATGTATTCAATTATATATTGAATATATTGATATCATACAATCAATTGATAAAAAAAATAATATACTGTTGAAATTATAATATAATAATATAAGCTAAATTAAACGATAATTTATCATTGTATGTATACAAAATGTTGTATTACGAGGTAATTTACATGTATATGTGATGCATCTAGTACATATTGTGAATTTTATAGTCAATCAACTATATATATTGAATACATTGATATCATACAATCTATTGATCAAGGTAATAATATATTGTTGAAGTTATAATATAATAATGTAAGCTAATAAATTAAACGATAATTCATCAGAGTAGAAATAAAATACGTTGTATTATAAGGTAATATACTCGTGTATGTGATGTACATATATGTATGTATGTATAATTATATATCTCTCGCATAGTGATGTACATAGTAGTTAAAAGCTAGCTAACTGAATCTATATATCCAAATATTTTGAAAAATACGTTAACATTATATGATCGAGGTAATAATACACTATTGAAATTATAATAATGAAGCCAATTAACTGACAATTCATCATATTAATACGTTGTATTAATGTAATCGAAATCTCTAATTCAATCCTTTTTTAACCCAATTTGACTCATATCCTCAATTTTAATCTCAATCGTTCATCATATTTGATCAATGGTCAATATTAAGATCATTTTTCACAATTTTTTTCTTGAAATTAGGGGCGTGCATCAATCTGTTCGGTTTGATTTTTATATATCATCGGTGTGGTTTATATGTTATCGATTTTTAAATAAGTTAAACCAATAATCAAATCAATAAGGTATTTTTTAATCAATTTTTGGTTTATCGATTTTTAGTCCTCGGTTTTTGATTTAACCAAAAAGAAAATATGCATAAAATAAAAATAGTAGCAACCAATTAACAATAAAAAAAA
Source organism: Capsicum baccatum var. pendulum (assembly GCA_030864225.1). Taxonomy (NCBI): domain Eukaryota; kingdom Viridiplantae; phylum Streptophyta; class Magnoliopsida; order Solanales; family Solanaceae; genus Capsicum; species Capsicum baccatum. Next base: position 191,672,936 of record CM061560.1, read on the forward strand.
ATGAAATCTTAATTGCAGCAAAAATCCTACATGACGTCTTACTATTTTTCTCGTCATTTTTACATTTATTAAATTATCATTTTTCACAATTTATTAATTCAAATTCGACATTTTACATAATTTTTATTAATATTTATTTTTACGTAAATGTGCACACTCACAATTTACAAATGCATTGTCTTTATTATTACTACTATCGATAATTTTATATAACATTAATTTTTACATGCTTAGTTTATTTTGATATCGATGTCTTATTATTTTTCTCATCATTATCACATTTATTAAAATAGCGGGCCTAATTCAATTCAATTCAATTTCTCAATGTGTTTATTTTCTAGCCATCTTGTACACAATTAATGCCAATTCTAACCAAATTGATATTAATTCCATTTTTGACCCATTTCAAAGTAATTTTAATCTCAGCCGTTGATGAAGATTAATCCAACGACTGATGTTGAAATCCAATTTTGACCTCCCGATACTAATTTTAGGCTGCAATTTTCTCAAAATTATTTAATTTCAATTATTAATATTTTTGTACACATTATTCTTATATTAAATACATATTGACGTGTCACATTTCGAAAGCCAGAAAAAATACGCCACAATAGCTCATGAAATGCTTACTATTGTAAAATGTGTTTTAAAATTTCAAGATGATTTATATGATAAAAAATTTATAGTTAAGACTGATGCTCAATCTGTAAAATACATGTTCGACAAAGACTTTAAACATGATGCCTCTAAATTAATATTTGCAAGATGGCAAGCTCAATTAGCCTCTTTTGATTTCGAAATACAATATAAGAAGGGTAGTAAAAATTCTTTGCCAGATTTTCTATCTCGAGAATATTTAATCGATTAACATGAATTTTTATAGGTACTTTCTCTCTGAGAAAACTATAATTACTATTATCAAATGCATTCCTTTAAACGAAGATATTTATTTCCTTATCTTAGAAAATCTGGTTCGTGGTATAATGGAATGATTATTATTCTTTAACCACGACGAATTTATTGATAATGATATTTATTGGTTTTGATATTGATTTAAGTGATTAATATTTACAGGATTAAAAGGAATAATGAAGCTCTTTCTGCACTTCTTCTCTAAAAAATTCTTAATCACTTTTATAAAGGTAACTCCTTTAAATGCGGACTTGCACATGCTTATATTACAGAAGGTCATTAATGATCTTATCATAAAGGACACACTTTATGAAGATCTATTCGAATATATGTTATGGTATGCTGATCAAATTCCTGATTATTGATGTAGCATGGATCCACCCTGGCAAGCAGCCAGAGGACGTGGCAGAGGTGGACGCAATCAAAACTCTTCATATTACGGAGGACGAACAAACCCTACTTATTTTGGTAATAGAAATAATTATGCATATAGCTTTGGAAGTTCTAATTTTCCGGTATTACAACACGGAAATAGAATTTGGTCAATTCAAAAATTCTCCAGGAAGGATCATCATCAAAACTCAGAATATTGGTTCCTCAATTCATTTGGAAGATATTCCAGAAGATCATCCTTTGTACAAACAACTTCAATCTTCTATATCCGATCAGCAAAAAACTGCAGATTTATTTGCATCTATAGTCCAAGAAAACTCCGAAAATAAACCCACATATGAGAAATTGGATGCTAGAGAACTCATCCTACTTATTGAAAATCCGCATATTCCTCAACAAAAAAATTCTGAAGAAGCATGGCGATTACTCCAAAAATACTTAACTACTAATGTTTATTTCACAGGCGAATCATATAAAACACGAAATTTTTATGGAAATATTTTGGTTCAGACATTCAGTGCAGATTTTGAGCATAATCCGATGGGAGACACTACCCCAAGTGTACATGGATACTCCAAGATAATTGTTAAAAGGCTTATTTCTATTGAAGAATGGGGAATTTCATCTATGACTAAAAAATCTATGCCTATGGGACCAATGGGACAGTCTCAGATAAATTTCACATATTGGGATTATATTAAGGTATTTTCTCAAGTTTTATATTATAATAATATTAAACACAAAGATACATGGTTTATAAAAATCTGTGCCAAGGTTTTTGATAAGCCCATTCCCAATTGGTTTGTGCAATGGTGGACTTGCTACGGACCTACCGTTAAAATATTATCTCTAGAATATTCTTCTCTTTATCATACATGAAAAAAATCCTCACCCTTCTTGACTGAATTATACCTTTCTGAACATATTTGTAAGATAGATACTATTGACCAAATGTATTTCTTTATAGAATTCTCTATCCCTTGGATTCATAGATGGTCAGTTGGAATAGGTTATACTAGCCAACAAATTTCTGCTTTATACAAAGTATTTTACTGCAATTTCTGAGACAATTTAACTCGTGAAGATCCAAATACAAAACTCACATATGGACATGATCAACGAGAAAATATTGTCAAAAAAATTGCTGAATATGAACAGACTCCTCAAAAATCAATTTTAGTTGAAGATAAAAGTTTTAATTATGTTTCTAGAAGAATATCAACTCACGGTAGAAATAAAATGGAAATGATAGAACAATACTTAGCAGAAGTACGAAATAAATTACTCCAAACGGTTGACCAAAACTCAGATACATCAATGAAAAGTGATGAAAACACTGAAGATATCACGGAGTCCTAACCTCCAGAAGTTATGGGTGAAACAGATGAAGTGATTGAACTTGTTTTTAATTAATTTTACCAAATCAGTGTGAACTTGCGTCCAAGGCATTTTGTAATCCTTTTTCAATCTATCATACAAAGGAGCTAAATCTCTAGAAAGATTTTTATAAAAAGGAGAAATATAATTAAGACTACCAAGGAATCTTTGCAGCTGTTTTATCAGTAATAATATCGGGGAATTTTTTAGCAAATTTTAAAGCTCTTTGTATGGGCTTAATAGTACCTTGACAAATGTTGTATCCTAAAAATCTAATATTTGTCTGGAATAAAATTATTTTTGGTTTAGAGATGACCAAACCATTTTGTATAACAATTTGTTTAAACATATTCAGATGTTTAAAATGTGATTCAAGGGTTTTCGAAAATACTAAAATATCATCAATATAGACAATGATAAAATCCATATAAGGATTGAAAATGTCATTCATAATTTTTTGAAATTCAGAAGGAGCATTTTTTAAACCGAATGGCATAACATTCCATTCATACAGTCCAAAGGGGACATTAAAAGCAGTTCTATAAGTATGTTCTTTATCAATTTGAATTTGCCAATAACCAGATTTTAAATCAAATTCAGAAAATATGTTAGCATCATACAGTCTAGAAAGTAAGTCTTTTTTATTCAGCATAGAATACCTAATCCATTTTAAAACTTTATTCAGAAGTTTATAATTGATGACTAGTCGAGGCATACCCCGTTCTATTTCAGCAGCATTAGTGACATAAAAAGTAGTACAAGACCAAGGGGACTTCGGAGGTTTTATAAGACCCTTTTGCAATAGACTATCAATTTCTTTTTTTTACAGAATTCTACTAACTCTGTATTCATCTTACAGGGTCGAGGACCTCCAGAAGTTATGGGCGAAATAGATGAAGTGATTGAAAAAGCTGAAGCATTTATCAGAAAATAGAAAGGCAAAGACTAGTCGGGACCCAACAGCTAAATTATTAAAAACTTTACTATGCTATGCACAGGGACCCACATAGTACTGTGCAAGATGCTTTTCTTTTCTATTTAAAGCTACCTCATTCAGTTGTGAGAGTAGCGAGTTTTTCCTTTTATTCTCTATCTAAAAACTCTCCCTTCTCTCTAAATCCTCCCTCTTGTAAAATATATCTTGAAAATAAATAAGAAGGCACTAGCCACTGTTTGTAATATTTTTAGGCCTTGCTTTCGGCTATTAAGGTACATACTACTTTCTTATTTGCGAGCATTTAATACAACTTCTACCCTCGTCCTACCGTGACTATGTCCGGCTAAAAGACTTCTTATATCTATGTTGAAAGTCTAACTTCGCTTACATGGTAACTATGAAAGATCCAGACTCTATCAAAATATTAAAAATATTTCTATAGTTTCTTGACTTGGTTCCGAAATGGTGGTACAGTTGAGTTTAATACACTTATGTTAGCTTTGTCTCTGTGACTACGTCTAGTAAGTTGTGCTTCTTTAGCCCGTTGTAATGATACGAAAAGGGCGACTTCTACACAATTAGAACTTCTAGACACATGGGTTTAACATAAGGTTATTAAATCTCTGACAGACCACTTGTTTGGATAAAAGATTCCATGCAGTCATTAAACTATTTGAAATTCTTTTATATTTCGGTTGGTGCTTTGGTTCGATTTTTCGACTTTGGCGTAATCCGATATTGATATATGCTCTTGCAGACTGAGTGGCATACCCCAGCCTAGTGAGATCCTGTAAATGGTATCAAAACCTAGGAACTTTCATAGTAATTATGTTAAGTGTGGTGAAGTTTTCAGCATAGATATAAGGCTTTTATAATCATGGATATGACCGAAGTTAGTACTAAGAGTACTAAAATCGAAGAAATAGATTTACCTCAGAATATGAATTTATTAAATAAATGGACAATTCCCAAAGTAGATTTAAGCACTATTTATGAATATGGTTTATTTGATAAAATTAAACACAAACAGATTATAAAAACTACAGAGCAATCTATTGCTCTGAATGCTGATGAAAAAACTCTTCAATTGCTCAAACAAGATGATATTGATATATTTAAAAAATAATATAATTACTTACATAGTGGCTTAGTGCAAATTGCATTTAAACCTTTAACTTTAAAAGGTCTTCCTGAAACCTTTTTAGCTGCACTTCGTGATGCTAGAAATTTAAACTTTAGAGAATCCCTTATGGGATATATAGAATCTACTCTTGCTTATGGCCCTGTCTATTTTAATACCCAACCTAATTTAACTTTATCTTTGACTGATGTTAATGTCACTAATGCTTTAACTTTAAATGTAAAAACTCATGTCTATAATTATGCGCCTGGATCTGAGCTTATAAGTTTATCTTATCGTATTTATTATCGTTTGTTGTCAACTTTAAATCCTCATTGTAAATTAATCGATAATGCTTCAGATTATACTATGTTAATTGAAACTAATTTTGCAAAAGCTAAACTCACTACCAGGAGACCTATTCGATGGGATGAGATTAATTTTTCAAAAAATTGAATTCTAAATTCAGTTATTTCTCCGACACAGCTTGCAGAAGAAGTGATAAACTCAGAGTTAACTCATGTAACTCAGAGTAGTGATGGAAAAATTTGTCTTCATGATGAAGATACTTCTACATATAGAATTCCTTGCCAAGAAATTCTTTTTCCATGCCTAAAATGTTGTCTGCTATGCATCATATTTCTCCAGTTGAACCAATTTATGGTCCAGCTCGAAATCATGCTGCATCCTTACATACTTTAAATTCTGTAGATTCACCTAGAAATGTAGAAAAAATTAAAATCAATCCCAAAACAAATATTGTTCAAAATTATGAAAATCCTACCCCACCTGAGATGGATTTTGATATGAATTCTATTTAATTATGATGGTAACTTATTGATTTTAGTTCTGGATCTCAGGCAAGAAAATATATTCAAAAAGAATTTTTTTGTGAAAAATGGAACACCTTTAGGACATGGTTTTTTGAAACTTATAGTCTTGATGAATTACGAAATATTTCAGAAGAATAGTCTGGAGGTAATATTTTAACGGTAGGTCGGTGGCAAGTCCACAATTGCACAAACCAATTGGGAATGGGCTTATAAAAAACCTTGAGTACAAGGAAGAGATTGAACTCATTTTTTAACTAATCTTACCAAATCAGTGTGAACTTGCGTCCAAGGCATTTTGTAATCCTTTTTCAGTCTATCATACAAAAGAGCTAAATCTCTAGACAGATTTTTATAAAAAAGAGAAATATGACGAACAAACCCTACTTATTTTGGTAATAAAAATAATTCTGGATATAGCTCCGCAAGTTCTAATTTTTTGGTATTACAACACGGAAATAAAACTTTGGTCAATTCAAAAATTCTCCAGGAAGGATCATCATCAAAAACTCTTTATTATTATTATTATTACTACTACTACTACTACTACTACACTACTATTATTATTATTATTACTACACTACTATTATTATTATTATTATTATTATTATTACTACTATTATTATTATTATTATTATTACTACACTACTACTACTACTATTATTATTCTTATTACTACTATTACTACTATTATTATTATTATTACTACACTACTATTATTATTATTATTACTATTATTATTATTATTATTATTATTACTACACTACTACTACTACTATTATTATTCTTATTACTATTATTATTATTATTATTATTATTATTGTTATTATTATTACTACACTATTATTATTATTACTATTTATTATTATTATTATTATTAATATTATTATTATTATTAATATTATTATTATTACTATTATTATTATTATTATTATTACTACTACTACTACACTATTATTATTATTATTATTATTATTATTTATATTATTATTATTATCAAGAAATTCATCGTGGTTAAGGAATAATTCTTCTTCTATTATACCGTGAACAAGATTTTCTAAGATAAGAAAATGAATATCTTCGTTTAAAGGAATGCATTTGATAATAGTAATTATGGTTTTTTCAGAGAGGAAGTACGTGTAAAAATTCATGTTAATCGATTAAATATTCTCGAGATAGAAAATCTGGCAAAGAATTTTCACTACCCTTCTTATATTGTATTTCAAAATCAAAAGGGGCTAATTGATCTTGCCATCTTGCAAATATTAATTTAGAGGCATCATGTTTAAAGTCTTTGTCGAACAAGTATTTTACAGATTGAGCATCAGTCTTAACTATAAATTTTTGATCATATAAATCATCTTAAAATTTTAAAACACATTTTACAATAGTAAGCATTTCATGAGCCACCGTAGCATATTTTTTCTGACTTTCAGACCATTTGCCAGAATGAAATCTAACTAAACATTCAGTGTTTGTATGGGGGTTAACTTGTTTAAGTATTCCTCCATAACTAATATTTAAAGCATCAGTTTCAATTATTTTTAACCATGTAGGATTAGCTAAGATTAAAAATAGAAGAGTTTGAACTCATTTTTTGATTATTTTAACCAAGTCAGTGTGAACTTGAGTCCATGGTATTTTATTATCCTTTTTCAGTATATCATATAAAGGAGCTAAATCTCTGGATAGATTTTTATAAAAAGGAGAGATGTAATTAAGACTACCAAGAAATCTTTGTAACTGAGTTTTATCAGTAATTATATCCGAGAATTTTTTAGCAAAGTCTAAAGCTTTTTGTATGGGCTCAATAGTACCTTGGCTAATATTATGACCTAGAAATCTAACATTTGTCTGAAACAAGGACATTTTTGGTTTAGAAATAACCAAACCATTTTGCAATACAATTTGTTTAAACATATTCAACTGTTTAAAATGTGATTCAAGGGTTTTTGAGAATACAAGAATATCATCAATATAGACAATTATAAAATCCATATAAGGATTAAATATGTCGTTCATAATTTTTTGAAATTCAGAAGGAGATTTTTCAAACCAAATGGCATAACATTCCATTCATATTACCAAAAAGAGACATTAAAAGCAGTTCTATAAGTATGTTTTTTATCAATTTGAATTTGCTAATAACCCGATTTAAGGTCAAATTTTGAAAATATATTGGCATCATATAGTCTAGAAAGCAAGTCTTCTTTATTAGGTATTGGGTACCTTATCCATTTTAAAACTTTATTCAGGGGTTTATAATTAATGACTAGTCTAGGCCATCCACGTTCCTGCTCAGCAGCATTATTAACATCGAAGGCAGTACAAGACCAAGGGGATTTTGAGGATTTTATAAGACCCTTTTGCAAGAGACTATCAATCTCTTTTTTACAGAATTCTACTAACTTTGTATTCATTTGGCAGGGTCGAGACTTTGTGGGAATTTTGTCTTTACCAAAACCTTCTACATAAGGAAGAGAAACAATATGTTTCTAGTGATCCCAAAAGGCATTTGGGTGATCAGCACAAATATCAATAGTCAATTGATCAGAAATTATTTTTATTTTTTCTTGGACTTTTACAGACTTCATTGACTCATGAATATTCGTACTCATTATTTCCAATTGTAAGAAATTTACCTTCCGTTGCTTCATACTGATAAGAGCATTTATATCTCTTGTTACAGGATCAGTAACAAAAGGATAAGAAATTTCTTTATTTTATAAGTAGCCTTAAAACCAGTCACATCGATATGCGTATAAAGATAAATAGCATTTATAAAAGGTGTTCCTAAAATAATATGAGGATATAACTGGTTTTTTTACCAAGAAAAAAAAATGCGGAATGCAAACCTTATTTTGACATATATGAGTATTAGGCAATTTAAAGTTAATACCAAGTTTATGACCAGATGCAGACTTAATTATGTGGGTAGTTTTTTCAAAATATCTAGTTGGAATTAAACCTTCCTGAATGCAGCTGACATCAGCACCACTATCAATCATAGCTATATTAGTGATAGAAAATTCTTTATTAATCAAAATAGTGCAATTTATATACCATTTATGAGCCGTAACTAGTTGCATCATACCTAAGAAATAATCTCTTTTCAACTCAACTTCTGGACTAAGTTTATCATTATCAGAATTTGCAGAATTTTCAAAAACATTTGCAGAGTTTTCAAAATCCTTTTCTTTTCCTTTTATAGTAAAAGAAATAGTATTTTCGGAAATGTCAGTAATTTTTTCTTCAATTTTCAAAATCCTATGATCGGAGATCATCTGTTTTTGTTTTAAAGAACTTATTTCTCTTTTTAATTTTTCAACTTCTATTTTTAAATCATCAAAAGTTGTTTCTCTACCTGGAGTTTGACTCAACGCAAGACGTCGATTTACCTCAGATAAAGAATAAGACGTATGATAATTATCGTAAGTAGTATCTTTAGAAGTACTAGCAGTATTTGTAGAAGTTTTTGAATAGCAAAATTAATGATTTTTTCATGTAGTTTTTCATCAGTAACTTCCTTCAATAATTCAAGGACATTATCAGCAGTAAGAGTTTGAATATTTAAATCAAGATCTTTGAATTGCGCTTGCAGTTTATACATCATTTCGTTACAATTACAAGTATCATTATTACAGTCATTGCATTTATTAACCTGATCTAGTTTACTACCAGAACTAGGTAGTTCAATATCATTTTCAGATGTAGAATCACAATTATAATCAGATTCAGAACCAGAAATATATAACAAACCATAGACTTGGTCATGCACTTTATCAGAAAGTCCTAAAGACTTGAGTTTTTGTAACTTACAGTTTGGAGCTATATGACCATATTGGTTGCACCTATAGCACTTGATTTTTGCTAACTCTCTTTTGGATTTGTTTTTCGTAAACCTAGTAGACTTACGATAGTTTTTTCTTGTTTCACGCTCTTCTTTGGTTCTATGCCTAAAGCGTTTCTTTCTATAAGATTTATCTGACATAATATCTTTGGGTTTTTCTTGCGACCGGTTTATCCATATCAAATTGTTCACAAAAATCTCCTAATTGGGATTTTTCTCTAAGTTTGTCAAGCTTAATCTATCTTGCTAATTTCAGCTCATTACAAAGGGCTAAACCTTCTTGAGTACAAGCTACAATAAGCTGACCATAAGTTTTCTCTGAATATTGGATCTCACCATAAGATCCTCTAAGTGTTTTTCTAACTTTTTCAACAAATAAAGGGAAAAAACCATCAATGAATTTTGCTTTCTAATGCTTATACTTACTTTTGGGTAAATCCATAACCCTACTAAGAAAGGTGTTCTTATACCATCGAAATTCTCCTAAATTTCTGTATTTTAAACCATTAAGGAGAGTTTTAATGTTTTCATATTGATTGGTAAATCTACCTCCAAAATGTTCAATTATTGTAAGCATAAAGGTATAAACAACATCTGGTCGTCCTGCCCGAAGCGGTCGACCTAAATTATCTTTACCTGGTTTATCATTAGTGGCATTAAAAATAGCTTTGCATTTATCATCATCTAGGAAATTATCGCATCAGCCTCGAAGTTGTCCTGTAAAACCCGCAACAGTCATTTTGCAAATTGTTGGGTCAGTACGGTTGACTTAAGTTTCTACGGATGTAGTAGCTGTAGCAATAGTAGAATACATTGACATACGGTGGATAAGAATAGAGATTTGTCGATCTGATAATCCATCAGTATTCCATTCATAAATAGCATCCCCACTATAAGAAGTATTTGTTTGATTCCAGTCCTTTTCCTCTATCAGAACATCTTGAGGAGTTGGACGTGGATAGTACGCAGTAGACATATGGGGAATGTCTATATATTCCCCCCCAGTTGTTTTCTAACCATACCTTTGAGCTTATTTAGCTCGAAATAGATAGTATCACCTACGTTTTGAGTAGATTCCATATTATCAGCAAAATTAGACTCTAGTTTTTGCACAAAATTATTAGATAAATCAAGAGGTTGTATGTGTAAATGAGAGAATTTTTTATCTAAAAGTTTTTCTAATTGTTCTAATTGAGAATTTTTTCAAATCCTTTAATTTCAGGCGGTCTTTAAATACAAGGCTGAGATAAAATATATCCTTCTTCTTCTTTGGTTTTGGAAGTAGAAGGAATGTTAGAGGAATCCATCTTCTCACTAAGTTTTTTAACTAACTCAATTAATTCGTCAAGTTTTTTATTAAGAGATGAAATATGTTCTCCTAAAACTTTAACATATAGACTCAAATAATTATTTTGAGCGATAAGGTTATTTATTTCAAAAACAGTGATTTTTCCAACATTCTCATCAACAAACTTTTGAAAAGCAGAAAAAGTCATTCCAGTATTATTAGGTAATACGAAGGAAGACTGAGGAGGATACATGGCTTGAATAATTGTCCCATCAGAATTTTGATAAGATCTTTCAATAATTTTTATATATGATGGCAAATATGCAGACATAAACCATGGCACAAAAAAAGATAATTTTATTACGTAAGACACATATTTCATAGAATTCTTCAAAGATATTTCGTAGTTCATCAGGACTATAAGTCTAAAAAAACCATGTCCTAAAGGTTTTTCATTTTTCACAAAAAAATTCTTTTTGAATATATTTTTTTGCCTGAGAACCAGGACTAAAATCAATAAGTTGTGTCATCATAATTAAATAGAATTAATATCAAAATCCGTCTCAGATGGGGTAGGATTTTCATTATCAAAATCTTGAACTATATTAGTTTTAGAGTTAATTTTAATCTTTTCTACACCTTTAGGTGTAACATGCGAATCTGCAGAATTAATAGTATGCAAAAATGCAACTCGATTCCTAGCTGGACCATAATCAGGTTCTATAGGAGAAATATGATGTATCGAAGGAAGTCTTTTTGGCAGAGAAAAAGAATTTCTATAGACTGGGGGATTATTATCAAATTGCAGACAAATTCGTCCATCATAATTTTGAGTTACATGAGTTAACTCTGAATTAGTCACATCCTCCGCCAATTATTTTGGAGAAGTGTTTGAGTTTGAAATCCATGTTTTTGGGAAATCAATTTCATGCCATCGAATAGGTCTTCGGGTAGTAACCCTGGATTTTGTAAAGTTGGTTTCAATAAGCATAGTGCAATCAGAAGTATCATAAATTAATTTACATCGAGGATTTAAGGTTGATAATAAATGATAATATATGCAGTAAGATAATCCTATAAGTTCAGATCCAGACGCATAATCATTGCCATAAGTTTTCATATTTAAGGTTAAAGCATGAAGAATATTTACATCAGTCAGAGATAATTGCAAATTTGGCTGAGTATTAAAATATACAGGACCATAGGCAAGGGTAGATTCAATAGATTCCATTAAAGATTTTCTGAAGTTTAAATTTCTAGCATCACGCAAAACAACTAAAAATGTTTCAGGGAGTCCCTTTACCGTTAAAGGTCTAAAGGCAATTTGTACTAGACCAATATTCATATAATTATAATGACGTTTAAAAATATCAATATCATATTTATTGAGGAGTTGAATAGTCTGTTCATCAGCATTTAAAGCAAGAGATTGCTCAGTTGTTTTAATAATTTGTTTATGTTTTATTTTATCAAAAAATCCATATTGGAGCTAAATCTCTGGATAGATTTTTATAAAAAGGAGAGATGTAATTAAGACTATCAAGAAATCTTTGTAACTGAGTTTTATCAGTAATTATATTCGGGAATTTTTTTAACAAAGTCTAAAACTTTTTGTATGGGCTCAATAGTAATTATTATTATTATTATTACTATTACTATTATTACTAGTTTAATCGCACGTGTCTCGCACGTGTAATATTTGATTATTTAAAATTAAATAATTTTATCTATTCCAAAATTTTTTAGTGAAGTGTAAAAAGTTCTACTCACTTTTCAAAAATCCTTCACATCTTAATAAAATAATGGAAACATAAACATATATTTTAGTTCAAGCACATATATATTTACCACCAGAAATTTTAAGTGGTTGATTGATCATCACTTCCTAACAAATCATCATCTCGGTCGGATAAAATTGGCTACTACGTCAACTTTCGTTGCTTGACAATTCTTTTATCATTCTCAAGCAACGAAAAGGCAGTTGTTGACACCCAATTTTGACCTCCCGATGCTTCTTTTAGGCTGTTATTTTGGCAAAATTATTAATTTTAAATGTTAGCATTTTTTACACATTTTTCTTGCATCAAACAGATTTTTGACGTGTCACATCCATGATTTTGAAATATACAAATAATTTTGCAGTATCACTTTTACAATTCATTAATTTAAATATAATATTTCTCCACGTAATTTTATTAATATTTTTTTTAATTCTTTTCGTAAATGTGCACAATCACAATTCACAAATTCATTGTCCATTATTATTGTTATTATTATTATTAGTATTATTATCAACGATTTTATATAATAATTTTTTGCGTAACATTAATTTGTACATGCTTACTTTTATTTTCGACATCTTATTTAATTAACAACCTAGTTTAAACTAATTTTTCTAATCTATTTAAATTCTAGCCTTTTTCATCCAAATATAACAATTTTAGCCTAGCTCTATTTAATTTATTACAATTATAGCCAGTTTGTGACTCAACTTAAAATTTGATTCAATTTTTTACCCTTTTAAAAATAATTTTAATCTCAGTCGTTGATCAACATTGATCAAACGGTCGAGATCCCACCACCCTTCCCTTTCGTTTTAAACAAAACATAAACCCTAATCTCTCAATTTTAACAAAAAATAGCCGCACCCCACTTCTTTACCTACTCTCTCATCCTCTCTCTTACCAACAATGATGACCGTCGTTCTCTCTGTCGTTGATAAAACCCCTCTCCCTCATTCTTATCGCCTTTATAGTTATCTTCTCCCTCCGGTGACCCTCACCAACAAAACCATCATTGCCGCCAACCGCCCCCGTGCAGCCATTAATCGAACCAATGTCGCCGCCCAACGCCAACAGCAGCTGGTGAAACAGCTATAGCTACTGCCACTGCCTCGATCTCTTCCCCACATCGGAGAGTGTCATCCACGCTGGCAAACCAGTGATCTACTTGGCTTTGGTAAGAGCTATCTCCATTTGTTCTTTAGTAATTTGTAGCAAACTAAACATTAATCCCATTCTAATATTGCCTCTTTAATTATTACACACAGTACATTACAAAAAAGAGCCGAATAAGTATAACTGGTATTTCAAGTTTGGTTTGTCTTGGTATTCCAAAGATGACACAGGTGTTTGTCAATGTAGTTCTCCTTAGGTGAGCCTTTGTTATTGACTTTTGGTGATCAAAAAAGGGAGATGACATATTCTTATCTGTTGGCGTTTATTCTATGCAATTCAGTTTCCCAATTTGCCTAAATTTGGATTCTTTTAGGTCAACACAAAAGAAACTGCAAGTTTGTATATTTAGTTCTTTTCTTTTAAATTGTTTGATGTATTTTTGATTTGATATGAATAAAAATGAAGAATTTTAAATTTTAGAAAAAAAATCTTAAATATATCATTGAATTATTGAAAATAACTTCATTTGTATCATTCGTTATAAGTTTGATTTATTTATGTCACTGTTATTCAACGTTTGGATCACTATGCCACCATCGTTACAAAAATGTCCATTCATGCCATTATTTGTTAATGGTGATTTTTGTAAAATTATTTATAAAATAACTAGTGACTTGAAAATGGTTTAGTGTAGTTATTTGAAAATAGTTAAGTATAGTGACTTGAAAATGTGATTAGTTAATTGAAAATAGTGAAGTGTAGTGACTTGAAATGCTAGTACATAACTTGAAAATGGTTAAGTGTAGTTACTTGAAAATGATTAAGTATAGTGACTTGAAATGTCAATTAGCTATTTGAAATGGTTCGAGTGTAGTGGCTTGAGATGTCAATAAGTTATTTGAAAATTATTAAGTGTAGTGACTTGAAAATGACTTAGTGTAGTTACTTGAAATTGTAAACTCGTGACTTGAAAATGGTTAAGTGTAGTTACTTGAAATGTGAATTAGTTACTTGAAAGTGGTTAAGTATAGTGACTTGAAATGTGAATTAATTATTTGAAAATGGTTAAGTGTAGTGACTTGAAATGTGAATTAGTTATTTGAAAATGGTTAAATGTAGTAACTTGAAATGTCTACTAGTTATTTGAAAATGGTTAAGTGTAGTGACTTGAAATGTGTTATAGTGACTTGAAAATGATTAAGTGTAGTTACTTGAAAATGCTTAAGTATAGTGACTTGAAATGTTAATTAGCTATTTGAAAATAGTTTGAGTGTAGTGACTTGAAATGTGTACTAGTGAATAAGTTATTTGAAAATTATTAATTGTAGTGACTTGAAAATGATTAAGTGTAGTTATTGAAATTGTGAACTTGTGACTTGAAAATGGTTAAATGTAGTTGCTTGAAATTGTGAACTTGAAGCTTGAAAATGGTTAAGTGTAGTCACTTGAAATGTGTACTAATAACTTTAAAATAATAAAGTATAGTTACTTGAAAATGATCAAGTATATTGACTTGAAATGTGATTTAGTTAATTGAAAATAGTTAAGTGTAGTGATTTGAAATGTGTACTAGTGACTTGAAAATATTTTA
Source organism: Capsicum baccatum var. pendulum (assembly GCA_030864225.1). Taxonomy (NCBI): domain Eukaryota; kingdom Viridiplantae; phylum Streptophyta; class Magnoliopsida; order Solanales; family Solanaceae; genus Capsicum; species Capsicum baccatum. The sequence goes on from CM061560.1 coordinate 191,688,131, forward strand.
AGTGTGGTGACTTGCAATGTTAATTAGTTATTTGAAAATGGTTAAGTATAGTGACTTAAACGTGTAGTAGTGACTTGAAAATGGTTAAGTGTTGTTACTTGAAATGCCTACTAGTTATTTGAAAATGGTTAAGTATAGTGAAATAAAATGTCAATTAGATATTTGAAAATGGTTTTAGTGTAGTATCTTGAAATGTGTACTAGTAACTTGAAAATATTAAGTGCAGTCGCATGAAATGCATACAGATGACATCCGGTGGTGACGGTGATTGGCCTCGTCCTGATAACAGCTCGAAGTCAACTGCTAAAAAGAAATCTCGGACACCTGTAGACTCTAATGAAAAAACTTTTGGATTTTTTAAGTGTTTTGGTGGTTGTTGGATTAATTATTAAGTGTTTTGTATTTTGAATTTGGTTGTTTAAGTGTTGTTGATTTGAATTGCTTAAATATTTTGATTATGTTGTGAATTGTATGATTATTTTAGAAATGTGTGTTGCATGAGGCTGTATATATTGAATTGCATTTTTATTTGGTAGGTGAGATCTAAGAAAGTGACGGACATATGGTCCCTTTTGTTCGTTGCTTTTCTGAAAATTTTTAAAATAAATTTTTAAAAAAGCTACGGCCAATGCCGTTTTTTTTATTCATTATGAAGAACAAAAAGCAACGGCCAATGTCATTTTTTTCTTCTTCACTATGAAGAACAAAAAGCGATGGCCAAGGTCGTTTTTTGTCTTCATTATGAAAAAAAAGATTTTATTTTTCTCAAAATAAGACGGACAATGTCATTTTTTCTGATTTTTTTTAAAATTTTTCCTTCAATAAAACTACGCTATGCGTCATTTTTTGTTCATCATGTGTTCTTCACATGAAGAACAAAAAACGACGCACAGTGTCGCTTTTTTCTAAAAGTAACTAATTTTTTTCAAAAAGCGACGTTGTCTGTCGTAAAAAAAGTGACGCATGCCGTCGTTTTTAAAAAGCAACGGGCCTTTTTATGACCAAAAAAGCGACGCTTTTTCATCGATTTTGGCCAAAAAAGCGACGCTGGGCGTCGCTTTTTGGCCCTTTTTAGTAGTAAAGGGGCAAACCTAAAATAATACTTCGGCTGACAGATAATAACCAACAAAATAATAAAGTCAAGGAATACAGGCTAACTATAGCCTAATTGAGCCTCCATAAGCCAAGAAGGTCCAACCAAGAGAAAGAATATCCAATTGAGTCCCTATAAGTATGATGAATACAATTAAGAGATAACCACTGATGAGTGGTGAATCTACCACTTAATTATACTCCACTTTCCTGCACATTACCATGATTTGAATGAATAAGTGAGACATAATTGTTATTAAATGAACTAATATTCATATTTTGCTGGCATCAAGATGATAAGATGAAAAAATGTGGATCGGAACTAAAAAGGAACAAAAGGGAGCAAAGGAGTGCAACGTAAGACCTGGAGTAGAACATGGACTCAGTTATCGCGACTGCGGTTCTCAAACTACGATCTCGTTCCTCAGACCACGGTTGTGGTTAGTCAAGATAGTCAAGAGACCACGATCACGGCAAAACTGGTGCAATCACGGCCTAGCAAAAAATCAGCCCAAGGGCAAAGATGTAACTGCACACAGTTGTTCCCAAATTTTCCCTAAAGAAGACCCAAACCCTATCATCCCAACATACATTCTACGATTCCTAATTATTGAACATTATTCTAGTTTTTAGCTTTCATACTTGGAGAAGAAAATATTTTATTAATTTTAGGTGAAGAATACATTAGAGTAGCTTCCAAGTGAAGGATCAGCTAACTTCCATTGAAGATTTGTAGATATTCAAAATTTGAAGTAATATTCACTCAGTCTTTCATAGATCTAATCAATGGAAGTTATTGAGTATACCTTGCTTACTATTTATATGTGTAGCTAGTTCTTCCTCTTGGGATTATGCTAGATTAGGGTGCAATTATGTGTGGGATGTGATTTACTTGTTCATTTACTAGTTTGTGAGGTTGGGTTTTATTATTGCTTGACTAAATTGGTTGAGATTTATGGATGAAAGCCTCAAATACCCAAATAGAATTTGTGGGTGAAAATCCCAAGCTCTTGAAAGCTTAAACCATCTTTTAAGAAGGGCTTTAGGTGAACTTTAGAAACCCACATCATCCTTGAAAGAGTGATGTGGGAATCAAGGCAATAATAGACAATTTATGAGCATAGTTTGCTAATTTTCACTATCTTAGACATAAGAGGGATTGTGAAGTTGACTATACTTAGGGCACCATCCTAGAAATAGGGGTGTCTAATTGAGGTATTATGTGGTTTTGATTGAAGCACTCATTAGGTACTAGAAAGGGTTAATGAGTGACACCCTTGGGTTTTGTTGACAAACTAGCCCGAAGGACTTTCAACCTAGCCTACCTCATCACAAACATTTAGAATTTACATCAAGTCATCATACCCTCATGTATAAGTTGCCCCTAGAAAAGCATAATCCCAAGATCCGTACCTAATTGATTATACTCTAGTTATTCGTAGCCCCGAATTAGAACTTGAAAAATCCAAAGAGAAAAATTAGTTGTGATAGTTTTCAAATCTACCCCCTTCTCATTTTTATCTTCCTGTACTCTAGGTTTGAATTTTAGCAAGTATCTATTATTTCGGGCTACTTTGATAGCCATTCACATTGTTACTCGTGGATTCGATCCCAACTCAAAAGTTGGGTAAATATATTGACAACGACCGTCTTGCACTTAAATTAACGTGTAAGTTAAGCATTATAAAAAATGGCATCGTTGTCGGGGAGCAATTTAGTGTATTGGGTTAGTTTGTAATTTTAGCTTACTTGCTCAAATTCAAACTTGTAAATAAGCGTTCACGATTTTCTTTTGTTTCTAGTGTTAGGTAAATTTTTATTTTTATTTACTTTTCTCTATGGCATCTCGGGACTACTATGATTTTGGTAGTTGAAATTCCTAACTGGACGATCCATGTCCATATTGTGACAGGCTCCACTTTCCGAGAGATTGTAGGTATAGTCTCCGGAGAAAGATGGAATCGCTCTCTTGATCATATTGGGAGTATGATTATTCTTTATGTAGTGGTCGAGATGGACATTGGAATGATTGTCCAAATGCCTCCTCCCCCCATTATGCTAACCCAATTGCTAGTTCTTCTTATGAGTTTGACAGGTATCATGATCCAATAAGGGAAAAACAACAAGCCAAGTCCACTAGTTTTGAAGCAATGCTTCAAACTATTTTGGATTGGGTAAATACAATAGGGGAGAATGTGCAAGACATACATCAATCTATGGGGGCATCTAAAGATGAGATCACCACAATAAAGGAAATGGGCAAAGAAACAAATCTTGTAAATACCATCACCCTGCCCACATCCCAAGAGAAGGTGAATCAAGAAGAGAAACCAAGCTATGTGGTCAATAATGAGCATGAGAGCAAAAAATCCTTGGAGATTTCCCAACCAACCAAGCAACATATTATTGAAGATGGCAAATGTAATGAAATGGTGCTAGAGTCAAAAGAAGAAGCCAAGCAAATCTCTTATGAAGACTCTAGCCCATCTCGTGGTGAGAATGCTAAAAGAGATGTAATTTCAGAATTAAGGGATGGACCTCATTCAAACCATTTTTCAACAATGTGCTTGGTGGATTTGATGAAAATCTATCCACCCGAACAAATGATAGATTTTGGGGAGAAGGAGCACCACCCCTATATTTTGGAATTTGACGTTGCTAATGAGCACATAGGCACCCCGCACTCTAAGGCCAAGGACCTTAAATTCTGATGTTCAACTAATGGCTTATTGATGTTCCAACCCTTACCTAGGGAGCCAAATAAAAAATTTGATGTGAAGTTGGGTAAAAAGGTTTAGTCTTTAAAGTGGCAAGATAGAAACTCCATCGTCATGTCCCCACCTCTATATAGCTTTACCTTAGAAGATTTGAATATTTTGTCGCTCTGTCGCTCAACTCATAGTGAGCAAAAGTTGGGATGGAGATTCAAATCTTCTAAGTAGAAACACAAATAATAGTTGGAGGGGTATTTTTCCACAAAAGATGGGAAAAATCCCATCATGCAACGAAAGTGGCACATATCCTTTTATTTATGCATGATAGAGTAGATTTTAGTTTTGTTTTTGTATAATCCATGAAATTGTGGTACTACAAAGAGTGTTGATTGAAATTAAAAAAGGGAACGTGTGAAATTATCATGTTTTAAACTGAACAGGGGAATGCAGGGGACCTAAAACTGGTCTCAGTTACAGCAAACGCGACCCATGTCAACGCGATTATGGTAGCTGAGTGTTCCCGATCGCCATAACTGAGTGTCCCCGATCATGGAACTAGGACCGCGATCGCGGTAGAATCAGTTTAAAAATACCATCGGACTGCATCTTTTCCCCCACATTCTTTCTTCAAATTCCACTCAAATCTAACTGTATGTGAGTACCCAATTTGTGCATTTCAACTCATTTACATTATCTAACTCAGTATGTGGTATCAACTCCCTCGTTTTTAATATTTGTTTTAAGCTTGGAACTTACTTTTAGAAATGGACCTGAAATAGTATTGATGAATGATAAATCCATGCATATTTATGGTTATTATTATGGTTAGCTGTTGTAGTTAGTGCACACATAAATGGGGAAGTCTTGAGTACCCTGATTTAGGCCTAAAAATGATAGAATTTATGTGTACACCATATGTTTGATTAAATGCCCCAATCAATTCCATGTTAGCTCCTTTGAGTTTTGAGGGCATAATCTAGCATTCAAGGTTTAAGTTTTTTGAACATAATCATTTATTGGTAAATTGGAACTCGCTTTGGGGTTAAAATTTGATGTTTTAGTGATGTACAAAAACCGTTAAACATGGTTTCAGTTACCGCGATCGTGGTCATCGGGACTGCGATTGTGGAACTGTAATTACGGTTAATGTCCTGCGATCACCGAACCACGATCCCATTGAATGGTCCACGATCGCCTTAACTGAGAACAGTTTTTAGCTGAGTCCAAAAATTTCTGCATATCCATCTCTCACCCCAACACCCATTCTAACATTACCACATAAGTTTAACTGATTAATCTAGAATGGTTTTGGTGTGAAATTGTTGATGATGGTCTGGATTATGTTACCTACAGCTACTCAACATGGGATGCTACGACCACATCCGTTTTATGGCTCCTGAATGTCATAGCTAGTATTACAGTGACCTCCCAAGGACCAAGATACTTCTAGAGAGAGGCATCTGCATCGATAAGGTGCCAGAAAAGTTCCCAAATTTCTTTGAAAGGCTTGCTTTTACTGGGTGGATTTGATTTTACCCGTACACCTGTGAGGATATTGAGCACTGGGTGTAAGAGTTTTACGCAAATCTCTGTATAGTATCCCTCTTAAACCCTTTGATGATGATTAGGGGAAAAGAAGTGAGTTTTGGTGCAGAATAAGTGAATGAAGTGTATATGCTCCCAATTCAGATATGCCTGACTTCCAAGCCAAGAGATATGAGCTAGGCACTTGGATGGCTCGCAAACTGTTCCCTAACAGAGAGGTTCTTGGGCTGCCACCAAAAGTGAGATCTTCATGCATGACTTTCCAGTAGAGGCCAGAATGTAGTAGAAATTATCTACAATAGATTTTTGCCTTGCACAAATTTGACTTCTATTACTTATTTGCGAGCTCGCATGGTAGTCGGCCTTACGTCTGGTATTGCTCTGAATGTGGGCCAGATTATGCTTGAAGAATGGAGGCATTTCAAGATTCAGGGTAATACACTTCATCCCTTTCCTTCTCTTATTACTGAGTTATGTAGGAGGACCGAGGTAGAGGAGTATCCCACAGATATGTGGGTGAAACCCATCCCCTGTATCACTCCACTTAAAATTTAGAAAAAAGGCGCACCTGGCCAAAACAAGAAGAGAAAGGTCGACTTGGGTAAGTCGACAGCTGAGGATCCCGAATCTTGTAGACTATCTACTGCGGGGGCCCTGAAAGACACTAGTATTGATATTCGGGCAATCAAAGATCTTGTATCAGGTTTGCCTCAGGGGCCAGGAGAGTCATCCACCAGGCATCACTCTTATCTGTCCCGCTCAAACTATGAAAAATATTAAGAGGAGCAGAAGAAGCAGGAAGCTACAGTTGTTAGGATTGAGAGGGAATATTCAGCAATGGCAGAGTCTCACGGGGAGCTTCAGACCTCCCATGAGAAGATGAATAAAAGGGAGAAGAAGAGAGATAAGTTCTTCAGCAAAATGTGGAAAGGCGTCAAGGGCCTGTGAAAGGTCCTGAAACTTCGTGACAAGCTACTTTCTCCCAGAGTTGAGAGTGATGATGAGGTACCTACTGAGTGGTCTGATGCTGATTTTGGTAATGATGTTGTGTCCACATGAGATTGAAACACATGATGTAGACACAGGGAGCATATTTTTCCCCCTTCTATTGATTACATGATTATGAAGTAAGGTCACTGCAAGCTATGGGTTGGGATTTTATACTATTGGTTTTGATATATTCTTGGATATTTTGTGTTTTTATTTGTGGATGTTTTATTTTGTTTTTGGGATGCTACATTTGGGCACTCTGATGGTGCCCACATTTATGGATTAGTCATTTTTGTTTTTGTTTTTAGATTCTCTATTTTATTTTAGTTTATTTTAATTATGGTGATGCTTGACGAGCTTTTCCCTATGATAGATTGTGTGACGACATTCTTAAGAAAAAAACATCGTGATTTGGGTTTTGAAACATAGATGCAGGGGAATTCTTAGTACTCGTGGCATCTAGATCACAAATACAAGGGAAGTCTAAGTACCTTTGGCATTCTGAATTTGGGATTGCACACATGCCATTGGCAAAGTCTGAGTAGCCATATGGTTGGTTTGCCTATAGTAAGCCAAAATATGAGACTAAGGCTATGGGTATTGCCATAAGTTAGCAAATTGTGCGTGGTGTAAATGAAAAACAAACAACCCCTCTCCGTCTTAAAATTTTTCAAGAAAATCAAGGGCATGAACGTGAGCAACCTTGCAATAAAACTTTGTCTCTTTTTGTGACTCCAAATTTTTTGACTTGTACATATTGATAGATACTCCATTTTTGTCTCTAATGTGAGGGAAAATTGATCCTCCTTAGCGATTCCACAAGCCATATTCGGTGAGTTTATTTGTCTAAATCTCATGTATACTTGTGTCATCTATAACTTGCCTTATTGGTCTTTCAAGGCTAAATTTTGATTGTATTTGGTTGGAGAAATGATCTTAGGCCATCTTTGCGACTTTTGGAGGCCCACTTTGGCCTAAAAAGCCTACCTGTGCATAAATGTTATCCTTAGTCACCCACTTTGAGCCTTTAGCCCTTGCTTTGGCAAACACTTTACAAATCATGAGCCATTCAATTTTTATCCCTCTTTTGAACCATACCCTCCTTGAACTTAGAAATGCAACTTGAGGCTAAAAGTGTAAGTTGGGGGTGGTGAACATTGAAGAAAGAAACTTTGGGCCACGAAGTGTTAGTGAATGACTACGTGCTTAAGTATTGAAACAACTGAATAAGAAAAATAAAGGACCCTAAAAAGGAAGGAATTGGATGAAATTTTCAAGAAAAAAAAGGAAAGAAAATGGATGAAATAAGGAAGCAATAGTAGGCACTTATGTAATCAAAAGAATGAAAACAAAAGGAGCTGGCCCAAAGTCAAAAGATTGATCAAATAGTGTGATGTAGATGTTCAAGGAGGGTGTAACCATGTTGTTCATATATGATATCCTACCCTAACCCGAACCTACGTTACAAGATCAATAAGACCTTCAAGATCTCTAACCATTGGCTTTCATTGTGAGGGGCATGTGAACAAGTTGAGGTGGGTGATTTTGTTATCTTCCAAGAAATGAGGCAAAAGGAGTGTAGTTTAGTGATGGTCAAAAGTGAGTCACTTCTCGAGTATTGGTTATTGGTACATTATTGCTCTTTAAAGTCTTTTGCATCCTTAAATATTGCTTTTTATGTTGAGGGGTGAAGTGAGAATAGCCTGCCCTATGTGCAAAGAGCTACTTATGGTAGTGACTAAGATTAAAGTCAATGTAATCATTGGGCCTTCTAAGTTGGGCATAAATGTGTATTGTCTCATAGTAAGAGGTAGTGTTGCTTAAGGACAAGCAAAGCTTTAAGTTGGGGGTGTTGATGAGTGGTGAATATACCACTCAATTATACTCCATATTAGTGCACATTACCATGCTTTGGATGATTAAGTGAGACATAATTTGTGATTAAATGCACTAATAATCACATTTTGCAGGAACTAGGATGATAAGATGAAAAGATATGGATTGAAGCTAAGAACGGAACAAAAGGGAGCAAACAAGTACAGCTGAAGACCTAGAGCAGAACATGGCCTCAGTTATCGCGGTCCTCAGACCGTGATTGCGGTCAACTAAGATGGTCAAGATACCGCAATCGCGTGGCATTTCTCGCAGTAGCGGTAGGTGCAATAGCGGTAAAACTGGTGTGATCACGGCCTAGTGAAAAATCAGCCCAAGGGCAGAGATGTAACTGCACACAGCTATTCCCAAATTTTTCCTAAAGAAGACTCAAAACCTATCATCCCAACATACATTCTACAATTCCCAATTATTGAAAATTGTTTTAGTTCTTAGCCTCCATACTTGGAGAAGAAAATATTGTATTAATTTGGGGTGAAGAATACATTGGAGTAGCTTCCAAGTGAAGGATCAGCTAACTCCCATTGAAGATTTGTGGATATTCAAAGTTTTGAGTAATATTCACTTGGTCTTTCATAGATCTAATCAATAAAAGTTATTGGGTATATCTTGTTTATTATTTCTATGTGTAGCTAGTTCTTCCTATTGGGATTATGCTAGATTAGGGTGCAATTATGTGTGGGATGTGATTTACTTGTGCATTTACTAGTTTGTAAGGTTTGATTTTGTTATTTCTTGACTAAATTTGTTGGGATTTGCGGGTGAAAGCCTTAAATACCCAAATAGGGTTTGTGGGTGAAAATCCCAAGCTCTTGAAAGCTTAAACCATCCTTGAAGAAGGGGTTTGGTAAACTTTAGGAACTCACACCATCCTTGAAAGAGGGATGTGGTAACCAAGGAAATAATAGATAATTTATGAGAATGGTTGGCTAATTTTTACTATCTTTGACATAAGGGTGATTATGAAGTTGACTATACTTAGGGAACCATCCTAGAAATAGGGGTGTCTAATTGAGGTATTTGGTGGTTTTGATTGAAGCACTCATTAGGTACTCGAAAGGTTCAATGAGTGACACCCTTGAGGTTTTGTTGACAAACTAGCCTCAAGGACTTTCAACCTAGCCTACCTCATCACTAACATTTAGAATTTGCATCAAGTCATCATACCCCCATGCATAAGTTGCCCCTAGGAAAGCATAATCCTAAGATCCGTGCCTAATTTATTATGCTCTAGTTATTTGTAGCCCCTAATTAGTACTTGAAAATTCCAAAAAGAAATATTAGTTGTGATATTTTCCACCCCCCTCCATTTTTATCTTTTTGTACTCTAGCTTTGAATTTTAGCAAGTATCCATTGTTCCGAGCTAATTTGATAGCCACTCACATTGTTCCTCGTGGATTCGATACCGACTCAAAAGTTGGGTAAATATATTGATGACGACCGCCTTGCACTTAAATTGACATGTAAGTTGAGCGTTATCAACCACTGATAGTAATAATAATTATTCAGTAATCGACAACCTAAACGAGCCCCTTTTATACCATAACCATCAAACTTGAACCAAATTCTTAACATCATAAGTGAACCAAAAATGCCAAACTCAAACTGGATTCTAATATCATATATTTCAGACTCGAATAAAAATTTTAGCATTATAAGTGAAATAGTAAGTGTTAGACTCGAATCGATCTTTAAAGTATGTACAAGGTAACAAGTCTAGATAAGAGTTGGAAAGATGTTTAAATCATATTAAGGCTCAAGAATGTATGTACGACAATGAAAGAAGGCCTCATAGGTCTACAAAGAGCTAATTAGGATATTTGACCTAAAGGAGAGTCCGTTACTAACCTCAAAAGTTCATAGTAAGGCAATTTCTACCCAGAACTAGACTAACGCGTTCAAGTTATACTACAAGATGTTAAATAAGTCTAAAGATAAAAGACATAAAGTCACCCCTGAACTTGTTCGACTTTTGCAAAAAGACACTCAAACTATGTGGGCGACCTATTACTCCACAAAAGTTATATTGGCCATTGTAAATGGACCATTTTGATCGATATTATCCCCAATCTTTGTCTAATATTCAGCGCGTGATTGCCATATTTTTTAAAATTAATTAATTAAATTAAATTAAATTTACATCTCCATCTTTCTCTTCTTTAACAAACATCCACCACCATTAATACCAAAACAACCACTATCTCTTTATTATCAAACCTCCACCGCCATTAATACCAAAATAACCATCAAACCCCGCCACCTAAATTCTTATCACTGCATTATCTCCAATTCTCTCCATCTCTGTTTTGTCAAAAAATTTCACCGGCGAACAGACCCCAAACCAGTAACAACATCAACTCTCCAGCGATAACACCCAACAACAGTAACTCACTCTAAAAATAATTTTTGACATCAACTCTCCAGCGACAACACCCAACAATAGTAACTTACTCCAAAAATAATTTTTTCAGCTGATAAAGTGGTATTGGTCGAGATTTTGATTTGGTATTTAATTGAGGTCATCGTTCGTGATTTGATTTTAAGACTTCGGGCTCAAATTTTGAGTCCGGATCTAATTTTAAATAGATACCCTGTATTTTCTTTCTTAATAGGTATTTTTTATTCATGTATTTGTGAAATTTGAAGAAAAATTCTTTTGAGCGATTTATAAAACGTAATTCTTGACCTATTGATTAACAAGCATTACGAAGCCGATTTTTTTAAGAAGGGTAGCATGTCCTTTTCTCTTTAAGATCCAAGGCTATTTTAATGGTAGAGTTGGGGAAGATGTGATTTTTAATGAGGAAATGGATTTTTAAAAAATTAATTACACATGGAAATTTTTAATTAGAGTTTGCAGCCAGATTTTTACATTCACACACCTAATTTTCGTGAAATGCAAACCCTGCTCAAAATCGATCAAAAGGGCCCATTTATAATGGTTTGTATAATTTTTGTGGGGTAATAGGCTACCCGCAAAGTTAAGGTGCCTTTTTACAAACGTCGAACAAGTTCAGGGGTTACCTTATGTCTTTTCTCAAGTCTAAAAAAGTCCTAAGGTAATAATTTCACTCAAGGAAAGGTCAATTCTACCTAAAACAGCTCTCTAACCGCTAAATATTCTAAATTTCACTAAACATGCAATCAAATCATAAGTTCTTACCTAAATCTAACATAATACTATACTAATACCATAATAAATCTCAATCTATGTGAAAAATAAGCCTAGCCCATCTGGATGTCGACGAAGCCCAAGAAAGTCCACTAAATTTGTGTTTTTCCCTTTCAAGAAGTTTCCTCACGATGTCACGCTATCAAATCATGATCTACACATTAATATGAGAATAACAATACTTATATTACATATGAATGCTTCGGGTTCAAAATTGAGCTAAAGATTCCACATGGGGTCCGATTGCAGAATCATAATTTTGAAATCGTCAAAATGTCTTCTAGAATGAAAGATCATTTACCCTTAATAATGGGTGAAATTAGAGCATAAATACTCCTCAAATTATCCCACAAAGAATCTAGGGATTTAGGTTTAAATAAGAGAATTAACTAAGAAATTAAAAAAACTGATGAAAATTTAGACGAGAAAATGATCCCAACAAACTCTTCAACTCACCCCGAACACCTAATTACCAAAATCTACAATATCTTAGCTCTCTGGAGTTTTATGAAGTCTTGAGACTTAGAAAAATAAGCTTGACCAAATAGGAAATAAATTATAAAAGATGAGTACCAACGATGACCTCTTAAGCAGTTAGGTGTTGTTGATACCTAATTTTTGCCCTCCACGACTAGGTCTGATTCTGAGTTTCTTTGGTTTTAAATAAATAAAATTAAAATATTTATGTTATCTAGATAAATGCTTTCTAAAATACTTATTTAGGTTAATTTTGTCATTTAAATGACAAATTATATATTTCCGTATTCATGTATACCAGATCGTATAACTTTGATTCCTTAAATAATTATTTTAACAAAAATCAATTTTAATCAAGAACTATATTGAAAATTTAATTCAAATGGGTAAATATTGATTTCAAATACATTTTGTCGTTAAAATAAATCATTCAAAAAATAATTATTCAATTTTTGTGAAACCAAAAAATTCAAAATTAAATCGATTATTAATTTTTTTCAAATTTATTCAATTTGGTAGATCTATTAAATTTGGTCGTAATTGAAATTAAAGTGGCCAAAATTGCAATGCAACAGGTCAATTGATTTTTGATTTGGTTTCAAGCTTAAATAAAATCAGCTTAAAATCTAACCTATTGGCCATTTATTAAATGCCCTAATTTCTATCCTTCCCCTTTAAATTTTTGATCCACCTAACCATCCTATTTTCTTTAAAATTTTGTCTGACCAAACCCATACATGCCTTACCCATTTCAGACCCAATCCCCTTATGACCTCTTTTTTCCTTCTTTACTCGACAAACAACAAATCTCATATCAACAACAATAGACAACGTACATCAATAACACAAACAATGATATTGGCAACAACAACTTACAAATTGGCTTTCACAACTTCTATTCCATGATAATATCCTATTTTTGCTTTGTTTCCCCCTTTTCTCTTAATAGCATATGAGTACCTTCTAGAAATGCCAGATGGATCAAATTTTGCAATTCAAAGGAGGAGTTGTACGATTTCGTACCAGATCCACCTCAAAATCTTATCCTCCATTCAAATTTAAAATTACCCCCTTAGTAAATTTCAAAATTGCCCTTGAATTCTTCAACTACCACATATATCGACGAAGCTCAAAAAATCGATACCCAAATCACCCAATATATACCCCTACAATTTTGATTGAATAAGAGGTTGGAGGGGTGAACGTGGAAGGTTAGAGGCACCAATTAGCAGAAAATCTCAATTGAAAAAGATTTCGCTAAAAATGAAAAAAAATCATTCTTTTGTTTAATCCTTGTAATACAATTAGAGTCTTCTAACACTATGTTCTTATCCACTTATTTCAAACTTAGACAGTTTACTTGTTGCTAGTTTTCCAAATTGTACCCATAGATTGCTTTGTTCAGATGTTTTGATACGATGACTGGTGTGCTATAGAAATATAGAACTTACGATGCTTAAAACTATGAGAATATACATGTACTTAAGGCAAATTTGTTGGATTTGAGGTTTTTTTGCATGAAATTGGGTTTTGGTTACGAAATTTGAGAAAAAGATGAAAAGTGATGTTTTTGGCCACTTGCTTGATCATTATTGGGTATTCTTGACACTCTGATCTTGGGAGTATTTATATGTCCAAACACCGTTATTTACCCATATCTAGACTTGTTTTAAGAATAAAAAGTGTGCTAATTATATTAAAGTGTGAGTTAAATTATATTTCGTGGCTAACCGACATGATTAGAAATACAGGATTAATTTTCCATGGATTTGGAAGAAAATTGGATGCACATAATGAAGAGACGTAAGATCATGTGGATCAAAGTAAAAAACATATGGAGATGCATGAGAGTAAAGAGAAAAGAAAGGTGCTGAGGATTGATGAGATGAAAGAAAGGAACTGGAGAAAAATTCCAGTGACACGACGCGATATCAATGCGTCGCCTCGACTGGTAAGATTTATTCCTTAGCAAAAATTTGAAGAACAAGTTCCAGTGCATCGACGCGATGTTAACACGTCATATTGATGCATAAGTTTTGTGCGTTAGAGAATTCCATGAGTGCAACTTCCAGTGCATTGACACGATGTCAACGCGTCACATAAATGCTTAAAACTTTGACACGTAGCAAAATTTTGAGGAGCAAATTCTAGTGACACGACGCGATGTCAACGCGTTGCATCGAGTGGTGAAGATTTTGACTTAGTTTGATTTTCAAAGATTACTTCCATTGTGGCAATGCGATGTTGACACGATGAGTTAGTTGTATCAACACGATTACCAACGCGTCGCGTCATGGTTTTAGATTTGGTGAAATTTTTCCTAGTATAAAAGGAACACGTAAGCATAATTCCAAACACTTTTTGGCAAGCATAGCAGCGACGATAAAACATAGAATTCTTCTTTTGGGATTCTTATTATTTTTTTTGAAGTTCTTTACTTGAAGACTAATTTTGGGTATGATTAATTACTTATTTTTGATGTTTTCAAACATGAGTGGCTAAATACCCTTGTTCTGGAGTTGAGGTCCAGAACATGATTACTCTTTGATATTCTTTATAGTAGTTTCTTTTTGGATTATCACCTGGGTTGTTCTTAATTTCTTGAGCTTACTATTTTAATGTCTGGCTGCCATTAAAATAAATTTATATTTCTATGTGAATTTGGGAGGAAAATCTTAGATTAGAATGAGGAAATTAAGGAGCAAAGTTCTTATACTTTTATAAAATAAGGGATTTGAATTAGCATCTAGGATAGGGATATACCTACAAGCCTTATTTGGTTCAATTGCAAGAACATTACTCAATGAATCTAGAAGAATTGTCATATCTCTGCGGGAGTTGTAGCTGCAATATTCAATAGATAAAAGATTTTAGGTCGGGAGATCAAGATCGTTGCCTAAACCTTGCGAACCAACAACCCGTTAACCAATTAGAATACTATAAGAATAGAGATTTGTATGATTGTTCGAGAAGCCTCAACCCTGGAGTTCTTATCATAACTGTTTACAACCATTGCTTGCTTTGCTATAGTTATAAAATTTTATTTCTTGGTTATTAATTTGCATTTTTATTCTCAAATTCAAAATCATCTTGATACTATACAACCCCTAATACTCATTGTCTGAAACTAAAAGTTGGTTAAATTTCTAGTTGTTTAGTCCTCGTGGGAATGATATTTGATTGTTTAAATCACTATATTACTTGAACGATCACGTGCACTTGCGTGTACGTCTGAGTCGTAATAAGTTTTTGGGGCCGTTGCCGGGGACTAATAAAATTAATAAATTGCTAAATTTTTGGTTTTTTGATATTAAGTTTAGGTGTTAACAACTTGATATTAGCGGCTGAATTTTTACAAGTTTAGCTGAATCCAGGACTGGCGATTGATAAAGAACTGGTAGAGCCTTTTGCAGAACCAACGCAAATCTTTCAACAAAGGCAAAGAATGGCTGAACAACGAAATAAACCGATTGATCCAAATGCCAGGAATGTTCCATCTCCTGTCATTCTTGTTATTCCAGTTGTTCCTTCTCAACATGCTGCTAGACCTATTCGTGAGATGGCAATCCCACTCACAAACCATGTGACGAACAATATTTTAAAGCCTGAACCAGGAGGTTAATTTGAATTGAAGCAGAATATGGTGCAATTGCTGAATTCAGCTGGGCAATTTCATGGCCTCTCACACGAAGATCCGCAGCAGCATATACAGACCTTCTTAGAAATCAGTGATACATACATTTCTTAAGGGGTGAATTCTGACTATGTCAGATTGACACTCTTCCCTTTTTTCCTAATTAGGGAAGCAAAAAGATGGTTACATGCTGAACCAACACTCTCCATCACTTCATGGGAAGATCTAGCTTGGAAGTTTCTTATTCGATTCTTTTCATTCGGGAAGAAGGCACGCTTGAGGAGTGAAATCTTGAGTTTTAGAAAGAAAGACCGAGAGAATCTCTACCAAGCTTGGGAGAGATTTAAGGATATGCTAAAAAATTACCTTCTCCATCATCAATCCAATGATGTTCTTGTGCATACTTTCATAGAAGGATTGGAGCCAAACACGAAGATTCTCTTGGATTCAGTATCAGGTGGACAATCTCTTGAGAAGACATATGAAGAATTGTACACACTGTTGAATCGGATTTCATAAGGGAACCCTGACTGGCATGCAGACTCAAGAGTACTCCTAAAAAGGTTGCAGGGGTATTGGAGGTAGATCATTTCACTACATTACAGGCACAAATCAGAGCCATGAAAAATTAAATGATTACTCAGCTTAATAACATAAAGTTGGGTGTAACTAACAACCTTAGTAAATACAGTCCAATATGTGAATTCTTAGTGTGAGGTTTACGAAAGTGGTGAGCACATAGCTCATGCTTGCACGGATAATACAGAATCTGTCAACTATGTGGGGAGTGCAAATCGGTAGGGACAATAAAATTTTGGTAATACTTATAATCCCAACTAGAGGAACCGTCTCAATTTTGTATGGGGTGGAAATCAGGCGCAGAATGCAAATCAGTACAAGGGACAAGTGTAACCAAATCCACAGCCAACTCAGAATACTCAGGCGATTACTCAATCTAGCAATATGGAGGAATTGATGAAGAAATTTATAGCTCAACAAGCACAATTTACAACTGAAATTAAGACTCAACAGGCATAGTTTGTAGCTGAGTTGAAGAGTCAACAATTGCTTACGAGAAATCTAGAGTTGTAGTTGGTTAAATTGCAAGGTCAAAGAACACAAGACCTCAAGGATCATTACCTAACGATACAGAGACAAATCCTTAGTAGGTAAATATGGTTACAACAAGGAGTGGGCTACAAACTAAGGAGATAGTTTAGGAGCTGGGTAGTCCCATAATTATTTATGACAATACCAAAGACAATGCAGAGAGAGAAATCAAAGAAAAAGCAGCAAGTGATGAAATTCATATGGACAAGAAGACTCTCCCCTTACTCTTTCCTCAAAGGTCAATGAAGTATCAAGAGGAGGTGAGTTATAAGAAGTTCTTAGATCTTCTGAAGTAGGTTCAAGTGAATCTTTCTCTTGTTGACATTCTACAAAGTGTGCTAAAATATGCAAAATATTTGAAGGATATAGTTGCAAATAAGAACAGGTTGACTGAGTATGATACAGTTGCACTTAATCAAGAGTGCATATCCAAGATTCAAAACAAATTGCCTACGAAGCTTAAATATCTGGGTAGTTTCACCTTGCATATTACCATTGGACAGACTATTTATGCACGTGGATTATGTGACTTGGGAGCTATCATAAATCTTATGCCCACATCGTGGTATCAAAAGATGGGTCTTGTGTCACGCTTCAAATCCTATTAGGGCGGACTAGCACCTGTAACCGAGGAGGCCCGGGAGAACCAGCTCATAACCTTATACTTCCCATGCATACCTCTATGACAATCCAAAATTCGGACAGCATCATGTCGCATATAAAAGGAAATAATCACTTGTATAAGCTCGAGCACACATATATATGTATATACAATACTCGGCCGTTGGATCCATCACGTCTATTAACAAAACACCACCTTGACTGTACATTAGGTCTACAAAGCCTCTAGATAATACACAGAGTTTAATTAAGGCCGAGACATACCCTGCCATATAACTAACTTCTATACAATACCAAAAGTGACTGGATATGACATGGAAATCCCCGAAGCAAACTGGCGCTCACCAAAAACAGCTGGATATCCTGGCTTCTACTTATACGGTGTATGAGCTGAGGCACCTGTGCCTGCAACATAAAATACAGGTCCCCCATGGGGGACGTCAGTACGAAATATGTACTTAGTATGTAAAGTTGTAGATAATCACATATGATATAGGAGCTCAATAGAAATCAGAAACAAGTGAATAAATCATAATAGGAGTGGACCACACTTATTAGGACTTGTGACAACCTATACATTGTATTTATTCAATCACTTTACCTTCGTTCTTATCATCTTTGTAATCATTACTGTACTGTACTTTGACCATTAGGCTGCCTCCAGTACAGATCAATTGGGATCGACCCATGATAGGCTTATGCCCTTGGGATACCACCCATAAATACATAAATAGGGATCGATCCATGATAGGCTTATGCCCCTGGGATACCACCCGATAAGACAGAATTTCCATCACTTAGTTCAATTTATCTTTGAGATTTTTATTTCGGTCGCCACCCCATTTTTGATACTTTGAAATAATGATACATCAATAAGAGACATATAAATGGACCATCAATGCAATAACAATGAAGTAAGAACTCATTGGCACATCAATGAAGTGTTTTGGAGTCATGAATGCCATAACAATGAAGTAGGAACTTATTGGTATATCAATGAAATGTTTTGGAGTCATTAATAGCACATGGATCTTGTTTGAGTAACCGGATACCTTTTGACATTCATTAGTGCAATAAACATGTAATATTTGGAAGACAAGTAAGTATTGGAATGTCTTGACATCTTGTAGGGTGGAAACAAGTTCATTGGTAACGTAGGACATCATACAAAACCATTATGGATCACATGTTATTGAATAACTTTAGAAACTTTCTTAATAGAACAATTGTTCACTTTCATGCCAAAGATATGGTATAGAGTATGCTTTACATACTTGACTGTAAACCTTCAATACTAGTCCCAAATGGACTTCCCGTCTTTTCGGATTACTTATCTACAATGAACATATATAGCAATCTAGTATTAGCAACCAAACATCATAATTCAATTATTTGAATTCACCAAACTAGTGGTTAAGTATTAAGCCTTAATTACACCATAAAAGGTGTCACTTTAACCCTCATATACTCCAATTACATTCACATGCCATGCATGTTCATACAATATCCTCCAATATCAAGTTTGGATTCATTTATCCTTCCAACCAATCCATTAGACCAAATTGAGCCATAAACATAAATAATCATCAATTCAATAGTATATCACCATATCCACCTTCCATAACTCAATTACCATATCCACCTTCCACAATTCAATACAACCAAACCATACAAAATAGTCCAAAACCCTATTTCCATTACATTTCAATAATAACCGATACATATAATCCTCTATCACATATATACATATGAAAAAGAACAAAGGCAAACAATATTCATACCTTAGAATTCACCTCTTGATTATGCAATCCTGTTTGCACAAATAATAGGTGTCGTTCAAAGCTCTCGATATGACAAACGCAGTTATCGGATTACTTTGGAATTTCTACGGTTGAATAAAAAGTAATTTAAAGGTCAAATTTGGCTAGGGTTTGTTATTTCTCAATGATTGATGATGAAAATGAGTTTTTGAACTCATATACATGTATATATATACATATTCCCGTCCATAATATAATAGAAAATGACCAAAATGCCTTTAAAATTTAAATAATCTCAAATCTGTCCTTTGGTGGACTATTTTGATAAACTAAAGTAGATCGACCATAACTCTTTGCTCCGATATCGAATTTGGGTGAAATTGGTATCGCTGGAATAATAATTCAAAGAGATTTCATTTCATACAAAGTGCGCCACCTAGTTTGTCCTGTACAAGGAGTTATGGTCATTTGAAGTTGACCCTAAAAATCTGTTTTGATAGGCTGAAGTAAAACGAGTATAACTCCTTACTCAGATATTGGATTTGGATGAAACCAATTGAATTAGAAATAAGACTCAAAGATATTTCTTTTCATAGGTCACAACTCTCCCAGTTTATTATATTAAGGGAGTTATGATCGTTCGAAGTTGACCCAGAAATTTGGCTGGCCTCAGTAGTTTGTGTGCAGGAAATTTTCCTGCACATTTACTATTCCTAAATATCCCGGCCACCGTTTTATAGTTTCGAACGTTCTCGATTATATCAGAAACCTATCCATTTTTGAAAATCTTTATATCATTGGAAATCTTATTCAATAACCTTCGCATGGAACCATCGAATGGCAAATTCCGGTATAAATAAAATAAAAAAATTAATTCTATATAAATAAGACCAAAACACGTACTTGAATACGCCAATACACGTACTTGAATACGGGGTGTTACATCCTTCCCCCTTTAGGACATTCGTCCTCGAATGTTAGCATAGTTATTCAACCGAAACAAGTTCAAGTCCATCATTAATATTCACATCATCACATAAATACTATGCATATATATAAAAAAACTTACTTGTTAATGTTCTAATTCCGTTTCTTGAACTTCCTCTTCATCTTTGAACAAATGAGGGTACTTAGATTTCATTGCTTCCTCAGCTTTCCATGTAATCTCTTCCCTTTGACGATTTCTCCAACGTACTTTCACAGATGCTATCTCTTTATTTCTCATCTTCTTAACTTGGCGATCTAGAATAGCAATAGGAACTTCCTCATAGGTAAGATCTTCCGCAACTTACACATCCACAGTAGAAGTGATATGTGATGGATCTCCGATGCACTTTCAAAGCATTGACACATGAAATACCGGATGTACTGATGAGAGCTCTTGGGGTAGCTCTAATTCATATTCAACTTGTCCAAACCTTCGAGTGATCTTATACGGGCCTATATAACGTGGACTCAACTTCCCTTTCTTGCCAAATCTCACTACCCCTTTCATTGTTGATACTTTTAAAAATACCCAATCATCTATAGAAAACTCTATCCCTCTCCTTCTACTATCTGCATATGACTTGTGTCGACTTTGGGCTGTTTTCAGTCGTTGCTGATTTACTTTAACCTTATCTATGGATTGATAAACAAGATCTAGTCCGAATAAAAGAGTTTCACCCACTTCGAACCATCCTATTGGTGATCTACACTTCCTTCCATATAAAGCTTCATATGGTGCCATTTTGATTCTTGAATGATAGCTATTATTGTAGGCAAACTCAATAAGAGGTAAATGATCATCCCAGTTGCCCTTAAAATCTATTACATAAGCTCGTAGCATATCTTCAAGTGTTTGGATGGTACGTTTTGCTTGTCCATCTGTTTGAGGGTGAAAACCTGTACTCAACTTCACTTGTGTTCCCAAACACCTCTGAAAAAACTTCCAAAAGTTTGTGGTAAATTGGGTATAATAGAGATTGGCACTCCATGTAATCGGACTATCTCTTTAATGTACAGCTTCGCATACTCTTCAACTGTGTTAGTGGTCCTAACTGGTAGAAAATGTGCGGATTTGGTAAGCCTATCAACAATCACCCATATAGAATCAAAGTTTCGGGATGTACGAGGCAAACCAATAATGAAATCCATGTTGATCATGCCCCACTTCCATCTACGAAGATCAATGCATTGCATATAACCTTCGGGTTTTTTGTGCTCAACTTTAACTCTTTGACAATTTGGACATTCAGCTACAAATTCTGCAATGCACTTCTTCATGTCATTCCACCAATACATATCTTCCAAATCTTGATATATTTTGGTTGATCCTGGATGAATGGAATACCTTGAACAATGTGCCTCTGTCATAATCTTCTTTCTTAGCCCGTCTACATTTGGCACACACAATCGGTTTTGGCACTGAAGTACTTCTTATCGCGTAAGCTCAAATGCCTTGGTCGCACCACTCTGAACGTTCTCCTTAAGCTGTAATAAAATAGGATCTACATATTACTTCTTTTTCACTTCAGCTACTAATGAAGATTCCGCAGCATTATGTACGATAAGCTCTTTATCCGGAGTTTCAAGAAGGCGAACTCCCAAACTAGCTAACTGGTGAAGGTCTTTAATCATCCCTTGCCTTTCTATAGGCGCCATCATATCCTTACAACTTAATGCATCAGCTACCACATTTGCTTTCCCTGGATGGTACAAGATATCAATATCGTAGTCCTTTAATAGTTCAAGCCATCTACGCTGCCTTAAATTTAGATCCTTCTGATTAAAAATATATTGCAAGCTCTTATGGTCAGTATATATATCAACATGAACCCTATATAAGTAGTGGCGCCATATCTTTAAAGCAAAAATAACTGCTGCCAGCTCAAGATCGTGTGTAAGATAATTTTTCTCATGTGTCCGCAATTGTCTAGAAGCATATGTTATTACCTTACCATGCTGCATCAATACACATCCTAAATCAATTCTGGATGTATCAGAATACACTGTATACCCTTCGGTGCCTTCTGGAAGTACCAACATGGGTGTAGAAATCAACTTGTTCTTTAAATCTTGAAAACTCTTCTCACAGACATCATTCCATTGGAATTTGGATGCTTTATGGGTTAGCTTGGTTAAGGGTGATGAAATGGAAGAAAAGACTTCAACAAACCTTTTATAATAACCGGCCAACCCGAGAAAACTACGAATCTTCGTAGGCATTGTGGGCCTTGGCCATTTCTTCACGGCTTCTATCTTTTGAGCATCAACCTTTATCCCTTCACTAGATACAATATGACCCAAAAATGCCACCGATTTAACCAAAGCTCACATTTAGAGAACTTTGCATAAAGCTTACAATCACAAAGAGTCTGCAATGCCTGTCGTAAGTGATTGGCATGGTCCTCTTCTGATCTAGAATAAACTAGAATATCATCTATAAAAACTATCACAAATACATCCAGGAATGGCTTAAATACCTTATTCATCAAATCCATAAAAGCTGCGGGTGCATTTGTTAGCCCAAATGACATAACTAGGAACTCATAATGACCATACCGTGTTCAGAAAGCTGTCTTGGGTATATCCTTCTCTTTGACCCTCACTTGGTGGTAACCTGACCTCAAATAAATCTTAGAAAAACACTTGGCGCCCTATAACTGATCAAATAAATCATCAATTCTTGGGAGAGGATATTTATTCTTAATAGTCACCTTATGCAATTGACGATAATCAATACACATCCTCAGCGAGCAATCCTTTTTGTGCCCAAATAACACTGGTGCTCCCTAGGGGGACATACTAGGCCTTATGAATCCCTTGTTTAGCAAATCTTTCAATTTTTCTTTCAATTCTCGTAACTCTGCTGGGGCCATTCTATATAGAGGAATGGAGATTGGTTGGGTGTCTGGTATTACATCAATACCAAACTCTACTTCTCATTCAAGAGGTAGACCTGGAAGATCTTCAGGAAATACATCAGAAAATTTATTTACCACCGGAACAACGTGAAGAGTTGGTGGCTCCGCTTTTTTATCCCTTACTCTAACTAAATGATATATGTATCCCTTGGAAATCATTCTTCTTGCCTTAAAATACGAAATAAATGTACCTCTTGGCGTGCCAATTTCACCTTTCCATTCAAGGACTGATTCATTTGGAAAATGGAAATATACCTTTTTCGTGCAGCAATCAATTGTGGCATAACAAGACGCCAACCAGTCCATACCCATTATAACATCAAAATCTACCCTTTCTAACTCCACAAGATCAGCCATCGTATCACGACCATAAATAGTTACTATGCAGTTTCGGTAAACCCTTCTAGCTACAATAGATTCCCCAACCGGTGTGGACACTTCAAATGGCTTAACTAACAATTCGGGTATTCTTTCGAACTTTCCAACAACCAATGGAGTAACATAAGATAATGTAGAACCGGTATCAATTAAGGCATATACATCCAATGAAAAGATAGACAACGTACCTGTAACCATATCTGGGGAAGCCTCTAAATTTTGTCGATCTGCTAGAGAATACGTATAATTTTAAGCCCCGCTAGAACTCGTGGCTCCTCTATCACCTCTAACATGACCCATTGGTTGTGCACCTCTTCTTGAATAAGGCATCAATGATGATGATGCAACAAATGACCCCGTAGGTTGTGCCATACCCCCTATGTCCCTTCGTGGGTATTCTCTCATCATATGCCCCGACATACTGCACCAAAAGCAAACATTGGTCCTCAGCCGACATGCACCCAAATGATACCTTTCAGATTTATTGCATGGCTCTCGAGGAGGTCTCGATTGGCTCATACTCCCTTGCCCTTGGTACCCCACTGTCCGTGAACTCTGACTCTCACTTCTGTGCCCAAATTGATTTCCTCTGGACCCTTGGAACTATGGTGGGGCATTAGCTGCAGAATAAGAAGATAATGGCCTAGGTGGCTTAGCAGAAAATTGTGGTCTGAACCCTCCTTGGGATGCCATGAACTGTGCCATGAACTGCCCTGTAGATCTGGCCCTTTTGGAAAATCCTTTTTCTAATTCCTGTGTTCTTCTCCTCTGCCTCCGATCTTCCATTTTCTGTGCAAAATCTTGGATCCTTGCTATGTCCATATCTTTGTTCAAAGCAGCAATAGTACAATCTCTAACCAGATATGGATCCAGCCTATCCATATATTGATGAACTCTGTCATCTATAGTAGCTACAACATTAGGAGCATATCTCAACAAGTAATTAAATTGGAGACTGTACTCCCTCACGCTCATATTCCCCTGACGAAGATTTAAAAATTGATCTGCAAGGTCCTGACGAATCTCGAATGAAAAATAATGATCAAGAAATGCCTCTTTGAACTCTTTCTAAGTAGCTGGGGGTGCATCAATACCCCTAGATCATTTCCAGTCCTCATACCAATATATAGCCTCAATTTTAAATCTATACGCCACTAACTCCACTGTCTCTCTACCCATTATATGCATAACCTCTAAGGCCCTTTGAATTTGATCAATAAAGTCCTGTGGGTCCTCGTTAAGTTCTGATCCAATAAAAGTGGGAGGATCAATCATAAGAAAATCCTATGTTCGAAGGCTAGCCGCCCTATCTGTACCACTAGGACTCATGGTAGGAATGGCTTGCCCTTGAGCTTGCCCAGCAACTATACGAGTCAAAAGTTGTACTGCATTTCTAAGATCTTGATCAACAATATTCATAGGTGGCTCTGGTGATATGGTTCTCCTCTCCCTTATTTCTTCCAGAGTGAAAGAAGTTTCTGATGCATGCTCAGTTGGAGCCTTACTTTGATTAGCTGGTATAGTGGGTGACTTACTAGTCCCCTCTTCGGCAGCCACATCTACTTGCTTACCGGTATTCTTACTTCTGGTAACTGGCATCATTACTATAATAAGAGAAACAAACAGATTCAGTGGTCAACTATGACTTTATATACAATATAGGCTCTATTGCACGATCTAAGATATGAAGAAAAGAAACAATTCCTAAATGTCCATAGCCTCCTATTTATAGATGCGGTGCACGACACATCGATAAACAAGACTCTACGTAGACACGGTTTTGTAGACTCACTAGGACGAACTTCTCTGATACCACTTTTGTCACGCCTCAAATCCTATTGGGGCGGACTGGCACCTATAACCGAGGAGGCCTGGGAGAACCAGGTCATAACCTTATACTTCCCATGCATACCTCTATGACAACCCAAAATTTGGACAACATCATGTCGCATATAAAAGGAAATAATCACCTGTATAAGCTCAAGCATACATATATATGTATATACAATACATGGCCATTGGATCCATCACATCTATTAACAAAACACCACCTTGACTGTACATTAGGTCTACAAAGCCTCTAGACAATACACAGAGTTTAAATAAGGTCAAGACACACCCCGCCATATAACTAACTTCTATACAATACCAAAAGAGACTGGATATGACACGAAAAGCCCTGAAGCAAACTGGAACTTACCAAAAATAGCTGGATATCCTGGCTCCTACTTGTGCGGTGTATGAGCTAAGGTACCTGTGCCTGCAATATGAAATGCAGGTCCCCCGTGGGGGACGTCAGTATGAAATATGTACTGAGTATGTAAAGCTGTAGCTAATCACATATGATATAGGAGCTCAATAGAAATCAGAAACAAGTGAATAAATCGTAATAGGAGTGGACCACACTTATTAGAACTTGTGACAACCTATACATTGTATTTATTCAAAGACTTTAACTTCGTTCTTATCATCTTTGTAATTATTACTGTACTGTACTGTGACCATTAGGATGCCTCCAGTACATATCAACTGGTATTGACCCATGATAGGCTTATGCCCCTGGGATACCACCCATAAACACATAAATAGGGATCAACCCATGATAGGCTTATGCCCCTGGGATACCACCCGATAAGAGAGAACTTCCATCACTTAGTTCAATTAACCTTTAAGATTTTTATTTTGGTCACCACCGAATTTTTGATACTTTGAAACAATGATACATCAATAAGAGATATATAAATAGACCATCAATGCAATAACAATGAAGTAAGAAATCATTGGCACATCAATGAAGTGTTTTGGAGTCCTCAATGCCATAACAATGAAGTAGGAACTTATTGGTAGATCAATGAAATGTTTTGGAGTCATCAATAGCACATGGATCTTGTTTGAGTAACCGAATACCTTTTGACATTCATTAGTGTAATAAACATGTAATATTTGGAAGACAAGTAAGTATTGGAATGTCTTGATATCTTGTAGGGTGGAAACAAGTTCATTGGTAACGTAGGACATCATACAAAACCATTATAGATCACGTGTTATTGAATAACTTTGGAAACTTTCTTAATAGAACAATTGTTCACTTTCATGCCAAAGATATGGTATAGAGTATGCTTTACATACCTGACTGTCAACCTTCAATACTAGTCCCAAATGGACTTCTCGTCTTTTTGGATTACTTATCTACAATGAACATATATAGCAATCTAGTATTAGCAACCAAACATCACAATTCAATTATTTGAATTCACCAAACTAGTGGTTAAGTAGTAAGCCTTAATTACACCATAAAGGGTGTCACTTTAACTCTCATATACTCCAATTACATTCACATGCCATGCATATTCATACAACATCCTCCAATAGCAAGTTTGGATTCATTTATCCTTCCAACCAATCCATTAAACCAAATTGAGACATAGGCATGAATAATCATCAATTCATTAGTATATCACTAATACACCTTCCATAACTCAATTACCATATCCACCTTCCATAATTCAGTACAACCAAACCGTGCAAAATAGTCCATAACCCTATTTCCATTACCTTTTAATAACAACCAATACATATAATCCTCTATCACACATATACATATGGAAAAGAACAAAGGCAAACAATATTCATACCTTAGAATTCACCTCTTGATTATGCAATCCTGTTTGCACAAATAATAGGTGTCATTCGAAGCTCTCGAGATGACAAACGCAGTTATCGAATTACTTTGGAATTTCTACGGTTGAATAAAAAGTAATTTAAAGGTCAAATTTGGCTAGGGTTTGTTCTTTCTCAATGATTGATGATGAAAATGAGTTTTTAAACTCATATACATGTATATATACACATATTCCCGTCCATAATATAATAGGAAATGACCAAAATGCCTTTAAAATTTAAATAATGTCAAATTTGTCCTTTGGTGGACTATTTTGATAAGCTAAAGTAGATCGACCATAACTCTTTGCTACGATATCGGATTTGGGTGAAATTGGTATCGTTGGAAGGATAATTTAAAGTGATTTCATTTCATGTAAAGTAGGCCACCCAGTTCGTCCTGTACAAGGAGTTATGATCGTTTGAAGTTGACCCTAAAAATTTGTTTTGATAGGCTGAAGTAAAACGAGTATAACTCCTTACTCAAACGTTGGATTTGGATGAAACCAATTGCATTGGAAATAAGACTCAAATATGTTTCTTTTCATAGGTCGCAGCTCTCCCAGTTTATTATATTAAGGGAGTTAGGATCGTTCAAAGTTGACCCTAAAATTCGGCTGGCCTCAGTAGTTTGTGTGCAGGAAATTTTCCTGCATATTTACTATTCCCAAATATCCCGGCCATCATTTTATAGTTTTAAACGTTCTCGATTATATTCGGAACCTATCCGTTTTTGGAAATCTTTATAGCATTGGAAAGCTAATTCAATAACCTTCGCATGGAACCATCGACTGGCAAATTCCGGTATAAATAAAATAAAAAAATTTATTTCATAATAAATAATACCAATACACATACCTGAATATGCCAATACACGTACTTGAATACGGGGTGTTACATCTTAGGAGTTCCAAACCCACTACTATTATTTTGTAGCTGGCGGATAAATCATTTTCCAGGGCGAAAGGTATTATCAAGCATGTTTTGGTGCAAGTAGGACCGTTAATCTTTCTAGCGGATTTTGTAATTCTTGACTTTGAGGCGGATCCTGTGGTTTTATTTATTTTGGGATGACCTTTTTTAGTAACATAGCAGTCACTAATTGATGTAGCAGCCTGGAAAATAACAATGCGAGCGCATGATAAAGTAGAAGTCTTTGATGTGTACAAGGCGTTGAAACTGCCAGCTATATATGAGGAGTTGTCATCCATATCGGTTATTGACTTTGCTTTTGATTAGCAGTTGATGTTGTCTGATGATCCATTAGAGTGAGCTTTGATGGGTCATGATCTGTATGGAGATGTGGAAGCATTAGAATTGGTCCAGTTTATGAATTTGGCAGTGATTTAGATGATGAAAGTACCTATCAAACCATTGAATAGGCCAATTGGTCCATCGCCCAAGTCCTCAGTTAAAGAATCTCCTAACTTGGTTCTTAAGGTTCTTTCTCCTCACTTACAATATGTTTTTCTTGGTGACCAAGATACTTTACCTATTATTTTGTCTACAGGATTAACAGTTGTACAGGTAAAGGAAGCCATAACAGTTCTAAAGAGGAGAAGAAAGGTAATTGGTTGGCAAATATCCTATATTACAGGAATCAATCCAGCATTTTGCATGCACAACATCTACATAGAGGAGGGTTACTGACCGAGAGTGCAATAATAAAAAAGGTTGAATCCTGTGATGAAGGAGGTGGTAAAAAATAAAGTGATTAAGTGGTTAGATAGTGGTATTGTCTACCCAATTTTTGATAGCAAATAGGTGAATCCAGTGCACTGTGTACCGAAAAAAAGAGGGATAACTATGGTAACTAATGATGACAATGAGTTGATACCCACACGCATGGTGACCGGTTAGAGGATCTGTATTGACTATCAGATGTTGAATGAAGCAACTCGTAAAGATCACTATCCTATTTCTTTGATTGACTAAATACTGGATAGATTGGCAGGACAAGAGTATTATTGTTTTATGGATGGGTACTCTAGCTATAATCAGATAATCATAGCACCGGAAGATTAGGAGAAGACCACTTTCACATGTCCCTACGACACATACACATTCAGGTGCATGCCCTTCGACCTATGCTATGTACCTCTACATTTCAGAGATGTATGATGGCTATATTATCTGACATGGTTGAAGACTTTGTGGAGGTATTCATGGATGATTTCTATGTGTATGGTAGATCTTTGGAAAAGTGCTTGCAGAATCTTGAAGAGTTCTAGCTCGATGCAAAGAGACAAACTTTGTGCTAAATTTGGAAAAGTGCCACTTTATGGTTAAGGAAGGAATTGTCCTAGGCCATATAGTGTCATGTAAAGGACTCAAAGTATATAAATCAAAGGTCGAAGTGATTGAAAAGTTGCCACATCTAGTCACAGTTAAAGGAGTGCGGAGCTTTCTGGGACATGCAGGTTTCTATAGGCGGTTCATTCAAGATTTCTCAAAGATTGCAAGCCCCATGTGCAAATTATTGGACAAATATTTAAAGTTCGAGTTTGGGTATGAATGCCAAGAATCTTTTTAGAAACTAAATAAGAAGTTGATTGAAGCACCTATTCTGATTGCACTAGATTGGGAGTTACCGTTTGAGCTGATATGCGATGCTAGTGATATTGCTGTGGGAGTTGTTTTGGGTCAGAGAAGAGATAAGGTATTTCGATCAATCTACTGTGCTATCAAAGTGTTACATGATGCTCAAGTTAATTATATGGTTACGGAGAAAGAGATACTGGCAGTGGTGTATGCATTCGAGTTTAGATCTTACTTATTTGGTACTAAGGTTATTGTTCATACTGACCATGCTGCTATTAAGTATATTGTAAGAAAGAAAAATGCAATACCTTAATTGATTAGGTGGATTCTGCTACTACAACAATTTGATCTTGAGGTTCGAGATTGGAAAGGAGCTAAAAATTAAGTTCCTAACCACTTGTCACGGCTGGAAAGTCGATATCATATTGTTGATGATTCTCTTAGTATTAAGGAAGAGTTTCCCGATGAAAAGTTATTGCTCCCAAGTTATTGCTCCAGAATAGGTAATAAAGTTCTTCCTTTATTGTTCATCTCCTATTATGTACGAATTCTTTGTGAGAGCGAGTGATTGAATTTTAATATTACCCTCTTGATTAAGATTGTTAAATTATGAGTGATAGGGGGAAAACTTTCTTGTTGTGAGGGTGCATGCGGATGAAAGTCCGGATTACTTATTGAGTTGCCTGATTACGTGCTTGTTTTAAGTTTGCCAACAAATTGAATGTCATTGTTGGGACAATGAAGTGTGAAATAAAGGTTCTTATGCCAAATTCTAGCATAATTCTTAGATGGTGATTAAAAGGTTTGATGATTGCGATGCTTGAAGTTGTTCGAGGACGAACAAGGTTTTAAGTGTGGGGTGGTGATATTGGGAGTATTTATATGTCCAAACATCGCTATTTACACATATTTAGAGTTGTTTTGAGAATAAAAAGTATGCTAATTATATTAAAGTGTGAGTTAAATTGTGTTTTGTTGCTAATTGACATGATTAGAAATACAAGATTAATTTCTCATGGATTTGGAAGAAAATTGGATGCACATAATGAAGAGACGAAAGATCATGTGGATCAAAGTCAAAAACATATGGAGATACATGAAAGTAATGGGGAAAGAAAGGAGCTGAGGATTGACGAGATGAAAGAAAGGAACTGGAGAAAAATTCCAGTGGCACGCCGCGATCTCAACTCGTCGGCTCGACTGGAAAGATTTGGGCCTTAGAAAAAATTTGAAGAACAAGTTCCAGTGCATCGACACGATGTCAACGCATCGCGTTGATGCATTTTTGTGCCTCAAAGAATTCTACCGGTGCAACTTTTGGTGTATCGACGCAATGCCAATGCGTTGCGTCGATGCTTAAAACCTTGACACATAGTGAAATTTTGAGGAGCAAATTCCAGTGACACGCCGCGATGTCAACGCATCTCGTTGAGTGGCCAAGATTTTGACTAAGTTTGTTTTTCCAAAGATGACTTCCAGTGTGGCAACGCGATGTTGATGCGACGCATTGGTTGTATCAATGCGATTAGTGACGCATCGCATCATGGTTTCAGATCTGGTGAAATTTTCTCAAGTATAAAAGGAACACGTGAAGATAATTCCAAACACTTTTTGGCAAGCATAGTAGCGGCGGAAAAATATAGAATTCTTCTTTTAGGATTCTTATTATTTCTACTAATTTTGAGTATGATTAATTACTTATTTTAATGTTTAATTCAAACATGAGTGGCTAAATACCCTTGTTTTGGGGTTGAGGTCAAGAACATTATTACTCTTTGATATTCTTTATAGTAGTTTCTTTTTGGATTATCACCTGGGTTGTTCTTAATTTCTTGAGCTTACTATTTTAATGCTTGACCGCCATTAGAATAACTTTATATTTCTATATGAATTTGGGAGGAGAATCGTAGATTAGAACGAGGAAATTAAGGAGCAAGGTTCTTATCCTTTTATAAAATAAGGGATTTGAATTAGCATCTAGGATAGGGATATACCTAGAAGGCTTGTTTGGTTCAATTGCAAGAAGATTACTTAATGAAACTTGAAGAATTATTGTATCTCCATGGGAGTTGTAGCTGCAATATTCAATAGATAAAAGATTTTAGGTCAGGAGATCAAGATCGTTGCCTAAACCTTGCGAACCAACAACCCGATAACCAATTAGAATACTATAGAGATTTGTATGATTGTTCAAGAAGCCTCAACCCTGGAATTCTTATCATAACTGTTTACAACCATTGCTTGCTTTGATCTAGTCATAAAATTTTATTTCTTGATTATTAATTTACATTTTTATTCTTAAATTAAAAATTATATTGATACTATACAACACCTAATACTCATTTTCTAAAACTAAAAGTTGGTTAAATTTCTAGTTGTTTAGTCCTTGTGGGAACGATATTTGATTGTCTAAATCACTATATTACTTGAACGATCACGTGCAATTGCATGTGCGTCTGAGTTGCAACACACTCTTTATATTATACGTGACCAAAGAACGTGATTGAATTTGAAGATTTGAAGCTTGGTTGCAAGTGCCAGAGTTGAAGACCGCGAGAGTTGACAATGCTTCATTAATTTGGTCATAACTTTTTACCCCGATATCGGATTGAGGTGAAATTGGTATTGTTGGAAAGCTAATTCAATTATCTATTTGATGATGTGGACTTTTGCGCCTTCTAAGTCAACTTTTGGATTAAAACTAGTACATATATTCCGCATGTAGGCAAAACAAGTCCCAAAAGCTAAAATCTCGGGAGATAGGCTGCAGGACTTGTACATGTAGTCTGTACCTACGCCCACCCTATTGACCACAGGTAATACCTATACCTAGGGTCAGGGAGAAGGTGTAGGAAGCATGTGGCCACCGACTCGGCTTTTTTGGATCTTTCGAAAATCATTTCCTAGCATTTCTATGTATCCCTAACACACTTCTATGATGTTTTTAAGTCCTATTATGTATGTGTAATTAGTTTTTCCTATTTTATTTAGGATTTGAATTCTAGGGTTTCTTATAATCCATAAATACCATTTTAGGATTTACTTAGATGATTCCATTACATTCATATATTCACATATTCAGGGGTAGTCCCTTCGGGGCTATCATATACTCTCATCGTTCTTGGTTTATTTTTGGTTTGTTATTCAATTTAAGACTTTGGGATTTCTTATCTTATTATTGTGAGATTAATTTTGTAATTTTGTCTATGAATTTTATGATTGATCTCATAATTATGAGCGGTTATTCCCTTAGCTAGGATTGTGGGAACCCTGACAGATTTACGAAGTAGAGGAAGTGTCAAGTCGTTCTAGATAAAGATTCTTGAATATATTGGATTTTATTCATTCTTATTGTTGTCTTAGTGATGGACAACGTTAAGATCACACCTAGATTATTGGTAGTTACTTTAAAAGAGGAGTAGTGACTAGGAAAAGAAGATCACAACAGTAATTTGAAGATTAACGATTGATCCACACTACTAGGTATTATCTAAGTAAGATAATTAACTATTATCTAATAACTAGAGATCCAAAATATAATAGTTAATTGGGATCAAGATAAGGGTTGTTAAGGCTACATCTTGAGACTCAAAAGGTAAAGGGTAAAATCTGTCAGCTCATCCAAAAGATTATTGATGGTACATAACTTATCGATTCTGTATGCAAGATAGTGGAAAAGTTAAACAAGATCATGATAAGACTACTGAGTTGAGAAGCCAGGGAAAACACAAGCCTAGTGTTCGTCTTAGATTGTTACAACCAAGCCTTGTAACTTTTAGCTAGTTGCTACAAATTCTCCCTCTGCCTGGTGATTTCAACAAGTTCGAGATAGATATTTGGACTATTCCCTGTGGGATCAACCCCAACCTAGTTGAGTTACTATAGTTTGACAACGACCACTTTATCTTTCTATGAAGGGGTAGTTTGGGCATTATCAAATTTTTGCACCATCGTAGGTGAGTACGGTCTCAAAATTATTGATTAAAGTTGTTGGAGTTATTAGGTTTTATTTTTGCTATTTTGTTTATTTTATTGCCTATTTTTCTTGAGATGATAACTTGGCCTGAGAAAGTATGGTGTGATAATGACTCCTTATTTATTGATCCTTTTCCTTTTGATATAGTGTATTACTGCAGGAGCATGATAAATATATTAATGAAACATAATGAAAGCATGATTGACACGTTAGCACTCATGGAAAAAGGAATACAAGATCTTTTTCAAAAAATTAATAGGTATGGCTTGGATATCTGCCACTCATAAATAGAGTTGGATGAAAAATTTGCTTCTTATAACGCCTAACAAATTAGTTATGGGTGGTGTGAGACTAAAAGAATCCTAAAAAACTAGTTTGAGGAGCTGAAATTGGATGAGTCTGAAATTACTCATGCTCTTATTGATAGTGTCACTCATAAGGAGAGCAAACTAGAGTTAGGTGGCGATGTAAAGAAGACTGAAAATCAGGAGTTGAGGTGTATTGGACGTCATTCTAAGCATTTTCCATGTTGTGTTTGCATAGTCAGATCTTGGTTGAGCCATTCGAGCCTGAAGAAGAATGCAAGAAGAAGGAAACGTATGTCTATATTCTTGAATTTGTTGAGCCAGAATCAAATAACTACATTCCTCACATAAGGACCAAGAAGTAAAACATACCATATCTACTGCTTGGGTCCTTTATTTTATACCTCCGCCCTATGAGAAAGGGTCCTTTATTTTATACCTCTGCCCCATGAGCATAACAAGAAATCAGAAAAATAATTATGGGTGTAATTCTTAAGTTCAAAGTGGAAAGAGAAAACTAGAGGCCAACCATCGGGCTACCTTGATGAAGTCTGAGTAATTAAGATACCCAGGGGCTTGTTGGGAAAGTCTGAGTACCCAACCAAGTCCCGTGATGCCCTGATGTAAAATCAGGCACTGCTTGTAAAACAACCCAAGGTATTTTGTTATTTGTATTCGTATTACGTGATTGATGTCAGATCTTCGCACCTATGGTGCCACATGTGTGTTCCCATCTCTCTTGTTTTGTAGAGGTTTGATGTACTGGGGACAATGTATGATTTTAAGTTGGTGGTGGGGCTGTTTGTGGGTCTTGATGTCCTCTTAGGGTTTTTGTTATCGTGCCTCTTTTTCCCTGAGTTTTGTTCCTAGTAGAGCCAGGATACATTCTAAGGCCTATTTTCAAAAATAAAAACACAGATTCATGACACTTATCTGAGTTGTGATGCAAGAGGGGTGCAAGGATGCTGTTTGAAAGCTCACAAACTTGTCCAGAAACTAGCCCAAATTTGAGAGTACAATCTATAAAGGTAGTGTAGGGTAAATAAGGGGTTAAATGACTGAAGTGATCATAATCGGGGTCAGGTGGCCGCAATCGCGAACACCCACATCACTGCGATCTCCCTTGGGGACCGCGATCATGGTAACTTAGAGCAGTTCTACTCCTCTGTTTTCCCCTATTCAGCTGTTTACTCAATTATCTCAAATTTTTCCCCTATTCAGTTTTCAATGCAAAATTATAAACTTTCTCATTTTCAAGATTATCCAATGCACTCTGTAGTGCCACAAATGCATGGGTTATTCATATGCAAAAGATAATTCTACTCTACAAAAACATAACAAAGAAGGATACGAGCCACTCTCGTGGCATTTGTAGGTTGCCACTCACCTAGCGCCTTAGTTATCATCATGGAACGACGTCTTCCTACCTTCACTCTCAAGGTGGGTCTTCAAACCCCTCCTCATTCGCCTTCTCATTTTCAACATCCACCACAGATACTACTTGAAGTTTTGCGGTTTGTTTTTTTTACTTACAAATTTTGAAAGAAACTTCATCCTCATACACCTTAATTTTCATCTCCCCCCTCTATAGATCGACAGTAGCTCTCCCGATGGCCAAGAAAAGATGGCCAAGGATGTTAGGTACCTCTTTGTCTACTTCACAATCTAATACCACAAAGTCCATCGGGATTTTAAAGTTGTCCACTTTGACAAGGTTATCAAATAAAATAACCAACGGCCTTTTGATGGACCGGTCTGCCATTAGAAGTCGCATAGAGGTCGGTGTAGGGGTATCCAATCCAATATTCTTGTATATTAAAAAATGCATTGAGTTGATGCTCGTACCAAGGTCAAATAGAGCTCTTGTAAATTTATGCATCCCAATTATGCAAGGAATGGTGAACGCTTTGGGGTCATCTTTATTTTTCACAACCTTGCTATCCATGATATCACTAATCCATGAGTCACCTCGATGGTTTCACCTTCAATAAGCTTTTTTTAGACATCAACTTTTTCATCAACTTAGTGTATCCCGAAATCTCTTGGATCGTCTCAAGCAATTGGGTGTTTATTGATAGATTGCTAAGTTTTTCCATGAACTTCCTCAATTTGTCACCTTCCTCTTTTTATGCAATCATTAAGGGAAGAACTTGTATTGGGGGCCTTGCTTCACTTTGTGACTTTTTATTCTCAACCACTTCTTCGTCACTTTCCTCGGTTTCCTTCTGATCATCTCCTTCTTGAATTTGAGGTAACACCTCATTTGCCTTCACTTTGGGCATTTTCTCAATCAAGTCTTCTTGAGAGGGTTCATCTAGGGTCTTTCCACTCATTCTAACAATTTCTAAAACTTAGGCATCATTCTTTGGATTACCAATTGTGTCACTAGGGAGTCCACCTCTAAGACTAGTATTTAGTTGCGTTGAGATTTGCCCAACTTGGGTTTCCAATTGCTCAATAGAGGATGAGTGAGACATCACAGTTTGAGAAAGTTGAGAAAAATTACCTTTCAAGTCACAGACCATTTTGTCTATTCCTTCCACTCTATTCAAGATCCTTGTTAATACATCCTCGGTCTTGAATTTTTTAGGTTTGATAATATTTGACTCTTTGTCTTTGGCCTGATCATGAGGGAGGATATAACCCTCATAATCCCAATCCCTATCTCTCTAATCTATATCTCGGTCACGATTCATCTAACCTTGGTTCCCACCTTGCCTTTGACAGGCGAGGCCATACCCCCCCCTGAGTAGTTAGCCAAATAGTGGATTTCCTCATCCAAATTCTTTGCCTCTTCATCATCTTCATAAGATTTTGATGCTACGGCATTGACCACTTTCGCGGGTGCTCCCATAACATGCTTTGTCAAGAATTCAAGTTGGGACATCATTTTTGCCATGTTCTCCTACTTTTCTTCATTCCGCTTTCTTTGTTCATTATCAAGCATAGAAGTAGTAGAAGGAATCTTGGGAGCTTCAGTTTCTCGGGTATGCCAACCTCAATTTTTCTTTGACACTTGTCCAATCAATAGAAAGGTCGCGTGGTGGTGAAAATTTACTAGGAAACCACCCACCGCATTATCTACCACTATTTTGTTTAATGGATCATGGGCACGGTAGATGATCTCGTGAAGTATTTTCTCTGGGACTTCATGATTTAGGCATTGAGCAAGCTTACAGTTAAACCTCTCCCAAGCTTTAAACAACGGTTCTCTATTCATTTGTCAAAAATTCACAATCTCATCCCGTTTCTGAAGCATTTTTATGGCGGGAAATATCTAACAAGAAACACCTTAGTAAGATCGTCCCAAGATGTAATTGAGTCGGAAGGAAGTAAATGGAGCCATGAAACTGCCTCGCCCATTAGTAAGAACAGGTAAAGGCAAAGCCAAATGGATTCTTGAGTAATGTATGCTATATTTAACGGTGCACACACTTCCATAAAATTCTTCAAATGGATATTTGGGTCCTCAAAGGCTTGACCTCCATACAGTCCTTTCATTTGCAATATGTAACATATGCTGCTAGTCACATGGAAGACTCCATTCCCATTAGTTGGTGGATTGCACTTATTTGCCCTACGTCATTTAATGGGCCCTCATCATCTAGAGGGGCATCAAAGGGCCTATGTTTCTTGCACTATCACTCATTGTTATGTTAACACTTTGTTCACCTAAAATAAGATTTAAAAATAACAAATAAAGTAAATTATACCACCTCGAGAATCCTAAGTAAGCATCATACCGCACAAGTGAAATCTATATTTCACTCCCCAGCAATAGCGCCATTTTGATAACGCTTAACTCACTCCCATGATTAAGGGGTGAGGTGGTCATTTTCAAACAACCCAACTAGAATTGGAGTCGAATCCACAAGGAGCGAATTGTAGGCTTCAAATCTTATGGGTGTTCTAGTTACTAAAAGTTTACCCGAAATGATAATAAATAAGATATGTAAAATAAAATGGGGGATTTGATTTGGGGATAGTTTGTTAACTAATAATCAACGAATATAACACTTTTGATTTAAAATTAAGAATAGATAGGGTATTGGGATCATGTCTACCTAAAGATAAAGTGTGTGGGTTAATGATGGTTTAGCATAAAGTTTAGTTGTTGGTCATAGGATATTCTAGATTAAAAGTCATTGTAGTCAATCTTTCAATAAAACTACAATGATTTCACCCATTGGCTCTTTCGAGCACCTAACAATTGTGCAATTCGTAATCACTCAAAACCTCAATCAAGCATCCCTATTTCTAGGATGATGCTCTTAACATGGCTTACACTCCAATCACACTTATTTCTAAGATGGCAAAAGGTAGTAAACCGTAGACTTAATTGTCCATCATTACTTTGTCCCCTATAACCCTCTTTCAAGGATGTTACAGGTTGCCTCATGTTCACTTTTATCCCTCTTTCAAGGATGACAAAGAGTTTCTAGAGTTTAGGGTTTTCACCCATCAAACCTATTTGGAGATTTGGGATTTTCACCCATAAAATTCCAACTAATAAGCCCAAGATGGCAGAATGCATAATCAACAACTAAAAATTAGGCAAACATATCAACACCCACACATAAGCACACTTTAGTTCAACATAATCCCAAGGCTAAATTACTTAGCTACTCATGAAGAAAGTAAAAAGAGATATACCATAGGGATTATCCAAAATATCCATTCTTCACAAAATTACTAAGAAATTAATCCTCCAAGATTAGTTACACACTTGTCCAATTAGGGTTTCTTGCTTTCAAATCAAAAGTAGCTATGAGGTAAGAAATACCTAAAGAAGAAAGGGTTTTTGTCTATGTATGATTTGGGATTCGTTCATGTGATTTTACAAAACTTCCCTAGGGCCTAATCCCACTGAACTGCGATCGCACAAAATTTCCCGCGGCCATGATTGTGTTCTGCAACCGTATTATGCTGACCATCTTGACTGTCTACGACCGTGGTCTGTCCACGACCGTGGAGTGAGGACTACGGTCGTGGTAACTGAGGCTGATATGGTCAGGTCTTCAGTTGCGCTCTTTCTTGCTCCTTTTTATCATTTTAAGCTCCATTCTACATCTTTTAATCTCTTCAACTCTATGCCTGCAATGAGTGGATATTAGTGCATTTACTCACAAATATGTCTTATTTATTCATTCAAAACAAGGTAGTGTGAACAAATATTAGTGAGAATCGGCAGTAAAATCACCACTTTTCAATACCCCCAACTTAAGACCTTGCTTGTCCTCAAGCAACACAACCCCTTATTATGAAACAGTTTCATATGTATGCCCTCATTCTATCACCTAATGATCATGTTGACTTAAACTTGGTTGATGCCACCAAATCTTTTCATACATAGGCAAATAGACTTTTAATGACTCCCTTCTTCATAAAATAGAATAGTGAAAGATGCAATGGACTTTAAGGAGCAACCATATAAAAACTACTAACACTCTATAAATGACTCATATGTTGAATACAATCATGCTATACTTCCATTTATCTCATTGCGTAGAAGATGACAAAATCACCCACCTTAACTAGTTCACATGAATCCTCACAAGAAAGTATAATTTCACACACCTAGTTACCAATCATGCAATAAGGAATTTTAAGTTCAAACACTCACTCTCTCAAGAAATTCTCTATGTTAACAAGTACCATGCCATAGGCTTGCCGCTTTTTTCAATCACCACTACAATTACCATACTTGATTGGGAATCACAAAAGCACTTTTTGATCTCGTAATGTAGGTTTAGGTCAGGGTAGAATACTAACTTGGGATGATAAGGCTAAACCCTCGAACTTCTATATCATAATACTTTTATGCATTGCTATTTTGGCCACTTATTTTTCCTTTTCTAATTTATCTACTTTGTCCCTTTGGCTTTACTTGCATGCTCTTCGCCTCTATTTATTTACTCTGTTTGCATGCAATTAAAATTTATGCATTTCATTCTTTTAATGTATTTTCTCTTTCTTCAAAGAAAAATTGTTACTTGTTTAAGCTTGTAGGCAC
The DNA here is from genome assembly GCA_030864225.1 of Capsicum baccatum var. pendulum. Classification (NCBI taxonomy): domain Eukaryota; kingdom Viridiplantae; phylum Streptophyta; class Magnoliopsida; order Solanales; family Solanaceae; genus Capsicum; species Capsicum baccatum. The sequence continues at coordinate 191,727,918 of CM061560.1, forward strand.
TTTCTTACAACTTTGTGGCTCAACAAAATTTCTTTCTCTTTCCACCACCCCCAACTTAGTCTTTTAGCCTCAATTTGTATTCTTAAGTTCAAGGAGGATAGGGTTCAAGATATGATGAATAGAAGGGTTACGTCTTGTAATGTGTTTGCCAAAAAAAAGTCCAAAGGCTCAAAGAAGGTGACTAGGGAAAAATCCGATGTATTGTAAGGCGCTTTAGGCTAAAGTGGTCTTCCAAAATCACAAGATAGCCTATGATCATTTTACTAACCAAGCACAATAAAATTTTTAGCTTTTAAAGACTAATGGGGCAAGTTCTAGATAGTACAAGTACACATAAGATGAAGACAATTAACCTTACACATGCGAATGTTGTCAAGGGGGTTCAATTATTCTACCCGCCCCAAACAAAGACGTAGTATTCACTACTTTTTTGAAGTCAATTTTTGGAGTCATAAAAAGAGGGAAAGTTTCATCATGAGGTTGCATTGTCCATGCCTTTGAATTTTTCAAAATTTTTGGATGGAGGGGGTTGTTTGCTTTTATATCCGCACAACACATAATTTGCTAATCATGACAACCATCCAAGCTATAGTCTCATATTGCAAATTATAATATGAGCAAACCACCCATAAGGTTACTCAGACTTCACCAATGAGTATGAATGCAATCCTAGTTCGTCAATGCTATAGGTACTCAGACTTCTCTTGCATTTTATGGCCTCGATGCCACGGGTACTCAGACTTCCCCTGCACCTATAGTTGGAAACCCAATCACGATGAAAAGGTTTATCTATTAGAACTAAACTAAAATATCAAACTAAGAACAAAGTAAATAATCCATCCAAATGTAGACACCATCAGAGTGCCTGAATATTACACCCAAATAAAACTAAGAATCATCCAAAATAGCATAAAAGTATACAGAAATATCAATAATACAGGCCCAAATTAAATGAATAAGGAGACACCCCCTATTAAATGGATAACAGTGTCTCCACTGCATAAATAATCAAGGATAAATGAGATAAGGGTGCTCCCTGTAACCGCATCAAGGGTTGCTTTCACTCTTGAATTTTGGTCATCACCATTTTCCTTAAGATCAGTCCACTCGGCTGGGGACTCATCATCACTCTCCACCTAAGAGGAAGTAATTCTATCTTAGGGTTTTAGGACCTTCCATAGACCCTTCTCCCCCTTCCCCATCCTTATAAAGAACTCATCCCTCTTCTTCTCTCTTGAAACTATTTTTTATGTTAAATCCAAAGGTCTCAGTGTGACTCCACCAAAGAGGAGTAGGCTTTCTCAAGCTAAGAAATGGTAGCCTCTTGCTTCTTTTGGTCCTTCCTGTACTTATCATTATTAACTTGTGACACATACGAATGATGGATGGTGGAAGACTCTCTCGATCCTTGGGGCAAACGACACACAAGCTCTTTAATGATTACAATATTTACTCCAATCTCTTCAAGAAGTCCCGTGGTGATTGGCCTATGAGACTCGGGCTTACTACATGCTAGTTTTTACAAGTCAATCTTTCTTTTCTTATTTTTACCGGGTGCGCCCTCTCCTCTAATTCTCAAAGGGTAGATGGGGGCACTAGGACGTACCCATATATAACTAGCATACTTTTCTACCCCTGGTTTTCTGCAAAGCTTAGTAATTAAAGATAGGAAGAAAAGATGCATACCACCTTGGGTCTTAAAATAATCTATTTTATTGACCCCGAGTTGACCAATATCCAGTGGGATGCCATCTAAAATACAAGAAACCATTCGACCACGCAATTCAGGGATTGTTGTCATATGGGTGCAAGGAGAAACTCTGCTACAAGCAATGTGCAGCCATATTCGAGCTTTGGAAGTGAAGCCATTCATGGAGATATCGCTTTTAGTCTTGGTCAAAGTGACTTCCTTTCTGGGGCATAGCCGTTGCACCAACCAACTCCACGGTTTACACCCCTTTGCTTTGAATTCACCCATGTCTGCATGTTTGAGCCCATAAACATCATTGATTTTCCTAGCCCCAGCTTTAATCGGTTTGTCCTGAATCTTAACAGTCACATTGACCGGGTCTGAAAAAGACACTTCGCTGATGTTAGCATAAACTTTGTGGACCCATTGTTCATTTGAAGTACATGGATCCGGGGTGAAGCATTGCCATCCTATGGCTTCAAGTTTGTCATGAAATGCTTGTAGTTTCTCCAGCACATTCTCCAATCAAGTTTCTCTTTTCGGGAGCAGCTTTGTTCTTGGCAGATCAGTGTAGTAGTGAGTGTGAAACTTGGGTGCCATGAATCGGATGTGATCATACTTGTCCATGAGGTTGTCCTAAGAGCACTAGGCACACATCATATTAATCAATGCCATTTTAATATGCCAATTGTACTATATTATTCATTAATTCTTATTAGAACGAGTGGTCGGTGGTGCCGAGTTAAAAATTGGAAGCGTAGGATTTTTGGCATGGCAGGAAACTAGCCTTCAATACCGCAATCGTGAACCATGACCACATTCGCATTGCCGCGATCGCGATACCTGAGATTGATTTTATGCAGCTTCTCATATTCAGATTTCTTCTAATTTTTGGGTTACTACCAGGATCTACAATATGGATGTCTAGGGAAAACAATTGAGCAATCCTAATAAGTGTTTGAATGCCCTTTAAAATGTAGTTACTCCTATTGAAAGTTTATTTGGGCAAAGTGTCAAACACATGGTATGCACATCTTGTTTGTTCATATTTTACACATATTATTGGGTAGTCAAGATGTCCCAATTATATGCACACCTTATTTAAGAAGCTAACATCACACCACACCAAGTATGACACCATGGAAGTAATAACAATCAAAGCATTAGACCTTTTCTTAAACATGAATTCTAGGGCCCATTTTCAAAAATAAAAACACAGATTCATGATACTTACCTGAGTTGTGATGCAAGATGGGTGCAAGTATGCTGTTTGAAAGCTCATAAAATTGGCCAGAAACTAGCCCAAATTAGAGAGTACAATTTGTAAAGGGAGCATGGGGGAAATGAGGGGTTAAAAGACTAAAGTGACCGCGATCATGGCCAGGTGGCTGCGATCTCATACACTCACATCACCGCGATCGCGCTTGGGGACTGCAGTCATGGTAACTGAGAGCAGTTCTGCTCCCCTGTTTTCCTATGTTCAACTGTTTACTCAATTCTCATAAATTTTTACCCTCAGTTTTCAATACAGATTTACACATTTTCTTATTTTCAAGCTCATCTAATACACTCCGTTGTGCCACAAATTCATGAGTTATTCATATGCAAAAGATAACATCTATTCTACAAAAACATAACAATGAAGGATACGAGCCATTCTCGTGGCATTTGTGGGTTGCCTCCCACCTAGCGCCTAAGTTATAATCGTGGCACGACGTCTTCCTACCTTCAATATTAAGCTGGGTCTTCAAACCCCTCCTCGTTCGCCTTCTCATTTTCAACATCCACCACGAATACTACTTGAAGTTTCGTGGTTTGTTTTTCTGAATTTCAAATTTTGAAAGAGACTTTATCCTTTTGCACCCTAAATTTCATCTACCTCCTCTCAAGATCAACAATAGCTCTCCCAATGGCTAATAAAGGATGGCCAAGAATGATAAGTACCTCTTTGTCCATTTCATAATCCAATACCACAAAGTCCGCTGGGATTATAATCTAGTCCACTTTGACAAGGATATCAAACAAAATGCCTAATGGCCTTTTGATGGACCGGTCCACCATGAGAAATTGCATAGAAGTCGGTGTAGGGGTATCTAATCTGAGCTTCTTGTAGATGACAAAATGTGTTGAGTTGATGCTCGCACCAAGGTCAAATAGAGCTCTTGCAAATTCATGCATCTCAATTGTGCAAGGGATGGTGAACGCTTTGGGGTCATATTTCTTTTTCGCAATCTTAGTATCCATGATATCACTACACCCATGAGTCAACTCAATGGTTTCACCTTCAATAAGTTTTTTTTAGACATCACCTTTTTCATCAACTTAGCGTAACCTGGAATCTCTTGGATCACCTCAAGCAATGGGGTATTTATTGATAGATTGCTAAGTTTTGCCATGAACTTCCTCAATTTGTCACCTTTATTTTGTATGCAATCATTGAGGGAATGGAGGAAGAACTTGTATTTGGGGCCTTGCTTCACTTTGTGGCTTTTTATTTTCAACCACTTCTTCGTCACTTTCCTCGGTTTCCTTCTGATTATCTCCTTTTTGACTTTGAGGTAACACCTTATTTGCCTTCACTTTGGGCATTTTCTCAATCAAGTCTCCTTGAGAGGGTTCATCTAGGGTCTTTCCACTCCTTGTGACAATTTTTAGAACTTGGGCATCATTCTTTAGATTATCAATCGTGTTACTAGGGAGTCCACCTTTAGGCCTAGCATTTAATTGCATGGAGATTTGCCCAACTTGGGTTTCCAATTGCTCAATATAGGTTGAGTGAGACATCATGGTTTGACAAAGTTTATAAAAAACACCTTTCAACTCATGGACCATTTTGTTCATTCCTCCCACTCTACTCAAGATCCTTGTCAATACATCTTCGGTCTTGAATTTTTTGGGTTCAATAATATTTGACTCTTTTGCTTTGGCCTGATCATGAGGGGGGACATAACCGTCATAATCCCAATCCTTATCTCTCCAATCTCTCATCCAACCCTAGTTCCCACCTTGCCTTTGACAAGCGGGGTGGAACCCCCCGAGTAGTTAGCCAAATAGCGGATTTCGTCATCAACCTTCTTTGCCTCTTCATCATCTTTATAAGATTTTAATGCTACGGCATTGACCGCTTTCGCGGGTAGGACCATAACATGCTTTGTCAAGAGTTTAAGTTGGGTCATCATTTTTGCCATGTTCTTCTCCTTTTCTTCATGCTGTTTTTTTTGTTCATTATCAACCATGGAAGTAGTAGAAGGAATCTTGAGAGCTTCATTTTCTTGGGTATGCCAACCCTGATTTTTCTTTGACACTTCTCCAATTAATAGAAAGGCCGCGTGGCAGTGCAACTTTACTAGGGAACCACCCTCCACATTATCTACCACTATTTTGCTTAATGGATCAAGGGCACGGTGGAAGATCTTGAGAAGCATTTTCTTTGGACTTCATGATTTGGGCATTGAGCAAGCTTACTATTAAATGTCTCCCAAGCTTCAAACAATAATTCTCTATTCATTTGTTGAAAATTCACAATCTCGTCCCACTTTTGAAGGATATTTTATGGTGGGAAATATCTATCAAGAAACACCTTAGTAAGCTCGTCCCAAGATGTAAGTAAGCAGGAAGGAAGTGAGCGGATCCATGAAACTACCTCACCCATTAGTGAGAATAGGAAAAGGCGAAGCCGAATAGATTCTTGAGTAATATGTGCAATAATGAATGACACACACTTTCACAAATTCTTCAAATGGATATTTGGGTCCTCAAAGGCTTGACCTCCGTAAAATCCTTTCATTTGCAATATGTGAAGCATGATTCTAGTTATATGGAAGACTCTGTTCCCATTAGTTGATGGGATACGAATTGCAGTTGTTAGCCCTGTTTCATTTATTGGGCCCTCATCATCTATAGGGGCATCAAAGGGGTCCATGTTGCTTTTTCTATCACTCATTGTTCTGTTAACACTTCGATCACCTAAAAAAAGATTTAAAAATAATAAATAAAGTAAATTATACCACCCTGGGTATTCCCAAGTAAGAATCATACCGCACAAGTGAAGTCTATATTTCACTTTCCGGCAACGGCGCCATTTTAATAACGCTCTACTTACTCCTATGATTAAGGGGTGAGGCAGTCATTGTCAAACTACCCAACTAGAGTTGGGGTTGAATCCACAAGGATCAAATAATAGGTTTCAAATCTTATGGGTGTTCTAGTTACTACAAGTTTATCCGAAATGATAATAAACAAGACATGTAAAATAAACTTAGGAATTTGATTTGGGGATAGTTTGTCAACTAACAATGCACAAATATAACACGTTTGATTTGAAATTAAGAATAGAGATGGTCTTGGGATCATGTCTACCTAAAGGTAAAGTGTGTGGGTTAATGATGGTTTAACAAGAAGTTTAGTTATTGATAAAACTACAACGATTTCACCCATTTGCTCTTTCGAGCACCTAACAAGTGTGTAATTCATAATCACTCAAAACCTCAATCAAGCATCCCTATTTCTAGGATGATGCTCTTGAAATGGCTTACACTTTAATCACACTTACTTATAAGATTGCAAAAGGTAGTAAACCATAGACTTAATTGTCCACCATTACTTTGTCCCCTATAATCCTCTTTCAAGGATGTTATAGGTTACCTCAAGTTCACCTTCATCTCTCTTTCAAGGATAACAAAGGGTTTTTAGAGTTTGGGGTTTTCACCCATCAAACCCATTTGGAGATTTGGGGTTTTCACCTATCAAATTCCAACTAATAAGCTCAAGAAATGGTGGAATCCATAATCAACAACTAAAAATCATGCAAACATATCAACACCTACACACAAACATACTTTAGTTTAACATAATCCCAAGACTAAATTACTTAGCTACTTATGAAGAAAGTAAAAAGAGATATACCATGGGGATTATCCAAAACATCCATTCTTCACAAAATTACTAAGAAATTAAGCCTCCAAGATTAGTTACACACTTGCCCAATTAGGGTTTCTTTCTTTTAAATAAAAAATAATTATAAGGTAAGCAATACCCAAAGAAGAAAGGGGTTTTGCCTATATACGATTTGGGAGTTGTTTATGTGATTTCATAAAACTTCCCTGGGGCCTAATCCCCCTGGACTGTGATCGCGCAAGATTGTATGCGATTGCAGTTACGTTTTTCAACCATATTATGCTGCTCGTCTTGACTGACTACGATGGCAGAGTGAGGATCGTAGTCACAGTAACTGAGGCTAATGTGGTGTAGGTCTTCAGTTGCACTCTTCCTTGATCCTTTTTTATCATTTTAAGCTCTGTTCCATATCTTTTAATCTCTTCAACTCTATGCCTGCAATGAGTGGATATTAGTGTATTTACTCACAAATATGTCTCATTTATTTATTCAAAACAAGGCAGTGTGCACAAATGTTAATGAGAATAAGTGGTAAAATCACCCCTCATTAGACCCCAAGATTAGTGTAGTGCCAATGAGGCTTAGTCAATTTAAAAGTTCATATGTATCATACCAGCCCCGAGCCTACATTATAAGCCGAGAAAAGTCCTATAGTGATCCTAACTTGACTGTCTGAAAATTAAGATAAAGAAAATAAGGGCAAGTCTATGGTATTTGACATGCATTGATTAGAACTTTTTTTCGAGTGTGAGTGTCTGTTGGATGTCCCTACATTAACATAATGGATTTCATATATGAGTGAGTTGGACTTCTTTAATGTAAGGGCACATGGGTTGTATTGCTGGCTGCTTACTTGTTTGGGTAGTGTAACTTGTATATATGCATGGTTGTTTATTACTGATGTAATGAAATAGCTTGATTTCTTTGTGTCATATTGTTGTTCTTTATTAATACACAAATGGGTTTTAAATTATTAAACTTGGAGAGGGTAATGATCTGGTACTTAAATTTGATGATTGACTACCATAGGTATCTTAGGTTTCTCTTAGTTAAGCATCATTATATTGTTTTGTTATATTTTGTTGCCTGAGGACATGCAATATTCTAAGTTGAGGGTATTGATGTGATATAGAAATATATCACTTACAATGCTTATTACTATGAGAATATACTTGTACTTAAGGTTATTTTGTTGGATTTGAGGTATTTTTGGAGTGTTTTGCAGGAAATTAGATTTTGGATGCTAAATTCGAGAAAAAAATGAAAAGTGATATTTTAGGCCACTTACTTGATCATTATTGCATATTTTCTACACTTCCCAAATTTTACATGACCAATGCATATGATTGAAGTTGAAGATTTGAAGATTGGTTGCAAGTGCCAGAGTTGAAGATCGCGAGAATTGACAATGCTTTATTAATTTGGCCATAACTTTTCACCCCAATACCGGATTAAGGATAAATTAGTATCGTTGAAACTATAATTTTGTTACCTATTTGATGGTGGGAACTTTGGCACCTTTCAAACCAAAAGTAGCACATACGGTCTGCATGTAGGGAAAGCAAGTGCCGGAAGCCAAAATCTCGAGAGATAGGCTGCAAGACTTATACCTCGATCTGTACCTATGCCTACCCTACTGACCATGGTACTACCTGATCCCAGGGTCAGGGAGCAGGTGCAGGGCACAAATGGCCACCAACTCAGCTTTTTTGGATCGTTCCAAAATTATTTCCTAGGGTTTGTATGTATCCCAAACATAGTCCTATGATGTTTTTAAGTCCTATTATGTATGGGTAATTTGGTTTTCCTATTTTATTTATGATTTGACTTCTAAGGTTTCATGTAATTTATAAATACCCTTTTAGGCTTTATTTAGATGATTCCATTACATTCACTATTCACATATTCAGGGATATGCCCTTAGGGGCTATCCTATACTTTCATTGTTCTTGGTCTGTCTTTGGTTTGTTATTCAAATTTGGCATTTCTTCTCTTATTATTGTGAGATTTATTTTGTAATTTTGTCTATGGATAACATGATTAATCTCATAACAATGAGCGGCTAATTCCCTTAGCTAGGATTATGGGAACCCTGGCAAATTAACGAAGTACAGGAAGTGCCAAGTCATTCTAGATAAAGATTCTTGAATGTATTGGGTTTTCTTCATTCTTATTTATGTCTTAGCGGTGCCCAATGTTAAGATCCCGCCTAGATTATTGCTACTTACTCTAAAAGATGAGTAGTGACTAGGAAAAAAATCATAATTGTAATTTGAAGATTAATGGTTGATCCGCACTACTAGGTATTATCAAAGTAAGATCGTTAACTATCATCTAGTAACTAGAGAAAGGTAATAGTTAACTGGGATCAATATAAGGGTTAGTAAGGCGAAATCCTGAGACTCAAAAGGTAAAAGGTGAAATTTGTTAGCTCGTCCAAAAGAATATTGATGGTACACAACTTATCAATTCTGTATGCAAGATATTAGAATAGTTCGACAAGTGCACGATAAGTCTACTGAGTTAAGAAGCCAGGGGAATACAAGCCTAGTGCTCGTCTTAGATTGTTTACAATGAAAACCAACAAAGACTTTTTACTTTTAGCTAGTTACTATAACCCACTTCCCTCCTTTTCATTTTTTTGTACTTCCTGGTGATTTCAATAAGTTTGAGACAAACTTCTGGCCCATTCCTTGTGGGATCGACCCCAACCTAGTTGGTTTACTATATTTTGATAGCTACCGCTTTATCCTTCTAAGGATGGGTAGCTTGGGAGTTATTAATGGCATTTAGTTTTGGGGGCATTTTAGATTTTTTTATATTACTCCTCATTATTTCATTTAGAACTATTTTGATATAAAAATTGATATAAACTTTCCTCCTTTTGCATTTAAAAATGGCTAAGGTTTTATAGTGATTACCTTGGTTATATAATTCTCCTATTGAAAGGTTAATGTAAATGTCACTCACGATAGAATTTGGATCATGACATAACATAGTTAAACACCATCGCACGATAAAGAGCATGAAAGAAGGAAATGTTTCCTAAAACTTCTCGTAGCCTCTCCTTTATGAATATGACATGCTTCACACCTATAAAAGAGACTATTAAATTTGGTTTTTCATACATTCTAAGACACTTTAAACCTAGGGCTCTGATAACAAGTATGTCACGGTCTGAGTCTACACCCTAGACACAACACAGTACTTAGAACCACAAGTGATTTCAAGTGAAACCTTGATATTGGCATATTACTAAAATTAAATACTGAACTACTAAGCGGAAACATAATAAAGTGAAATAGAAAATCTATTAAATCAACTGACAATTTTGAATAAAATAATATCTAAAAATAAAATCCGTAAAATGAACTATCTAGGTTTGTATAAAGCTCTAATACTCTAAGGATGAGCTGTTGTGATAAGATCCCAGCTAACTCTAAAATAACTAAATAATTGTCTGAGATAAATTAATAAATTGAAAAATATAATTAGCCCTCAAATGATGAGGACTCGCTTAAAGTTGGACTGAAGTATTGTAACACTCAAATTTTTGGGCAATTCATTTTTGCCTTCCCGTGTACGAAATAGAAACTTTTGACTCAAACTATATTTGGGGAAGTTAAAAGGGTAACCCGAAAGAATTTCAGAATTTTCGAATGGTATTTGGGGTAGTTTTTGGTCACGGAGGTAGTAAGCCTCCACGATAGCCCCCGACGTAGAAGGTAGTCACCGCTATGAGGTCTACGATGCAGACCTATGTATTTTTCTGCCTGTTTCATTTAATTAAAAAGGAGAGAAGGTCAGTAAGGTCCTTTCACTCATACACAACTTTTAAAACATACAAGGACCAATTCTCATCAGTTATTAAATACGCAAAGGTCATTATTCACTTTAAACATCCTCTCTTCAAATCCCATTTTTAGGTCAAGACTAGGGCTTAAAGAGCTGATCATCTATGGTACCAAGGGTGTTGCTTTCTTCTAATTAAAAGAGTTTTTATCACATAGTTGGGTTACCCAGTATGTATGTTTTCCTTGAAAGGCCTTGGTGGCCATGTATTAATGGTGGAATTGGAACCTTATGGGTTTTGTTGACAAAATGGGTTCGAGTCTCGAATGATTGATTATTTAAATATTTTTTGACCTATGGGCTCGAGTCCCATTTGGTTGAGTAGATGACATGGCATGATTATATTAGCTTGCAAGCGAGGTTGATTTGACGATACCAATGGGATACATTGGTGTGTAATTGGTTTAATACAATAGGAATATGCGTTAAATATTTTAATTAGTCTAAAAATAGGGTTGTGTAGCTATCCGTGGAAGATGGATGTCCCGAGGGATAGACACTAGAAACTGCACTAACCGATGTGGGGGTCGTTATGGCTTGAGGGTTTGAGTCCCCCTACTTATGACCAAGTGGTTCGAGTCCCCCTTATATTTATTTCATATGATTGGAGGGTTCGAGTCCCTCATATCACATTTCATGATCAGGTGCTTAAGTTACCTTAGTATATGATTAGAGAGTATGAGTCCCCGTGTATATATATATGATCTTTCTTCGATTTGTATGGCTACACGGATTAGGTCCCGACTAGGGGCTGAGAACTGGGGCCAATATAGCTCGTGTGTACTATTATTATGGCGGTTAAGCTACACAGTCTAGGTAAAGATTTTAAATATTCATGCTAAGCCCTATTCCCTACCACAACATGTGATATATATATGTATATACGTATTTGCATTTGATATATGCAAGGGATTTGATTGGTTTTGAATCATTATCCATGGCATTATTTGTTCCCTTATCCCTGATTTACATGCTAGCGCTTCAACCACTAACCGTCTTCAAACGTTGTATCCCCACGCGATGTAGGATTTGGCCATACTTCTACTCCTCCTGTATAGTGCCTAGGATTTGGGAGCAGTTCGTGAGTTTACACTGAAGTGATGAGCTTTCATACATAGAAAGTCTACATTTCATGTTTTGTCTCCTATGTCTTAAACTTGTTTAGACTTATTTTTGGCTATAGTCGGGGGCTTATCCCGACACTTTATTAGTATTCAGTTTTTTAGAGGCTTTGTTGGATACTGTGGACATGGGCTTGGTGGTTGTATTTTGATATTGGTTTTGATACTATGGATAGTTTTAGATATTGATTTATATATATTTTTGAGTTTATTTTTCCTGTCATACTTTATACTGGTATTCATCTGTTACTAGGTGTTCATGGTTATATTGGAATAGGCTCAGGGGCGGTCTTCGATCCTTGATGGACTTAAGATGCCCGTCATAACCAGACCCTGGTTTGGATCATGATAAAGTTAGCATCAGAGCCTAGGTTTCGGTGTCATGGGGTATCCATAAAGCCGTGTAAAGTAGAGTCTCTTTTAAGGATATGTAGCGCGCCACACTTATAATATATGGGCCACGAGGCATTTAGAAATATTTCCCTTTCTTGTCATCTTATTTTTGAGCTATAGATTCTAACGTCTTGGATTTCTCTAACTCCCATTTATTTGCCTTTTAGCTCATGCCTCCCAGATATCTGAAGGTCGTGGAAACTTATCTATCCCGCCTGAGGACAATGTGGGCAGAAGTTATTCTATTTATAAAGTGTAGACCTGGTCTAGGGTCACTATTTTTGACTATTCTCATGGAGTTCTACCTGTTCCCACAACCCTTCTCCAGCCGATGGTGCTCAGACTCAGCCACCCTAGGGAGATATCACTAATGTTGAGTTTCACCAGTCCATTAATATATTAACTCAGTTGGTGACGTCTTAATCAATTCAGATAGCTTCAACTGGTATTATTAAGAGTTCATCTGAGGCCACTAGAGTTGGACTATTTATGAGGTTGAGTTCTCCTACTTTCTATGGTACTAAGATTGAGAAGGATCCTCAGAGTTTTATTAATGAGATGGCGAAGATATTTCTAGTTATGCATCCTACTGAGGTAGAAGGTGTAGAGTTTGTAGCATATCTGTTGAAGGATGTAGAGTACCAATGGTATTAATAGTAGAAAAAGCTTAAGGGAGATGCTACTGAGTCTTCCTTGTGGGATAATTTCTCTAGTGCTTTTCTTGACCTTTTCTTTCCTATAAAGTTAAGAAAGGTGAAAGCGGAGGAGTTTGTGAATTTGAAGCAAGGAAAGAAATTAGTGAATGAGTATGCCTTGAAGTTCCACCAGTTGTCACGGTATGCTCCTGAGCTGGTGTCTAGCATGAGAGCTAGAATGAGAAAATTTGTTTCTGGTTTATGTCATGGTTTAATCTTGGAGAGTAATGTTGCCTTGCTGAACAAGGATATGGACATATCTATACTTGTAGTGTATATATAACAGGTTGAGGAGGAGGAGAAGAAGCAAGCAGATATAGGGAACAAACAGAGTAAGAATTTTCGGTATTTAAATCAGGGTGAAGGTCAGTAGCAAGGTGGTAGAAATAGTGGTAAGTGGTTTAAGAAGAAGTAGGGTAACTCTGGTTCCTATTCGACGGCTAGTGCTCCTTATTCGAAGCTATTCAGAGATCATCGTTTTTAGAGTGGTGATAGTTCTCGAGCACAGGGTGCCCAATCTCAAGACAGTATGGCTAAGTCACTCCATCATATCCTTCTTGTAGATTTTGTGGTCGAGTGCATTGTGGTTTCTGTAACGAGGGGAGAAATAGGTATTTTGGTTGTGGTCAAATTGGGCATTTGCAGAGGGATTTTCCTTTGAAGGTTACTTTTAAGGCCAATAATGTTCTTGTTGCCTCTTCATCAGCTCCTGCATCGAAGGGTGCCATTTCTACAACCGATACGGGTCAAAACCTCTTGTATGCTTTTACTACTCGTTAGCATTCTGAGGCATTACTTGATGTCATCACTGGTATATTGAAACTCTTTTCTCGTGATGTGTATTATTTACTTGATTTGGGATCCACTGTTTCCTATGTGACCCAATTTGTGGCTGTGCATTTTGGTTTTGGTCCCGAGTGTATTTTAGATCCTTTCTCTGTTTCTATCCTGGTGAGTGACTAGTGGTTGCCCGCAGAGTCTATAGGGGTTGTGTGGTATCTATTAGTGGTAGGGAAACTTTGGTGGATTTGTTTGAGCTAGACAACTAGATTTTGATGTCATATTGGGGATGGATTGGTTGCATTCGTGCTATGCCTCTTTAGATTGTCGGACCCATAAGGTCATATTTAAACTCCCTAATAAGCCTATTATTAAGTGGGAAGGGAGTTTCTTAGTACCTAAGGGGAGGTTCATATCTTATCTTAGAGCCCAAAAATTAATTTCCAAGAGGTGTTTTTATTATTTGGACTGGGTTAAGGATTCTAACTCGGAAAGTCCTTCCTTACAATCCATTCTTGTGGTTAGTGAATTTCTCGAGGTCTTTGTTGATGATCTTCACAGTGTTTTTCCTAATAGGAAAATTGATTTTGGGATTGATTTTGTCCCTAACACTCGTCCTATCTCTATCCTTCCTTATAGGATGGCTCCGACTGAGTTGAAAGAGCTTAAGGAACAATTGAAAGATCTTCTTGATAGGGGTTTTATCCATCCTAGCGTGTCTCTGTGGGGTGCTTCTGTTCTCCTCATACGTAAGAAGGATAGTTCCCTTGTGATGTGTATTGATTACCGTCAGTTGAATAAGGTACAGTGAAGAATAAATACCCTCTTCCTTGGATTGATGATTTGTTTGACCAACTTCAGGGTGTTAAGTATTTCTCTAAGATTGATCTTCATTTGAGTTATCATTAGTTAAAGATTAGGGAGGAGGATATCCCTAAGAATGCCTTCCATACTCGATATAGACATTTTGAGTTCTTGGACATGTCTTTTGGTCTGACCAATACCCCTACAGCATTTATGGGTCTCACAAACTAAGTATTTCATCAATTTTTGGATTTGTTCGTGATTGTATATATTAATGATATTTTGGTATACTCAAAAAGTGAGGTGGATTATGCCAATCACCTCCGTATTGTGTTGCAGACCCTAATGGATCAGCAATTGTATGCTAAGTTTTTGAAATATAAGTTCTAGTTGAATGTTGTTACTTTTCTGGGTCATGTTGTTTCTAGTGAAGGGATAATGTGGATCTACAAAAGGTTTCAGTGGTTAAGAAGTGTCCTAGGCCCACGACTCCAATTGATATTCGAGCTTCTTGGGTTTAGCAGGCTATTATAGGAGGTTTGTGGAGAGTTTTTCATTGATTGCTGCACCTTTTACTTGGTTGACTCAAAAAAAGGTAAAGTTTCTCTGGTTCAATGCTTGTGAAGGGAGTTTTGAGAAGCTAAAAGACAAATTAACCTCTACTCTGGTTTTGACCCTGCTCAAGGGTAGTGATGGCTTCGTGATTTATTGTGATGCGTCCCGTGTGGGTCTTGGTTGTGTATTGATGCAGCATGCAAGGTGGTAGCATATGCTTCTAGACAGTTGAAATGTCATGAGAGGAATTATCCAATTCATGATTTGGAGTTGTTAGTTGTGGCATTTGCGTTGAAGATTTGGCAGCGTTATCTATATGGGGTTTATGTGGACATCTTTTCATATCATAAGAGACTTCAGTATGTTTTGACCCAGAAAGAGGTTAATCTGAGGCAGAGGAGATGGTTTGAGTTGCTAAAGGATTACTACATGAGTCCCCACTATCACCGAGGTAAAGCTAATATGGTAGCTGATTCTTTAGCAGGTTATTGATGGGAGCTTATGCCATGTGGATAAGGAGAAGCGGGACATGGTGAAGGATATTCACCATTTGGCTAATCTTGGTGTTTATCTCCTAGATTCTGAGGATGGTAGTATGTTCGTACAAGAGGTGGCGAAGTCGTCTCTTGGTGCTGAGGTAAAGGAGGAGCAAGTGTTAGTCCTATCTTGATGAGTATTAAGGAAGATGTGAGTAAGGGAGGTTGAATGTTCCTGATGTGTAGGGGTGTACAGACCAAACCGTCAAGTCGAATCGAACCTACGAACCAAACCAAACCGAAAAAAAAAATCGACTTATGGTTTGGTTTGATTGGTTTGGCGTTAGAAAAAAAAAATGACCATTCTTGGTTTGGTTTGGTGTTAGCCAAATAAAAGTCAAATCGAACCCGAATCAAACCGACATAATTATATATATATATTAACCACACGTGTCTCGCACGTCTAACCTTTGATTATTTAAAATTAGACGATTTTGTCTATTGCGAAAGCTTATATAGATATTTATATATAACTTTATTATAAAAAAGTTAAATAGTAATTTACTCAAATAGAGTGGATTATAATTTTTTACAAAGATATCTAATTATAATAACATTGTTTGCTTACAAATCTTGTGCCAAAAAAGACTATAATTGGACACAACAGTAAAATTAAAACCTTATCAATTACATGCACAAAAGATGATAAAAGAAATATTGCTCGAGAAAAAAATGCAATATTATCAAAGGCAAAAATAATTGAGAGAATAATACCTTAAAATTTTTTGATGAAGAATGTTGAATAACGGCCTTTTATATATAAGCGTTCAAATCCTTCTCCTTACATAAATATCAGTCGAATTTTCGTGTTCATATCTCAAATCTATATAGTCAGATTTTTTAAGTAGATATTTGAATTATATTTAGTTGAATTCCTACATCTATATTTGTATGTGGCTCCGTATCATCAAATTTTTAAATTTAGATTATGAAGATCAAATATCCACATGTGATTACAAGAAACCAAGACATTCACATACAAACTAAAACCAACTCAATCAAACCCAACCTTTGATAGAGGAAGGTACTATGCATAATGTGATATTGGTAAAAATAACTATACAACAAACAACTTTTTTGCTTCGCTTTTGTTTTGTTCTTTGAAATTCCATAGCCGCTTTTTTTATGTTATTCTCATAAATTAGTATTACGATTTTCTTTAACATAAATAATAATTAATATGTCTCACTTACAAATAATATGGATTTCTATAGTGGTTGAATTGTACATAAAAGTTACGATATTACAAAAAACATGCCTCATAAATAAAAAAGAATTTAACCTCCTATCCTAATTCGTGACCTTGATATGTGTTTCTTTAAAAAGAAAAATGGGGTTGGAACCTTTTTTATGTCACGATTACGCAAAGAAAGTAAAAGAAAAAAAGAGCAATAAACCTTTGATTTTTGACAACTTCATTCGGCGGCAATATACTTATCCAATTTTTCGATTAGAAACTTTCAACTAAAAGAGAAACACAATACACTATCAAAAGAGAGAATCAATGTCAATTTTTTATTATTATTCTTCATATATAATCTTTAAAGGTATGATTTAAAAGAAATAAATAAAGGCAAGAGAGATGATGATAATGATAGTAAGGAAATGCCTGAATCAAAACTAAAATAAAAAGCAATAGTACAATATAAAAAATTGTTTCGTATAAATTTTGATCCAAAATATTACTTAAACAAAATTATAAAGAATATTTTTTATATAAGCCAAAATTCTATTTTTAGAAGTACTAAATATTAGCTAGATTAAATAATCAAAATCAATAAATATATGTTATTAAATCCTACAACCCATGCGTAGGAACAATAAATTAAATTTATTCTATTTATAAATTTTTCCTTTTATAAATCATATAATTAAATATAAATTTTTCCGCCTTCTTTTTCTTACGTGCACAAAGATTTCTTCCCTTTTTAACTATGACTTGTCCTACAATTTTATTCATAATATTCTACTTATTCTTCTTTATAATTTTAAATTATAAATTACTAGAAGTTTTTAGTTTATCAGGATTCTTTCTATATATTTTAGGAGTTATTAAATTCTTTTCATATATTTTAGGAGTCTTTAATCTAATTAAATAATAAATTGAGGAAAATAGTAAAAAGATGTTTTTATCTATTGCAGAGGCTTCTAATGAAGGGAAAAAAGTTCAAACGTCATTTTTAAGGCCCTTCACACTTTTAATATATTATAGATATAATATTCGAACTTTTTTATACATAAAATATTAATTAAAATCTACTTTTTAAATACTTTTTCAACTAGTTTTAGTAATTTTCAATAATTTGAAAGTAGATGTAGATATATATTTAAATTTGGTCCTTTAAGTTATAATATTTGTTCATTAATTGCTAATTAAATGATCCAAAACCCAATATAAACTTAAAACCTAAACTTTTCACCCCTCATCTCACTTTTTAGTTTCACGAAAGTTTTTCGCTCCTCATTTTTTCATAATTATGGTTTTTCATTAGCACATGAGTGAAAACATATTTGATTTAGTCTTCGATCACAATATAATTGTAAAAACTAAATATTATTAAAAAAATGAAAAAAATCAAAAAAAACTCAAAAACTCAAAAAAATCAACTAAAACCTAAACCAAAAAAATCAATGTTATGTTGGTTTGATTTGGTTTATAGTTTTAATAAACCTACATGATTGGTTTGATTTTTTTTAATAAAAAACAAACCAACTCAACCTATGTACACCCCTACGGATGTGGATGGGTTGCGAGGCAGAATTTTGGTCGAAGCTTATAAGTCGAGTTATTCAATTCATCCTAGTTCGACAAAGATGTATCATAATCTTAAGGAGATTTATTGGTGGAATAATATAAAGATGAATGTTGAAAATTTTATGGCTAAGTGCATGGTGTGTTAACAAGTGAAGGTGGAACACTTGAGACTTGGCGGATTGTCTCAAGAAATTGAGTTGCCTGTATGGAAATAGGAAGTGATAAATATGATTTTGTCACCGGTTTTCTATGGTCTCAAAGCTAGTTTGATTCTATTTGGGTCATTGATAAAAATGGGAGGAAATAATGACTAAGTCTGCTCATTTTTTGCCAGTGAGGACTAATTATTCGACTGGGGATTATGCAAGGTTGTTTATTCAGGAGATTGTGAAATTGCATGGTGCTTCGATTTTCATTAGTTTGGATCGTGGTACTCAGTTCTCATCTCATTTTTACTGGTCGTTTCAGTGAGGTTTGGGGACTAAGGTTACCCTTACTACCGTTTTTCACCCGCAGACAGATGGACAAGCAGAAAGGACCATTCAGATTTTAGAGGTTATGTTTTGGGCTTTTGTGATTGATTTTGGTGGTAGTTGGGTTGACATTTTCCTCTTGTGGAGTTTGCGTATAATAATAGTTATCACTCTAGCATTGGTATGGTTGCGTTTGAAGATTTGTATAGTAGGAGGTGCAGATCTCCTAGTGTGTGATTTGAGATTGGTGAGGCAAGGTTATTTGGTCCTGATTTAGTTCATCAAACTATGGAAAAAGTAAAGGTGATTCGGGATAGGCTTAAAACTGCCCAAAGTAGCCAAAAGTCCTATGCAGACATGAGGTGAAGAAAGTTAGAGTTTAATGTGGGTGATTGGGTGTTCTTGAAGGTGTCTCCCATGAAGGGAGTGATGTGTTTCGGGAAGAAAGGAAAGCTCAACCCCCATTACATTGGTCCTTACTTGATTTTGAGGAGAGCGGGAAATGTTGCATAGGAGTTGGAATTCCTAGCAAGTTTGGATTCTATTAACCCTATGTTTCATGTGTCCGTGTTGAGGAAATGCGTGGGTGATCCTTCCTTGGTGGTGCCTATTAAGAATGTTGTTGTTCCAGATTCCCTGTCTTACAAAGAGGTCCCAATGGAGATCTTGAATAGACAAGTTCGTAGATTACGGAATAAAGATGTCTAGTTGGTAAAGGTCCTTTGGAGGAACCATAAAGTGGAAAAAGCCACTTAGGAGGCGGAAGAGTATATGAAGGCTAAGTATCCATTTCTTTTCCATGCGATGGATAAAGAAGCTTGAGGTATGGATTTCGTTCTTCTTTGTTATTCTACACGCGGACCTACGTATTTTTGTGGTTGTTTTGTTTAATTAAAAAGATGAGAAGGGTAATAAGGTCCTTTCACTCATACACGACTTTTAAAACATACAAGGTCTAATTCTCATCAGTTTTTCAATACGTGAAGGTAATTATTCACTCTTAAACATTCTCTCTCAAAATCCCCTTTTCAAGTTAAGACTAGGGCTCAAATAGGTGATCATCTAGGGTCCCAAAGATGTTGTTTTTTTTCAATTCTCTTGTGTTTAAGGCATATACCTCTTTCCGTATACTTATACTTTTCTTAATGGCATAAATTGATTATTAATGCATGGTTTCGATGTGGGTTTTAACATAGTTGAGGGATTTTGACTTGATTGATCATTTAATTGATTTTTCATGGTTATTTATGCAATATTCTTGCTTTATTAATGATTTTGAACATTGTGGGATGAATGGGGATGATGATTAAACTGAGGGGTCATGGTTAACCCCAAATTTGATGAATTTGCCTTGATTATGGTTTTGGAAATTATATGCCCTCAACATGTTTGTGAAATTATCAATGAAAAGGGGTTTTTTCACATAGTTAGTTTATCCACTAGTAATAATGCATTTGCATAAAAAGGATAATGAAGTATGCATGTTTTCCTTGAAAGGTCTTGGTGGCCATTTATTAATGGTTGGATTTGAACCTTGTGGGTTCGGTTGAATAAATAGGTTAGAGTCTCGAATGATTGATTATTTGAATATCTTTTGACCTAGGGGTTCGAGTCCGAGTTGGTTGAGTAGATGACATGGCATAATGATATTAGCTTGCAAGCGAGGTTGGTATGACGATCCCAACGGGATGCATTGGTGTGCAATTGGTTTAATAAAATGGGAATATGTGATAAATCTTTTAATTAGGCTTAAAATAGGGTTGTGTAGCCAACCATGAAAGGTGGAGGTCTCAGGGGTACCAACACTGGAAACTGTGTTGGCGGTGTGGGGGCCGTTATGGCTTGAGGGTTTGAGCCCCCTTGCTTATGACCAGGTGGTTTGAGTCCACCTTATCTTTATTATTATGATTGGAGGGTTCGACTCCCCCATATCATATTTTATGAGTAGGTGCTTAAGTCACCTTAGTATATGATTGGAAGATCCGAGTCCTCTGTGCATATATATATGATATTTCTCTTGTTCGTGCGGCTACACGCATTGAGGCCCGACCAGGGGTGAGATCTGGGACCCATATAGCCTATGGGTACTATTATTATGATGGTTAAGCTACACAGTCCATGTTACGATTTTAAATGTTCATGCTAAGTTTTGTTCCCTACCCCAACATGTTATATATATGTATGTATTTGTATTTGATGATATGCATGGGATTTGACTGGTTTTGAATGATTATCCATGGCATTATTTTTTCCCTTTTCCCTGAGTTAGATGCTAGATCTCCAACTGTTAACTGTCTTCAGACGTTGTATCCCTGTGCGATGCTGGATTTGGCCATACTTCTACTCCTCTTACACAGTGACTAGGATTCGGGAGCAGTTCGTGAGTTGACACTAAAGTGGTGAGCTTCCATACATCGAAAGTCTACATCTCATGTTTGGTCAAATTTGTTTAGACTTATTTTTGGTTGTTATCGGGGGCACGTCCCAACACGTTATTGGTGTTCAGTTTTTTTAGAGGCTTTGTTGGATAGTGTGGACATGGGTATGATGGTTGTCTTTTGGTATTAGTTTTGATACTATGGGTAGTTTTGGATATTGATTTTATATAGACTTTTGATTTTATCTTTCATGTCTTGCTTTATACTGGTATTCATATACTGCTAGGTATTCGTGATTGTATTGGAATAGGCTCAGGGGGAGGTCTTCGATCCTCGATGGACTTGAGATGCCCGTCGCGACTAGGCCCTAGTTTGGATCGTGAAAAGTATCTGTGAGTTTGATCTAGCCATTAATCTAGGAACGAGCACCCAAATCTACATTATGATTGGATATAGAGCAAAACAAAGTATACGACTAGTATTATTGAATATACTAAATATATGAGATAAGTGGTATCATAAATAATACTTAAAACATACTTTAAACTGAGTTTAGATGTAATAAATCTGAACTGTGGATTATGTCAAAATAAATTTATAGTACAATGACTCAATCATAAGCTAAAAACATGAGTGATAATTGCAAGTCATAAAACGTACATTGTTGAACTTAAAACTACGGGTCATGTACAAATATAAAGTTTAAATTATTTCTGGGGAGGTTTCTTTCAACCAACATAAACCATGTGACCGATGTAAAGTCTAACATACAACCCCAGTTGGGGGGTGCCCTATAACCAACTAGGAGTATAGAAACTATCTGATGTGAATTCACTAACTGAGCCCTTTGAGCTAAATGCGTCAATCTCAATTGTCAAAATACCTTTATCCTATGAGGACTAAATACTTTTGGGAATCCGCTTGGTGTTAACTAATTCTCACAAAAACTATCTTACTATTTGCTCATATTAGATAATTGTTGTCTGAAAATAAAACATGATACTAGTTAGGTGATTGTTTTACTGAGATTTTAAAATACTGGAACTAGTATAGCGTAATTTACTGAATTTTGAGATCATACGCTTAAAACATGCCAAATTATATTAAAATAAACTGAAATTTGTCAAATCATACATAATTTTTGCTCAAATATAATGACTGAGTTGGGAATACTGAAATTATTCAGATTTATTTAGAATGAGGATCTTAACAATAGAATAACTTGCAAAAACTAAAAAAGTTATAATTTGGATGAGCGAATTTGCACCCTAAATCATAAAGTCATAAAAATCATTTTGAGAAATCTAAAGTTTCGGGCATAAGGGCGAAAGAAAACCCATAGTAAAATCTCGCATACCTATGTTTTGACCCTTTTCGATTCGAAGGGTTTGGAAAATATTATTTTCGACCTTTTAAACTATTTCAAAACTTTAAAGAAAATCTTGAAACAATTTAAGAAATTACAGAGTCGCCACTTGATTTTTGAGAGAATATCAAGAAAAATAAAAAATATTACTTAAAAAAAGCAAAACAGAAAAAATCTTTTAAAGTTTAGAAATTTCGAGCAAGTTGTTCCTGAAGGTTGTTGAGGCACCAAGAGTATCCGCTAACTTGCGGTTATCCAGACTATTTGAATATAACTTTTTGACTAATTTTAAAAGGAAAAATTGATTTTTTGAAAACAAATCGATTAAGGAAAAGTTTATTTTCAAGATTTGTGCAAAACGAGTTTTGACGACTTAGCGAAAATTTTAACTAAGTTTAAGAAAACTAAAAAAAAAACTAGCATATACAGGGGAAAAGGGGAGACTAAAAGATTTAGGACATTAGGCCCAAATCATTCAAATGAACCTGTCCTAGTCTAATCATTTGAGCTTTTGCCTCACTTGTACCTGTCCTAGCCTAATCATTTGGGCTTTTGACCCATAACCTATCCTAAGCTAGTTTTCGAACTTTGAAGACCCAAAAATCTGCTTCACCTGTATTAAATTACAACTTTGGCTTCGAGGTCCAAATGAATCAACAAAAAGATAAATAAATAAATAAATAAATAAAGAATAAGACAATAACAAAAATCGAGACTTTTCAAGTCTCTCTGCAACCTCATCAATGAGTTTTGATTCATTTTCCTTCTACTTCCATCTTCATGCACTCGCATACCATATAATCGACTTTGGGTTTAAACTTCGAACTTAACTTGAAGACGTGGACCTCATTGGCCCATTATGAAATGCAAGAGGAAAGGAGTTCATTTTGACTCCAAAACAGATTCATGCAAAGAAAAAGAATTAATACGTGTTCAAAAATTCTACACTTAATAGATAAATGATGAGATGGAAAAAATAGTATTCTCAAACAATCTTACAAAAAATTGATCCTAGCACAATATAATCAACTAATCCTTGAAAATAAGACATTGACCCACAAGTATAGTTGCTTAAAATTTAATTTTCTATAGATTAACACATATTTGCATCAAATACTATGATATGATATAGTCTAAGACATGTTTTTATTAAAGAAAGAAAAAGGGAATGAGCATAAAATGAGGAAATCTTTTTCTGACATCTCAAATATGAAATACAAGTCATATTAATGTAACAACATTTTTTGAATACCGAATGGAGTCAATCAACAGATTTGAAGAAAAATTCATGATAGTATGTGAATAACAATGGGATGCCTAAATGTACAAAAATATTTCAAGAAATAAATCAAAAAGCGAGGTGAATCAAATAACATATATTAAATATGTTTGAGAAATGATATTCGAAGACAAGATAGAAAAAATAGTAAAAGATTAATTCTACGAAAAAGTATCCAATTATGCCAACTCCTATTTTAGTTCTACATTATTTCAACAAAATCTATAACCCTGACAACTTTTTAGTCTAAACAAGAGAAAATCAAAGACAGTTTTGACCATGAAAATGAGTAAATCATAAATGCAAACATATATCAAAGGAACTTAGCATTTCATCGTGGCATATAATCATGGAGAAAAATAACTCTTTAATCAAAAGAATCAAGGAACGATAAAGGAGTTAGATCTTAAAAGTAGCATTTGAATTATAATTTATACATGTGAATGAGTCAACTATCATGTGTATGCCAAAGTGGTTAACTTCAACCTTAAGCGGTGATTTTCAAATCGCTAGGCTACAAACATAACACACTATGATATGTCTTTTAAAAATAACACCAAATTCCTAGATACGAGTAACTCACTACTTCAAATTGAGAAGCAATCTCACAGACACTTAATAATAGCAACTACTTTTTTGACATAAAGAAAATAACTTTACATGCTAAAAGCAAACATATTCACCAATAACAAATTTAAACGAGGCATGAGTACGTATTTAATCAAGCAAAGGTCAAAAATTTATCCATCTAATTTACTAAGACAAAACAAACAATAGTAACTATTATTTTCAACATAAAGTAAAAAACTTTACATGCTAAAAATAAACATATCCACCAATAAAGAATTTAAACAAGGCATGAGTACGTATATTACTCAAGCAAAGGTTGAAACTTTATCCATCTAATTTACTAAGGCGAAACAAACAATTGTAACTATTCTTTTCAACATAAATAAAACAATTTCACATGCTAAAGGCGAACATATCACCAACAATGAATTAACATAAGGTATGAGTACATATTTTAATCAAGCAAAGATCAAAACTTTATCGATTTAATCATAATAATCAAAGAATAAAGTCAAAGAAACACATTAGATTATTTTATACCATGAGAATAAAAATAACCATAATATTGATATCACAACATCCTATGGCCTTCAAAACCATCTACATCAAACAACCCCAGGATATAAAATTACAACTACGAAAAAAGAGATGAAGAAGAAAATAATAACAAAACTAAAAAGAAAAGGTGTGTTTACCTTTTCCGGAGCATAAAGTGGGACTTCAAGATTTCTTCGGAGTCTTGATAACCACCAAAAAGAAATCTTTCGAGAACCCTGATTAGCCTACCGCTTGAAAAATTTTACTAAAAAAATTTTTAACTCTTTGCTCAAAAGTTTTTTTCACTTTTTGAGACTTGTTTTTCTACCAAAATGGTGGTAATATTCAAAGAAAATGATGGGGATTGAATTCTTTGAATCCACCAATATGGAGAAAGAACTTAGGGGTGTTTTTGGCATTTGAAATTAGGCGTAAGTTGAGGTAAAATTGTACAGTCTAGTACAAATTTTGAATTTCAAAAATGAAAAAGGGGGAAAATTGTACAATCTATTACAAATTTTTGAATTTTAAAAAATAGAAACGGACAAGGTTGAGGTGAAATTATACAATCTAGTACAAATTTTAAAATTTGAATTTGAATTTTTGGAATTGAATTTTTAGTTTTGGAGGTTGTTGGCTGAGTTGTTGCCGCAGGTCAGATTACAGGTCGAGTTGCTCGTGGGGTTCACCAAATTTTTGGAGTTGTTGTCGCGGATTGTTGTTATTGTACGTTGTTGATGGAGCATTGTACGTTGTATTATTGGTTGTGCATTGAAAGCTATTTGGCGTAGTTTGTTTGTGGAAGAGGAGAAGAATGGGCTGAGTCAAGGGTGGTTTTGTTGGGCTGTTGTTGGTTCTGGTATAGGGAAAGGGAATGGGAGAGTTGGCTGGTTTAGTTTTTGTAGTTGTGGGCTGGAATTACTGAGGCAGATTGGATATTATGTTTAGTCTGGGTCAGGGATTGAAAGGTGGGCCTGGGTCAGGTATAAAAGAAAAAAATGGGCTGGTTTGGGTAGAATTTAGGATTTGAGGTTATTTTTTTAAAATAACCCCAATTAATTTTGAATTTAGTCAATTCATTAAATATTTGGCCAAATTAAAAATCAATTGGCCAATTGCATTGCAATTATGGCCAAATTTATTAGATCGGCTAAATTATATTGAAACTCAATACGAATAATACCTTATTTAATCCCGAGATAATACAAATTAAATTTTTTCTAAGCTCATAAAAGATAAGGCTTCTTTGGTCCATTGAGAACTGCAGGGAATAGAGTCCGTTGGGACTCAAGTCAACGTCACATGCATCAAGAAAATATAAGAATTAGCATGTATCCCGATAATAATCTAACAATAGCAAGAATGCATTGGATTAGTCACACAAATTTCATAACATTGCACATATTATCGCATAAACTTATTCATGATACCATAAAACATTGATTCAAAGAAAACATATGCTTGTTCATGCTTCAGAACACATCTTTTTGCAAAAGTCCATGATTAGAGAGACAAAAGCAGTAAACCAAAAAGATCTAGGCCTTCAAACACAAAACTATATAATAAGCACAAGTTTTAATCTTTAAATTTACTAACTAAATCCGTAACGGTGATAGTCGATAGTTAAACTATCAAACCAAACAAGATACATTTGAACTAAAATCACCAGTAAAATACATAAATCAAAACAGTGAACCAAAAGGCTAAACATAAACGTTTACGGTAAAAATGAATAAAAATAAGCTAAACAAAAACACCACCAACATTACAAGTATTAGACAAAGACATATAAGAAATATATGGATCCAAAACATGGTTTTAAGACCTGATTAACATTTAACATTTTCGTCTTTACTTAGTGCAAGATTCAAACCACTGAATCATTAAAGAAAAACTCCGAGATTTATACAGTAGACAATCCCACCAAAAAGAAGAAAAATTACTACGATTGCGAGAAAACTACTATACGAAGAAAAAGATAAGGAAAAACAATCAACTAAGAGAAAAAAGGAAGATGTGTTCACCTTTTTCGGGCAGCGAATGGGACTATGAGTTTTCCAAAGACGAAACCTTTACCACTCCCAAAACTAGATTCCAATCGATAGAGTTCAACTGAATTCATTGGAAACTGACTGAGTTGTCTTTCTGGATTTTTAGTTGTGTGAGGTTAGAGACACGCGTATCCAGAACCCCCAATTTTTTTTTCAAAAATCCTCTTCCTTCCCTCAATCTATCAATGTCTATTTATAGGGAAAAGTTGAGGGAAAAAATAGAGTTTTTCAAATTTGAAAATTGAATTTGAGTTGAATTTCTTGAGAAGCTTTGAGTTCCACAGTGAGATAAAGGCCATTAATGCCTTTGTACTAAAAAAATAATGGGAAAAGGAGAGAACACATGTGAAAAGTTGTATTCATTATAATGTTGCCAAAAATGGGCATACACAGTCTAAGAAAGGGAAACATTGATGAGTTTTTAGCCATTATCGGTTGCGTAAGAAGGGTAAATTGGTAAAACAATGGGGCATCCTGGTTTTGGGGTGAATGTTGTTGACACAACTGTTGTTGTCGTTGAATGTTGTTAGCATTTTTTTTGTTAGAGCTGTTGTATTTATTTTTATTGTTGTCGCTGCTTGCTAGTGTTGAAATTATTGATTGTCGTTGTTGGGATTGGGTTTTACCGTTGCTGTGTTTGGTCGTTGTTGTTGACTGTTGTTGATGTTGTTTGTTGTTAAGGGGAAAGGGAATGGGAGTTGGGCCGGGTCGTAAATGGTTGTTACGCTGATTTGTTTGGTTGATTTGTTTTGGGCATGGTGGCCCACTTTAGGAAATGGGAAAGGGGGTTGGGTAAAATGGTAGATTAAGTTATTTAAAATAAAATCACATGTTAGAATTTTGGTCAATGTTATTTGAATTTTTAACCATGTTAAAAATCAATTGGTTAATTGCATTGCAATTATGACCAAGTTGATTTCAATTACAGTCAAATTTAATATTTTACTAAATTAATCATAATTTAAAATGAATTGACAACTAATTTAATCTTGGGTTTCTTGATTTACTAAAATCAAATAAATATTTTTTAAATAAATTATTTTTTAGAATAAATCATTTTTGAATCAAGTTTTTACGCATTTGAATTAATTTTCAAGTTGACCCTTGATTAAAATTTAATTTTTAATAAAATAATTTTTTAAGTAATAAATTATACAATACCGTATAAACAAATACGAAAATATATAATCGTTACTTAAAATGACAAAATTACCTAGATAAATATTTTAAAAGAAATTTTATTTGGATAGAATAAATATTATAATTTTATTTAAAATCGAAGAAACTCAAAATTAAATTTAGTCGTGGAGGGCAAAAATTAGGTGTCAACAGCTGCCCCCTCCCTTTGGATAGGGTGGATGCAAGTAACCCTGAGCAAAGGGAGTTTAACGTTCCTAATTTTGTCCGGCCACAAATTTGTTTCTCAAAATGGGGTGAATATTGGCACGAGTTCTGGGAGCTATGGCCGGACTTTGGTAACAGATTTTCTACATATCTCAGGTTATATGAGAATTCAGGCCACTTGTAATTCATAAATCTTGATTTCAAAGCACAATTTTTAAAGAAGTCACAAACTATTCAGAGTTTCGAATTTTGGTAAAATCGAAAAGCTGTGGAATAAAGGGATTGAGGGGAGGTTGGAATGCAGTCGAGTGTTCAACATGGATCCTGGCCTACATATCCCAATGATTCAGGAAATTATACTATTTGTAGTTCGACTCGATCGATAGAAAAGATAGTCTTTCATGTTAGACAATCTTTGGTTCGGGATGAGTGATAAGTTATTTGAGCTTATGAAAAAAGGATTGTAACCTCTTAACCATAAATATGTGATCCTGCACATCCATAGGCAAGAATCTACCATTTCAAAACTCTGAATGAATTATCACTTGGATTTAAAGGAAAGAGAGTGTTACTTCCAGTATGAGTTTAGAAATATCCTGCAAGTGAAACTGAAACCAGAATATCCCAAAATACCCCGCATGCCTTCTAAAAGGGGTGTGGTTTAATGGTGGTGAAAATCGTCCCTCAGCTCGCGTCTGAAGATTTTGATATTCCTCTTCAGACTATGTCCCAGTTTGCTGCTAAGAAAAAGTTTCACGTTGTGTTGCATCCTTTTTAGAGTCGTCCGAGCCTGTGGTTTTGATTTGAGAATTTCATCTTTTTGGATGCTCTTGACAATAACTCAAACCAATGATTAGTCGTAAACGTAGCATTACACAAGAGTAAATTGGCGCAAACTTGTTTGAACATGCTATGTTGAGGTAGTTTAACCATTTTTCACAACCACTTTGAACGGAATGATGGTCCAACACATCTCATTAAAAGTTGGACGACCTAATGTAATATGCCACTTTGAGCAGAGTGACAGTTCAACATGTCTTATTGAAAGGCAGATGACCTATCTTGAATGTAACATGCCACTTTGAACTTGGTGATGACCCAATGTGTCTTATTGAAAATATAACATGCCACTTGAAATGGGGTGACGACCCAAATATGTCTCATCGAAAGGTGGACGACCAATATTAAATATAACATGTCACTTGAAAGAGGGTGACGACCCAACTTGTCTCGCTGAAAAACGAGTGACCAATATTGAACGTAAAATGTCACTTGAACGGGGTGATGACCCAATGTGTCTTATTCAAAGGCAGACAACCTATCTTGAATATAACATGCTACTTTAAACAAGGTGACGACCAGACGTGTCTCATTGAAAATATAATATCCCACTTGAATGGGGTGACTGCCCAACATGTCTCACTGAAAGGCGGATGACCTATCTTGCATGTAATGTGTCACTTTGAGAGGGCCCAATGTACCAAATATAAGATGTGTCCTTTTAAAAGGGTGGATGACCCAATTAAGATATGTCCTTTTGAGGGGGTGGATGACCCAAAGATAGAAGTTGATTCGTTGAACCGTATCCTTTGAATCAGGAGTCCTTTAAAGGATTTGTACATGTCCTGAGCTTCTGGATTAAATCCTCAAACGTTGAGAGGATAATTTGCATTATTCCTGATAGGTGATCTTGAATAACGTCGCCTGTATAACTTAATAACACTCATTAATAATACAATAATTTGTTATAACTAAGTCAGGAGTGTAACAAAATATAGAGTTTAAAGATAAAGATGAAGTTGTTTGACTTATGATGACTTAGAGATAGTAGTTTGGATAATATCTCCACATCTTTGTCGTTATGCTCGATCATTTTTCTATAAAATCAAAGAAAGTATTAGAGATTATAACGAAGTAATAAAAACATAAATTAGGAGAAAAATAGAAGGGAGAAGTTTTCTGGATTATTATGGCAAGACCACAGTGGATCTGATAATTCCCTTTGTCATGCTTAATGGTGTCAACTTTGTGACTTTACTATTCCTGCGTCCAAAGAAAAATTCTTAGTTTTGAGAGACTAACTATGTTGGTATTAACTTGCTCTCCTGATGCATCTGGCTGATCATTGATTTGCAAATTTTTTTGATCTTGAAGTACAACTTTTGTGGAATTTTTTAGGGTCCTAAAAAATTCTGCCCCAGTCTGTGACTCCCGAACTTTCTTATAACTTGTGACATTTGTTTAATATGGGATTTTTGAGACCTTATCACAAATTCTACCCTAGTCTAAAATGTAAAATACTTGAATTATTTCTGATGTAGAGTACTTTAAGCATAGAGAACTTCAAAAGTTATGCCACGATTTTAGCTTCAGCAACATTTGATTTTCAACTTTGTAGCAGATGTTAAGCTTTGTGAAATTTGTGAGACCTTCATTTCATGCTTCAATGTCATCTTCATTTAACTTGGAAAAGGATTCTTTGACAGATTTTTGAGGTCTTTTAAAAAATTTTGCCATAGTTTTTGTGCAAATGTTATGGAAAATATGACCGAGCTAGTATGACACTTACACATTTCATTGAGGTAGGAAAGGTAGTTCCAACATCTTACACATTTCATTGAGGTAGGAAAGGTAGTTCCAACATCAAATGAAAAGCTAAATCTTCTGAGGGATTGGCCGAAGCCAACATAGGCTGCCTACGTATCTCATTCTTGGGAATTCAGGTCAAACATAGTACGTACATAAAATGAAAAGATGAATTTTTTAAGGGGTTGGCCGAAGCCGACATAGGCCGCCTAAGTATCCAATTCTTGGGAATTTAGGTCAAACATAGTTCATACATAAAATGAAAAGATAAATTTTTTAAGAGGTTGACCGAAGCCGACATAAGCCGCCTATGTACCCCATTCTTGGGAATTCAGGTCAAACATAGTTCATACAAAGTAAAAGGGTTATTTGTTATTTTTGATAACGTGATATAAGCCAATAAAGGCTACCTACGTATTCCACTAGGGAAATCAGGTTGAACGTAGTTCATTACAACTAAAAGGGTATGATTACAAGGAAATAAAACCATAAAGTGCAATTAAAAGAAAATAAAGTAACAGGATGCAGTTACAAGGAAATAAACTAAGAAAGTATGATTAAAAGAAAAGAAAACACCAACTTTCAAATGCAGCATAGAAGGACGTCAAAAGTGCACCTTTTGAGGAAAATTCTTGCTTTTTCTAATTGATGGTGCCACTGACTACTTCTTGTGATTGGGAAATAGATTATTCTTAACATTAGCTGGAGCTTCTTTACGCGTTATCACCTTGTTGTCAATCAGATCTTGAATTTTGTGCTTAAGAGTGATACATTTTTCTGTATCATGTGCAACGACTCCAGAATGGTAAGCACATCGCTTGTTTGGATCATACCAATTAGCATAAGTGTTCATAGGCTTCGCTTCCACTGGATGAAGTAGTTTTGCTTCTTTCAGCCTTTCAAAAAGTTGAGTGAGAGATTATGCCAACGACGTAAAATTTCTGGGAGGCTTTCTTTCATGATTGGAACGGGGAGCATTATTTTGATAGTTTCGTGGTGGAGGTTAAGCATGATATGTCGCTTGTGCATTGACAACTGGATAGTGAGCATATCGAGCATTGAGTTGATATCGAGGAGGTTGCTTGTAGTTGGAAGAATTTTCTTGAATCATCACTCCCATTACTTTCTTCTTTTTTTTCTTTCTATTTTTGAAAGAGCCAGTCTAGAAGCTCTTATGAGTGGATTGCAGTTCTGTCAAATTTATTATCCTTCTTATCTTTAGGCCATCCTCAATCATTTCTCCATTATTGACAATTTTAATAAATATTTTTCTGTCATTATTACCATGCGATCAAAATATTCTAGATTTAGTGCATGGATAAAGTAAATGATCATTTCAGCTTCTTCCATAGGGGGATGTACCCTGGTCGTTTCTTCTCTCCAGTGTATGGCATATTCAGGAAAACTCTCATTTGATTTCTGTCTTAGTTTTGTGATAGAGATCCTGTTAAGAATGATATCGACATGAAACTTATAGTGATCCATAAAAGCATTTGCCAGGTCATCCCAAGTGCGCCACTTAGTCACATCTTGCTTAGCATACCATTCTAGAGCCTTTCCACTCAAACTTTGACTAAATAGCTTGATCCATATTCCTTAATTTTTGCCCACGCCAATCAACTTTTCACAATAACTTTTCAAATAAAATAAGGGATTCCCATACCCATCAAACTTTTCAAACTTTGTGATCTTATAACCAGGAGGCAACTCAATCTTGGGAAATGCACACAACTCTTCATACTTCACATTTTGGTTTTTCCCAAGCCCCCGAAGACTCCTCATTGCATCTTCCAAGGCCTTGAACTTTCTATTCATTTTCTCATCAGTGTACATTCTTGGATCATTTTTTGTCTTAACATAATGATTAGCATCTAAGCGGCATAACCCTTGAGTTACCATTACTGGTGGGGCGGTACCATAGGTATACACTAGCGGAGCATGGTGTGACAAGGATATGTTTTGAACATTTGGATGGGTAAATACATACACAAAAGAAGCATTTTGAGAGGCATGGGTATTTTGAGAAGTGGTAAAGTGACCATCCTGATCAACTCCTTCCGATGTCGAAAATATAGGACCTTTTTGTCGATCATCAGAGGAAAGAGTCACGTTTGGAGGAGTCTGAAAAGGTGTTCTACTTTGTATCTTGTTGCTCCAAAATGGAAACGAGCTCTGGGGTTATTTCTCTTCCTAGCGAGGCACTCGGGTCCATTGCCATAGAGAAGGTGGGAACTGACTCGGATGAAGTATTTGTTTTAATCAAACTAGTATCTCTAGTTGAACGAGTCCTTCTATTAGCCCAAGCAAGAACTGACGAATCTGTAGTTGCTTTCTTGACCTTAGACTGTGTGAAATACTGATATTTTGCCAGCAATTACCTTTTGTCTTTATAAAGTGGGCAAGTTTGACTACCAACACAAATCAGCCTCTCTCTAAAAGAAAAGAAAAACACTCAAAAGGTAAAATGTTAGTACGTGATCATAGTAATTGACCAAAATAAAATACAAAACAAATGACATATATTTGATTTGAAACAGACTAGTCCAGAATTCGAATAATAGGATGCTTTGAAAAAAGTGACTGACTGATCAGAACTTTGACCATTTGATGGATTTTGAATTAAAAGGAACAAAGTGATTTGGAGAAATCGGTGTTTACGAATAAACATTCTAAAAGGTTCATTCGAAAAGCTCTTTTGAAGACAACATAGTCTCTCCATTGATAGAACATTTGGATAACTCTAATTATAATTGATTGCGATATAAACAAATTGTAAGAGCAGCGTGGTCAATGTGAATTGAACAATGACCTAATGAAATTTTGAATAAAATGTGGGGTAAATTGGAAGGAATATAATTGACGAACTTTTAAGGGAATTTTGGAAGGGTCTAAATTTTGAGTCTTATATGCCTATTAACACTCTAAGAATTTGAAATAGAATAATGGACTAGTCTTGTTTAAAGCCAAAAATATAGTATTTAAACACACAGATCAAGCAAATAAAGACAAATTAAAACAATAAAACACTTTAGCACATAAATAGTTATTAAGTGTCCTAGCATACATGGGACCTTTCAAGCCAAAGGTAAGCTTAGCGTTTGAAGGGTATACATGACGTTTGTAAGACGTTCCGTTGCCCCAAAATATATCCCAAGGGACAATCGTCCGTACAATTCGGTGTTACATCCTTCAATTAAAATACGTAAAGAATGATCATCTGTTATTAACTCGTGGTCAATAGACGTAAGGTGGGTTCTTCTAATGTGCCCAGTACCCCCTCGAGTATTGGATCGTCCTAGGCTCATGCCTAAAAAAGATTTTTATTTCGCTTTATCCTAGGTATCTAGAGTGGGCTTTGACTAGGTTCCCAAGTGGACAACTCATGTTTGAAAATCCGAACAGCCATCGAACGCCTAACACGCCAATAAACTGTCGTATTTCCAACACTTCATTTGGAATTGATAAATAGGGGCCGGGACATTCCCAAAATCCCAAAATAATTTATATATTCAGATGTGGAAGTATGCCACGAAATGCAACAATTTAAATTTTGCGAAAATTTAAACACATAAGCAAACAAACAGTTAAATAATACAGACATAAATAGTTAGTCAAATAAGTTAGTTCAAATATTTGGTTAGAACCTAATTAAATCTCCAGTAGGGTCGCCATTTCTGTTTTATCTCTTTCGAATTTCTTTTGGCGAGAAAATATTTTTGATCTCTTTAAAACTATTTCAAAAGATTCAAGAAAATTTTAAAATAATTTTTAAGAAATTCACAGAGTCGCCACTTGATTTTTATATAAAAAATAAAGAAAAAATTTAAAAGGGTTTCAAAGGTTCAAAAATAAAAATAAACATTTAAAACTAGAGATAATGGGTAAGGTTCAATTAACGGCCTAAGAAAATTTTTAAGGCACTTAGAAGCGTCCGTTTAAAACGGTGTACCAAATATTTTTGACTAACTTAAAAATGACTAATTTTGCGAAGACCAAGTTCTATAGGAAATACTAAAATTATTTATTTAAACATTTAAAATGGTATTTATTTATGCAACGACAAACATTCTAGTTGAATTAAACTAAGTTGCAATTTTTTTTAATTTAAGAGGAAAATGATTTTTGCTTTCGTGGAGAAGGAAAAGATTATGAAATTCTTTCCCTATTATTAATTATTATAGAAAAGTCCATTTTTGTTATAAATAACACTTTTTGAAAAAAAATGTTAGGAGCGTCACAAATTAAAAGCGTCATATTAATTGTAGAAAGTTAAAATTTATAAGAAAATTTAGTTTCTTGAGTTTGAACTATATTACTTTAATCTAAATGAACTATTAGTTACATGAACAAAATAAATGTCATTTTGGGAATTAAATACTAATCATTAAAAGACTTGTTTTAAGGAGAAAATTGAAGGAACTAATTAGTCCGTTCTAGACAATATAAAACTATGTGAGAAAATTATAGGTTAAGTAAGAAAATCAAGATAAAATAGAATGACAACAACTTAAGAGATTACTTAGTTTAAGTAAATAAACTAAGAGTTAATACATATAAACAAGAACGGAAAAGGGTCTAATATACCCTTCAACTATTGAAAATGGTATACAAATATCATCCTTCCACCTTTAGGCTCAAAAATACCCTTTCATCCATCTATTTGGCTCAAAAATACCCTTAATGTATTAGAAATGTCTCAAAAATGACCTTCTTCCTCTATTGGTTCAAAAATACACCTTCATCCACCTATTTGAATAAAAAATGCCCTTAACATTAAATTTAAGTCCAAAAATGTCTCCTCTTTTATATTATATTATTCTTTTTGGTTTCACGTAGGGGTAATTTTTTTGTAATTATAATTTTTTAATTATGATATTATATATTTTTTGGTGGAATAGATATGCATTAATTAGTATATTATTTTTTTGGTTTCACGAAATGGTGGGCTTTTTTAGTTACAATTTATTTTATTATTATATTATTTTAGAGTTTTTTTAATTATAAATTTTTATTATTATATTATTTCTGGGTTTTTTTAATTATAATTTTTTATTATTATATAGTTTTTGTGGGTTTTACGTCAAGGGTGGTTTTTTTTTTAATTATTATTTTTTTAGTTTTAGGTTGGTACCAAGTTATCAAGTAATTTATGGTACATCATAATAGCTATATTTATGGTAATTTCTGTTTTTTTTCAAGAAATATATTTTTTCCTATTTTAGGACTCTTAATTTCCTTCCATATATTTTAGGACTCTTAATTTTCCTATCGGGTTTCATATTTATATATATTTTAGGACTCTTAATTCCATTCTATATATTTATTTAATAAAATAAAAAATAAAGAAAAAAGATTAAATGATTTTATCTATTGTAAAGTCTTCCAAGGGAGAATGTTTTTTTAAAAAAAGTTATTATTTTTTTTTTTGGTTTCACGTAGGGGTGTTTTTTTTAATTACATTTTAATATATATAAGGAAAGATATTAAATGATTTTATCTATTGTAAAGTCTTCAAAGGGAGAATGTTTTTTCAAAAAAAAAGTTATTAACTTTTTTTTTGGTTTCACATAGGGGTGTTTTTTTTAATTACATTTTAATATATATATATATATATATATATATATATATATATATATCATTACTATTTTTCTTTTTATTATTACTATTTTTATGGTTTCATGTTGGAGAAGGATAGAAGTGTAAAATATTATGCATTCTTACCTAAATTAAATAAAGACTTAAATTACTTTCAAGTTTTTTTTTATATATAAAAAGTTCAAAACCTAAAAAGAACTAAAAGTCTTCAAAATTTTACCTAAAATATGTTTTCTAATATTTGAGCACACATAGATAATCATTAACTATGAGAGTATTTTCCCTTTGCTAATTATCCTATTTAAGGAATTCTTTTCTAACTTTACACTTAAAAATTAATTAATTCTTTTTAAATTTTTATATATAACTAAAAAAATTAGTGTAAAGAGGACCATTAAATTGTGAATGAATTTGAGTCTAATTACATGTGGACCAATAAAAATAATGTTATGTATTTAATTTAAATAAAATTATATTTCACATCAGAATTTGTTAAAAGGAGAAGACATTTTTTACTTAAATTTAATGTTAAGGGCATTTTTTATCCAAATAGGTGGATGGAGAGGTATTTTTGAACCAATAGAGGAAGAAAGCATCTTTTAGCCATTTCTATTACATTAAGGGTATTTTTGAGCCAAATAGATGAATAGAAAGGTATTTTTGAGCCTAAAGGTGGAAGAAGGGCATTTGTGTACCATTTTCAATAGTTGAAGGGTATATTAGACCCTTAAGAATAAAATACAAGAAAAAGGGAACAAAGGTTTAAGATTTAGGCCTTTGTTGGCCAATTAGCAAGTGTCCAACTTTTGGGCCCAATTTTCCTGAATTTGAGTCTACTTTTTCATGTATATCAGCTATATACTTCAGCTATTTCCCCTGCATTTTCTTGTATATCTAAGGTATATTGGGATGTATACTAGCCCAATATGAACCTTAAAACATCAGCATCTTTGGATCCTTAATCCTTTTCATTCTTGTAACTTGTATATCAGCTATATACTGTGTATACCAGCGATTGTTTCTTCAAAATAAAATGCATTTAAGCTCATAGAAGATAAAGCCTCTTTGGCCCATTGAGAAATGCATGCAGTGGAGTCCATTAGGACTCAAGTCAACGTCACATGCACAAGAAAAATATAAGAATTAGCGTGTATCCTGACAATAATCTAACAATAGCAAGAATGCATTGGAGCAGTCACACAAGTTTCATAATATTGCACATATTATCGCATAAACTTATTCATGATACCATAAAACATTGATTTTAAAGAAAACATACACTCGTTCATGCTTCAGAACACATCTTTTTGCAAAAGTTCATGATTAGAGAGACAAAAGCAGTAAACCAAAAGGATCTAGGCCTTCAAACACAAAACTATTTAATAAACCCAAGTTTTAAACTTCAAATTTACTAATAAGATCCGTATCAGCGATAGTAGATAGTTAGACCGTAAGCCAAACCAAACAAGATACATTTGAACTGAAATCACCAGTAAAATATATAAATCAGAACAGTGAACCAAAAAGGCTAAACATAAACGTTTATGCTAAAACTGAATCAAAATAAGCTAAACAAAAACACCACCAACATCACAAGTAGCAGACAGAGACATAACAAGAAACATATGGATTCAAAATATGGTTTTAAGACCTTATTAACATTTAACATTTCTGTCTTTACTTGGTGCAAGATTCAAACCACCGAATCATCCAAGAAAAAATCCTAGATTTCCACAGCAGACAATCCCACCAAACAGAAGAAAAATTACTACGATTACGAGAAAACTACTATACGAAGAAAAATATGAGGAAGAACAATCAACTAAAAGATAAAAGGAAGACGTGTTCACCTTTTTCTAGTCAGCGAATGGGACTATAAGTTTTTCAAGGACGAAACCTTCACCACTGCCAAAAATAAATTCCAATCGATAGAGTTCAACCTAATTCGTTGGAAATTGATTTTTATAGTGGTCTTTCCAAATTTTTGGTGGCGTGAGGTTAGATACACGCGACTCCATAACCCCCAATGTTCCCCAAAAATTCCTCCTCCTCCCCTCAATCCCCCAATGTCTATTTATAGGGAAAAGTTGAGGGAAAAAATAGAGTTTTTCGAATTTGAAAACTGAATTTGAGTTGAATTTCTTGAGAAGCTTTGAGTTCCACAGTGAGAAAAAGGCCATTAATACCTTTGTACTCGAAAATTAATGGGGAAAAAGAGAGAACACACGGCAAAAGTTGTATCCATTATAATGTTGCAAAAAATAAGCATACACGGTCTGTGAAAGGGGAATATTAAAGAGTTTCTAGCCATTATCAGTTGTGTAAGAGGGGTAAATTGGTAAAACAATAGGGCATCCTGGTTTTGGGGGGAACGCTGTTGACACAGGTGTTGTTGTCATTAAACACTGTTAGCATTTTTTTTGTTAGAGCTGTTGCGTTGATTTTTGTTGTTGTCGTTGTTTGTTGGTGTTGAAATTATTGATTGTCGCTGCTAGGATTGGGTTTTGCCGTTTGTGGTGTTTGGTCGCTGTTGTTGACGTTGTTCGATTTTAAGGGGAAAGGGAATCGGAGCTGGGTCGGGTCAGATATAATTATTGGGCTGATTTATTTGATTGATTTATTTTGGGTCTGATGGCCCACTTTAGGAAATGGGAAAGGGGTTGGGTAAAATGGTAGATTAGGTTATTTAAAATATAGTCACACGTTAGAATTTGGTCAATTTTATTTGACTTTTTAAACATGTTGAAAATCCATTGGTCAATTGTATTGTAATTATGATCAAGTTGATTTCAATTACAGTCAAATTTAATAAATTGACTAAATTGAATCATAATTTAAAATGAATTAACAACTAATTTAATATCGAGTTTCTTGATTTACTAAAATCAAAAAAATATTTTTCTAAATAAATTATTTTTAGAATAAATCATATTTACATCAAGTTTTTACCCATCTAAATTAATTTTCAAGCTAGTCTTTGATTAAAATTCAATTTTCAATAAAATAATTATTTGAGTAACAAATTATACGATCTCATATAAAAAATACGAGAATATATAATCGTTACTTAAAATGACAAAATTACCTAGATAAATATTTTTTAAAATAAATTATTCAGGTAAAATAAATATGATAATTTTATTTAAAATTGAAGAAATTCAAAATTAAACTTAGTCTTGGAGAAAAAAAATTAGGTGTCAACACACTCCATGGGCCATACACTAAGTCGTGGTAATATCAGAGTTGTATTATTTTAGGGCATGTCTTTCACGAGTCATCTAACGACTCTTGAGATAATACCATGAGTCGTATCCTGACTAGCGGTTCATTGAGACATAATTTTTCTTCTTGTTTTCTAAGTCTGAATTTAAGCATGGAAAGGTGTGGGGTGTTGCACCTAATATCTGAATATCAAAACTGAAATACAGATTGTCCAAAGAAAATAAAAACAAAAAAATAGCAGGACATTAATAAATTTTCAAACATAGAAGCTCACCACAAATTTGAATCAGTAATCATTGCACGAATCAGGAACTGCATGACAACTCATACAAGGATCTACTTCAAAAGAATATAGAAAAGTAGGTGTGAGTATGGTCTACTTGAAATCAGTGGGCATCATAAGCTGACCGAGTTTAAGCAGAAAATTATATTCGATAAGGAATACCAAAAATAATCATGCAAGCAGAAATGTTTCAGTTGTTCAATATCAAGTAATATCATGATATATTTCAGTTACAATAATAATCAATAAGTACCATAATGTAGTGCAGTGATATG
The DNA here is from genome assembly GCA_030864225.1 of Capsicum baccatum var. pendulum. Taxonomy (NCBI): domain Eukaryota; kingdom Viridiplantae; phylum Streptophyta; class Magnoliopsida; order Solanales; family Solanaceae; genus Capsicum; species Capsicum baccatum. The sequence continues at coordinate 191,767,954 of CM061560.1, forward strand.
GGATGCTATGTAATGACCAATGTCTCTGATATACACTCTCCGAGCATATATCGCTTCAGAATGCCTACGAACCCATAGATAACTTATGAGGTCCATATACAATCATTTAAAATCACGTAATCACATTATGCCTCAAAATCTGAAAAATGAAATGGACAACTTAGAATATCAAATTTTACCTTACGATAGATATAATGGATCGGTTGATTTAAAATTAATTTTCTCATAGTATCACTTTTGAGAGATCCATGAGATGAATGAATATGTATAAACATGCAAGTGAAAAATGATACCAAAATGCAACAGATATACCCAATATCTTAGAATTGTAGTCAATCATGACACATGCTACAAGACTCAATATCAAATTAGAAATCCAAGTTTCATATCATCAAAATAATATCAGCTCCAACCCGGCATCACAGTGATAAATTCATCTTATTAGAACTGAAAATGAATGAAATTATCCAACTCATAGAATGTTTTACATGATAAATCTCAATTCAAATAAAGTATAAAGAGGATTAAACCATAAGTTGCCTCGAAGTTGAATCACACGTTTCAAAAAACTCACAAACTAGCCTTCTCCTTTCGAGTGGCTTCAGAACTCTCCCAATCTATCAAATATAAGTTCTTTATATAAACATGAGACCAAAAATACGTATATTGCTATGGTTCTAATCCGGATCCAAATAGTCAATCCCAAGAACCTAAGATAAAGCTGAAATTTTATTAGAAAATTCATTTACCCATAATTTAAAGAGCTTAAATTTTAAATTTCATTAAAAATTAGAGTTAAATCAAGCTTGAAATCATTAAAATACTATTCTTTAACTTTACCCAAAAAACTTTATATTTCAAGTTGAAAAACCAAGATTTAAGGATGAAATCATGAAATAATCATTGAGAAATGTTAAATTTACGATTTCGAAACTTATCTGATGAAGATAGCTCAAAATCCCTCTTTAAAATCATTCAAGATCGTATTTCAAAGATTCAAATATCGATTTATCGAGTTTTGAACTAAAAATAAAATTTTATATCAATCCCAAAAAATTATACTTCATGAAATGGGACACCCGTCGCATTTGTGAAAGTGTCTGACCTGAACCCATCGCATTTTCAACGATCTTATCCATTCATGAAGGCCAAAAACAAACTCGACCTAGAATCACCCTTTATCACGAACGCATTTCGGACCTTGCTTTAGCAATGACTAAGGATTTACTCTTTCGTAAATGCGACAAGGGTTTCGTGAAAGCTATAGGTGATTTCAGTTGCACCAACAATAATCAAGGCTAAGAAAATTCTATAAATAGATCCTCAGAATTTGTTTGAAATTCCGTGAGCATAATATAACTATGCTACTAAACGAAATTCAATATTTCAGACTCTACGAAAACATAAGAATTACCAACGGTGGTGAAGTGCTATAGAAATATAGCACTTTTAACGCTTAAAACGAGGAAAAGATGCAAGTTTCTGAGGTTATTTTGTTAGATATGATGTCTTTAGGGTATGCTTTGCAGGAAATCATATTTTGGATGATAAGTTCGTAAAAAAGGTGAAAAGATGTTTTTGGCTACTTTTTGGAACAATTATGGATATTCAGGATGTTTTCCAGCTTGGTCATGACCAAAGCATGTTAGGGAATCGAAGAAGAGCTGAAAAGATGACTCCCGACACATACCAAGTCAATATATAGCCACATGTAGGACCTACACACCATATGTAGGCAAAGCAAATACGAAAAGTCTAAAATTCCGAGAGCTGAACTTGTAGGATTTTTGCTCTTGGTACCTATGATTTGTACTTGCGCCGAGTGTCAGGACTGAAGGTACCAAAACATGGGTACAGACCACATGTGGCCACCGACCTAGTTTTATCCAATTTCATTTGGGTTTTGGTTTTAGGGTTTTCTCTTGTATTATAAATACCCTTTATGTACTTTTTAGTAGGAGTTACGTACCTTTGATTTTCACAAACATATTTTGATTCTAAGATACAATTTTGATCTTGGGATTTCTTTATATTGACTTTGGTTGATTAATTCAGTTTTGATTGTGGGTTAATTACATCTTGCCATTGTGATTTCTTCTATGCTTTCGAATATGAATGTTATTGATTTTTTCACAATCATGAGCGGCTAAAACCCATAGTTAGGGTTGTGGAAATCCTGGCGGATTGATGAAGTAGGGGAAGTGCTCTTATTGTTCTGAACCGATACCCATGCATGTATTGCTTCATCTTCGTTATGATAGTTTTCTGAATGGGTCCTTACATTAGGATCTTGCCTGTATATTTTTGCTTACTCGAAAAGAGGAGTAGTGACTAGGAAAAGATAAAGGCAATAGTAATTTGGAGTTTAACTATCGATCCATGCTTCTAGGTCCTATCTTAGTAAGATGGTTAGGTTTTATCCAATAACTAGATACTCAAAAGGTAACAGTTAACTGGGGCCAAGATAAGGGTTAGTAAGGCGACATCCTAAGATTCAAAAGGTAAAGGGTGAAATCCTTCTGCTCATCTAAAAGACTGCAAAAAGTACATAACTTATCGATTCTGCATGCAAAGTATCGGGTTGGTTCAACAACGCATGATAAGCCTTTGGAGTTGAGAAGCTAGGGGAACACAATTCTAATATTCACCTACACTGATTACAACCGAAGTTAATATAACTACTTGCTCGAGATTACTATACAACCCTCGACTCCAACCTCTATTGGGTTACTATATTTTGACAATGACTGTATCATTATCTGATAAGAGGTGTTGTTTGGACGTCATTCAAAATTTTGGCATCGTTTTTTAGGAACACTATGCTGATTTGTGATTTGAAGTTATTGCAATTTTTGGGTTATCCTTTTTGTTCTTAGTTGGGCATACGCCTATGTATGCCAAACATACGGAGTAGAGGCAATCCCTAACTCCCACTGAATCCGAATCCAGAGAGGATCTTACAAACACCTGATAGGATGTCTGAGCATAAATGAAATAAACCTTCTAAAGGGGTTCGTGATGTTGTACCTCTCCCTCCTCCCAAAAGGCTATAGGATATCGTTGATCGATAGACCGGTGAGCTATTAGCTCAATCTAAAGTTGAGAAGAGGACAACTGAAAAAGCTTAGTGGGTAGCTATAGAGGCAGAGCTAGATGAGCAGAGACAAGCAACAGACTGTCGAGCAGCACTAGTGGAAACCTGAACAGAGCTAGTGGTGCTCATGCTCAAGTAATCCCAACATATCAGTATGTGTAACCATATATAGATGATGAAGAAGACATGGTATATATTGAACCGACAAAGATTGGATCCATAGTTCTTCTTGTTTTGCCCTTAGGCATCAAGTTCGATATTACGAGCGCAATGTTCCAACTCTTAAATCTAAAGGGTATGTTTGCAGGTCTGCCTACAGATGACACAAACTTGCACCTTGCCAATTTCCTCAGGATTTACAATTCGTATACAAATACAGGGGTGACTCAGAAAGCACTTAGATTGGGGATTTTTCCCTTCTCACTTACAGAAAAAATATATGTATGGTTAGGGAAACTTCCAAGAGGCTCTATCACTACATATAATGAGTTGCGCAAGCAATTCTCGAAATAAGTTCTTTTTTCTATCCAATATGTTGCAGCTTAAGAACGAGATTTATAACTTCAGGCAGCTGCAGTCAGAGTCTATGTACAAGCTTGTTTCAGGTTCAAGAAGAAGCTGAGTATGGTGCCCAATAATCGGTTGTCAGGGATGAGCTTATTAAAGATATTCTACAGAGCCTTGATCATCAGCTCCAGAGCTATGGTAGACACCATATCTGGAGGAGCTTTTATGAGAGTACACTGGGAGACACCTTTGGAGATGTTAGATTAGATCTCGCTCACTAACGGAGGGTGGCAAACTTGGGAGGCTGAGAGAGGATAGGGCACTTATGCTATTGGTTCCTCCTACGACCAACAAGTAGTTGATGACATAGTATAGCAAGAAATTACATTGCTAAGGACTTATCTTATGGTACTAGCAAAGCAGCTTGCAGCAGCGACTTCCAAAATAGTAAATACAGTAACAACAAAGGGGTCAACTTCCAAAGCGTACGAGTCAGAATTGGAAAAAAAGTGAATTATCTGGATCATCAGATGACGGGTTTTCGAGCCCAAGAGAAAGAGAACCAAGGTCAAAACTAAAAAGAACCAAGGTCAAAACTATTATGATGGATATAGAGACTGTAGCAAAGAGCGAGATAGTGACTGAAGAAAGAAGGATGACTACAGAGAGAAGGGAGATAGATACATTCCACTTGTAGATGAGATACAAAATCTAGAATGGAAGACATTGTGGCTAAACTGGTAAACGGTAAGGAAAATCAAGAGATTAGCCTTAAGAAGATTAAAGGCGACATTTCATAATTGACCCAGAAGGTCGAGTCACAAGCCACTACTATCAAGCAATTGGAGCACCAATTCGGGTAGATGTCAGCAACTCTGAACCAGAGGCAGCTAGGTACCCTTCCAAGCAATACGATGAAAAGTCCCAAAAATAATGGTCACATACTTGTTATTACCATGAGGAGTGGTATCATTACTATGGATCCCCCGCGACCTGCTGCAGAAGCTATTGATAATAAGATACCTATTGTTGAGTCTGAGAAGAAAACAAGTGATAATGGTAAAGCTGCTGAAGATAATGGTAAGGGTCCGATCACTGAGCCAGAAATCAGACAAATTCTGAGATCGCCCCACCTTATCCTCAGAGACTAAGGCAAAAGAAAGAGGAAGGTAAGTTCAAGTGATTCATTAAGATACTGAAAGAGTTGAGCTTAAACATACATCTTCTTAAGGTGTTAGAGCAGATGCCTGGATACACCAAGTTTATGAAATAATTGGTCATAAGGAAGAAAGGAGTGATATCTAAGGATGTTGATGGTATGCACCACTGCAGTGCAGTCATGACTAGGTCTTGGCGAGAAAAAGAGTGATCCCGATGCATTCAATATACCATGTACTATTGGTTCATCCCGATTTGCCAGAGCTTTGTATGATTTAAGGGCCAGCATTAATTTGATACCGCTATTCGTATTTAAGTAGTTGGGTTTGAACCCTCCGGAACCGACTTCGATGCGGCTGTTGATGGCTGACCGTACAGTGAAGAACCCAGTGGAAATCTTTTTTGATATTATCATGAGGGTGGATAAATTCATCTTTTCAGCTAACTTTATCATATTAGACTGTGATGTTGACATTGAGATGCCTATTATATTGGGAAAATCGTTTATGGCCACATGTAGAGCTATAGTTGACTTGGTGAAAGTTGAGCTAAAATTTAGAGTCGATGGTGAGGAGGCTACATTCAACATCTGAAAGTCAATGAAGCAACCAACCGAAATGAGGGTATTATCGGTGATTGATTGTATTGATGACCCTGGAGGATATTCCTATGGGTATCTTGATGAATTCTAAGTTGTCAAGATACCCACCTCATGCCGCAATGTTAAATCAAGCGCTGCTTGGTAGGCAACCCATGGTCTTGTTGGTAAAGTTTGAGTAACCAGCATAGCCACAACGTACCGCGACGTTAAATCAAGCGCTGAGTGGGAGGCAATCCATTATTTTTAGTGTTCACATTTTTGTTGTTTTTTCTTTTTGTAGGTTTTTAGCTTTTGGACTTACTCGAAATACAGTAAAAAATGTTACATTCATTGATTTCCAGGTAAGAGGGTTATGTGATCAACCCATCATGGTCACAAGTTCCATGCGGTAAGTTGAGTAATAAGCCGAAAAGTTTAAATTCTGAGGATGAAAAATGGTAAGTTATGGACTTTGGCATCTAAGTTTACTTTTGGGACCTAAAGCTTATGTTGAAGGACCATAAGTATCTGGAAAAAAATCAAAACGCCAAGTCCGGTTTGCAGAAAAGCTGGCCAAAATTTTTGGCCCGGCACCTGCACCCAGAGCCAAACCATGGGTGGTGGCCGCAGGTTCAAGCCGTGGTTAGGTAAGATTTTGAGCCCACTTTTAGTTATAATTTTGGGCCCATCAATACTTAAATATGACCTAAAATGGCCCCCACCTATATAAAAACATCCTTTCCCTCATTCTAACACATTCAAATCCTCAAAACTTCACGCTTCTCTTTGAATTCAAACTTTCCACTTAAAACACAAACTAACCCCACACTTCAGTAAAGGCTAAATTGACACTTATTTAAGGTACCAACTTGTCCCAACACACTAAAAAAATGTTTCAAATTTGATTTTACTTGAGTTCTTCATTATTCGCTTCTGGTTCTTCATAAAAGAGGTAACTTTCTCAGTTTCTAATGGTTATATATTGGTTTATCTGTTATTTTAACAAGTTGATACGTATTCCATTGCAAAAGTTATAGAATCTATCATACTTGTATGTTGGAGTCGTGAAGTAGCCTAAAAACATAATGTAGGGCCTTGTTTTGAAGAAAATTCTAAAGTTAGGCCCCAACCAGAAAGTGAACTTGAATGAATAGAGTAATACCACTAGTTGAACATGTTTGTTTTCTTTGAAATTCATGATTCTTTATTGGTGTGTGCACATTTTACTTGTTGGAATTTCAAATAGGTTATAGGGGTGTGAAAATTGAGAAAAAATTCAAACTTTTGAATTCTAAGTTTTTCTTCAACTTTTGTTATCCCTCACTTTTGTTAGAAACTAACAACTGGTTTTTCAGGTATATATGGCACCAAAAATGGTGAAAAAACAAATACCGGTACTTTGAGAGGATGGACAGAGTCTTCTGATCCTAGAGGTTAAGTGGAGGAGTATCCGAGGCAGCGACGTAGAGACACTGCCACTTGGGTGACGTGCAGACTTACGAGAAGATAGACTCGTTAAACTGCTCAGAAAGCTGCAGCCCGACCCAGGATAAAGTCTACATGAATATCACCCCCACACACTCTTCTACCTAATAATGATGATGAGGAAGAGAAGACAAAGTCTGAGACTACTTCACAGTTTGCTGTTCAGAACCCCAGTCTGGGGAGAAGTCCCAGAATTCATCTGATGAGGTTGAGCAAGAGTAGTCATTCGTGGTGCCCCAGTATGAGGAGGGTACCACTAATTATGTACAACAGAAAAAGGTACCCAGTTGATGAGGGTACCGAGCAGCCTTTCCATGATGCATTAGTGTAGCAAAGCCCCGCACCTGCACATACCCCAAAGAAACCTCTCGAGGAGGGACCTCCAAGGTGGTGTGTAGAAGTAATGCAGAATATATTTGAGCTTGACAGTCGTGTTTAGGAGCTAGGCAGGCTTACAAGATGTACTTATGAAGAGCGCCGAATTGACTTATGGGGGTAAATCGAGTACTCCGTTATGGATGACATTTGATAAATATCAATTAGAGTAGATAACTAGGCCACTCAATTCTTACAACTCGACTATGGTACGAGAATTTTATTCATCCTACAAAGCTACCATAGTCCTTCTTATGCACAGATATCCAGGCCTTATGAGATTTATGTGGTAGCCATAGTTTGATCAGACACTGGTTAAAGGGGTCAGAGTTGATATTATAAAGGAGACTATCCACAGAGTTATCTTCGATCTAGATTACATCACTCTTACATCTACATGTGAGTGCAACCATAGATTGAGAATCGCACGTGATCGACATATCATGCGAGAGGCTAAGCACCATCAAGAGAGAATTGAGATGGCGAGGTGGATAGCTAGTTATATTTCACCGCTGGGTGATACGATCCCATGGATTGAGGGGCAAGTTTTGATCAAGAATGGCCTATTGATATTGGAGGCCAAGTTTTGGTAGTTGCTGATTAAATACTAACTGATACCCACTATTTTGAATAATATATTGATGTGGGAGGAACAACAGTGATTGCCTGACTAATGGTCGGATATGATATTGATTTTGTTGCTATTCTTCGCCATAAGTTACATGACAGAGCATTTGGGGAGTTGACTAATCTACCCTTCTTTTGCATGATTCAGAGGTTGTGTGATGAGTTCGGTATACCTGAGATACCGAGCGTAGACGAGAGGGTACTTACGATGGAGACTGTATAGACAAGGACCATGAAGGGTACAACACGTCCAGGCACTTTTAGGAGATTGAAACAGCAAGTAACAGTACCACGGTCCTAGTCTGAGGGCCCAACAATTTCCACAGAGACTACTGAGGTACATCGAGATAATGTGGGTGTTTATTTTGACATAAAGATAGGGGAGCAAAGAGAGGCTCCAGATTCAAGTATGCATGGCAAGAGGACATGGGCTACTTCTTCTTTAGCCCTGACTTCAACCTCAGAGCCGATTGGTGTATCTATAGAGCCTACTCTCCCATCTACTACAGATCCCACGACAGGTATGATTACTATATCTAGTTAGTTTTTACAAATCTTAGTAGACAACCAGAGGGCCATCGATGCTAGAGTGAGGGTCGTTTAGGCTGAGATGACTACCCTCTACGAGCAGTTGAGATTCAGGGTTAGGAATAGATTTGAGCAGGCACGGGCTTTATAGGAGGCCGCACTGAGTACTGCACTATCAGAGCTACGTACCAACTTTCAGATACGGCTCGATAAGTTTGATAGACAGGTTATAGCTTGATATATAAAGATAGCTGCACCAGATCTATCCCAGATAAGTAAGAAGTTTGATGTGTTACGAGCAGAGGTACGCTCTCTCATGGAGAGAAGTATTGCAGCCACTCCCACGGTTATACCCCAGGTGGTTTAAATATCACCTCCGCGTGCACTGAGACAGTTTGATTTTCTTACGGAGGGTGAGGAGGAGGTCCCAACAGTAGGGTCCAAAAGAGGTCTCATAGATGACTTGTAAGACCCTGATTTACCATATGACCAGGCTATTAAAAAGGCCAGGCATGATTCGATGGAGTCTGTATTTATCGATAGGCAGAGGCATGCATCTATAGCAGCGGGTACATCTTCCAGTAGTGCACCGCCACCACCATTGCCTCTCTCAGCTGATATGCCCTCATCTGGGAATGCTCCTGATTCAGGCGCTTAGTGCGTCCTAGGTTTGTTCTCACTTCTGTCTATTTTACTTTGTTTTAGCGCATTGATGACATTGCACAATTTTTCTTTGGGGGTGGAATACCATGCCGCCGCGAGTTTTTATTGTCGTGCTTCTTTTCCCATCGCCTGTGGTATTATTGTAGAATCGACATGTCTAGAATAATTGTGTGTTGGATTGTTTTTTTTTGTGTAATTAGGAGATTTTTAAGTATTTAGAGTAGTAGTCATGTTTTGATTGATTTTTGATACCCCTCCAAATTTTTTATATTTAGAATTGTATGAATGTATATATGTGTGAACTTTGTGGATCTTGTTATGACATTAGGATTAGGGACATGATTATGACTTGCCAATAATTGCACAAACTAGATAGGTAATAGTTGGTAATATTGACTCTGTGCTATGTGTGTGTGAGATACGACTTAGTTCCCTTTGTGCGTCGAATTTTGAACTTGCCTGGTTAGTCTTGTCTAGGTTGAAGGATAGTCGGTTAGGAAAAGATCATAGACCCTTTTTTATTTTAGTCCACTTTTAGCCTAAATGACCTTCCATGTGTAAATTATATCCCTTGATCCCTATTTTGAGCTTTGTAGCCTATTTTTCTTGTTTCACCATTCACCTTTCCATTTATAGTATAATGAACATCTTTTGGCCCTGGTCCTCCTTGGATATTGTGCACCTCAACTCAAGAAAAATGTCTAAGTTGAGGATGGCTATCATTGAGGTATATAGTGTAAAATGGGTATGAAGAAGGGTAAAATAATAGAGAAAAAAGTTAGTAGGGTTGGGTGTGGTAGAAAAAGAAAAGAAAAAAGTAAAAGAAGAGAAAAAAATTGTAAAAAAAAAAAACAAAAGAAATAATAAAAGACCACACCCAACCTAAAAGTGCAGTAAAGAATAAAAAGGAAGAAATAAGGGTGGAATAAAAAAGAAATTGGCTTGTAAGTGAGACCCCAAGGTTAGTGTAGTGTCAAGGAAGCTTAGTCACTTGTTATGTCCATATGCACCATACCATCCCCCAAGCCTACATTACAAGTCGAGAAAAGTCCTATAGTGATCCTAACTTGACTATCTGAATGCTAAGGTACATAAAATAAGGGCAAGCCTATGGTATTTGACATACATTAGATGGAACTTCTCTTCTGAGAGTGTCTTGTGATCGTCCCTGCATTGACATTCTTTAGTTCATATGAGTGAGTGGGACATCTTTGTTGTAAGGGCACTTAAGTCATATTACTAGCTATTTACTTATTTCGGGTAGTGTAACTTGTATATATGAGTGGTTGTCTGTTGCTAATATAAATGCCATACCTTGATCCCATTGAGTCATATTGTTGTGCTTCATGTAGATACACAGTTGGTTTTGAAAATATAAGATTGGAGGGGGATGTTATGTTTTGAGTTTAAGTGATTGACTAACTACCTTGAATCACTTAATTTCTCTTAGTTAAATGTTGTTTTTGTTTTTGTTGTCTGAGGACATGCAAACGTTCTAAGTTAAGGGTGTTGATGTGCTATAGGAATATAGCAGTTTTGATGCTTAAAATAAGGAAAAAATGCAAGTTTCTGAGGTTATTTTGTTAGATATTATGCCTTTTGGGTATGTTTTGTAGGAAATCATGTATTGGATGATAAGTTCATGAAAAAAGGTGAAAAATATTTTTTTGGCTACTTTTTAGAGCAATTATGGATATTCGGAATATTTTTCAGCTTGTTCGTGATCAAAGAATGTTAGGGAATCGAAGAAGAGCTGAAAAGATGACTCCCAGCACTTACCAAGTCAACATGTGGCCGCATGTAGGACCTACGGACCGCATGTAGGCAAAGCAAGTACTAGAAATCCAAAATTTTGAGAGCTAACTTGTTGGATTTTTGCTCTCGGTACCTGCAGTTTGTACCTGCACCTAGTGTCAGGACCGCAGTTACTACCTTCGCCCAATGCCAGAGTACAGACCACATGTGGCCACCAATCTAATTTTCTCCTATTTCATTTGGGCTTTGGTTTTAAGGTTTCCTCTTGTACTATAAATACCCTTTATGTACTTTTTAGTAGGAGTTACGCACTTTTGATATTCACAAACATATTTTGATTCCAAGATCCGATTTTGATCTTGGGATTTTCTTATGTTGACTTTGGGTCATTAATTTAGTTATAGTTGTGGATTTTATTACTTCTTATCATTGTGATTTCTTCTATGCTTTTGAATATGAATGTTATTGATTTTTTCACAATCATGAGCGGCTAAAACCCATAGTTAGGGTTGTAGAAATCCTGACAGATTGACGAAGTAGGGAAAGTGCTTTTGTTGTTCTGAATCGATACCCATGCATGTATTGCTTTATCCTCATTATGATAGTTTTCTTAATGGGTGGACATATTAGGATCCCGCCTATATATTACCGCTTACTCCAAAAGAGGAGCAGTGACTAGAAAAATATAAAGACAATAGTAATCTGGAGTTTAACTGTCGATCTACGCTTCTAGGTTCTATCTTAGTAAGATGGTTAGGTTTCATCTAATAACTAGAGATTCAAAAGATAATAGTTAATTGGGGTCAAGATAAGGGTTAGTAAGGCAATATCCTGAAACTCAAAAGGTAAAGAGTGAAATCCTTCTGCTCATCCAAAAGACTGCAAAAGGTACATAACTTATCGATTCTGCATACAAAGTATCGGGTTGGTTCAACAACGCACGATAAGCCTACGGAGTTGAGAAGCCAAGGGAAACACAATCCTAGTGTTCACCTACACTGATTGCAACCGAAGTTAATATAATTACTTGCTCGATATTACTACACAACCACCACCACCCATTTACTTTTCTTGTTCTGCCTGCGGACTATAACTGCTTGAGATCTGCAAAGCCACGTGTTCCCTTGGGATTCAACCCCAACCTCTATTGGGTTACGATATTTTGACAGCGACTGTATCATCATCTGATAGGAGGTATTGTTTGGATGTCATCAGGAGGTCATTTTCAATGAATGCCGACCAAAGTTAATCATATGCCAAACTTTTTAACATCTCGTCTAAACGCTCAAACTCACACCGAAAGTCCTGAGATCTAAATCAACTGCACTGCTAACCCAAACATAATATTTCCAAGAAGATGAAACTAACAGAATTCTCTTACGATGTCTAAAACACTAAATGTTGATCGAAGTCAACTGTCAACTTCATAACCTTCAAAAATAAAAAAAAAAAGACTTGCATAAAATCCAATCAAACACCTCGAAAATCATATCACCCACTGTCACAACTTATAAATATCATAAACCAACTATGAAAAGGATTAAAATAGTTTAAAAATCTAAAATTCCTAAAATCACCACGAGAAATATTACACTTTATTAGTCATTTCATTCTATTAGATTGCATTTTCCTCTGCATGAAAAGAGTGTTCGGTCTAGGCTGTTGTTCTCCACCTTCATTTTTATGCCCCCACCGTTGTTGTGGCCATGGAATTCAGACTACATTTGTTCGATTGAAGAGGGTAGATGCATACTTCATTACTTATCTCATCATTTTGTAGGATTTCTCGATTTATGGGAATTTCACTCAAAAATTGAGGTTTTTCAGGATTTGTTTGGAAACACCTGATAATTGAAATTTGTGTAATTATAAAAGTAGTAATTATATAACTTAATAATTACACAAAATAGTAATTATGATGATATGTTTGTTGTTACAATGTCCATACTGTTTGTTGCACATATACAATTACATGGAGGGAGCTTAGTGCATCGGGATGTTCTTTTTAATATCTGACAAGTAATATGCCCTTTTAAATAATATTAAATAAGATATTTAAGATACATATTGTCTCTTGAAGATATATCAATTATAATATACACATATATGTATATATATAATATTTTAATTTATTCAATTACAAAAATTAAAAGTACAATTGTTTTTATGAATATCATATATTGCATGTTTAACAAAAGGATTAACATTATAAATATAGAATCATAAAATTATTTAAATATTTGACTAAAGAAATAATCTATCAATTCTAGTTGAAAAATAAATAACATGCAATGTGAAATAGCAAGTATACTACTAAAGCAAATGAATTGAAATAAAAAATATAACATAAATTCAAAAATCATAAAATAAGTTAGCATAATACTTTTATGTCAAATTCGAACATAACATAAAATAAGTTTCAATATAACTTAAGTAAATATAGTTCAAAAGAAAAGGAGAAAAAAAGTTTAAAACCGCATTCAACAGTATAATTTTATTTAATTTAAAAAAAAAAAAAAACTAATAATGCGGTTGTGCTAAATGAAGAAAACAAAAAAAACAGAAATAAAACATACGTGCAATTATATGAAATAAAAGGAATTAAAGGTCGGGAAATTAGAAGAAAGAAAAATAAAAGATAAATAATGTAAAATAAAAAATATTTTAATAATAATTGAAATAAAAGAAATAAATTAAAAAGGGATAGACTAAAATAAAAACAAAAAAGAAGATTTAAAAATTAACCTAATAATTATTTGCAAGTCTCACAAGTGAAGAGTATAATTAACCTCTCCCAATTAAATTAATATCTCTGCTAACCAATTAATTATTTGATCAAACAAATAAATTAAATTGTATAATTACGTCCAAATTAATTTCCAAATGGCTTCCCAATCAGAATCTCAGTTTTTGTATATGGGAAAACAGTGCAGTTTTTGATATTTAACGTTTCTTTCTCCTTTTAAGGAAAATTATTAACAAGAATAAACAAAAGGGATAATTTCACATCATCCCATGTAGTTTACCAATGTTAATTTAAACCCTTCTATGGTATCAAAATATCACATTGTTCTGTTTCTTTTAAAAGAAAATCTCAATAAAGGTCACTTTGAGAATACTTCTAAAACCATAATGTTTGGTCACAAGTTTTTTTTTTTTGAAAAATTATTTTATTTTAATAAAAATTTTGGTGTTTGACCATGAGAATTTTAAATCTAATTTTATATTATTTTTGGAAAAGTGAAAATATTTTCATTTTTTTCCGACTTCAATTTCAACTTTATTTATTGTTACAAATAATCTTTTTTTTTATTTTAAAAAATACCCTGTTAACTTAAATTCTTAAACCAACTATCAGAGTTAAATGCCTAGCTACCACATGCAGAACACACACTCTAAATTAGTTATAAGAGCACACACTTTAGATTAGTTATGGATAAAATATCAAAAAACGTATTATAAGAGCACACGTAGGGTAAATGCTTAGTAAATACATTCCAAACTTCATGAATAGTTTGCTTTTGGTTCGTGAAGAACTCACTGACACTATGAAAAAAAACAAAATATTCTCAAAATAAATGTCTTCTCTCATATTTGGTTGTATCTTGTAGGTAAATTAGTTAAATTGGGTGATTTTGATAGTTTTTAAATGTTGGGGGTACAAAATTATATTTTAAAAAGTCTTTTCAAAAATCTAAAAAGAAATTCAAAAAGACATGGTCAAATACAACTCCAACTTCAATTTCAACTCCAACTCTAAAAAATTTCAATTTTCATGACCAAACACCTACTATATTTTTTATGAGTGATTAAATTATATTCAGAAAGTTGTCTGTAGAATTATTAGGAGTTATTCTACAAATTAAATATTTAGTTTTATTTGTTAAAAATAAACAAGATGTAATTGGATAAGAAAAAATAATTGGCCATAGCAACATATTTATTTATCATCCAAAAATATATTTTATTCTTAATCATAGTAATTTATATCCAAAAAGCAATTCTTTTAATTTTTGATATATTGACCCGTTGGTGATGTGAGTTATTTACTTTTTTTTTTTGCAAAATTTTTTCACTTTATATGAAAATCAATATTGAACCATGTTTAGAAACACTACATTCAAATCCATAAATATATTTTGTGAAACTCCAATTTCAACTTTATAAAATTTCAAATAAAGTGAATAATATTTAATGATCAAATGTCCACTAATATTTTAATTAATCTCTAATTACACCTCATAAAATTTATTTTTAAACAATTTAAAATTGAGTGAATCATAATATTTCAAGTAACTAGATGAATTAAAAAATAAATTTATCAAATATTTTTTTCCCTTATCGGCTTCATCTATAATATATTAAAAGTGTGAACATCCTTAAAAAAGTGATTTGAACTTTTTGCCCTTCATTAAAACACTCTACAAAAGACAAACTCGTCTTTTCACATTTTTTCTTAATTCATTATCAATTAATTTTTATATTAAAGTCTTTATTTGATTTAGATAAGAAATCATAATATTTAATGATTCTAAATCAATAAGAATTTTAACTTAAATAAAAATAAATTTCTGTAATTCTATTTAAGGAAATATTTTGGAACATTCCTCTTTCTTTTATATTTTCCCACCTATACATGCACGAAGAATACTTCTAATATGGTAATATCATATGCAATTTGATTTCATTAAAAAAATACAAAGCAAACTACAAATAGAACAATAATTCTTTAATCTCAATGACGTAGAAAATTGGGCCGTACATGTTACTTTTTCTTCAAAGAAAATAATATATTTTTCTTGCAATTCTCTATTCTTATTCTTTTCTTAGCTAAACTAATGAATTTTTTTGCTTGTTTTGCTTTAAAAGTTTATATATTTTGTTGCACTTTTCTATTTTTTTTCTCTCCTTTTCTAATATATGATCTCTCCTTTTGATATTTTCTCGTGTTTTCTTTTTCAAGATCGAAAAATTCGATGAAACAAACATGTTGCCACCAAATAAAGTAGCTGAAAAAAAATCAAAGATTTATATATTATTTTGATTCTTATTTGACTTATGTTATTGCGTTCATTGTCATCATCTTCTTTGTCTTTCTTTATTTGTTTTTTCAGATCACTTCCTACTTTCTTTTGTCTTTACTTTTGCAGGTTCCAAAACGTACTTAGGAAAAAAATAAGTTTATGTATAAAATTTTCTTATTCGATGAAATTTTGATAGTATGATTAAGACGATAAATTTATTTGTAATTTGAGGTAAGTTTTTAAAAATTTTAGTAAATTTTTGAAGTTTACAATAAATAAATTGCCATTTATTCTTGATAGACAGCTGTTAATTGAGAAGTTAATAATTAATCATGTATTCTTGAAAGATAAATTTTAATTAATAAATATTTTGTGATTTCTGTTTTTAATGACTCACATGTAATTAATAATTCAAAATTACCTTATTTGCAATTTTAAAGACCTAAAATATATAGTAAAAAAGAAAATATCATCAAAAATGTAGGTAAATTTTACATGGAAAAAAGACTCCCAATTTTATTATTTCATGAACTCTATATGTATGTTGCACATGTGTGTATTTTTTTAATTTTTTACACCTCACGTTGACTGTTTTATCAGATTTACTTGAAAACTACATAATGAAATGACACTAGCATATATTTTTCTTTTTGATAATTAATTTTTGTGGCAAGAGAATGCGGTAGCACATAAGCTGCCCCCAGCCCACCATGACTGTTTGGTATGTATTCTTATATTTATATTAATCTATAATTATAATATATCTATAATCTATATCTATATTTATAATCTATATTTATAATACATTTAAAGTGTGAAGATCCTTAGAAAAGTGAATCGAACTTTTTACCCTTCGTTAAAAGTCTTTGTTTTAGACAAAATCATCTTTTCATATTTTTTTTAATTATTTTTATATTAAAAATTAAATGAAGAAGATTTTTTTATTATGGTTAAATTATTAAATTTATGGTAAAAATATTTTATGTCTTTAATATGTCCAAAAAATAGTAGACAACCGTTTGCAAATAAAAAGTTTTGTTGACTTTTTCTTACCAAAAAAAAACGTGGAAAAGGAAATAAGACATTAAAATTCAACTAAAATTTTATTTTACTAATTAAATTTTTCTTTAGATTTTCGTCTCAACTCGTGTAATGGCTATAAATTGACAGGGGCGATGGTTGCTGGCTTTTGGGCTGGCAAGATAGGGCCATTCTTGGCCTTTGCTGGAGAAAATTAAGTTTTTCTTTTTATTTACTTTGTCTTAGTTTTAGAATTTCTTCACTATTTAATTTTACTTATGTTAATTTTCAGTTATTAACTCAATTCTTTTGATTGAATTATTTAAGTAGTTACTGAGGAACTTCTTATGATCACGATTTCATGTAAATTTACTATTGTGCTTATACTTTTTGTGAAATTTATTTGCTTTCATAAGATTCACATGGAATAAGACAGAAAGTTCTTATATTTGTTATTCATCTCATATTCTTTAATATGAATTATTTTTTATCTTTTTTTTTTTGTTAAGATATGTTGACATATTTTATTTTACATTTTTGCTTCATGTTAAGTTTTTTTTTTTTTAATTGATTAATGTGGACATAGTCAGGTTAAATTTTTATTTCACTTCTGACATACGCATAAAAGAGATGATCTTGCATTGAATCAAAGAAAAGAGTTTGTCTACATTTTTTTTTTTTTTATATTTGATGAAGGTCTTAACCTTAATCATTCAGATTTTAAATATTATATTTGTTTATTTTTTGCATAAAGATTTTTTGAACAAAGTTAAAGTAGAGTTGAATTGAGGTTTAATGGTAAGTTTTTCTTGATTTGGGTTGATTTGTGATTACTTTGTATTTCATGATTGTTTTATTTCAATTAAGAATGTAGATTTCGGTGGGATTATTTGTGCTAAAATTTCCAATTTCTTAGTCAATAAGGAAAATATTTTAATAAGGTAATGATGTATAGTATTTTTAGTATTTGTCTTGGTATGATATGTGTTTATTTTTTTTAATTATTTTGGCGAAGAAACTGATTGCGAATAGGGGTGGGCGTTCGGTCGGTTCGATCCGATTGTTTAATATCGGTTTGGTTTATCGATTTTTGGATTGACAAAAATGACATCCGTAACCAAATCGAAATAAATACGATTTGGTTCGGTTTATACAAATTCGGTTTGTTATTTCGGATTTTTATTTCGGTTTGAAATATTAAAGTAGTTAGCCTCTCTTTTTCATAACTGAGCATTTAAAATTGATGGGTTTTTTTAGAAAAAATATTTTTTTCAAACCTGTTTTTCATTTCCAAATATAAATAATCCAACATGGATGAAACGAAATGAAATAATCATAAGTTTAACATAATACATAACGTCATTAATCATTACATTTAATATAACCTTGCATAAATAGTCCATAAAACAGTCCAAAGTCACCAAAATAGTTCATAAAATATTTGAGTCACTAAAACAATCCATAAACAGCTTGCGGCGTATGAGAATTTGCTTTTAAATGTTAATTGTGAATGTAAATTACTAAATATTATATATATATAATATAATATTATATTATATATAATATAATATATATATATATATATTATTTATTTATTTATTTATAAAAAATAGTTTTTTGGTTTAACCGATTTTTTTAAACCGAAAACCGAACCAAAAAAACAAAATTTTAAAATTAAAAACCAAATTCGATCTGAAAAACTAAAAAAACGAAGCCAAAATTAAATTTCGATTTGTTTTTTTAATTTTTTAATTTTTTCGGTTTAAACCAAAATATGCTCACCCCTAATTGCGAATGATGAATTTCTCTTTATAGTTAAAATTTAAAATTTTAGATTTTAAATATTCATATGCATTAGTTGGTTAGTTGGTGATAAATGAAGAATTTGACTGAAATTAAAAATTTAAAAGCCAATGTAGAAACTAGAACTAGGGATGGCTATATTAGAGTTTTTGCCCTGCTTTTCTTACCAAATTTAAGTTTTAATTTTCTTGTAAGAAAAATAAAAATAATACCATAATTACTTTTACTTTTCCTGAAAGAAAAATATAAAACTTTTTTATATTTGGCTAACCTCTTTCTTGGAGGAAAGATTTTGATCATCTATAAATAGAAGATCCCTATTCTCATACCTTAACATAATAAGATCCACAATGTAGTCCTTAAAGAATTTTATTTAGGGGGAGATTTTCTCCCAATAGGTTTTAAAGTTTTTTCAATATTATTTTTAATATGTAGGTCGTTTGACCAAATCATATTAATAACATGTTTTTAGTTTTTGTTTTTCGTTGTCATCTGATTCATCGTCTATATGGTTTGCAAACGTTAAGCCTCCGCATGACGCCCTCTCAATTTCGAACCCAACAAGTGGTATCAGAGCTTACGATTCAAAGGTCCAATGATTTGGTGAAACGAGATTAAATAGGCTCAAAGCGGTTTCAAATCAAGATGCAACGAGTTTGGCGATAATGACGATTTTGTCTAACTACCTGTGAAGATATTGTCAATCATATTTCAATAATCCTACTGTCACATATTTGAAAATAAAGCTCACTTTTAACCCTGCAAAAGGGCTCCAATATTTTTAACCCGAAAAGGACTGATATATTTTAACCCAAAGAGGTTCATTTCTTAAAACATGTCAAACAACTGTGATTTATGAAGAATATGTGAAGAACGAATACTATGCACAAGAAGGAGGATCAAAAATATTTTACAGAAAATCAAGCTAAAAGAAGGAGATTTGTTAGTATTTTTGCCCTGATTTTCTTACCAAAATTAAGTTTTACTTTTACTTGAAAGGAAAATAAAAGTAAACCATAATTACTTTTACTTTTCTTGAAAGAAAAATATAATATTTTTCCATATTTGGTTAACCTCTTTCTAAGAGAAAAAGTTTTGTACATCTATAAATAGAAGACTCTCTTCTCATACCATAACACAATAACATCCACAGTGTAGTCATTTAAAAAGTCTTGTTTAGTTGGAGATTTCTCCCGATAGATTTTAGGTTTTTTAATTTTATTTTTAATATGTAGGCCGTTTGGCCAAACTGTATCAATAATATAACTTTTTAGTATTGTTTTATGTGTCTTCTGAATCATCACCATGATGGTTTGCAACTAATAACTTCTGCATGACGTCCTTTCGATTTCGAACCCAACAAGTGATATCAGAGCCTACGGTTCAAAGATCCAGTGGTTTGGTAAAATGAGGTTGAAGACAAATTCGAGGCGGTTCTCATCAATTTGATGATAATGAAGATTTTGTCCAACTACATGTGGAGAAGAAGTTTTAAGCATGTTTCAACATTCATGTTGCTGCATTATTAAAAATAAAAGTAAAATATTTATTTTTAACCCACTTTAAACCATAATATTTTAAATCTTATTTTTAACCATGGCAAGCAGCAGTAATGAAGATCATGCACGTGAAGAAAGTGGGTCTAATTATGCCAAGAAAATCAAGTAAAAAAGGAGAGATTTGTTAGGGTTTTTGCCCCGATTTTCTTATCAGATTTAAGTTTTAATTTTCTTGTAAGGAAAATAAAAATAATACCATGATTACTTTTACGTTTGCTGAAAGAAAAATATAAAACTTTTTCATATTTGGCTAACCTCTTTCTTGGAGGAAAGGTTTTGATCATCTATAAATAGAAGATCCTTTTTCTCATATCTTAACACAGTAGCATCCACAATGTAATCTTTGAAGAATTTTTGTTAGTTTTAGGTTTTTCAATTTTATTTTTAATATGTAGGCTATTTGACCAAATCATATCAATAATATAGCTTTTTAGTATTGTTTTATGTGTCGTTTGAATTATCGTTTTATGGTTTGCAAATTTTAAGCTTCTGCATGTCGCCTTCTCGATTTCGAACCCAACAGGCTATGGGATGGAAGCAATTTTGAATAAAAAACTAATTGGTGTTTCAAGAATAAATGAAATTGACAACTTTTGTTATGCAGATTGTTGAAAAGAGAATGAAACCATTTAATTTTAGTGGAGGTTCTTACCCTTTGAGGCAAGGATAAGGTTACAATTGTTTCATATACAATTGTTTCGTAATCTAAGTCTCAAGTTAATAGAAAACAAGTATTATTGATTTATTTGAACAGAAATTATGGGAGAAATTTCAATAAGATAAAGGTGTGGAGGTTGGCATTTATAGAATTTGCATGAATCCATAGAATTATAATACCTTCCAGCTTCTCTGTCTTAATTTAAAGATTGTTGCAATAGATAAATAATCTTTAAATTGTAGCATTGCTTCCTTCAAACAGATTTCAATTTTTCAAAGGCCGAGTCCCTTTAGATTAATTGACATGATAAAAGAGCTTATATCTTCTTTAAGTAATATAGAATTACCTGTCAAACCTTTTAAGATATTTTACTTACATGCAGTATGTAACACCAGTTGGTATCTTTATTATCATTGTGAGCTCTTGAACTGCATGCATGGTCAATTATGTTTCTATTTGAATTCTTGTCAGGTTCATATAATGTTAATAAGTCTTATGTTGAAAAGCATAAAAATAATTTGAATTTGCTATAGATATTTGCAATCTTTTTTTGATTCGCTAAAGCACTTTACCTACCAGTGTGTTGTTCTGAAAATTAAAGATACAAACATGAATTTGAGATATTTTAATTGTACATCAAAAATAAATTATTTGAGAAAAAAAAGTTAAACAAATATGTATAGCATTTATATTTCAATGGTTTACAAAGTGCTCAATGTCAATGACATTTTTCATATTCAATGGAATCGAACTCTAAATCGCATAATTTTTTGTACCAAGAACATTGAAGTATACGTGCAATGTACGTTTTCATTATTTTTCACCTTTTAACTCCAATTATTATTTGATTAACGAAGTCCAAAAATATATGGCAAAAGCAAATATTTAGAGAATTAGTATTGATGAATTTTCTTTTTTCTTTTATGAATAAAAGAGTCCTAAAAAAAAATCTAAAATATATGATAAGAGAATAAGAGAAAATACTGGTGAACAAAGAAGGTTATATGTTTTTCTACATATAACTTAACTATTACATGAATTGTTTATTTTAAAATTTACCTATATGTAACACTAAATAAAATATTTTGTGCAGTAAAACAAATTTAGGAGTCCTTATTTAATTATTGTATGTCTATAACCAAGTAGTGTTAAAAGTCTTTATAATTTAATTTTTTTTTTTGAAAAAATGAAGAAAACAAAAGAAAAACTCAAGAAGATTAGAAGGGGACTAACTTTATAGCTTATTTATAGTATTTAATTTCAATGCTTTCATTATTTTATTTTGACTTGACCATCTTTTGGTGCTTTAAGTGTGGCAATAAAAGACATACAATTTATACTTTTAAATCAGTATACATATTTTCTTCGTTCTTAAATACTTATCAAATTTTATTTGGGATATTATTTAAGTAAAATTTTAATTAGAGAATGATTTAGCTAAATTATTTTTATTTATTAATTATTTTAATTTAATATACTATTTGTCCATTTTACATCATGTTATTAACTTTTCATATTTATGACCAATGACAAGGATGGAAACAAACAACTAATGGCATCTTAATTTTCTAAAATGACAAGTATATCACTGTTCTTTTAGTTGTCATGATAAGGTTACGCACAATTATTAAGAAGCATTAGTTAGGAGTGTAATTTAATATATATACCTTTTATTAATCTTTAATTATTTATGTGTCTATTAATTCTAAATCAATTAATGCTAAAGATAAAATTAAAAATAAATAATTAATTCTCTCTTGATTTTTAAAATTATTAGTATTTTAACTATTTTTCAGTATACATTGCAACTAAAAAAGAATAAGAAGAGTATTGCGAAATGTGAACCTTTTGTTTAGCATGGAAGATAATATCTATGAGCGGAAGGAGTATTAAACAACATGAAGATCATTAACAAATATTAATTGACAAAAAGGTAATTCTTCTTTTTTTATTCATATTGTAGTTTATGTTATACTTTTTCTTAAAAAGATATGCACATAACAATTTAATTTTTATATATATTTATTATTATTAACATTATATAGACGTACAAAGCACGTAAATTAAACTAGTTGAATGAAATCCTCATATCTTTTCTGAGGTTGAAAAGAACAATACAAAGAGAACTTTTCTGCAACATTCCATATTAAAGGGGTTAGATCTCACATTTTAAAACATGAGGGGCTATAAGTAAAACATTTACCCGTCAAATTGTACTCTTTCTAAGAAGGTAAGTCAAGAGATCACCGATCCGGAAACTAAACACTCTCTCTCTCTCTCACTCACACACACACACACACAGAGTGACTGAACAGAAATAGCCGTTGCCGGAACCGAAATTCTAGAACATTCTCAGTTACTCTTTCAACGTTAACTTTTCGCCGGTTCCCGGCGAATCAAACTGGCGTTCAGTCCGAGACGAGCAATGGCGGAGCTACGCCACTCAAGCTCGATCGGAAACCGAGTAACAGCTTCACCTAGAAAGCGAGACGCCGACGGTTCGTCATCTCCTTTGGTTCCTGATAGTGTTGTTTCTAACGTTGACGGTGACGATGACGATGCCGGTTATCGTGGCCGGTATCATCGAGATCGAGTTCGTTCGTTTTTCTCTTCGCATCTTCAACCTCTTTTCCCTTTCTTATTCCCTGATGAATCGAGGTTGTCTCATCCTTACAAGCTCAAGATCTCGCTTTTTCTGCTTGTTGTTATTATACTTTCATTAGTCGTCGCGATTTCCTCCGTTGTTCATCGTTTGGTAAGAATTAATCGTTTTATTCTCTCAAAATGTATATTACATCTCAATTTGTTCGCTGGTAGTTTTCTCTCTCTCTAGTTTATCTACGATTCTGCAGTTCTAATTACTTTCTTCGTTTTGCTTGTATGATTTTGAGTTGGCACGGACTTTAAGAAAGTTAAAGAAGATTTTTGAATCTATTGAGTCAAGGCGGATTCTTTAAGTGTTTGGTGTAGGCATCTATGTACCAAAATGCCTTTTAACCTTGTGGTCTGAAACATGTCATGTGGAAAGTTTGAAATTAAAGAGTTGTTAGAAAGGAAAGTGACAAAAGTTAGAAAAACAAATTGAAATAGGAGGGAGTAGTTTGAAGATGGTATCAACTAGTTGAGATTAAAGCTTAGATGTTTCTGGTATGCTCTCAAGGTTGGGGTAGGAAAAAGTGTGGGGTTTTGGGGAAGGTGTATTTTAGGTGAACACGTGATTTGCCTTGAATGATAAATTATCTGCCAAGGATGGAATGAATGAGTCTGAGTAGAAGGGAACGAAACATAGGATTCTTATAGCTACTTCAACTAGTTGAGTGATTGGTCAATTTGAAGCGACTAGAAGTAATTTAGAAAATGCTTTTGATAACTTTTGGTCAAGTCAGGACCTTGACTTCTGTATAATGCTTACTAGAGAAGATGTGCATCCACTAGAGATAAATACAGGAAGTCCTTTTGATGAATATTGGTCAAGTTATGACCTTAACTCCGTAATATGTGCTACATTGCCCTTTTGATTTGGTTAAACAAACTATTATTGCAAGAATGTATAATGTGTTTCTCTATCTGATTATTTGACTCTTGCAATTTCAAGTTTAAAACACTGTTTACGTTTCGTTTTCTCTGTAGAATGCTCCATATTTGTGCAAAAAGGATGGTATAACTCTTCAGTGTCCGCGGGTAAGTTCTTGAAGGACTACCCTTTAGTCTGTTACTACATCCTATTACATAATCAGTTACCATCATTGTAGTCAAACGTCCAATCCGTCTAATTTTATTAGGTGAAAGAGCCTCCTTCCTTGTGGGAGAATCCTTATTCATCAACAACTTCATGGAAGCCTTGTGCGGAGCGACGTGAGGGACTGATATCAGGTATTTTATGCTCCTTAAAATTACATCTGTATGTTTTCCTTGTCTTGTCTTTTGGTTGGGCAATTTGGTTCATAGTACTCCTTTAAGTTTATGAGTTTAGAGAATTTATCTTATCCTCAAGCTAACAGTTCAAGGGGAAAAGCGAAAAGTCTCTTTCAGGATTACACCCTGATTTTTATAGAAGCAAATATCTTTTTAAAGATTAAAAATTGAATATATTGGACGAACCATGTGGTGGGTCATAGCCTGACATTTAATTGAGAGCAGGGCAAAGTGGCAGATGTTCTTGGTGTTTGAACAGAAATGTCATTTAATTACTGAAATGATAAAAGAACAAAGTACGCAACCTTAAATGTGAACTTTCGGTCAGAAATAGTAAGTTGTATCATCTTATACAATTGAAGAATGTTGTCGTTATTAGTTTAATTTCAGTGTCAAATTTATCTTTGTTGTTGGTAATTTGATTTATTAGGTCAATTGGACTAGACTCTTGAGCAAATCTTCTTTTAAGATGCTCATGGAGTGATTCAGGAACTTATCAAACTTTAAGAGTAGAAAATAAGTAAAATTCCTCCAATGATAATTCAGGAATTTGATAGAGAGGTGGAAGTGTGATAATATTGGTTAGTAAAACTGTGAGAGATATGTGCATAGGTCAAACATTCCTCCTTTTGGTTGGCAAGTGAGATTTCAAATACTAGTGCTAACTTCCTGTTGTAAAGAGAGGGACTGTTAGTAAAGCTTTGATAGATCCTTCCTCGTAAAATAAAACTCATATGGACTCGGATGTTTATAATGCTATATCTCTCTCTGCCATGGAGAAAGGAATAGGAGCAGGCCCATTATCCACCAAGTTTCTTAATTCTTACTGTGCAGCTACTAGCCCTCAGAGATTTCTCAGTTATCAAAAGAAATATATCCCTCTCGAATGCTGGATGCAGGTCCATTATCCACCAAGTTTCTTAATTCTTACTGTGCAGCTACTAGCCCTCAGAGATTTCTCAGTTATCAAAAGAAATATATCCCTCTCGAATGCTGGATCTTGAATTCCTTAACTACAACTATTCTTTTGCCTTCAAACAAGAGTCAATCGTCCCTTCCATTCCTTCAATTAAGTGGTCCAACATCTTCAAATTTCTATCAGACGGTCTCCTTGTGCCATGCCCTTATCAGCATTAGCTTTTTCACACACCATTTTATGCTCAAATCTTCACGTTAGTGGTTAGACAAACTGCAGAATCCTTCTGTTTTTTTACTGAGTCTGTGATGAGCTTTTCATTTTCCCTCGCACATTGATGAAACGGGATTCCAGACCCCACTTCGTGGTATGTTGTTGTTTTGTATTGATAAAACGGACAATTCCTCTAGCATCACTTTCTGAAAGGTAATCTAGCACTGTTCTTGCAAATTTGTCACACTATTTCAAACACATTATAGCTTTCTTTATTTGTTCTGGTTTTCTTTTTTTTTTTTTTGATCCTTTGCGCTTCCTTTTGTTTCATTGAACACTTTGAGGAGCATAGTGGAATAATTGTGCATGGCGGCTTCTTTAGTCTATGTTTGTTTATTAATGTTCAGAACCTAGTTTGGACAACATTTTACAGTCCCTTATAGCAACTAACCCAGAAAGCCCAAATTTACGACGCCATGTGATTTATTGAAATGAGGCCAAACACATAAGCAGCCACTTAAACTTGTCACGTAATTCCTCCTGGGTACATCTACTTTCCCATTTCCTATTTAGACACTCAAACTACTTCCCTCATGATCATTTAGACACAAAAACGCCGGCATGGCAAAAAATTATATATCACGGCTCTTAGGCGTGAATGGAATTTGACATCACACACACATACAACAACATCATATCCGATATATTCCCACAAAGTTTGGATTGGGGGGGGGGGGGGGGCACTACCTCAGAGGTGATATATATATATATATATATAAAGTTCTTCCACCACCACATCCTCATGATGCCGCTCAACTGCCACTATCACCACCATTGACGATTTCTCTGCTAGCTCTGTATAGAGTGAGCGAGTATTTCACTGCGAATTTCATATTTATTGCATGACATCTTAATAGAGGATTTTGAACACGAGGTGATTCAGTAACTCCATTAGCAATCTGGTGCATTTGCTTACATTTAAATAGAGTTATGGAGGGTAAAATGACGAGATCAAAAGTTTAATAACTCTTTTGCCCCTATGTGAAGTTACTTGATATGTTGGTTATAGTATTCACTGGGTGAGAAAATAGAGTTCTGTTCCAGAGTGGACTCATAATTTGTTCATAAATCAAGTAGAATTTCTTTCCTAAATTTATAATTTTTCTCCCATATCAAAACCCACATTAAAATGAAACCTAAATCAAACTGAAGGAAAACATAAATGTTGATTCTTGTCGGACTTTTTCTTCCAAAGAGATATGGTTCTTCAATTTGTTTGAGTGGGGCTTGTTTTAGGAAGAAAACATGAATCACCTTTGGGGAAGAAGGTATTGGGATGACCAGATGGGTAAGGGTGGGTGGCGAGATTTTTTAATTTTTCTTGAGCTTGTTGTAATACTTTATACAAATGGAATAACTGATCTCGTCTGTTTACTTCATCATTTCGCAAAATAGTGACATAGCTTGTCGCTTTGCAGATATTCTGTCTGAGAACACCACAAACGGTTATATATTCATACATGCTGAGGGTGGTTTAAACCAGCAAAGGATCGCTGTATGTTTCATGTCTTATGCTATACCTTTATCTTCCATCTTTTTCTATTTATCTCTGCAGCTTTTAGTTTTTTCTTAATTTGCATGTCAGTTAATGAATAAAAACTATCTATTGTGTTTGCTAAGTTCTCTGCGGAGCTATGAAATATTAAATGTGTTCTCAAAGAATTTTTGCCACTTTAATTAGTCATGCATTTCTTTGCAGATATGCAATGCTGTTGCAGTGGCCAAAATTATGAATGTTACCCTTATTTTGCCGGTATTAAAGCAAGATCAGATCTGGAAAGATCAAACGTAAGCGGAACTTGACTGAAGCAGCTATTCTTTGCTCGTAGGCTGGATGTTGTAAATTTTTTATGTTGCACGATAGTGAGATTTTTGTCAAATTGCATAGAAATCAAAATTAATATTTATGGTTGTTAAAATATAAGAGAAGAATATTATTGAATTGTTATAGCTACATTATTACACTGAAACCTTATTATTGATGTTTATGTTATTAGAATACAAGTAGGATTCTATATACTATTCCTTCTCCTACTCATATTCTAACAACAATTATTGTATCCTTGTTGAGAAAAAACATTCCAGATTAAATATCATTGTATTGTGAGAATTTTCCAAAAGATGGCAAGACGTTAATTTTTCTTGATATGAGTTAATTATGTTTACAGGAAACTTGAGGACATCTTTGATGTAGATCATTTTATTAACTACCTGAAGGATGATGTGCGAATTGTTCGTGATATCCCAGCGTGGTTTACTGACAAATCTGAGCTGTTCACAAGCATAAGGTATGGTCTCCTAGCTTGCTTAGCATTTTACATTTGGATGCTAGTTTCATTCTCATGTAGCAGTTCTAATTATAGTTTTCTTAAATAGTTTTTAAGTATAGGTTATCAAAAAAAAAAAATAGTTTTCAAGTATAATTCCCTGACAAGATTAATCAACATAGTACTCAACAAATTCAAGGTAACATCATAAAATTCCCCAGCTGCCCTTGCCATGGTATAGTTGTAATGTTTTTATTGACTTAGAAGGAGTATATGGATTGGGCTCTGATGGTGGTGCGTTCAGTTTCAAGAAAATTTGGTCTTTTTGAAGGATCCTTTCCATATAAAATACTCATGCTATGTTTAGCATTTGTATGTCAAGGTAAGTGAAGAGTATGTGTAACAACGTAATGTTGATATATTGGTAGTATGTATTGGGTGTGATCTGAAGCATGTGGCTCGTTAATATATCCTACCCTGAACCCTGAACCCTAAACCCATATATATATATATATATATATATATATATATATATATATATATATATTCCCCGCACAAAATTCTCTAATCCACCCTACCGCCACAGCTACACGATTTGTGCAAATACTTACCTAGACTTTCTTCACAGCTTTGGGGTTCCAACTGCTTATTTGATATTCATTTGACACACTTGATGACAGTGTTGGGCATTGGCAAGTTGGAGAATAAGCCTTGGATTGAAGTTGAAAGCCGAATGGCCAGCTAGTCCAGTCTTTTTCTGATTATATTGAATGTAGTGATTTATGAATATAAAATTGCACATAATTAATATTTTCATTCACAACAGTGTTAAATTTCGCATTTGTGTTTCTAAAGCTTGTACAATCAATGCTTGCCAGACGTACAGTCAAGAACATTCCCAAGTATGCTTCAGCAGAGTTCTACATAGATAATGTTTTGCCACGGGTTAAGGAGAAGAAGATAATGTCACTAAAACCTTTTGTTGATCGACTTGGGTAATTAGATTTCCATACTCCTTTAACTGGCCTGTTTTTTGAAACTGGTATTGACCTGATAAACTAACCGCATATATTTCAGGTATGATAATGTTCCTCCAGAGATAAACAGGCTTAGGTGCAGGGTCAACTATCATGCTCTGAAGTTCCTTCCCGAGATTGAGCAGATGGCTGATCAACTCGTTTCAAGGATGAGAAACCGCACTGGTAGTTCAAATCCTTTCATGTGAGTTATTATGCTTGTAACTGCTGTTGGACATGCTGTTTCGCTTCTTCTGATCTATGATGGAACTTAAAATATTTTGTCAAAACTAGGGCTCTTCACTTGAGATTTGAGAAAGGAATGGTGGGTCTATCGTTCTGTGATTTTGTGGGAACAAGATCAGAGAAAGCTCTCATGGCTGCATACAGAAAGAAAGAATGGCCTCGGCGGTTTAAGGTTATCTAGATTATGATAACTATCCCTATAAAGCTGACAGTGACCATTGCATTTGTGATATATTTATCTTCTTTTTCTGTTTGTTTGGCTGGTAGGATGGTTCCCATTTGTGGGCTTTGGCGCTGCAAAAGCGGAAGGAAGGACGATGCCCTCTTGAGCCTGGTGAAGTTGCCGTGCTGCTTCGGGCCATGGGTTATCCTAAAGAAACTCAAATATATGTTGCTTCTGGACAAGTCTACGGTGGACAAAACCGCATGGCACCGCTGAGGAACATGTTCCCAAATCTGGTAAGCTACTTGCCCAAACTTCTGATTAAGGGACCTTTATTTATATTTTTGTTCAGGTTCTATTTGCTTGTAGCTAATCTTATTGACTACTACTCTGGTCATCTTAAAAGAAACATGGATGGAATGATTGTGTAAGAGACCCTTGAAAAATTCTGGAATTTTCAGTTTGTCACTGTTTTGTTAGTATCACTATCATGTAGATATGTTATCAATATCATGTAGATATGTTTTACTCTGCGTATTTTAATGTACCTAGTGAAATGTTTGTAAATTTTTTCTTGATTAATATATTATATTTTGGGATTTGTAATAGGTTACAAAAGAGGAACTAGCTACAAAACCAGAATTGGATGGCTTCAGGAAGCATGTGACAAGCTTGGCAGCCCTCGACTTCCTAGTCTGCTTGAAGTCTGATGTATTTGTGATGACGCATGGAGGAAACTTTGCCAAACTGATAATAGGAAATCGTAGGTACTTGGGTCATCGTCTAAAATCCATTAAGCCGGACAAGGGTCTGATGTCCAAATCCCTAGGAGATCCATATATGGGATGGGCTACCTTTGTGGAAGACGTCGTAATAACCCACCAGACAAGAACTGGTTTACCTGAAGAAACGTTTCCAAATTATGACCTTTGGGAGAACCCTTTAACGAATTGCATGTGTAGAGCCTGAAGTGACAACCTTTATTGTGAAGATAAGCCCTTTAAGTAGTGCATCTTCTAGAGCTGTACACAGGGAATCGCGAAAATTTCGCTGTTAACAGAACCAGAATTACATGGCAATTTACTCATGGGGATCCCAGAGTGGATAGAATGTTGTAGTCGCTGAAGGGATAAGAGTATTACACAGAATTGCAGAAACTGGCTGTTGGGAGTGGGCTCTCTAGCTGCGGGCCCTGTATTGGCGCACCTGTGTTATGATCTTTCTTTGGGCGCGGACACCACTGTAGTTTTGTGTTCTGGAGTATTAACTTGTTCTCAATTGTTTCATGATATAATGTATATTATTTCCAGTAATAGAAAAAAGCTTATTTAATTTCATTTCATTTGAACACGGACCAAATATCATGCATCATAGGGCGATTTGGTGCATCACAGGATACTCAAATGGCAAATGTCTTCATTTGGACAGTCAATTAACTTCCACCCTCTCATTAGGTTATTATTCAAGCGAACTTCACCTTATAACTCTTGTGCTGTTTGTAATATTCAACATACGTCCTTGTCATTTTAATTTTAAACAGAAATGAGAAAGAGAATAGAATTGTGTCCCTTTGTGGGGTCAAAACTGAGTCGTTCAGGATTATCCATGTACTTGAAAAAGTACTTTATTGTTTCTAGACTAGAGGACTCGATGCGTGTTGAAATGGTTTTTTATTATTCGATGGGACAGGAATTTCTATTAACAACATAAATTAGGTTACCACTTTATTGGAAAAGATACCGTAAGAGGTGGTAACTTTGGTTTGAAATTATTTTATTCTTGTCAGAGTTACCATTTTCGACTTGTAAGAATCAAATTTAGCAAATTTCAGTATAACAGGAAGTTGGATGTTTTAGAGAAGGAATTGAATGCATATCCAAATGGGTGGCTGTGTTATCATTGTCAAACTATTTAGATAAAACCACGATCCTTAAAATGTACTCGTCCTATTCTCTTATTCATTTTTAGATGGAAAAATTTCATGAAAGCACAACTTAAGATACCAAAAATATTAATAATTTCTTCACTTTTTCATATATCTCTTTCTCTATGATTTTAACTAAACCTATAGATACATCCTAAAATAAGCCCTATTTTTCTGAATACATCTATAACACCTCGGATTTTGGTCCTTAGAAGATTTCTGAAATTTTGTCCTCACCGTCTTCACGGCGATTCACCCTGTGAGTCGTAGGGAGTCTTGACGAGTTGTACGACTTCAATCATAGCTTGACCAGTGTGTGCGACTAAGTTTTCTATCCTGAGTACGAGTGGCTCCTAACGAGTCGTATGGTGTCTTCCGTAGCCTAACCAGTGAGATGCCCCAATTGTTTCTGCTTTGACAACGACTGGACCATGCGAGTCGTAATGATTGAGTCCGAGTCATATGGTACGACTCGTAGCCAAGTCAGTGTAGGTGATCATGGACGTTGTCCTGATTACGAGTGGGACCTTACGAGTTGTAAGGTGACCTTACGAGTTGTAAGGTGACCCTACGAGTCGTAAGGTCACCCGTAGTGACTGGGCGACAAATTTACAGTCTTTCATTAAGGGCACTCAGGTCAATTTCCCTTTTCCCTTACTCAGACCCCACATCCATAAAACACTCAAGGGGGTTATTTCTCATTCATAACACAATCAAAACACACTCTCTTCTCTCTAAACTCTCCAAGGTCAAGATACTTAGAGTTTCCAAGAAGTTGGTCATCTAAGGGCTCAAGGGTTGATTTCTCTCCATAAATTTTGGTATTTCAGCCATGTTACTCCTCCTCAATTATTACTTTATGAAAAACATATATTTAAATGGTTTAATTGGGTGGTTTTGAACGTGGATTTTGATGTGGTTGAGGGTTTTGACATGGTTGATTCTTAAATTATTTTTCCATGATTCATTATGCATTGTTTATGCTTTATTAATGGTTTTGAACTTGTGGGGTAAATGGGAATGGAGAATAAACTTAGGGGCCATGGTTTTCCCCAAATTGAAGTTTTGAAATTAGAATTGGTTATGAAAGATTGTGTTCCCTCAACTCATTTGTGCAAATGGCTTTGAATTGTGAAATTGTCACTTGGTTTGACTTACTCACCTATGTTATTGCATTGCACAAATGACTAAACAATGAACATGAATTTTGAAAGCCTTGTTAGCTATGATTTTTTTTTAATGAACAAAGGGGGTCGAGGCATTCTCTCAAGTTAATGTGATTGTTATGGCATAGAGGTAAGCTTGCAAGTGTAAGGGTATGAAGACACCCATGGTGTGCCTTAACGATTGGTTCATTGGTTAATAAATGAGTTATGTGAAAATTATTTTAAATAGGGCTTAATGGGGGTTATGTAGCAAAGCCATGAAGGTGTGGGTCTTGGATGACTTGTACTGAAAACTTATGTTTTCCAACATGATGGTTGGTCTTGATGACCTGTGTGCACTAGGGCCCTTCTAGCAAGGGAAGCTGAACCCATATAGCACGTGGGTGCCTGTTATGATGGTTGAGCTACATAGTCAGGATATTTTTTATTCATGCTAAGCCCTGTTCCTTATCCCGACATATTATTCATGTATGTATATGATGATATTCACATGGTTTTAAATTGGATTTGACTTGGCATTATTATATCCCCTATCCCTAAGTTATATGCTAGTGCTCAACCCACTAACCATCTTCGAACGCTGTATCCATATGCAATGCAGGCACCGTAGATACCTCTACTTTTCCTACACAATTTTAGATGGATCGGTTCGGTTCGTCGATCGTTGGTGGTGAAGTGATAAGATTTCATTCTCCGGAAGGCTTGGTCATTTCATCAGGTCATTTCATCAGTTTTCTTTTATAAACTAGAATTGAAAAAATTACATTATCAGTAACATTATCATTGTCATTGTCAGAGTGGGGGCCATGTCCCGACTTAGATTGGTTTTTTGATTTTGTTAGAGGTTTTGTGGATATTGCTATGGACTTGGATGGTTTTGGTTATTGGTTGTTGGATATTTAGTTGCCTTAAATTCATTTGAACTTTTATATCTTATCTTGGTATATGTTTGGAATTTAGCCTCTGTTGGATATTGTGTTTGGTTTGACTAGGCAACGGGGCGGTCTCCGGTACTCGATGGATTTTAGATGCCCATCACGTCCAGGACCCTGTTCGAGTCATGAAAAATTAGTATCAAAGCCTAGGTTTGGTGTCATTGGGTGTCCACAAAGCCGTATCAAGTAGAGTCTCTTTTATGGGTGCGTAGCACACTATACTTATAAAGGAGAGACTACGAGGCATTTAGGAATATTTTTCTTTCTTGTGGTCTACTATTGGTCTGTAGAGTCTAAGGTCTTAAAATCACCTCTAATTCCCATTTGTTCGTTTTTCAGATCATGCCTCCTAGAATATCTGATGTTCGTGGAAACTCCCCTATCCCGCTTGAGGACAATGTGGACAGGGCTCGTCCTACTCAAGGAGTTCAGACCCGGTCTAGGGTCACTACTTCAAATTGTCCTAGTGGAGTTCCACCAGTCCCCACTGATCTTTCTTCCGCTGGTAACACTCCTGCTCGGTCACCTTAAAGAAATATTACCAATACCGAGTTTCGTCATTCTCTTCATCTGTTGACCTAGTTAGTGACATCTCAGTCACGTCAGTCGGGTCCTGCTGGTGCTGCTGTGAGTTCTTCTGAGGTGACTAGAGTTGGCCAGTTTATGAGGCTGAATCCTTCGACCTTTAATGGCTCTAAGGTTGAGGAAGATCCTCAAGGGTTCATAGATGAGATGGAGAAGATTCTCTATGTGATGCATGCTTCTGATTTTGAGGGTGTGGAGTTTGCTGCATACTAGTTGGAGGATGTAACGTATCAGTGGTATGAAGAGTGGGGCCAGTCTAGGGGAGATGATGTAGAGTTGGCTTTATGGAAGGATTTCTCAGGTGTTTTTCTAGATTGCTTCTTTTCTCAGGAGTTGAGGGAAGTAAAATCTGAAAAATTCATGACTTTGAAGCAAGGCAAAATGACTGTGAAGGAGTATGACTTGAAGTTTCATTAGCTGTCCCGTTATGCTCCTAAGCTAATATCTAATATGAGTGCTAAGATGAGAAAATTTGCTTTGGGTTTGTCTCGAGACTTTGTGTTGGAGTGTAAGGCCGCTTTATTGAACATTGACATGGATATCTCTAAGCTTATGGTGTATATACAGTAAGTCAAAGATGAGAAGAAGAAAAAAGCCAAAATAGGGGAGAGGCAAAGTAAGAGATCTCAGTTTTTTAAGTAGGGCAGCGGCTGGCAGAATAGTGGCAAGGATAACATGTAGTGGTCTAAAACGAAGTGGGGCAATTATGGTTCCTATTATACGGCATGCTCCATATCCTAAGCTGTTCGGTGATCGCCGTTTCTAGAGCAATAGTGGATTTAAGGCATAGGGTGTCCACTCTAAGGCCAGTGGGGCTCATCCGACTCCATCTTTTCCCTCTTGTCATTTCTGTAGGCAGGTACATCGTGGATTTTATGATGAGGGGAGGAATAAGTGTTTTAGATATGGTTAGCCTGGCCATATTTAGAGGAATTATACTTTGGCAATATTACTATGGTGGCAAATAAGATTCCTATTGCTACTTCTTCTGCTCCCGCAACAAAGGGTGATACTTCTGGCTCCGAAACTGGTTGGAATCGTCTGTATGCTTGATGTTCTGGATTTTGACAGAATATTTTTTATCTTTTTCTTAGGAAAATTGCGTGTTATCAAGAAACCAAGGTTGCATTTAATGCTGGTTTTTAGTGTTTCAGGGTAAGGAGCTGACTAAAGGAAAAGACTCAGAAAATTAGTAGAAAAACACTTATGATGGTCAAAATGGTTAACCGTCAGTTTTAAAATGGACCACCAACTCAACTTTCAGATCAAGGCAGAACCCATGAACTCTAAAGACCCAGCGATAGTCCATGTGGTGGACCGTAAGTCCTGTGATGGACCACCACTTTGGCCGTCAGCACTAAACAGAACCAGGCATTTTGGAAGGCTCAGCGACGACCAACTTGGTAGACCATCGATCTTTCGATGGACCAATATTCCAGCGTCAGGATTAGCTAGAACCTGACTCTCCAGCACCACCAGCGACGGTCAAGATGGTGGACCGTCAGTCTTGCGATGGACCACCATGTGAACCGTCAGTCTTAACCAGAAAATGACCATCCAGGATCAGCTGCAACAGACCAAATGGCGGACTGTCAGTCTTGTGAAGGACCACCACTATGGCCGTCACTTTGGATGTGAATTTTATATTATTTGAATTTTAAATTCTTTGAATGCGGGAACATATAAATACCCAGTTTAGGTTTTATTAGGCATCTTTTATCTTTTACTAAGGTTTTTTTCCAGAACTTGAAACATATTGCTACATAGTTTTTCTCTGAAATTTATTTTAGAATTGGGATCAAGATTTCATTATTATATTTTCTACTGAAGATTGAAGAACAATAATTGTGACTTTTGTAAGTGAATTCTGAATTACTCTATGAATATCACAATGATTTTTTTTTGATGGAAATGTGTGACTAAGCTCCCATAACTAGGGTTATGGGAGCCTTGATGTGAATAGCTGATTGGGGGTTGTGAATATAATAGATTTCTATGATTAATTGATATTGCATAAACCCTTCTTCACTTTAATGACTTTTCTTGGTTGCAAACTTGAAAAGTGAGCCCAAGAACAACACTTGTTCGAACAGAAAAGTGTTTATTGGGAAAAGAAAGGGTTTATACAAATCTAAAGACTTTAACCTTTGGATAGCGGGTAGATGCCTTAATCGGATCAACTCATGTGAGAATATAGTTGGATAAATAATATGTTCCTTAAGTTTGAAAGAATTAGGGGATAAGTTACTCATTTTAGGTTGAGAAACTAATGAGTGAGTCATAGAATTCAATTAATCTTGCAATTAAAATTATTCATTGGGAATCCAAAATAGCTCACAACCCTAGCTGCTTAAGCATCTTGGTAACCATAATCATAGTTTCAATACTCTTATTGAATTACTATTTACAATACAATCGATATTTGGATTACTCTCTGTGACAAACATTTAAGTACAATTGATAAATCAAAACCCTCTTCCATTTTGAAACCTTCGATCAACAGTCTAATAACAACCACAACACTTAGTGAACACAGTATTCCATGTGGGATTTGACACCCAATCTAGTTGAGTTCTATATTTGACAACAACCACTTATACTTTCTAACGAGAGTTGTAATTTAGGCGTATCAAATTTTGGTGCCATTGCTGGGGAATACGGTTGTCAATTAAGTTTATGATTGTTAATTAACCTTTGGTCAAGTTTCCTAAATTTTACTTTTGTATATTGTTTTTGTTTTTTGCAGGAGAGTTATTGTGTATGCCAAGTACAAGGAGATTGGGTGCACCATTATTACCAATATATCTGGAACCACAGTTAATTGGCAAAATAGCAGATCCCCAAGATGCTAAAAGACTAGCCGCTCTGGCTAGAGCCCAATTAAATCAGCAGAATAACATCCAGCAGGCACATCATCCTAATACTGATGATGATGATTTAGGGGATGACGACTTGTTAGATCCTGTTAACCCAAGGCGTGCAGATAATGTGGCTGCACCAGTGAATCAGAATATAAACATAAATTTCCTCTTTAGGGGAAGGCAAGAGCGTCAACCAGTGCAGTTTAATCTCAACGATGATAAAGATGGAATGGATGGAGTGGGTGAAATAGAGCTATCATTCCTCCACCTCTAGCACCAGGATTTAAATTCAATATCACCAGTATAATGATTCAACTTCTTCATATTAAGGGGTTATTCAGTGGTCTTCCTGGAGATGATCCAAACATGCTTTTGGTGAATTTTGTCACCATTTGCAAGTATTTTGATAATCCATGAGTGGGTTAGAAAGCTATACGCCTGCAATTATTTTTATTATCTCTGTCTGGAAAGGCGACACTATGGTTAAATGAACTGACTTCTGACTCTATAGCCAATTGGAGGCAGTTGAAAGAGGCTTTCCTAAAAAGGTTCTTTCCATCCTCCAGGAGGGTACAATTGAGGAATGAAATTAGTAACTTTTGATAGCTTCACACTAAAGCTCTTCATGAGACTTTGAAGAGGTTTAAAAAAAGCTAATGCAATGTCGAACCATAACATGTTGGATATTCATTCGATGGATACTCTTTACCGAGCTTTGAACTCTATTACAAAGCCAGTTGTGGATAATGCTGCAAGGGGGTCATTTGTTGACCTCACTTTTCGAGTGGCTTCGGAGATGCTTGATTGGATGATCAAATAGAGTAGAGCTTGGCATACTAGGGATTCTGAGGTAGAAAGCCCTACTGTGTCGGGTGGTATGACCACTGAGCAACACAAGAAGGAGGAAGAACGTGACCAAGATATGGCACATTTAAAAACACAGATGGATTTACTGACGAAGCATCTATTGTCTGGAAAAATGGAGAAGGTGAAAGCTGTTGCATCCCAAGGCAGAGCTGACTCTAATTCGGAAGAAGAGGCAAACTATCTAAACCACCAGGGGGTTTCCGTGGCAATAGTCAAGAGAATCAAGGTCAGAACTATTATGATAAAGCTGGTTACAAGGATAAAGATCAAGGGAACAGGAAGAGAAAAAATGATAGGAGTGGACTATATGTACCTCTTGGAAGTAGAGATAATACTGCAACTAGCTCTGGCAAGATATCCATAGAGGACATGATGGAGAAATCATTAAAGGGAGTTGAGACTACCAACTCTGGGGTGACCACTATGATGAGTGATTTGTCTTCCATGAGTCAATTGGTAAACTCACACTCTACTTCTATCAAGCAGTTAGAGCAGCAAATGAGCCAACTCTTAGTAGCATTGAATTAGAGGAAGAGCGAAACTTTGCCAAGTGATACAGTTCAAAATCCTCAAACTGACGACTCCTACATGGCAATTACCACAAGGAGTAGTAAGGTTTTACCAGGCTTATTTGTGGGAAAACCTGTGATTGCAGAGGATATTGAGCATGAAGAAACTTATCCAGTAGAGTCTGAGAAAATGGACGAAGTTATTGATAATACACCATCCAACCATTAGCAGGTTGATGAGTTGGAGAAAAACAAGGGAAAGAAGACCAAAGTGGTGGTCACTATGCTTCCTAAACCACCTTCTCCATTTTCCCATCAGTTGAAAAAGAAGGCCGACGACACAAAGTATGGCAAGTTTATGGCCATGCTTAAGTAATTGACAATTAACTTTCCATTGGTGGAGGCCTTGGAGAAAATTCCTGGGTACATAAATTTCATGAAAGACCTTGTTACGAAGAAGTGGACAGTTAGTTATGACATGGTGACAATCTCCATCATTGTGGCGCTATTTCCACAAGGTCGTTGGTATAGAAGAAGGCAGATCTGGGAGCATTTACTATCCCATGCACTATTGGGCCTCTTGATTTCACAAAAGCTCTATGTGATTTGGGAGCTAGTATAAATTTGATGCCACTTGCTGTGTATAAGAAATTAGGTTTGGGGGATCCTACTCCCACGAACATGAGATTAGTTATGGCAGACAGGTTTATGAAACAGCCCATGGGGATTTATGACGTATTAGTGAAGGTGGCCAGTTTCATATTTCCAGTTGATTTTTTCATTCTCAATTGTGAGGTAGATTTTAAGGTGACCATAATCTTGGGTAGACCTTTTCTTATAACCGGGAGTGTACTTATTGATCTAAAGGAAAATGAGATACTATTCAAGCTGAATGATGAAGTAGTTCATTTCGATGTATGCTAGTCCATGAAACAACATAAAGATATGAATGTATTTTCTATTGTGGATGTTTATCATAAGGAGGAGCAAGAAGTACCTATAGAAGAAAAATATGCTATGGAGACTTTAGCTACTGTAGTAATAAATTTTGATCAAGATGGTATTGAAGATTATGAGGAGACTTTGTATGCCTTGACAAGCATGGGATCTTATTCTTACGCACCCAAGAAGCTGAATTTGGACTTGAAAAACCATCCAAGTCCACCAGCCAAGCCATCTATTGAAGAGCCACCTACTTTAGCGCTGAAAGAGTTTCTCGGTCATTTGAGGTATGTGTTACTGGGCAACGGGAATATACTACCTGTTATCATTGTGGCTAATTAGGTGAACAACAGGTGGAAGCCCTCATCTATGTTCTTAAGAGATATAAGAGGGCCATTTGTTAGACTATTGCAGACATTATCGGTATTCCTTCTGGTATATGCATACATAAAATCCATTTAGAGGAGGATTGCATCCTGAATTTTAAGCATCAATATCGTCTAAACCCACATATTCAAGAGGTGGTGAAGAAAGAAATCATCAAGTGGCTAGATGCGGGAGTGGTATATCCCATCTCAGATAGCAAGTGGGTAAGTCCTATTCAGTGCGTGCCCAACACAAAGGGTAAGACAGTTATTGCTAATGAGAAAATGAGTTGATCTGACTCAGGCCTATTACTGGGTAGAGGGTGTGTATGGATTACAGAAAAATCAACTTGTGGACACTGAAGGACTATTTCCCATGCCTTTCATGGATCAGATGCTTGATCGGCTAGTGGGAAGAGGTTGGTACTATTTCTTAGATGGGTATTCTGGTTACAACTAGATTTCTATTGCTCCTAAAGATCAGGAGAAGACGACATTCACGTGTCCATATGGTACATTTGCTTTCAAGAGAATGCCTTTCAGGTTGTGTAATGCACCTGCCACTTTTCAGTGGTGCAAGATGTCGATATTCTCTGATATGGTTGAAGACACCTTAGAGGTGTTTATAGATGATTTCTCGGTTGTCGGTGATTCTCTTAAGCTCTGCTTGCTGAATCTGAGTAGGGCCCTGCAGTGGTGTGAGGAGTTCAATCTTGTGCTTAATTGGGACAAATGCCACTTCATGGTGAAGGAGGGCATTGTTCTCAGACACAAAATTTCAGCAAAGGGGATTGAAGTTGATCGAGCTAAAGTTGAGGTTATAGAGAAACTTCCACCTCCTATTTTAGTAAAGGGGGTGCGAAGTTTCCTTGGTCATGCTGGCTTCTATAGGAGATTTATAAAGGACTTCTCAAAGATTGCAAACCCCCTTTGTAAACTTTTGTAGAATAAAGTCAAATTCTCTTTTGATATGATTGCTTGAAGGCATTTGAATACCTTAAAGGAAAGCTGGTTGATACTCCTATGATTGTTGCACCGGATTGGTCAAAACCATTTGAGATCATGTGTGATGCAAGCAGTGTTGCCCTTAGAGCTGTGTTGGGACAAAAAAAGGACAAATTATTTCATCCAATCTATTATGCCAGCAAAGCACTAAATGAAGCTCAAAATAATGACACCATCATAAAATAGGAACTTCTTTCAGTTGTCTATGCCTTTGAGAAGTTCCAGGATTATTTATTAGGAACCAAGGTGGTGGTCTATACTAGCCATGCAGCCTTGAGATATTTGACAGCGAAAAAGGATGCAAATCCAAGGTTGATTAGATGAGTGCTACTACTTCAAGAGTTTGACTTTGAAGTCAAGTATTGGAAGGGTTGCGAAAATTAAGTTGCGGACCACCTGTCTAGGCTTGAAGGGGAGCAAGCAGCTAGAGATGAATTTGAGATCAATGATGCATTTCCAGATGAGGAAATCTTGGCTGCGGTTATGGAGAAAATACCTTGGTATGCTGATTTCGCAAATTATGTGGTGAGCGAGGTGATCCTAGAGAATCTTTCCTTTCATCAAAGGAAAAAGTTTCTCCATGATGTAAACCATTACTTCTGGGATGAGTTATATCTTTTTCGGCGATGTGTGGATTGTATTATTAGACGATGCATCCTAGAAGTAAATATGTTGAGTGTACTGGAAGCGAGTCATGCTTCCTCAGTTGGAGGTCACCATGCAGATGATCGAATTACAACAAAAAGTGCTTCAGAGTGGATACTATTGACGCTCTTTATTTAGAGATGCCTACGAGTTCGTGAAGAGGTGTGACTAATGTCAAAGGCAAGGGTCCATCTCAAAGAACCATGAGATGCCAATGTCTAAAATACCGAAGGTAGAATTATTTGATGTCTGGGGTATTAATTTCATGGGGCCCTTCGTGAGCTCATTTGGGATGAAGTACACATTAGTGGCCGTTGACTACGTGTCAAAATGGGTTGAGGTAGTGGCTCTAGCAGATAGTGAAAGGAAGAGGGTTGTTGCATTCTTGAGGAAAAACATCTTCTTTCGCTTCGGGGTACCATGTACTATTATCAGCGATGGAGAATCATACTTTTGCAATAAAATATTCAGAGCTATCTTGGCAAAATATGGAGTTAAGCAGCATAAAGTAGCTACACCATACCACCCATAAACCAATGGGTAGGTAGAAATCTCTAATCGGGAAATCAAAGCTATCCTTGCCAAGACTGTAAATACTAGCAGGAAAGATTGGGCTAGAAAGCTGGACGATGCCTTATGGGCATATCGAATGGCTTTCAAGATACCTTTTGGCATGTTGCCATACTAATTGGTTTATGGCAAGGTGTACCATTTGCTATTTGAGCTAGAGCATAAAGCGTTGTAGGCACCGAAGTGGCTTAACTTAAATTGAAATGAGGTAGCGAATATGATACTAGGGCAGCTAAATAAGATGGATGAGTTTTGTCTTGGAGCTTATGATCGGGTTGATCTATATAAAGAAAGAATGAAGAAGTACCACGACCGCAGGATTGAAAAGCGAGATTTCTAGAGAGGTGACTTGGTGATTTTGTTCAACTCCAGACTCAAACTGTTTCCAGGTAAGCTCAAATCCAAATGGTCCAGCCCATTTAAAGTGAGTCAAGTCTACTCATCTGGAGTAGTGGAACTTGAAAATGAAGACGAAAGTTTCTTCAAGGCAAATGGGCAATATTTAAAACTGTATATCGGTCCAATAGACTTGATAAGGAGTATTGATACTATCTATCTCGATCAAGTTTGAGTAATCAAGATATCTGAGTCGTTCTGCGATAATAAATCAGGCGTTAGTGGGAGGCAACCCACAGTGTGTTGTTGTGAGGTACTAGTTAAATTATTTTTGTTGTTCTTGTGCATTTTTGATGTGTTTGTGAAGCGTGCAGGATAAAAAATACAGCAAAAAGAAGAAGTAATACAGCTGGAAAAAGAGGGGTAAAAATTAGAGCTACTGGACCAAAAGTGACGATCGATTTGGTGGACCACCAGTCATCTGACGGACCACCATTTTCACCATTGCAAAAATGCTGAAAAGTTCATTCACTGGATAAAGTTAACGGTCAAATTGGTGAACCGTGACAAATTTGATGGACCACCACATCAACCGTCGAAAATCAAGCTGGTGGGCTAAGTTCTGGTAAGGAGCGACGGTCAAAGTGGTGGACCATTGAAAAATTGGTGGACCGTTAAATTGACCGTCGCAAGTAAGATGAAGTGACCATGTTCTGGTAAGAAGTGACAACCCTATTGGTGGTCCATCACACATTCGATGAATCATCGCTGAGGCTGTAAAAATTACCCTAGCAC
Organism: Capsicum baccatum var. pendulum; assembly: GCA_030864225.1. Taxonomy (NCBI): domain Eukaryota; kingdom Viridiplantae; phylum Streptophyta; class Magnoliopsida; order Solanales; family Solanaceae; genus Capsicum; species Capsicum baccatum. The sequence goes on from CM061560.1 coordinate 191,811,091, forward strand.
TAGGTCGGGTCGGGTTGAAATTGAGATTTATTTAAGTGACCCATTATTAGCTAAGCTATTTTAAAGAGGTAAAAGAGCAGTTACATACGTTGTACCCTTCTCAACTCGTTCAACTGACCAAATTCCTTTGTATTCAAAGAATCTGAGGGCATTTGATCTTCCTAGGACTATCCATCTACTTTTTTTTGCTCTATTTAAACAAACTCATTTCTTTTCTTTATCTTCATCACAAGAAATCTTAAAAGTAAATTACTAGAGTCATAGTTGATTTTGTAATTTGCAAGCAAGTAGGAAAGAAGCTACTGCAACATCAAGGTATAAGCACCAACCTTCTCTTTTTGAATTGCAAAAACATGAAATGACAAAGTAGTTTGTTTATTAAAATTTCGTCTTATGTTATTCTCTTGCTTTTGAGTTACTGTAAGTTTGGAAACTTGAATATACACTGTTGAGTAAAGTCTGAGTAACTCACATGTTTAAAAGCGAGAAATAGTGTGCAAAATTATGAAACTGGTGTAAAGCTGTGCTAAAAACACGATGTGCTTAGCAAGTGCTTGAATAAATGCCGAATTGAGAACTAAATTCAAAAAAGAGGGTGCGACGGTTGAAATGGTGGTCCGTCAATTTTGTGACGGCACACCAAATTGACCATCGCAAGGACCCCTAGAAGTGGCACTCACTGGTTAAGATGCAACGACCACAATGGTGGATCATCAACTTTGCGACGGACCACTATATTGACCATCGCAATACTTTGAAATTTTAGGCCTTCTGGATAGGACCTGACAGACCACCTGGTGGATCACCAATTACTTGACAGACCACCAGTGTGGCCATCAAATCAAAATTTTCACTGTTTATGCCATTTTTTGCTGTGAACTAATTCTTTACTTCTTCCTCAGGCGTTATGGTTCATAAAATGCCACCCACCAGAGGAGGAAGATCTCAAAGGGGTAGAGGCGAATCTGCACTTACCTACAATACCAGGAAACATGAAAAGGAAACTCCCATGCTTTCCCAGTCTGAAGAGGAGAGTGACAGTAGTACAAGCAGCACCGGATCGAGCCCAGGCGAGGCAATGGTTGCTATAAATCAACCTAAGCCTGTCGAGGGTGAAACAGAGACTACTAATGTGGGAGAGCAAATAAAAATGACTGATATGGATACTAAACCTGAGGATGCTAAAGTAATTAAGCGTAAGGATCCTTAAGTTTGAGAAGTGATTAGATGGAAGATCGAGGGAGTGTGAGATAAGTTCTATGATAGATTGACACCTACAACTAGAGGTATAAAAAGGCCATTTGCATAGGAACATCAGATTGTGACAATGGAGCTACATAAATATCCTGAGTTGGAACGCCGTTTCAACGAGTATGAACTAGCATGGATGAACAGGCCACCAGGAGCGTATCAACCGAATTGGGTAAGAAAATTCTTTGCCAATTTCTTGCTCTAGTATAAAAGGACTATCCAAAAGGGACGTCAGTTATAAGCTTCCCGAACAGAGAGTCCATACCTGTTCGAGGAGTCCCTATCGATATTTTAGCCTGAATAATGAATAGGATGCTATTTGGGCCAGAGTACGAGGCTTCCCCTATTATACCTGATCTTAAGTATAAGTTGAGAACTGCATCCACTCAGAGGCTTTGGATGGCTTCATTATTGACTGATGATGGTAACCCTTCTTGGTTGACTAATCTACGGGAGCGCATTGCAAAATATTCCATCAGGTTCAAGGCTAAGTTTTGGTGGGCTGTTGTTCACTTAAGGCTAATGCCAACAAAAGGTGACGGAACTTGGATAAACACAGAGCCGTATTGGTGGTAAGCTTGGTGTCAGGTATGAAAGTTGACTTCGACCAGATTATTGCGGATGATATGTTTGTGAGGGCACATAAAACAAGTAGTGCATTGCCGTTCCCATACTTAATCACTGAGTTATGCAAAAAAGCTGGTGTGTCCCTGATCCGTGAAGTTGATAATAAAATCCTAGCTACACATAGATAAGACATTGAGAAGTCAAAAGATGACTCAAAGTTCGAGATGTATGTCACCGAGCCTCCATCTTACCATACTCAATTGCACCAACTCCTGATGCTGCAGAAATTCCCACAGGTATACCGTTGTCCATCACCATTTATGTGCCACCAGAATATGTGCCTCCAGGTACTTCTGTAGGGTCGGGTTCTACACGATCTATGGGTAGAGAATACTTTATTGAATATAGGTTGACACTGGAGAATTTTGCAAAATCAGTAAAGATGCAAAAAAGGTTTCAGAGACAGTTAGATAAATGGGCGTCAGAATTTAAGCATTTTGTTGATGAAATTATAGGCAATTCATCCATTCCAAACTATTCAGGTGAGGATGGACAATATGTAGCACCACATCAACAAAAGGCTAGATGTACTATCCATTCCTGATCTTGCCAAGCTCATGGCCGAATTCGAGCAAGCAAAAACTGATATAGCAGAGTTAAAGGGAAGTCAATCACATTAGCGTATTTTTGACCCAATATTAGTGGTGAGCAATGATGATAAAGGTATTATGGATCTGATGGGGAGGCTCATAAAGGGCAAAGAAAAGTAGCAGATGGATGAGTGAGCTATAAGAAAGAAGAAAAGAGGAAAAAGAGAGCAAAAATAACACCGGAGCAACAAGAAAGGCATGATATTAAGAGAGCTCAAAAGAAATCAAGGAAAGATGAAGAAAAGAGAAAGAAGAGAGAAACAGATGAAGCAGCAGGAGTATCTACTAGTGTTGCCCTAGCAAAGGGGCAAAGTTCAACATCAGTTTAGGAGATGAATACTTCGATCCAGGAGGGTGAGGTTTTGAGTGCCCCTACCACCATAGGGGTCAACATTGCAGCAAGTGAGAACGCAGGAGCCTTACCATACTTTACAAATGCCTCAGATGAATGAGAGGATAATACAAGTATACTTATTTCTTTGTACTTTATTTTAATGCTTTGAGGACAATGCATGTATTTTTCTGTGGGGGTGGGGTACTTATACCATGGGGGGTTGTGTTGCTGACATTATGGATCCCTACCATGTGCTATCTAGAAGAAGCGGCATTTTAGATTTAACTTCAAATTTTGCATTTTTTTTAAAGTCTTTTTATGTTGCCAAAGTTGGCCCATGTATTAGAAGTGCTGTTTTGTGTAGTGTCTTGTTGTGAATACGGATGATGAATGTGTTGGTATCTAACTATTATTGTTTCCATTTAATTGTTTACTTTTGTCTCCTAGAATATGTGATCAATTATTAGTGAATCTGTAATTGGCATTACCCTGTAAATATACATGATATGTGATGCAAATCTTAAGAATAGTAGAATGGATGTGACTCAGTTGCCACTATGTGTGCTAGTATTTGTATTAGTTCTTACATAGTGTAGTACCTAGAACTTACTTGGTTCAATTGATGCTATTCTGTAGTTGATGGGATAGGAAGTGATGGCAGGTCACCTTGTATTTTTAGTCCATTTAGCCAAAATAATTGACCTCACCAAAAATAAGTTTCCATTTTTGAACCTTCTTTGAGCCTTTGTTAATTTTTCTTCATCACCAAACATTCTAGTTAACTCTCTTTCAACTGTTGACTCCTCGCTTTGGCCCTGGCCTAGTAATGGGCAATGTGTACCTAAACTTAGGCAAAACACCTAAGTTGAGGGTGGCTATTATAGGACTGTTAACTTCCTAATGGAACGTTGGTCTAGAATTTGAATTAGAGCATTTGGCCCTGGTCTAGTTAAGACAATGTGCACTTTGACTTTTGGCATCAGCCTAAGTTGAGGGTGGTAGATTCTTGTATAAAAAAGGGTTTATTATGGTAAAGCATGAATGTATGAGAAATGGGTAAGTGAGCTAGCAAAGCAATGGCCTTGGTAAGAATAATTTGTAGGCAAAAAGAAATAAAGCATAGATTTTAGTCACTTTTGCCCAAAATCCCCTTCGAACCTAGCCTGATACCTCAGAACTAGCCTAGAAAAGACTCGTTTGATCTTGAAACTCAACTATAAGGGGGCATTGGATGATAAAGGCAAGCCTATGGGTGCATGTGCTATGTTTGCAACTTATTTGATGAGTGAGAGGGTTGTAATTTGTATCCATAAAAAATATTAAGTGGTGGATTTCCTTGACTGTGAGGGCAACTTGGGTCATACTTAATTTGGCTGATCTCTATAGATACTTGTATCCATGTTGTGTAGATGAATTAAATTTGAAACAATGCCGGTTAAAGACTATGACATGTTAAACCATATGATTTGGATGACAAGTGAATTGTTGTGTAAAAATTGGTTCAGTGGTAAATGCCCGTCATTGTATTGTTTATGTTTGCAATTTGATGCTGGGTTGTTTGAGGACAAGCAATGATCTTATGTTGAGGGTGTTGGTGTTTCGGCTTTTGTTGGAATATTTTTCATCTGTTTCTTAAAAAAATTGCATGTTTTCAAGCAACCAAGGTTGTATTTAATGCTGGTTTTTAGTGTTTCAGGGTAAGGAGCTGACAAACGAAAACACTCAGAAAATTAGCAGAAAAACACTTCTGATGGTCAAAATAGTGGACCGTCAGTTTTGCAATGGACCACCAACTCAATCGTCAGATCGAGGCAGAACCCATGAACTCTGAAGACCCAGCGATTGTCCATGTGGTGGACCGTCAGTCCTGCGATGGACCACCACTTTAGCCATTAGCACTAAAAAGAACCAGGCATTTTGGAAGGCTCAGCGACGGCCAACTTGGTGGACCATCGATCTTTCGATGGACCACCACTCCAGCCATCAGGATTATCCAGAACCTGACTCCCCAGCACCACCAATGACGGTCAAGATGGTGGACCGTCAGTCTTGCGATGGACCACCATGTGAACCGTCAGTCTTAACCTGAAAGTGACAATCCAGGATCAGTTGCGACGAACCAAATAGTGGACCATTAATTTTGCGACGGACCACCAATTTGGTAGTCACATTGGACACAGATTTTATATTATTTGAATTTTAAATTCTTTTTATGAGGTAACTTATAAATACCCACTTTTAGATTTTACTAGGCATCTTTTATCTTTTACTAGGATTTTTTTCCAGAACTTAAAACATATTGCTACATAGTTTTTCTCTGAGATTTATTCTAAAATTTGGGATCAAGATTTCTTTATTATATTTTTTACTAAGAGTTGCACACTTTTAACATTTAGAAACATATTTTGATTTCAAGATCCATCTTTGATCTTGGATTTCTTAGTATTTATTTGATTGATTATTCAGTTTATGGTTGTTGGTTGTTATTCATCTTATCATTGTGATTTTATCTTTTCTTTCCAACATGAATGTTATTGATTTCTTTACAATCACGAGTGGCTAAAACCCATAGCTAGGGTTGTGGAAACCCTGATAAATTAATTAAGTAAGGGAAGTGCGATTGTTGATCTGAACCAATACACATGAAATACATTGCTTTATCTTAGTTATGATTGAATTCTTAGTAGGTGCACACATTAGGATCCTACCTAGATTTGCTACTTACTCCAAAAGAGGAGGTAGTGACTAGGAAAAGATAAAGATAACAGTAATTTGGGAGTTAATTATCGATCTATTGTCACACAATGGAATATAGTGAATAATATTATCTTTAATCTAATAACTTGAGACTCAAAAGGTAATAGTTAACTGGGATCAAGATAACGGTTAGTAACGCGACACCCTGATACTCAAAAGGTAAAGGGAGAAATCCTCCTACTCATCCAAAAGACTATATGAGGTACATAACTTATCAATTCTGCATGCAAGGTATTGGGTTGGTTCAACAATGCACGATAAGCCTATAGAGTTGAGACTCTAGGGGGAATACAAACCTAGTGTTCACTTACGGCTGATTTCAACCAAGTTAATATTGTTCTTTGTTTGAGATTACTATAAATGAAACCCCTCATTTACTTTTCTTATTCTACCCATTGACTACAACTATTAAGATTTGAAAAGCCACGTATTCCCTTGGGATTCGACCCCAACCTTAGTCGGGCTACTATATCTTGACAACGACCATATCATCATCTAAAAGGAGGTGTTACTTGGACGTTATCAAGAAATTAATGCCATTATCAGGAAGCATGATGTTGATTTATGGGTTAAAGCTGTTGCAGTTTTTGGGTTTTTAGTTTCTTCCTTTTGTTCTTAGTTGGGTACACACTGGTGTATGTCTAGCACACAGAGTAGAGGTAATCCCTTACTCTGAATCCAGAGAGGATACTACAAACACCTGGTAGGATGTCTGAGATGAAAAGATTTGAAAATCCTGATAGGGTTTGTGATATTATACCTCCTACCAAAAGAGTATAAGATATAGTTGAGGTAAGCTTTTAGCTCGACCTGAAGCAGAGAAAAGGGTAGCGGACAAAGATCAGAGAGTAGCTAGAGAGGCAGGGCTAGCTGAGCAGAGAGAAAAAGCAGACCACTAAGTAGCACTCAGTGAAAACTAGAATAGAGCTTGTGGTGACAGTGTTCAAGTAATCCCAGTATATCAGTATATGCAACCATACATAGATGATGAAGAAAATATAGGATATGTTGATCCGATCGAGGCTGGAGCCATAATACCTCGTGTTTTGCCCCAAGGCATCAAATTTTACATCACGAGTATCATGATCCAACTTCTAAATTTGAAGGGTATGTTTGAAGGATTGCCTACCAATGATGCAAACTTGTACCTTACAAATTTCCTTGTAATCTGTAACTCGTATACCAATCCAAAGGTAAATCAGGAAGCACTTAGACTGAGGCTTTTCCCTCTCTCACTTGTAGGAGAAATATCTTTATGGTTAGGGGAATTTCTAAGAGGCTCTATCATGACTTGGAATGAGTTGGGCAGATAATTCTTAAACAGGTTCTTTATTCTATCAAGGATGTTACAGCTTAAGGACGAGACCTATAATTTCAGGCAGCTGTAGTCAGAGTCCATGTACGAGGCTTGGTTTAGGTTTAAGAAAAGCTGAGCATGGTGCCAAATAATCAGTTGACAGGGATAAACTTATCAAAGATATTCTATAGAGACCTGACCATCAGCTTCAGAGCCATGGCATACACCATCTCTGGAGGAGCTTTTATGAGATTATGATGGGAGACAATGCCAGAGATATTAGATTAGATCTCACTCACTGATTGAAGTTGGAAAACTCGGGAGGCTACAAGGGGATCTAGTACTTATGCTATTGGTGCCACTTGAGACCAGAAAGCAGCTGCTGATACAGTAATGCAAGAAATTATGTTACTAAAAACTAATTTAGGGGTGCTAGCAAAGTATTTTTCAGCAGCCAGTTCTGAGAAAGTGAATGCAGTAGCAGCACAAGGGACAACTCCCAAATCATAAGAGTCAAAATTAAAGAAGAAGCTAACTATATAGATCATCAAATAATGGGTTTCTGAGCCCAAGGGCAAGGGAACCAAGGTTGGAACTATTATGATAGATACAAAGACTGTAGCATAGAGAGAGATGGTGATTGGAGAAATAAGGATGACTACAGTATGGAGGGAGATAGGTACATTCCACCTGGTAGACGCGATGCAGAGTCCAGAATGGTGGAAATGCTGCCTAAGCTGGTTGAGGGTCAAGAAAATTAGGAGACCAGCCTTAAGGAGATTAAGGTAGATATTTTAGGGTTGACCCAAAAGATCGAGTCATATGCCACTGCTATCAAGCAGTTGGAGCACCAATTTGGGTAGATGTCAGGCACTCTAAACTAGAGGCAGCCAAGTACCCTTCCGAGCAACACAATGCAAAATTTAAGAAACAATGGTCACATATTAACACGAGGAGTCATGTCACTACTATGGATCCCCCACTGCCTATTACAGAAGTTGTTGATGATGACACTTCTATTAAATCTGAGAAGGTAACAGTGATACAGGTACAATTGCTAAAGATTACGGTAAGGGTCTGGTTATTGAGCCAGAAGTCAGATAGATTCCGAGACTACCTCCACCTTTTTCTTAGCAATTGAGGTAAAATAAAGAGAAAAGTAAGTTCAAGTAGTTTATTAAGATGCTGAAACAACTGAGCTTGAACATACCTTTTCTTGAGGCATTAGAGTAGATACTTGGATACACCAGGTTCATGAAACAATTAGTCATAAAGAAGAAATGAGTGACTATTAAGGATGTTGATGGTGTGAACTATTATAGTACAATCACACTAAGTCCTTGGCGTAGAAAAAGAGTGACCCCGAAGAGTTCACTACACCATGTGCTATTGGGACATCCAGATTTGCCTAAGCCTTATGTGATTTAGGGGCCAACATTAATTTGATACCTCTGGCCGTATTCAAGCAACTAGGTTTGAACCTTTTAGAATTGACTTTGATGCAGCCTTTGATGGCTAATCGCACAGTGAAAAAGCCTATGGGAATCTCTTTTGATGTGATTGTGAGGGTGGATAAGTTTATCTTTTAGACTGACTTGTCATCTTGGACTCTGAGGTTGACACTGAGATAGGGCTGTTATGTGGGCCAGGTAGGGTCAACCCAGAACCGGCCCGTGAAAGTTAACCAGTTAGTGGGCCGAGCTGGGCCGGGTCCAGTTTGGGGGCTAAGTGGGCTGGGCCGGGCCGGTCTCAACAGTAAAAAAATGTAAAACAACCCTAGCCCGGCCCACTTAACCCAACCCGGTCAAACCCACCTAAACCTGGACAAAAATATAAAAAAAAAACTTTTTTTCAATATACATTATATATATCCACCTATATACATTATAAATACGTTAAACAATGTATATACACTATATATATAGTATATACTACATTAGAATTTAAAAAATATATACACATATACACAAATACACATATATACGCTACGCACCATCCAAATATATATGTACTACTTTAAACTTTAAACTTTAAAGTTTAAATAAAATATACTACAAAATATATATATATATAATTATATATATATATATAATTATATATATATATATATAGTTATATACTAATTTATAAAATATATACACATGTATACGTTAAATATACACGTATATAGAAGATCTATTCACATATATACACTTTATTCTATGTATATGTAATACTTTAAATGAAATATACTACAATACATATACATTACAATATATATATATATATATATATATATATATATATAGTTATATACTAATTTATAAAACATATACACATGTATATGTTAAATATACTCGTCTATAGAAGATATATACATATGTATACACTCTATTCTATGTATATGCAATTCTTTAAATGAAATATACTACAATATATATACATTACAATATATATATATATAGTTATATACTAATTTATAAAATATATACACATGTATACATTAAATATACACATCTATAGAAGATATATACATATGTATGCGATAAATATACACATATATAGAAGATATATACACATGTATACACACGATTCAATGTATATGTAATAATTTAAATGAAATATACTACAATATATATACATTACAATATATATATATACATTACAATATATATATATATATATATATAAATATATATATAGTTTAATACTAATTTATAAAATATATACACATGTATACATTAAATATACATGCATATAGAAGATCTATTCAAATATATACACTCTATTCTATGTATATGTAATACTTTAAATGAAATATACTACAATAGACATACATTACAATATATACTTGTATAGTTATATACTAATTTATAAAATGTATACGTTAAATATACACATCTATAGAAGATATATACACATGTATATGTTAAATATACACGTCTATAGAAGATATATACACATGTATACACTCTATTCTATGTACATGTAACAACTCAATCTTTTTTTCTTTTTCTCTTTTAGATAAAAAAAAGGATTTCGGGTAGGGCCGGTTAACCGGCGGGCCTAGACCGGGCTAGGTCTGGGCTGGGTTAACTGGGCCCAAATTAAAAAAATAACCAGCTCGGACCCGGAACCCTAAAGCCCTAGGTCTTACCTGGCCGGGTCAAATCAGGTCGGTTCCTTTAGGTGGGCCGGGTAGGGTCGGGTTGGCTCGACCCACTTGACAGGCTTACACTGAGATGCCCATTATTATGGGAAGACCATTCATGGACACAGGTAAAGCTATGGTTGACATACATAATGGAGAGCTAAAATTTTAAGCCAACGGTGAGGATGTGATATTTAACATTCGAAATTTAATGAAGTAGCCAACTGACATAAGAGTAGTGTCAGTGATTGATTGTATTAATGACCCTGGAGGATATTCCTATGGGTATCATGATGAATTCTGAGTAGCCAAGACACTCGCGTCGTGCCGCAACGTTAAATCAAGAGCTACATTGGAGGCAACCCATGGGATTGTTGGTGAAGGTTAGTAACCAATATAGCCGTGTCATGTCGTGAAGTTAAATTAAATACTGATGGGAGGAAGCCCACTATATTTTAGTGTTCACATTTTTGTTGTTTTTGTTCTTATAGGTTTTTAACTTTTGAACCTTACCCGTAATATGGTAAGCATTGCTATATTCATCGATTTCTAGGTTCATATGGCACCTAAAGCAAAGAAGGCCAGTACTTCAAGAAGACGGGTTGAGTCTCCGACCTTAACAGTTCAGTGGAGGAGTATCCAAGGCAACATCGTGTAGATGTTGCAGTTGCGGTGATACGCAGAGTCATGAGATTATAGACTCACCAGGTTGTTCAGTCAGCTGCAGCCTGACTGAGAATGATGTCAGCCAGGATATCACTACCACATACTCTTCCACCCTATGATGATGATGATAAGAAGGAGGCAGAGTCTGAGGCTATATCACAGGTTGCTCAGGACCCCCAGGCCGAGAAGAGTTCCCAAGATTCTTTTAAAGAGGTTGAGCAGGAGCAGTGATTAGCGGTACTCCAGTCCAAGGAAGGTAACGCCACTCATACATAACAGATAGATGTACCCAGTCTAAGAAGGGTACAATACAGGCTTTCCATGATGCACAGCCGGAGCAGACACCCACACATGCCATAGATGCACTTCCCGAGGAGGGACATATGAACTGGTTAATAGAGGGGATGAAACATATATATAAGCTTGATAGATGTGTTTGAGAGCTAGGAAGGCCGACGATATATATTTATGAGAAGCGCTGGATTGACTTATTGGGGCTAAAGAATTTACCATAGCTGCGGGCAATATTTGACAGTTTTAAACTATAGTGGATAACTAGGCCACTCAGTACTTACAGCCTGACTATGGTGCAAGAATTTTATGCATCTTACAGAGCTACCGTAGTCCTTTTCATACGCCAATATCTATGCTTTATCAAATTTACATGACAACACCAATTTGATCACACACTATTCAGAAGGGTCAGAGTTGACATCAGAGAGGAAACTATCTGTAGAGTTATATTTGGCTCAGATTACATCACTCCTCTATCTATAGCTGAGTACGACTACTGACTGGGTATTGTAAGGGATCATTATATTATATGGGATGCTGAGCACAGATCTGAGAGGGTCGAGATGGCTAGGAGGATAAACAATTATATTTCACCACTGGATGATGAGACCCTATGGATTAATGGGACAACTGTGATCAAGAAGGGCCTGTTGACATTGGAGGCCAAATTATGGTGTTTTCTGATTAGATACCGCCTTTTACCCATTACTTCAGATAACAAATTAACATGGGAAGGAGCTGCACTAGTTGCCTGCTTAATGGCTGGTTATGATATTGATTTTGCTTCCATCCTTAGGTATGAGCTTCATGACCGAGCCTTTAGTAAGCTGACTAACCTGATATTTCCTTGTATGATCCAGAGGCTATGTGATTAGTAGGTGTGCCTGAGTTTCCCGGTACTGATTAGAGGATATCTATGATTGTGACTGTGCAGACAAGGACCATAAAGGGTTTGGCACGTCCAAACACTTCTAGGAGATCCAGAAAACCGTAAGCAGTACTACATACCCATTCTGAGGGGCCGACAATTTTTGCAAAGCATGATAAGGCACATATAGATGATGGGGGTATTAGGGTATACATGGAGATAGGGGAGCAGAGATATGCTCCAAATTTGAGTACACAAGGCGAGTAGATATATGCTACTTCTTTTTCAGCCCTAGTTTCGACCTTAGAGCCGGTTGGTGCATCTACTGAGCCTACTCACCCATACACTACAGATCCTATGATAGGTATGATTACTATATCTAGTGAGTTTTTACAGATCCTAGTGGACAACCACAGGGCTATAGTCGTTCGGTTGAAGGTTGTCGAGATTGAGATGATTACCCTCTTTGGGCAGATGAGATCAGGGGCCAGGATTATATATGAGCAGACCGAGGCTAGATGGGAGGCTTCTCAGAGGTTCACACTATTAGAACTACATGCTGATTTTCAAATGCAGATTAATGAACTGGAGAGACGGGTTACTTCCCGATATACAGAGGCAGGTGTACCAGATCTAGTTTAGATGAGAGAGGATTTTCATATCCTACGGGCAGAGGTACACTCACTTGTAGAGAGTTGTGTAGTAGCTACTACCTCTACTTTACCCCTTGTATTACAGATGTCACCTTCGCGTGCGCTAAGATATTTTAAATTTTTACAGTTAGGAACAAGAGAGGTCACTTACACGATTTACAAGATCCTGTTATGATAGAGTGGGAGGCCTTTAAAAAAGACAGACATGATTCTTTAGAGACTACATTCGTAGATAGGCAGAGGCGTGACACTATAGTAGTAGGTGTATCATCCAGTAGTGCACCACCACCACCACTGCCTTTGCCAGCTTATATTTCCCCATCTGGGGATGCCCAATTTGGGTGCCTAGTGTGTCCAAGGTATATTCTCACTTTTATTTATTTTGTTTTGTTTTTACGCATTGAGGATAATGTGCAGTTTTTAGTTGGGGTGGGCATACCATGCCCCCGCAGGTTTTTATTGTCGTACTTCTTTTTCTATCGGCTGTGGTATTTTTGTAGAACAGACATATCTAGGATAATTATGTGTCACATTGTGTTTTTCTTTATATTGTGATTTTTTTGTATAATTAGGAGAATTTTAAGTATTTAGCGCAATAGTCATATTTTAACTAATTTTTGATACCCCTCCAAAAATTTATGTTTTAAAAATGTGTAGATGTATATATGTGTGAACTTTGTGGATCTTGTTATGATATTAGTATTAGGGACATAATGTCCATTTGCTGATAATTGCATAAACTAGATAGACAGTAGTTAGTAATTTTGACTCTGTGCTATGTGAGTGTAAGGTACTACCTAGTTCTCTTTGTATGTTAAATTCAGAACTTTCCTAGTTAGTCTTGCCTAGGTTGAATGATCATCAGTTAGGAGAGAATCATAGTTCATTTTTGTTTTTAGTCAACTTTTAGCCTAAATGACGTTCCATGTGCGAGTTGTATCCCTTGATCTCTATTTTGAGCCTTAAGCTTATTTTTTTTTTGTTTTCTCCATTCACCTTCCCATTTAGAGTACCATTGACCTATTTTGGTTCTGTTCCTCCTTGGACAGTATGCACCTCAATACAGACAAAATGCCTAAGTTGAGGGTGGCTATCATAGGGGTGTGTATTGTAAAATGGGTATGAAAATGAGTAAAATAAGGGATAAAGTTAGTAGAGTTAGGTGTAGTAGAAAAAGAAAAAAAGAAAAAGAAAAATTATTAAAAAGAAAAAAAATGAAAGAATAAAAGACAACATCCAACCTGAATGTGCAATAAAAAATAAAAGGGAAAAATAAGGGTGGAATAAGAAGGAAATTGGCTATTAAGTGAGACCCCAAAGTTAGTATAGTGCCAAGAAGGATTAATCATTTTAAATGTCCATATGTACCATACTATCCCCAAGACTACACAACAAGTCAAAAAAAGTCCTATAGTGATCCTAACTTGACTCTCTTAATACTAAGGTAAAGAAAATAAGGACAAGCCAATGGAATTTGACATGAATTGATTGGAACTTCTTTGTTGAGCGTGAGTGTCTCTTGACCGTCCCTGCATTGACATGCATTATTGCATATGAGTGAGTGAAACATCTTTGTTGTGAGGGAACTTGAGTCATGTTGCTAGCTATTTGTTTTTTTTGGGTAGTGTAATGTTTACATATGAGTGGTTATTTGTTGCTAATGCGATTGCCATACCTTGATCCCATTAGCTTACCCTATTGTGCTTCTTGTTCATACATAGTTGGTTTGGAAAATTGAGATTGGAGAGCTATATTGTGATTTGAACTTAATGTGACGACTGAATGCCTTGAATAGCTTAGATACTCTTAGTTAAGTATTATTTTTGTTTTATTGTGTTTTTGTTTTTTGAGAACATATAAACATTCTAAATTATGGGTATTGATGTGCTCTAGAAATATAGCACTTTCGACGCTTAAAACAAGGAAAATATGAAAGTTTCTAAGGCCTTTTTGTTAGATATGATCTATTTTGGGTATGTTTTACAGCAAACCAGGTTTTGGAAGATAAGTTCATGAAAAAGGTAAAAAAGGTATGTTTGGCCACTTTTGGAGTGATTGTAGATATTTGGGATGTTTTTGAATTGATCGTGATCAATGCATGTTTAAGAGTTGAAGAAGAGGTGAAAAATTGACTCCCGACACCTACTAAGTTGACCTACACACCGCATGTAGACAAAGTAGGTGCTAGAAATCCCAAAATCTCGAGAGCTGACTTGTAGGAAATTGTCCTCCTGCAACCTGCGGTCTGCACTTGTGCCCTCTACCAGACCGCAGGCGCCACCTGCGCCCTGCCAGACTGCAGGTATAGAGAGCAGATGGCCACCAACCCAATTTTCTTTTATTTCATCTAGGCTTTGTTTTTAGGATTTTTTTCATGTACTATAAATAACCCTTATGTACTTTTTAGTAAGAGTTACGTACTTTTAACACTTAAAAATATATTTTAATTTTAAGATCCTTCTTTGTTCTTGGGATTTCTCTATTTGACTTTGATTGACTATTTAGTTTATGATTTTGGGTTTTTATTCATCTTATTATTTTGATTTCATCTTTGATTTCCAACATGAATGTTATTGGTTTCTTCACAATCTTGAGCAACTAAAACCATAGTTAGGGTTATGGAAACCCTGGCAAATTAACAAAGTAGGGGAAGTGCGATTGTTGATCTGAACCAATACCTATGGCATGCATTGCTTTATCTTTATTATGATTGAATTCTTAATGGGTGCACACATTAGGATTTCGACTAGATATTTCTACTTAGTCCAAAAGTGGAGTAGTGACTAGGAAAAAATAAAAACAATAGTAATTGGAAGTTAATTGTCAATCCATTGCCACACAATAGAGTATAGTGAATGAATGTTAGCTTTCATCTAATAACTTGAGACTCAAAAGGAAATAATTAACTGGGATCAAGATAAAGGTTTGTAATGCAATATCTTGAGACTCAAAAGGTAAAGGGTGAGATCCTCCTACTCGTCCAAAAGTCTGTAGGAGGTACATAGCTTATTAATTCTGCATGCAATGTATTGGGTTGGTTAAACAACGCATGATAAGCCTATGGATTTGAGACTCCATGGGAACACAAACCTAGTGTTCACTTACGACTAATTTTAACCTAGTTAATACTGTTCTTTGTTCTAGATTACTACAATCGGGACCCCCATTTACATTTCTTGTTCTGCCCATTAACAACAACTACTGAGATCTACAAAGCCACGTGTTCCCTTGGGATTTTACCCCAACCTTAGTTAGGTTACAATATCTTGACGGCGATCGTATCATTATCTAAAAGAAGGTGTATCTTAGATGTCATCATATATATTTTATTATTGATTCCGAGTCTACTTTCTCTTATGTGACCCCTTATATGTCTATTAATTTTGGTTTTAATCCCGAGTGTATTCTTTATCCCTTTTTTATGTCTACCCCTGTGGGCAACTCTATTATGGCTAGAAGAGTCTGTAGGGGTTGTGTGATATCCATTTATGGTAGGGAGACGTTAGTGGACTTAATTAAATTAGATATGTTAGTATTTGATGTGATTTTAGGGATGGATTGGATGCACTCGTGCTATGCGTCTTTTGATTGTCGAATTCAAAGTGTCAATTTCTTATTCCCAAATGGGTTAGTGGTTAAGTTAGAAGGTAGTTCCCTAGTGCCCGTAGGAGGATTTATTTCTTATCTTGGATCCCAAAAATTAGTTTCCAAGGGGTGTCTTTACCATTTAGTGCATGTTAAGGATTCAAAAACTGAAGGTCCTTCTTTGCAATTGATCTCTGTGGTTTGTAAGTCTCTTGAGGTATACCTGATGATCTTTATGGTGTTCCTCCCAATCAGGAAATTGATTTTTGGATGGATCTTCTTTCGGACACTCTTCCTATCTTTCTCTCTTCCTACAGAATTACTTTGGCTAAGTTAAAGGAACTTAAGGAGCAGTTGAAAGATCTTCTAGATAAGGATTTTATCTACCCTAGTGTTTATCTTTGGGGTGCTCCCGTTCTTTTCGTGCGTAAGAAAGATGGGTCCATTTGGATGTGTATAAACTATCTTCAGCTGAATAAGGTACCTATAAAAAATATATATCAGCTTCCTAGGATTGATGATATTTTTTATTAACTTCAGGGTGCTAAGTACTTCTCTAATATTGATATTCAATTGGGGTTATCACTAGTTAAAGATTAGGGAGGTAGATATCCCTAAGACTGCTTTCTAAACTTGGTATGGTTATTTTGAGTTCTTGGTGATGTTTTTTGGTTTATCTAATGCCACGATGATGTTCATGGATCTTATAATCTGGGTATTCCATCAATTCTTAGATTTGTTAGTAATTGTGTTCATTGATGATATTTTAGTATGTTCTAAGAGTGAGGCAGATCATGCCGATCACCTCTGCCTTGTGTTGCAAACCTTGAAAAAGCAGTGGTTGTACATAAATTTCTCTAAATATGAGTTCTGGTTGAATGGTGTGACTTTTATGGGTCATGTTGTGTATAGTGAAGAGATTATGATGGATCCACAAAAAGTTGCGGTGGTTAAGAAGTGGCCTAAACCCACGACCAATCGATATTCAGAGCTTCTTGGGTTTAGCCTATTATTATAGGAGGTTTGTGGAAAGTTACTCTTCTATTGCTACCCTATTAACTAAGTTGACTCAGAAGAAGGTAAAGTTTATATGGTCGGATACTTATGAGGGTAGTTTTGAAAATTTGAAAGATGAGTTGACTTTATCTCCAATTTTGACCCTGCTCGAGGGTACCAATGGTTTTATTGTTTATTATGACGCATCTCCTGTGGGACTAGGTTGTGTATTGATGTAGCATGTCAGGGTAGTTATAAATGCTTATAGGTAGTTAAAGGTACACGAGAAGAACTATTCGACTCATTACCTGGAATTGTTGACTGTGGTCTTTGCTTTAAATATTTGGCATCATTATCTGTTCTGGGTTTATGTTGACATTTTATCAGACCATAAGAGTTTGTAATATGTGTTTACCCAGAAGGAGTTGAATCTTAGGCGAAGGAGATGGCTTAAGTTGCTCAAGAACTATGACATGAGTCTCCACTATCATCCACGTATAGCTAACGTAATTGCTAATGCTCTTAGCAGTTTATCTATAGGATGTTTGTCTCATATTGATGAGGAGAAACAAAGGTTGGTGAATGATATTCACCGTTTAGCTAATTTTGGAGTTCGTTCTTGAACTCTAAAGATGGTGGTGTGTTTGTGCAAGAGGTGGTGAAGTCATCTCTTGGTGCTGAGGTAAAGGATAAATAGGTCATTGATCCTATGTTAACATAAATCAAAGATGATATGGGTCATCAGAAAGTGATGGGTTTTGAGATTGGTGGTGATGGTGCCTTGAGGTACCAACATAGATTATGTGTTTCTGATGTTGATGAGCTGCAAGAGAGGATCTTGGCTGAGGCTCATGATTTGAGGTACACTATTTAGCCATGCTCAATGTGGATGTATCACGATTTGAAAGAAATTTATTAGTGGAATAACCTAAAGAGGGATATGACCAACTTTATGGCTAAGTTCTTGGTTTGTAAGCAAGTAAAGGTGGAGCACTTGAGACCTGGTGGATTATCACAAGATATTGAATTGCCCATACGGAAATGGGAAGTGATTAATATGGATTTTTTCACCGGTCTTCCATGGTCTCACCATCAGTTTGGTTTCATTTGGATCATAGTTGATAAGATGACTAAGTTCGCTCACTTCTTGCTAGTGAAGACTAATTATTCGATGGAATATTATACTAAGCTCTTCCTTGAGGAGATCGTGAAGTTGCATGGTGCTTCAATTTCCATCATATCTGATCGAGGTACTCAATTCTCATCCAACTTTTGGCATTCCTTTCATAGAGGTTAGCACTGCTTTTCACCCTAAAACGGATGTACAAGCGGAGGAGATGATACAGGCTTTTAGAGATGTGCTAAGGTCTTGTGTGATCAATTTTGGTGGTAGTTGGGTTGACTATTTGCCTCTCAGAGAATTTGCTTATAATAATAGCTATCATTCTAGTATTGGGATGGATCCATTCAAAGCTCTGTATGGTAGGAGATGTAGGTCTCCTCTTTGGTGTTTTGAAGTTAGCGAGAATAAGTTATATGATCCCAACGTGGTTCACCAAGATATGGTGAAGGTGATTTTGGATAGTTTTAAGACTGCTCAAAGTCGCAAAAAGTCCTATCCAGAAGTAAGGTGAAGGGGCTTGGAGTTTGATTAGGGTGATTGGGTGTTCTTAAAGGTGTCTCCCATGAAGGGAGTGATGCGACTTGTAAAGAAGGGGAAGCCCAGTCCTTGTTATATGGGTCCATATTATATTTTGAGGCAAGTGGGTAATGTGACTTATGGTTTGGATTTGCCTTCCAGTATGGGTTCCATTTATTCAGTCTTTCATGTGTCAATGTTGAAGAAGTAAGTGGGTGATCCTTCCTTGATTTCTCCTTTGGAAAGTGTGGATATCTCGGATTCTTTGTCTTATGAGGAGGTCCCAGTTGAGATTTTGGATCAGTAAGTCCGCCAGTTGCGAGCGAAGGATGTGGCTTTGGTAAAGGTTCTATAGAGAAACAAAAAGCGTGAAGAAGATACTTTTGAAGCGGAAAAGGATACAAAGTCCAAATATTGATTCTTGTTCCCTGCTCCGGCTAATAGTACTTAAGGTATGGGTAATCATCAACATCTTTGTTTTCTGACTTTGGTAAAAGAATTTGTCATTCCCATGATATCTTTGATTTCTGTCTTTGTTAAAGGTAAGTGTGGATGTGCTCTATGTTAATTCATGCTAATAAATGCCTTATCGCTTCATTGTGGATGTGCTCTATGTGAATTTATGCTAATAAATGCCTTATCACTTCATTCGAGGACAACTGATCCTAAAGGGGGAGAATATAGTACCCCAAATTATGGTCCCTAAAAGATTTCTAAAATTGTCCTAACTGTCCTTACAATGACTCACTTTGAGATTCATAGGACCCTAATCATAGCCTGACCAATGTGTGTGGCTAAGTTTCCTGTCCTATGTACGGGTGGCTCCTAATGATCCATAAAGACTCAAAATGAGTCGTATAGTGTCATCTAACTAGTGAGATGCCCTAATTATTTCTTTTTTGACAACAACTGGACCATGCGAGTCATAATGACTGAGTACGTGTCATATGGCATGAATCATAGCCAAGTTAGTGTTGGTGATCATGGACACTATCCCGACTATGAGTGGGACCTCATGAGTCATAAGGTGACCCTAAGAGTCGTAAGGTCACCCACAGTGACTAGGCAAAAAATTTATGGTCTTTTCATTAAGGGCATTTAGGTTAATTCCCCTTTCCCTTACTCAGACCCCACGTCCATAAAGTACTCAAGGGGGTTATTTCTCATTCATAACATAATCAAAACATACTCTCTTCTCTTTAAACTTTTCAAGGTCAAGATACTTAGGGTTTCCAAGGAGTTGGTTCTAAGGGCTCAAGGGTTGATTTCTCTTTATAAATTTTGGTATTTAAGGCATGTTACTCTTCCCTAATTATTACTTAATGAAAAATATGTATTTAAATAGTATAATTGGGTAGTTTGAATGGGTTTTGATATGGTTGAGGGTTTTGATATGGATGATTGATAAATTATTTTCCCATGATTTATTATGCATTGTTTATGCTTTATTAATGGTTTTAAGCTTGTGGGGTGCATGGGAATGGATAATAAACTTATGGGCCATGGTTTTCCCCATATTGAACTTTTGAAATTAGAATTGATTATGAAAGATTGTGTTCCCTCAACCCACTTGTGCAAATGACTTTGAATTAGGAAATCTTCACTTTGCTTGGCTTACTCACCTATGTTATTGCATTGCATAAATTATTAAACAGAGCACATAGATTTTGAAAGCCTTATTGTCTATGCTTTAATTTAATGAGCAAAGGGGGTCGAGGCATTCCCCCAAATTAATGTGATTGTTATGACATAAAGGTAAGCTTGCAAGTATAAGGGTATGCCAATACCCATGGTGTGCCTTAACGGTTGATTCATTGGTTAATAAATGGGTTATGTGGGAGCTTGTTTTAAATGGTGCTTAATGGGGGTTTTATAGAAAAGTCATGGAGGTGTGGGTCTTAGTTTCTGACATGAGGGTTGGTTTTGATGACCTATGTGCATAGGTCACTGTATTGATATATTTTTATTTTGGATTGATGTCGGGTCGGGGCATTCCTTGGTCTTCCTGGATACCCCTGGTTTATGCGGTTAACATGCGCTGGGTACCTTTCAGGAGGGGGAGCTGATCCCATATAGCCCGTGGTTGCCTGTTATGACGATTGAGCTACAAAGTCTAGGATAATATTTTAATTCATGCTAAGCCCTGTTCCCTATCCCGACATATTATTCATGTATGTATATGATGATGTTCATATGGCTTTATATTGGATTTGACTTGGCATTATTTTATCCTCTATCTCTGAGTTACATGCTAGTGTTTAACCCACTAACCATCTCCAGACGTTGTATCCCCACGCGATGCAGGCACCAGAGATATGTATACTTTTCCTACATAATATTAGGTGGATCGGCTCGGTTCGTCGGTCATTGGTGGTAAAGTGGTGAGCTTCTATTCTTTGGAAGGCTTGGTTATTTCATCAATTTCCTTCTATAAACTAGAATTGAAAAATTTACATTATCAGTAACATTATCACTAATTGTCATTGTCAGAGTAGGGGGCATGCCCCAACTTAGATTGGTTTTCAATTTTGTTAAAGGTTTTATGGATATTGCTGTGGTCTTGGGTGGTTTTGGTCATAGGTTGTTGGATATTTAGTTTTCTTAAATTCCTTTGAACTTTTACATCTTATCTTGGTATATGTTTGGAATTCAGCCTCTGTTGGACATTGTGATCGATTTGACTAGGAAAAGGGGGTGGTCTTCGATCCCCGGTGAACTTGAGATACCCGTCACGGCCAAGTCCTGGTTTGGGTCTTGAAAAAGTTGGTATCATAGCCTAGGTTTGGTGTCATTGGGTGTCCTCAAAGCCATTTCATGTAGAGTCTCTTTTATGGATGTGTAGCGTGCCACATTTATAAAGTCGAGGCTACAAGGCATTTAGGAATGTTTTCCTTGCTTGTGATGTACTATCTGGATGTAGAGTCTATGGTCTTGAAATATCCATTAATTCCCATTTGTTCGCTTTTCATATCATACATCCCAAAAATTCGATATTGGTGGAAGCTCCTCTATCCCGCTTGAGGACAATGTGGACGGGGCTTGTCCCACTTAAAAAGTTTTGACCCGGTCTGGGTTTGCTGCTCCTGATTACCCCTAGTAGGGTTGGTCCTTACTGATCCTTATCTCACTAGTAACACTCCTGCTCGGTCACCTCCAAGAGATATTACCAATGTTGGGTTCTGCCATTCCATTTATCTGTTGACCTAGTTGGTGACATCTCAGTCACGTCAGTCGAGTCCTGCTGTGCTACTGTGAGTTTTTCTGAAGCCACTAGAGGTTGCCAATTTATGAGTCTGAATCCTTGACCTTTACTTGCTCTAAGGTTGAGGAAGATTATCATAGGTTCATAGATGAGATGGAGAAGATTCTCTGTATGATGCACGCTTCTGCTTCTGATGGTATGGAGTTAGCTGCATACCAGCTGAAGGACATGGCGTATCAGTGGTATGAGTAGTGGAACCAATCTCGGGGAGATGATGTAGAGTTGGCTTTAAGGGAGGATTTCTCGGGTGCTTTTCTAGATCGCTTGTTTCCTCAAGATTTGAAGGAGGCGGAGGCTGAGGAGCTCTTGAATTTGAAGCAAGACAAGTTGACTGTGATGGATTATGCCTTGAAATTTCATCAGCTGGCCCGTCATGCTCCTGAGCTAGTATCTAATATGAGGGCTAAGATGAGGAAATTTGCTTTGGGTTTGTCTCGAGACTTGGTGTTGGAGTGTAAGGACACTTTATTGAGCATTTACATGTATATGTCTAGGATTGTGGTATATATGCAACAGGTTGAAGATGAGGAAAAGAAAAAGCCCCAATAGGGGAGAGGTAAAGTAAGAGATACCAGTTTTCTAAGTAGGGTGGTGGCCTGCAGAAAAGTGGCAAGGATAGCAGGCAGTGGTCTAAGAAGAAGCGGGGCAATTCTGGTTCCTATTCCATGGCTAGTGCTTTGTATCCCAAGCCGTTCGGTGATTGCCGTTTCGAGAGTAACAGTGGATTTAAGGCACAAGCTACCCAATCTTAGGCCAGTGAGGCTCAGTCGGCTCCATTTTATCTCCCCTGTCATTTCTGTAAGCAGGTGCATCGTGGCTTTTATTATGAGGGAGGAATAAATGTTTCAGATGTGTTTAGCCAGTCCACATTCAGAGGAACAATCCTTCAAGCGATGTTGCTACGGGGAAAAATATGGTTCCTGTTGCTATTCTTCTGCTCCCACGCCAAAAGGTTCTACTTTGGCTTCGGCACTGGTCGGAATCGTCTGTATGCTTTTTCTACTCGTCAGGATTCCAAGGCTTCTCTAATGACGTCCAAGCAACACCTTCTTTTTGATGATGATACGGTCCCTGTCAAGACATAGTAACCCAAATAAGGTTGGGGTCGAATCCCAAGGGAATACTTCGTTTAGCAGATCTCACCAGTTATAGGAAATGGGCAGAACAAGAAAAGTAAATTGGAGGGGGGGGTTGTTTGTAGTAATCTCAAGCAAAGAACAATATTAACTTAGTTGAAATCAGTCGTAAGTTAACACTAGGATCATGTTCACCTTGGCTTCTAACTCCGTAAGCTTATCGTGCGTTTTTGAACCAATCCAATACCTTGTATGTGTAATCGATAAGTTATGTACCTTCTATCATCTTTGGGACAACTAGAAGGATTTCACCCTTTGCCTTATGAGTCTCAGGGTGTCGCACTACTAACCCTTATCTTGATCCCAGTTAAATATTACCTTTTAAGTATCTAGTTGTTAGATGAAACTTAGCCATCTTACGTAGATAGAACCTAGAAGTATGGATCGATAATTAATCTCCAAATTACTGTTGTCTTTATCTTTTCCTAGTCACTACTACTATTTTGGAGTAAATTGCAATATCTAGGAGGGATCCTAATATGTGCACCCATTAATAAATCAATCATAACAAAGATAAAGCAATATATGCCATTGGTATTGGTTCCTTTCAACAATCACACTTTCCCTACTTCGTCAATCAGCCAGGGTTTTCAAAACCCTAGATATGGGTTTTAGCCACTCATAATTGTTATAAAATCAATAATATTCATAATAAAAAGGATAGATGAAATCATAATGATAAGATGAATAAAAACCCACAACCGTAACTAAACAAATCAATCAAAGTCGATACAAGAGAATCCCTAGATCAAAGATGTATCTTGAAATAAAAATATATTTTTAAGTTTTAAAAGTGAGTAACTCCTACTAAAAAGTACATAAGGGGTATTTATAGTACATGAGAAAACCCTAAAAGTAACGCTTGAATGAAATAGGAGAAAACTGAGTCGGTGGCCACCTGATCTCTGTACTTGTGGTCTGGCACAGACGTAGGTAGTACCTAGGGTATGGCACATGGTGTAGGTGTAGACCGTAGGTTGCGGATGGACCAAGTCTTGAAAGTCAGCTCTCGGGATTTTGGATTTCTGGCACCCATTTTTTCTACATGCGGTCCATAGGTTGACTTAATAGGTGTCGTGAGTTAGTTTTTTTGTTCTTCTTCGACTCTTTAAAATGAATTGATCACGATCAATCCGGTAAACATCTCGAGCATCCACAATCACTCCAAAAGTATCATAAAACACCTTTTAACCTTTTTTCATGAACTTAGCATCCAAAACATGGTTTTCTGCAAAACATATCCAAAACAGATCAAATCTAACAAAATGGCCCTAGAAACTTGCATATTTTCCTTGTTTTAAGTATTGATAGTGCTATATTTATATAGTACATTAACACCCTCAAATTATAATGTTTGCATGCCCTTAGGAAGAAAAAACATAGCAAAACAAAAATGACACTTAACTAGGAGAAATTAAGCTGTTCAAGGCAATCAGTCCACACTTAAACTCAAAATACAACACCCCTTCCAATCTCAGTTTTCAAAACCAACTGTGTGTGATCATGAAGCACAATAGTATGAAAAAATGGGATCAAGGTATGGAAATTACATTATCAATAGAAAAAAACTTGTATATACAAATTACACTACCCGAACAAGCAAATAGCTAGCAATATGACTCAAGTGCCCTCACAACAAAGATGTACCACTTACTCATATGAAGTAATGCATGTAAATTCAGGGATGATCAATAGACACTCACACTAAAAAATGAAGTTCCAATCAATGCATGTCAAGTACCATAGGCTTGCCCTTATTTTCTTTACCTTAGTATTCAGATAGTCAAGTTAGGATCACTATTAGACTTTTCTCGGCTTGTAATATAGGCTTGGGGGTTGGTATGGTACGTATGGTCATATAAAGAGACTAATCCTACTTGGAACCATGCTAACTTAGGGGTCTCACTTATTTGGAAATTTTCTTTTTATTCCACTCTTATTTCGACCGTTTATTCTTTTATGCACATTCAGGTTGGGTGTGGTCTTTTATTATTTTTTTTCACTTTTTCATAATTTTTTTCCTTTTCCTTTTTCTTTTCTTTTTCTACCACACTCAAGCCTACTAACTTTTCATATTATTTTACCCTTCTTCATTCTATTTTACACTACGCACCCCTATGATAGCGACACTCAACTTAAGCATTTTTCCTGTGTTACGGTGCACAATGTCCAAGGGGGACCTGGGCCAAAATAGGTAAATTGTAATACAAATGGGAAGGTGAGTGGTGAAAATAAGAAAAATAGGCTTACAAGGCTCAAAGCAGGGACCAAGGGATATCATTCACACATGGAAGGTCATTTAGGCTAAAAGTGGACTATAATAAAAAATGGCCTACGAACCTTTCCTAACTACTATCCTTCAACCTAGGCAAGACTAACCAAACAAGTTCTGAATTCAATATACAAAGACAACTAGGTAGTATCTCACACACACATAGAAGAATGAGGGTAAGAATGTTTTTTATATAGGCGGGGGGATGTTTCAATCATATTAAATATTGGTGGGCCCAAAATGTAAATTAGAAATTGGGCCCACAAAGTGACGTAGTTGCGGCATCAACCCGCGCCCCGTACCTGCAGTTTGGCTGCAGGCACAGGTATGACCTGCAACCTGTAGGTGCTGGGCGCAGGTGCCAGACCAAAAATTTTGGACCACTTTTCTGCAACTCAAACTCGACGGTTCAATATTTTTCCAGTTACTTATGGTTTCACAACCTAAGTTTTAGGTCCCTAAAGCAAAATTAAATGCAGAGTTCATAACTTACAATTTTCATTATCAAAATTCCAAATTTTTAACTTATTACTCAACTTACCCTATGGGGCTTGTGACCATGATGGGCTCATCACACAGTCCCCTTACCTGGAAATTGATGAATGTAGCAATTTTTACCATATTCTAGGTAAGGTCCAAAAGCTAAAAACCTACAAAAAGATAAAAACAATAAACACGTGAACACTAAATTATAGTGAGTTGCCAGCCACTTAGCGCTTGATTTAACATCGTGGTATGACGTGGCTATGTTGGTTACTTAGACTCCACCAACAAGCCCTTGGGTTGCCTCCTATTCAACACTTGATTTAATATCGCATAACGATGCGACTATCTTGACTACTCAGAATTCATCAAGATATCCATAGAAGTATCCTCCAAGATAATCAATACAATCAATCACCGACACTACCCTCATGTCGATTGGATGTTTCATTGACTTTTGAATGTTGAATGTCACCTCCTCACTGTTGACTCAGAATTTTAGCTTACCTTTTTCTATATCAACCATAGCTTGGCCTGTGGCAATAAACAATCTTTCCAAGATAATGACGATCTCGGTGTCAGCTTCACAATCCAATATGAAAAAGTTAGTATGAAATATAAAGTTATCCACCCTTACGAAGACATCAAACAAGATTTCCACAGGTTTCTTCACTATGTGGCCAGCCATTAATAGCCGCATCGAAGTTGATTTCAGAAGGTTCAAGCCCAATTGCTTAAATATGACCAACGATATCAAATCAATGCTGACTCCTAAATCACACAAGGCTAAGGCAAATCGGGATGACCCAATAGCGCATGGTATTATGAATGCTCTAGGATCACCCTTTTTTATGGCAAGGACCTTGTCATGATCGCACTGCAGTGGTGTACACCATCAAAATCCTCAAAATACTTTCCTTTCTTCCTTGTGACTGACTGTTTCATAAACCTGGCATATCTGGGCATCTGCTTAATGCCTCAAGAAGAGGTATGTTCAAGCTCAATTCCCTCAGCATCTCAATAAATCTCTTAAACTTGCCTTCTTCTTTCTTCTGCCTCCATCACTGATGAAAAGGTGAGGGGTGGTCTCAAAATTTGTCTAACTTTTGGTTTAACGATAGAACCCTTATATTTATCTTCAGCAACTGTGCCTTTATCACCCGTTACCTTCTCAAACTCAATAAAAGATGTCTCATCATAAATAGCTTCAACAATAGGTAGTGGTGGATCCAGAGTAGTGATACCACTCCTCATGGTAATAGAAAGTACATGATCATCGTTTCTTGAATTTTGCACTGTGTTCCTTAGAAAGGTACCTAGCTGCCTTTAGTTTAGAGTTTCTAACATCTACCCAAACTGGTGCTCCAGCTGCTTTATACCAATGGTACGTGACTCGACCTTCTGGGTCAATCTTGAAATATTAGCCTTAATCTCCTTAAGGCTAGTCTCCTGATTTTCTTGACCCTTCACCAACTTAGACTGCATCTCCTCCATTCTAGATTATACATTGTGTCTGCTAGGTGGAATGTACCTGCCTCTCTTCTCTTTGTTGTCATCCTTCTTCCTTCAGTCACCATCTCTCTCTTTACTATGGTCTCTAAATCTATCATAATAGTTCCAACCTTGGTTCCCTTGCCCCCGAGATCGAAAACCCTCCATCTAACGATCCAGATAGTTAGCTTCCTCTTCTAATTTTGGCTCGTATGATTTAGAAGCTTACCCCTGTGCTACTACTACATTCACTTTCTGAAAAGTCATTGCCAGCACCCCTAAATAAGTCCTTAGTAACACAATTTCTTATGCTACTGTATAATCAGCTGCCCTCTAGTCGCAGGAAGAACTATAAGTACCAGATCATCTATCATCCTCCCAAGTTTGCCACCATCAGTTAGTGAGTGAGATTCGATCTAACATCTCTGGAGCTACCTCCTAACATAGTCTCATAAAATCTCCTCTAGAGATGGTGTCTTCCATGGCTCTAGAACTGATAGTCAAGGCTCTGTAGAATATCTATGATAAAATTATCCCTGACAACTGATGATTTGGAACCGTGCTCTATTTCTTCTTAAACCCGAACCAAGCCTCATACGTGGACTCTGACTGCAGCTACCTGTAACTATAGATCTTGTCCTTGAGATACAACATCCTTGATGGAAGGAAGATCCTGTTTAAGAATTGCCTACGCAACTCATTCTAAATCATGAAAAAGTCTTATGGCAATTTCCCTAACCATAAAGATGCTTCTCCTATAAGTGGGAAGGGGAAAAACTTTAGTCTAAGTGCTTCCTGATCTACCCCTAGAATGGTATACGAGGTGCAGATCCCAACGAAATTTGCAAGGTGCAAATTTGCATCATCGATAGGCAATCCTGCAAACAACCCTTTAAATTCAGAAGTTTGATTATGGCACTCATGAATTCAAATTTGATGCCTGGGGGAAAAACAAGAGGTTATATGGCTCCAGTCTTGGTCGGCTCAACATATCTCAGATTATCCTTATCATCTATCTATGAATGCATGTACTGATTGCTGGTATTACTTGAACATGAGTACCTTTAGTTCTATTTTGGTTTCCACCGAATGCTGCTCGACGGTCTACTGCTTGTCTCTGCTCAGTAAGATCTGCTTCCCTAATTTTTCTCTAAGCTTCTTCCATTTCCCTCTTCTCAGATTCAGCATGAGATAACAGCTCACCAATCTGACGATCAACAATATCTTGCACTTCTTTGGGTGGAGGTGCAGCAACGCGAACCCCTTCAGGATGATCATCTCTTTTCTGCTTTGACATCCTACCATATGTTTGTAGGAACCTTTCAGGATTCAGATTGACTAGGAGTAAGGGTTTGCCTCTACTCCGTGTGCTAGGCATACACCGGCTATGCCTAATTAAGAACAAAAATAAAAAGAAAAACCCAAAAACTGCAACAATTTCAAATAACTATTTAACATTGCATTCCTCGACAATGGCACCAATTTCTTGATAACGTCCAAGCAATACCTCCTTTTACATGATGATATGGTCGCTGTCAAGATATAGTTACCCAACTAAGGTTGTTATTGAATCCCAAGAGAGTACTTGGTTAGCTGATCACAATAGTGGTAGTCAATGGGCAGAACAAGAAAAGTAAAAATGCGGTTTTGTTTGTAGTAATCTAGAACAAAGAATAGTGTAGCTTGGTTGATATCAGTTGTAAGTGAACACTAGGATCGTGTTCACCCTGTCTTCTCAACTGACTCGACCCGAATCAGGGGCTAGTCATGTTGGGTGCCTCAAGCCCAACCAGGACTGGAGACCACCTTCGATACCCAAACATAAATGCCCTACACCTTTTATTTGAATAAATTCCAAATATATATAACATACCAAATGGAAAAATCATAAATCAAATATATTCAAACGGTGTCAACCACAATAAAAATACAAATTCCAAGGCTGACACTAATATCGACACCACCCATACCAACTCAAAGTAGTCCCACAAAGCCACTATCCAAAAGCACAATAATACCCGGTTGGGACATGCCTCCGACCATAGCCAAAACCAAAGTTTATGACATGACAAAAGTATGTAAAGAAATCCATAACATGAAATTGAGCCTTCCGTTGTATGAAAGCTTACCACTTCAATCCAACACAAGTTGTCCCCAAATCTAATCACTGACTAGAAAGAGTAGTATGGCTGGTTCCTGCATCGCGTGGGAATACAGTGCCCGAAGATGGGCTAGCGGGTGAATGCTAGCATGCACTCAGGATAAGGATAAAATAATGCCAATATTTGAAACCAAGTAACTAGCCATATGCAAGCACAACCATACATACACATATGTAATCCATGCTGGGATAGGGAACCGGGTTTAGCATGTATACAAAACTTTAACCTGGGCTATGTAGCTTGATCATTCTAAAAGCACCCACGGGCTATATGAGTCCAGTGTTATCCCCTGAACGGGCCTCAGTGCATGTAGCCACACGAACCAGAGATATCATAGGGGTAGGGGATTCTCGTATACCCTTCGCCCTCTATGATACATATGTACAAGTATAAACTTAGGGGAATCCCATGTAACCCATAAGTATAAGGTCACCATGACCTACCCTTATGTCGGAAAACATGAATTTTCAATGTCCGTCCTTTGGACTCACACCTACCCACCATTATTGCCCAATTTAAACCATCAGCACACAACTAAACAACCAATTCCACATATTATTAACCAAGACTATAAGAAGTCATCATACCGACTATAGCTTGCAAACAATTTACTTATCTAATCACTTAGGGGATTTCCATGTACCCTGTAGGTTCCATTATTAGATTTACTTGAGGAATTCCTATGTACCCCACAAGGTTTTAAATGAAAGCCATAGCCACTAAGGACTTACCATTTAACCATTTAAACCAATTTAGGTTCCATTACCATATTATACCATGCAAAGTTTATCAATGAAAGACCAACTATGTACGAAAACATTCTCATAGGCATTTTAACAAACATGTTGAGGGCATATTATTTGAAAAACCAAAATCAAGTACCAACTAACCATTCCCATGCAACTATATTCTCAAACCACCATTATAATATGAAAACCATAAGTAAAAACGTTTGAAAACATAAATCAACTATTAATAACCAAAACCCCTAACATATAATTCAAAACCCAAAACCATATCACCATTATGCCATTAAATCCATTCATAAATTATGCTTTTAGTTGAACTAACAATGAGGGAGGAGTAACATGCCTTGGATAACGAAGAAGATGGAGAGAAACTACCCCTTAGAGCCTTAATTGACCACCTTGAAGGAACCCTAGCCTTTGCTTAACCCAGGAGATTGAGAGAGATTTGGGAGTGTTTCTAGTGTTTTTGATTTAGAATAATGGGGTAAATAATGTCCCAAAAGTGTTTTAAGTCATGGGGTCATAAGAGGTTAAGAGGGAAAATATCCAGAATACCCCCACCTTAAACTGTATAAATTTCCATAGGAGGGTGTGACTACACCACCCAAACCGTATCCTAACATATAAGTGGTATCCACCACTCGTACCCTAGGAAGAAAGTTGGTCTCCAACACCGACCAACATACGACCACAAAGGCCAACTCGTACCCAAGCATACGACAAGTACCCAAGAACCGTACCTTAGGCAGAATAGAATCATCTAGGCTAGATATAGGACATCATATGGTTAGCACTATACTTCTAGTACCTTAACATTCAACTAGTATGATGTCTATTCGTACCTTGGACAGAAACTAACTAAACCTCACTGATAAATATACGAGTTGAGGTCCCTAAATCGTACCATATTATACGATAACTACCCCTAATAGTATGAGGCCCAAAAGCTCAAACTCAGGTAATTTTCTAAGGATCAAAGCCTAGGGTGTTTCAATTATTCCCCACTTAGATCATTCATCCCCGAATGATGGAAAAAGGCTGTACAAGCATGATTTACACCCCACTACTCAAACTCTAACCTTTAACCAAGTTATAAAACAAAGATGCAGGGAAATCAATATTCCCTTTAACTAAGTTGGAAAACAAAAGTATGATGAAGAACACATACCTTCCGCATGAATTTCTAGATAGAAAATAGGAATGGATACTTGGACTTCATGTCCTCTTTCGCTTCCCAAGTAGCCTCCTTAACCTTGTGGTTCCTCCATAGAACCTTGACCGAATCTACATCTTTGGTCCGTAATCGATGAACCTGCTGATCCAAAATCTCAATTGGGGCCTCCTAATAAGACAAAAAATCTGAAAGACCAATATCTTTTATAGGAACTATTTGAGATGGATCACCCATGCACTTCCTCAACATAGAAACATGGAATATCGAATGAATTAAGCTCAAACTAGACGACAACTCCAATTCATATGGTACTTTATCAACCCTTCTCAAGACCAAGTAAGGACCAGTATACTGGGGACTGAGATTCACCTTCTTACCAAACCGCAGACTCCCTTCATGGGGGAGACACTTTTAAGAACACCCTATCCCCAACCTCAAAATCTAACACTCTTTGCCTCTCATTTGCATAGGACTTTTAGCAACTTTGGGCAGCCTTAAGCCTATCTCGAATCACTTCACCTTTTCTATGGCTTGGTGAACCAAATTCGGGCCAAACATATCCGCCTCACAAACCTCAAACCACCCAATAGGAGACCTACACCTCCTACCATACAAGGCCTTAAACGAGGCCATCCCAATTCTAAAATAGTAACTATTATTGTTAAAAAACTTTACAAGAGGTACATACTCAACCCAACTACAACCATAGTCAATCACACACGCACGAAGCATATCCTTCAATGTCTGAATAGTTCTCTCTACTTGCCTATCCATCTGCGGGTGAAAAGTAGTACTCAAACTAACTTTAGTCCCTATCTTTTTATGAAATGACTGCCAAAGGTGAGATGAAAACTACGTACCACAATCAGAAATGATAGAAAAAGGTACCCCATTCAACTTCATAATCTTTTGGAGGTACAACCTCATATAATCCTCTTCTGAAAAGTTAGTCCTCACTGGAAAGTAGTGAGCATACTTTGTTATCCTATCCATAATGACCCAAACCGAATCAAATTGGTTCCGAGACTGAGGAAAACTGATAATGAAATCCATGTTGATCACTTCCCATTTCCATTCTGGAAATTCAATTTCTGGATACAAGCCTCCGGGCCTCATGTGCTCAACTTTCACTTTTTGACACACCATACACTTGGACACTAAATTAGCCACATCCCTCTTTATACCATTCCACTAATACATCTCCTTGAGGTTATGATACATTCTCACAAACCATCAACATCGGGAACACATAATCTCGCTTGGTGCCGTAAAGTACCATCACCATAAATCTCAAAAGCCATCCTCTTCTGCCTAACAACATCACCCTTAACCCTCAATAAGGTAGGATCTAATATCTACTTCTCTTTGATTTCAGTACCAAGAGATAACTGCGCTACCTTCTGAATGAACACACCACCATCCTCAGAGTCTAAGAGAAAAACTCCAAGGTTAGCTAAATGGTGAATGTCCTTCACCAACTCTCGCTTTGCCTTATCCACATA
The DNA here is from genome assembly GCA_030864225.1 of Capsicum baccatum var. pendulum. Classification (NCBI taxonomy): domain Eukaryota; kingdom Viridiplantae; phylum Streptophyta; class Magnoliopsida; order Solanales; family Solanaceae; genus Capsicum; species Capsicum baccatum. The sequence goes on from CM061560.1 coordinate 191,844,009, forward strand.
AGCTAGACACCCCATGGATAACCTGTTAAAATCATCAACAACTATATTGGCTTTACGTGGTTGGTAGTGAAGACTCATGTCATAGTCTTTGAGAAACTCAAGCCACCTCCTCTTTTTGAGGTTAAGTTCTTCTGAGTGAACACATATGACAGGCTCTTATGATCTAAGAAGATATCCATATACATCCCATAAAAATAGTGCTACCAAATTTTCAATGCAAATACCATAGCTAACAACTCCAAATCATGAGTAGGATAGTTTCTCTCATATAGCTTCAACTGCCTAGAAGCATAGGCTATCACCTTACCATGCTGCATCGAAACATAACGAAGCCCTACACGGGACGTATCACAATAGACCACAAAGCCATCAATGCCTTCTGGTAAATTTAAAATCAGAGTTGAAGTTAGCTTATCCTCCAGCTTCTCAAAACTACCCTCACAAGCATCAGACCATAAGAACTTTAACATCTTCTGAGTCAACTTAGTCGATGGGGAAGCTATAGTAAAAAAACTTTCCGCAAACCTCCAATAGTAGCCCGCTAAACCTAAGAAGCTCTGAATATCAGTTGGAGTCGTAGGTCTAGGCTACTTCCTAACTACTACAACCTTAGAGAATCCATCATGATCCCCTTACTAGAAATAATATGACCTAGAAAAGTGACAACGTTCAATAAGAATTCATATTTTGAAAATTTGGCATACAACTGTTACTACTTCAAGATCTGCAAAACAATATGGAGGTGTTCAAGATGATCCACCTCACTCTTAGAGTACACCAGAATATCATCTATGAACATGATGATGAACAAGTGCAAAAATTAATGGAAGACCCTATTCATAAAATCTATAAATGCCACCGGGGCATTGGTCAACCCAAAAGACATAACTAGAAACTCAAAATGACCATACCGGGTATGGAAAATTGTCTTAGGGATATACACCTCCCTAATATTAAGCTGATGATACCCAAATCGAAGTTCAATTTTGCAGAAAAACTTAGCACCCTGCAATTGATCAAACAAGTCATCTATCCTTGGAAAAATATACTTGTTCTTTATCATTACGTTGTTCAACTGCTGGTAATCAATACACATCCAAAGGGAACCATCCTTCTTACGCATGAAGAACACCGATGCACCCTAGGGAGATACACTAGAACGAATGAACCCCTTATCTAAAAAATCCTTTAATTGCTCCTTAAGCTCTTTCAACTCAGCTGGAGACATTCTATATGGGGAATAGAAATTGGACAAGTGTCTAGATCAAGATCAATCCCAAACTCAATCTCCCTTCTAGAGAAACACTAAGAAGGTCATCAGGGAAGACCTTAGGAAATTCATTCACCACCAGAACCGAATACAAAAAGGGCCATCCAATCTTTAACCCAGACCAAGTGATAGAGACACCCCATAGAGATTAATCACCGAGCTCTAAGATATGATATAAAATTCCTCTTAGGATCTAGGGAACTACCCTTCCACTCAATAACTAGATCACCAAGAAAATTAAAGACAACCCGATGGGTCTGACAGTCTAATAACGCATAACATAAGTGCAACCAATCCATCCCCAAAATAACATCAAAATCCACCATATCTAGTTCACAGATACCACACATACCCTATAGACACTTCTAGCAAACACAAAGTCACCTACTAGGGTAGAAATAGAAAAAGGTTTCGAAATACACTTGGGAACAAAACCAAATTACACAACCATAAATGGGGTCACATAGGATAGTGCGGTCCCCAGATTAAGTAAATAATATACATCACGAGAAAAGAGTTGCAACATACTAGTCACGACATTAAGCGATGCCTCAGACTCTTGTAGGGTAGTGAGATCTTAAAGATGGTTCTGATCAGTGCCGAAACTAGATGGTGCACCCTTTGGTGCTGGAGCTAAAGATGAAGAAATTGAAACCTTATTTTCCCCAGAGGCAACCTTATTAATAGGATAGTTTCTAAGCATATGGCCTGGCTGACCATAGTTCAAGCACCTGTCCCTTCCTTCATCATAAAACCCTTATACAAATGACCACAAAATCTACATGGAGGATATGATGGAGCTGACTGAGACCCACTTGCTTGAGATTGGGAACCCTGTGCCCTAAAGTTTTTGATACCTTAGAATCGCCTATCACCCGACGGCTTTGGGTAGAGAGCACTAGCTATTGAGTAAGACCAAAAATTACCCTACTTCTTCTTGGGCCACTTTCCACTATCACTGCTACCCTGCTGTTGGCCACCACCGTGCTTAGAGAACCTAAGCTTCTTGCCCTACCTTTCCCCTCTCTCAACCTACTTTTTCTTTTCCTCCTTTATCTATTGCATGTTAATAACCAACCTAGATATATTCATGTCCTTGATCAGTAAGGCAGCCTTACTTTTAAGGATCAACTCCTGAGATAGTCCCAAAGCAAACTTTCTCATCCGATCCCCAATATTAGATACTATTTCTAGAGCATATCAGGAAAACTGGTAAAACTTCAAGGCATATTCCTTGCCCGACATCTTTTCTTGCTTCAGATTAACAAACTCCTCCACTTTTTCTTCCCTCAACTCATGAGGAAAGAAGCAGTCTAGAAATATATTAGAGAAATTCTCCCGCAGAGTTAACTCATCATCATCATCACCCCTTGCCCTATCCGACTCCTCGTACTATTGGTACACTATATCCTTCAGCTGGTAGGCAGCAAACTCCATTCCTTCCATATTCGTGGCATGCATAGTCCTGAAAATCTATTCCATCTCATCCAAAAAACCCTAAAGATTCTTCTTTACCTTAACACCAATGAAAATTGAAGGGCTCAACCTCATGAACTGTCCAACCCTTGTGCCCTCAGAAGATGGAGTAGCGGATGTACCACACTCAGCCTACAAAACTACCAACTAGGAAATCATATGAATTAACTGACGAAACTCAATATTAGTTACGTAAGCTAGAAGAGGACTAGAGAGAATCGGTGGAATTCTAGAACAATTAGGAACTGGAACCCTAGACCGAGTATGGATCCCATGAGTAAAACGTGTTATATCAATATTATCCCCAGTTAGGATAGAGAAGTTACCATGAACTTTAGATCATTGAGGCATGATCTTAAAAGAGAACAAAATAGGAATTAGAGAAGATTCAAGGACTTAGACTCTAATCTTGAAAATAGAACACAAGAAAGAAAAATATTTCTAAATATCTTGTAGCCTCTTCCTTATGAGTGTGGCGCACTATACGCCCTTAAAACAAACTCTACTCGACACAACTTTGTGGACTCCCAAGTTACCATGAACCTAGGGATCCGATACCAAACTGACATGACCCGAATTGGGGCCTAGTCATGTCGGGTGCCTCAAGATCAACCAGGACTGTAAACCAGCCCTAATACCCAAACATAACTATCTTCACCTTTTATTTGAATAAATTTCAAATATATATAACATAACCAAATAAAAAAATCACAAATTAGATATAGTCAAATGGTGTCATCCCCAATACCAATACCAATTCCAAGACTGACACCAATACCAACACCGCCCATACCAAACTAAAGTAGTCCCACAAAGTTTCTATCAAAAAGTAAAACAATATCCGATTGGGACATGACCCTAACCATAGCCAAAACCAAACTGTAAGATATGAAAAAAGTATATAGAGAAATCTATAACATGAAATCAAGCCTTTTGCAGTATGGAAGCTCTCCATTTTAATCCACCATAAGCTATCCCTGAATCCAATCACTGAGTAGGAGAGTAGTATGGCTGGTTCCTGTATCGTGTGGGGATACAATGCCTAAAGATGGGCTAGCGAGTGAATGCTAGCCAACACTCAGGATAAGGATAAAATAATGCCAATATTTGAAGCCAAGTAAATAACCATATGCAATCACAACCATACATATACATATATAATCCATGACGAGAAAGGGAACTGGGTTTATCATGTATTTAAAACTTTAACCTGGACTGTGTAACTTGACAGTTCTAAATCACCCACGGCTATATGGGTCTAGTGTTACCCCCTGAATAAGCCCCAGTACATGTAGCCATATGAACTAGAGATATCATAGGAGTAGGGGATTCTCGTGTACCCTTCACCCTCTATGATACTATGTTCAAGTATAAACTTAGGGGATTCTCGTGTACCCCACAAGTATAAGGTCACCATGACCAACCCTCATGTATGCAAACATGAGTTTCCAGTATCCATTTTTTGGACTCAAACCTTCATAATAAGCTATCACAACCCACCATTATTGCCTAATTAAAACTATTAGCACTTGACCAAACCATAAATTTCATATATTATTAACCAAGGATATAAGAAGTGGTATCATCATACCGACTATAGCTTGCAAGCAATGTCCTTAACTAATCACTTAGAGGATTCCTACATACCTTGTAGGTTCCATTATTAGATTCACTTAGGGGATTCCCGTGTACCCCACTAGGTTTTAAATCAAAGTCATGGCCACCAATGCCTTACTATTTAACCATTTAAATCTATTTAAACCAATTTAGGTCCCATTACCATATTATACCATGCAAATTTTATCAATGAAAGTCCAACTATGTACGAAAGTATTCTCATAGGCATTTTAACAAACATATTGAGGGCATATAGTTTCCTAAACCAAAACTAAGTACCAATTGACCATTCCCATAAAACCACATGCTCAAACCACCATTATAATATGAAAACCATAATTAAAAACATGGGAAAACATAGCTCAACCATTGATAACCAAACCCCCAACATACAATTCAAAACCCAAAACCATATCACCATTATGCCATATAAACCATTCATAAAATATTATTTTAGTTTAACAAACAATGAGGGAGGAGTAAAATGCCTTGGACAATGAAGAAAATGAAGAGAAACCACCCCTTAGAGCCTTAATTGACCACCTTGAAGAAACCCTAGCCTTTGGTTAACCCAACAGCTTGAGAGAGATTTGAGAGTATTTCTAATATTTTTGATTTAGAATAATAGGGTAAATAATGTCCCAAAAGTGTTTTAAGTCATGGGGTCATAAGGGGTTAAGGGGGAAAATATCCAGAATACCCCTAACTTAAACTATATAAATTCCCATAGGAAGGTATAACTACACCACTCCAACCATACCCTAACATATAAGTGGTACCCACCACTCGTACCCTAGGCAGAAACTTGGTCTCCAACACTGAACAACATATGACCACAAAGGCTAACTCATACCCAAACATATGATAAGTACCCTAGAACTGTACCTTAGGCAGAATAGAATCATCTAGGCTAGACATAGGACATCATACGATTGGCACTATACTTCTAGTACCCTAACATATGACTAGTATGATATCCATTCATACCTTGGATAGAAACCAATCAAACCTCACTGATCAACATACGAGTTGAGGGATCTAAACCATACCCTATCATACGATAAGTATCCCAAATCGTATGATGTCTAGAAGCTCAAACTCAAGAAATTTCTAAGGATTAAAACTCAGGGTGTTTCATAAACTTCGTAAGCTTATCATACATTATTGAACCAATATAATACCTTGCATACAGAATTGATAAGTTATATACTTTTTACAGTTTTTTAGATAAGTAGAAGGATTTCACCCATTATCTTTTGAGTTTCAGGGTGTCGTACTACGAATCCTTATATTGATACCAATAGACTATGACCTTTTGAGTCTTTAGTTATTATATTAAACTTAACCAACTTACGTAGATAGAACCTAGAAGCGTGGATCGATAGTTAAACTCCAAATTGCTATTGTCTTTATCTTTTCCTTGTCACTACTCCTCTTTTGGAGTAAGTAGCAATATTTAGGAGGGGTCCTAACGTGTTCACCTATTAATAAATCAATCATATTAAAGATAAAGCAATATATGCCATTGGTATTGGTTCCATTCAACAATCACACTTCTTCTACTTCTTCAATTTGCCTGGGCTTGCACACCTCTAGCTATGAGTTTTAGTCTCTCATGATTGTGATGAAATCAATAACATTCATAATAGAAAGCATAGATGAAATCACAATGATTATCTGAATAAAAGTCCACAACCATAACTGAATAAATCAATCAAAGTCGATACAAGAGAATCCCAAGATCAAAGATGGATCTTGAAATCAAAATATATTTCTAAGTGTTAAAAGTGCATAATTCCTACTAAAAAGTACATAAGGGATATTTATAGTACAATAAAAAACCCTAAAAACAAAGCCCGAACAAAATAAGAGAAAATTGGGTCGGTGTCCACCTGCTCTCTATACCTACAATTTGGCATAGGGTGCAGGTGCAGACCGCAGGTTGCGGATGGACTATGTCCTGCAAGTTAGATTTTGGTATTTTTGATTTCTGGAACCCTCTTTGTCTATATACAGTCTGTCGGTCTAGATGCGGTTCGTAGGTTGACTTAGTAGGTGTCAGGAGTCAGTTTTTCAGTTCTTCTTTGACTCTCTAATATGATTAATCACGATCAAGCTGGTAAATATACCAAACATCCATAATCGCTCCAAAAGTATCCAAAACGCCTTTTTCACCCTTTTTATGAACTTAGCATAAAAAATATGGTTCTTTATAAAACATACCCAAAATGAATCATATCTAACAAAAAGCCCCAGAAACTTGTATATTTCCTTATTTTAAGCATCAAAGTGGTATATTTTTGTAGAACATTAGTCTTCTGATGTTGTTACTGGTATGCTAAAAGTCTTTTCTTGTTATGTATATTTTCTAATTGATCCCGAGTCTATTTTTTCATATGTGACCACTTATGTGGCTATTTATTTTGGTTTTAATCTTGAGTATATTCCTGATTTCTTTTCTATGTCTACCCCGATGGGTGACTCTATAGTGGATAGAAGAGTCTATAGGGGTTGTGTGGTATCTATTTATGGTAGAGAGACATTAGTCGACCTGATTGAATTAGACATGTAAGGCTTTGATGTGATTTTAGGGATGGATTAGTTGCACTTGTGCTATGCATCACTTAATTATTGGACTCGAAGGGTTAGTTTTTGATTCCCAAATGAGTTAGTGGTTGAGTAGGAAGGTAGTTCCCTAGTGCCCAGAGTAAGGTTTATTTCTTATCTTAGATCTCAATTGGTTTCAAAGAGATTTCTTTGCCATTTATTGCATGTTAAGGATTCTAGATCCAAACGTCCTTCTTTGTAATCGATCCCTATGGTCCATAAGTATGTTGAGGTATTTCCCGATGATCTTCACGGTGTTCTTCCTAATAGGAAAATTGATTTTGGGATTGATTTTCTTTCAGACACTCATCCTATCTCTATCTCTCCCTACATAATGGCTTCAGTTGAGTTAAAAGAACTTAAGGAGTAGTTGAAAGTTCTTCTAGATAAGGGTATTATCCGCCCTAGTATTTCTCTCTAGGGTGCTCTGGTTCTTTTAGTGCATAAGAAAAATGGGTTCATTTGGATGTGTATAGACTATCGTCAGCTGAATAGGGTGACCGTGAAGAATAAGTATCTACTTCCTAGGATTGATGATCTCTTTAATTAGCTTTAGGGTGCTAAGTACTTCTCTAAGATTGATCTTCAATCGAGCTATCATCAGCTGAAGATTAAGGAAATGGATATCCCTAAGACTACTTTCTGAACTTTGTATGATTATTCCAAGTTCTTGGTTATGCCTTTTGGTTTGACTAACGCCTCTGACATTCATGGATCTTATGAACTGGGTATTCTTTCAATTCTTAAATTTATTCATAATTGTGTTCTCTGATGATATTTCGGTACATTTCAAGACTGAGATGGATCATGCTGATCACCCCTTTCTTGTGTTACAAACCTTGAAAGATCAATAATTGTATGAAAAGTTCTCTAAATGTAAGTTCTGGTTGAATATTATAACTTATTTGGGTCATATTGTTTCTAGTTAAGGGATTATATTAGATCCTCAAAAAGTTTTTGTGGTTAAGAACTGGCTTAGACCCATGACTCTAACTGATATTCGAAGCTTCTTATGTTTAATCGGTTATTATAGAAGGTTTGTGGAAAGTTCATCTTCTATTGTTACCCCATTGATTAAGTTGACTAAAAAAAAGGTGAAGTTTATATAGTCAGATGCTTATGAGGGTAGTTTTGAGAAGTTGAAAGATAGGTTGAATTTAGCTTCGATTTGACCCTGCTTGAGGGTATTAATGGCTTTGTTGTTTATTGTGATGCATCCCGTATGGGACTAGGTTTTGTGTTGATGTAGCATGGCAGAGTGGTTCTATATATTTCTAGGCAGTTAATGGAGCACGAAAAAAACTATCTGACTCATGACCTGGAATTATTGGCAGTGGTCTTTGCTTTAAAGATTTAGAGTCACTATTTTTATAGGGTTCATGTTGATATCTTCTTAGACCATAAGAGTTTGCAATATGTATTCACCCAGTAGGAGTTGAATCTCAGGAAAAGAAAATAGCTTAAGTTGTTTAAGGACTATAACATAAGTCTTCACTATCATCCAGGTAGAGCTAACGTGATTGCTGATGCTCTTAGTAGGTTATCTCTGGAAAGTTTGTCTCATCTTTATGAGGAGAAGTGAGGGTTAGTGAAGGATATTCACCATTTGTATAATCTTGGAGTTCATCTCTTGGACTCCAAGGATGGTAGTATGTTTGTATAAGAGGTGGTCAAGGCATCTCTTAGTACTGAGGTGAAAGAGAAATAGGTCATGGATCCTATCTTGGCGTAGATCAAGGATGATGTGGGTCACCAAAAGGTGATGGCTTTTAAGATTGGTGGTGATGGTGCCTTGAGGTACCAAAGTAGATTATGTGTTTCTAATATTGAGGGCTGCTAGAGAGGATCTTGGCTGAGGCTCATGAGTCAAGGTACACTGTTCATCTAGATTAAATAAAGATGTATCATGATTTGAAAGAAATTTATTGGTGGAATAATCTGAAAAGGGATATGGCCAACTTTGTGTCTAAGTGTTTAGTTTGTCAGCAAGTTAAGCTGGAGAACTTGAGGCCTAGTGGGTTGTCTCAAGAGATTAAATTGCCCCTGTCGAAATGGGAAGTGATTAATATGGATTTCATTATTGGTATTCTGTGGTATCGCCATCAGTTTGATTCCATTTTGGTCATTGTTTATAGGATGACTATGTTCGCTCACTTCTTGCCAGTGAAGACTAACTATTTGGCAAAAAATTATGCAAAGCTCTTCTTTGAGGAGATCGCAAAGTTGTATGGTGCTCCAGTTTCCATCATATCTAATATTGGTACTAAGTTCTCATCCCACTTTTGGCATTTCTTTTAGAGAGGTTTGGGGTCTAAGGTGAACCTTAGAACTGTTTTCCACCCTTAGATAGATAGACAAGTGGAGAGGACGATACAGACTTTGGAGGATATGCTAAGGTCTTGTATGATCAATTTTGGTAAAAGTTCGGTTGACCATTTGCCTCTTATATAATTTGCTTATAATAATAGCTATCATTTTAGTATTGGGATGGCTCCATTCGAAGCTTTGAATTGTAGGAGAAGTAGGTCTCCAATTGGGTGGTTTGAAGTTGGTAAGAATAGGTTATATAGTCCCGACTTGGTTCACTAAGCAATTAATAAGGTAAAGGTAATTCAGGATAGGTTTAAGACTACCCAAAGTCACCAAAAGTCCTATGCAAACATAAGGTGAAAGGACTTAGTTTGATGATGGTGATTCGGTGTTTTTGAAGGTGTCTACCATAAAGGAAGTGATGGCGTTTTGAAAGAATAAGAAGGTCAGTCCTCATTATGTAGGTCCATATTATATTTTGAGGTGAGTGGGTAATATGGCTTATGAGTTGGATTTGACTTCTCGTATGGGTTCCATTCATCCAGTCTTGCATGTGTTAATGTAGAAGAAGTATGTGGGTAATCCTTCCTTAGTTATTCCTTTAGAAAGTGTAGGAGTCTCAGCTTTTTATCTTATGAGGAGGTCTCGATTGAGATTTTGGATTGGTAAGTCTGCCGGTTACGAGCGAAGGATGTGGCTTGGGTAAAGGTTTTATAGAGTAACCAAAAGCATGAAGAAGCTACTTGGGAAGATGAAGAGGATATGAAGCCCAAATATCAATTCTTGTTCCCCGCCGGATTATCATGCTTAAGGTATGGGTATTATTTAACATCTTTGTTTTCTGACTTTGTTAAAAGAAATTATGATTCCCTTTATATCTTAGTTTTTTGTCTTTGTTAAAGGTAAGTGTGGATGTGCTCTATGTTAAATCATGCTAATAAATGTCTTATCTCTTCATTCATGGGTGAATGATTCTAGGGGGAAGAATATAATACCCTGAATTTTGGTCTCAGGAAGATTTTCACAATTTTATCCTCACTGTCCTCACTACAACTCACCTTGTGAGTCGTAGGGCGTCTTGACGAGTCATACGATCCTAATAGTAGCCTGAGCAGTGTGTATGGCTAAGTTTCCTTTCCTGAGTATGAGTGGATCCTAACGAGTAGTAAAGACACAAAATGAGTCTTATAGTGTATTCCGTAGCCTAACTAGTGAGATGCCTCAATTATTTCTGCTTTGACAACGACTGGACCATGCTATTCGTAACGACTGAGTACGAGTCGTATGTCAGGACTTGTAGCCAAGTCAGTATTGGTGATCATGGACACTGTCCTAACTACGAGTGGGACCTTACGAGTTGTAAGGTTACCCTATGAGTTGTAAGGTCACTCATAGCGATTGGGCGACAAATTTACAGTCTTTTCATTAAGGGAATTCAGGTCAATTCCCCTTTTCCCTTACTCAGACCCCACATCTATAAAGCACTCAAGGGGGTTATTTCTTATTCATAACATAATCAAAACACACTCTATTCTCTCTAAACTCTCTAAGGTCAAGATACTTATGGTTTTCAAGAAGTTGGTCATCTAAGGAATCAATGGTTGATTTCTTTCCATAAATTTTAGTATTTCAGGCATGTTACTCTTCCCCAATTATTACTTTATAAAAAACATGTATTTAATGGTTTAATTGGGTGGTTTTAAATATGGATTTTGATGTGGTTGAGGGTTTTGACATAGTTGATTCTTAAATTATTTTTCCACAATTTATTATGCATTTTTTATGCTTTATTAATGATTTTGAACTTGTGGGGTGCATGAGAATGGAGAATAAAATTAGGGGTTATGGTTTTTCCTAAATTAAACTTTTGAAATTAGAATTGGTTAGGAAAGATTGTGTTCCCTCAGCCCACTTGTTCAAATAGCTTTGAATTGTGAAATTGTCACTTGGTTTGACTTATTCACCTATGTTATTTGATTGCATAAATTATTAAACAATGAACATGAATTTTAAAAGCCTTGTTAGTTATGATTTGATTTAACGAATAATGTGGGTTGAGGCATACCCCCAAGTTAATAGGATTATTATGGCATAGAGGTAAGCTTGCAAGTGTAAGGGTATGGTGATATCGATGGTGTGCCTTAAAGATTGGTTCATTGGTTAATAAATGGGTTATGTGAAACTTGTTTTAAATGGGGCTTAATGGGGGTTATGTAGCAAAACCGTAAAGGTGTGGGTCTTGAATGACTTGTACTGGAAACTCATGTTTGCCGACATGAGGGTTGGTCTTGATGACCTGCGTGCATAGTTTTCACTATTGATATATTTGTATCTTAGATTGACGTGGGGTCGGGGCATTCTCTGGTATTACTAGATACTTCTGATTCGTGTGGCTAACACACACTGAGACCCTTTCAGCAGGGAGAGCTGAACCTATATAGCCCGTGGGTGCCTGTTATGACGGTTGAATTACATAGTCCAGGATAATATTTTAATTTATGATAAATCCCTGTTCCCTATACCAGCATATTATTCATGTATATATATGCTGATGTTTACATGGTTTTAAATTGGATTTGGCTTGGCCTTATTTTATTCCCTATCCCTGAGTTTCATGCTAGTGCTCAATCCATAACCATCTGAATACTGTACCCCCATGTGATGCAGGCACCAAAGATACCTCTACTTTTACTGCATAGTGTTAGGTAGATCTACTCAGTTCGTCGATCGTTGGTGGTGAAGTGGTGAGTTTCCATTCTCTGGAAAGCTTGGTCATTTCATCAGTTTCTTTCTATAAACTAGAATTGAAAAATTTACATTATTAATAATATTATCATTGTCACTGTTAGAGTTGGGGGCATGTCCCAACTTTGATTTGTTTTGGGTTTTATTAGAGGTTTTGTGGATATTGCTATGGACTTGGGTGGTTTTGGTTATTGGTTGTTAGATATTTAGTTGTCTTAAATTCTTTTGAACTTTTATATCTTATTTTGGTATATTTTCGAAATTCAGCCTCTACTGGGTATTGTGTTTTGTTTGACTAGGCAACGAAGGTGGTCTCCAGTCCTTGGTGGACTTGAGATACCTGTCACAGTCAGGCCCTAGTTTGGGTTATGAAAACATCTTAGAGGATTGAAGCTAGCGGTTTGCTCATCCATTAATGACGATTTGTAGGGACAATTTTTTCAAACAATTTTCTCCAATTATTCTAAATTTTGAACAGAGGTAGTTCCACCCAAATTCTTATTCACTCTCTTCTTATCAAGTTCAATAACTTATATCAAAAATCAAATTATTCTTTATCTTATGAAATTTTATGGAGCTTTTTCCTTATTTTTATGAACATTGTTATCCTATACCTAGTCTAGTCAGCCATTTGCTTCGACCAAAATATTTTAGGTCATGGACTTTGTTTTGAAATATAAATTTGGTCAATATTCTATCTAGGAATATAGTTCAAATCGATGATAATTGAGTTCATCATAATTCATTTTACGGGCAGACTAAGATATGAATTGGACATGATATAACACTATAATAAGCAAACAGAGATTCAAATTGGATAACTGGCAGAGTTAAGATGGATAAAAGAGTGATCTTCTGGTATTTTGAGCTCTCTTCTTCAACTAATTATCTTCACTATTTGCAAAGATTTCTTCTTCAATTACGAGGGATATAAGAGTGATCTTTTGGTATTGTAAGCCTAGTTCCTGTATAGTTAAGTTTTTTTCAAGATGAATCGCCTGCTTACTCTTTTTTTATTTTGTCATGTTTATATACCTGTTTATCTGCAGTCATTTTGTTGTATATGGTTCTATGAAGAAATATTTGTTTAATTGAAAACTTCACTTAGAAGTTTGAAATTTGAATTTTTGATTCTTCATCTTTGGTCGATGTTAAGATGAACAAAATAATTTTCGATTGTAAAAATTCAGATGTTAAAGCAGGCAAAATATACAAGGACAAAAAGCACTAGTTGTAATGGCAAAGTATGTCATTGATTATTCTTTCAATTTTAGAGTGAAAAAATTCGACAAACAAAGGTATGTATCTAGTGTTTCAATTATTAAAAATTATTGTGAATCATTCTGCCATTATGTATCTGAAGTGTTACATTGTCACCTTAGAATGCTGAAATTATTTGAGACCAAGTTCATTTAACATGTATCATGTTAAGAATTATGTATCTCATGTTATGATTTATGTATCTAGTGTATCTCATGTTAATTTATAACTGAAGATACATGTTTTTCTAATTTTAGTAGTAAGAGATACATAATTAATTGGCTAGTTTGCATTTGGATACATAATTTAATTTGGTTAAAAGATATCAGATACTATTATTGTTGAAGTTAGCAGATTTAAAAATTTTAAACCTCATAATCTTGATCGTTGCATTGCATTAAATATTTATACATTTGCATATATGTATCTTGATCTAAATTGATGTGTTTTTGTTTGTTTGTAGCTATGTCTTAAAATATTTTTCAGTGGACTGTAGTTGAATTTATAAGGCCTCTTGTTGAAAGGGTTCAGAACTCTTTAAAATAAGGTTGTTTCAAGACTTTTACATATGTCCTTTGAAAGATAGAGTGTTCACACAAGTTCAGCTATGGTTGTATTTGCTAGTGATTTTACTGCTCCGAAATTCGTAAATCTCAAGAGAATACACACACCAACATACATAATTGAAGTTAAGAGGGAAACCTGCATATGGTTACTGTCAAATGTTTAGATACATATATATACTAATTTAGTGTATTTCGGATCGCATATTAGAATGCACAAATCCAAAGATAACAAGTTTATGTATATGTTCGTAGGATTACAATCATTAATGAGAGGATTTCAGTTTTATGAATAACATTTATCGAAATAAAAATAATTATTTTATACACAGTAAACATATTAACTGATTTGTTTAAATGTTTTACATTAATATGACAATCTACCAAAATTGTATACTATATTGATTTTTTAATAAGTTCAACTACTTGAATATTTCAAAACTTTAAATGATGTTGGAGAATGTACTTAATAACAAATTTTTTTACTAAAATTTCACATAAAAAAATATAAAAAGTTGACTGAGATAAATGATATATATGAAATTATCAAATTCCATTCTTAAAAATAATTTACATTTTTTCAAGAGATACAAACTATCATTATTAACAAATGTATGTACATCATTATATATAAGTGTAAAAAACTAAAAGAGATACATAATATTTTATGTTAAAGTTATATGTATTTGTTAATGTGCTAACATGTATCTCTCATATACATGTTAATTTATCTTATAAGTTAATGTATGTATCTCAAATATACCATGTGTTTCATGTCATTCCGAATATTTATTACGAAATATTTTTCTTGCATTGTAAAATAAATATATTTTTTAATAGACAAATTTAAGTAACTAGTTAATTTCATTACAATTAAATAGAGCAGTGTTTAAAGTTGAAAAATATTATGTAACTCATACACGCAAAAAAGTATTTAAATAGTAGTAATTAAATTCCTTAAATAATTCGTTTAATGTATAAATTTGGTATATTATCATCTTAATGTAAAATAATTAAACATATCCGTTTTTATGCTTCATGCAAGGATAACATTCATTTTATTCCGACAAATATTATTCATCAAAATCTCAAAATTAGAAATAACTTCATAACTTATAACAATAATTTTTCTGGTGGTATGAAGTCGTGTTTTGGTTTTGTGGGTCTTCATTATCATTAAAATATCCATTCTCCTCCTTTACAACTTAATTCTCACGGAACATCTCAATTAATTCTTTTGATAGGATTTCTTCAAAATCACCTTTAAACTTGGAATTAGACGAGCTATCAAACCTTAATGGATATTGTGAAATCTCATCGATTATATATTTTATATCCTGAAAAAGCGATACAAAAATTGGTTGTTCATTAAAAACGTATCAAGTTAAGACATGATGTATCAACATAAAAAAAATTTAAAATAGAAAAGTATAAAAGATACATAAAATATATATCAGATGCAGAGATAAATATTTTAAAATAGATACATACAGAATTCTTCTAACGCTATACATATATATGAAAGAGATACATATCATAAAAATGTACCGGGTGTCCATATATAGAAATGTGAATATGCAACATGCATATAAAATTAAGCAAAATTATATATCTTCAGTTAATAAACATTTATCTCAAAATACATTGTGCTACCATTGCAATGAGTCTGCAAGTAATCTACCATCCAAATATACAGAATTTGATCAGAAAAAGAAAGAGAAAAAAATACAATAATTAAACAGACTTTTCAATGATTATCTAACAAAAAATTTTAGAAATAGCATTATGCCCTCCAGGAACTTGGGCTTCACATAACATCACTTCAAATTTCAACATCTGATTTATCTCAATATCCCCAGAAACATCTAGCACCGATAATATAGATGGTTGTCCGTATAAGCAAGGAAAAAGCTTTATAATTTCCTCTGCAATAAAAAAAATCAGAAACTTTGTAAATAGTTGAAGAAGAAAAATCGCACCAAGAAAAAAGAATAAGAAAAATTAAACTAGATGAATATCAAGAAGTTGAAGAAAAAATCTTTGCAAATAGCTGAAGAAGGAAAATGTGGACAACATAACAACACCAGAATTGAAATATTCACTGTAAATAGTTGAAAAAGAATCAATAACATGAACAGAAAAAACAGAAGAAGATTGCAACTACAAATTGATTAGGAAGATGAATATTTAAAAAAATTTGAATTAGCAACAATATACCGTCTTTTAGGAGATTTTTTTAGGTTAATTGGATAATTGGATGAGTTAAATGCTAATTTAATGTTGTAGTTGCTGTTACATTCCTTAATTCAAGCTAATTATTTAATTTTTAAGATGTATCACTAACTTGTATCTCACTTAACTTATATGTATCTGAAAAATAAAAAATTGAAATTTTATAAGATTTTGAAAAATTTGAGATAAGATATAAATATGGGTGAACTTGTCGGCATTTACATAAATTTTACTTTTTAGATTTGTTCTTTTAACATCTCTTGAATTGTTTTTTATTTTTTTTCTTTTAAATTTGTTTGTCCTGAGGTCCAACTCAAATTCTTGAAGATAAGAGTTGTAGCACTCTAGTCCAATCTATATTGGCATAACATAGGAAAGATATAATTTTTTACAGAAAAAATCCAGAGCAAGAAAGTTCCAAACTAGATACTGTCAAACCTCAACGTAACCTTGTTAAAACTGTATTTTACTATAGCAGCCTAATTTACTCCAAAATTATTTTTTCATATTATATTTTACTTCTTTATAACATCATTCTAGAAATAATGTTTATTACAACGGTACACTCTTTGCAAAATCACCTCTCTATAACAACATATTTAAATATTATTTAATAATAATTTGTAATAAATATATTATTTACAAAATAAAATTCTAAAATATTTATGGTAATCATTATTAATCTCATGTACACAGTAAATTTTAAGTACGAATATCTAATTTAAGAAAAAAATTATATTTAAATAGTGCACGTTAGTTATTTCATAACTTTATGGACAAAAGATACTAATGTTTGTCTTTTTTATATTCACACTCTTTCTAATTTTACATACTTTTGTTTATAACAACTAAATGAGACCTGGACATCAAATATCAGTATACATAGTAACAACACCTCTCTATAGTAGCGATGAAATTTTCGAATAAATGTTGTCACTAATGAGAGGTTTATGTAGTAAACCTCAATGAGATTTTTAGAATTTTCTATGATATGATTATTTTTTCCTTCTCTGTTGCTTTATATCATTTATGAGTTGCAAAAAACGTATGAGTTTGTGGTTTTGAATAGCCTTAAAGTGATTAGTTTGATTTGACCAACATTTGGTGATTCGAATATGAGATGGTGATTTTGATAGTTTCATTAGATTCAAAATGTCGATTTTCTCCTGGGATGAGCCTTTATTTTGTATTTTGACCTCTTAAATGAAAACTAGTTAAAATAACCTTAAAGGAATTTCAGGGGTTAATTTATTGGAAAAATCTCTTTTCAAAAATTTGATGGCTCCATTGAGTGTAAAATTAAATTATCCTAGTAACATTGTTGAGGATCCGTTAAGAGAGTTTTTAAGCTTAGTATATTGCTGATATTGCTATTCTAGTGCCTAACACCATCCTTTCATCGCGTTCGTGGCCCTAGCCTCAAGTTTGTGATGAAGAAAATCCTTGTGCATTGTGTTCACGGGTGATAGGGTGCGTTCGCGATGAAGGATGAATGTTGGTCGGGGTCGGATCACGTTCTTCTTTGTGTTTACGGTCAGAGGTTCGTGTTCGCGAAGGGATGAGTTATTTCTTTTTCACATTCACAACCAAAGGATTGCGTTCACAAATATTCAGATTGAGATAGCCTTGCGATCATGACACTAGACCCGTGTTTGTGAAGGTCAATTGACCCGTGAACAAATTTTAAATTTTTTTCGACCTCAATTTGTATTTCCTTTATTTTTAGACTTTGAGAGCATGAATGAAGTTATTTCTAAGGGATTTCTAAGAATACTTATATGGGTGTATTTTCAAACTTTGAATTCATCATTTTCTATTGATTTCTTTATAAACTACCTTTAAATCTTTGATTTTAAATATGATTTTGGGTGTTTACCCGGTAAATTGTAAAATGAATTTTTCTTTAATGTAAAGCTCGAATTCAACTCATTTTTCATTGAATTTTCAAATTTAAACTTTTTTTTGTTATGAAAAACATGATTCTTAAATCAAAAATTATTTTTACCCTTGTATTTTTGAAATTAATTTTTGATCTGAAATCTTATATTTATATGGATATCGAAGGACTCCTTTTGACATAGATATCATATTTGAATATATTAGTTGTGTTTGGAGATGATTCGAGGGAGAAGCTCTTTTGATTGATGCTTTCGACTGTATTTTGACTTGTGGATCTTCTTTAAAGGCAATTTGAGATGTACCTTAACCCTTTTTTAAAAGTTTATGTGTTGTATGCTTGTGTATTGTGAATCATTCAGGATTTGGGAACCCACTTAAGTGAAATGGCGAGCATCTCCATTGATACCAAAATCTTTTGATGAATTATATTTACATAAATACTTACATTAGTTAGTCTTGCAATATGCTTAGTGTAGATTGTAGATAGATGACTTATTGACCTCAAGTAAATTGATAGCAAATACCTATTTTGAAGCTTAAATTGTGTCTAGTGGATTTTTATGTGATGATTGGGGCTTAGTGACATTTTAGGGGATAATTTTGTTATTATTATTATTATTTTGATGGAATTATTGAAGTTTAAAAAATACTTAGAGTATAAATGAATTTATAATAGTCGAGGTGATTATCGGGATTTAATATCTCTCACTAGAGCATTTTGTTAGCTAGCGTAGTTCTCCTTTTAGTAATTTAGTCTAATGATATCATCTTTAGGAAAGAAGAGACATATTATTTGAATAAATTTGGGTAAGTTCTGATATATGATGTTGTGTATTAGTATTATTATCATCATGTGCTCTGAGGGCGTTTATTTCTATATTATTGTTGACTTGAGAGAATTTAATTGGGGTGATGTTAGAATGGAGGTTATGTTTGACATATGAAGGCTTTATTTGTGCTTTAATGTCATTATCATTGTTGTGTTGACCGTGAGGGGGCTTGAATAAATATTCTACTTGAAAAAATATTCTAGGCCTTTCTGAACATTAGTTGTCTTTATCACGATAGTAATATCCGAAAGAGGGGTTTGGAGATCATATTATTGATGTCCATATGATATTCACTTTAGTAGTATCTTGAAGGACTCATATCATGGACTATTATCATATTGAGAAATTTTAGTATACTATTGTTTAATTTATTATCTTCATAATGACTTGGTTATGAACATGCATCTTCACCTCATTCATTCATATTCATGGAAATTAGTACTACTGAATGAGACATTTCATAAAATTCTTGATCCATAAATATTATCAATGAGGTGAATGAGATAGTTTATAAAACTCTTGATATGTGAACATTAGCTAGAGAGGTGAACTGATATGAGAAAGTATATGGATTGCAAATCCCCATACGTCCTATCCAAAGCTAGGCTTGAAAATGTGTACGATAGTCATACGATGGATTATATCATTATTATTCCATCTTCATCATTATATTGCATTACATCACTTGCATTACTTTGCATAACCTTGGTATATTTGATATTGCGTTTGAGTGTTTACTTTTATATTGAATTACCGCAATGAAACTTTATTTGCGATATTGTGTTTTCTACATTTATCTCATTACATTACATCATAGTATACTACCTCATGATTGATTTGAGAATTGAAATATTATGATACGTAGAGTATGACTATGACTTAGTTAGTGAGACTCATAGAGATCACCTATTGACTGCATGATATACACATGATTATACACTCTCATTGTATCTTAAATTATGATTAAATATATGTCTGAGCTTGATATACGGTGTTAGTGAGTCTCCATCATAAATGACTTCCTTTATTTGTAGATCATAAAATGACTAGTGTTGACTCTCCTAGACTTATGTGCCTACCTTGTGTATTGATATTTTTTTTTATGACTATTGTGTTGGGATGTCTGGTTAGGATGAGGTGGTGTATTTAGTGATGGTAGATTGAGAGGAATCTTGATCAGTTGGGATGGTGGTTCTCGCAATCACTTTGAATTAGGATCGATTATCGATGATGCTAGTTGAGTATATGTATTTGTATTCACCCTTGCTTCTTTTTTTTCTTGTTTTTATTCTACACCCCATACATTTTATTGGCTCGAGTAGTAGATTGTATATTATGTCTCTTCGGTGTTAACGTTGTGGAGATCGAGGTAGTGACTTATATTTCACAGAGTTTACCTATATCTCTATTTATTTATCTTATGCTTTATTTAAGATACTTTAATTGATTGATATTATTCTGTATTTAAAGACTTGTACAAGTGACAACAAGACTTGAGATGTATCTTTGAAGTTATTATTTCATTATTTCATCTTTAAATACTTTGAGATTATTTAATTCTTCTTCTTTTTCTTCTTTTGATTTATTTTAATTGTTGCATTTTGGTTTGGGATAGGCTTACCCGTACCGAGGGTGTGACGGGTGCTATCACATACTCAATTTCAAATTGTGATAGTTTGACTGTATTGACATGGTTTAAAGATGTTTAAATCAAGGCCCAAATAGCAAATAGAGTCACTCTGCACCCCATACATGATGGATCTCTGGAAACTTGTAAAAAAACAAATATGAAAAAATTTCATTTATATATAAAAAAAGTAAATAGTTTATAACAAAAATAGCAAAAGGTTTGTTTATTACTTAAAATGACATTTATTTTCTTTCTTTTTTTTTCAATCTTTGAAAAAAGTTATTATTTTTTTGCTGCATTTTTATTTATTTTTTTTAATTCATTTTTTTCATAAAAGAAGTGAAACAATTAGAATCGCCAAAAAGGTTTATAAAAAGCAACAATTTTTTTTAAAAAAGGAAAAACTTAGAAAAAAACTAGCAATGATTTTTCTTTTAAAAAGTTGCAGCGAAAAGAAGTTAAAAAAAACAACAACAAATTTTTGAATTTAGTTTCTTTATTATTTTAGTTATGCTAAAGTTCAAGTTGAGACTAGTTAAATGTTGGACAAAAGTTGTATAAGATTTTCGTGAATAACTTTATTATTAATTTTTAATTTTTTTTCTTTTATTTAGCACAGAAAAAACAGACTTTTTTTTTTTTAAAAAATAACACAGAAAAAACAAAAAAACAAAGTGACCAAAGATATATACATTGGAATGGTCGAATGGATGGTAAACAAAATGGTCGGCCGTTTTGGGTATTGAAGGAACAGTTGTAAACAAAATGGTCGACTGACGATTGTTGATAAGTGAACTTGGCCGTCTGGCCATTTTGGGTATTGAAGGAACAATTGCTTATTTTTTGTATAAAAATTTAATGCAATAGATATTTTGTATAACTTTTTTTTTAAAATTACTTAATTAGACATGTATTTTACTATAATAATTTTATTATGTTTGAAATTCTAAATTTGACTATTACTAGTACTTTAGGTAATTATTTAGTAGGAGGGATAATATTAAAAAGAAATAATAAAACTTTCTTAATTTGTAAAAATAGATAAATAAATTAAAATACCTATCTTAAGTATAAAATCAAGTAAAATGAAACGGAATTATCACCAATTACCATAATTAGAAGATACCATGTCAACATGTCTACGTTTTTTCTTCTATTTGATTTCACATTGTCATAAAAGAACTTTTAATGCGGGTAATTGGAGAAAGCTGTCATTTTGCTATTAAAATTTAAATGAAGCAAAAGAAATTATTAACATACAAGAGTAAGTTGGGGAAAGCATCCAATTATTTGAGGAAAGTTGATTTTATTCTAACAAGATACTCAATTTGGAACAAACCATATGTAGTAAATTTTGTTTTCTCTCAAGCTCTGTCATTAATAAATTGCTTCAGAATTAGCAATTTCCAATTGTCGCTAATTAACATGTCCCTTTCAACTGTGATGTGCATTTTTCTAATTTTCTTGAGTTTGTTTTTTGATCTAGTAAGGTAGTTAGCACCGTATTTTATGTCACTGATTGTAACTAAAACAGATTGGTGGTTTATAATACCATGTAAACAGAAAGTAAGGGCAAAAAAAGTTAATAATAAAATAAGAAAGAAAACTGATTGGATAAAAGGAAGCGAAAAAATTACACAAAAGTTAGAAAATATAAAAAATACTGAAGATACAATATAACTAGTTATATTTTCGATAAATAAAACAGAAATAAAATACAACTGTTAATGAAATTTCATTATCTGTTTCATTTACTATCTATTTCACTATCTATTTCATTATTTGTTTCATTTACTGAAATTTCATATATACTATCCTCACTTTCTAATTCATAATCTATATAATCTATCTGCATATATTCTGTATTATCTATTTTTATTTTTGATATTTGTTTATTTTTTGGATTTTTAGGTAATTTACAATCTCTAGCTAAATGTCCTAATTTTTCACAATTATAACAAGTACATTCTTTTATAGATTTCTTTTTTCTATATGGTCTTTTGTATTTATAATTTTTTACATAATATCTTTTTCTTGGTTTCTTGTATTTATATTTTGATTTTTTATATTTCTTATATTTCTTATGCCTTTTTCTTTCCTTATACTATCTTTCTTTACATTCGAATTGGGGTGCTATTTTATTTTTGCAACATGCTAAATTTCTTATCAATGTTTTTTCCATTTTTAATTCTTCTCTATATTTTTTACATAAGTTTTTATATCATTGTTGTAAAAATTTTATTCTGGCTCCTAGAGTATCTACTATTTTTGCTTCTTCCCAACTCTTTATTATCTTTGAACTAAATGGTTCGGGTAATTTATTAAAATATAATTTTCTTATTTCTTTACTTTCTTCTATATTTTATGCTCCTTTATAATAATATTCTTTAAATGGGCAAGTATATTCATCTATATAACACATATTACATATTGCTAATTTTAACATTAAATTCCTATTTGTATCTTTTTCTTCATCTTGTTCTTCTTCTATCGTTGTCATACTACCAAATTCATCTTTTATAGCTGTTACATATTTTTTTAATAATTCTATGAGTGTTAGTTTAGTTGTTGTTGATGATGTTCCTTCTATAGGTTTGTTAGTTCTTAATACCTTCTTGCTATTTTCAGTTAAATTTGAAAACCATAATTTCACTGTTCCTATTAGTGTTTTTTCTATATATTCTGGTGCATCTGTTATGTTTATATTATTATCTAATAATTGTTTTGTCGTATATCCTATCCATAATTGTATTATTTTTTTTGTATCTATTACATAGTCTAAGTCTAAAAAATTATAATTTTTATTAACTATTTGTTTTGGTGTCCATTTGTCATATTCATTATTTAGATTATATCTTTTAAACTTATTCTTATAATATGTAGGTTTTCTTATTTCTGATGTTCTAGGTATTATATTTTCATCTTCTTTTTATCAAGAGTATTTATTTCTGTGTTGATATTTTCTAAGTTTTCTTCATTAATTATTTCTTGTTTTTCGTTAATTTCTAAATTTTTTGTATTTATTAATATTTCTGTATATGTTTCACTATCTTCTGAATCATAATTATCTGTCTCTTCAACATCTATATTATTTATTTCTAATTTCTTGTTTTTTATTTCTTTATTGTTTATTTCTTATTTTTCTTTAATTTGACTTATCTCATTTAGTAATTTTTGTACTTTATCTTTTTCTTCCTTTTCCTTTTGTCTTTGTTCATACAAATCTTTTAACATTTTTAGTTCTTTTTCTTATTCAGCAATCCTACTATTTTTAGTTTCTTCTATTTTTCGTATTTCTTCCGTAGTTTGTTGTTTTATTTTTTCTATTTCCTTTTTCCTATCTATTTCTTCATTTTCTCTTTCTATTCTTATCATAACTGTCAATTTATCTTCTAATTTTAATTCTTCTTTTTCTAACATTAAATATAAATGTTCACCAATTTTCTTATATCTTCTTCCTAGATTAAAAAATACTATTTTTATTTTTAATCCTTCATGATTTTCATATATTTTTTCATCTATTATAAATTCTTCTTTGTTTATTTTATTGTGAATAGTTCATGTTGATATATATATATATATATATATATATATATATATATATATTCTAAACTATCTATTTGTGATTCTAATTTTGATATTTCATCTTTTTGTGTATTTATTGAGTTTTCACTAACTCCGACAAATATATTATAATGTAGTCTTTCTATTCTTATTTTTAATTCTTTACGTTTTTCAGAAATAATTTGTTTTAGTTCTTTGTATTTTTGTACTTTATTCATTTAAACCATATTTATAATATCTTGGTAGATATCTAAATCTAATTTTATCATAATTAGGTGGTATGTGTCTCATTCTTCTAGATTTTAAATGGATTATTAATTTTGCTTGAATACTAGATATTAAGGTAATTAGGTAGGCTAATCTTTGTGGGTTTTCTTTTGTTTTATTTAGACTTATATATTCTGAATAATTACTAATTAAAGATTCTTTAATTTTTCTAAAAGCTTCTCTATTTTTAAATGGGTTTCTCATAACTAATTCAATCCAATCTAAATTCAAACATAAATTCAAACATATATGCTACTGCTATATTTTTTAAATAACTGGGCTCTGATACCATTAGTAGGGGGTGCGGATCTATGCGGATAACTAACTTATGAAATAGATCTATAGTTCATAATTATAAATTTCTTCTATTGTTAATATCTTGTCCCATACTTGTATTTTTACATTCTTAGCTTTATAAGTAATTAAGCTTCCTTCATTATTAAATCCTTTAACTTAGCTTAATTACTTATAAAGTTAGGAATGTAAAAATACAAGTATGGAACAAGATATTAACAACAAAAGAAATTTATAATTATGAACTAATATCAAAAGATATACTTTTAGGAATGCCGTTTAGAACTTTTTGTAACATAGTTATTTTATTTTGCTATTAAAATTTAAAATAAGCAAAAGAAATTGTTAACATATAAGAGTAAGTTGGGGAAAACATCCAATTATTTGAGGAAAGTTGATTTTATTCTGACAAGATATTCAATTTGGAACAAACCACATGTACTTCCTCCGTTTAAACAAAAATGTCCTAATTTGACTTTACATAGAGTTTAAGAAAATAAAAAAGAGTTTTGAATCTTGTCGCTTTAAATTAAAGTTGTGTCAAATATACCAAAATGTCCTTTAATCTTATGATCTTAAACATACCACGTGGAATGTTGAAATTAAAGTATTGCCGAAAAATGAAAAAGTCATTCTTTTTGAAATAAACTAAATGAAAAGTAGATCATTATTTTTGAAATAGAGGGAGTAGTATTTTTCGTTTCCTCTCAATCTCTGTTATTAACAAGTTATTGTTTCAGAATTAGCAATTTACACTTGTCATTAATTAACATGTCCCTTTTAACTGTGACGTGTATTTTTCTAATTTTCTTGAGTTTTTTATTTTGATCAAGTAAGGTGGTTAGTACAGTATTTTATGTCATTGATTAAAGTAAATGTTTTTGGAACTTTTTGTAGCATAGTTATTTTATTTTTGCTAGTAAAATTTAAAATACGCAAAATAAATTGTTAACATATAAGAGTAATTTGGGGGAAAACATCAATTATTTGAGGAAAGTTGATACTATTCTGAAAGGATACTCAATTTGGAACAAACCATATGTAGTATTTTTCGTTTTCTCTCAAACTCCGTCATTAATAAGCTATTACTTCAGAATTAGCAATTTCCACTTGTCATTAATTAACACGTCCCTTTTAACTGTGATGTGTATTTTTCTAATTTTCTTGAGTTTGTTTTTTGATCTAGTAAGGTAGTTAGTACAGTATTTTATGTATTTATTGAAGTAAATTTGTTTGAAACTTTTTGTAACATCGTTAGTTTGTGATACACTTCAGAATTCTAATCGAATCGTAAACTGTTAAGAGAGGTTCTAAGAAGTAAATTGCAGGAATTAGTCTTGAACAACCCACCCAAGAACCCTAATTAAGAGTTCAATTAGTAGAAGAAAAGAGAAAGAGATTGGTATTTAATTTCAGAATAAAAAATCGAGTATCACATTTGCTGTCCAGTTATATCTCACTTAGCTAATGGGAAAATTTAGTTGTACGTGCCTTTGGAACAGTTGTTTCTCAAGTGTTTGTCATGTGCCCTTCTAATAGGTTAACTGCTTATTCTTCGAGGCAGTTGAAGACTCATGAGAGGAACTTATCCACTCATAATTTAGAGTTGGTGGCAGTAATGTTTGTACTGAAGTTGTGATGACATTACTTGTATAGGATTAATTGTGAGGTGTTCACCGATCATCATAATCTTTAGTACATTTTCTATCAGAAAGACTTGAATTAAGACATTGGAGGTGGTTGGAGTTGTTGAAAAACTATGACATGACGATTCTCTATCATCTGGGTAAGGCTAATATAATGGTGGATGGATTAAGTAGGAAGGAGATGAGCATGAATAGTCTTTCTGTATTGGTGTCCGAGGAGAGACCTTTGACCATGGATATTCACGATTGGGTGATAGTTTCATGCTACTAGATATTTTCAAGTCAAGTAGAGTCTTTACTTGTGTTGAGGCACGATCCTTATTGTAGGAATAAACAAGATAGATAATTTGAGGATGGGAAGTTATGTATTATTCAGGATAATGTGTTGAAAGGTGAGGCTAAGGAAGCAAGCCATAATTTAAAAGGTATTTTTAGAATCAAGAATTGGATTTGTGTTCCTAGTGTTTGTTATTTGATGAGGTTGATCATGGAGGACACTCATATTTCAAGATATTTAACTCATCCAGCTGCGGCGAAGATATATTACAATTTTAAGCGATATTACTGGTCGTGTAAGATGAAGAGTGATGTCATAGAGTACTTGGCAAAGTGTTTGAATTGTCAGTAAATGAAGTATGAGCACCAAATAACAGATAGTTTGACTCATACGATGCCTATACCTAAGTGAAAGTGGGAGCATATCACTATGGATTTCGTGGTTGATTTGTCTAGAATGTTGAGGAAGTTTGATTTCATTTGGGTGATTGTAGATAGATTGACCAAACTAGCTTATTTTATTCCAGTGAAGGTGAATTATAATATGGAGAAGTTAGCAAAGATTCACATTTGAAAGATTGTCTGGTTACATGGTATGTCCATTTTCATCATTTCAAATAGAGGTACTCAATTTACATTGGACTTTTTGAGTTCTATGCAGTGAGACTTTGTCACCCATTTGGATATGAATACACACTTTACCCTCAGACAGATGTCCAGTCGAAGTAAACTATTTAGGTATTGAAAGATATACTTTGATTTTTCGTAATTGACATTAATGGAAATTGAGATCAACTCTTACCTTTAGCAGTGTTTGCCTACAAAAATAATTATCATTCCATAATTCATATGGCACCATTCAAGACTTTGTATGAGAGAAAGTGTAGATCTCAGTTAATTGGTTCGATTACTTTGAGGTTAGTTCATGGGCTATCGACTTATTGAGGGACTCTATGGAGAGAGTGCTATTGATTCAGGGTTAATAAGAGAATTCATGGATTGGAGTTTGTGGATAGTGAGATCATCTTGATAATGTGTCACCCATAATAGGTATAATGATATTTGGAAAGGGGAGTCAAGCTTAATCTTAATTTATTGATCCTTTTAAGATCATTTGGAGAGTTGGAGAGGTGGCCTATAAGTTGGCTTTACCTCCACGTTTCGTGTTTCATATTTTGATGTGTAAGAAATACCATTCCGATGGTTATAATATGATTCGGTGGAACTCAGTGAATTTGGATCAGAATTTTACTTCTGAGGAGGATCCCATAGCTATTTTGGATAAACAGTCAAAAAAGTTGAGGTCTAAGAGTATTGATTCAGTAGAAGCATCCCGCTGAAGAGGATACATACAAAATAGATTAGGACATGTAGAATAGATATACCCAAAATTTTGACACTTTAGGTACCTTTCTTATCTCTACATTCGATAATGAATGTGTGTTTTAGTGGCGGATAATGTGACAATGCTAGCTGTGTTTTTTAGATTTTGACATGTTTTGACCACTTTATCCCTTTTCATAGTTGCAATTTGGGGTTTGTAGTGTGAGAAAGCAGGTGACACAATTCCCAAGATGTTTGCTAGAGATTTAAGTGAGTTTTTCAATTTGGAAGGATTTTGAGTTGGAATGGTTGATTTTGGTCCAACATTTGGAATCAGAGCATCGCATGAGAATTTCGTCAGTTCCATCAACACCAAAATATCAATTTTGTGTTATTAATGTGGTTGATTTGGGTCCTGAGGTGATAAAAAGTGTTTTGAGTAGTTGGACAGGAAATTGGAATTTTAAAGCTTAGGATTGACTTCAGTCAACATTTGATGATAACGACCTCCGTTGAAAAGTATGATTATTCCATTGAATTCGAAATATTGAATTTGGCTCAGTGACATAGTTAAAATGTGTTCATTGGATTCAAAATGCATTTCGAAGGTCTATCAGAAAGTATTGAACTTGTTTAGTTTTAGCTGTTGCTGCAGTCGTCTGGTGCATCACCAGTGTTGTTCATATTCACGAAGCTTTCCTCACGATCGCAAAAGGAAGGGAACTAGTCATCATAATCGTGATGGGTTGCCTACAATTGTGAAAAAGGGAATGAGTAGGTACGAGTCCAAGGCAAAATAGTTCATCATTACGGAGGGTCAGCGATTGCGATGAAAGCACACCTGAATAGATTATTTAAATTATTTTCTCAAACAAAGAACTCATAACTCTATATTTGAAGCTTTGAAACACGATTTTGGGAGATTCAAAGTACTTTTTTCAAGATTTAACCATTGGGTAAGTTTCTAAATTGATATTTTTTCATGCCCACTAATTATTTGATGATTTTAATTCTGAATCTTCATTTTCAACTTGAAAATTTTAGAGTTCTTCAATAAAGTTAAAGTTTGATAAATTTATGATTTAGAGGTTGATTTAACTCTATTTTTGAAAAATATTCATATTTAAACTCTTAAATTATGGGTAACTTGATCTTTTAATAGAATTTTAATTTTGCGCTTGTGAGCTCAAAGTTGACTTTTTGAATCCGAATTCAAAGTATAGCAATATGAGTGTTTTTGTTTAGTTTTCTTATATAAAATTCACATTTGACTTGGTTGAGCATGTTCAGAGATGATTCAAGAGGCAAAATTTTGATTTTATTCTTTGGACTTTCTTAAGACAAGTTGAGACTTTCTTAGACTCTTTCTTGATGTATTAAGTAATAATTGAGAGAGAAACGAAGTAATGAGAATATGAGGGTCCCGTATAAGTAAGAAAGCAAACATCTATTTTGAACACCTAATTTTTTACCGAACCTAAGTTATATACCATTTTAGTGTTTAAAATACTTTTTAGGTCTAAATTAGACATTTAAAGTTTTTATGTCATTTTAAAAAGTATTGAAAATTCTAAAAATAGAATCACATTTTACGATTAGCTTTGTTTTTATTTTTCTAAAGAAAGAATACTTACAAAAAACTGTTTTGTTTCTAATTTAGATTTTAATAAATAAACTAATAATTTTAGTAATTTTTATTAATATATTTTATTTTGTACTAGCTATTTAATTTTTATTTTACTAGTCTAAAAGTAGTAAGTTAGTATTTATACTCATCTTTTAAGGGAAAGATAAAATTTTGAAAAACAAAAAGCTAAAAAAAACTAACTTAAATTAAAGTAACCTAAAGCTAACCCTTCCCCCATGTAACTAACCTGAAAACCTACCTTACACTCTCACTAACCTAAAATAAAACACCCTAAACCAAACCCTTACCCCTATATATATATATATATATATCCCTACGTAGCAATGGGGAGGACACATTCATGATGAGTTTGGGATCATTCGTATGATCCAGTTGGTAAGAAACTTAATAGAAATCATGATGTAATATTATTTGAAGATCATACTATTAAAGATATTGATAAGACTTAGAAAATTGATTCTCAAAATAATGAGAGCTTAGTCGATGTTGTTTCTGTTCCTATTACTAATACATTTAGTGCACATGAAGTAACCTAAGATAATAATGTTCATTATGATTAATAAGGTGTAGAACCTATAGATGGTCCTATTAGTGATTTTATGGTTAATCAACAACCAATTCTTGCTCAGGTAACTACTTCAAATGTTCCTGAAACCTCCTGTAGAAAATCTTCTTGGAGGAAGCAAAAGTCAATACATTATTCTCCAAATGAGTACGTACTTTTGAATGACAATGGATAAACTAGAGATTATCATGACACCATACAAGATAGTCACAGGATGAGCAGTAAAAGATAAGAAAGATGAGGTGAAGTCACTCCACGAGAATAAAATATATGATTTAATGGAATTACTAAAAGGTAAGAAAGCACAAATGAACAAATAGATCTTTAGAGTACGCAAGAGAAACCTACCTCTGTCCTAGGCTTAAGACGAGGTTAGTTGTCAAGGATTTCAGCCAAAGAAAGGGAGTAGATTTTGATGAAATTTTCTTCCCCTTTGTAAAAACGTCTTCAATTCATATGGTGATAGGTTTAGCCACAAGTATAGAATTGGAAGTTGAGCAGATGGATCTCAAGACTGGTTTTCTTCATAGTGATTTTGATGAGGATATTTACATGGAGCAGCCTAAAGGTTTCGTCATTAAAAGAAAACAAAATTATATATACAAATTGAGAAAAAGCTTGTATGACTTAAAACAAGCTCCATGACAATGGTACTAGAATTTTATCTGTCGTTGAAAGTCCAGGATACAATAAAACTTCATTAAATCAGAGTGTATTCTTTTAGAAGTTCTCTGATATTACTTTTATAAGTTTCCTATACTAGAAAACTTCATTAGATCAGTGTGTATTCTTTTAGAATTTCTTTGATATTATTTTTATAAGTTTTCTACTTTGTGTGGATAATATGCTGGTTGTTGAAATAAATAAATTTTGAATTATAGTCCTTAAGAAGGAGTTGGTCAAGTCATTTGCAAAGAAGGAGTTGGAGAAAATAAGAAAAATTTTAGACATATAAATATACAGAGATAAAGATAAAAAGGAGTTATCGTTATCTTAGAAGTAGTACATTGAGAAGGTATTGAATAGGTTCAATATGATAGGAGTAAAAATAGTTAGTACACTTTTTGCTAAATACTTTAAATTGAGTACGATCCAAGTCCATCTACTCACCAAAAGAAGAAAGAGATGTCTTGTATTTCCTACTCCTCAGTAGTTGATAGTTAGATGTATGCTATGGTTTTCACTAGATCATATATTACATATGCAGTCGGTACTATTAGCAAATTTATTTCTCATTCTGGAAAAAACACTGGGATGTAGTAAAATGGATAACAAGATATTTGAAGGTTTCTTCATATATGGAGTTGTTCTTTGTTAGTGGCAAGCCTGAACTAGTGTGCTACATTGACCCTGATTGGCGAGGTAATCTTGACAATTCAAGATCCATTTTTGGTTATTTGATCACTTTATCAGGGGGAGCTATTTCTTGACAATCAATAAGAAGAAGTGCATAGCTCTATCCATTACAAAAGTTGAATATATTGCTATCACCAAAGGCGCTAAAGAATTGCTTTAGATGAAGAAATTTATGAAATATATTATATTTGAGCAGTCAAGGTTCGTTTTATTTTATGATAATTAGAGTATTATTTATCTCACCAAGAACTCCACTATTTATTTGAAGTCCTATCATGTTAGTATAAAGAATCACTAGATTAGAATGATGGTGGAAGATAAATTATTTGAGGTTGAGATATACACACTGATGACTATCCTTCAGACATCTTAATAAAAAGATAATTTTAGAGAGCATGAGTATTGTAGAACTTTGGTAAGCATGAAGCCTATCCTTGGATCCTCCGCTTAAAGATCCAATTGGCCCCTTGGCTGGAGGGGAAGTTTGTTCGGACATTACCCATGTTCCATCCAAAGTTCTGTAACCTATTCCTCTTCTCTTTTCATTTTCATTTCTATTTGAAATATGATTTGGTTTTCTATTTCTATTTGGAGTTGGTTTGTCTTTAGGAGAAAACATAAATAGGATAGTTTGAGAGAATTATTCAATGATTATTAGTACTTGTATTTTAAAGACGTTAATACATAAGAGAGGTTTTTAAGAGAGCTTTCACCAAGAAAGAAGAGAGAAAAAAAGTTCTTTTTTCTGCAACTTTTACTCTCCGATCAACCACTTTTAAATTATTTTGCTAACTCGTTTCCATTGGACCCGACTAAAATTTAGATGGAGTGTTTCTAACATCTTGGTCTTTGATTTGAAAGATGGAGATCAGATTTGGAGGTCTGCAACATCCAATTTTGAGTCCCGGATACCAACTCTATTTTGGGTGATTTCTCTTGATTTATTTTTGTTGGTATCACTATTGTTTCTCCGTATTTGGCACTTGTTAAATATCCATTTTAGAGAATATATGTAATTCTCTTATTATTAGTGGAGATAGTTGGATCTCTACGATCTCATAGTTTTTACCTTCTATTTGAATGATTTTTTCATGTTAAATTTTGGGTTCACTTTTTTTATTTCCGTGTTTACCTTATTCCATCATAACACCACACATAACTCATTAATCAAGCAAAGAAAAGAGACAAAGAGGACAAGAGAATTAAGAAAATTACTTGAGGGTTTTTCAAGGTTCCGAGTACGTGGCTCTTGAAAATTAGCTATTGTTAACACTACCAGAAAATACCCCTATTGCAATGAAACTTTTCGCAACGGTTGGAAAAGCGTTGCTATAGACTACCTATTGCAATGGTTCCAACCGTTGCAAAAGAAAATTGTTAAAGAGACCTATTATGTTGCTGCCTTCAACATTCAATCTGTATCAAATCATCAAAATATAATTTGTGGTGTATTATAGGCTCATCGAGCATTGGATTATTACTATGCCATCAATTATGTTTTCTAAAAATTTTCCTCTTTAAGATGCTAGCTATATACAAAATGCTGACTATTCCTTATCATGATATTTACTTTTAAGTATTACTTGTCATCAGTATGGAGCCATATTTGGTCTAGCAAAACAAATTGCTGGGACTTTAGCTAATCAAGTCTCGTCATCTTCGACTGCTATAGCTTCCATAAATAGTTTATGTAACACAATTAGTTCTCAGGATAGAGGTTTACCAAAGGAGTATTTATCAATGATGGTGGCTGGAGTTCAATATGAATTTTTCTCATCAGAAGATGAGGATGTATGTCCCCCACATGCCTTGATGGTAGCTGACATTATTTTATAATTTTGTGATGTTAACAAGCTATTTAAACTATAACAGAGTGACAATAGAGGCTGCAATAAGGCTCCAAGTTGATATTTTAGCTACAAGGTTGGATGTTTTTCTTGATCTACCTAATCAGTCAAATGAAACTTTTTTTTTTACAGAGAATCCCAAGATATCTACAGAATTTTCTCATCATTATCACCTCAGCTGTATATATGAGTGGCAGATGAGAAGTGCAACACGTCCAGTTTGTGGAAAGGCAAGATTTTCTTATTTCTTTTACTTTTCTGATTTTAAGTTACTTTGGTGTGCTGCAAGTTTGTAATACTCATTTGCTGCATATTCGTATTAAATCCTCCTCAAAGGGGTCGTCTAAATAATGCTATGTTAATAAAAAACTAATGCTTTCTTAGTGAATACTAGATTTGCTTCTCCTATTTCAGTACTAGCTTCCGTTATCTTATTAATTGGGCCGCTAATCACAGTAGTGCAATATGTAAGACTTGTGCTCTGAATTTACTTCACTTGTCTAAGCATCATGATTTTTGACTAGTTCCATTTCTAAATATTTGTAAGACTAATAGATTCGGTCAAGATTGTTGGAAGAAAAACAGATTGAAAAAAACTTTTTCCTTGTCT
The DNA here is from genome assembly GCA_030864225.1 of Capsicum baccatum var. pendulum. Lineage (NCBI taxonomy): Eukaryota > Viridiplantae > Streptophyta > Magnoliopsida > Solanales > Solanaceae > Capsicum > Capsicum baccatum. The sequence continues at coordinate 191,877,844 of CM061560.1, forward strand.
TATTATTTTTTGGATCAAGGTTGTTAAATCATCACACATCTATCAGACATAAATTAAAGAGTCACATATTAAAGACAGAGAGAGTGATAAAACTGCTTAGTGAGGTTTATACTTGATAGCATACAGAGTTAGAAAACTGGTCATGAATCTATATGTGTGCCATATATAGCAGATGCAAGCTCTTGTTTTAGGTATATCTACTGGTTATGTCTGCTATATGGACTCGAGGAATTCAGTACCAATATTTGATTATATGTCTTATGTTCTGGGCTTCAAGAGCATTTTCTGAAGATGACATTTGGACGTACCAGATCTCTTAACTCTTAAGATTCTCTTTTTTCTCTCTAAACTGGTAAATAGTCTGAAAAAATAAAACTACCTCAAACAATACTATTTAGATATAACTACGCAGTTATTTCCACAGTTTTTGAAAACTACCACACGTTCTCTCAGGTTCCAAATACACTCATGAATTTCGGAAGTCCATGTTACACTTCCAAGGGGAAATGTTTTTCTTGTCTTCTTGTGGAAAAATCAAGACTCCTTTACAGAAGTCTGTGTCACTGTCATCCCTTCCCCCTCTCTCATTGGAACTCCTGAATAATCAATCAGTGCTGAGCTACATCTTCTTAAACTCAAACTCTAGTACTGATGTTTTAGTTGGTCTAATAGTCACTCTGAGAGATTAAATCATTTGGGAAGTTTGCCTACTTTTTTGTAAATGAAGTCATCGCTTGTTAGTTTTAACAAAAGTTTCTAAGAATTTCATTTATCACGGGCAATTTATGAAGTCACCAACTTTTTTGCAAATGATACATCATTCTGTTAGTATTAAAAAAGTTTTTTGAGAATGTCATGTATCATGCACACTGATACATCATGTGTATGATAAATTGATATTTTTTTGTTTATGATGTGAGCATTTTAAAGAATAGAATTAGCCTTATAATCTTTCTAGTATCTCCTCCCTCTGTTTCAGGTGCAGATATGGATGTGAAAGATGCTAACTTAATCCAGAGAAGCAAAGTGACAAATGAACGACCAACATCTGAACTGGAGGTCTTGCTTATGAAATTGCTTTTTTATATAGTGCAATTACGCATTAAAATCTCTAATACTAGTGCAATTTTGGATTACGAGATTATTAATGAATAATTTTATTTTGTGATGTGTATTTATTGTGTTATAATTTATTATGTATGTAAATAAAAATTAAAAATAAAAATTTACATTAATATGACTATTTATATAAATTGTTTTAATTTAATAACATGTGGTAATCATTGTTGTAATAGATCAATAAACCATTGCAATAAGTAGTCAAAAAGCATTGCAACAGAATAACAAAAGCGTTGCCATAGATGCTATTGCAATGGTTTAATGTCGTTGCAATAGATGAAAATAATCATCCCAATAAGTAATGAAATAGTTGTAATAGTTACTCAAAAAGCGTTGTAATAGAGTAGCAAAAGCGTCGCAATAGATGCTATTGCAACGGTTACCAACCGTCCCAATAGCATCTATTGCGACAGTTCATAACCGTTGCAATAGATAAAAATAGGAGTCTCAATAAGTCAAAAAATAACTGTCGCAGTAGGTCTATCTATGGCGATGGTTGTCAAAAACCATCACCATAGCTCTACCTATGGCGACGGTTTAGACAACCGTCGCATAAACCGTTGACATAGACCTATCACAACGCCCACCTATGAGACGCTTGCAGAACCGTTGCAATAGATCCATGGCAATAGTTTTTTTATCTATTGCAACGGTTTTGCAACCGTCACCATAGATCTAATTTCTGGTAGCGTAAATTTGGAACTCATTGGATTATAGTAATTTTTTACTTTATGAATCTATTTTTGCAAGAGGTAACCCTCAATCTTCTTTATATTATTTAATTCCATGATTATATAAGACCTGATTACAATGTTATGAGGTGACTTGAAACACAAAAACTCAATTTCAAATGGCAACTCTATAAATAAATAGTTTTATTTTGAAACTTCATTTAAATTAAGAAAACCCTTAAAAACCACACTCAGCGGAGTAAAAAAAGGGGAGTGACTTCTATATTAGTGTCAGTGTAATTGTGCAAGGAATAAAATTCATCTCATTGACTGTTTGGGCTAATTTTCTAAAATATGTGACTATTATGCTATAATAGTACTTGAGTTGTTGGTGCTGTATTTCACTTGTTTGCATGTGATTAGGTTGTTTTTGATATCATTTTTTGGGGGATACACTATGATATGGGAAAACATTTATTGATGGTTGGTCTAGAGCGATACTACTAGTCTATTATATTTTATCACCCCTTCATATGCATAGTGTCATAGTTCTATTGGATATTTCTCCTTGGCTTTCGGGCCGATCAAGAGGATGTGATTTATTAAGGTAATAGGATTATTGGACTTATCTACGTGGTACTATAAGAAATCTCAAATTGAGTTGATATTGATTATTTACTCTGTGGCCTTAGAGGCAGATTCAAAGGGTGTATATGGACTTTGCTAATCCTTCATACGTTCTAGCAAGCCAGACAAAGCAATGGGTGTACATGGTGTCGTAAATTACATTATATTTAATTCATCACATCATCCTTATTTGATTGTTGTTGATATTGTTGTGTCTAGTCATAATTAAAATCACGAGATTTTATGGGTACCTACCCAATTCTACCCTAGATAGGAGAACTCTTACCACTTAATTATTTATTAAACAACAAAAACATTTCTAAAATGTTAATGATAATAAACAATAAGCCTTTTTATTTACAAAAAAACTTTGATACAAAAAATACATTATCAAAATTAGTAAATGACTTCCCAGAACCTAGTTTAAATAGGTACAAGAACACTAAGCACATGAAAGACGAATCAAGATACATCATCCATGTAAGAGTAGAATGACAAGAGCTGCTATAGAATGATCATCATTACATTTACATAAACTCTAATTGAACTGCAACCATATATCCCAAAAAGGATAAAGTAAGTATAATATAAGTACAATTGCATGTACTGATAAAAATCATCAGTCGATCAGGATTAAATAACAAATAATAACATATAGCAAATCAAGGAGAGATCATGGCAGTGAAAATGATAAATACTTAATAATTGAATGTACTGACACACTTAAGCATTCTTCAACTCCCAACTATATTACCATCATTTTTATCACAATATTGTTAATTTCTCTTTAGAGCGACTAAATGATAAAGATTCCATGGAACTACTAAATCCATACCTCTCAAGCACCCTCCTCCTTAAAATAACTCTATATCCCCCTGTCATTAATACTCTCTCATGGCAACTCTCGCTCACTATTCTTTTCCCATTACCATCGATAATTCTATCACCACAATAATTAAATAATAAAAAATAATTCTATAAGAAAAGACTATAATACACTTTACATACACAAATATACGCACAAGAATAAGATTTATAAACAATCAAGACATACCTTATTTTCACACTTTCTTATAATGCGCAATCAAAAAACCATTAGCTTACGAACCACTGACAATCTTCTCCGTACTATTTCTTTCTGAGTAATTCATATTTTATCACTTACACTTACACAGTCCCATCACCAACCAATCATGTATCAAATGATATATCATAATGAAATCACCATTGTTGCAACACCTCTGACTTTTGATCCCTAAAAATTTCTTGATCTTTGAGCTTACTGTCCTCTCTACGACTCACCCTGTAAGTCGTATGGTGTCATTATGGGTCACAGGACCTAAGTTGTAGGTGAACAATGGAGGTTTCCCTTGGTTTTTACAATGATAATGATTGACGTTTAGAGAGTTGTAAAAACTCATTATGAGTCGTGCTATCCAAGTCGTTGGGTGTCAGTGTTTACCTAAATGGTTTCTGTGTTGGCCATGAATGGACCTTATGAGTCATAGGGTGTTATTACGAGCCGTAGGGCTTAATTCATAGGGTCAAAAGTGTGTAAGCCCAAGGACACTGTCCGGCCTATGGCTATGAGTCATAGGGTGACCCTACGAGTCGTAAGGTCACCTGTAGCGACTGGGCGGTCATTTTTTAGTCTTTTAACTAAGGACATCCTTGTAATTTACCTCCTTTCCCACTTAGACTCCATGACTTAAAACCCTCTTTTGGACTTTATTAATATGCTATTCATAATCAAAACACTCTCTCAAACTCTCTGGATTCTCTTAAGCAAGATACTTAGGGTTTTCAAGAAGTTGATCAATTAGAGCTTGCCCCGAGCAAATTCTCTTCGCAACTCTTGTTATTTCAGGCATGTTACTCTTTTCCAATTATTATTTTATGAAAAGCATGTGTTTTACACAATTCAATTGTATGGCTTTGAATGTGGGTTTTGTTGTGGTTGAAGGTTTTGGAATGATTGATCCTTGAATTGCTTTCCTATGATTTTTATGAGTTGTTTATGGTTTTTATTAAACATTTTGAACCAATAGGGTGCATGGGTGTGGGAGTTGGAATGGGGGTCAAGGTATTCCCCGAAATTGATGTTTTGAGATTGGAATTGGTTTTGATAATTGTGTTCCCTCAGCCCACTTGTGTAAATGGTTTTAAATTGTGAAATTGTTATTTGGTTCGACTTACTCAGCTATGTTATTGTATTGTATAAATGGTTAAGCAATGAACATGAATTTTGAAGGCCTTATTGTCTATGGTTGATTTAATAAACAAAAAGGGTTGAGGCAACCCCCAAGTTAATGCGATTGTTATAGCGTAAGATAAGTTTGCAAGTGTAAGGGTATGACGATACCCATTGTGTGATTTAATGGTTGATTCATTGGTTTGTAAATGGGTTTTGTGATTTTTTTTTTAATTTAAGCTTAATGGGGGTTATGTATCTAAGTGGTGAAGGTGTGGGTCTTGGATAACTTATACTGGAAACTCGTAGTTGTCGACATGAGGTTTGGTCTTGATGACCTGTGTGTATGGTTCACACTAGCGATATATTTGTAGCTTGGAATGACGTATGGTTGGGGCATTCTGTGGTCTTCCTTGATACCTCTGGTTCATGCGGCTAAGACGCACTGGGGCCCTTTTAGCAGGAGATTTGAACCCATATAGCCCGTGGGTGCCTATTTATGACTGTTGAGCTACATAGTCCAAGATAATATTTTACTTTATGTTAAGACTTGTTCCCTATCCCGACATATTATTTATGTATGTATATGATGATGTTCTCATGGTTTTTAATTGGATTTGACTTGGCATTATTTTATCTCCTACCTTGAGTTATATGCTAGTGCTCAACTCACTAATAGTCTTCGGACGCTGTATCCCCACGTAATGCAGGCACTAAAGATAATTCTACATTTTCTATGCAGTGGTAGGTAGATCGGCCTTGTTCAATGATCGTTGGTAATGAAGTGGTGAGCTTCAATTCTCCGAAATACTTGGTTTTTTTATTTCTTTTCTTTCATAAACTAGAATTGAAGAGTTCACATTAACATTATCATTATCAGGGTTGGAGGCATGTCCCGACTTAGGTTGGGTTTTGAGTTTGTTAGAGGCTTTGTGGATATTACCGTGGTTGGTATTGATGTTGACATTCTTAGATGTCCTTGATTTATTATCTTTCTATCTTGTTATATGTTCGGATTTCAGCTGCTGCTAGGTGTGTTATGTTCTGGGTGTTTAGGCAACGGGGTGGTTTCCGGTCCTCGGTGGACTTGAGATTCCTATCATGGCTAGGTCCTGGTTTGGGTTGTGACAGCTGTTCAATAATAACATGCAATGTCAACCATGCAATAATAATAATGCAATGCCTAGATATGGTGTACACACATACTAGGGTTGATAGGGTCCCTTAGTCATGAGCTACAGGGGACAAGCTCAGTCTATGTACCATACCGGTGTGGTACCATATCCCAATGCCAATCTATATTGTCATAACACCTGATCCTAATATCATCAAAACAAGTAAACCTCAACAGGATGCTAAAGGCACCAAAATATCAATATGCAATTTATATTTCAATTTACTAATACTTAAACCTTAAAGTTAATAATTTCAGCTTAAACTTAACGTTATCTCCAGCAACAATCATAAGAATACTCATCGGCTAATCATAATCATCTACCCAAGTATAGGGTCAACTCAAGTCAATAACATGTTCAATCACCTATTTGTACCAAACCTTCAAGAAGGAGTCATTGCAACAATGAATTTGTCATTGCAGTGCTAAGCAACAAGGAGTCATTGTAGCGAGCTCATTGCAACAATGAATTTGTCATTGTAGTGGTTCCTAACTAGTGAGTCAGAGCTCTTTTTCCCCTATCTTTCCCAGTAGGATACCATTCCATGAATACTTTGACACTTCACTACCTACGTTCTAGCAAATTTTAACCAAAGTTAGACCTCGATATATAAATCACACTTTGTTACTCCACATTTTTAATATTTTCTGCCACTTTTATGCTTAACTAATGCCTTAGAAGGACTCATATTTGAACAAGTTTTTCAACTTACATCATTTTACGATAACTCCCTGTAAATATAACCAATCAATTAACTAAAGAGTTACATTTACCAATCATTACTGAAAATCATGACACTTCCCTAAATCAATAACAAAAGACCTAAGAAATATGTTTAACATTCTATCATAACACAAAAAGTATTTAAACACAAATATCTTTCTAGTAAGCATAACCAATCAATTAACGAAAGAGTTACACCAAATGATTGCACTAAAAACTCCAATATTCCACTAAATAAAACAACATAATCGGAAGAAAGATGCACATATCACTCATTAAAAACATAATTCACAACTAGAATACAAGTCCTACACCTTTTGGTGACTTCTACTAGTAAGAGTAAATTATTACAACCTTTCAAACACTATCGAGATACAAATTGGGACCAACAAATACCAATTATGATTGTCGAGCTACCAATTAGAAGCTACCAGACACCAGTTGTACTTAACTCAGGAGGTACACAGACTTAGCATGACAGAAGAGAAGAACACTGTCATGGCCCAAAATCCCATCGGGCCGGACTGGCACCCGAAGCCGAGAAGGCCCGAGAGAACCCGTTAAAATACCTGTACTTTCACTTACATGTCACCAAAAATTTGGGCAGCACTTCGCTGCATATAAAAGGGTCTAATTACCTGCATCAGCACAACACGCACAAATATATATACATATATATAATACTTGGCCATCGGGACCACCCCATATACGAATATAACATCACTATATAAACTTCTATGACTTTACCCTTCCTTATGTCTACAAAGCCTCTAGGATATATATGACATAACTAGGGTCGGGACAAATCCCCGCCCACATATGACTCCTGTACAATAACAAAATATAAGGAACCGACTCGGAAAGCTTCGAAGTAAACTAGAGCTCACCAACAGTAGCTGTATGACCTGGCTCCTACTGGTGCGGTGTATGAGCTGAGGTACCTGTGCCTGCAACATGAATGCAGGTCCCCCGTAAGGGACGTCAGTACGAGATATTTACTGAGTATGTAAAGCTGTAAATAATCTTATGTGATAATCATAATAGAAGTGAACCACACTTCATAAACACTTTTAGGATCATGAACATTATCATTAATCTGAATTGGGTTCTTGAATTTAAATACATTTGTGGAACGGTATACATTCGTTCATTTCATTCTTTACAATTATTATTCGCCATTACCTCCTCATCCCGAACCTCCAACCACCTAACAATAATCAATACTGTACCATACTGTGACCATTAGGCTTCCCCCAGTACATATCAATTGGGATCGACCCATGCTAGGCTTATGCCCCTGGGATACCACCCACACGTATATCAAGTAACACATAAGAGATTTTTCCAATAACTTAGTTCAAAAAATTTTGAGATTATTACATTAGTGTTCATGCCAATATAGTACCTTTGGAACAATGATACATCTATAGGAATCAAGTAATAGACCTTCTATACAATAACGATGTAATAAGGACTCATTGGTACATCAACAGTATGTTTCAGAATCATCAATATCACAACAATGAAATAGGAGCCTCTTGGTATATCAATGAAACATTTTGACACTTTATAGAATGGAAACAACTTCATTGGTAATGTAGAACAATACATGTGTTTGGATAACCATCGGAATCTTACTTGATGGAACATTGGTGTTTTTATGCCAAAGAACATCGTTAGAGTATGCTTTACATACCTCGTTGTAGATTCGGATACCAATTCAACACAACTTCCCGCCTTTACAAATCACTTATCTACAATGAAATATTTGGCATCTAGTATTAGCAACCCAACACCACAATTCTCTTCCATAATTCCATACAACCAATATTTGCAAAGCATTCCAAAAACCAACTTGAACAATAGGTTTATGTGTATATATATATATAATCATCATTTCAATACCATATCATCAATACCACATCATCCCTTCACAATTCAACATAATCCAACCATGCACAAGAATGATCCAACATCATTTCCAATCATCTTTCAACAACAATCAAATAACATACTTCTTATGCTCACATGCATATATATATATATACATATCCATATAAATAACACCAACATAATTTACATCCTTACCATAGAATGGTCCTTTGGGTTTTGAAGTCCTGTTGGCACAAATAAGGGGTGCTTCTCAAAGCCCTTGAGACGATGAACACAACTACGGAATCAATTTGGACTTTCCACGGTTGAATCACAAGATAATTAGAGTTGAAAATTAGGATAGGGTTTGTTCTTTCCTATAATTGATGATGAATATGAGTTTTTGAACTCATATACATGTATATATACACATATTCCCGTCCATAATACCATAGAAAATGACCAAAGTGCCCTTAAAATTTAAATAATGTCAAATATGTCCTCCGGTGGACTGTTTTGACAAGCTGAAGTAGATAGACCATAACTCTTTCCTCCGATATCGGATTTTGGGTGAAATTGGTATCATTGTAAAGATAATTCAAAGTTCTTTCATTTCATATAAATTAGGCCACCCAGTTCGTCCTGTACAAGGAGTTATAATCGTTTGAAGTTGACCCTAAAAATCTGTTTTGAGAGGCTGAAGTAAAACGCGTATAACTCCTTACGCAGATGTTGAATTTGGATGAAACCAATTGCATTGGAAAGAAGACTCAAAGATATTTCTTTTGATATATGGTATCTCTCCCAGTTCAATATATTGAGGGAGTTATGATCGTTCAACGTAGACCCAAAAAACTGGCAGGCCTCAGTATTTTCCTGCTAATTTACTGTTCACAAAAATCTGTTTTGAGAGGCTGAAATAGAATGAGTATAACTCCTTACTCCGATGTTGGATTTGGATGAAACCAATTTCATTAGAAAGAATACTCAAAGAACTTTGTTTTGATATGTGGTAGCTCGCCCAGTTCATTATATTGAGGGAGTTATGATCGTTCAAAGTTGACCCAAAAACTGGAAATTTTCCTGCAATTTTACTGTTCACATCCCGGCCACCGTTTTATAGTTTCGAGCGTGCTCGCTTATACCCGAAACTTATCCGTTTTTAAAAGTCTTTATATCGTCGAAAAGCTTATTCAATAACCTTCGTATGGAAACATCGACGGGCAAATTCCGGTATAAATAAGGTCGATTCCTATACACATATAATCAAACTATACACTTGAAACCATCTCAAAATAATCAATACTCATACTTAAACTCATATATACCTAACTTAGGATCAATACATACACTCCAACACATATAACAATGGCTAATGCACGTAATTAAGTACGGGGTGTTACATCCTTCCCCCCTTAAGGACATTCGTCCTCGAATGTGAATGTAGTTATTTAGCCGAAACAAGTTCGAATTCATAATTGATATTCACGTCATCATATAGATGTTATGCATATGTAAAAACTTACTTGTTAGTGTCCCAGTTCCACGCCTTGCACTTTTTTTTCATCTTTGAACAAATAAGGGTATTCAATTTCATTGCTTCCTCCGCTTCCCATGTAATCTCTTCCCTTTGTTGATTTCTCCAAAGTACTTTCACCGATGCTACTTCTTTATTTCTCACCTTCTTAACTTGACGATCTAATATAGCAACAGGCATCTCCTCGTAGGTAAGATCTTCTGTTACTTTCACATCTTCAGTAGAAGTAATAAGGGACGGATCTCCGATGCACTTTCGAAGCATCGATACATGAAATACTGGATGCACTGATGAGAGTTCCTGGGGTAGCTCTAATTCATAAGCAACTTGCCCACATCTTTGAATAATCCTATATGGTCCTATATATCGTGGACTCAACTTTCCTTTCTTTCCAAATCTCATCACCCCTTTCATTGGCGATACCTTCAAAAATACCCAATCGCCTAACGAAAACTCTAGCCCTCTTCTTCTACTATCCGCATATGACTTGTGTCGACTTTGGGTTGTTTTCAACCGTTGCTGAATCACCTTGACTTTTTCTATGGCTTGATACACAAGATCCGGTCCGAACATAAGAGTTTCATCCGCTTCGAACCATCCTATTGGTGATCTACACTTCCTCCCATATAAAGCTTTATATGGTGCCATTTTGATACTTGAATGATAGCTATTATTGTAGGCAAACTCAATAAGAGGTAAATGATCATCCCAGCTGCCTTTAAAATCTATAACACATGCTCGTAGCATATCTTCAAGTGTTTGAATAGTGCGCTCTGCTTGTCCATCCGTCTGAGGGTGAAAAGCTGTACTCAGATTCACTTGTGTTCCCAAACTCCGTTGGAAAGACTTCCAAAAGTTTGCAGTAAATTGAGTTCCCCGATCTGATATAATAGAAGTTGGCACTCCATGTAATCGGACTATTTCTTTAACATACAGCTTTGAATATTCTTCAACTGTGTAAGTGGTCTTAACAGGTAAGAAATGTGCGGATTTAGTAAGCCTATCCACAATCACCCATATAGAATCAAATTTTCGAGCTGTACGAGGCAAACCTGTAACAAAATCCATGTTGATCATGTCCCACTTCCAAGTTGGAAGATCTATGCATTGCATATAGCCTCCGGGCTTTTGATGTTCCACTTTAACTCGTTGACAATTTAGACATTCAGCTACAAATTCTGCGATGTTCCTTTTCATGTCATTCCACCAATACATATCTTTCAAATCTTAATACATTTTGGTTGATCCTGGATGAATGGAATACCTTGAAAAATGTGCCTCTGTCATAATCTTCTTTCTTAGCCCGTCTACATCCGGCACACACAATCGGTTTTGGCACTGAAGTACTCCTTCTCGCGTAAGCTCAAATGCCTTGGTTGCACCACTCTGAACGTTCTCCTTAAGCTGTAATAAAATAGGATCTGCATATTGCTTCTCTTTCACTTCAGCTACTAATGAAGATTCCGCAGCATTATGTACGATAAGCTCTTTGTCCGGAGTTTCAAAAAGGCGAACTCCCAAACTAGCTAATTGGTGAAGATCTTTAACCATCCCTTGCCTTTCTATAGGCATCATCATAGCCTTACGACTTAACGCATCAGCTACTATATTCGCTTTCCCTGGATGATACAAAATATCGACATCATAATCTTTTAATAGTTCCATCCACCTTCGCTGCCTCAGATTTAGATCCTTCTGACTGAAAATATATTGTAAGCTCTTGTGATCAGTATATATATCAACATGAACCCCATATAAATAGTGGCGCCATATTTGTAAAGCAAAGATAACCGCTGCCAGCTCAAGATCGTGTGTAGGATAATTTTTCTCATGTGGCCGCAATTGTCTAGAAGCATATGCTATTACCTTACCATGCTGCATCAATACACATCCTAAACCAATTCTAGAAGCATCACAATACACTGTATACCCTTCTGTACCTTCTGGAAGCGCCAACATAGGTGTAGAAGTCAACTTATTTTTCAATTCTTGGAAACTCTCCTCACACGTATCATTCCATTGGAACTTGGATGCTTTATGCGTTAGCTTGGTTAAAGGTGCTGAAATGGAAGAAAAGTCTTTAACAAACCTCCTATAATAACCGGCCAACCCGAGAAAACTACGAATCTCCGTCGGCGTTGTGGGCCTTGGCCAGTTCTTCACAGCTTCTATCTTTTGAGCATCAACCTTTATCCCTTCACTAGATACAATATGACCCAAAAATGCCACCGACTTTAACCAAAACTCACATTTAGAGAACTTTGCATAAAGCTTACAATCACAAAGAGTCTGTAATGTCTGTCGTAAGTGATTGGCATGGTCCTCTTCTGATCTAGAATAAACTAGAATATCATCTATAAAAACTATCACAAATACATCCAGGAATGGCTTAAACACCCTATTCATCAAATCCATAAAAGCTGCAGGTGCATTTGTTAGCCCAAATGACATAACTAGAAACTCATAATGACCATACCTTGTTCGGAAAGCTGTTTTGGGTATATCTTTTTCTTTGACCCTCACTTGGTGGTAACCTAACCTCAAATCAATCTTAGAAAAGCACTTGGCGCCCTGTAACTGATCAAATAAATCATCAATTCTTGGGAGAGGATATTTATTCTTAATAGTCACCTAATTCAATTGCCGATAATCAATACACATCCTCAGCGAGCCATCCTTTTTGCGCACAAATAACACTGGTGCTCCCCAGGGGGACATACTAGGCCTTATGAATCCCTTCTCAAGCAAATCTTTCAATTGCTCTTTCAATTCTCGCAATTCTGCTGGGGCCATTCTATATGGAGGAATGGAGATTGGTTGGGTGCCTGGAATTACATCAATACCAAACTCTACTTCTCGTTCAGGAGGCAAACCTAGAAGATCTTCAGGAAATACATCAGGAAATTCATTTACCACCGGAACAACGTGAAGAGTTGGTGGCTCCGCTTCTGTATCCATTACTCTAACTAAATGATATAGGTATCCCTTGGAAATCATTTTTCTTGCTTTTAAATAAGAAATAAATCTACCTCTTGGTGCGCCGATCTTACCTTGCCATTCAATAACTGCTTCATTCGGAAAATGTAAATACATCATTTTTGTACAACAGTCAATTTTGGCATAACAAGACGCCAACCAATCCATACCCATTATAACATCAAAATCTACCATTTCTAGTTCCACGAGATTAGCCATCGTGTCTCGACCACACACAGTTACTACACAATCTTTATAAACTCTTCTAGCAATAATAGATTCCCTAACCGGGGTAGACACTTCCAACGGCTTATCTAACAATTCGGGGGTTCTTTTGAACTTTCCAGCAACCAAAGGAGTAACATATGATAATGTAGAACCGGGATCAATTAGAGCATATACATCAAATGAAAATATGGACAACGTACCCGTAACCACATTTGGGGAAGCCTCTAGATTTTGTCGATCCGCTAAAGCATAAGTGCGATTCTGAGTCCCGCTGGAACTGGAGACTCTTGTTTCGTTTCTAGCGTGACCCACGGGTCATGCGCCTCTACCAGAATAAGATACCGGTGACGATGATGCAACAACTGATCCCGAAGGTCGTGCTACACCACCTGCGCCCCTTCGTGGGTATTCTCTCATCATATGCCCCGTCATACCGCACCAATAACAAACATTTGTTCCCATTCAACATGCGCCCATATGATTCCTTCCACATTTATTGCATGGATCTCGAGGATGTCTCAGTTGGATCATATTCCCTTGCCCATGATAACCCACTGATCGCGAACTATGACCCTCACTTCTTTGCCCAATTTGACTGCCTCTGAACCCCTGATGCTGTGGTGGAGCACTAGCTGCAGAATAAGAAAATAATGGCCTAGGAGGTCTAGCAGAAAATTAAGGTCTAAAACCTCCCTGTGGAGCCATAAACTGCCCTGTAGATCTAGACCTCTTAGAAGATCCGCTTTCAAATTCCTGCGTTCTTCTTCTCTGCCTCTGATCTTCCATTTTCTGTGCAAATGCTTGGATCCTAGCTATATCCATATCTTTATTCAGTGCAGCAATAGTACAATCCCTAACCAAATACGGATCCAATCCGTTCACATACCGATGAAATCTGTCATCCATAGTAGCTATAACATTAGGAGCATATCTGGACAAGGAATTAAATCGAAGACTATACTCCCTCACACTTGTATTACCCTGCCGAAGATTTAAGAAGTGATCCGCACGGGCCTGACGAGTCTCATATGGAAGATAATGATCAATAAATGCCTCTTTGAACTCTTTCCAAGTAGCTGGGGGTGCATCAATGCCCCTCGACCGTTTCTAGTCTTCATACCAATATATAGCCTCACCTTTGAATCTATACGCGGCTAACTCCACTGTCTCTCTGCCCGATACATGCATCACCTCTAGGGCCCTTTGGATTTGATCAATAAAGTCCTGCGAATCTTCGTTAAGATCGGATCCGGTAAAAGTAGGCGGATCCATCTTAAGAAAATCTTGCGTCCGAAGACTAGCCGCCCTATCAGTACTGCTAGAACCCACGACAGGAATGGCTTGCCCTTGGACTTGCCCAGCAACTATACGAGTCAAAAGTTGCACTGCATTTCTAAGATCTTGATCAACAACATTAATAGGTGGCTCTGGGGATATAGTTCTCCTCCCTCTTATTTCTTCTGGACTGGGGGAAGTTTCTGATGCATGCTCAGCTGGAGCCTCACATTGATTAGCTGGTATAGTGGGTGACTTACTAGTCCCTTCTCCGGCAGCCAGATCTAATTGCTTACTAGTATTCTTGCTTCTGGTAACCGGCATCATTACTATAATAAGAGAAACAAACTGATTCAGTGGTCAACTATGACTTCATATACAATATAAGCTCTATTGCACGATCTAAGACATGAAGAAAAGAAACAATTCCTAAATTTCCATAGCCTCCTGTTTATAGATGTGGTGCACAACACACCGATAAACAAGACTCTACGTAGACACGGCTTTGTAGACTCACTAGGACGAACCGCTCTGATACAACTTTTGTCACGGCCCAAAATCCCATCGGGCCGGACTGGCACCCGAAGCCGAGAAGGCCCGGGAGAACCCGTTCAAATACCTGTACTTTCACTTACATGTCACCAAAAATTTGGGCAGCACTTCGCTGCATATAAAAGGGTCTAATTACCTGCATCAGCACAACACGCACAAATATATATACATATATATAATACTTGGCCATCGGGACCACCCCATATACGAATATAACATCACTATATAAACTTCCATGACTTTACCCTTCCTTATGTCTACAAAGCCTCTAGGATATACATGACATAACTAGGGTCGGGACAAATCCCCGCCCACATATGACTCCTGTACAATAACAAAATATAAGGAACCGACTCGGAAAGCTCCAAAGTAAACTGGAGCTCACCAACAGTAGCTGTATGACCTGGCTCCTACTGGTGCGGTGTATGAGCTGAGGTACCTGTGCCTGCAGCATGAATGCAGGTCCCCCGTAAGGGACGTCAGTACGAGATATGTACTGAGTATGTAAAACTGTAAATAATCTTATGTGATATGGGGGATCAAGAAAATCATACACATGTGAATAAATCATAATATAAGTGAACCACACTTCATAAACACTTTTAGGATCATGAACATTATCATTAATTTGAATTGGGTTCTTCAATTCAAATACATTTGTGGAACGGAATACATTCGTTCATTTCATTCTTTACAATTATTATTCGCCATTACCTCCTCCTCCCGAACCTCCAACCACCTAACAATAATCAATACTGTACCGTACTGTGACCATTAGGCTGCCCCCAGTACATATCAATTGAGATCGACCCATGCTAGGCTTATGCCCCTGGGATACCACCCACACGTATATCAAGTAACACATAAGAGATTTTTCCAATAACTTAGTTCAAAAACTTTTGAGATTATTACATTAGTGTTCATGCCAATATAGTACCTTTGGAACAATGATACATCTATAGGAATCAAGTAATAGACCTTCTATACAATAACGATGTAATAAGGACTCATTGGTACATCAACAGTATGTTTCAGAATCATCAATATCACAACAATGAAATAGGAGCCTCTTGGTATATCAATGAAACATTTTGACACTTTATAGAATGGAAACAACTTCATTGGTAATGTAGAACAATACATGTGTTTGGATAACCATCAGAATCTTACTTGATGGAACATTGGTGTTTTCATGCCAAAGAACATCGTTAGAGTATGCTTTACATACCTCGTTGTAGATTCGGATACCAATTCAACACAACTTCCAGCCTTTACAAATCACTTATCTACAATGAATATTTGGCATCTAGTATTAGCAACCCAACACCACAATTCTCTTCCATAATTCCATACAACCAATATTTGCAAAGCATTCCAAAAACCAACTTGAACAATAGGTTTATGTGTATATATATATATAATCATTTCAATACCATATCATCAATACCACATCATCCCTTCACAATTCAACATAATCCAACCATGCACAAGAATGATCCAACATCATTTCCAATCATCTTTCAAAAACAATCAAATAACATACTTCTTATGCTCACATGCATATATATATATATATATATATATATACATATCCATATAAATAACACCAACATAATTTACATCCTTACCATAGAATGGCCCTTTGGGTTTTGAAGTCCTGTTGGCACAAATAAGGGGTGCTTCTCGAAGCCCTTGAGATGATGAACACAACTACGGAAGATAATTAGAGTTGAAAATTAGGCTAGGGTTTGTTCTTTCCTATAATTGATGATGAATATGAGTTTTTGAACTCATATACATGTATATATACACATATTCCCGTCCATAATACCATAAAAAATGATCAAAGTGCCCTTAAAATTTAAATAATGTCAAATATGTCCTCCGGTGGACTGTTTTGACAAGCTGAAGTAGATAGACCATAACTCTTTCCTCCGATATCGGATTTGGGTGAAATTGGTATCATTGTAAAGATAATTCAAAGTTCTTTCATTTAATATAAATTAGGCCACCCAGTTCGTCCTGTACAAGGATTTATAATCGTTTGAAGTTGACCCTAAATCTGTTTTGAGAGGCTGAAGTAAAACGCGTATAACTCCTTACGCAGATGTTGAATTTGGATGAAACCAATTGCATTGGAAATAAGACTCAAAGATATTTCTTTTGATATATGGTAGCTCTCCCAGTTCATTATATTGTGGGAGTTATGATCGTTCAAAGTTGACCCAAAAAACTGGCAGGCCTCAGTATTTTCCTGCTAATTTACTGTTCACAAAAATCTGTTTTGAGAGGCTGAAATAGAACGAGTATAACTCCTTACTCAGATGTTGGATTTGGATGAAACCAATTTCATTAGAAAGAATACTCAAAGATATTTCTTTTGATATGTGGTAGCTCGACCAGTTCATTATATTGAGGGAGTTATGATCGTTCAAAGTTGACCCAAAAACTGGAAATTTTCCTGCAATTTTACTGTTCACATTCCGGCCACCGTTTTATAGTTTCGAGCGTGCTCGCTTATATCCGAAACTTATCCGTTTTTGAAAATCTTTATATCGTCGGAAAGCTTGTTCAATAGCCTTCGTATGGAAACATTGACGGGAAAATTCCGGTATAAATAAGGTCGATTCCTATACACATATAATCAAACTATACACTTGAAACCATCTCAAAATAATCAATACTCATACTTAAACTCATATATACCTAACTTAGGATCAATACATATACTCCAACACATATAACAATGGCTAATGCACGTAATTAAGTACGGGGTGTTACAAACGCGAGGTTGATTTACTAGATGGCTTATAGGTTCCTTTAGATTTGATATGGAAATTTACACACTAATCTATATGACTACTCGACATTTGTTCTTGTATTGGCAGAACGATAGCTAGGCTCTGATACCAACTTGTCACAACATAAATCATGGGACGTGTGGGTACCTACAAACTCTACCCTAGATAGGAGGACCCTTACCAACCAATCATTTATTAAACAACAAAAATATTTCTAAAAACTTAAGCATAATAAATAATAAGTCTTTTTATTTAAAACCAAATTTAGATAAAATAAATACATTGCCAAAATTAGTTAATGACTTTCTAGAACCTAGTCTAAATAGGTACAAGAGCACTAAACACATGAAGGATGACTCAAGACACCACATCTATTTAAGAGTAGATTGACATGATCTACTAAAGAGGATCACTATTGCACCTATAACAATGTCACGACCCAAAAACCAAGGGTCATAATGACACTTATCGCGGCTATCCTATCACCCAAACTAATATAAAATGAGAAAATAAAATGAAAAACCAAGTTAAGGCTTCTAAAACTAAGCCAAACCATACATATACAATAATCACAGAAAAATACATAAAAATGATACCATAAATCACCCCAAAATCTAGTGCCACACTGTAAGAACTAACTAAGTACATCTCAAAGTCAAAATATACATCTGATAATATAAAAGGAACATATCTATCCCTGAATATGAAAACAAGACATACACTAAACAATAGGAGAAAGTAGATCAACTTTGGAAGCATAGACCAACCACTACATAGAAAATACTCAAAACACCGCTCGAATCAGCTATAGTGCGGTATGCTCGTACCTAGATTTCACCAAAAGAGTGCCTTAGGGATGAGTACGATCAACTTGTACTTAGTAGGTATCATAGGCTATCTGAGCAAAGCAGAAAATAAAAAATATAAAATATGCACTAGGGGCACATCAACTACAATCAGAAAATGTCCCAAACGATAGCCCATACTGTCTCCACTAACAGTTCTACAATATACATATATACCAAATACAAGTACAAGAAAAAAGCACAAGTAGATAGATATCACATCAAGAACAAAGATACAACATAAAATGTGCACAAAGTATGAAATATTATGAAGATGATGATAATGATGACGATGATGATATGATGCATGATATTATCGCACAACCTCCATATACACCTATAGAGTTGTGCTCCTGAGGTACGGCTGATGTTCCATGGTTTTGTGGCACTTTCAATGCTTAAAATAAAGAAAATATACATGTACTTAGCTATTTTTGTTAGATATGATGTATTTTTATAGTGGTTTTACAGTAAAATAGGGTTCAAAATAGAAAATGAGTTAAAGGTTAAGAAGAGTAGTGGAAAGGCTACCTACGGGTCCATAGATTGTATCTGTAGGTTGCAGTCCCAAGATTCTGAAAGATAATTTTTTTTAGATTTCTATGAAGGACAACCTATGAGGAATAGGTGGGTACCTATGACCCCATAGGTACCCTTCATAGCTAGGGTTCTAAGGACCTGAAAGACACTCTGATTCCTAGGAACCCACCTATGAACTTTAGGTACTACCTACGATCCGTAAGTGGGGTCGTAGGTTGGTGCTTACTCTATTTCCCTACTTTGTTTAGTATAGGGTTTCTAGATTTTCTGATGTATCTATAAATACCAATTGGATGTTTCGTTATTCATTTACGCACTTTATACACTTCTTTTATTGTTTTGAGTTCTGAGATACACTTTTGATCTTAGAGTTCTTGTTCTTTATTTTTAGGGTTTGATATCAATTTGAGATTTTGGTTTTAATTCTTTAATATTTATGGGATTATTCATATTCTTTCAATTATGAATTATATGTGTGTTCTTATGATCATGAGCAGCTAAACCCCATAGCTAGGGTTATGGGAACCCTAATTGATTAATGAAGCATAAGAAGCACAACATCACTATTGATTGGTATTCCTGCATGTATTATGGTTTTCTTTGCATTGATTGCATTCTTATCATTTGTAAACATTAGTAACCTATCTATATTCGATACTAACTCGAGAGAGAAGTTGAGATTTGGAAAAGGAGATCACAATAGTAATTTGAAGCCGCCAACTTTCATCTAATTAACTTGAGACCGAAAGGATATAGTTAGTCTGGATCCAAAACAAGGATTAGTAATGCAATACTCTGAGACCAGTAGATGAGCGAAATTAACCCAACCAAAGTTGAAAGACGATTAGGTGATAAAAGCAGCCATATCATACTTTTTAGAAGGTGTAATTTGGGTGACATCAAGGACCCATGAGGGGTTCGTCAACCTATATACAATCTAATATCCATAACTCCTCTCCAGCACATACATCGGCAGAGGGTTCTTAAAGATGTCACATTTTGTGTCAGAAAAACCAGTATTTCCACAGTGGTGCTAGTGTTTCAAGAACGTATATGATATGAGTATGTAATACTCACAACAAACTAGAATGAGAATTTCCAAATCCAACAAATATACCAATCATATGAGCCACAAATCCACTCAATATGCCAACCATCCATGATCCAGTATAGTCCATAAACTAATAAAGTAAAATGTATAATAATATTCCATTTAATACAACACAAATACCAACTTAGACATTTTCCACCAAGAAAAAAACAACCAGTACATAAATACCAGGCTAATAATATCATATATGAAGCCACACGATCACACATAGAAAATAGTGTCTCAAAACCATCAAATTACAACAGCACTGGCCCACACACGGGCACAAAATAGTAATAAAGCCATTTCCATGATTAGTTCTCACACCTATAACATGCTTTTATATCAGCATTAACTACCCAATCCAATCTAAAGAAAGTTAAGCCATAACCTATGTCGAATGAAGAAAACTGGGTCTGAAAAACTTCAACACGGAGCCTTCCCCTCACAAAAGGACTCGAAATCAACTAAAATATACAAATATAGAATCTACGCATCAAAAGAAAGACAATGATACCCATATTGCCCATTTTTGAGTAGGGTCAAAATGGACCCCCAAAATGGGTTCTCGAGAAATAAAGTAAAAATGGAATTTTATTTCAAAAATATATTATTCATGATTAAGGAACCCATATAATAAAGCCCAAGATAAAACGAGTTGAAATAGGGATTTAAATGGAAGAAATACTAATTTAGGCCTTCTGGGCCAAAATCTCCAAATTCCACATTTGAAATCGAGTTTTAACAAGCTTTAATTGACAAGAATAAAAGAAAGATAATTGAAATTGGGATTTGGAGCTTACCCAAGATTCAAAATGAAAGATATTGCCCAAAATCTCTAAAACCCAAAGTCCAAGTCTAAAATATGGTAGAAAAATCAAGAAAATGGGGGGTATATATTACCCAGGTGTTGCTTAAGAGGACACTGGGTGCTTAAGCGGCTATCACTTTAGCGGCCAAGTGACGCTTTCGTGACACCTACCCCATTTGCACGTGTCGCTTAAGCAGACCTAATGGTTCTTAAGCAACACTTGCTTAAGTGAGCTGGTCATCGCTTAAGCGACACTCGACTGGTTAAGCCAGGTCGCTTAACTGACCAACTGGCTGCTTAAGCGACTCATGTGTCGCTTAAGAGGATGAACCAGATGGAAAGTTGGTGAATTCTAAGTCTCTTCAGACCCCCCTAGAAATTCATCCAAAATCCCATGAAATGCAAACAAACTATGCTACCATACCAAATTTGATGCTTTAGACTCAATTGAGATATTGGATTTTCAAAAAAAATTATTATCACAAAATTGACCCCCGAGACCTATTCCACAACTTTCCAAACCGTGCATCAAAATAAGATACCAAAGCCATATAATCATACCAACCATGTTACCAATCCAAAATTGATGTTTTGGATCTGCTGACACAGCATGCAATGCATAGAATAATAAATGTTGACTGAAGTCAACTAATAAGCCTTTTTAACCTCCCCAAACTATACACTCACACAAATCACACTGAAATACATTAGGAACCATGCCAGTCATTCCCATATCCCAAAAATACCATAAAGAAACCACAAGATGGGGTAAAATAGTAAATTCACACAAAAATACTAAAAATCAAGTCATTATGTATTCCATAATTAAAAATCTAGTTCATCATCGAACTAAACGTACGGGAAATACCTGAATTATCAAAAAGCTGGGGATAACTACCATGCATATAAGACTCGACCTCTCATGTAGCTGTCATCTACAGGTCGATGTCTCCACTGGACCTTTACTACTGAAATATCTCTTGAATGCAATTGTTTAACATCCTTGGATGGAATGGAGAAGGGCTTCTAAACAAAAGACAACCTTTTATATAACTGTTTCTGAATCCCAATGAATAACATGAGACTCATCCAAAATGTAATTCAAAGCATAGAAACATGAAAAACTAGATGAACAACTGATAAATCGAGGGGAAATACCAGCTCATAAGACAGATCCCCAATAGTATGAAGAATCTCAAAAGATTCAATATACCTGGGGCTTAGCTTGCCCCTCTTCTCAAACCTCATCATACCCTTCATGGGTGACACATGAAGGAAGACTCGATCACTAACAATAAATATCAAGGTAAAATGTCTATGATCCATATAGAACTCCTGCCTACTCTGAGCCGCTCAAAGTCTATCTTGAATGACCAAACTCTATCAAAGGACTTGTTAAGCAAGTTCGTACCTCAAGTTCTATTACTAGAAACCTCAAGCCAATTAACTAAAGAGAGACAATGCCTACCATACAAGGCCTCAAAAAGTGATATCTCAATACTGGAATGGTAGCTATTATTATATACAAACTCTGCCAAAGTTAGATGTTGCTTCCACTGACCTCCAAAGTCCATAGCATAAGCGCGGATCATATCCTCTAAAACCTAAATAGTCCACCCCTACTAACCATTGGTTTGGGGGTGAAAAGCTATTCTAAGATCCACTCGAGTACCCTACTCTTCCTAAAAATTATTCCAAAAGTAAGATGCTAATATCGAACCTCTATCTGAAATGACAGACATTGGCGCATCATGACGATAAACTATCTCATGAATATAGATACGAGCCAGCCTCTTAGTACTGAAAAAAACCTAAACATGAATAAAATAAGCAGATTTGGTCAATCAATTCATGATAACCCAAACACTATCAAAACCATGAGAAGTACATGGCAACCTAGTCATAAAGTCCATAATGATCTGCTCCTATTTCTACTCGAGAATGGGTAACCTCTGAAGCAAACCACCAGACTTAAAATGCTCGGCCTTCAACAAGCTAAAAAATCTGCTACATCTTCCTCATACCACCCAACTAGTAGTGCTGTCTCAAATCATGATATATCTTAGTCGCTCCTAAATGAATGGAGTACCTGGAACAATGAGCCTCCTCCCAAAATTAATCTCATCCAATCACCCACTCTCGACACACAAACTCAGACTCTAATCCTCAAAACACCATATGAATTAAGCGAGGCTTCCTTAGCCTCTCCACTCAGCATCTTATCCTGAATCATTCTCAGCCCAACACCATTAAATTGATGATCCCAAATCGGCTCCATCAAGGAAGTCCTAGACTTCATAAATTCCAAAACATACCCAGGTGTTGAAATATTGAGCCTAACTATTTGGTTTACCAAATACTTAATCTGTAAGGAAAAAGGTATCTCTTAGGTCAAAATATATTCCAAGCTACCCATGTTAGTCGACTTTTGACTCAAGGTATCCACAACTACATTAACCTTTCCCGGATGATTGGGAATAGTAAGATCATAATCCTTAAGTAACTCACGACAATGAAGCTACCTCATACTAAGATCTCACTGGGTGAAGAAATATTAAAGTCTATGATGATCCGAGAAGATCTCACAATGGACTCCATACAAGTAGTGTCTGGAACTTCAAAGCAAAAAACAACAACATACAACTCTAAATAATGGCTGGGTAATTCTTCTCATGGGGATTTAACTAACAAGAAGCCTATGCAATCACCTTACCCTTCTGCATCTCCACAACACCTAACCTAACACCTGAAGCATCATAGAAGATGGTAAAACCCACGCCTTCCTTGGGCAATGTCAAGATAGGCGCTAATATCAATAAATATGTGAGCTTTTGAAAGCTTTCCTCACAAGAATTTGACCACTGAAACAAAATCTTTTATTAAGTTAACTTGGTCAATAGAGTCGCAATAGATGAAAAATCCTCAACAAAACAACGATAGTAACCTACCAAACCATTAAAACTCCAAATCTTGATAGGAGAAGTAGGCCTAGCCCAATCACGAATTGCTGTAATCTTGGCTGTATCGATCATCATACCATCCTTGGTCACCACATGATTCAAGAAGGAAACAAACTCTAGCCAAAACTTATACTTGGAGAACTTAACATACAACCTTTCATCCCTCAATCTTTAAAGAATAATCCACAGATGCTTCTCATGATTGGCTTCACTCTTTGGAATAAACTAAGCTATCATCTATAAATACAATATCAAAGGAGTTAACTTACGATTAAAATACCAAGTTAATCAACTCCATGAATGTGGTTGGGGCATTGGTCAACTCAAAGGACATAACTAAGAACTCATAACGATTGTACCTAGTCTAAAAAGCCATATTTGAAATATCCAGAGCTCTAATCCTCTACTAGTGATACCTGGACCTCAAATCAATCTCTAAAAACACTAAAACACCTGAAGCTGATAGAATAAATCATTAGTACAAGTTAGAGGATATTTATTCCTATGCATTGCTTCATTCAACTATCAATAATAAATGGACATACATATAGGTTCATCATTTTCTTCACAAACAAAACAGGTGCACCCCCAGGTGATATGCTAGGTTGGATAAAGCCCTTTTTCAAATAACTTCTGCAACTATCTTTCAATTCCCTTAATTTTACTGGGGCCATCCTATAAGGAGGAATAAAGATGGGCTTGGTGTCTGGCTCTACATCAATGGTGAAGTCAATATCATGATCTAGAGGCATATATGGAAAGTATATAGGGAAAATATCCATGAACTCACAAATACAAATAGAATCCAAAGAAGGAGGGTAAAGCAACACTACTATCACGAATATAGGCCAAATAAGACAAAACCCCCTTTTTAACCAAGTGATAATCCTGAAGGAAAGACATAACTTCTTGGGACCCAAATGAAGCACACTATTACAAGCTATCCTTGGTACACCTGGCGAAGCTAAGGTCATAGTCTTAGCATAACAGTCTAGGATAACATGATAAGGAGCTGACCAAAATGACATCAAAATATACCATATCTAGAATGATAAGATCTACCCAAGTCTCATGCGTAACAAAGGTCACAACACAAGATAGGTACACCGGATCCACCACCAAGGCGTCTTCTAGGGGGTAGATACATAGATAGGAATGATAAAAGGCTCGCTAGTAGAATTAAAATTCGATACACAATATACAGACATATAAGATAAAATTAACCCCAAATCAAATAACACAAATACAAATCTAAAATAATCAGGGACAATACCTATGATAACAACATCAAAAGCCTCTGCCTCTGGTCTGGCAGGTATAATATATCACTATATAAGTCTATCACCTGACTAAGTAGCCCTACGGCCACCACTATTGGACCTACTACCTCTGCCTCACGTACCTCTAGTATAACTACTACCTCTCACTGCCGATATAGGAGTTAGCTTAAAAATATGGCAGGGATAGTACTTATCCAAATGGCCATCTTCATCATACATGAGGCAAACCCTGCATCCTTTTTAATAGGGGAGGTATGATTGAGCTCGAATAACCATCCAAAGCTACTAAACTAGAAAATCCACTACCTAAACCTTAAAAGTTTGCATATATCAGTCTATTAGAATACCCTTGAAACCCTATAGAATCTCTGCCTCGAGAAGTGTGACCTTAAAACTCTCCCTAATGACGTACCCTTTTGTTACCTCCCTAAGATGCTCGAAGAATAAACTCAGTCATCTTAGCACGATCCACTATACTCTGAAATGATTCCCCTGATGCTACTATCTTGGCAATATCTAGTTGAAGTAACACATCTAACCCTTTCATAAACTTTTGAATCTTCTCAAACTCGTTGGCAATAATGGCATAAAAATATCTAGACAAATCATGGAAACGTGCCTCATACTCTACAACAGTCATGGAGCCCTACTCCAAGTGATCAAACTCATCTCTTATCTAATCCTTCAATTTCTAAGACACAAACCTCTCCAAGAAGGGTTAGCTCTCAACAAACTAACCCTAAGTCATCTCTGGTGAACCAAGGTTTGAAACTAAAAAGTGATCTCCACTAATCCCTGGCTCCATCTCTCAACTAGTAGGTAGTGTAAGCAATCCCATGCAACTCGAGTGGTCCAAGATTATGAAACTTCTCCCTATAATCAATAAAGAACTCATTGGCATCCTCACTCGCTGCACCACTAAACTTGGGTGGAGCCAAATGATTGAATCTCTCTAATAGAAGACATAGTGAATTTGGATGGTTGAGATCCTACTTGACGGGGTAACATAGATAAAGACAAAACCCCTTATATCAAAATACCATACTCGAATATTGGCATAAAAGGAGGAACAATACTCAGAGTCTGTAGAGTTCCATAAGATGATATTGGTGATACCACAGGAGGATACATACTCAAAATTAGAGGGACACCATAGGTAGATTCTGGCAAAGATGAGAGTACAATACTCGGAGTTGGAGGAACACTAGATGCACATAAAGGAGCACCCTCCAAATGAATGCAAGTGAATCAATAACCCTTCTAAGATTGGGGTAGAAAAACTCTGTGGGACTTGATTTGACCCTATATCTCCAACATAATTAACCCGAGGCTTAGGGGAGAGCCCCTAGTAGTACCTATAGATGGGGAAGATCATCGTGCCCATCCTCTACCTTGGTCCCATCCATGACCTGTAATTCTCCTTCTACAACGAGCTTTCTTCTCGGATGATTGATCTCTATGTCTAGTCTCGTGAGATCTAGTCCTCACCACCTATGCAAAAAAGAGTGAAACTTAATTTAGAATACAGGGTATAAAAGAATCAGCTTGATAAGGAACAAAATAAGAGAAGTTTCCTAAAGGTATCTTATAGACTTTTGAAGATATATACAGTCATCTATGTATTGATCTATAAAACTCTACTAGATAACTCGTTCTTACATAGATGAGACAAATAAACCTAGCTGCTCTGATATAAATTTATTATGAACCAAAAATTGAGGGTCATGATGGCACTTGTCGAGGTAAGCCTTTACAAAAATACCAAAACCTAAGGTAAGGCTTCAAGAATAAAGCCAAACCACACATATACAATAATTATGGAAAAATACATAACAATGATACCATAAATCACCCCAAAATTAGGTGTCATAGTGTAAGAAGCAACTAAGTCCATCTCGAAGTCAAAATATACAACTGGTAGTCCAATAAGAACATAATCTATCTCTGAATGTAAAAATAAGACATGAACTAAACAAGAGGAAGTAGTAGATCAACAATTAAATCATAGACCAACTGCTACCTCAAAAGTACTCTAAATACCATCTGAATCAGCTATCGTGCGGTGCACTCGTACCTAGATCTGTACTAAAATGGCACAATAAGGATAAGTATGGTCTATTTATACTCAGTAGGTATCATAGGATGACCAAGAAAAGTAGAAAATAAAGAATATAAAATACACACTATGGGCACATCACCTGCAGTAAAAAATTATCCCAAATAGTAGCCCACACTGTCTTCACTAATATTTCTATAATATACAGATATTCCAAAATAAAGTTGGAGAAAGAAGCACAAATAGATAGATATCAAATCAAGAATGAAAATACAACATAGAATGTGCACAAAATATTAAATACAATGAAGATGATGATGATGATGTGATGCATGAGGTTATCGTACAACCTTGGTATACACCTATCAAGGTGTGCTCCTGAGGTAGGACCCATGGAGGGTTCATCAACCCATATACAATCCAATATCCAATGCCAAACCAATATTTATACCTCCTCCTCGGCACATGCATTGACAGAGGGTTTTAAAGATGCCATATTTTCTATCAAAAAGTCATTATTTCCATAGTGGTACCAATGTTTCATGAATGTATATGATATGAGGATGTAGTGCTAACAACCAACCAGAATGAGAATTACCAAATCCAACTAATATATCAACTATGTGAGCCACAAATCCACTCAATATGACAATCATCCATGATCCAATATAGTCCATAAACCAATAAAGTAAGATGCATACTAATATGCCATTTTATACCACATAAATACCAACTTAGACATTTTCCACCAAGAAGAAAACAACCAATTACATAAATACCAGACCACTAATATCATATAAGACTTCACATGGTTACACATAGCAAATAATATCTCAAAACCACCAAATAACAACAACATAGGCCCCCACACAAGAAAACAATAATAATAAAGCCTTTTCCATGATTAGTTCCCACACCTAAAACATAATTTTATATCAATATTAACTACCTAACTTAGTTTGAAGAAAGTTAAGCCATAACCTACCTCGAATGAAGAAAACTAGGTCCAAAAGCCTTCGACACAAAGCCTTAACTTCACAAACGGACTTGAAATAAACTAAACATACAAATATAAAATCTACACATTAAAAAAAAGCCAATGATACCTATATTGCCCATTTTCAGGTAGGGGTCAAAGTGGACCCCCAAAATGAGTTTTCAAAAAAAGAAGGGTAAAAATGAAATTTTAGCTTAAAAATATATTATCCATGATTAAATGAACCAATAGGAGAAATACCAAGTGAAAATATGTTGAAACTGGGGGTTAACTCAAAGAAATACTAATTTAGGTTTTCCTAACAAACATCCCCAAATTTCATATTTGAAATTGAGTTTAACAAGTTTTAAATGATAAGAATCAAACAAAATTAATTGAAATAGGGACTTGGAGTTTACCCAAGCTTGAAAATGGAAGAAATTTCCTAAAATCTCTTAAATCCGAATCTCCAAGTATAAAAAAAAATGGAAAAATTGAGAAAGAGGGTATATATATTACCCAGGTGTTGCGACACCCGCCCCATCTGCATGCCTCGCTTAAGCGGACCTAATGTCGCTTAAGCGACACTTGCTTAAGTGAGATAGTCATCACTTAGGTGACACTTGACTGGTTAAACCAGGTATTTTAAGAGATTAGCTGGCCACTTAAGAGGCCTCTGCTTAAGTGACCCAAGTATCGCTTAAGCGGATGCACCGGCTGAGTGGTGCACCACATGGAGACTTTGAGAATTCCAAGTCTCTGTGGACTTTTCAAGATTCATTCAAAATCCCGTGAATGCAAACAAACTATGCTACCCTACCAGTTTTGATGCTCTGGACTTAATTGTAATATCAAATTTTTGAAAATACATCATTTTTAAAAAATAGACCCTCGCGACCTAATTTTACAACTTTCTAAACTGTGGATCGAAATGATATATCAAAGCCGTAAAATTACACCAACCATATTACCAATGTAAAATTGATGTTCTGGATCTACTGACATAGTCTGTTTTGCCATCTGATGTACAAAATAATAAATGTTGACCAAAGTCAGCTGATAAGCATTTTTAACCTCCAAAAATCATAAACTCACACAAATCATGCTGAAATGCATTGGGAACCAAGCTAATCAACCCACATTCTAGAAATACCATAAAGTACCCATAAGGAGGGGTAAGCTAGTTAAATTACACAGAAATGAATAATTCACAAAAATCAGAAAAAATTAAGTCATTATAAGAAATGCCATGATCTGCTGAAGAATGATCACTACTGTACCTACAAAAACTCTAACTAACCTACAACCATGGCTAAATCCTTAAAAAGAGATACAATAATTACAGTATCAATACAACCACACATACTAGTAGTTATCATTGACCGACCAAGGTTAGAGAACAACTAATAACATATAGTAAATCAAAGGGAGATCTGATAGTGATAAATATAATGATAAATACTTAATAACAGAACATATTCACACACTAAAGCAGTCTTCAACTCCCGAACTTACCACTATCCATTTTTATTACATTATTATTAATTTCTCCTCAAAGAGATTAAATGATAATGATTTCATAGAACCACCAAATCCATATCTCTCACGAGTTTATCTCCTTGAAAAATCTCTATATCCTTCTCTTATTAATAATCTCTCATGATAACGCTTACTCAATTTTCTATTATCATTACCAATGATAATGCTACCGCCACAATAATTAAATAAGAAACAACAATTTATTAAAAAAGATACTATAATACATTTCACTTATGTAACTATACACACATGATAATGTGATAAAACCATTACCTTATAAAGCATTGAATATCTTCTTCATACCATTCCATTTTTGAGTTATTCATATGACATCACTTACACTTACACAGTCGCATCACTAACCAATAATGTATCAAATGATATATCATAAAGAAATCACAATTGGTCTATAACAACCTTGTAATATCAGCCATACAATAATTCAATGCAATGCAAAGAAATAGTGTACACATATATTAGGGTCAACAGGGACCCTTAGTCATAACCTGTAGGGAACTAACTTATTCCATGTACCATACCAACACGGTATACAATACCAATATAAATTTATACCAGTATAACACTTGATCCTAATATTATCAAAATAGGTCAAAACTCAACAAGATGCTCTAAGCATACTAATACTATTATAATACGTAAAACCTCAAAAATATTCTCAAGGTACAATAATATTAATATACAATTCGTATATTAGTTTACCAATACTTAAACTTTCAAGTTAATCAGTTAAGCTTAAATTTAGTGTCATTGCAACCAAAAATCGCAAGCATGTTGAAGCCTAATGACAATCATTTTCTTAATTATAAGCATAGAGTCAAATCCAATCTATATTACTTTCTATCACCCATATGTACCCAACCTTCAAGAACAACACCACTCGACTTGACCATCCTTAACATATGCTTGCATACTAAGGATAGCTTTTCATAGACGCTAACTCAACCTCACTAATTGCTTCTCACTCACTATCATCAATCATTATCCCGATTGCCGAGTTTATGTAGGGATATATCATAAAATTAATCCTTTCCATATTTATTGCACTAACACCAACCCTGGCACAAGTGGCTAAAATCCAGGCTTAGTTCTACCTTCAGTTTTTTTTTCTCCCTTAACTCTTCTACCAACCCGAGAACATTGAAGGCCCTTCTACATCCACCCTTAATATACACATTATAAAGTAACTCATATCAACTACCATTTACCATCCTACCTTTAGTTCTTGAAAGTAAAATAGCTCTTCAAGGTATAAAGGGTTAACACATACCATAAACTCAAACATACATCAAACAAATACATCTAATACATTATCCTAAGTTTAGATCATTATCTATTCCATCAAAACTCTATGCTCGTAGACCTAGGCATGAAATTTACCATTAAAACTATAGTTATTACAATGTCTAACCCAAGTCTACCATAATTAAATCATAACCTACCCTATGGATGAGTTTACTACTATAAAGAGTGAAGATCCTCTCCTATTGTGCTATTTTCTATCTAATCTATTAATGTTTCTCAAAGAAAATGCTTGAAAATGTCCCTCCCAGAGCTTAGCCTCTCAATTATTATTTTTCTAAGCCTAGGGTTCATATGGAGAGTTTGGAGAAACTAAATCAAATAAGAGACCACGAATAGGAGAAGAGTTCTAACAATCTAAGGAATTTTACTACCTGACCATCTTTATGACAATAGAAGTGTTGTTGCAATGACACCATTATAGAGGTAGACCTTTTACAATAGTGGTAGTTGACAGCAAGCCTAGACTAATTCAAAATTATGGCCTAATTAAGTTTGCTCTATGGATTTTCTACTATGAAAATTAATTTTAATAGGGCTCAAATATATTTTTAATCAAATTATTTTACCAAAATGATATTTATCCTAATGATGAAATGGGTCATTATAATCATGTACTTATATAATATTATATTCCTTATTATTGAAATTTATCTACTAGACTAGGTTGGGTTTCCTGAGTACAAGTTTATTAGGGTGGGATAAAAGGTAATTAAGGCACATTTTCCTATATTATTCCTACCAACACTTAGAAAAATTTTATAAGAGCGATTAATCTCCTCAAGATAAAAGAAGCTAGGCTTCCTTCTCAAGTTCAAAATTAGTTGAGTTCTTAGCAACAAATCACCATCCACATATGTAGAATTTCATTAATGGATATCCTTTCACCCATTGAGTCCTAAATAACTTAAAAAATCTACTATTTTACTATGAATCAAAATTAAAGTTCTTGTTCAGTTTATGAATTTCCTTTTTATTTTTGTCTCTTGTGGTCCTTATATCTTAATTACATATTTATCATTACTTTACACCTAACATGACCTGGTATTATATTATTATACTAGTTGATATGGTTTATAGTATTTCCATATGATTTAACTATGTTTTTTAGATAGCTTGGTGTGTTACGAACACACAATACCAGTATTTATTGATTTTAGCTTGAATAAAGTAATTAGATTTAGTTTACATTCCTAGAACATAACTTTAGTTAAATCATATTTCCATAATACATTTAGATATAGTATATTTTAACTTAGTTTTAGTATACCTGTTTATGAGCTATTAGTGTAAATCAGTATAATAGCAGTACTTAGCATCAAGTAGGAATGGGTTCAGCATATCCAAGTCCCAAAAATATGTGCCACCATAGGTTATTTATCCCTCGCATTTGGTAATACATTTAGTTATCACTCCATCTATGCATTTACACTTGTCAAGGCGTATTAGGCCCTTTCGATAGAGTGTATACATTGGAGTTCATATTTATCTCTCATGGTTTATGTCGGTTAATAGTCTATCCTATAGTTATAGATTCAAACATAGTATCTTTGTACAACCCTCTATTTAGTTTTATTTATTTTAAAACTATCATTTTACAACTTTACCTTTCAAATAAGTTATGAGCATTTATAATAGGGTCATTATACTACAGTTCAACTTTGCATCCAAATATTGCCTTTCACCTCCGCATATCAAGATTTCATTACATGATCATCCTACATTACAATTACTCATCTCATATAATCAGTACATTCAAAGTACTACTCCCATACTCTCTTTTGCATTGTATCATCTTATGGTATAGGCTTCAGAGTTCAACATCAGCCCCAAGAGTAGTTGATCTTATACCTCTCAGCAGCAGACAATGGTAAGTCCTTATCAGTAAGGACTAATGTTTTATATTGCTTCTGTTTTAGTATATATTTTAGTTTTATACATTTAGATTTAATTGGGGACCTATCTCAGTAACTAATTAGATAGTAGAGGCTTTCAAACAGACAGATAATAGATGTTTTAGCTTTATGTTTTGTGTTAGCTACAATGTTTGTTTCTGTAACTATTCAGACTTACATTGATTTTAGAAAAATCATTCTTATATTCAGTTAACTTTTGCACAAATGATTCAATTATGTTTCGTATTTTTATTATCATGCCAGGCCCTGGGTGAACTTGGGGTCACTTGTTACTTAAGCATCGTGTTACATCCAAGGTGTAAGAACTAATTGTCACAAACTTAACATTAAAAATTCACGTTTAAAAGTGTTCTAGTGTGTCTGAAAGTCGTGTTAAGTATAGTTTCATTCATAGGTATGAAGTACACCACACTTAATAGGGAGACGCTATGAAATATTTTAGAAAAGCACTTATTTTATGATTATATTGTGTGATAGAGTGTGAACTGTATTTAATCTCTTTCTAATTTATAATTTACAAATTTATATAAAATGTTTTTTAAAAGAGATACCGCATAAAAAATGGTAATGGAAATTAGCAAGCCCCACTACCTTCAGTAGATCCTATGAATGAGCAAGTCACTCATGTTGAATTCATGGCTACTTTCCAAGTGCCTGCTTAAGCCATGAACTATATGGTCAATAGAAAGTTATTGCACCTACTAATCCTAACTAGAATATAACCTCTATAAGGGTCTAAGCATTTACTCAAATAAATCCTCTAGAGTTCTGTGGTTTAAAGATAGAGGAAAATCCATTAGATTTCATTGATGTGGTTCAGAAGATCACTCGTATCGTGGGCCTTACTCCAACTAAGAGTGTAGATTGGATGCTTATTAGTTGAAAAGAATAGTTTAGACATGGTTCAATTAGTGGAAAGAGGGTAGAATTATGGATGCAGGCCCAGTTGATTAGGATGAGTTCATGACTATAATTTTGGATTAGTTCCTTCCATATGAGTTGAGGGAACCTAAGTTTGGAACGTTCATTAAATTAAAGCACGATAGCATGACTATAAAAGAATATTCTTTAAAATTTACCTAGCTCTCAGGTATGCTTTAGAGATAGTTGAAGAGCTACATGATTAAATTCATAAGTTTGTTTAAGGTATTTCTGAGTCTGCGGTCAAGGAGTGTAGGACTGCAATACTTGTTGGGGTTATATATATCTCCAAGTTGATAACGTATGCCTAAAAAATTGAGGAGGAGAAGATAAAAGAGGAAGATTGAGATGTAATAGAGCTAGAATGGGTAACTTTGACTACTCTTAGTAGAGGTCGGGTGGTGGTAACCGTTCTTAGTTTTATCAAAGATCTTCTACTTTGGCACCTTTTTTAGCTAATGCACTATCTCCTACGCCTTTTCATGATTAGAAAAATTAAGCATCATGATCTAAGTCTCAAAGTAGTTTTATAAGTAACCAAACTTTTCTAACATGTCCTAAGTGAGGTAAGAACCATTCAAGTGAGTACCATATTGATATGAAGTGTCTTTTGGATATGGTTAGATGGGGCAAAATTTGAGACAATGCCTTTTTGTTAGGCATGGAAATATAGGTAGCAAGGCTCAGTCTATTACTTTACTACCCATTTAGGTTGCCTAACTTAATAGGATGTCTCTTCATATCTAAGAGGTGGGTAATGCCAAAATAGGTTCTATACTCTATAGACTCAATGGGATCAAGAGGGTTCTCCTAATGTAGTTACTGGTACATTATGAGTCTTCCATATAAAAGTATATGCATTTTTAGATCCTAGAGCCACACTTTCCCTCATGACTCCTACTATAATAGATGATTTTGGGGTTAGTCCCAAAACCTTTTCAGAACCCTTATCAGTCTCTATTCTTATTAGTGACTCAGTTATAACTAACTGGATATATAAAAATTTTTGAGGCTTAGTTTCTAAGAAAATGACCATAGTTGATCTAGCAGAATTAGAAATGACTGATTTTTATGTCACTCTTAGTATGGAATGGTTATATTCCTATTATTTCTCAATCAATTGTAGAACCAAAGTCATTAAGTTTTAGTTTACAAATAAGCTAGTCTTAGAATGAAAGGGTGGTACTTTGACACCTATAAGTTGCTTTCTCTCTTAAATTAAGGCTAGAAAAATAATCTCTAATGTTTGCATCTACCATTTATTTTTAAGGATTCCAAGTTTGAAATCCCAACTTTTTAATTAGTTTTAGTTGTAAATAATTTCTAGAAGTGGTCTCTAAAGATCTGCTTGGAGTCCTTCTCGAGTAGGAGATAGACTTTTGAATATTCCTTATTTTAGATACCCAACCTGTCTTAATTCTTCCTTAAAAATAGCTCCAACTATGCTTAAAGAATTGGGAACAACTAAAGGACCTTTTAGAGAAAGTCTTCATCAAAACCCTGTATCTCTCCATGGGTGCTCTAGGTTTTTTATGTGTAAGAAAGATGGTTCCCTCAGAATGTACATTTATAGCCATTATTTAAATAAATTCATATTTAAGATATCCTATCCCTAGTATTGATGACTTTTTCAAACAAATTTAGGGTGCGAGTTGCTTTTCAAAGATAGACCTCAAATCCAACTATCATAATCTTAGAGTTAGAGAATGTAACATCTCGAAGACAACCTTTGGGAATCTATATGGTTACTATAAATTAGTAGATATGTCTTTTGTACTAACAAATGCTCCTATAAATTTCATGGAGTTTATGACTAGAGTGTTCAAGCAGTACTTGGACATGTTTGTCACTATCTTCATTAATAACCTCCTTATTTATTCTTGGATCAAGGATGAACATTCTGACCATTTGAGTATTATCTTGTAGACTCTCAAAGATCGCAAATGATATACTAAGTTTAGATATTATGAGTTTTGGTCAAAAGTAGTATCATTTCTTGGTCACATCATTTTTGGTGAGTGTATTCAGGTTGGTCCTTACAAGATAAAGCAATTATGAACTGGCCTAGACCTATTTCACCATTAGGCATTATAAGTTTATTAAGTTTAACGGGTCACTATAGATGGCTTGTTAAATGATTTTCATCTATTTCTTCTTCTATGTCTAGGTTCAGTTAGAAGAAAGTTAAATTTTAGTGGTCTAACTCCTACGAGAAGAGTTCTCAAGACTTGAAGACTTGACTTACTTTTGCTCTAGTTTTGACACTACCAGAGTGTCAAGATAGGTTTGTTGTTTATACTGATGCTTCCAGAGTTTTCCTTGGTTGTGTATTGATATAGTATAATAAGGTCATAGCTTATACCTCTAGACAACTCAAACCTCATGAGAATAATTACCGAACTCATAATCTTGAGTTGGTAACAACTTTTTTTGCCTTAAATATTCAGCGGAACTATTTCTATGGAGTTCATGTGTATGTGTTCACTATTCACAAGAGCCTTTAGTATGTGTTTAGTTAGAAAGATCTAAATTTTTATTAGAGGAGATGTATAGAGTTGTTAAAAATTTAAGATATAAGATTATTATATGATTACTCTCAATCTACAGCTCTCGTAGGAGTGTAAAACAGTCGTTAGCAAATATAGAACCCAACTGGGTTGGGTATCGATCCCACAGAGAATAGCTTGGCCAACAAGTAAGCAAAATTACTAAACTTTTGGTGCAAGTCTCGTAAGAGGGGGGATTCTTGTCGTGCAAGTAATTTAAATAAAGTATCAAAATAAAAGCTGAAAATAAAAAGAAAGAATGTTACGTGAGTTGTAAACAATGAGAATTGAAGCGTTGGGGTTATGTCCACCTTATGAGTTATACGTCTCTATTGGCTATGAGTGTGTAGAATTGTGACATGCATGTGCTTATAGAGAATTGTATTCGGTGGTAAATCCAGGCGTCTTTCGACCTATTCGAGGATTATTTCACTTTAACTCTTTCGATCTTAAAGAGTGTCTAATGGTACGAATTCTCCAAGAGGTTAGTCCAGTTACGACACTAGCTTTTTAATAGGAAAGGGTGTCCTACTACCTTGACATTATCTCTTTTCCAGACAGATAACCTTTCTTTCGAACAAGTTAAATGTTAGACTGGCGTTATTCTATGCGTCTGCAGCCACAAGAATTTGCATTAAGATGAAGAGAATAATGATATAAGCAGCATACGTGTCACGAACTCATAAACTCACAGCAATAGATAGTATCTCATACGGCTTCCATAACCCCAATAGAGAAGTTTAGTTACCCATGAATGCGAAGGAAATCACAATTTGCATTGTTGTTATTATACCACAAGATTGATGATTTTCGTGTAGCACAACTGTGGTAGGCGTTAGGCGTGATTTCTTGCAAAAGTAACGTTTCTCTTGTTGCGGAAATTAAGAATAGATGAAGAGAAAGTAATAAGAATTAATAAAAAGAATTGTTTTGATGGATGGATGGATGGTGGATGGATGGAAATTAATGGAATGGGGGAATGGTGAATGGTGAATGAATAAAAATCTCTAGCATGATAGGGTATTTATAATACCCATATCCTAATCCTACTAAGCTAATGAAATATCTAACCAAATCCTACTAGACTAAGGAAATACTTAACCCATTTGTACTAGGTTAATGTAACATTCTCCTAATCCAAATAAACTAATAAAATACATAACCCAATTGTACTAGGTTAATGCATCATTGTCCAAATCCAACTAAGTTACTGCAAGTCCCCAAAGTCTTCAGAAATGCTGTTTTAGCCCGGGACAGATTTCCCATGCATCACTTTTGGTCCTTTAGGCGTCCAAACTCCCTTTCCTTCCTTCGTGAGCTTTCTTTAGTGTCAAGTAAGCCATAAAATGCTGATTTCTGCATCATTTATACCTGAAACTTTGCTAATCATGTTTGTTAGCTCACTTATAGGAAAATGGACTAAAAGTGCATAAAATATATAGTTTGTTGTCACAACATGGCACAAATATGGGCAAAATATATTGATATAGGCGCGTAATATCGCCTATCATCATTATACTATCTGAGTAAGGACAATATGGTGACTGCTACCCTTAATAGACTTTTAATGAGTAGTGTTGATTACATAGGTGATGAAAAGAAAGAATTAGTTCATGATGTACACAAATTTTCTAGATTGGGAGTTCAGTTGGTTAATTCAGCCAAAGGTAGTGTCATGGTTTAGAATGGTTTAGAATATTCTTTAATGGAAGATGTGAAGGCAAAGTGGGATAGCAATCCTATTTTTCTTAAGTTAAAGAAACTAGTCCAAAGCTGGAAAGTTGAGATTTTCTCCCAAGGGGGAGATGGT
Organism: Capsicum baccatum var. pendulum; assembly: GCA_030864225.1. NCBI lineage: Eukaryota > Viridiplantae > Streptophyta > Magnoliopsida > Solanales > Solanaceae > Capsicum > Capsicum baccatum. The sequence goes on from CM061560.1 coordinate 191,916,201, forward strand.
GTTTGTTGTTGTTAGGACCAATAATGTGTTCTAGAATAGATGACTTAAGATAGAGGATGCTGCTAGAAGATCATAGTGCTCGTTATTCCATTCACTCAAGTTCCATGAATACCTACAACAAATCTATTAGAGGAATGGCATGAAGAAGGATATTGTAGAATTTGTGGCTAAGTGTCCAAATTGCCTACAGGTTAAGTTTGAGCACCAGAGACTAGGTGATATGACTTAGAATATTAGATTCTTACTTGGAAGTGGAAGGATGTAAATATGGACTTTATTAAAAGGGTTTCTATTACTGACAACATGATCCTATACGGGTTATTATTAACCATATGACCAAGTCAGCAAATTTACTTCTAGTTAACACTATATATTTAGTTAGGGATTATGTTATGCTCTATCTTAGAGAGTTTGTCAAGTTTCATGGAGTACCTTTGACTATACTTTAGATAGGGGTGCTCCGTTTACTTTATAGTTTTGGAAGTCCTTTCAGAAGGGTCTTGGTATCCAGGTTTGTCTCGAAGTAACTTTTCACCTACAAATAGATGGTTAAGTAGAATAGACCATTTAAATTATAGTATATATGTTAAGAGCTTGAGTGACTGACTTTAATTTATTTAGGATGATCACTTGCGTCTTATCGATTTTGCCTACAATAACAGTTACCACTCCAGTACTTAGATGACTCCATTTGAGGTGTTTTATAGTAGGAGATTTAGATCTTTTATTAGTTGGTTTAAAGTTGATGAAGCTACTTTGATAGAGCCCTATTCTATTAATGAGGCTATAGCAAAGTGTAGCTGATTAGAGGGAGGCTGAAAATAACTTAGAGTCATTAGAGATTCTATGCATATTAAGAAGGAGAGAGTTTAAGCACATTGTTGATAATTAGGTTTACCTAAAAATTTAACCAACAAAAGGGGTGATGAGGTTTCGTAAGAAATAGAAACTTAGTCTTGATATATTTGTACGTATAGGATTTTGAGATGCATTGGCAATATGGCCTATGAGTTATATTTGCCTACAGACTTAGCATTGTTGCCTCCAGTCTACCATGTGTCTCTATTGAAGAAACCAATTGGTGATCTAACTTTAGTTGGTCCTTTAAAGAGTGTGAGAATGAAAGATAGTCTCTCTTATGAAGAGACCCCATTAAGATTCTTGACCATCAGGTTCATAAGCTGAGAAACAAAGAAGTCATTTCAGTGATAGTTCTTTAGAGGAATCAGCTAGTTGAAGGAGCTACTTCATAAGCAAATGCAAATATGATGACCAAGTATCCTCATCTTTTCACTTCTAATTTAGTTCTATCTTGAGGTGATATTTTCTTCCTTCTTTGGGATTCATTTAGTTTCATGTACCTCAGTTTCTCTCATGTCTTAGTTTATATGCATGTCTTATGAGTTCAGTTTAGCCTATATTTTAGTCAAAAATAAGATATTATGATAGTAATAAACTTTTAAATCATAGTTTTGGGATTACATCTCTTTCCCTATTTTTCCAGCTTAGTTAGTCTTTATTTAAGGACGAATTTTCTCAAGGGCGGAGATATTGTAACATCTCAAAAAGTTCCTAAGATCTTGTTTCAGACTTAGCATAGAAAACTAGTTAAAACAAGTTTAAAAACCAATAGGATGATTTTAGAAATAAGTTGTTGTCAAGTTTGATTAGCCGTCTTGACCACACGCCCTAAGTGAAAATTTCCAAAATCTTAAGAAATGAAAAACATCCCAGTGGAAATAGTGCCAGAAGAAGAGCCAGTGTCTATCATAACTCTTCTTTGTCTATCTCATCTTGAAAAAATTCTGAGAAAGTTATAAAATTTTGCCCAGCGACAAAGAAATTTGATGATAGTTTTTTGTGTGTCATGATGAGTCATTATGACCACCTGTCATTAGGTTTCCCAAAACCAGTCCCCTCGTAAGAGATGACAAGGCATCCTAATACATATAGATTCCGATTCAACAATTTTTCACTATACTTCCCAAGGGTATTTTCATACCTTTTCTATTTCCTATACCTATACTACATCAATTTAAAACATATAAGGGTAGTATTAAAGGGACTTAGATACTTTTTCCCTCATTATTCCTCCCATCACTTTTTCATTTCCTCAAAATAAAGAAGAGCTAGGGTTCCTTCTCAAGTTTAGAATTAGTCAATTTATTAGTAAGAACTCACCTTCAATGTATGTGGGATTTCATAAATTGGTTTGGTTTTATCGATTGAGTCCTAAACAACTCAGAAATTCCTAATTTTACCATGAATCAAAATTAGGGTTTTTATTTAGTTTGTGATTTCCCTTTATATTTAAGTCTTTTATGGTCTTTACATCTTAGTTACATGTTTCTCATGACTTTACTCCTAATATGACTCAATATTCCATTATCTTTCCTAGTTGACATGATTTATAGTATTTCCACATTATTTATCTATATTTTTAGAAAGCTTGTTATGTTATCAACACACAATACTAATATTTGTTAATTTCATCTTAAATAAAGTAATTAGCTTTAGCTTACATACCTACAACATAACTTGATCAAACTTCTAAAAACTTTTAGATAAAGTATATTTTGACTTAGTTTCAGTATATTGTATATGAGCTATCAATGTAAACCAGTATGGGAGAAGTATTTAGCACTAACTTGGACTGGAGTTTAGCATACTTGAGTCCCACAGCTATGTGACATCATAAGCATCAGTTTAGTAATCAAGCCAACTATGCCTTTATACCATGTCAAGGTGTATTAGGGCCTTTTGATAGGATGTATACATTAGACTCCATGTTTAGATCATGTGGTTTATGTTGCTTGAAAAGCTCTCCCACAGTTACAAATTTAGACTTAGTATTTGAACATGACCCTCAGTTCATATTTTATTTATTTTTAAACTATGATTTTGTAAACTTACCTTTCATACCAGCTATAAGCATTTATAATAAGGTCATTTTACTATAATTCATCTTTGCATATAGTATTGCATTTCATTTTAACATATTAGTATTCAACGATATGCTCAACTTACTTTACAGTTGCTTCAGTACATTTAAAGTACTGATCACATACACTCTTTTGTTTTGTATCATCTTATGATATAGGTTTTGGTGTTCAGCATCAACCCCTTGCATAGTGCAATCCAATACCTCTCAGCACCAGACAGTGGTGAGCCCTCATCATTCGAGGATTATTTTATTGTATTGTTTTTTTAGTATTGCTTTTAGTTTCAGCCATCTAGAGTTAGCTTGGGACTTGTCCCAGTAACTCATTAGATAGTAGAGGCTTTCAAACTAACAGATAATAGATGGTTTAGATTTATGTTGTGTGTCAGCTACAATATTTATTTTTAGTAACTATCTAGACTTACATTATTTTAGATAAATCATTCTTAGATTCAATTAGGTTTTGCTATAGTGATTCAGTTATTTTCAGTATTCTTAGTATTATGTGTGGTCATTGGTTAGCTTGAGCTCACTTATGGATCTAAGCATTGTGTTACATCCAGGATGTAGACTCGAGTCATGACACTCTGCTATATATCATTTTTAGTTTACATTTTTCTATGGATGTGATATGTTCTAGTAAATTTCCATTTTTGGATTGTGGCACTTGTAAAAGCCACTATTTAGAAAGTTTAGAAAGCATAGAGATTAATAAAAACCGAGTTCATAATAGACAAGAGTAACCCTGTATTGCACCATTATTTTCATGCCAAGGTGTAGTGAGAAAGGCTAATTCTGGTTTATAAATAGGTGTCCTCTACGTTATGCCTTCCATAGCAACCACTTCCATCTCCGTGCCACTCTTTCCACGCTGGTACAACTGCTACCACTTCTTCACATTTTTTGTGTCATCTAGTAATCATTTTTCGAATGTTGATGCAATGACTTCAATTGCTTCCTTCTGTGGAAAAAATATCTTCACACACTAAAATCTAGATATTAAATGCAACATGATAGAATCCAAACACAAAAGTAGATTGTGTGCTTGAGTTATTCCTTATATAGCCATGAGTAATGTTGGCTATTTCTAAATATATTTAAATCTATGGTTTAATCTTAATTATCAACTCCTAAATCGGTATTTAACCACTAGCTTTTTCAAATCTAATTTAGTGAATATCTAAAAATAAATATTGAACAATTGATAAAAAAAGACTAAATAATAAATAGTCTGACTTGTCTTTAATGGCCCTGATGTACTGGTTTATAAAGATACATTTTTTAACTTCAATGATGGGTAATTGCATGTTTTCCAGCAACTGTTGTTTTTAATGTATTTTTTTATTGTTCTCAGGAATCAAACTCAAGGTCCGGAAAAATGGAAACTTTAAGCTAATGATGCCTGTGAAGAGGTGCCTGCTGGGCCATCAGTGCCCTGATGGATCTTTGATCCTTTTGCCAACAAGAATCATAAAAGAAGAGAAAAACTGAAGCTGGGTGCGATCCAGCTGACACTCCCTCAAGGTTACGATCACCATTACCCAAGTCATCATAGTGAAGCCGAACCCATGGAGAATGAAATTCCAGCAATGATTAGGTTAACGAAATGAGCGACAGACCTCCCTAAATTTGTTGTGATTCATACAAAACAAATCCAATCTGTAAACAGGAAACTGTTCAGCCAATGAATCATTGCCCATCTATCGAACGGTCTCCCAAGCCATCATCTGAGATGCAACAACCTAGATTTGAAATTCAAATTCTTAATTTTTTGTAGCCTATAAATACCTAGTGCAGGGTTTAGAATTGGCATCTTTGACCTGGATTTTATTTTTACAACACACTTCGTTCTTAAGAAATAAGTTTTTAAGTTTGACACACAACATTCTTGGTTTGAACTTAGATTCAAAGTCTGAATTCCTACATTGTAAGTTCTAATCTTCATATTTTGAAATCAAGCTTTTCATCTATTTTCTTATCATGAGTGGCAAAAACTCTATAACTAGGGTTATGATATTCTTGGTGAAAGTTCACTTCTGTGGTTATAGGTTATTGAATTTGTACCGTTGCTTGTAATTATATTGCTTTTCTCTCTAGTTTAATGGATTCTATTGGTTGTAAACTTTCGAATAAGCTCTAGAACCTAACTTTCTTGAGTAAGGAAGTTAGTGTTGGGAAAAGAGATTAGTAACAAGAATTTAGAGTTTTTAACCTCTAAATAAATATTAATGTTTTAAATAGATTAGTCTCTTGGGGTTTACATTGAATTATTATTTCATCACCTTAAGTTTGAAAGAATTGAGGTGAAATCTTTGAAGGTTGGGAAACACTTCTGTAGATAATTGACATAAATTTCCCTATAATTGCATTCATTTGTATAAATTCACTTGACTTATAATTCAAATGTAATTGAATGTCGAGGTGAATATAATCCCAGTTTACTCTCTCTCGATTGTTAATACGTTATAGAAATTATGTTGGATTTTTGATATAAACATAATTCATTATTCAATTTTATAACACAACCCCCCTATTATATGGAAACTGATGACTAATTGTCATTAGATCTACATACAAATTGATTGACACCCTATTTCTTGTGGAATTCGACCCCAACCTTTGTTGGATTTTATAATTGACAACGGTCGCCTACACTTCTAAATGGGAGTTACATCATTCCCAGAGAATACAATTGTCAATTATGTTTATGTATGTTAACTGAATTTTAGTCTCATTTCCTAATTTTACTTTTATTTGTTGTTTTTGTACTCACAGGCTATTAATTGTGCATGCCACAAACTCATTGTTCAGGTGAAACTCTACTACTTTTTGACCTTGAACTTCCTAGAAGTCTGAGGAGAAACATGGAAGCACAATAAGAGGAAAAAATATTGGCTTCCGTGGCCGCCGCCCAATTGAACCAACAAAATATTGATGTTCTGGGTCATGACAGAATGATGATAATGAGAACCTGGGGGATGATGAGTTGGTTGAAACTTTGAATGGCGACGTGCTAACAATGTCACACAGGCTAATTGAAATCAAAAAGTAAGATGCAGTGGATGCCAACATCCTGTGACTCAGTTTTCTTTTGATGATGATGACGACACTAATTTGGATTGAGCTGGTGCTATAGGAGTAATTGTGTTAACCTCATTAGCTCCTAGAGTGAAGTTTAATATCATGAGAATAACGATACAATTGCTTAATTTGAAAAGATTGTTTGGTGGACTACCTGGTGATGATACAAACATGCATTTAGTGAATTTTGTTAACATGTGCAAATCATTTGACTATTTTGGAGTTAGGAAGAATGCAATTCGAGGAAGTTGAAAGAAGCTTTCCTAGAAAGGTTCTTTCTGGCTTACAAAATGTTAAAGTTAAGGGATGAGATCAGCAAACTTAGGCAATTGCCCAACGAGGCTTTACATGTATCATGACCCAAATCAGGGCCCATCCATGATGGGCATCTCAAGTCCCACATGGACCAGAGACCACCCCCTGCACCTAACCAAGTGAACACAACATCGCTAAGGTTAGATGAATTCTGAACATATAACAAGATAACATAAAAATAATCTTAATGATATTTAAATCATGTCCATAACCGACAATCGATAACTGGCCAAACAACCTACCAACCTAACCCAACTCACTTGGAGCCATTATATAAGGAGGGATGGAGATAGGACGAGTGTCCGAAAGAAGGTCAATCCCAAAATCAATTTCCCTGTCGGGAGGAAGACTAGGAAAATTATCAGAGAAAACCTCGGGAAATTCATAGACCACATGAACAGTCTGTAAAGGACCTTTGAATCTAGATTCCTTTACATGCACCAAGTGATAGAGACACCCCTTGAAAATCAACTTTTGGGCTCTAAGATACAAAATGGACTTTCCATTAGGCACTAAGAAACTGCCATCCCATTAGGGAAGTGAAAACTAACCCTTCGGGTCCAACAATCATATATGCATAGCATGAATGCGACCAATCCATCCATAAAATCACATCAAACTCTAGCATGTCCAACTCTTTCAGATCTACCAAGGTTTCCCTACCACTAACAGACATCATATAACCCCTATAGACCCTTTTAGACATAATGGAGTCACCCACCGGGGTAGACATAGAGCAGAGATCCGAAATACACTTAGGTCAAAACCAAAATGAAGATCCATATAAAGGTCACATAAGAAAGGATAAACCCGGGACCAAGTAGACAGTATACATCACGAGAGAAGAGTTTGAGCATACCAGTAATGACATTAGGGGATGCCTCAGAATCCTAGTCACTGGTAAGAGCATACAAACAGTTTTAACTAGTGCCGAATTTAAAAGTAGAAGTAGCACCTTTTGGTGTAGGAGTTAATGAAGTAGCAACAAGAATCTTATGTGCTCCAGAAGCAACCCTAGAAGAACAGTCCCTCTGTGTATGGCCAATTTGACCACATTTAAAATATAAGTTCCTTCCCTCTTCACAAACACCATGATACACCTGGCCACAAAATCTATAAGAAAGATATGATAGAGTTTACTGAGCCCTACTAGCCTAAGGCTGGGATCTTGGTGCTATAAAGCTATCATTATATTGAGAATGACGATCACTCGATGACTTAGGATAAAGAACAATAGCCGTACAGTAGGAACCAGAGTTGTTCCACCTCTTCTTAGATATTTTCCATCATCTCTAACACTTTGCTCCTGACCTTTACCCTGATCCAAATATCAAAACCTCTTACTTTTCCTGTCACATATCTTTGCTTGCTTTTTCTTCTCCTCTTCCACATGTTGCATATACACCATAAGTCTAAAGATGTCCATATCATTGTTTAACAAGGCAGCCTTGCTCTTTAAGATCAACTCATAAGATAACCTAGAGGTAAACTTCCTTATTCTAGCCCTCATGCTTGACACAAATTTTGGAGCATAGCGCGACAGGTAAGGAAACTTCAAGCATACTCTTTTACTATCATCCTACCTTGCTTAAAATTTATGAATTCCTCAACCTTCACCTCCCTCAACTCCTTAGGAAAGAAGCGATCAAGAAAAGCACTAGAGAAGTCATCCCACAAAGTAGACTCAGTATTATCGCCCCTAAGATTCTCCCACTCTTCATACCATTGATATGCTAAATACGTAAACAATAAGCTGCAAATTCTACACCTTCACATCCATAGCATGCATTACTCAGAAGTTCTTTTGCATCTCATCAATAAAATTTTATGGATCTTTCTTAACTCTAGAGGTAGTGAAAACAGAAGGACTTAACCTCATAAATTGGCCAAATTTAGAGACCTTGAAGGACGAAGCAACAGAAGAAACCTGCTCGGTCTGGAAGGCCACCAACTGGGTAAAAAAGTTAATTAACTGGAATAACTCAGTATTAGATACATTAGCTTAAGGTGTTTGAGGAAGGATAGGGGGAATCGGTGGAGCTCCATCAGGGTAATCAAAAGAAGCAACCCTAGGCTAGGTCTAAACTCTTGGAGTAGGACAAGATCCATCCAAATTGTCCTCAGATTGGATGAAAGGGTTTCTATGAACATCAGATCTTTTGGGAGGCACAATTTAAAAAGAAAACATGTGGGAATTAGAAGAGATTCAAGACCTTAGACTCTATAGCCTAAAATAGAACAATAAGAAAGGGAAATATTCCTAAATGTCTCGTTGCCTCTCCCTTATGAGTGTGGCGCACTACATAACCATAAAAGATACTCTACTTGACACGACTTTATGGAAATCCAATGACACCAAGCCTAGGCTCTGATACCATCTTTGTCATAACACGAGCTAAGGCCCGACCATGACATGCATCTCATGTCCCATGTGGAACAGAGACCACCCCCTCTACCTCACTAAGTGAACAAGAGATCCCTAAGGTTTGGATAGATTTCAAACATACAACAAGATAGCATAAGAATAATATTAATTATATTTAAATCATGTCCATAATTGATAACCGATAACCAGCCAAAAAATTTACCAACATCACCTAAGTCCATAGTAATCAAATAAATCCTTCTAACACAAGAATAAAAAACCAGTCTTGGTTGGGATATGTCCCCGACTCTGACAGATGGAAATGAAATGATAATGTTAATGATAATGGAAAATCTTAATTCTAGTCTATGATAATAATAGCTGAAATGTCTAAGACTTTCAAAGAATAGAAGTTCACCACTTAGCCACAACGAACCGACAAGTCGAGCTGATCTACCTAACTCTGTACAGGAAAAGTAGCCGTATCTCTAGTGCCTGCATCACGCGGGGATACAACTTCTAGAGATGGTTATTCAAGTGAACACTAGCATGTAACTCAGGGATAAGGATAAAATAATACCGTGATCAACAACTAAAATTGTTCAAAACTAATGGACATGAGCAAATGCATATATATATATATATATTTCATATGTCGGGTAGGGAACAAGGCTTAAAATGCACTTAAAACTCTATCTTGGATTGTGTAGCTCAACCGTCATAACATAAGAAGGCATCTATATGCTATTAAGGACCAACTCTCCCTGAGCTGGTAGGGCTTCAATACGTGTGGACTCACAAACCTGCGGGTATACATATGTACTATGGGGGACTTGAACCTCTTGGCATATCAAGGTGACACAAGAACTAAATTATGTAGTATAATGTAGAGGAGCGAACCTCCTAATCATATGATAATAATAAGAGGGACTCAAACCACCCGATTATTTATACCCGTACGTTGACAACTGTGGTTTCTAGTGTTGGCCCCTAGGGACGTCCACCTTATGACTCAGCGACATAACCGTCATTAAAGCTCAATTAAAAGAATTATCACACATTCCCATTCATTGAATCATGACACACATTTAGGCTTACATTATTGGTATCATCATACCAACTACACTTACAAGGTAATATCAATCATACCCAACCAATTATCACTACTTGGGGGTATTCACAGCCCTCTTGTTTAATTTAAAAATCATTATGCTTCATTAGTTTTTCACCTTTGGCAATAGTTCAAGAGTAGTTCAATATGCACACTTTTCATATTCAAAAACCAATTTCACAATATGGGAAAAAAGTTATAACCACTTCAAAAGTTATAGTTTGGGGAAATAATAATCCCTTAGTTTATTCACCATACCCATGCATTCAATTGATTTTAAAACCACAATTTAAATGTAACCCAAGCAGGGACCAACATGAAACATCACATAAACAACAATTATTCAAGACCCTAAACCCATATTTTAAAACCAACATCAATATCATATGAACAATACTTTAAAATATATGGTTTTACCAAATTAGCAATTAGGGAAGAGTAACATGCCTGAAAAATCCAAGTTTATAGAGAGAATTTCATCCTTAAGCCCTTGGGTGACCTACTTCTTGGAAACCCTAAGTATGGATGATTGAGAGACTTGAGAGAGTTTTGGAATTGTTTGAGTACATTATGAATAGTAAATAAACCCCTCAAGATCTTTATGAACGTAGGGTTTTAATTAGGTGAGAAGGGAATTGTCCAAAGTGCCCTCAGTTTAAAAATTAAAATTTAGTCGTCAATGACTACAAGTCACTATACGACTGTAGAGACTCATTACAACTTGCTACTACAAGTCGTAGCCAAGATAGTTTCTAGGGAAGCCACACACTGCTGACCGTATAAATCAATTATTATACCTTGTAATGGGTCCCTATGACTCGTAGGGTCCAGTCGTAGTGAACACAAAAACCATTTAGGGTAAACACTGGACATCTTACAATTTTCATCGAACGACTCTTAATGAGTCCTTATGACTCTTAGTGAGCCACTCGTACTCAGAGTAGAAATTAGTTATACAATTACTATTTAGATTATGTTTTGAGTTTAATAACTCATCCAGACTCCTTACGAATTATAGGGTAAGTCGTAGTCAAAGATATAAGGATAAATTTTTTGAAATATTTTCAAGGACCAAAAACCTGGGGTATTGCAACATAAAACTTGGTTGAGGTTAAAAGTCAATGTAGTGCCCAAATCACAAGGCGAGGGATGAACACTTGATGGAACTGAACTCGAACACAAAGCCAATAGTTAATAATGTAACAGGTGGTGCTTTTATGGTTCTTATATTTACTAATGAGATTATGATCTTGGATAGGCTAAAAAATAAGTAGAGCTTAGCATCTAGGGATTCTGAGGTAGCAAGCAATAAATATTTAGTTCACCTATCAGGGAGAAACACTAATTAGAAAAAGAACGTGACCAAGACATAGCTCACATAAAGACACAAATGGATATACTCACAAAAAATCTATTGTATAGTAATGTTTAGAATGTCAAGACAGTAGGGTCCCAAAGTAGAGCAACTGAATCTGATTTTGAAGAAGAAGTAAACTATTTGAATAACCAGGGGGTTTCCAGGATAATAGCTAAGGATATCAAGGTCAAAAATATCAAAGGGATAACTATTATGAAAATTTTAGTTATAGAGACCATTAACAAAGAAATTAGAAGACTAAGGTGATCAAAGTGGGTTGTATGTGCCACCTATAAGTCATGATAATACTGCCAATGATCCAGGGAATATGTATATAGAAGCTACGATGGCTAAATTTCTAAAAGGGATAGAATCAATTGGTGTAGGTGTTAAAGATATAAAAACTAACTTATCAACTATGAGTCAACTAGTGGATTCCCATTCTGCGTTAATTAAACAATTAGTGCACCAAATTAATTTAAAAGTAGAACGTTGTTAAGTGATATAGTGCAAACACTTGAGGAGTTATGGAACTTGTCTATTTATTACCACAAGAATGGCAAAGTATTACTTGAGCCATATCTGGTGGTTCATTTTTATGTAGATGAGGATATATATGAAGATAAGGTCATTATTAAGTGTTGATTCAAAAAATGGTCCATTGTTTGAGAAGATGGAGTTAGGTAAGAAGTCCACTATATAACAACCACCTATATGGATGGATGAAGATGCGAAAAGTGAAAAAAGGGGAAAAATGTAGAAATACCTCTAGCTAAAATTCCTAGGCCTCCTCCTCCATTGCTATATAAGGTGAAAAAGAAGGTAAAAAATGGAAAATTCAGTAAGTCATGGCCATGTTGAAGCAATTTTTAATAAATGTTCAATTGATTGAGGCTTTCTAACAAATGATAGGGTATGCTGATGATAGGCGAATTTACACGCCTAAAGTACTATATTTTACCCATATTTTAGCTAAGTTTTGAGGACAAATTATATAATTCATGCACTTTTAGTCCTTTTTCCTGTAAGTGAGCTAACAAACGTGATTAGCAAGTTTTCAGGAATAAATGATGCAGATGTCAACATTTTATGGATAAATTGACGCCAAAGAAAGCTTCACGAAATAAGGAAGGGGAATCTTACACGCCAAGGACCAAAAGTGGCGCATGGAAAATCTATCCCGGGCAAAAACAACAATTCTAAAGACTTTGGGGACTAGCAGTAACTTAGTAGGATTAGGATAATGATACATTAACCTAGTAGGATTGGGTTAAGTAATGCATTAGCTTAGTAGGAATAGGATAGGGGTATTATAAATACCCTATTTTGCTAGAGATTATTATCATTTTCATTCTACTTCTTATTCCACAACTTACAACTCGGATTCTAATCCTTCCATTAATTCTAATTTTTATTCTTCTTCTATTCATCGATTCAATTCTTAATTTCCGCAATAAGAGAAATGTTACTTGCAAAGAAAGTCACGCCTAAACGCCTACCACACTTTGCTACACGAAATCTTTATTGTGGTATAATAATAATGTCTATTGTGATTTCCTTCGCACTCATGGGTAACTAAACTTCTCTGTTGGGGTTATGGAAGCCTTATGAGATACTATCTAAGGCTATGAGTTTGTGAATTCGTGACACGTGTGTTGCTTATATCATTATTCTCTTCATCTTAATGCAAATTCTTGTGGTTGCAAACGCATAGAATACGCCAGTATAGCATTAACTTGTTCGAAAGAAAAGTTATATGTCTAGAAAAGAGATAATGTCAAGGTAATAGGGTCCCATCCCCTATTAAAAAGTTAGTGCCATAACTGGATTAACTTCTTGGAGAATTTGTACCGTTAGATACGCTTTAAGCTCGAAAGAGTTAAAGTGAAATAGTCCTTGTTGAGGTCGAAAGACGCTTGGATTTACCATCGAATACAATTCTCTATAAGCACATGCATGTCTGAATTCCGTACAACTCATAGCCAATAGAGACGTACAACTCATAAGGTGGACACAACCCCAACTTCTCAATTCTCATTGTTTAACATCTTACTAAAATATTCTTTCTTTTTACTTTGCTATTTTCCGTTTCTACTTTATTACTTTGTTTACATTATTTTGCACGCTAAAACTCCCCCCTTTTTATGAGACTTGCACTAAAAGTCTAGTAATCTTTGCTTACTTGTTGACCAAGCTATTCCCTGTGGGATCGATACCCAACCCAGTTGGGTTTTATATTTGACTACGACCGCTTTACACTCCTACGAGAGCTGTAGATTGAGCGTTATCAAAAATTAGCACCGTTGCCGGGGAATACGAGTGTCAATTAAGTTGTGATAATTACTAGACCCTTTGGTCAAAGATTCTCGTACTTTTACTTTTAGTTTTTGTTTTTGTTTTCTGCAGGTTTTTATTCAGTGCATGCCCCATACTTGAAGTTCTGGTCAACCGTTAGTTCCTATCAATCCTGAACCACAACGTATTGGCAGAATGGAGGCACAACACGAAATTGAAAGGATGGCTGCTCAACAGGAACAGGCGAGACTAGCTGCTCTTGCCGCCGCTCAAGTGCATCAACAAAATATTGACAACCCTGGGCGAGCAATGAATCCCGACGATGAGGACCTAGGTGGTGATGAGTTACTAAACCCTAGGCATGCTGCTGAGATCGTAACACCTGCCAACAGAAGAGATCATCAAGCTAGGTTTAGGCCTGAACGCCGAGTTATGCAACCAGCTTTCGACGATGATGATGATGATCTTGATGGAGCCGGAGCCACAGGAGCCATTATTCCTCCACCATTGGCACCCAGAGCCAAGTTCAACATCACAAGCACCATGATTCAGTTATTGTAACTCAAGGGATTATTTGGTGGACTAGCAGGAGATGATCCGAATATGCATCTGATCAACTTTATTTCTACATGCAAGTCGTTTGACAATCCTGGCGTTGGTCAGAATGCAATTCGATTATGCCTATTTCCATTGTCTCTATCTGGGGAGGCAACTCTATGGTTGTATAGGCTGACTCCTGATTCTATTACAAATTGGAGGAAATTGAGAGACGCTTTCCTAGAAAGATTCTTTCCTCTATCCAAAAGAGCACAATTGAGAGATGAAATCAGCAACTTTCGGCAGCTTCCAACTGAAGCCCTTCATGAAACATGGGAGAGGTTCAAGACAAAGCTAACGAGGTGCCCAAACCATCACATGACTAATGTTCACCTAATGTAGATACTATACAGAGCCTTGAATTCAATAACTAAACCAGTGGTGGATAATGCGGCTGGAGGATCTTTTATGGACCTCACCTTTGGTCAAGCAAGCAATATGCTAGATCGTATGACAAAGCAAAGTAGAGCTTGGCATACCAGGGATTTTGAGGTAGAAAGCCCCACTTTATCTATTGGCATGACTGCATAACAAAGGAGAAGAGAAGAAGAGCGTGATCAAGATATAACGCACATGAAAACACAAGTGGATCTTCTTACAAAGCATCTATTATCAGGGAAGACCAAAAAAGTCAAAGCTGTTGCATCGAAAGGAAGAGACGAATCTGATTCGGAAGAAGAGGCCAACTACTTATACAATCAGGGGGGTTTCCGAGGGAATACCCAAGGAAACCAAGGTCGGAACTATTTTGATAAATCTGGAAACAAGGACTAAGGTAGTTGGAAGAACAAGAATGAAAAGAGTGGTTTGTATGTTCCCCCAGGAAGACGTGACACCACCACATCTAGTTCTGGAAATATGGAAGAGATGATGGCTAAACTATTGAAAGAAGTGGAAGCAACGAGCGCTGGAGTAACGGAGGTAATAAATTATTTATCCTATATGAAGCAATTAGTTGATTCTCATTCCACTTCAATCAAGCAAATAGAGCAGCAATTGAGCCAACTTTCAACAGCACTCAATCAAAGAAAGGCTGGCACTTTACCTAGCGACACTGTGAAAAACCCAAGGAATGATGGTTCATGCATGGCTGTTACTACCCGAAGTGGTAAGGTGCTGGAAACTTCATCAAAAGGCAAGCAAGTGGTTGATGAAATAGTGGACATTGATGATAACACAAAAGGAGAGGAATTCATGGAAGCTACCCACGACGTCCATGACGTCACACCGAGCATGTTGTAGCCTGAAAAGGCTGAAAAATGGAAGCAAGAGGAGAAGAAAACCGTGGAGAGAACAATTACCTATCCACCACCACCTTTTCCTCAAAGATTGAAGAAGGTGGAGGATGATACAAAGTTCAGCAAATTCATGACTATGTTAAAGAAACTGACTATTAATGTTCCATTGGTAGAGGCACTTGAACAAATGCCTGGGTATGCAAAGTTTATGAAGGATCTTTTGACAAAGAAGCGGGAAGCTAGCTATGAGTTGAAAGATGACGTTCATCACTGCAGCGCAATCGCTACCCGGTCACTAGTTCAGAAGAAGGCTGGCCCCGGTGCTTTTACTATTCCTTGCACCGTTGGATCTTTGAATTTTCCCAAGGCATTATTTGATTTAGGAGTGAGCATCAATTTGATGCCATTATCTATCTATAAAAAGTTGGGGTTAGGAGATCCTACTCCAACCAATATGAGGCTCGTAATGGCGGATAGATCGGTAAAACGACCTGTTGGTATTCTATGTGATGTATTGGTAAAGGTTTCTTCATTCATATTTCCGGCAGACTTCGTTATTTTGGATTGCAAGGCAGACTCAGAAGTTCCCATAATCTTGGGGCACCCATTCCTTGCTACAGGAAGTGTGCTCATTGATTTGAGAGCTAATGAGCTTTCATTCCGAATAAATGACGAAGTAGTTCGCTTTGATGTGTGCCAAGCAATGAAGCAACCCAAAGAGCTGAACGTATTCTCAGTGGCTGATGTTTACTTTGATGATGAGGAAGAATTACTTGAAGAAGAACAAATTATTGAAGACCCATTGGCGATTGTGCACATGAATGGAGAGAGTAAGGATGCTGAAAATTGCGAACAAGCTATTTGTGCTCTATCAGGATTAGGGACATATCGCCATGCGCCCAAAAAGCTGGACCTTGATCTCAAAAATTGACCCACACCACCAGCTAAGCCATCTATTGAAGAGCCACCCACGTTAGAATTGAAGGAGCTGCCGAGTCATTTAAAGTATGCATTCTTAGGAAACGGAGACACACTTCCAGTCATTGTGGCAGCAGATTTGGGTGAGCAACAAGTTGCAGCTCTCATTGCTATTCTACGGAAGTATATAAGAGCCATTGGTTGGACCATTGCTGATATTATTGGTATTCCACCTGGGATTTGTACACACAAGATTCAGCTTGAAGAAAAATGCACACCCACCATTGAGCATCAAAGACGTCTCAATCCACCTATGCAAGAAGTAGTCAAGAAAGAAATAATTAAGTGGTTAGACGCAGGAGTTGTGTATCCAATCTCTGACAGTACATGGGTAAGCCCGGTATAATGTGTTCCCAAGAAAGGAGAAATAACGGTGGTCGCGAATGAAAAGAATGAGCTTATTCCACTCAGACCCATCACCGGATGGAGAATATGCATGGACTACCGAAAGCTGAATTCATGGACGCTCAAAGATCACTTTCCAATGCCATTCATGGACCAAATGCTAGATCGATTAGCGGGGAAAAGATGGTTTTGTTTCTTAGACGGTTATAATCAGATTTGCATTGCCCCCGAAGACCAAGAGAAGACAACATTCACATGTCCATATGGCACGTTTGCCTTCAAACGTATGCCATTCGGGCTATGTAATGCACCAGCCACCTTTCAGCATTGTATGATGTCCATTTTTTCTGATATGGTTGAAGCACTTTGGAGGTATTCATGGACGACTTTTCAGTTGTTGGCGAATCGTTTGAAGCGTGCTTGGCAAACCTAAGTATGGCATTGCAAAGATGTGTAGAATTCAATCTAGTGCTGAATTGGGAAAAGTGCCACTTCATGATAAAAGAAAGAATCGTTCTTGGGCATAAAATCTCCGAAAGAGGAATTGAGGTTGATCGAGCAAAAATTGAAGTCATCGAGAAGCTACCTCCCCCAATTTTAGTGAAGGGAGTTCGTAGTTTTCTCGGTCATGCAGGTTTCTATCGGCGATTCATCAAAGACTTCTCCAAAATTGCGAGTCCATTGTGCAAACTCTTGGAGAAAGATGCCAAGTATGACTTCAATGAAGATTGTTTGAAGGCATTCTAATGCCTCAAAAGAAAACTCATTGAAGCCCCTATTATGATAGCACCAGATTGGTCTCTACCATTCGAAGTCATATGTGATGCTATTGGGGTTGCTGTTGGCGCTGTACTTGGACAGAGGAAGGAGAAATTATTTCATCCTATCTACTATGCTAGAAAGGTCCTAAACGACGCCCAAAAGAACTATACTGTCACAGAACAAGAGCTTCTAGCAGTTGTGTATGCTTTTGAGAAGTTCCGGGCGTATCTGTTGGGAACCAAAGTGATCGTTCATACAGACCATGCAGCTCTGAGGTATCTAATGACAAAGAAGGATGCAAAACCAAGACTAATTCGATGGGTTTTGCTACTGTAAGAATTTGATTTCGAGGTTAAAGATAGAAGAGGTTGCGAAAACCAAGTGGCTGATCATCTATCTAGACTCGAGAACGAGCATGTGGCGCAGCCTGAAATCGAGATTGATGATGCATTCCCTGACGAGGAGATCTTAGCGACAATAATGGAAGGACTACCATGGTATGCTGACTTTGCAAATTTTGTGGTGAGTAATATGATACCTGCAAACTTATCTTACCATCAAAAGAAGAAGTTTATGCATGATGTAAAACACTACTTTTGGGATGAGCCATATTTTTTTTGACGATGCGCGGATGGTGTTATCCGACGATGTATATCCCATGTAGAGGTGCCTGATATATTGGAAGCATGCCACACTTCCCAAGTTGGGGGACATCACCCAGGTAATTGGACAACAAGGAAGGTATTGCAAAGTGGATATTATTGGCCTTCAATATTCAGAGATGCCTACGACTTTGTGAGAAGATGCGACCAGTGTCAGCAACAAGGTGCTATTTAAAAACACCATGAGATGCCCATGTCGAAAATCCTTGAAGTAGAGCTCTTTGATGTATGGGGTATTGATTTCATGGGTCCATTCGTAAATTCGTTTGGAATGAAGTACATCCTAGTTGCTGTAGATTATGTCTCAAAATGGGTTGAAGCTGTAGTGTTGGCCGAAAATGAGGGAAAGAGTGTTGTAGCATTCTTAAAGAGAAATATCTTCTCTCACTTTGGAGTACCACGTACTATCATAAGCGATGGAGGATCTCACTCCTGCAACAAGCTATTCAAATCCGTGTTGGCAAAATATGGTGTCAAGCAACATAAGGTAGCCACGCCTTATCACCCACAAACTAGCGGCCAGGTAGAGGTTTCCAACCGAGAGATCAAGCAAATCCTCGCTAAAACGGTAAATGCTAATAGGACAGATTGGTCTCGGAAGTTGGACGATGCACTATGGGCTTATAGGACTGTATTCAAAACACCAATTGTCATTTCCCCGTACCAACTAGTTTATGGGAAGGCTTGTCACTTACCCATTGAGCTTGAGCATAAGGCATTGTGGGCTTTGAAACGATTAAATTTGAGCTGGGATGATGCAATGAATCTGAGATTGGAGCAACTGAACGAGATGGATGAATTCCGTCTACATGCTTATGAAAGATCGGATCTCTACAAGGAGCGGATGAAAAAGTATCATGATCAGCGGATTGTTCGACGAAACTTTTAAAAGGATGATATGGTACTTCTCTTCAATTCCAGACTGAAGTTATTCCCAGGTAAGTTAAAGTCTAAGTGGTCTGGTCCATACAAAGTTAACCAAGTCTACTCGTCTGGAGTAGTTGAGTTGGAAGACACTAATGGTGTTATCTTCAAGGTGAATGGCCAACGAGTAAAACCATATATCGGTCCTCTTGATTCGATAAACTATATGGCCATCACTTATCTCGATGAAGTCTAAGTACTCGAGATAGCCATGTTGTGCTGCGACAATAAATCAAGCGTTAGATGGGAGGCAACCCATCGTTTTTCATTTTTTGTCTTATTACGTGTTTTCTTTTGATAAATAAAAATCCAAAAAGAAGAGTCGTGCCACGACCAAAACTAAGGCGCTTGATGGGAGGCAACCCATCGTTCTAATCGTCTTTATTGTTTTTGAGTAAATGTAGGTGCAAAGAGGTGTAAAACGAGGAGGTCGGTTTCAAATTTTGATTTGGACGTATTGCATGTTAAAGGTGGTAAGTTAGGAATGAAGAAGCAAAAGGCTATGGATTTAGCATTGCTCATGAAAATATAGGCATCGAACAAGGCTAGGCCTAGGTAAAACTAGGCCACGAACAAGGCAAGGCCTATACTATGGCCTAAGGTTTCGGAATCTAGTGTGCCATAGCATAGGCGCCGCCCATGCCCAAGTATGCCATAGCATAGGTGCCTCCTATGCTAATGCCTTTTGTCTCTGAATCTCATATGCCATGCTAAAGGCGCCGCCTATGCCTAGGAATTCCATGGCATAGGCGCCGCCTATGCTAGACAATGCTTTGCAAAAGGCGCCGCCTATGCCAAGCATAGGCAAAGCAAAAAGGCGCCGCCTATGGTCACTTCTTGTCTCCAAATCCGATTTTAAATGGGTCAAAACCCGACCCAACCTTTTCCTATAAATATGAGACTTAGTCTTGAACCAAAAACACATTGGAAACCTAGCTTATGCGCCGCCTATAGTCTCAAAATCCTCTCAAAAATTTTCCTTTTACTCTTTTTCTTCACAAGAACATCATCCAAAGGCATCAATCAAGTAAGTACTACTTTGTTCTTCATTTATATTCCGTAAGTACTACGTTACTACGTCTATTATGAATTGTTGAATCTTGAAAGAAGTAGTGGTGATGTGAATGTGTTTGAATTGTTGTGATACAACTAAGTGAGTGAATGAATACGTAAGGATGATCTTAACTTGTTCCCAACTTGAATTTGATTTTGATGCATTGTCATACTTTTGCGGAATTGAAATGGTCACTAAAATTGCATAATCTTGTCACTTGCATACTTACATGTTGGAATGACTTGTTCATCGGAATAAGACTTATAGTTGCCTACCAACATAGGAGGTTGTGCTTATTGTTAGATACTATACCTTGATTCAATCCCTATGTAGTAGTCCTTGATATATCAAACATGAAAGTATTGCCAAGATTACAAGAAGTATGACTGCACTAATTTTATTGTTGGAATATAGCACCTAAACGTATATCGATGAAGTCTGAGTAATCGACGTCGTTCACTGCACTAGTCTGTACAAACAAACTAAGTGTGGGGTGGTGCCACTACTTCTTGTTTATAGATTGTATACATCGAGATGATGCTAACATAAACATTGTTTTAGTCTCAGTTACAATGGCACCCAAAGCAAGACAAGGCAAAGATAAGGCTACCACTTCACAAAAAGGCAAGAAAAGAGGCCGCAAAGAGCAAGGAGAATCATCCTTGATGCAAGTACCACGCTGCATGTTCGAAATTAAATGGGTTTTAGAGGAGGAAGAAAAGGAATGGTATAGGAACAACAAAGAGAAGAAATATGTTCATGTGGACTTGATAAACAAGGAAAGCCTAGCAAAGAAAGAGCCGCGCATGTTGGCCAAGATCATGGCGTTACATCTTGATTTCATCTTCCGAGACATGGGAGAATACAATCTCGATTTAACAAGAGAATTCTATGCCAACTGGTCACCGAAAACCACAGGAAGCGAGGTCAAGATTCGGGGCCAAGTTTTACAACTCAATGCGGATGACTTCAACTCTTTTCTTGGCTTTCCTGTCGTTGATCCATCACCATTCAAAGAGCTGTACAGTAGACCTCCATACAGAGCCATTCAGCACACACTTTGTGGAACAAGATCCATGGAACAGTGGAGAAGACATAAAGACACCGGACGACACAACACCTTCCCATATGCTCCTTTGAATAGGGAAGCAAGGATATGGTTGCGTATAGTCAACTCTTGCCTTATTCCAGGGATGCAATACACCAAGATAACAAGAGATAGAGTGTGCCTGGTATATGCATTGATGATGAATGTCCCTATCAACATCGGGGCAATCATTTGCTCCACAATGCAGAAAGCTAGGCTACACAAGCGGTCCCACTTCAGCTTTGGCAATCTGTTGACTGCAATCTTGAGGAAGGAAGACATCGAAGAGGAACCGGCTGATCATACACTCCCACACAACCTGAAGAAGTTTGACCTCACAAAGGTCAAAGATGCTGAATCAATACATGGCGTCAACCTTACTACTGCTGAGAGACATGCTCGGGATGAGAGTTTTTTTTGCCATCTTTATGGCATGACTCAGTTTACAATGATGAGCGGAGGTCGTGTTCCAACTGCTACAGAGCTTCAACAGCTGGATCATGACTATCCAATGAATGTGCATGCAAGGGAGATGTGTGGAGTAGGTACATATTTTGAGGAACCTCTTGATGACGATGTGCCGATCAATGATGATCGATGAATGCCAGACTCCGACGTGGAGGAGAATTCTGATGACGATGACTCCAATGATGATTCCGACGAAGGGGGTATGACCCCAGACATAGAGGAGGAGTCCGACTAACCAGGTTCTTCTTATTTATTTTCCACTGAGTGCAGTGTGTCCCGTCTAAGTGTGGGGTGCTGGTATTTGCATGCTATACTTCCTTATCTACATTTGCTTATTTATGTGTGTTTTGCTTATTTATGTTTGTTTGTTTTAATTGTTTTAGGAAATTTTTTTGATAGGCAGCATGGTATTATAACAAGAGTTTGTGCTAAAATCATTACTATCGAGACGTTTAGGCTCTAATTGTGACTCACTGTGTGATAATTGTGTGGTTTAATTCCTTCATACGTTTGGTCAAGAGTCTATACTGCTCCCAATAAAGTCAACCATGTGCCTTGTGTGTGTAAGGATATAGTATATTCTGTGTTTGTGGCTGATGCAAGAACTTGCCTGGTATGTATGTAAAACGAAAAATAAGGAGTGCAAGTCTAGAAGATGATTTAGGCATTTCTTTGGCAACCTGTAATTGTTTACCTTCTTTTTACCTACCCATGGACATTATCCTAGTTAACCCCTTTGAGCCTTTAGCCTATTTTCTTTGACAACCTCATATGTAAGCCTAATCAATTTTTTCAAGACCGTAATTTGATCCAAATTCCTAAGTGCTTTAAAGCGTAAAGTCATGTGACAAAATAAGAGGAAATTGGGTGAGTATGATGCTTTAGAATGTAATGGTGCTTGAAATTGTTATGAAAAAGAATTGCTATCATAAGAGGTGTGTTATGAAAATAAAAAGGAAAGGAAAACTAAAAAGTTAGTTGTGTTTAAAATTGAAAAACAAAAGAAGAGAAAAAGGGTGGTAGAATGAAAGAAAGAAGAAAGGTTGTTTGAAAAGAAAGTATTAATGGCATAATGTGATGTATTAAAGCGCTTAGGAACATATTCACTATTTCTGGCCAAAATAGTCCTGCCCGTCCCTTAGCCTACATTACAACTTGTAAAAGACCTATTTGATCCTAAGCTTAGCATTCTGATTATTTGTGGAGCATTACACTAAGGGCAAGCCTATGGTCATCAGTTGCAACATATGAATTCTTTGTGAGAGCAAGAGCAACGATACTCGTATACCCATGTTCGATAAATATACAATACTTGTGAGTGATTATGAGTAATATATTGTGAGACACACATGGTTGATGAGTTTTGGATAGTTGTGTATGATTCTTTGTGCCTTGACTTTTGAATATGAGTTGACCACCATCACGAGTCTATGTTAGAGGTTAAATTGTTTCTACTAATGATCGGAAAACTATTCTTTGTTGATAATTGTTGTGCATGTCTTGACGAATATTTTGTGTTGTAATTGTGAAACCCTAAGTAAATGATTAGATGGACATGATATTTTGTTCGAGGACGAACAAAGCTTTAAGTGTGGGGTGTTGATGATAGGCGAATTTACACGCCTAAAGTACTATATTTTACCCATATTTTAGCTAAGTTTTGAGGATAAATTATATAATTCATGCACTTTTAGTCCTTTTTCCTATAAGTGAGCTAACAAACGTGATTAGCAAGTTTTCAGGTATAAATGATGCAGATTTCAGCATTTTATGGATAACTTGATGCCAAAGAAAGGTTCACGAAAGAAGGAAGGGGAATCTTACACGCCAAGGACCAAAAGTGGCGCATGGAAAATCTATCCCGGGCAAAAACAACAATTCTAAAGACTTTGGGGACTAGCAGTAACTTAGTAGGATTAGGATAATGATACATTAACCTAGTAGGATTGGGTTAAGTAATGCATTAGCTTAGTAGGAATAGGATAGGGGTATTATAAATACCCTATTTTGCTAGAGATTATTATCATTTTCATTCTACTTCTTATTCCACAACTTACAACTCGGATTCTAATCCTTCCATTAATTCTAATTTTTATTCTTCTTCTATTCATCGATTCAATTCTTAATTTCCGCAATAAGAGAAATGTTACTTGCAAAGAAAGTCACGCCTAAACGCCTACCACACTTTGCCACACGAAATCTTTATTGTGGTATAATAATAATGTCTATTGTGATTTTCTTCACACTCATGGGTAATTAAACTTCTCTGTTGGGGTTATGGAAGCCTTATGAGATACTATCTAAGGCTATGAGTTTGTAAATTCGTGATACGTGTGTTGCTTATATCATTATTCTCTTTATCTTAATGCAAATTCTTGTGGTTGCAAACGCATAGAATACGCTTGTATAGCATTAACTTGTTCGAAAAAAAAGTTATATGTCTGGAAAAGAGATAATGTCAAGGTAATAGGGTTTCATACCCTATTAAAAAGTTAGTGCCGTAACTGGATTAACCTCTTGGAGAATTTGTACCGTTAGATACGCTTTAACCTCGAAAGAGTTAAAGTGAAATAGTCCTTGTTGAGGTCGAAATACGCTTGGATTTACCATCGAATACAATTCTCTTTAAGCACATGCATGTCTGAATTCCGCACAACTCATAGCCAATAGAGACGTACAACTCATAAGGTGGACATGACCCCAACTTCTCAATTCTCATTGTTTAACATCTTACTAAAACATTCTTTCTTTTTTACTTTGCTATTCTCCTTTTCTACTTTATTACTTTGTTTACATTATTTTGCATGCTAAAACTCCCCCCTTTTTATGAAACTTGCTCTAAAAGTCTAGTAATCTTTGCTTACTTGTTGACCAAGCTATTCCTTGTGGGATCGATACCCAACCTAGTTGGGTTCTATATTTGACTACGACCGCTTTACACTCCTACGAGAGCTGTAGATTAAGCGTTATCATATGCAAAGTTCATAAAAGACCTGGTTACTAAGAAGAGAACAGTGATCTATGAGATAATAGATAACCTTCATCATTGCAGTGCCATTACCATAAGATCACTAGTTTAAAAGAAATGTGACCTTTGAGATTTCACTATCCCATGCATAAGTGGTGCCTTTAGTTTTGCAAAGGCACGTTATGATCTTGGAGTGAGGATTAACTTGATGCTGTTAGCTATATATTAGCAGTTGGGTTTAGAAACTCCCAAGCCTTTATCTATGTGGTTGTTGATGGCAGACTATTCAGTGAAGAAACCTATGGGTATTCTTTTTGATGTGTCGGTGAATGTGGAAACTTTTATATTTCTATAAAACACGGTAATTATTGATTGGAAGGTTAAATTTAAGGTGCCTATAATATTGGGTAGTCCATTTCTAGCCATTAAAAGAATATTGGTAGATATGGAGCGAAATGAGCTAAAATTTAGAGTTAATAATGAAGAGGTGAACGTTGATGTTTGGTATTCAATAAAGCAGCCTAAAAAGATGAATGTGGTATAGGTTATTACTGTTGTAGAAGAAAGTGAAATAGAGGTGGATGTTGAAAAGAGATTTGCTATTGAGACTTTTGTAGCATTATTGATGAGCTTTGACAGTGATAGAATTGAGGAATATGACAAAAAAATGTCTGCATTAATCAAAATGGGTTCATACTCATATACTCCAAAGAAATTAGACTTAGATTTAAAAAATACAAAGCCATCTATTAAAAAGTCGCCAATGTTGGAGTTGAAAGAATTGACAAGTCATTTGAGATATATGTTTTTGGGCGAAATGAATACCTTATCAGTAATCATTGCAGCAAATTTGGTAGAGCAGTATGTTGAGGCTCTTATTTTAGTATTGATAAGATATAAAAGAGCTATTGGATGGATAATCACAAATATTATTATTATTTCATTAGGTATTTGTACCCACAAGATTCATTTAGAGGAGGATTGTATGCCTTCTATGGACCATTAGTGTAGGCTTAATCCACCTATCAAAAGGTAGTTAAAAAGGATATAATTAAGTGGCTTGACGTGGTATGGTGTACGCGATATCAGATAGCAAGTGGGTAAGACCTGCCCAGTGTGTATCAAAGAAAGGAGGCATAACCATGGTAGAAAATAAAAAATAAATAAATTGATTCTTCTTATTAGGGAAACCACAAGATTGGGAGTGTGTATGGATTATAGGAAGTTGAACTCATGGATACTCTGAGATCACTTTCCAATGCCCTTCATAGATTAAATATTGGATAGGCTAGCTGGAAGAGGTTGGTATTACTTTTTGGATGGTTACTCTGGAATGAGATTATTTGGGAGAAGGTGGGAGTTGCCTTGGTGGAGGATAAGTTGTGAGAAGTGAGGCTAAATTGGTTCAGGCATGTGATGAGGAGGGGCCCTAATGCTCCAGTGCAGAGGACATGGAGGTGATTAGGAATGATATGGAGCAATTACATCTTATAGAGGACATGAACCTTGATAAAAAGGTGTGGAGGATGTGGATTAGGGTAGAAGGTGGGAGCACGAAAGTAGTAATAGGGGAGTTCTCCTTTGGGTCTAGAGTTTATAGTTCATAGTGTTGTGGTTGTAGTTTGGGGATAGTGGTGTTGGATTTTTTGCATCCCGTACTAGTTTATTATGCACTTATTTTTTGTGTTTGTTATACGGTTAGTTTGTTTTGTGTACCATACTAGTTTATATGCACCTACTTTTTGTATTTGTTATACTGTTATTGGTCCTAAGCCGGGGGTCTATCAGAAATAGCCTCTCTACTTTTCTTGAGGTAGTGGTATGGTCTGCATGTACTCTACCTTCCCCAGACCCCATTAGGTGGGAATAAACTGGGTATGTTGTTGTTGTACTCTGGATACAACCAAATATATATTACACAAGAAGACTTAGGAAAGGACAATGTTCACATGTCCCTATGGTACTTTTACATTTAAGCGAATGTCATTTGGGTAGTGTAATGCTCCAACCACCTTCCAAAGTTTTATCATGTTGATTTTCTCTGATATTATTAAGGATACCTTTGAAGTTTTCATAGATGACTCTTTGATAGTGGGAGATTCATTTGAAGACTCTTTGATAGATTTGAGTAATGCATTGCAACATTGTAAAGAGTTCAATCTTGTGCTCAACTAGGAGAAGTGTAACTTCATGGTAAAGAAGGGCATAGTATTGGGCCACACGATCTCAATAAAGGGGATCAAAGTGGAACAATCCAAAATTAAGGTTATTAAAAAGCTACCTCCACTAATATCAGTGAAGGTTGTGTAAAGTTTTTTAGGCCATGTAGGATTCTACAGGAGGTTTATAAAGGCTTCTCCAAAATTGCCAACTATGTGTGCAAATTAATTGAGATCAAAGTAATATTTGTATGAAATGATGAGCATTTGAAATCTTTCGAGTTACTTAAGGAGAAATTAGTAGTATAACCCATTATGATTGTTCCAAACCCTTTTAATTGATGTGTGATGTGATGTGTCGTGGTTTCATAGAACTATTGATGCATAAAATTTTATAAATATGCATTTATATAGGTTGTTTTATTGGATATAATATGTGTTTTGTGTTTGTTGCAGGTAAATTAGGTTGGAAGTAGTGTTGTCTAAAAAGAAAGAAAAATTTCTAAGAAGTTGAAGTATTGACAAGCATGACTCGTGTAGTTACCTAGAGACAAGTTACCAGAGTCGTGGTAATAATAGTCATTGTGGATGATTTATAGAAGTGAAATAAATATTGACCATGACTCGTGAAGTATCTTGCTAACTTTTTTGGGATCTGGACTTTGTACACTATTTTAGGGGTAGATCAGAAGGTACTTAGATTGAGGTTGTTCCCTTTTTCATTGGCTGGAGAAGCTTATTTATGGTTGACAGAGCTTTATAAAGGATCAATCACCACTTGGAATGAATTTCATAGGCAATTCTTAACCCATTTCTTTTCTCTGACCAGAATGTTGTAGTAACAAGATAAGATATACAACTTCAGAAAACTATATTCTGAATCTATATATGAGGCTTGGTTCTGATTTAAGAAGATGTTGAGCCTTGAACATTAGTTCTCTAGCTATGGCAGATAGAATCATTGGAGAAGCATTCACGAGGCTATTCAAGTAAGCAGCTTCTGAGGTTCTAGACGAAATATCTCTCACAAATTGAGGGTGACATACACGAGAAGCAAAGGAGGGGGGGGGGGGGCAAGGGTGTTACACTTATGCTATTAGGTATTTTGGCAACCATATAGTGGTTGATGATGTTGTGGTACAATAGATTGTGCAGCTTGGAACTGATATTGGCGTACTGACAAAGAAGTTTGCAGCAGTGAATTCTTAGAAAGTGAATGCAGTAAGTGCACATAGGATGACTTCTAAAGCATATGAGTCTAACTTAGAGGAGGAATCCAAGGATATAGATTGATAAGTGTAGGGTTTCTTAGCGAAAGGTAAAGGGAACCAAGGTTGGAACTATTATGGACATAGATATAAATATCGCAGTAAGGATCATAAGGGTGACTAGAGAATAAACAATGACTACAAGGAGAAGGGGGATATGTATGTTCCATTAGGCAGTCGTGATACTAAATCAAGGATGGAGGCGATGTCTAAATTGGTGAAAGGTCAATGAAGTCAGGAGACTTTCCTTAAGGAGAACAAGGCTGATATATTAGGTTTGAACCAAAAGGTTGAGTTACATGCGACTGTTGTTAAATAGTCAGAGCAACAGTTTTGGTAGATGTCTGCCACTTTAAGTTAGACACAACCGGGTACCCTCCCGAGTAACATAATTTAGAATCTAACAAATGACAATCACTATTTAGTAATCACCACTCGGAGTGGTAAGTCTATTATTGATTTCCCATTGCCTACTATTAATGTTCCAAAATATGATAGTACTATGGATGTTGATACACCTGATATGGAAGATGAGAAAGCAACAAGTGTTGATCCTGCTATTGTAGTGGATAATGCTAGTGTTAAAGACTATTCCACGACCTGCTTCTTATTTTCTTCAAAGGCTTAAGAAGAAGCAAGAGAAAGGAAATATCAAAAGTTCCTATCAATGTTGAATGAACTAACTGTTAATATCTCTCTTGTAGAGGCATTAGAGAAAATGCCAGGTTATTTAAAGTTCATGAAATACTTGGTTACTAAAAAGTGGACGGTGAGTTTTGAACCCACTGATAATGTGTATTATTATTATGTTATTGCTTCTAGATCATTTGTAGAGAATAAGGAGGACCCTGGAGCTTTCACTATTTCATTCACTATTGGGTACTTCAACTTTTCTTAGGCTTTGTGTGACTTGGGAGACAACATCAATCTGGTGCTGCCGGTGGTATATAAGCAGTTGGCATTAAGGGAACCCAAATTGATGACTATAAAGTTATTGATAGCTGACCTCATTGTGAAGAGGCCGATAGGTATTCTTTGTGATGTGTTGGTGAAGGTAGCTTCCTTTATATCTCCATCTTATTTTGCTATTATTGACTGTGAGGTGGACTTTCAGGTTCCCATCATCTTGGATAGACCCTTCCTAGCTACGGTTAGCGTATTGGTTGGTATGGAATTGGGGCAGATAAAGTTCAGAATTAATGATAAGCAAATGGTTTTTAATGTATGCCAGTCAATAAAGAAGCCTGATGATATGCAAGTAGTGTCTGTGCTAGACGCTATTGATGATGATATTGCTGTAGTTCCTGTGCCCATTGAAGAAAGACTTGGAGTAGAGGTATTAACAGTAGTGATTATGAACTTTGATTGTGATAGCATTGGTGAATATGATAAGATGGCGAACACATTGTATGGTAGAGGTTCTTATACTTATGCTCCAATAAAGCTTGATCTGGATTTGAAAAATAAAACTACTCCTCCCGCTCGACCATCTATTAAAGAGCCACGGATCTTAGAGTTGAAGGCCCTTCTATCTCACCTTTGATATGTATTTTTGGGGGCTCATAATACTTGATGGTGATTATTATAGCTGACTTAGTAGAGACTGAGGTAGAGGCATTGATATCTATTTTGTTAAGATTCAAGAGAGCCATTGGATGGACCATTGTAGATATTGTTGGGATCCCACAAGGTATTTGTACTCATAAGATATAGCTTGAGTCGGTTATTATTCCTATCATAGATCATTATCGTCGGTTGAATCCTCCTATGTAGGAGGTTGCGAAGAAAAAAATTATCAAGTGGTTAGATGTTGGAGTGGTTTACCCTATTATAGATAACAAGTAGGTTATCTTGGTTCAATGAATTCCTAAAAGGGGTGGAATCATTGTGGTGCCCAATGAGAAGAATGAACTTGTTCCCATGAGACCAGTTATAGGATAGAGAGTATATATGGGCTACAGAAAGTTGAATACGTGAACTCAGAAGGACCAATTTCCATGCCATTTATGGATCATATGCTAGACAGGTTAGCATGCAGGGGTTGGTATTGTTTTCTTGATGGGTATTTGGGATACAATCAAATTACTATTGCTACCAAAGACCAAGAAAAGACAACCTTTACTTTACTCAATGGGACCTTTCTATTCAAAAAGATGACATTCAATTTGTGCAATGCACCCACCACTTTTTAGATATGTAGGATGTCGATATTCTTTGACATGATCAAAGATACTATGACTGTGTTCACGAATGACTTTTATATGGCTAGGAACTCTTTTGATGACTATTTGGCCTATTTGGCCAATGCTCTCTATAGATACGAGGAATGCAACTTTATTCTAAGTTGGGAGAAGTGCCATTTCATGGTAAAATATGGTATTGTGCTCATACACAAGATCTCAAAATGGGGCATTGAGGTTGATAAATCAAAAATTAAAGTTATCAAAAAGTTTCCACCACCATTCTCGGTGATGGGTATTTAGAATTTTTTGGGTCATGCTTGTTTTTATAGGTGTTTCATCAAGGACTTCTCAAAGATCACACATCCTCTATGTAGGCTTCTTAAGAAAGAGGCGAAATTTATATTTGATGATGCATGCCTTAAGACCTTTGAGTGCTTGAAGGGGTAGTTAGTGATAACCCCTATCATTGTGTCTCCTAATTGGTCTGCACTTTTTGAGGTCATGTGTGAAGCAAGTGGTTTAGCTCTGGGTGCTGTTCTAGGTCAGCGAAGAGAGAAGATCTATTACCCAATTTACTATGCCATCAAGGCACTAAACCCCGCATAAAAAACTATACTGTTACTGAGCTGGAGTTGCTTGTGGTGGTTTTTGCTTTTGAGAAGTTTCAGTCCTATTTGATTGGGACCAAAGACATTGTTCATGCATATCATGCAACATTAAGATACTTAATGTTGAAAAAAGATGCAAAGTTGAGATTGATTCTTTTGGTGCTCTTACTGGAATAATTTGACTTTGAGGTGAAGGATTGTAAAGGCATTGAAAACCAAGTTGCAGATCGCATGTCTAGGCTTGAGGAGAAGGCAATACTGAAACTAAGGGATGAGCTTGACATAGATGATACTTTTCTAGATAAGAGGGTCTTGGCAGTATCTCAAGACTTAATCCTATGGTTTGCTGATTTTGCCAACTATTTAGCAAGTGATCTTGTCCCAGAAGTCCTTTCCTTCCAGCAGTCCAATGAGTTTATGCATAAGGTGAGGAAGTTTTTTTGGATGAGCCTTATCTATTCTTAATTTGTACTGATGGTGTTATTCGTAGGTGTATCCCTAAGGTGGAGATGATGAGCATCCTTGAAGCTTGTCATGCCTCAACAGTTGGGGATCACCATAATGGAACCCGTACAAACCTCAAAATCTTACAATATGGGTATATTGGCCTTCAATTTATAAGGATGCTCACGATTATGCCTAAGCCTATGATAAATGCCAACATCAGGGCAATATTTTATGACTCCATGAACTTCCCATGACACCTATTTTAGAGTTGGGGTTGTTTGATGTGTGGGGGATTGACTTCATGGGTCCATTAGTGAGTTTTTATGGAATGAAATATATCTTGTTGGCAGTTGACTATATGTCTAAATGTGTTGAGGAAGTTGTGATTCCTAATAATGAAGGTAGAAGTGTCACCACCTTTTTGAAGAAACACATCTTTTCTCGTTTTGGCACTCCACGTTCGATCATTAGTGATGGTGGATCTCACTTTTGTAACTAATTTTTTAAGGCCCTGCTAAAAAATATAGAAGTTTGATGATGTATTTTGGTCCTATCGAACAACTTTTAATACCCCCATAGGTGCCTCCCCATATCAACTTGTGTTTGGAAAGTTATGTCACTTGCCGTTTGAACTTGAGCACAAGGCCTATGGGCATTGAAAAAGCTTAATTTGGAGTGGCATGATGCAGATACAATGATGTTGAGCAAAGTGAATAAGTTGGATGAAATCTGAATCCATTATTATGAGAGCTTGGCTATATACAAAGAGAGGATAAAGTTGTATCATGACAAGAAAATTGAGAAAAGAGTGTTTGAGCTTGGTGATCTGGTCTTGTTGTATAATTAAAGACTTCGCTTGTTTCCTGGCAAGTTAAAGTCTAGGTGGAATGGACCATTTGCCATGGTTTGGGTGTTTCCACATGGTGCTATTGAGTTAAAGCGTGATGGTGAAGCCCAGTTCAAGGTCAATGGGGAGTAGGTGAAGCATTATATGGGAAACCTGTGGAAGTAAAGTGGCTGATGATATGGATCTTGGTGAAGTCTGAGTAACTAAGGAAATTATGTTGTTCCGCGATGTTAAATTAGGCACTGTATGGGAGACAACCCATGGGGCTGGTTGGTAAAGTCTGAGTATCCAACCTAGCCACGTCGTGCCAGAACATTAAATCAAGTGTTGCCTGGGAGACAACCCATGTTTTGTACTTATTTCATATAGGGTAGCTTATGTGTTCAGTGTGTGGGGCTGGAGATTGCAGAAATAAAACAGAAAATATTCTGGTGCAAGGACATATGACTCACTTCACAAAATGTTGTCTGACCTCACGACTCGTGACCTGAGTTGTATCATGATAGAGCCTAGACCAACCCTCAGGTAATTGTTTTTTTTTTGTCATAATGACTCTCAGGACGATTCGTGGGTACGACTCGTCAGCTTGAGTTTTCATGACTGGAGACCCAGGTAAGGTTATAGTCATTATAGATGGAGGTTATGACTCGTTATGTAATGTTGCGAGTTGTGACGTTGACTTTTTACCAGACCTAACATCGAAGGCCTAACGGGTCGACTCGGTCTAGTATCAAAGGTTTAAATAAGGAAAATAAATTAAAATTGATTCACATTCCTTTTTCAAAACCAATGACTCCCTCGATTCCTATAAATGTCCAACCTATATTAAAAACACTCAATTTTCATCCATCCACATCACAATCAAACAACCAAACTCTCTCCAAGTAAGAATTCTCGAGAACTAGGGCTCTAATCTCTAAAGCATTTGTTTCAAGGAACTAAAGGAACTAAAAATCAAGTGTTACGTGTTCAATCATTTATCTATTAAGTTGATGCTTTAATGTATAAAAATTTTCTAATTTGTGCTACATAATGTTGGTTAGGTATGAATTAGGAGTTTTTGTTTTTGTTTAAATGCATATTGTTGTGTTGGGATTGAGAAGCGGAAATAACTCCTCTAAACATACATGTTACAGTGTCTACGAGACTCTTAATGACTCGTAGGGTCACCTAACGAGTCTTATGTGACTCGTAACCATTGGTAACATGCTTGATTAGAGGAGTGTTGGTTCTATTGACATAGAGACTTAGACCATGAGTCATTGTCTCACTATACAACTCATAGTAAGGAGTCGTGATGACTGGGATGGTTAATGCACCAGAAAATTTATGTCTAGTCAGACAAAAAGTGTTGGTAACGAGTCATTATCTAACATAACGATTCGTTAGGAGGACTCATTACCCAACTAGTAATTAATGATTAGGCAGCCTCCACCTCATGAGTCTTATAACGACTCGTGACCTGTGGTCACAACCTATACCCCGGAGTCATAGGGTGCCCAATTTCTGTACCACTTGTACAATTTTTTTTATTGCTTTTATTTCCTTTTCTTAGAATTAGCTGTCTTTTGTTTGTATTCAGGTACACATGGCACCAAAGTAGGATTACAGCAAGAAGCAAACTCCAAAGAAGCCTGTCCCATAAACCACTTGTCATCTTAGAGACGAGGATACTGATGAGTCCATTGGTACAGTAGAAGAATATCCACTGGAGGAGTAGGTTCAGTCGACAAAGAAATTACATTGTGGATCTAAAGCAGCTCCAGGGGATGAAACACCACCTTCTTCTAAGCCTAGGAGAAAGAATCCTAGCACCTTACCACCACCTTCACCATCATAGTCTTAAAAGGAAACTAAAGATGATGAGGATGATAAGAAGAATGGCTCTAAGGAGGAGAATGTTTATGATAGATCTGAGCGTAATAAAGGGTCTAAATCTGAGGAAGAGGGTGAGAGTGAGGAGAGTGACACCCTAGTTGAAATTTAACCTCCTCCAGCACCTCCTACACCACTGTCCATAGATCCTGCTCTGGTGCCCATCATTAATCGATGGGGGTACCCCAGAATGCAAGCCTTATATGACCAAGACATCGACATAAATTCATCTACAAGAAAGACAAAGAGGGGTATATATTTTGAGCCCAAATTTAGCACTACCATCATAGTTGAGATACCAAAATTTTAGGCAAGATTTAGGCAGCAAGGATTCGAGTAAATGACCAAAGCTCCAGGCTAGTATAATCAGGAACTAGTTTGTGAGTTTATGCTGCCTATTTGATGGAGCTCAAGAGGATGTATCCACATGTTTAATCCTTAGGGGTTTCACCACATTATGAGGGACTAGGTCCCTCAAAATCAGTCACAGGTAAAAACAATAAATTAACCAGGAACACAACAGTGTAGGAAATGTAAAGAACACCAGCTAAGGGAGAAAAAACCACGGCTTGCCCTCACAAGCTCTCAAAAGTTAACTATAATCAACCTCTTGATTATAGACTCAAACTTGAACCTAACTCTAGGCCTCTCCTACTTGTAATTACTCTACTATAATCTTACCTTGACAACTCTATTAAGTTTCCCTCAAAACTGATTAACTCTAACAAGTATCAAGCTTAGGCAACTCTACCTAAGCACTCTCAAAGAAAAAAGAAAAGAGCATTACTATTATATAATGACTAGTTACAAACTCAAATTGGACTAAAATACACTTTCTATTTTAGAACATACAAGAAATAAGATCTTGAGCAATGTTGAAAATTGAGTTTTTTGCCTTTTTCTCTCTTAAACTTTCCAATTTGCAAAAACTACCAATTGAGAAGAATTCTTTGCCTTTTATAGTAGAGTGATGATTAGGGTTAAAATTCAATTGGACTAGGTATCCTAAATAGTATAAGCAACATCTGTGCAGTTTGTTACACTAGATGAAAAAATTGTGCAGGCACGTGCCAACTGTACTTTATCCTTGAAGATCTATGGACCTAGTCCCTTGTTGTCATCTGCTCATTATTAAAACAAGATGAAGCAATTTTCCCCCTTTTTAATAATGACAAATCAATCACAAAGATTTTAAGCATTTGTATTCATTCATCACATTTAATCAGAGTGATTACCATTACTGAAGATGAATGTTCCCCCTATCATTTAATCATTGTGATTCATCATGCAACTTAGGGACATGGTCCCTTATTGTCAATTGATATTAGAAACTCAACTCATTGTTTTATTTCAATATTTCCCCCTGTCAATATGCACCATCATTTCTTCCCCCTATCAATATGCCATATACATCTACAATTCAATATTTACACAGCTAGTACCTGGTCCCTTTCTCATGAACTCTATATTCCCCCTTTTGGCATCATTAAAAAGTGAGAACATTAAAATAAGTAAATATAAGAACAAGTGATTTAAATCATGTCCACACAGACAACTGTACCATGAAGAACAACTTTAAATTAAGTAGACAGATATAACACACAAAACAAGATTCATTCATCCATAAAAGTCAGTACCATTATAGAAAGCTAAAATAACTACCTAAAACAAAATGTCTTAAAAGCCATCATGATACCTAAGAAATGAAACTGACATAAGATTAATGAGGGAATAGGGATAACAAGGTTCAGGTAGAGAGAGGCTTGGTGGAAAGGGATTTAATCGGCATCTCAATTCTTGCTTTTTCAGCATCATGGGCATCCAATAACTGTTTGGTGAGGTCTTTTACTTCAACATTAAATCCTTGAACTTCACCAGTCAGTTCTACCACTTTCCTAGAGCATTGCATTTTCTACTCTAAGTTCCTTAGTGGCACCTGGTCCCTCAGAAGATAACGTTGGATTTTGCATATTTAGATGCACTATATCAAAGTATTTAGCAACCAACATGATTCTCAATTCCTCTATTTCCCTGCCCAACTTTTCTTGAGCATCCAACAGCTCAGACATTTGAGACACTATTCCAGCTTTGCCTTTTATGTATTTATTTTTCACTAGAGTTGCCAGACTAAAATTCTGCTTGACTGTCCCAGGTGTTTCCTTAGTTCCAATCACACCAAAATTCTCAAATACTTTGTTCAAGAAATAACCATATGACATTCCATGTCTTCCTTCTTTTTTAAACCACCTTGTGTATATGCTTTATTATTAGAGCAGAAAAACTTATCAGTACAAATTTACTTAAGCATTTAATCTAAAACAAGCCAACAACATATGCTATGGTCTTTTTCTCAAATCTTGGAAACATGACCTTATTGATGAACTCAAATACCAGCTGAAACTAACATCAAGTTTTTTTGCTGCAGCTATTGATGTCCCTCTAACCTTTGAGGAATTAATTATAAACTCTATTGAGAGCTCCTGCTTCGCAACTATTCTCATGCCTTTGATCGGTACATACAAGATCTTTCCCAATGATTTTTCATCCAATTTGATAGGCTTTTATTGCTCCTGAGCTGATAGACTTAGCCCATCTTCTGAGAAATTTATTGAGTAATAGAATTCTCTAACTTCATAATCAAAAACTATGGGTGCTGATTCCTCAAATAATTGCAGCCAACCCTGGTGTCTGACATACTTAACCAACTCAATTATTCTAGGATTCTCATTTATTTTAGGATAAAAAACTCTTCCTAACAAAACCTTTTGTGTTTTCAGGCTCTCAATCCTTCTTTTTCTAGACATGTCTTTTTTTCTTCCTTTTTTTATTCTTTTGGTCTCACCACTTTCCTCTTTGTTTTCATTAGTTTTTCTTTTCTTGGGACCATGTCCCTTAGAGACTTTTTTCCTTTTGATAACAGTATATTTCTTTTTGCTTACAGTAGGGTTGCCAGACTTTGGACTGGAGGACCTGATCCTTCCAACTACATGACCCTCTTGTATTCTCTTCTCAGTTGTAGTGGTAACTTCTAAATCAATCCTCCCCTATTTTAACCTCTACAATATCAATATTTTCTTTCTCCTCTACTACAATAACTTTCTTAAGCCTTATTCTTTTTATGGTTGAAAACTTGCTAGCCTTCATAGTATCTTCCAATAATTTCTTTTTAGATCTTCTTGTGGAATAGGATATAGCCATTTTCACATCAAAATCATCTAATTTCTCCTTACCTTTGCTTTCCCTTTGCTTCTTCACATACCATCTCAGAGGCAGTTCATTCTCATCCTTTTTATTTGGAGGTAACAATATTTTTGTACTCTTATTAGCTTCATTCTTATCACCTACTTAATGTTATTCTCCACTAACTGAGATTTCCTTGCTATCATATGCAAGCAGAAGTAAATTCTCAACTATCCAGTTCTCATTGAAGAAAAGATCAACCCTCTTACTAGTATTTCTTCACCAAATAACTGAACAAAAATAGGTTTGAATCTGAGGGAGTAAGAGAATCAGGTACTTGTCGTGTTTTAGAGGGTTCAGTTTTTTTTAGATTTTTTAGATAAACCAGGGAATTAAGAATGTCTAGATAGTTTCGAATTTTCCATAGAAGAGGGAGTTTTAGGTTGAAAAATTTCTTGTTCTATTGGTGAGCCAAACCCTTGATTTGGATTTTCTATCATGATTGGATGAGCATAAATTTCTAAGGTTAAGGAGGGTTCAATGGAGATTGACTCATCTATGGGGTCTGTAATTTCTAAGGATGATTCAGTTATAAAAAATTAACTCAGGTTGTTGTTTTGGATTCAAAGTAATATTTTTCATGGTTTCTATTGATGAAGGATCAAAGTGCTCAATTTGGGTATGTTCAGTTTGATTTTCTAGAGTTTTATCGACTTTGGAATTTTTAACTAGGTTTATAGAAGTAGGAACATCAACTATTTGGTTTTGTGATAAGAGAGAGAGAGAGTGAATAAGACCTGTTTGGTTTAGAGAAGACAATTGATTAAGAGAGATGAGTTGAGATAAAGAATGAGAAATAGCCTAATTTAGCAATCTGAACAGGTGACCATTGTCATTAAAAAAGATTCCTTTTGATATGACATGTCTGATCCTAATAAGTGTGACTCATTATTTTGCAAAAGAATTTTCATCTTTTATTTAGAGAAGGGAAAACACATGTCCTTTTAGACAAATTTTATGATTATTAAAGCATCTTGTATTGATACTAACCTTGAGAGATGAGACCAGGTCCCTCTCCTTTTTATTTAGAGTGAATCTTCAAATTTGTGAAAGTAATATTTGTCCACATGTATGCAAGAAACATTGATTCACATGTTAGGTTAGGTCAATTTGATCAAACCCTGCTTTAACCTTTTATCCTCAGCACACTACTTTTTGGAACTATTAAGAGTTAAGTCAACAGTTCTGATAACTAGGTGCCAGTTTTTGCTTTATTCAACTACCTCAAGCTCCTTCTTCTGAGATGAATTTTATTGGAAATAGGTCCCTGAGAATTTTGAAATGACCATTTATTTTTGGTCTTCTACTGGAGCTGGGATCAATAATTAGAATTCTGGATTTGCATCATTCTCTTCTGCACCCTTTAGCCTTTCACCCATCATCTTCTGCATTATCAATTCTTTGTGTAAAAATAAAATTTTTAATTTCAGAGCCTTCACTGCGATCAAGGATCAATAGCTTTCCTGACTAATCAGGAGTTCCATGCACTTCATATCTTAAGAATTTCAGCTCTATTGTTCTAGGGACCAGTCCTTTGAAATCATCTATTTGAAAATGAGACACTTCCTCCTTAAAGTGTCTTGAGAGAGAGAACATATTTAGACCTTCCAATATTTAATCTTGGAACACATACTATCAATAAAACTATGATCACTTGTTATAGTTTGGAACCTACTTGAGTTTGATTTCCCAGTAGGAGGACAATGGTGTGATCAAATTCTTCTTCTTCTTAGATGGACTAGGTTCCTTTCTAACTATTTATTCTTATGGAGTGCAAACATAAGAAACTTTTGAAAGTCCTTCAGTTACTCTTCAAGTTCAATCTGAAGCCTTGAAGCTTCTTTCTTCCCTTTACCATCTAAATAATTTACCTTCTTTAGTTGACTTATACAACTCATAGTTTTAGATTTCAATTTAGAGACCATTTCTTTAGTTTTAGATATTTGGATAGTTAAAGGAATCAATTCAAGTTCTTGATTCTCTACGTTCTCCTCTAAATCAATTTTTTCAGCAGTTGGTTCAGTTAGCGAGTCTATCAGCACACTTGCAAGACTTTTATCTTCCTAGCAGAGAAGTTATCTTAGTTTTTCTTTACTATGTTTTCCATGAATGTAAACAAGGAATCATTTATAAATGGAGTTTTTTCCACTGCTATCATAGAAATTCCAGACTTCTTATCTTTATTAGATTTAGTAGAAGAATCTCCCCATACTTCCAGAGCTTGCTTTACTGTATAATTAGCTACAACCTTCTTTCTTGAATTTTCAGGGACCTATTCCCTGTTGTTTCCTTTGTCACCTCTAGTATTGAGGTATTCCTAGTAATCTATTTTATGCATTGGACATTACTTAATGAAATGCTCAAGATTTTCATATTTGTGACACATTTCAACATTGCTTCTCCTTTTGCTACTACTTCATCTTCTTTGGAACTAACACCTTTACCTCATGGCTTTGACAATCCTTTTTACCAAATAAGCAACATCAGTGTTCTCTTCTGTTTAATCATGTTTTTAGGCCTTCAATGCCAAGGATTTTTTCCTTTTTACTTTATTTTTGTACATCTCTTGCTGCTTCTTGAGCTCATGAGGGTCTTCAGGTTTATTGCCATAGTTATAGCATCCACTTTGCTTTCCTAGGACTTAGTAAAAACATCAAGAATCTTTCTCACTTTCTTATGCAATTGAATCACTTTTCCCAAGCAGTGAAGCTCATTTATGATAGAAGTGAATCTTGTATGCATTTCTTGGATGTTTTCTCCTTCTTTCATGGTGAAGGTTTCATATAGAGTAGTCAGCATGTCTACTTTAGAATCCTTTACATCAGTAGTACCTTCATGAGAATTCCTTAAGCATTCCTAGATCTCTTTGGCATTATCACATGCAGAAATCCTATTGTATTCATTAGGTCCTATGCCACAAACTAATAATTTCTTGGCCTTGTAATTTTTCTCAACCTTCTTTATATCTTCATCCTCATATTCTCTCCTTGTTTTTACAACCATCCTTATTACTTTTTATTTAACTTCTCTAACAAGAACATAAGGACTATCATGAATTATGTCCATCAGCTCACTATCTTCAGCTATAATAAAGTCATACATCCTGGTTTTCCACCATCCACAATACTGCCCGATAAATCTAGGTGGCTTAGTAGTATATTGCCCTTCTTCCAAGTTAGGTGGTGTAGCTATGCTAACTAAATCACTCTAGGTGTGAACCGTTTAGAGTGTTCTGGCTCTGATAGCAATTGTTGAAGCCTTAGGGGTTGCATCACACTGTGAGAGACTAGGTCCCTTAAGATCAGTCTCAAGCAATAAATTGGTAAATTAACCAGGAACATAACAAAATGTAGGAAATATAAAGAACACCAGATATAACATGGAAACCTCCTTGTTCAAGGGAGGAAAAACCATGGCTTTCCTTCATAAGCTCTCAAAAGTTTCACTATAATCAACCTCTTGATTATAGACTCGAAATTAAACCTAACTCTAGGCTTCTCCTACTTGTAATTACTCTACTATAAGCTCACCTTGACAACTCTGCCAAGACTTTCTCAAAACTGATTAACTCTAACCAGTATCAAGATTAGTCAATTCAAATTAAGCACTCTCAAAGCAAAAAAAGAGCATTACTCTTAAAGAATGAGTAATTTAGTTATAGACTCAAATTGGACTCAAGAACACTTGCTATTTTAGCACACATAAGAAATGAGATCTTGAGAAATGTTGAATATTGAGTTTTTTCCTTTTTCTCTCTTCAAATTTCCAATATGCAAAAACTACCAATTGAGATACCTTATTTGCCTTTTATAGTAGAGTAATGATTAGGGTTAAAATGCAATTGGACCAGGTGTCCTAAAGAGTACAAGAATCACCTACGCAGTTTGTTACACTAGAAGACAAAATTATGCAGGCATGTGCCAGGTGTACTTTAGCCTTGAAGATCCCGGGACCTGGTCCCTTATTTTAGTTGCTCATCATCAAAACAAGATGAATAATTTTTTCTCCTTTTGGTGATAACAAACCGAACACAAATCTATTAAGCATCCGCATTCATTCCTCATACTTAATTATAGTGATTACCACCATTGAAGATGAATGTTCCCTCTATCATTTAATCATCATGTTACATCATAAAACTTAGGGACCTGGTCCCTTATTGTCAATTGATATTAAAAACTCAACTCATTTCTCTATTTTAATATTTCTCCCAGTCAATGAGGTTAATTAGGTGGCAGGAGGATCAAGACCTAGTTCACAACAAATTATGAAGGGTAACCTAAATTTTTTTGCTAAGGCATGGTGGATTCTTGTACATCACAGTTTATGTCCCACCTATTCTAACAATGTTCTTAGTACAGACTGAGCGACCTTAATAGCTGGTATTATAGTTGGTTATGATATTAACGTGGCCTAGTTTATTTCTAGAGAGATTTGTGATCTGGTGGTGAGTATTAACATAGTTAAGATATTTCCTTATTTTTTGATGCAAATATATCAAGATGAAGGCGTTCTAGAGATATCAGGAGTTGATTAGTTTCTCTATCCATAGTGCATTATAGTTTTAGGTTTTATCCGTGATTATTCTAACACCATATCTAAGGTGGCGAAGGTGGGAGCAACATTAAATAGTGACGTACTTTGGTCAAGAGGGCTATTACAAATATGACGGGGTTCACCAATATGGGTGATACCCTTACAAAGATAACACAGTTCGAACCTCAGACTTTTGCTATAGCAGGTACATCCCAGATGATGAAACTACCTCCTTCGACCATGTTATTCATGTCTAGACCATTCCCCACTAGTTATACTTTAGTGCTACAATCATTCTTGGATAAGGTGAAGAAGAGGTTGGGTA
Source organism: Capsicum baccatum var. pendulum (assembly GCA_030864225.1). Taxonomy (NCBI): domain Eukaryota; kingdom Viridiplantae; phylum Streptophyta; class Magnoliopsida; order Solanales; family Solanaceae; genus Capsicum; species Capsicum baccatum. The sequence goes on from CM061560.1 coordinate 191,958,237, forward strand.
CGGTGAAGGAAAAGGAAAAGCAAATTGAGAAAGGGGTAAAGCCATAGGCGCTGAGAAATATTTGAGATAAGATAAAGAGCATGCAGACTCATTTTGATATGTTTGAGTAGCAAATTAGCCAAGGGATAGAGGGTATCCAGATTTGGTAGGCATACATGCTGAACTGGCTACACTACAGTAAGCGATTGAGGATCTGCATGCGATACCATTCCACTCTATTTCTATTATTAAGGATATTGTTTAGGAAGATGTTCCCATCATATAGGGAGTTGATAGATCAAATATCATAGCTGATGTTGATGACTGTGAGAGAAATAGGAAAAGAAAGAAGAAAGAGAGAATAGAGAAAGAGAAACTTGAGGCTGCAAAAGCAACCAGTATTTATGATGAGTTGGACTGACATATTAGGATTTGAGAGATGGTGTTAGGAGATGGTAGTTCCTGAGGTACTGATGCTGCTGATCTAAGAAGTAGTACCGCTCCGCCGCTAGATCCATCATTGAGCGCACCGGTCACCACCAGTACTACTATTGATTTGAGCTCTCCAAGAAGCATTGGAGCCACTGCTGATGAGAGTGAGGCCTATTCTAAGACCACTTCGAGATGAAATTACATGATTCAGTGCCTATTCTACCCAGCTATATTCTTTTCCTTATGTTTTATATTCTAGCCTCGCATTAGTTTCTTAATTGGGGGTGGGGGTGTACCGCATAGTCATTGCGGGTTTTTATTGCCATATTTTTTTTCCCGAAGGCTGTGGTTTGAACACAAAATTTTCATGTCTAGGATAGAAAACTATTTTGTATTGTTTTTTGTTTTGTGATGTCTGTTTTTATGTTTAATTAGGAAGAAAATTTGTACCAAAGGTAGTTGATAGATTTTTAAGTGGTTATGATCAAATTGTGAAATTGCTTGAGAAAATGATACCCCTCTTAAAAATCTTATGTTACAACTATGTGATGTGTGTATGCATATGACCATTGTGAATCTTGTAATGGTATTAGAATTAGGAACGTAATAACTGTATTGAAAAATTGCATGAACCGGATAGACAAAAATTGATAATGTGATGTTGTACCACGTTTGTGTACCACATTACCTAGTTCCTTGTGAGTGTTGAATCCAGAACTTGCACCGTTAGTCTTGCCTAGGTTGTAGGAGAGAATCATAGGCCATTTTTATAACAGTCCAATTTAGATCCGAAATAGCCAACCAAATGTGAATAAAAGTCCATTAATCCAATTTTAAGCCTTAATAGACCTTTTTTTATGTATAATAATTAACATTCCCATTTTAATTACAATGAACCTATTTTAGCCCTGGTCCTCCTTGGATATTGTGCACCTTAACTTAGGCAAATCACCTAAGTAGAGGGTGTCTATCATAGGGATGAACAGTTAGAAGTAAATATGAAGAGGGAGTGTGATAGAAAAGAAACCAGGGTTGGGTGTTGTAGAAAAAGAAGATTGTAAAAAAAGAAAAACAAGGAATAAAAGAAACCACACCCAGCCTGAATGAGCAATAAAAGAATAAAAAGGGTGAAATAATGGCAGAATGAAAGATAAGTTAGTAAATAAGTGAACCTCAATGTAATTGTAGTTCCAAAGAGGCTAAGTTACTAAACATTCCCAAATATATCATACCAGCCCCAAGCCTTCATTACAAGACTAATAAAGTCCTACAATGATCCTAACCCGACTGTTGAAAGCTAAGATAAAGAAAATAAAGGAAATACTATGGCATTCTACACACACTGCTGGATCTTCTTTGTGATTGAGAGTGTCTCTTAACTGTCCCTGCATTAATATGTAATCTATCTGAGCGGTTGGGGCTTCTTTGATTATAAGGGTACATGGATTGTGTTGTCAGATTACTTGTTTGTTTAGGTAGTATAACTTGTGTATATACATGGATTGTTTGTTGCTAATGTAATGCCATAATTTGATTCCTTTGTGTCATATTGTTGTACTTCATTAGTATACACAATTGGGTTTCAAAAAGTTTAAAATAAGAGGAGGTAATTTATTTTGAACCAAATTTGATAAAATCGACTCCAAAAGTATTTTAGGATCCTCCTCGTTAAGCATCGTGTTTGTTTTATTTTGTGTTGTTTCCTGAGGACATGGAAATGTTCTAAGTTGAGGGTGTTGATGTGCCATGGTTTTATGGTTCTATTAATGCTTAAAATAGTAAAAATATGCATTTACTTAGGTCGTTTCATCAGATATGATGTGTGTTTTGTGTTTGTTGCAGGTAAATTAGGTTGGAAGTGGTATTGTCTGAAACAAGAAAAAGCTCTAGAAAGTTAAAGTACTGACCAGGCAATGAGTCATGTAGTTACCTAAAAACTCATTGCAAGAGTCATGATGATAATAGTAGTTGTGGATTATTACAGAACTGAAGTAATGACTAACCACAAGTCGTGATGAGTAACTGTGAGTCATGGCATGCAACCATACTGAGAAAATAGGCTAAAAGTATTCAGGATTGATAAAAGAGGCTATAGGGGTAATGAGTGAAGATCACGAGTCGTGATGAGTGACTATAACTCATAGTAAGGAGCCGTTCTGACAACAGTCTCAAAAGTCCTGAAAATTGATAAGTGAAGCTACAGTGGATACGATTGGCAGACACGAATCATGATGACATCATAAAACTCAAGGTGAAAAGGTGTTCTGAGTAAGAATGCATCAGTACTAAAATATGTTCACCGGAGTGATCACGAGAGATAGCCCACGACTCATGAATTTTGGTCAAAAGTCGTGACCATAGAAGACCACAGAAGAGCTACAACAGCAAGCAATGAGTCATTGCCTGAGGTGTGACCACTGTTGACTTAACTTTACTGTTATGTTTTAATTAGGTTTCCTTTATTATTATGAAATATTATAATTAACCTTGGGTTATTCTTGTATTGTCTTAGACACTTTGAGATATTTTTACTTGCTTTGACACCTTTGATACTCTTGTTCTTGGATTTTGGGGTTTGTAATTAATAAGGACTGTGGATTTTATTCTTTCATCTTTATGCAATTAATTCTATGTTTTCTTTATTGATATTTGTGGATTGTTGCATAACTATGAGCGGATAATTTTTGTAACTACGGTTGTGGAAACCCTGGGGAAGGAACGAAGTAGGGGAAGTGCGAGATTGAACTAGATCAACATTTATACGTGTATTGTTATTTTCTTCAAGTTAATTGATTTCTTAGTGGAGGCCAACTCTAAGAACTAACCTGTACTTGAGATCATATTTACCAAGGAGGTCGAGATTAGGAAAAGAGAATTATAACAGTGATTCAAGGATATCAACCCTTGTCTAATAACTTGAGACCCACAAGGTGAGAGTTAAATTAGGATTGAAGACTAGGTATTATAATGAAAAACCTTGATACTCACAAGGTGAAGGGTGAGATTACTTATAAGTTCACAAAACAATTGGTAATGCCAAGCTTGTTAGATTCTGTATGTGTGGTGATGACTTAGCACGAGAAACTTATAGAGTTTAGAAGCCAGGAGAACACAGTCCTAATATTTATTTTTGATTGGTTACAACCTCAACATCTAAGTTCTGTTACTATTTATTGATTTTAGAAAAATTCCCCTATTTACTTTTCCATAATGCCTCACGATTTCAACAAGTTTTAGAGACAATTTTATGTATTCCCTGTGGGTTCGACCCCAACCTAGTAGGGTTACTATATTTGACTTTGACTACTTTATACTTTGTGTAGGTGTATGTTTGGGCGACATCATGATGCAAGTGGGTGGTGCTTGGTGTTGTTCTTGGGAAAAATGAAAGAAATTTTTTCACCTAATATATGCAAGTAAGGCACTGAATGGAGCTCAAAAGAACTATACCATCACGAAGAAAGAGCATTTTACTGGCGTTTATGACTTTAAGAAATTTAGGGCATACTTGTTAGAGACTAAGGTTATCATCCACATAGATCATTCAACATTGTGATACTTGATGGCCAAGAAAGATGCTAAACCTCAGTTATTCGGTGGGTGTTGTTGCTATAGGAATTTGATTTCAAAGTCAAGGACAGAAAAGCTTTTTAGAATAAAGTAGCTAACCACCTATCTAGATTGGAGAATGAAGGGAGTAAATTAGATGGGTTGGATATTGATAATTCATTCCTAGATGAATAGGTACTTGGAGCTACTCTTATTTTTCAGTTATGAAAGAGGTTTCTCTGTAATACCTATTATCTGAAGATGTGTACCAGAGGTTTCTCTGGATGATCCTTATTTATTTATATTATGTGTTGATAATATTATCTAAAGATGTGTACCAGAGGTGGAGATGTTGAATATCTTGTAAGCTTGTCATTCTTTCCTTGTGGGATGACATCATGTGGGTGATCGCACACCTGGAAAATTTTTGCAAAGTGGGTGCTACTAGAATATCATTCACAAATATGCATATGAATTTTTTAGAACTTGCAATCATTGCCAGTGTCAAGGATCAATTTCTAGGCATTAAGAGATGCATGTGACAACTATACTATAGGTTGAACTATTTTATGTGTGGGGAATTGATTCTATGGGCCCCTTTGCGAGTTCTTATGTCTATGAGTATATTTTGGTTGTTGTGGACGATGTTTCCTAATGGGTAGAAGTGGAGGAATTAGTAGACAATGAGTATGGTGTCGTTCTTGAAGAAAAATATATTCTCATAGTCTTATACTCCACACTCAATCATAAGTGATGGGGGTTCCCATTTCTGTAATAAGGTGTTTCAATGTACTTAGTGAAATATGGTGTGAAGCAACACAAAATGGCTACTTCTTCCACCCCTAAACAAGTGGTCAAGTTGAATTGTCAAACAGGAAAATTAAGATAATTCTAGTCAAGTCTGTTAATGAGAACTGAAGTGATTGGTCCCAAAATCATGATGATGCTCTTTGGGCTTACCGTATCTCTTTTAAAACACTGATAGTTATGTCACCGTACTAATTAGTGTTTGTCAAGGCCTGCCATTTACCCACGAAGATTGAGCATAACATATTGTGGACACTCAGAAGGTTAAACTTTTGTTGGGAAAATGCAACTAATTTGAGATTGGACCAACTAAATGAGATGGATGAATTTTGTCTCCATACATATGAAAGGTATAACCTTTATAAGAAGAGGATGAATGTAGCGCCCCAAATCTGGTACCTGGAATGCTACATGGTGCTCATGACCCGGAAGGACTACAAGCTAACCCATGACTGATATCTGTACCTAAACACTACATAATATATTGTGTAAATACGGAAATAAGGGCTATAAGGCCGAAAGGTTCAAAACTGAGACACAATATCTAATAAAATATAACATCTGTGTGGAGTATGTAATACATAAAACAAGCTAATAAACTGACTAAACATGATAGTCTGAAAAGCCTCTGACTATCTAAATAAGGAGTTGATGGGACATGTCCCCAACTAACTCCAAATACTAAAATAAACTAAGTACTGAAATAATAACATAATGCTCATGTCCTCGAAAGATGAGAACTCATAGCTAAGTCTGACTATTGAGTACTGGAATGCTACTGATGCTTTGGAGCTCATGATTCTGAACCTATGGTATAAAACACCATAGCATAAATGCATTAGTATGATTGAATGTACTAGTATGCATGTGAGGTAGGCTGAATGTAAAGGGTTCATATGCATGAACTTTACTAATTGACTGAATAACATAAATGTGAGAATACATGTGTGAATACATAATAACTATATCTGTGTTTGTGATAACATGATTATTGAATCTGAGTACTGATAACATAAGATACTGATAACCGTATAACTGAAATAACTAATACCGAGTGACTGTATCTGACAGTTTAGTTTTTGATGGAACTAGCTGAGTTCCATTCTGTTCTGAGGTGACTGCATCTGATAGTCCTGAATTTATAAAATTGTATGAGTTTCTATTCTTAAGACTGAATGAATGTATCTGATATTCCTGATCTATAACTGAAACTGTGGGATGTAGTCATCTAACCGACATGCCCCAAATAATGCAATATAGCTGTGTTGGGGTCCAATTTGTAACCCCAATTAGAAGGGTGTCAATACCATGCCACTGGTAAGGAAAAGCTGTGGGTGACCCTCATCTGACAGTGTCCCCAAAAGAGAATGGTGGGACCCTCATTTGACAGTGTTTATCCACCTCAACAACCCTCATCTGACAATGTTGATGTCTTAACCTATGCTGGCTACATAGTTCTAGAACGCAAGGATGACTTCTAAGAATCACACCCTTATCTGGCAGTGTGCGTTCCCATCCTTGGGTTCACTCGGTGCTAATTCCTACTCCCATCTGAATAGACACTAAACATGGATTACTGAACTGAACTGGACTGAATTAACTGAGTTTTCATTGACTGACAGAATAGTATTGAGATTACTATATTACTGAGCTTTCCTGAGTCACATGACTGACTGAGTTCTATGGATCATGGCTTCACTGAGGATATCATGAAAACATGACACTAAATCTAGGCACACAACTATATTTTTCGGGTACAAGTACCCCCCAGGACTCGATGGGAAGAAATTGACAAAGCATGACTTTCTGGAATACACGACCAACATCGCAATCCATAATACAATAAGTTGGAGATTTCATGAAGCACAAGTTCTAAAGAACCACAATGGCTACACATATATCCATACTTCATTGACTAAGACATTTCATCAAATACTTGACCTGCATAAACTTGTACATGAATAGAGCTTTCATATTTTTATACTAGTATGGCACTTTTCCTTCACATAGGCATTTAGTAAAACACATGGGGAGCATGCTTTAGTTATTCCGTCATCAACACATCTAATAATCATGGATACATCAATCAACTTGTAAATTGAAGGGCGTTTATCATGATTATTATGCAAATCTTCATATACTAGGGTCAATCATTAGAATATGTAATTTAAAAGTCACTGGGACCATCATAAGTAGGTCAGTTAAATTTAAAGTTGACCCAGCCCATGTCCTACACTTTCCAAAATTTATCTTAAAATGGGCCCAAATACCTGATCCAAAGCATACCAAAGTGTTAATAAGATTAAAACCTACATTCACCATTACTCTTTTACTTCATATTCCCAAATAATTGAAACTCCTACGTTCATAAAATCTTAAATTACATTTATCACCCATTATCCACTCTTTTCATCTTCCATTCCTATTTAAACCATCCAACACCTTAACCATCACTTAAACTTAATCACTATGCGTTCACCTACTCTAGACCTTGTATTTTGTTATATTTAATCTGGACACGAGTCTAGCTTGATTATACCATTTGTACTCAGGTATGTTCTTTTCTCCATAAATTTCTAAAGTAGGTTGTTAACTCATTCTCTTCATAAATTTCTAGAGTAGGATGTTAACTCATTCTGGTTTGTATATTCATGTGTTTTTCATCTTTTATTTCACTTTTATGTTCTTTTACTGGTGTTGAAAAGTTAGGTTGATACACTGTGGTGGATTAAACTTAGGGGTGAAGTCTCAGTAACCCTAATACTGAGTCAAACTTGACGGAAAAGAAGTTTATTTTATCCTTTGTTTTAGTATAAAAACATTTACCCACCATGTATTTGACAAAATGACACATAGAAAAATTTTCAAACTGGTAGTTATAATGGATTGACTGATGGACTATTTCCTTAGTGATGGCCTATTGCTTTAACCATCGTAGAACTTCTCAACTAGTTGGACTGGTTAAGTGCTGGAAGATTGGCTGATGGGCCATCTCTTAGGTGATGGCCCGTCATCTCAACCATCTCCCATCTCAGAAATCTCATATTGTATTTTAGGTATGGCTAACAATTTACTTGATGGTTATCTTCCTTGCGATGAACCAGCGAGGGAATGTTGCAAGAACCCTAAAGTTAATGATAAACTATTTAAGCCCTGATGATTGGGATGACGGACCATCCCTCAAGTAACGAACCGTCACCCTACTCGTCACCCTTAAACAATGTATGGGTCTTAATGTGATTTTTAATTACTATCTTTTACACTATATTGGAATATTTTCCATATCAGGTACAATGATGTAAAAGCTACCTTTAAGGAGAGGTTGGGGTAGAACAAGCCTAGCTCAGGAAGCCACGACATAGAGACTTCAAGATGAGTCTAAAGATGATACTAAGGCACCAAATTATCACACCAGGCAAAGTAAAAAGAAATATCAACCATCCTCTAAGTTAGAAGAGGAGGATGATTTATTTAGTGTTGAGGTTAGCAGTGATAGGGAAGGAAACAGGAGTTCTAGCTCTAGCTCGAACATGGGAAGTGAGAAGAGAGCTACTATCAGTCCAAAAAGGACTCGAATAAGAGAAAAGTGATATGATCTGTAATAAAGAACTAGAAGTTTGAGAGTCAATTAGGTGGAAGGTTGAGGGAGCAAATAAGCATTATTATGATGGTATCCAACCTACACAAAATAAGAGCATGAAAAGGGTATTGCTGATGAATGGCAGATCATGACCACAGAGCTGTCGAAAACTCCTAATATTGAGAGACAATTCAACAATTATCTATTTGGTTGTTTGAGCACACCTTCGGGGTATTACTGCTTCACCATTGTTAGGGATTTTTTACTAACTACATGGTGGTAGTAGAAATGGATGGTCCAATGAGGAAAAAAGTTGCAGACATACGAAATAGGACAACAATTCCAGTTAGGGGAGTGGCAGTGGACATCTTAGATCATACTATCATTTAGGTTCTTTTTGGTCAGCTGTATATTGCTTGTATCATCACTCTAGAGCTTGATCATAGGGTGAATACCATATACACCCAAAGGCCATGGCTAGCACACATGTTGATAGATAATGGTGAGCCGACTTGGTTAAAAAACTGAAAAAAGGATTACAAAATCCTCATTGAGTTTCATGGTAAAGTTTTAGTGGGCTATGGTTAGACTTCGATTGATGCTGATGGTAGTGATGCAAATATTGACCCACTGAGACTAATTTTGTTGGCTAGTATGATAGAGGGGTTGAAGATAGAATTTTGCCAGATCTTAGATGATGAACTATTTGTTAGGTTACAAAAGACTGCAAGTGTGTTGCATTTTCCTTGCCTAATTATAGAATTGTGAAAACTAGCAAAGGTTCCAATTATCAATGGGGTGGACAACAAAGTAAAAGCATAAAAAAGACAGGATATTGAAAGCATATAGGATGAGACAAAATTTAGAATGAGGTTTGACAAGTTGCAATCTTTCATCCCTCAATATCACACTACTCTAGAGACATCAGAGATTCCTTTAGGTATTCCATTACCCCTATCCACTATTGTTCTACAGGGCACTTCTAGATCACCTGGTCCTACTCCTACACATCCTACTGTTGAGACAACCAATATAATGTTTATGCCACCAGTCTATTCAGAGTACACGTTTACACTAAATTTCTTTGTAAAAGTGGAGAAAGCTTAGAAGAAGTTCAAATAACAACTAATTAATGGGACAAAGAGTTTAAGCCATTTGTTAAGAGAATAATGGAAGAGGCTTTGAAGCCAAACAAAAATCAGCATACTAGAATGGATGATATGGAAGAAATAGTGAACAATAGGCTACGGGAAATATCAATTTCAAACCTAGCTAAGTATATGGCTTAATTGATGCAAGAATAAGCAGACATAGTTAATTTGAAGAGACAACCCATCCCAGGTGCATTTTATCCAAGGTTTATGGAAATAGAAGAGGAAGATAATATAGTGGATCATATGGGGAATCCGTTGAAGTACAAAGGGAAAGAAGTGAGTGACAGTAGTTGTCATGACCCAAACGAGGGCCTATCCATGACGGGTATCTCAAGTTCCACGTGGACCGTATATCTCCCCTTGTACCTAACCAAACCAAACATACCACACCCTAAAGTAGGCTGAATTTTGAACAAATAACAAGATAAGGGAATATTATTTTAAAGACATTAAAATAAGTCTACAACCAAAAATAACCGATAACGATATCAATTCTAATACCAATACCAACACCGATACCAATACCGACATTGCCTATGCCAATAGTAGTCTAACAAAGCCTCTAATAAAAACCAGAGAATTTACAGCCAGTATATGCCCCCGACCATAGACAAAAACCAAATCCAAAGGAATAGTCAAAATATAAAGAAAACTAAAAACATGAAATAGGGACTTCCAAAGTATGGAAGCTTACCAGTTTAATTTGACTCGCTAGCTGATCCCGAATCCAAGTCACTGAGTAGAAGGAGTAAGAGTATAACCAATTCCTATATCACATAGGGATACAACGTCCTAAGACAGTTTGCAGGGTGAACACTAGCATGTAACTCGGGGATAAGGATAACATAATGAAATGATCAACAGTTTAAAATCATTCAAAATCCAATGCACACAATCAAATGCATATATATATAAATAAATATATATATATATATCACATATCGGGTAAGGAATAAGGATTAATATGCTTTTCAAAACTTTAGCCTAGATTGTGTAGCTCAATAGTCATATAGTAGTAACCACAGGATATATGGGCCCCAACTCTCACCCCTTGGTCGGGCCCAAGTGTGTGTAGCCGCACGAACTGGGGAACAATCTCATATATAGGCACATAGGAGACTCAAACCCTCCAACATATACCAAGGTAACTTAATCACCCAATCATATAATGCTTTATGAGGGACTCGTATCTCCCTAATCATGAAATAATAATAAGGGGGACTCAAACCTCCCTGGTCACTTTGACTCTCGAGTCGGCAAATGGGGTTTCCAGTATTGGTCACTCGGACCTCCACCTTTACGACTCAGCTACACAACCCTTATTAAAGCCCAATTAAAATAGTTGCCACAGATTCCCATTCAATTAACCACAATACACATTTAGGCATACATTGTTGGTATCGTTATATCAACTATACTTTCAAGGTAACACATCATGTTAAAACAATTTCCATTAACTTGGGGAGAACAACTCCCTTTGTTTATTAATACACATTTGGGAATACCGACTCCCTTTGTTCATTAAATCATCCCATTGTATTTAAAATACTTTTTTTTATATTATGCAATAGTTCAAAACTAGTTTAATTTTACAAATTTCCACAGTTCTCATAACCAAAACCAATTTCACATTATGGGGTTGGGGTTATAACCACTTCAAAGCCACAGGTTTGGAAAAATCACAATTTCCTAGTTCATTCACCATATCCATGCAACCACAAGTTCAAAACCATATTAAAAGCATGACAATCATATATATAAACCATGAGAAACATTGGTCAATTCACAATATTCAAAACCCTTAACCTTTATTTTCAAAACCAAACAATAATCTTATGAACAATACTTTAAATCACATGCCTTTGCAAAGTTAACAACGAGGGAAGAGTAACATGCATGAAATAGTAAGATGTATAGAGAAACCACCTTTGAGAGCCCTAATTGATCACCCTCTTGAAGCCCTACCCTTAACTTGAACAGAGAGTTTGAGAGAGAATTTGGGAGTGTTTAATCCATTAAAGTGTTAAATGAATGCCCAAAAAGTGTTTTATGGACGTGGGTTCTAAAGTGTTTTACGTGGGAAATGTCAAAATTGCCACAACTTAATAGCCGGAAAAGTATCATCTTTGGTTATGAGTCAACCACTTGACTCGTACCCACACCTTACGACTAATGACCACGAGTCGTAACTAGGACAGTCTCTAGGACCCCTGACACTGTTATCCCTATGAATCAACCCACCAACTCATAATATGACTGTACGACTCATAGGTTCCTACGCATGAGCAACATTGAACCTAAATAAATCCAACACTCGACATCCTACAATTTGAGCCTACGACATGACATATCATGATGGCTCTTAGTGTGCCACTCTAACTCAGAGTAGAATCAAGCCTCAAACTTATTGATTTGGGTACGACCCCTCCCAATGAGTCATCAAGATACCCTATGACTCTGGGGTCTAATCGTAACCATGGCAGTGAGCCCAAAGCTCAAGAAATTTTCATGGGCTAAAATTTAGGATGTTTAAATTCTCCACACTGGGATTATTCATCCTCGAATGATAGGAAAAGGAAATTTCTAGCATGATTTGACTCAACGTTCCCCTACCGTTACCTTTAACAAACTCAAAAAATAAAGATACCAAGGAAATCAATCTTTCCTTTAACAAAGTCAAAAAATAAAGATGTTAAAAATAACACATACCTTATGCACGATTATCTAGAGCGGAAAACAAGAATGAATACTTGGACTTTATGTACTCATCGGCTTCTCGAGTAGTCTATTCAACCATGTGGTTCCTCCAAAGAACCTTTACCAAAGCTACGTACTTCATCTGCAATTGACAAACTTATCGATCCAAAATCTCAATCAGGACCACTTCATTTGATAAGGAATTCAAAATACCAATATCCTTGATAGGCAAAATCAAAGATAGAACACACACATACTTCCTCAACATTGAGACATAGAACGTCTGATGAATGAAACTCAAACTAGTAGGCAACTCCAACTCATACGCAACATTACCAACCCTCTTCAAAACCAAGTACGAGCCAACATATCGGGGACTGAGCTTCCTCTTTTTCCTAAACCATATTACTCCCTTCATGGGACGTACCTTCAAAAATACCCAGTCACAAACCTCAAACTCCAAATCCCTACGTCTCATATTCTCATAGGACTTTTTGTGACTTTGGGCGGCTTTAAGTCTATCCCGAATCATCTTAACCTTCTTCATCGCTTGATGAACCAAATTTGGTCCAAACATCTGTACCTCATTAGCCTTAAACCCCTAATAAGAGACCTACAACTCCTACCTTACAACACCTCAATTGGAGCCATCCCAATACTAGAGTGTGTTGCTGTTATTAGACATAAACTCTATAAGAGGAAAATGATCAACTCAACTACCACCATAGTCAATCACACAATCCCAAAGCATATCTTCTAATGTCTGAATATTTCTTTCCACTTGCTCATCCAACTACGGGTGGAAAATAGTACTAAAGCTCACCTTAGTTCCCAAACCTCTCTGAAACAAATGCCAAAAATGCAATGAGAACTGAGTACTATGATATGACATGATAGAAACTAGATTCCCATGAAACTTCACAATCTCTTGTAGAATAGCTTCGCATAATCCTTTGCCAAATAGTTAGTCCTCACTAGCTAGAAATGAGCAGACTTAGTCATCCTAACCATGCTAACCCAAAACAAATTAAACTAATTCTGAGATCGAGAAAGACCGGTAATGAAATCCATATTAATCACTTCTTACTTCCACATAGGCAACTCAATCTCTTGAGTTAACCCACCAACCCTGAAGTGTTCAAACTTAACTTGTTGACACTATACATTTAGCCACAAAACTAGCCATATCTGGCTTCATATTGTTCCACTAATACATCTTCTTAGGATTGTGATACATCTTCATCAAATTGGGATAAATGTCATAATGCATCTCATGAGCCTTAATCAAGATTATTTCTCAACCCATCTATATCGGAAACCCATAATCTTCCTTGGTTTGTTAAGATACCATCACCACCAATCTCAAAAGCTATAACCTTTTGCTGTCCCATATCTCTCTTAATTTTTATCAAGACAAGATCCAGTACCTTCTTCTTCTTTATCTCAGAAATAAGGGACTACTTTTCCACTCTAACACAAATACACTACCATCCTCAAAGTCCAAGAGAAGAACCCCAAGGTTAGAAAAATAATGAATATCTTTCACCAACTCCCTCTTATCCTCATCCATATGAGATATACTCTCCTAGATAACCTGCTAAGAGTATCAACAACCAGATTAGCCTTATGTGGGTGATAGTAGAGACCCATGTAGTAGTATTTTAACAACTCAAGCCACCTCATTTTCCTAAGATTCAACTCCTTCTGGGTGAACACATATTAAAGTCTATTGTGATGAAAAAAGATATCTACATAGACTCCATAAAATAGTGACTCTAGATCATTCATGAGAACACCACAACCAACAAATCATATCATACGTTGAGTAATACTTCTCATGAACTTTCAATAGCCTAGAAGCATAGACCACCACCCTAACATGCTGCATCAACACACAACCAAGTCTCGAACAGGACAAATCATAATAAATAACAAAGCCATCAGATTTTCAGGCAGAGTCAAACACTGGAGGTGAATTCAACTTATCTTTCAGCTTCTCAAAACTACCCTCATAAGTATCAGACCACAAAAACTCTCACCTTTCTTAGAGTCAACTTAGTGAATGGGGAAGCTATAGTTGAGAAACTCTCCACAAATCTCTTATAGTAGCCGACAAAACCTAAGAAGCTTCAAATATCGATTAGAGTCATGGACCTAGGCCACTTCTTAACCACTACAACTTTTTATGGATCCACCATAATCCCTTCACTAGAAATGACATAACCCAGAAAAGTAACAGCTTTCAACAAGAATTTACACTTTAAAAACTTAGCATTCAAATACTGATCTTTCAGGGTTTGCAACACGATGCAAAGGTGATTGGCATGATCCACCTCACTCTTAGAATATACCAAATATTATCAATAAATACATTGATGAACAAATCCAAAAACTAATGGAAGACCCTATTCATCAAGGTCATGAATACCAGCATGGGATTAGTCAAACCAAAAGATATGACTAAGAATTAATAGTGACCATACCAGGTTCAAAATATAGTATAAGGGATATCCACTTCCCTAATCTTTAGTTGATGATAACTGTACCTAAGATAAATTTTAGAGAAATACTTAGCACCTTGAAGTTAGTCAAACAAATCATTAATTTGAGGAAGAGAATACTTATTTTTCACTGTAACCTTATTTATTTGACGGTAATCAATTCTACTTCAAAGAGAACCATCCTTTTTATGTAAGAACAAAATGGGAGTACCCTATAGAGACACAATGGGATGGATAAAATCCTTGTCAAGGAGGTCTTTTAACTACTCCATAAGCTTCTTTAACTCAGTTAGAGCCATTTAATAAGGAGGGATAAAGATAGGACGAGTGTCCAAAACAAGGTCAATCCCAAAATCAATCTTCCTATCAGGAGGAACATAAGGATGATCATCAGGAAAAACCTCAAAAAATTCAGTAACCATGGGAACAGATGTCAATAAAGGACCCTCTAATTTTTAATCTTTAACTCAAACCAAATGATAAAGACATACCTTAGAAATCAACTTCCGAGATCTAAGATTTGATATGAACCTTCCCTTAGGCACTAGAGAACCCCCTTCCCACTCAATGATCAACTCAACAAATTTAAACATGACTTTATGGGTTTGATAATCTAAGGAGGCATAATACGAATACAACCAATTCATCCCTAATGTGACACAAAAATCAACCATTTCTAACTCTATCAGGTCAACCAGAGGTTATTTACCACTAATAGATACCACACAACACCTATAGCCTCTTCTAGCAACCACAGAGTCACCCGTTAGGGTGGAAACAAAAGAGGGATCAGGGATACACTATGGACCAAAACCAAAATGCACATCTATAAATGGGGTCACAAAATAAAAAGTAGACCCCGGATCAAGCAAGTAATAAACATTACGAGAAAGGAGTTGTAACATACTAGTGACAATATTGCGAGAGTCCTAAGAGTCTTGGTAGGTAGAAAAAAGATACAAGTATTCCATTCCTTGTACTTTTACTATTACTAAATTGAGGACTGAGTAGTTTTTTCTTTCATGGGGTGGATACTT